>OX276373.1:95559458-96932350 GCA_946251855.1 Alsophila aescularia
CGAAAGCAAATTGGATGTAGGTACTTGAAGCAAAGACTTTATCGCGCTGTTGCATTAATTAATTAAATTTTTAGGCAAACACGTCCTGGGGTGCAATGTTTCTAAATCCCCGATGACTACAAGATCACCGGTGACTTTGAAATCAGTTTTACGCAAAAATTTAATTTTTGAGTCTTATACTCTGTGTACCAACATGAACAATCGTTAAACAATATATTTCTTAGCTTTGATCATAGACAAGCATATGATTGCTTTACATTTTATTTTATTTATATATTTTTACAAAGGTTTTTGTCAAATATCTCTAATGTCTGTTTTTTATTCTTCGAAAATCGTTTGTTTTATTATTTGAAATAGGAGTGAATAATAAGACTTATACGAATATAATAACCTAATTAATTACATAATTAAGTACTCGTAATACTCTCTGAAGTATATCAAAGAGCATTCGTAACTCGTATTTTATGTTCTAAAGGCGATGATAAACTTGAGCATTCATTTGCAATGAACATGCAACATTACAGGTAAAAGCTCACATGCAATAAACAGGAGAATTCTAGTGAATTAACAATTTGCTTCAAGCTTTATGCCGAGCCGAGCAATTCTCGTTGTCTTCGTTGTTCAGTTGGACAAAATTAAAAAAAAAACAAAATCAGTTTAGAAGTTGTGAGGGAACAGATAAATATTACATACCGGCCAAAATCATAACCTTATTTTTTGCTTCTCCGTAGTCGGGTAAATCGGCTAATGGTCAATGTTATGTTACAAGTGAATGCTCAGGTTTATCAGCACCTTAAAACAAAACAAACAAATTTTCAGATAGATATAGGTTAGTACCTTAGCACAACCTTAGTATTTAAGCATGATGTAGGTAATGTCAAAAAAGTCACCGTGTGATTTGAAATACGAGTGGGCCCTCCCACTCGTATTTGTACTTCGCACTCGTAAACGATATCATAGATATGGACTTTTTCTCACCCAGTGAGATTCAAATATACGACTTTTGGGAAATCGGTGACTATCGGTCATTTCGCTGATATTTAGTCACGCGTTTAGATTCAAAAATCGCACCCCGTCTTTAGTTGCCGCGCTTGGAACTGCTAAGTCTTTTTGTCTCACTCTGTTATAATGTTGTACATAACTACAAAGACACTTTTATCTACACTCTTATCGGAAAATCGGATTATGAACTCAAACATAGTGGCATAATGACATTCTTTACGCATGGCACGCGTTTAATAAGAAATAATATATGTTATAACACTGTTTTTTTTTAACTTAACAATACCTATTTTTTTTCTCTTTATGGCACCGTTATGGCCCCGACCAACGAGGGTTTTGGCTTTTTTTTTCTCTTAATAGTAAGTTTGTTGACCCGACCAGGGAAGTTTTTTATTCTGTGTGGCCGTATATTATCTATGGAGGCGCATGCGCGCATGCGCGCACATTCGCAGAATGGACATAGATTTGCCGCCGTTAGACATATTTTTTTCAAGTGTAATTTTTGTGTTTATATTACTTGTCATTTGGTTTAAAATAATGGATAGTAGTGATACAGATGAAACTTTGACGCCACCAAAATATCCTCGACGTGGCAACAAAATGACTCATCTACTCGCAAATAAGTCAAGAAAAACATACGACAAAACCTACAAGAAATCTTTGGAGTTGAAAAAAGAAATTTTCAGAAAACGTGATGGTTGCTTACATTCAGTACAAAATACAAGTTAAGGCCTTCTTCGTTATGATTGCATGAAACTCTCAAAATTTTATAAATAAATGGTAACCACAATCACGGTTGCTTATTTAATAAAAAAATATATAATAATATACATAGGCAATATCTAGTTATTTACCGATTGCTCGGCATCTAATCATCGGATTAAGATACCAAGGACCCCAGTTTTTAAGTCAAACCCAAAGCTATCCAATAGTGCAAAATCGTATCGCAATAGTTCTAGTAGTTTTTACGTGAACCGCGAACAAACATACAAACAGACAAACACGCTTATTTTAAGTACCCTAGACCTTTTTTTTAAGTAATCTCCTTTTTTATACTTATTGCTTTATTATATGCATAGATATAGATACATTGTCATATTTCACTAGATTGCTGTATAGGGTAAAACCCGGATAGGCGCCTCGTCTTTAAAAACCTAACTTTCCATAATCGCAGCAAAGAATTAATAGTTTTATTAGGGAGCGCGGGCGCCACACATATAATTCCCCCGGAAGCTGTCGTGCAAAAAAGATGCGTTTCGCTTGTGCGCGTGATTATCTCCGCGACGAACGCAACGAACTTTCAGACTTTCAGACGCTTCAAAGTTTCAGACGTAAGTATTTACTGTTGAATAACTTTACAAGTAGGAATAAATTCCGTTCTATTTTTAGTATATCAATACACATAAAGTTATTAAAAGTAAGTACAACTCCCCATGAACTCCCTATCGGGTGATTATATTAAAAAAAAAGTATTTTTAAGTACCAGGAGAGCAGAAACTTAAGAAGTTGGAGATACAAAATTGACAATAAATTAAATATTTATTGAATGTGAATATAACCTCCCCATGAACATTAAATAGTGTGATTATATTCAAATAATGTTTTTCTAAGTACCAAGATAGAAAAACTAATATATTAAAATAAAAAACAAAGTACCATGAGAGCAGAAAGACTTAAGAAGTTGGAGATATTACATTGACAAATAAAGTTATTAGAAGTGAGTATACCTCCCCGTGAACATTAAATTATTGTGATTATATTAAAAAAAAAAGTACCAGGAGAGCAGAAACACTTTAGAAGTTGGAGATATGACATTGAAAAATAAAGTTATTAAAAGTGAGTGTGTAGAGTTTAGTAGCCGAAGATTGGGCTCAATGGCGTGCTTTGAGAGAGGCCTATGTCGAGCAGTGGAGTGATGATGATGATGATGATGATACCTCCCCATGAACGTTAAATAGTGTGATTATATTTAAAAAAGATATATTTCAAAGTATCAAGAGAGCAGAAACAGAAGTTTTATCATCATTAATATATTTTTGCAATTTTTTTGTCAAAGTGACATGGCGGGGGTGTAAGTTCAGGGTTGTTGGTAGAGGTTTTAAAGGGGACGGGGCCAGTGGGAGGAGTATCGGACCAAAATAAGGAAGAAAACGGAAGCTTTGAAGGAAAATTCAAAATGATAAGTATCAAAGAGACAGGTGTCAAAGTGACAGGTGTCAAAGTGACAGGTGTCAAAGTGACAGGTGTCAAAGTGACAGGTGTCAAAGTGACAGGTGTCAAAGTGACAGGTGTCAAAGTGACAGGTGTCAAAGTGACAAGTGTCAATGTGACAGGTGTCAAAGTGACAGGTGTCAAAGCGACATGTGTCAAAGTGAGTGTCATAGTGACAGGTGTCAAAGTGGCAGGTGTCATAGTGACAGGTGTCATAGTGACAGGTGTCATAGTGACAGGTGTCATAGTGGCAGGTGTCGTAGTGACAGGTGTCAAAGAGGCAGGTGTCAAAGTGACAGGTGTCAAAGTGACAGCTGTCAAAGTGACAGGTGTCAAAGTGACAGGTGTCATAGTGGCAGGTGTCAAAGTGGCATGTGTCAAAGTGACAGGTGGCAAAAACTGGTGTCAAAGTGACAGGTGTCAAAGTGACAGGTGTCGAAGTGGCAGGTGACAGGTGTCAAAGTGGCAGGTGACAGGTGTCAAAGTGGCAGGTGACAGGTGTCAAAGTGGCAGGTGACAGGTGTCAAAGTGGCAGGTGACATGTTTCAAAGTGACAGGTGACAGGTGTCAAAGTGTCAGGTGACAGGTGTCAGGTGTCAGGTGACAGGTGTCAAAGTGACAGGTGTCAAAGAAGCAGGTGTCAAAGTGACACCCCAGGGATGCAAAAAGGAGGTATTTTATTAAATGTGTTTTCTAATGTGGTGGGTGTGGCAATATAGCTATGGATGGATGGATGGATGGATGGATGGATGGATGGATGGATGGATGTTTGTAACTCTTCCACGCAAAAACTACTGAACGGATTTGCATAAAATTTGGTATGGAGGTAGCTTATACCCTGGATTAATACATAGATTACTTCTTACCCCGAAAAAAATGCAGTGTTCCTGAGGGACGTGGGTGAAAACGCGGGGCGCAGCTAGTATACTTATAAAACTACTAAATCAGTTTTGATGTAAATATTGAGTTCACTGGAATTCCATCAAATAAAAAAGTTAGAAATCTGAATACGAGATACTAAATGTAGATATGACAGAACATAAAATAAAAAACAAATGGATATAAAAGACTAATAGTCTGTATGTATTACAAAATAAAACTTTTTGAAGCAAGTTTTACAAGTAAGATTAATCGAGAGCAATCAAATAAGACTAGGTACATTCGAAGATTTTTTTTATGAAGTATATTTGCTGTTGGCTTTTACCGGCCTCTACAGCTTGAACCGGGTGGGGGAAGGGCGCTAGAGTGCTCCGCCTCAATGCGTGACGCAGAAGGGGTTCTCTCACATGATTGTTGAGTTCCTGTGACAACCTACCGGCTCCATCATCAGACCTTGGATACCACCACCACCACCTTGATTACCAGAGAACTCAAGAAGACAAACCAAAAGAGCCCAAACTTGAAGCTGTTCCATCACTCGATAGTTGAGTTCTAGTGACTACCTTCAGACTCCATCATAAGACCTTGTATACCACTTAATATGACCAGAAAAATGATCAGGACAAACTAAATGAGCCCAAACTCGAAGCTGTTCCATCACTTGATTGTTCAGTTCCTGTGACTATCTTCAGACTCCATCAGTAGACCTTGAATACCACATATGGCCAGAGAACTAATCAAGACTAACCAAATGAGACAAAACTCAAAGGGGTTCCATAATTTGATTGTTGAGTTCCTTTGTCTCAATTCCGGCTCCATCATCAGACCTGCTCAATTTTGAGTAAGTAAGTATTTCAAAAGATTCGCAGTGTAAACGAATGAATTTACTACATTGTTCACTAAACGAATCGCAATGAATGAAGCTTCATTAATATGAAAAAAGCTTAACCGCTGCGGTGAAGTTGCCTTTTCGACGTTGTCATCGTTCCGTGTGACACAGTTGTGCATTTGCCGAGGCGGGTGCCATATTTCTGTTTGTGTATCACTCTGCTTTGTAACGACTAGCCAGGCTCAAACAGTCACTTGAAATACAAACTTGGGGCAGTGCGCGTAACAGTATACATAGAAAGCCCTCGTAATGTTTGCCTTCGTGTGATTTATTGGCTTCGGCGGATTTGGAGGCACGCACTCGGCCCGAGTACAGCGTGCGCGGTGTTGCGTTACGTGAGGCTATTAGAACACCCCCGCCCATGTGTTGTATTGTAGATCGGCGTTCAATCAACACATAGTCATGATGTACATCAATTACAGATGTCACCGGTAGAACAAACCATTCTTGAATGAAAAACACGCAAAAATTACCACATGGCACACTAATTTACGAAATGAACTACCAACAACGACACTGAAAATGTATACTTACGCGTAGTACTTACCAAGTTACAAAGGTCTCCATGTTTCTTCCTCGTCGAACATTGGAAAAAACGGACTGCAAGGGCTACTCAGACCCACAGCCTCAGCGATCTCCGTCGTCTCTTCATCGTACAGCGGTAAAGCTGGACTACCGGATGTAGTCTCTCACTCATTTAAATGGTCCTCTTTTTAAAAATCTGTATCGAGATCTCACTGCCACAATGATCGCTGTTAGAACTGAATGTATGGTCCAGTAGTTTATCACAGATTTTGTTGTTTTTTTTTTCAATTCAATTCAATTTCTGAGTTTTTTATAGCTTTAAAAATAAGAATTGGATTATAAATACGAAATCCTCGTGACATACAATTTTCTAAATCGGACATCCTCACCGAGTACAAAGACAACCATATACATTCATTAAAATATTGATTCTTTTAAATTTGACAGCTGTCATCCAAAACGAAAATATCGATGAGATGTCAAAGTCATACGTCAACACCTGTCAAGTGACAGTTGACGTTTGACTTTGACATCTGTCACCTGTCACTTTGACACCTGTCAATATAGATTTAAATCAGTAATAATATAATAGTAAAGTACAACGGGATTGACTAATAAATTAAGCCGTTTTGTTTTTTTTTTATACGAAAGTATTATTATTATAGGAAAGTCCAATAAAAAATGTGCCGAATTTAAGAAAGGGTCCAAAAAGGAATAGTAGTGAACAAACCAAAGTGTCGAATTAGGGAAAGTGTCGACCCGTTGCTGGACCCATATTTTTCAATCGAGGAAAAGTGCATGGCTTGCACAGACGATGGTGGTATCATATAATACTCATCAAAATATACGCAACAGCTTATCAAAAGAAAGCGAAATCTAAGTTTTCAGCAATCCTTTTCTACAACAATTAAACACGGTGGTAAATTTTGGATTGGGCAATTTTAATTTCTGATTCGATTCCCTCAAAACTTGGAAAAAATAATCTTTGAATTAAATCATTAAATACATGTCTTTTATTTCTCGAAAACTGGCCCTTGAAGAAGGTCTAAAAGAGTAGTTAAGTTTGTATTTCAAATTGTAGTAACCCCTTTTTAATTCCTGGTTCACTCAAAACTTAGAAAAAATTACTTTAAAATAAATAATAGAAGACGTATTTATTGTTCTCCGAAAACTATCCTTAGGAGGGGGTGTAAATGGGTGGCTAAATTTGTATATAACCTCCTGACTGATTGTCTGAGAGATGAATGCAGAGACTGTAAACTAACTGGTCGTAGAACATTTTAAATTTGAGGATATGTTCCTTTTGTAACCTATCCTTTTGTAATAATTGGTGTACAAAGAAAGGATTTTTCGAAAATCAATCCTTGTATAGGTTAAACAGGGTGGTAAAGTTTGTAAGGAAAATTTTAATTCCTGGTTCAATTCATTCAAAACTTAATCTCTAACTATATTTTCATCATATTTATAATTATGATTAAAGAAGATGACATTGTTACAAAAGTACTAAATAGACTGTTTTCGACAATTTTCGCCGGGCATTTGATATGGTGGGTAATGAAATGAATGATTAAATAACGTAATGAAAATAATATCGTATCTGTTAAGTTCTTGTCGTTAGCTACTTGAACTAAGCTTGTAAGATTTTACGCTGTGTACTTGAAAGACTGTACAGTAAAGGCAGTATATAAATGTAAGTTAATATATAAACATAAAAACAGAAGCTTTTATGCAGTAGCCATGTCATGATGAAAATTAAAACGGGCTATAACAATTAAATGCGTAAACAACATTTTGTGTCTATGCTGTTAACCGTTGAGGAGTTCTCTAATCAGGAGCTAACCCGGAGAGCAGCAACCATGTCATGGTAAAACTTCATATATATTCAACTCATAATGAGTATACAAAATTTTGTGTCTGTTGACTGTTGAAGAGTTCCTTTATTTGGAGCAATTCCTGGATGTCGATTCAGGTCATGCTTACCATAATAATTGCATTGTCATCGGAAACGAACCAACAGCAAAAAATCAACTCCGTAGCATATGAGGAAGTGGTTCTAATTCAGCCTGCAAGATTTGACCTTTACAAACAAACAGACTAAAAACATTGCAAGAAAAATAAAAGCTTTTAAAAATCATGCGAGTTTACACAAGATCAAGGTATAATCATCTTTGGACAAAACATCGGTCACCATTATTATCAAGCATGCAAAGCAGTAGGTATACCTAACAGCCTAATATTTAAACTGATGAAAGCGGAATCTGACCTAACTAAACCAAATTTACACAGATACTTTAACTAATTAATAAATTGGTGAGGGAGCGCTTGAAGAGTTGTATTACAGAACACCGCGTTAGAAATATTTTGGTGTAGACACAATGATTTCGCCATTAAAATTTATTTGACTTAGCTACATGTACTCGTAGGTACATCGTTACATTATACATATGCCGAAATGTTGCTAATTAGCTGCGGACTCACTACTAGAGGAGGTATCATCAAGAATCTACAACTAAAGTTGGATAGCAAAGATGAACAAAACAACAATAATGCTTTTGCTTAACATCTACTTCTAAAAGTCACACACATTCAATTTTGCTATTCACGTAAAAATATCAACGGTTATTTATTGATTGTACCTATTAATTTTATGTTATCCATGAATATGCCATGTATCATGACTCATGTCAGCCTTTTAGAAGTCCACTGCTGAACATAGGCCTCCCCCAAAGAGCGCCATGACGAGCGATCCTGAGCCACCTCCATCCACCATCCATGCCATGTATACTACAGACATAATTAAATTACCTCTCGCAAAACGTCAACAAACCACTACTGAAGCTGACTTCAATGAAACGGTCGACCTCGGACAATGAAGAGGAGGGAACGCGGAGTCATCTGCGTTCAACATAATTAAAATCACTTTAAATAATGCCACTAAGCACCCGAACCCAGCAGAGGTTTTATTTTAAAAAGTGCTATTAGCATTAAATTTAGTTTTGCGGATGATTATGTCGCGCTCAGGCTTTCAGAGACATTAACTGCTCACAATTTTTATGAATTATTGTTCCGGCCGTGCACCCTCTCGCCTTTTTAACACCCTTATACCAAATGACTACTCATGAAGGATAGAGAGATTTATTTGATATAAATGTCTACGATTTTGCGGTATACTTATTTTTTGTTGTGTAACGACGTTTATCAGATTTTTACATGACCTGCTTTGCATAATGTTTTTATTCTTGCGGAATGTAGCGAGTGGTGTAGTTCTGCGTTATGGTCGCGTTGCTTTGTTTTCAATAGGTTATGCTTTTTCTACGAAGCCGTGCTGGCTCCTCCGCGAGTCGAAGCGCATTTTATTTGGGAGATGCCTAGTGAGATGTATCAACAAATAAATTAGATGTGATAAGCTCAGTGTGGAAATAATACATCTTTTCGTCCCTATATGTAAGATTATCCTTCATCTAGTTTGTAGCGGCTATTGAGGATAGGAACTCAATAAAATTACGTCTGTTGCTGATGAACTCATTTATCTCTCTTTTTCTTAAGAATGACACCTACAAATATACATTTTAAATTTAGAAAATACAGTTCTTTCTTTTTTAATATACTGGCCAGTGTCGCCAACACCGGGTATCCTAGTTTGGGGCTAGGTAATTGGTGTGATTGTCTTAAATATATTTAAATTTAATTTATTATTTAATGAATAAAGCCGCTACGAAAGCCCACTCACAAATTTCCGGTTTTGGTCCTCGCGCAGACGGCACCGTCCATTTTGGAAGTCCAAATCACAAATTGAACCTTCCATACAAAACTAACTTGGCCGATCTTGAGGAGTTTATTTTGAACCAGCTGCACCTGCGGCTTGGCACGCGTTTTAATATATCTACGTTAAAAGTACTATAAATAAATACCTACTATTCCAAGCCCTAAAATACTAAAATACCATAAAAAAACATTTGATAAAAAATCCTTCAGCCGTAAAAAAGTTTTTTATCGGTTGCTCGGCTTCTACTCATTCGTATTCTGAGATACCAGTTTTAAGTCAGACACTAAGCTATTCAACAGTGAAAACCGCATCGCAATTGGTCCAGTAGTGTTAACGTGATCCGCGAACAAACAGATTAACAAACAGACAGACACGATTTTTAAAAAGGTTTTATTCTTGTTCGATAGCCAATTTTAAGACCCTTTAAGACCCCCCATTTTTTTTTATTATCTTCTTTGTACAGACTTTTTCGTACATATTGCTTTATTATAAGTACTAGCTGTACGCGAGGCTTTACCCGCGTGGTAAATCCATTTAAAAGTAACCCATACGTGTTATTCCAGGACCAAACATTACTAAAAAGTAAAATATACTACATTTCTTTAAAATTCGTTCCGCCGTCAAATAGTTTTTTATATATTGCTCGGCATCTAATTATCAAATTAAGATACCAAGTACCCCAGTTTTTAAGTAACACCCTAAGATATCCAACAGTGAAAAAACATACAGACAGAAAAGATTTAAAAAATGTTATATTCATGTTCAGTAGCATAAAAAAACTATATAACATCAATACCCGTTCAGCCGCTTCAACGCTGAGCGGTAATAAACTACTTACATACAATTGCATATTTCACCAGTCCACCTCCTACGACGGCTGCGTACAGCAAACCAAACTACAGGAAACTGAGTGCAAAAGGGATTGCGGAACTTCCACAAAAAACGCGCATAACGCGGAGAGACAGCACTCCGCGTGCCGTATCTCGCACGTTGGCATGATGAGTTGTTTTTGGTGGTTGGAGCAATGGGATGATTGGAAATCCAACACTTTTTGTCACTCCACGTAATCCACGTGATTTTTTCACACTGACGGTTTTTGGGTATTTTGGAGTGGAGTGATCGTGTTTTTGGCTTTTTACTTGAGTTGCTTGTCCTCTGTCCTTTAACTCATACAGTATTTACAGATTACAAAAATAAAAAATGAGCCGTTGCGGGACGCCTGGCAGATGTGAAACATCGAATATCGCCGAGCTGAGGCGGAAAGAGCCGACGAGCCACGAGAGGTGCGTCACCACGACGCGCGCTGTGGCAATCGATCGCCACGCCAAGAGTCGGCCTTCACGTACCGCGCCATTAGATGTTTCACATCCATAAACTTGGGTACCGTATACCGTGCAGCAGAGTTTTACAGCAGGAGCATCTACAAACTGCCTTTCCAAATTACGGATTGATAAACATACAATTTTAAAAGTTGTCCCATCTCTCTGTCTGTAATATTTTCCCACTGCTGGAACACTACTCTCAGAGAATGTTTAAGCCATATTTACTCTTACATTTAATTAAAAGTACATTAAAAGGTGTTGACACTGTGCTCCCTACACTAACTACACAGCGAAGTACAATCACAACATAAAGTTCGCTCACAACACGCGTATCAGTTGAATCGGAGCCGAAGAAACGGAAAGAAAAACAATTGATCAGGGGTACCAGTTCCTTTAATTTATCCATCGCACTTTTAAATCGATGTTAAGATTCAACAGACAAAACTTTTTTTTCAATTATCGGCTCCGATCTCTGCGCAGCTATAGCTACCGAGACTCGTACTCGCCACCCCTTGCCTTGGTATCTTATAAAAGAAAAATAAAAAAGTTTCAATACTTTTGTGCTTTGTCTTCAATTTAAGTGCGAGATCTGTTCACAATATTTAACTTGCTATTTGCTTTTTTATTGTTTGAACTTGTATGGAATTAAGAAGACAGCAATTTTAATTCATTTTTTTGTCTTATTCGAATCGGTAGGTCTCACTAGTACAAAAATAATTTCAACAAGTAGTTAGGTAATAATTAAATTATTAATTTACATAAATGATCAACAACCCAATTTTTGTAAGTAAGACGGATAAAAAAATAATAGATAAAGGTATGTAAATCCTGAAATAATTGCATATTCTAAAATGGTAATTTTTTTCTCCGTATTATTTTACTGTTTGGGCAAAGAATAAATAATAGTTTGTTTGGGTGGGTAGGTACGATACATATTTGTGTTGTGCTGGGTACTTGTTGAAGTTAGCGTTTTATCTTACACGCACTTGGCCGCAGTTTATCACACAGCACTTATTCAGCATCGCGGGAGACGATAAAATCTCAAATAGTACCAGGCAGGATTAGTCATGGAAATTTGGTTACGGAATTATGAGTGAGATTGACAATCGAAATGGGGAAAACTTTTTGTACAAAAAGGCGAAGCCACGTTTATAATATGTCCATGTTTGGTTAATTTTCAGTAATTTCATTTTAAAGCCTATTCCACAAATAGCAACTTCAATGGTTGAAATATGAATCGTAAAACACTTGGCAATTACTGAAGCACTATATATAATTAAACAAAGGGCCTGACCTGCTCCCTTCCATTACAACCCAATAGTGAAGTTTAACACATTCAGATAATCTCACTAAATCGCTATAATCTCGGGACAAAATTTAATTCAATTCCACCTTAATTTACTTATTTGAAAATGAGAGTGCCCGCAATATACAGCTATCAGGGCAGGACCCTCGGTATTTAGGCTCTAAAGGGATGATAGGGATTATCTTTTTAAACGTATTAATCATTAGGTATATTCATTTGGAGGTCACGTTACGATTATGAAGACTCTTTAACGGTGTAAAGTAATTCATAAAGAATATGGCTGACTATTTAGCGGGTTTTAACGTAAGCTGATCATCATTCGCTTACGGACAGCACGGGTAACCGCTACCACAATAAATAATAGTAGGTACTACGTACCGCTACTACTGTTTTTAACACACATTTTATATTTTTTTCTAGTTTACATGATTTTATGGTCTTGGGATTAGATTTCTCTTGTTTATAAATTCAGTTTCAGACCTATTACTCAAACTTAGGTATACTGTTGCTAGAAGATGAAGCTGATTTAATACTGTCATTTTTTGTCTTGTACAACATTTTTTACGGACTGCACGGGCAAGCGCTGCTGTAGTAGCATGATTTTATGGTTTTGAGATTATATTTCTCTTTTTTATAATTTCAGATTCAGACCTATTACTCAAACTTATACTGTTGCTAGAAGATGAAGCTGATTCAATGCTGGCATTTTTTGTCTTGTTCATCATTTTTTTACGGACTGCACGGGCAAGCGCTGCTGTAGTAGCATGATTTTATGGTTTTGGGATTAGATTTCACTTTTTTATAAATTCAGTTTCAGACCTATTACTCAAACTTATACAGTTGCTAGAATATGAAGCTGATTCAATGCTGGCATTTTTTGTCTTGTTCATCATTTTTTTACTGACTGCACGGGCAAGCGCTGCGGTAGTAGCATGATTTTATGGTTTTAGGATTAGATTTCACTTTTTTATAAATTCAGTTTCAGACCTATTACTCAAACTTATACAGTTGCTAGAAGATGAAGCTGATTCAATACTGGCATTTTTTTTCTTGTACAACATTTTTTACGGACTGCACGCTTGCCGCTGCTACTGCGGTTTTTCAACACACGCCGTTTAAATTTCTTGCTACCTAACACGATTTTTTGTTTAATGGGATTAAATCTGAACAGTAAATTGACAAACAGTTTTGAATTACGCTTACTGGCGTATTTTTTTAGAAGTTACGAAGTGTATATATTTAAATAAAAGTGACTTTAAATAATTTTGGCTACCGTCATCGTTAGTTAATGTGAATGTTGGATTAGACGGTAATATTTCTCAAAGCTGCATTCATAAGAGTCGTCTAATATACATGTTACATTCGAAATATTAGTCAACCGATGAAAGTCAATGCTTATTATATATGTGCAAGTATAAATGCAATGCAATCATGGCTTTATTCAGTAGCTAGTTTAAATAATCTATACATATAATAAAGCAGTAAGAAACAAAAAGTCTGTACATAGACGATAATTTAAAATAATAGCCACAGATACTTAAAATACGCTACTGAACAAGAATGTTACAAAAAAGTTTTTCTCACATAAAGTTAAAACTTTTTTTTAAATTGCTTTGCGATTGGTCTAGAGTCTAGACCGATTGCAATATAGCATGTATCTATTCCGATGATTGCAAGCATAGCAACCGATAAAACTATCTGATAACTGAACGGAATTTGAACGAATTTTAAATTCTTTGGTCCTGGAATATCACTCAGGCTACTCTTAAACCAGAGAAATGACCCCCACGGGCAAAGCCGCGGGCACAGTTAGTGTCTAATAAAACGATGGAAGATAGTGGTTTAATAAGTTTGTGCTCATAAATCTGATAAATATATAGATTTTAAATGTTTGTCAGATAGGTAAAAAGCAAAATGAAGTATTTATAGGTTGCGTCAGAGCGCAAGCGGTGGTGCCTCGGGCGTCGTAGAGTCGTCGGAGTGTCGCACGCATTTGACATTAACAAATTACATCGCCTGCCAACTTTTTGAAACAATATACCGCGTTTAACTTATCTAAGAAGTTTTAGTCTCTTAAAGATAAAATGTTGTAATATTAAAATGACATTATGGCCGGTCGGGAGGCCCGCACTCGTAACTTACCCAAGAGATAATATTTCATTGGGTGCGGTGCACATTTTGGTTATGTTATCTCGGTTACTTTGTTCGAGGTTGATAGGTTAACCCAAACTATCACGCTGAATATCTGGCCAGGTATATCAATTGTGAAATATTGAGAAAGTTCTTCTAAGTTATCGAATCACATTAAGCTGCCGTAAGCATTCATGTTTTTTAAATACTACGTGTTTCACAATTATGGTGGTTGCTATATGAAATTATTTGATTGTGCTTATTGCATGTAATTAGGGATTGCAATCTGGAAAACCGGATTCAGTATGCCGGCGGATCCGGCATCACTAAAAGTTTACCGGATCCGACAATGCCAATTTTAGACAAAACAATTGCGCTGTTGCTTGAGTAGTAGAAAAAATTGGATTCACCATCACTGAAATAAGATTTGACATTACAGGAAGAATTACAATTATAAATCCAGCAAAAGCAACGTCTTATACCATACATACTAAAAAAGGAAAAAGATTTTGATAAAGTACCTACTAAAAAAGGAAATGACTGCATTTGAAAGTGAAGGAGTTCGAGGAAAATGCTTGTCTGCTGTTTATGATTATTTGTTGACAATAAAGCCAACAAGTGTAGAAGCTGAAAGGGCCTTTTCGGCCGCTGGCTATATTTGTAGCTCTATTAGAAGTTGAGTGGCAGATGAAACTATTTGCTTTCTACGATTCTTTTTCCAAAACAAAATTGATGTTTTGGTAATGTATACTTAATATAATTATTTACATTAAGTTGATTGCTGAATTGAATAGTCCGGTGGGATCCGGCCTGATTCGGCCGGGTAAGGCCGTATTGATGGAAATCCGGTGGGATCCGGCCGGGTTAGAAATGACATCGGATTGTAATACATACGTGTAATATATGAAAAGATTTTGTGAGTGCGTGCACGCATGTACGAATGGTTCCGTAATCTAAATATTATATTTATATTATACGTCTTATAAAGCAGTAAGTAAAAAAAACTGTACAATGAAGACACTAAAAAAAATAAGTTCTTGGGATCTACTGAACAAGAATATAAAAGATTTTAAAACGTAACGTAAAATGTACTGGTTTTCATATACGAGTTTGACTTAAAATTGGGTGTAATTTGTAAATCTCAACCGAATGAGAAGAAGCTGAGCAATCAAATAAAGACAGCGGAACAAATTATGATGAAATGTTGTGTATTGTACCTACTTTGTATCTTAGGTACCTTTGGTCTTGCAATAACAAATAGGTTACTTTTAACCCAGAGAAATGGCCTCCCGGGCAAAGCCGTGGGCTCAGCTAGTATGTTTATGATAAAGCAATAAGTAACAAAAAGTATGTACAAAGTAGATAATAAAAAAAAATGGTCCAGGGTACTTAAAATAAGCAACTGAACATGAATCTACGAGTAACATTTTTTAAATTGTGTAAGTCTTCTGTATGTTTGTCTGTCTAGGTGTCTGTTCGCGCAATACGTAAAAGCTACTAGACCAATATGTTGGATTGCTTTGGTTTTAATAAATCTATATTATTTTGTATCTTAATCCGAAGAGTAGAAGCCGAGCAAACGTTAATAAACTATTTGTCGGCTGAACGAAAGTTGGTAGCATATATTGTACTATATGGACTTGGAATATCACATCACATAGGATACTTCATCCCCAGAAAAAAGTCCACGCGGGTACAGCTATTTATAGTATGATTGATTTATTTCAATAAAGGCTAAATACGAGCGGTTGCTCTGGTTACCGTTACAATATAAAAAAAATGGTTTAATGCACGAGAGGTCGCTTTGAGGTATTGGGTCGTATAATATATAAGTATTATACGACCCAATACCTCAAAGCGAGCTTAAGTAAATACGAGTTAAATTAAATTAACAAAATACTAAAATGTATAAAAAATGCATTACAGTTTATCTAGTTAATTCTAACAATTATTTAACATATTAAAAAAATATAATTAATTCAATTAATTTAAGCAATATATGCCTTACCAGTGGTGGATGTACATGCCATACTGATCATCAAAACGGCCAACATATTTTTTCTCATTGGTTTCCTTTCATCAGGTCTTTGAATAGAAAAATAGCTTCTCCAGCCGTTTTCGTATTTCTGCTCTGGAAGGACTCTTAACTAGCCAAAAAAGTAGCATTTTCTTATATATTTTCGCGACTAATACACATATATTGTTTATGCATAACTAAGATGAAATGAAGATAAGATGAATGAATTTAGTACAATTGTGACCAAAGAAAGTACCTGGTAACCGGATTAATCTGGTTACATTCACTGCAGTGGCTAAATGTATGGAAATAAAAACAATCTTATCAAAATAAACTAAATAATTGCAAAGGGAGAGATTAATGGTGCTTGTGGTGATGATTACTATCGGTAAATTGTTACTTTGTCAAGGCGTGTTTCGACGAAGCAAGGTATGAAGTAAAGATCGGTAGGTACTTTTTAGACATATTTAATCACTTTCCCCGCTCACTCACATGTGGTGTTGTGGTTTTTTTTTTTTTTTTTGTTATGTGGTGTTGTGGTATTAAGCCTTGCATCGCTGAGATCTTGAAGCATAATATAGTCTTGAGTAGCTACAGGTGTCCAAAGGGAGTTGAGTTTCGCAGTTCAGAAGAGAACGGCGAGATTTCCCTATCAACCTTAGGTACCCGGTAAAAAAACCTTCTGTGATTATAATAAAGCTCCAGAGTTTGACGAAAACGCCTCAACTCGAAATAATACAAACTTAATATTTACAAAACGTTTCAAATAAAATTTGAGAGCATCTTTTAAGTCGTATCAATTTAACGACAACTTATTAGGATCTTTAAAGCGCGACCCACGTTTCGTAAAAAAGATAAAAAATACTAATCACAAAGGTTTTTTATTGCCTCTCAGAGTGAGGCTAGAAGTGATTTGTCCAGGGCAATCTATCATTCAAGCACTATGGGAATAATTAGTGTCAGCGAGCGCATCCGGGCGGAGTGCGCGCCAACAATAAGTCGTGTGACGCACCATTCAAACAAACCATTAATAATTTTGAACGCTAGTTTTTCTAAGACGGATTCAGTTTTGTAAATAAATGGTACAGCGGATTTTTAACTACCTACTTACGGAGACATTTTTTAATGTGACAAGCCGTTAGACGGGTAACGTGCCCGAGAGCGAGGCTGCTCAGATTCGAATATCAGCTTGGAATGATACTATGTACCTACTCAATTTTCAATGTACAAATACTTTTATAAAAACATTAAAATGCACACAAATTGTACACTTCTAGTGTAAGTATTTATCCTAGCGGTATATGTAATATATTAATCATTTTGTTTTTTCAAGTACACTAGCTTGTATAAATATTAAAGCATGATTTTCACCAATATGTAAACGGCATTATTTAAATGTGCTTAGCTAACACTATCTGTACAAACGATACAATTAAGTAAGTTTTAGTAATAACATTACCAACACTAAATTTAATGTTTGTACATTTATTACTAGCCATCAAAATTATACCTACTGCTACTATGCAGGGAAAATAACTAATTGATGATACAGGCCGTTCCATAAATAATAAAACAACACAAAAATGTAATTGATGTTATTATTTGCGAGTGAAGAAACCTAAGTCGGAAAGTCATAGTACTCTTACGTGTTAAGCAAAATACCTACTTGTTTATTATAAATAAGTAAAAGAAATACGGAATGAGGGAACGCAAACGGTCACGGTCGCACACCACGTTTTGTAGGAACCGAGCCAGTGTGAACGACCTTTGTTTCATTCCAAGATATAATATTTAAAAACGCATTTTAATAAAGCTCGTATTGTTTAGGCAACGGTGGAATATATTATGCTTGTCGTCAGGAACGTTTTTACCGTTTCAAGCACAATAACCGTAATTGTAATTAGGTAAACATTGTGTTACAATAACTTTAATAAGAAGATAAACTATAAATATCCTGTAATGATGTGATCATGACAAGAATAAAAAATATATTAAAATATTTTTTAAGTATGGTAATTTTACCTAGTATAAATATAAACAATGAATTCTTTTAATCAATAAAATATTAATTGGTAAGACGAAAAATAAGATCGACTTCATCATGACGGACCAAAAGCACACCTTCAGAGATGTCTCATTGGTCAACAGGTATATAATCGGAAATGACTTGTCCGGGTTACTCTGAATGTTGGCTCCAAGCTTGAACGATGCCGCTTAATGAAGTCCACGCTCCGACCAAATATGCTCCAAGCCGTGGTTGGGTCTGAAACGTTCCAATTAAAACTGGAAAATCGTTTCGCTGCCCTGGAAACCACAAAAGACGTTGGCCAGGATCTGGATCGGGTGATTGGAGTCCTGAGGGAAGAGGGCACAAATTTTTGCCAGATGCAGCAAAAAGTCAGGAAGTCGAAACTTTCACATAAGATATTGCTGCTCATGCAGAAACGACGGGAAGACGCAGGAACCACGCTGTCAGTTGACCTTTACCATAAAAAGGCTATCGCAAAATTGGTAAGACGAGACCTCCGGAGATTGAATACTCGCACATTAGAAAAAGCGATAGGGAAAAATCGGGGTCTAAAGTCTTTGTACTGCAATTAGGGAGAAGTCAACTGACATAATTAAATACCTTATTAGTACCTCAGTGATAGCACTGTCATTTCTAAGCCAGATATCCTTGTGGAATGTAAAACATTTACGTCCCGCTGTATTCTTCGCATGTGCCTCAACCTGACACCAGAAGTGAGGATTCCAGAGCCATTCTGACCCGACATTACACTGAAGAGCTGCCAAAAATAACCATGGATGAAATCTAGATGGCTAAACAGCTTAAAAATGGAAAAGCCTCTGGAGAGGATGGAATCAGAACAGAGCTCCTGAAAGCAGGAGGAAAACCAGTACTCCTCTTTGATAGTCGTGTTGTCCTTCAAAAAAGGTGATAATTTTTTTCTGAAGAATCACAGACCCATTTCATTTCTAAACCAAGTCTACAAGCTGTTTTCAGAAGTCTTGAATCGCTTAGCGCAGAGACTAGACGAGTTTGTGCCACCGGAATAGGCCGGGTTTCGTGGAGGATATGGCACCATAGACCACACCCAAACAATGAGGCAGCTTATAAAGAAGTCAGAGGAGTATAATCGGCCCCTGTATTTGGCGTTTGTGGACTATGAGAAAGCTTTTGACTCAATTGAAACCTGGGCTGTTCAAGAATCTCTGCAACGATGCCAAGTACTGAAATGCTTATATGACGCGTCGCGTCTACTATGACTGTCCAAACCCAGGACAAACAGACTAAACAAATAAGACAAGGGGAGTAAGTGAGACAAGGGGATGTGATATCCCTGAAACTGTTCACCAATGCATTGGAAGACATGCTTAAGACATTGGACTGGAAAGGGCAGCTCATCAACATAAATGGCAAGTACAAATCACACTTGAGATTTGCATGCAACATCGTTATAATATCTGAATCTTTGCTGTATTTGCAGTGGATGCTGGATAGCATCCACTGCAACTGATACTGATTCGATTATAATGCGTTTTTTTTTGTTGAAATGCTTAGATTTTGATTTAAAACTGGTGAATCTCAATCCGATGAGTATCCCAGCAATCATTAAATAACTATTTGACGTCTGAACGAAGTTCGATAAGATTCGTTATAATATTGGTACAAGATAGGTACTTTGGTTCTGGAATAAAACTTTATATTCCAGATCCCAAAATGAATACGCGGGCAAAGCCACAGGCACCCTTGTACCGCAAGTAATAAATAATGTACAATTATTAAAGATATTAATTTACCTACTTTTTTTTAAAGAAAATGAACAGGAAAAATTCCTGCGAAAGTTTTGACCAACGACTGAGTTAGCTGAGAAGAACTTATGTAACACACGCACTCACTATACTTTATCACCTAGGCTCTGTACTGGAACTCGTGTTATTGCTTATTCTTATCACCCGCGTGAGTGATGATGATATTGATGAAAATATCCTATGTGTTATGCCAGGCTATAAGCTATCTTCATTCCAAATTTCATCAAAATTATTTCATCTGTTTGTGCGTGAAAGAGTAACAAACATACAGGTCCCGTCATGGTTTAATAGCGCTCGGCAAAAGTGGAAAGCTGCTTTGCGCAAGTGTACATTCGCGCATAGAACTATTAATTGTTGTTCTAGGAAAGCGGTGACAGAGTAGTGGACTGGTGAAATTATAACAACCAAATGTCCCACATTAAAAAAAACGTGTTTTAAGAAACAACCAAATTTGTTTGTTGTTTAAAAGTATGAAAAAATGTTCAACAAGCGGTTCTGGTTTACAAATGAAATATATTGAACTTTAGTTTTAGAATGATTTGTGTAATGATTTAGACAAATTATAGATCTTTTTTAATACTAAATAATGTGAAAATAATAATAAACATCTTCATAAAACAGTGGAATTTATTTACAAGATAAAACATACAAAAAAAAAACAAAAGTTCATTTTAAAATATAAATTAAAACATAAAACTTAACTATTTACACAAAACTATCTAAAAGTCCTTTGGAGAAAGGGAAAGTGCTCAGAATGCTGGCTGCATTGCCACGCTGTATTGCAATACTAATTTTTTGGCCTAAATAGGAGCCAGCATTCTGGTCACATGTCACTTCCACTAAACGTTTTGCCAAGTCCCTGTAAATTTCGTGGCCACCTGGCCCCCACGGACCCAAAGTTTCAACCCCAAACGGCACAAATATGTAACCCCGGTCTAGGTTACCATATTTGCGCCGCTTGAGGTTTTCTGCTTTGGTTGCAGCGCCGCCAGCCTGAATTGTTGTTTCTGGAAGATGAGACGGCGCCAAGGTATCGACACAAGTTGCATCCCAAACTAAAGGCCGTCCCATCTTCCAAGGAATTAAAGTCATACCATCAGGCCTCTTACCGTCGTCCCGCATCTGGCCGTTTGGTTCTAAGATTGACGGAACGCCGGCACTGACCCGAAAGGCCCGACGGATGACTTCATTCAAACTGGCGTGTCGAGGAATCCTCCCTGCGCTTCTGTAGCAAGATAGTCCGTGATGGCCAAGCCGATCCACCATATCGCCGCATAGGCAACGGTGTGGGACTTGGCAAAAAACGCCCAGACGCAGAGAAACGGCTAATCGGAATGTCTGGTTGTCTAGTAAATTGCCAATGTTTTTTGATGGAAGTGCTTGCAACCAAAGGCCTGATTCCCAACGTGAAACAGCGAGGAGGCGAGCACGCTCTGCAGAACAAACAGATGTATCAAGAAGATTTTTCCGTTCAATTTCGCAGAGCGGCCCGTCCCAATGCTTCTGGGAAGGAGGCGCTTTGGGCAATGACTGATTTGGACAGGCTATTTTCCAAGCATCCCTAGCCTCAGTCAAAAAACTTATTTCGTAATTTGCAATACAGGGAGATAAAGTAGCTCCGATTAATTTTTGTGTACTATAAACTGAGGATAGGAAAGCTGGTAGAGATACACTAGAAATTTTTCGTATGCCAAAACCACCGCACCTTATTGGTAGTGAGGCCTGGCACCAAGAGCGATCATCGAAAGGTACATTGAGGATGGCGGTGAGCGTATCTCTTAAAATGCTGTCAAACTGTTGTATAAGTAAGGTATGATTCCAAAGTTGACAACATCTTAAGAAATACATAAATTTTGGGACAAAAAGGCAGTAGCGAATTATAAAATATGTCATATGTGTATTAATTTTATGCAAGCGGTCAGCAATAAATCGAAAATTTTGAATTTTTTCTTCAACGAAATCTGGTAATGATTTATCGAGAATCGGGGCCCCTAAAAAACGAAGTGAACTGTTTTGCAAAATTTTAATATTTGGAGCAATTTTTCTAAAAATATCTATAGTGTCGTTTTTTGAAATGATTGGATTTGAAATGTATAATTTACATTTAGAAAAATTTAGAGTAAGACCTATTGTTTTGAATTGCCTTGTTAAATTTTCGAAATCTTTCGCGACTGTGTTCACATCGCCTCCTAAAGTTCCATCGTCCAGATACCATACGTTAAATTTTGATTCTAATTTTGTAATGATTGTGTGTATAGCGAGACTGAAAATAGCCGGCCCAAGTGGATCTCCTTGTTGACAACCTACTTCTGAAGAGATGAGATGATTTTTGTATATTAATTTTGAGGGTTGACCATAACAATGCCAAAAATATTTGTATAAATGAGGAATTTTGTCTTTTATCTCAGTCAAAAGGGCGCCTCTATCGACTGAATTAAAGGCGTTTTTAACATCCACCTTCAAAAGCACATCACCTCCATTGTGGCACAAAAAAGTTCTTAAAGCATGAACCGCCGCCTCACAGCCACCACGCGAACCGAATCCCAACTGTACAGGTTGGAAGTATGTGCAAAGGGATTCACTTATTGACTTACAGTAAATCTTGGCTGTAAGACGACGATAAACTGTGCCAACAGCAATAGGTCTAATGCCCCCATCCTTTTTTAAGAGCGCACATAAATTTTCCCCATATAAAATATCTAGAACGTAGGTGTTCACTTTTCCAGAAAGCATAAAATTAGTCAAATTTGTTATTTCTTTTAAAAGTGCGTCACCGATCTCACCGCAAACACCACTTGTTAAGTCTTTAAGGTGCTGAGGTGAGAGAGCATCGAGACCACCTGCAGACCCACTGGGGAATGACGCAATGGCATTTGCTACGAACATCTTCATTACATTCTTATCATATTTGTGGCAGTGGTGTTATTCCTTCCATCAAATCCTCGTTCGATGGAGTCATGTAAGAAGATGGTTGAGGATAGACGATGGAAGAACTCGTAGAAGGCATATTTCATCGTCGTCAGAGATTTCGTAGTCTTTGTCTTCATCTTGACTCACTATCTGAGCTGTCATCTGCTGTGTCTGTCATGGTTTTACTCCCGCTCTTTTCTTAGGTGTACTGAATACTGCGATTAACTCAAAATTATCTGGTAGAGTTGAAATATTCCTAAAAGTGCCTGCAGACGTTTTTGTAGCATGTGCTGTCCGTTTCTGACATTGTGTTAGATTAAAAATGGTCCGTTGTAATAATTTAGATTTTTTTCATTCGATTTTTTAGTTCCTCCAATTTCTTCTCAGATCCGCTCTAATTTATTGCAAATTTCGGTAAATATTGATTTATCAGCAGCACTGGTGGTACAGTTTTCAATCTGGTATAAGCTGTTAATGGTTGCTTCCAAGTTTTTGTGCAATATTATTGTTATTACTGCTGTTGCATTTTTTACCAGTTTTAAATTAGCAACGATTTCATTGGTCTCTTATTTAATTATACTATTCACGTCGTAGACCATTTTTCTAGCTTGCCTACTTAACACTTATTTTTCGGTATTTTTCCCGCCTCGAAACGAAGTGATTATCGAACGTATATAAACAACAATACGCGCGACTGTACCAGGGGACTTGAGATCGAGACACGTGAACGGGGCGAGAAGAGGGGAAGGCAACTGAGCGTCCGATACAGCACAGGCGCCGGGTGCCTCTCCCGTCGCACCCTCACTCCTCTTGCCAAACAGAGAATTCTGCGCATTCGTGGTTAGCGCTATTATACCGTGACGGCACCTGTACATACAAACTTTCGTCTTTATAATATTAGTGTGATAAATGTTGAATGCAGCATGGGCATAGATTATGTACTTAATGGTACTACGTACATGGGCCGTCTTCGGGCAATGTACGAGTAGGTACAGGTTCAGCGTTGGGCTCAAACTCCCAGGCTTTCGTCACGAAGAACCAGATAGGCATAAGAACAGTTGTCTAAATGTTCCAAAAGCTTATTACTTCTGCAATTATAGCATAGTACGGTAAACCGTGTTAAAGAGGACAGTGACATCTCATCAAAATATTCACTTCCGTAGTGAAAATTAATTCTCTCATAATAGAAACATTTTTGTATGGCAAATAAAAATTAACAAGACTTTGTACACACGTCATTTAACCTACACCAAAAAATTACATCTTTAAATACGTTTACCCAACATAACAATATATGGTAATTAAATTAGTTGAGACGGGTTAAGAGTGACTCTTTATTCAGGGTTCCGTAGTATCTAAACATGGCAGCGTGGCATCATATAATTTAATATTTATTTATATTAAATACCTCAAATCCGTGAGCTTTCGTAGTGCTCAAATTGTAGGTTTATACTGGTTAATAACTAAGTAACAATTAAACATGTTTTGGTAATATCGTATATATTAAAATTAAGACAAATTCTACACATATAATACATCTGTAGAAGAACGTAGGTTACCGACATAGCTCTCAGAGTTTGCAAGTTGCAGTGGCAATGGGCAGGCCATATAGTTCGCAAAACCGACTACCGCTGGGGAATAAAGGTTCTCGAATGGCGACCACGAACAAGCAAGCGAAGTGTGGGGAGACCCCCCTCCCCACACGATGGACCGACGATATTGTAGCCATCGTAAGAAGTCGGTGGATGGAGGTGGCACAAGATCGCTCGTCATGCTTTGGGAGAGGCCTATGTTCAGCAGTGGACTTCTAAAGGCTGTCATGATGATGATGATGATGATTCATGTGTATTAATAATTGGGAACGAGATATTTACCTACCGTGTATTTTTTTTGAATATACGTTCCATATTATGGAGGCTAGCTTTATATATAGTAATCTCGGGGGAGGGCATTGTATGCTGAATCACGGGCGTTAAGTTTAGTTCGGCAGTAGATACCCTGCTGTTTTTAATGTACCTTTACCTAGCCCTAATTATTATAAGTTTCAAAACTGTAAATGTATTAACTTTTACTGAATAAATACTGTATTGACTTTATTATTTTTAATTTTGTTTGGTTTGAGTTCTCGATATTTTGGCAACATGTATAATTAATTAATTTATAATAATAATAATTTCATTTAATAACTATTTCATTTATTGACACCAAAATATTTTTTTATAAAAAATTTGAACACAATATAATAGGTAATAATACTACTACATTTTCACAATAAATATTAATGAGCTGCAGATGCCTAAGCTAGGCTTTTATAGGCATCTGCACTTCCCCAGATTTAAATACATAGGTATTAGCATCCATTAAGTCATATATATGATAATTCCATAGTGATAAAAAATACTTATGATAAAATTATTTACATAATTGACATTAAACAAAACAAGAATACAATAATTTTATACACTCATAGAAAAATAAAAAAATATAACATACATTAACCAATTAAAAAAAAAAAAGTTTATAGATGTTAATTAATTTGATTTTAGTAAGCTTGGCAGAAAGGCATTATTGCACGAGTGCATGGTGGAAGGGAATGTTTTAATATGAATTTGAAATGTGTTAGTTTGTTGAGCATGAATGAGAGAGTGGGAAAAGTGTACCTATAAGTATATGTAGTGTAAAATGCGTCAATTGCATTAAGTCCTCAAGTACAAGTATATTTTTTTATTTAATAACATTAAAAAGGTTTTCTGTTTTAGTATAATTATAAGAGAGCAAAAAAATTGTAACTGTTTTTTTAGGTTATAAGAGTTATGATCTTGCAAGAGAATCTCTTTTGCCAACTAATTGTATATAAAACCAGCTAAAATGCAAGGTTTTTTTTTTTCCTAAAGCAAGTTTTAGATTTTGGTATATGATAGACTTTGACATTGCGTTTTTTACTTTCCAGCTTTGACTCATTCTGGGGACAAATCTTATGTTGCCTCAGAATTAGCCTCAAGATGAAGAGTTGTCTTACAGTGAGCACTTTCGTTTGCTTATACAAACAGTTTGTTTTCTACTTGAGAATCTAAACGGCAAAAAGTTCATCACCTTAAGAACCGCACGCTGAGCTCTCTCTAGAAGCAGCAAAGTAGTTTTTGCACAGCCATCCCAAGAGTCTATACATTACATAATGAGTGATTGGCAGATTGAAAAATAAATAGACTTCATCACTTTTTCATCTGCCACATGGCGAATATTCTTAAAGATGGCTATTAGCTTATAAGCAAATAGCCATCTTTAAGAATATTTAGGTAATATTCTACCTGTGAGAGCCCTAATAAGTAAGTCAAACTTCAAAGAGCTGTGTAGAGTTACACTTAAATATTAAACAGAGCCAACTCTCTCTAATTTTCGGCATGTGCAAGTTTTAATTGAGCATAGATTAGTGGCGTTACCTGTCTGGTAGGCAAAGATCTGGTATTTTGATAAAGAGAACTGGGATCTTTTTAAGATTGGAAAAGTAATGACATTCGTTTAATCAGCATTAAAACTTAAAAGATTCTGAGCCGGCCATTCTGATACCTTATTAAATCCTTCTTGTGCATCATGGAATACTTGGTCCCAACTCTGTCCCCAAAATATAAGCACAGTATCATCTGCAAATTTAATGACTTTACCATTGTAAAATTTAAAGTTGCAGAGTTCATTGATGTAAACTAGGAAGAGAGTTGGGCCCAGTATGCTACCCTGAGGTACAACAAACGTCACAGGTTTAGGTTCGCTCACTGAATCTAGAATCTAGTGCTAGTTTTACACGTTGTGTTATATTGTCAAGATAACTCTTAAAAAGTTGAAGTTGTAAGCCCCGTATACCCAAGTTTTCAAGCTTAATAAGAAGCAGTGGAATTGATACGGTGTCAGATGCCTTCGCAAGATCTAAAAAGATTGCGATGCATTTGTCACCACTATCAACGCATCAAGCATTAACCACTAGCTTAGATAAGTCATTGACTGCATCTCCTGTAGACCTGCTTTTACGAAAACCGTATTGGTTATTGGAGATAAGATGGATTTTTTCTAGATAATTTGTTAGCCTTTTATTTATCACACGCTCTAATTATTACGACAAAGCTGGTAAGATAGATAAAGGTCTGTAATTGCTAAAAACTTCTTTAGGTCCACTCTTAAATATAAGCATAATGACAGATTTTTTGAACACCGTAGGAAAGCAACCAGTAGACAAAGCTAAATTACAAATATAAGTTAATAGACCTGCTAGAATAGGTTTAATTTCTTTAATTACTTTCGTTGGTATATTATTAAAACCTGCTGAACATTTATCTTTGAAAGTGTTAACTATAATAAAGCAATAAGTACGAAAAAGTCTGTACAAAGAAGACAATTAAAAAAAGATCTAGGCTACTTAAAATATGCCACTGAGCAAGAATATAACATATAAAAAAACTTGTCTGTCTGTTTGTTTGAATGTTTGTTTATTCACGCATCACGTAAAAACTACTGGACCGATTGCGATACGGTTTCCACTGTTTTTGACTTAAGAACTGGTGTAATTGGTATCTCAATTCGATGAGAAGAAGCCGGGCAATCGATAAAAATATTTTTGACGACTGAAGAAAATTAGATCAAATGTTGGTATATCGGTATTTTTGGTCCTGGAATAGCAAAATAATTAGTGTACCTACTTTTGACCTGGAGAAATGACCACACGTGCGAAGCCGATGGTCCATTGCTATGGGTAGGCGTGGAACTTACCTGATCGTCTCGCCTGATGTTCCTAAATACCTTTTTACATGGTTTTATCATATAGCTGTGCCCCGCGGCTTCACCCGAGTGTCATAAAATGTACGCTTTTTCTATCTAATCCTCCTATTTTTTTTCCTAAACCACCCCAGTATTGACCCGGACCAATAAAAATAAATTAAAATGGTCGAGCCATTTTCGAGTTTTAGCGAGACTAATGCACCGTAATCTACATCTGATATTATAAAGAGGAAAGATTTGATTTTTTGTATGTTTGTTTGTTTATAATGGATAAACTCAAAAAATACTGAACGAATTATAAAAATTCTTTCTCCTGTGGAAAGTTACATTATAAGCGGCAGAACTTGATGTTTCAAAAAATTGGAGAATCCTTCAAAAATTGCTATAATATTACCCAATAATATTATCACAGAATAAATATTAGTACCCCAAGGTACCTAAAAAAATGGTACAAAAGCATTTTTTTCGAACGGAATGACCATGTTGCCGCGGTAACACAATAATAATATGTCTATCAAAAAGTACGTGAGTAATAATGCAGTTGTCTAAAAAACTACAAGCGTTGCTGCCAAAGATTTTGAATTACGCATACAGGCAGTTTTTTTTTAAAGAATTTACGTCTTGTTTAAAAATGATAAGAGTAAGAAAAATGCCGCGGTGTGAGCGTTACCCGCGCAAAACCGGGGCGAGTCACTAGTAGATTTATATACTTATATATATTTATATATAAGATTTTGAATTACGCATACAGGCAGTTTTTTTTTAAAGAATTTACGTCTTGTTTAAAAATGATAAGAGTAAGAAAAATGCCGCGGTGTGAGCGTTACCCGCGCAAAACCGGGGCGAGTCACTAGTAGATTTATATACTTATATATATTTATATATATATAAACCTGTAGATAGAAGATAGATAGCATGAAAAATAAAATAATGTATTTGACACTGGACCCTAAAAGTAAAATACAAAAAACAATGGCGATTAACCTCCTCTTAAATATTTGTGAACGGGTCTTCACTAAGCGTAATAAAGAACTCGTTCATAATTAGCGCTGTATATTAAATTATAATGTCTAAAACGTGATAATAAGGAAGTAATGTAAGCAAGATCGTTATAATAAAAATAGAGATTTCTTTATGTGTATTACTAAGTGAGTGAACGTTGTATTAATTGCTTTACAGCAGATGTTCACTCGCATGAAATACAGCTAGCTCTATAGTGAGGGCTCATGTACTAGTAGGTACCTAATGCGTGTTATTTTTTACACAATCGAGTGACGAGACGAATATGTCGTCCGTATGATAGTATGCTACACGTCTACCTATGACAGCGGCAGTGCCACCCAAATACTTTAAATGTTCATGCTTGAATCGTTGTCTTTCTAACAGAAACAGAAAAACTTCTTTTTGTTTTGCCGCTTTAGGGTTGTGTGTCAAGCACAGAGAGCTTTTCTCCATACTGGTTATATTATCATCCTTTACTTTCAAGCTACTATTAATAGCATTGACCAATATTTTCCGGCCGCAACAGTAAATTACCTATTTTTTCATGATCAGCAATGTCTTAAATTGACCTAATTACAAATCAATCTAAAAGAAAACATAGCGCTGTCGTCGCGTTTTAATGACAGTATACCAAAAGAAATATAATTAAAACAAATTGTTTACCCTTCTTTGAGGAGGTATATCAAAGCATTGAATTCCGGCAGACTTTTCGGTATCATTGGCGTGATTATACAGAAGACTCGTCTCTGTCGACAGATTTAACGATGCGGCCAAACAACGCCCTCACAGATATCTTTCACCTGAATATTTAGCTCTTTGAGTGAAAATAAATCTTTCCGTTTCTTGGAATAACAACAGTGTGAAGTCAGTTCGTCTTAGAGCAAAGATTATATATGTCATCGACGGTCGCATTATGCTCGTTTACGGGGTGTCGCGGACGCGGTAAACGATTTAGCCGGAATAGCGCCCGAAGGCACACATGAAACAGATGTTTTGTCATCGCATCACCTTTAAGCTACAAATACGCTTTCTTTTCCAACTGTTTAAAAATAAACAAGACGAGTATAGTGTACTCACCGACGACGACGCCTATTATTTATAGAGCTGTCATCTTCACTTAAATACCTAATGAGCCGTTTCTAATATCGTATGGTAGTCATCGTGGCTTCCCTATTCACGTAATTACCGACACTACACGTCACGCGGCCGGCAGTAGCGGGCTCGTAGGTGTCGTTTGGATTAAAATTATCTAACAGCTAAGTAATAGACACTACTTAGTAAATTTATTTTAAATTTTAAATCAAAATGTCAATGGATTTATGGTGCAGTTTGATTAAAAATTGTTTAAAATAAGGAGAGAAATGTGTGCATTTGTAAAGTAAAAACAGTTTAAATCCGTGAAGGAAAGTACAAAAACAAACGACCAAGCGCTAAAACTGGCTGAATGCAGAACAGGCGTCGCGACAACAGCTCCGCGCCTCGTGCGCGATGATTTGACGAATATTCCGGAATTAGTCGGCCGCACCACCTGTCCGTTCACACTCGACCTCCGGAGTTTTTGGTATTGTCCATGCAAAGTTTCTCGTTAATATGCAAATTAAGAGGTATCTACCAAGAGGACGTGGGATTTAGGGTCACTTTTAAATTAACAAAGTACGTACGTAGTCAAACGAAAATTGGACTTCACGCCCTGATTCTATGCGGACCCGTTTAAAGATTTAGCATAATAATTATTTGATTATACTATCTGTTGTGTGTGTTTAACCTAGTATGTAAACTTATATTATTATATTAAGAGACGGGAAAGTCTTGGCGCAAAGTAATAACATACCTTACGAACTTAAAATTTTAATGATGTGTTACAGTGCTTAGTTAATTCAAGTAGACTATAAAGAAAGACATAAAACGGTTTACTGCTTACACTTATTAAAAAAATATAAGTATTCGTTTCTAACTATACCTAAAGAATTTCTTCAACAACAAGGCTTGCGTATAATTAAGTAGTTACCTAGATAGCCATATTAATTTGAATTATATGATAATTTTGGAAAGATAACGATGGTGTGATAGTCAAAAGATAAACCAATGTTTCACAATGGGCAGTTTTGTGGAATGCCGTGAGCTAGTTAGAAAAATTAAAATTACCGTTGTCGTCATTTTTGCTGTAAAAGTATATAAGAAAGAATGACAATAAAAAATAATGTCTTGAAAGCTGTTTTCTATTAATTATAAATGTGTAAGTCGCTCGTCCAATGCATAATGACTACATGTGCAATTATTTCAAACCTTATCTTTTTCAAATGGATTATCTATACTTATAGATTTATTATGTATCAACATTGTCAAAAGTTACGTGAAAACAGTAGGTATGAAGATCTGGAGGCCTCATCATCATCATGTCAGCCTTTAGAAGTCCACTACTGAATATAAAAAAGAAGAAAAAACCCCCAAAGAACGCCATGACGAGCTGGTGCCACCTCCATCCACCGACTCTTTAGATAAGAAGTTTATATATCACACTTCCGGGATTTCTGGTCCAATTAGATTTAACTGATATTTTAGTGAACTTACACAAAAAAAAATACAGTCGAATTGAGAATCTCCTTGTGGAAGTCGATAAAAAATCCTGAGAGTTTCAGCCGGGTACCTAATCGGGAAGTGCTCGAAATTTGAGTTGCAAGATTCCATCCGGAACGACAGACAGACAAACAAGAAAGTGACTCAATAAAAACGTGGTAAAATGGCACATGTTGTGTATAAAAACAACCAGGATCTTAAAAATGACGATGTAGAATGTATTGGACCAAATTTATAATGCTATTGAATAATTTGATAATTTACCATTAATGTTTCTTTTTCAATGTATGGGTGGTAACGCTTTTATAATATACTAGCGATCAGTCTCGACTTCCCATGGGTGTAATTTAGAAAAAAAATAAGAGCAAAATGTCAAGTTCTCGTTTGCGCACTCGACCTTCACTCCGCTTGGAGGGATGGCGCCTTGCTTCGCTTACCGCCCCGCTACGCTCAGGTCTCGTATGCTCGTATCTATAAAGTCAGAAAATTGTATCAGTAACACTATTTATAACTCAAGAACGGCTGGGCAGTTTTTTTTTTATACTACTTGGTACATTTCTATTCCCGTCACCAACATCCCGTCATTATTTTTTCTATTTTAAAGTCATACTCGTACCAGAAAACCGAAGGTTTTGAAGCTTTTATATTGACACTTTGACACCTGGTACTTTGACAACTGTTACTTTCACAGCTGTCACTATGACACCTGTCACTTTGACACCTGCTACTTTGACACCTGTCATTTTGATACCAAACTTTTTGACACCCTTCACATTGACAAAAAAAAAACAGAAACCACCATACAAAAAAGCAATAATTTTTATTCCCTAAGTCGCAAACAAAAGTAGTTAATCCAGGATATAAATTATCCTGGTACCAAATTTCACCCAAATCCATTCAGCCGTTTGAGCGTGAAAGAGTAACGAACATACACACATACACACACACATACAAACTTTTACCTTTATAATATTAGAGGGACTAGTGTGATTAGTGTGATAAGTGTGATTGCTATTGTTAGCACGACTTTCAGATAACAAAAGTAGGATTGCGATAAATGGCTGGACGGCCACATATGTAACTGCGAGCGACGTCGGCGATGCGATGAGTGCCGCTATAACCAATTAACTCCCGTGCGTGCTGTAGGAGATTCGTCGCATCACTCGTATCGCTTGCCACTTGTTAGGATTCGCCGCTCTATGGACAGTGCGCCTCTACTCTACAATCCTTTAATCTATCGAACAGATCGATTGTTATTTTGCTTGTAAGACTTTTATTTAGAAGATAACTAGCTGCGCCCAGTGTTTTCACCCGCGTTATTGATTCTGAAGATGATGATGATGATGATGAAAGGATCCTATGTGTTATTCCAGGGTATAAGCTATCTCCATTCCAAAATTCATCAATATTCGTTCAGCCGTTTGAGCGCAAAGGATGATGATGATGAAAAGTATCAATTGTGTTATTCCAGGGTATAAAATATCTCCATCCATTCCAAATTTCTTCAAAATCCGTTCAGCCATTTGAGCGTGAAGGAGTTACAAACATACACACCCACGCACAAACACACACTCGCAGACACACCCTCACACACACACACACCCTCACACACACACGCACACACAAACTTTACCACTTTATAATATTAGTATGATTGATAGAATGAACGCAAATCAGTGACTTTTCTATTTTTGTTTATTGTTAACTAGCAACGCCCCTAGCCCGCCACGGCACCACACGGGAGAAATTAAGAAAAAAAATATGAAACATTTAGTTCTTGCACACTCGACCTTCACTCTGCTTCGGGGAACACCGCAGCTCGCTTCGCTCTCCGCCTCCCTCCTCGCTACGTTCAGGTTATCCATATTAATAAAAATCTCCGAAACGGCTGAACCGATTTTGACGGAATTTTCACTGGCAGATAGCTGATGATATAAGGAGTTTCTTACTTAAGGCTACTTTTATTTTTGAAAAGAATTAGGGTGCCACGCAAAATAAAAACATGAATATTGACTAAGCGGACAAAGCCGAGGGCACAGCATATATATAAAACTTCCATGCAAATTAATCTAACTGATGGTGAAAACCACATTAAAATTGCATAGTTTAAAAAATTAAGCGTTACAGACAGACGGAGGATAGTGACTTTGTTTTATACTATGTATTGATTAATAGTGGAACGTGTTAGATGACCATTACGGGAATTTTAAAAATTATATTGATTGAGAGTATAATCGCCCACTATGTCTAGCGTTTGTGGACTACGAGAAAGCCTTTCATTCAGTAAAGACCTGGGCAGTGCTACAGTAAGTACAGATTGCCATATTGACTACCGGTACATCGAAGTGTTGAAGTGTTTGTACAGCAAGGCCACCATGACTGTCCATCTCCAAAATCGGAGCTCGAATTCTATTGAATTGCAAAAAGGGGCGAGACAGAGAGACGTTATTTCTCCGAAACTGTTCACCTCTGCACTGAAAAATATATTCAAGCTTCTGAACTGGATCGGATTTGGTGTTAACATCAATGGCGAATGCACCAAGTCCACCAAGACCTAAGCACAATGCTCAGTGACCTCAATATTGTTTCCCAACAGGTGGGTCTTAAAATGAACATGGGTAAAACAAACATCATGTCAAATGCCCATGTCGCCATACCCATCCGTTGATGTTGGGAACGATATTATTGAAGCTGTTGATCACTATGTCTACTTAGGTCAGACGATCCAACTGGGTAGATCCAACTTCGAAAAAGAAGTCAACCAACGAATCCAACTCGGATTGGCAGCGTTCGGGAAATTACGCCATATCTTCTAGTCGCAGATACCGCAGAGCCTCAAGATGAAAGTTTATAGTCAGTGCATGTTGCCAGTGATGACATACGGCACTGAGACGTGGTCCCTAACTATTGGTCTCATAGACAAGCTCAAAGTCACGCAGCGTGCAATGGAGAGAGCAATGCTCGGTATTTCATTACGTGATAGAATCCGAAACGAGGAAATCCGTAGAAGAACCAAGGTTACCGACATAGCTGTTAGAGTTTGCAAGTTGAAGTGGCAATGGGCAGGCCTTATATTTCGCAGAACCGCCAACTGCTGGGGAATAAAGGTTCTCGAATGGCGACCACGAATAAGGAAGTGAAGTGTGGGGAGACCCCCCACACGATGGACCGACGACTTTATAGCCATCGCAGGAAGCCGGTGGATGGAGCTGGCACAAGATCGCTCTTCATGGTGATCTTTGGGGGAGGCCTATATTCAGCAGTGAACTTCTAAAGGCTGACATGATGATGATGATTGATTAGTAAAAGTTTATTGACAATTTGTTTCTGGGCAAGTATGCCTTAGAAGGTTTGTCATAGCAATAAGAGGGGCCTTTTTAACCATGCATTAATCTATTTAAATGTACTTACAATATAAAGAAGATTAATGATATAAGTGCTTGCTCGCTGCCAATAAGGTTGTGATTGTTTACATTTTGAATAGCCAATAGGTACAGTAACATGTCATACAATGTTGAACAGCTTTGTATAAGAAAATGTTCGTGAACAGATTAAGTTGTGCTTGAAATCAAAGAAAACTAATTCCGAAGCTTTAATTCATGAGTCCTGTTTAAATATGCCAACCAAAATGTCAAAGCTGATTGAAGACTGTAATAATTTATATTAAATGAATCCAATGAAAAAACGTTAACAATTGTTTATTTGAAATTCCAACGAAATAACATTTAGTCGGCATGACAAAACCAGCGCTGGACAGGATTGTTGGCGGAATACTAATAGGGCTTAAAGAAAAAATAAAGGACATCAGAAAGTTGTGTCGTATTTGTAATATGGACATCGATAAATCATAGGGAACCGACCACAATCGTTCCGATGACATGGCTGGCCCACACAAAAATAAAATGATACAAACATTCATTCAGCCGCTCAGTAAAGTTGGGTGGTAGCTATGTTCAAATGTGGGGTTTATTCCGCACAAAATTGAAAAAATACAGACTTATGTCTTGCCTCCCTTACGGATATATACTGTGACATAGTGTTATCGAAGAAAAATAAGATTTATGGCGTTAATTGCACTTGATGTGACTATTTACGAACTATAACACTACAACATAAACTATTAACGAAACTGCTTGATACTTATAAGCAGGTAACTGTGTGTCCAATTTATACTCGTGGTAAACCTTTCTATGATACAAATAATGAGAAATCGGCCAAGTGCTTATCGGACTCGCATATAGTAAGGGTTCAGTAGCCATTCAGATAAAACAAAACAAGCAGCCCCGTTACTCTCAAGCACCCTTCCGATTCAATCACGATCCCAACAGTGCGATTCACCTAGAAAACATAACCTGCACTGCAACGTGATCGTTACCTTTCGGTGTGGCAACATGTCCGCCATCTTAGTTTACAAAATTACGTCCTTCCCCCAATTCCCAACCTCTTTTCCACTTCCCCTTACCTTTCCCCCTTTCTTCCTACCCTTTCCTTATTTACCCCTACCTCCCTCCAGTTCCCCTCACTCATTCCCCACTACCCCCACTCCTTTTCACTTTCCTCCCTTTCTCCCAATCTGCCCCCACCCTTCTCTTCAGACTTCTCCCACTTCGCACCACCTGCCCCACTTTCCGCACCCTTCCCCGACATCCCCCACCATTCGTCTACTTCCCCCTTCCCTCCCTCACTTTCCCCTACCTTCCCTCACTTCTCCAAACCTTTCCCCACATCTCCCCACGTTGCAGTGCAGTTAAGTGCAGTTAGGTTTTCGCACTGTTGAGATCGTGATTGAATCGGGATGGTGTACGAGAGTAAGCCAGGAGCAATATAACAAAGAATTGCAATCGGGCTAATAGTGTTTCGTAATGCGCGAACAGGGTTGTTTTTACGGTTGTATTTTGTCTCTTACTAAGAATTTGGTTCAGAGTCGAAGCGGGCAGAATTAGGCATTAACTTGGTCGGCCATACTCGTTAACAAGTAAACCTTATACAAAAAGTCGTGCTAATGTTGTTACTAAATACGTAATAGTTGAAAATTTATATTGTTCAAACTGTTTTTTATTAATGGGGGGGGGGGGTGGGGGTGTATAATGTATAATAAATGCAATGCAAAAATTACTTTAGAGACAAATATTTCGTAAAGAAAACCAAATAAAAAACAAACTCTCAAGGTAACCTCATAATAATTATAAAACACCCATCGAACGATTGTATCACGTGCGAATAATCTTTTTTATACCGTTAACTTTTTTATGAATGGGGCAACATTTTTTTCTAAGGTTTTTCTAAATAAATATCGGTTATACACATGTGTCAAATTAAAAATATAAGGCATTTTTAAATTTTTATTATCTACATAATTTTCTGAAATTATACAAGAATCAAGAATTACACGCACGTACCGTCGCGGCGTCGATGGACAAAGATTAGAGTTATAATCACTACTCGGAAGGAGCAAAAACATTATTTGCTTCACCCAAAAATACAATTTACATCGACGAAATTGTTACTACCCACCTCATGGGAGAAAGCTATAACTAAATTAAAAAAACTGTATTTTAAGGTATGCGTACATTCCCTTGACGATCCCGATTCATTGTTTGTGATCACAAAAAGAGCAAAACAGCAACCCAGATGGAGATGTCCAATATTTTAGATGGCATAGCATTCGCCGCTACGAAACCAAAATTCCTGTCTCAAGATTCTTCCGCAACCATAACGCGAAAAAACATCTGTAAATTAATATTGTTAAAGTCTTTATTTCATTGAATATGTTGCACAGTGAGACCGCATCGGAACGTTCGAACAACGCTTTAGTAACCAAATATGCAATAGATAACCTTGTTTTATGCTAATCTTACAAACAGAAAGATAACTTACAAATTTCCGAGAGTATTTGTGAACTTAAAATACAATCTACAAGGAAGTTGGCTTTATTACAGAGCATCGACGTTTGAGTGTGCACATGGAATTATGAGCAATCAACGCGTAGATTGTTATGTTGACTCTTGCACGTCATCGACTATTAAGATTTCTTTGTTACAGTAACATGTTGGACTATTTACACAAAACGTTTCTCTCTGAGAGCCTTTATAAAAATAACTTGAACTTTTTTGAATGCGTTCTTGTCGGCCAGCTAGTTCGTATCGCTCTCACGACTTTGAATGAAATCTTCAAGTCACTTAGTGCTAAGAGACGCTAGAATTTGCTTTTATATTATGAATCGTTTCGATGGCTTTATTATACAGACGAATGACGGAGATATAGATTGGTCGAGATACAAAAAAAAGTGAGTTCCTCGGGGTGACAATGATGCGTGATTGCCACGTGTGAGTTTGTAATTGAATTATATGAACTTCAAAATATTAAGTCTGAGTCACCGAATAAAAATGTTGATTGGCCTTGAGGAAGTTCAAATACAAAACATATCGATGTTTTGCTCACATGTTTTATCATATCCATAGTTAAGGTTCCGTACTCAAAAGATTCAAACGAAACCGTATAGCTGTGACAATGCTTAGAAATGCTTTGTGTGGTCTGCATTCGTCTGTCACGAACTTGCATCTACATCCTATACAAATTATCATACAGATTTAAAATTGGCAAATATTTAGAAGTTTTTGGCATTGAATAGAAAATCATAATAAAATATTTAAAAAATAATATTACATGGAGGTCCCGTAAATAAAATAATCATCTTAGTTATTCTAAACTTTTTCTGTGCTTTTGGGATATCGTTGAATAGTAGATTAATATTATGCCGGCGAGGGCGCTATTTTGAATCCAGAACAGAGTTAAGGATTTTAATGTAGAATCCTGAACGTAGCGAGGGATTCAATATACGGCACCCGAGGAAAAATAATTTTGCGTCCGAGTGAATACACTCTAGTTTTCATCACCCTCTATGAGAAAAATAAGTTTAAAAACAAAAAATTCAAGCTTTTATGCAGTAACCAAGTCATGATGAAACTTAGAACGCGCTATCACAATTAAATGCGTATTCAAAATTTCGTGTCTATGCTGTTAACCATTGAGGAGTTCCCTAGTCAGGAGCCAACCCGGAGAGCAGCAACCATGTCATGGTTAAACTTCAAATCGGCTAGCATAATATAATGTGTACACAAAGTTTCGTGTGTGTGCTGTTAACCGTTCAGGAGTTCCCGAGTCAGGAGTTAACCCAGAGTGCAACAGCCATTTTATGTTAAAATTTCAAACCATCTAGCATTATATAATACGTACACAATATTTCGTGACTGTGCTGTTGACCGTTGAAGAGTTCCTTTACCTGGAACTGTTCCTGGATGTCGATTCAGGTCATGCTTACTATAAACATATGAGTACATTTTCATCGCAACTGAACTAACATGCAAAAATTCAACTCCGTAGGATAATAGCAAGTGGTTCTAATTCAGCTTGCAAGATTTGACGTAAACAAACATACATACATACAAACATTGCAAGTTGAAAAAAAGCTTTTTATAAATAGAACGCGCTTTTAGATACTTTATAACTCACATATTTATTAAAAAGTGTATGAAACAGCCTAAAAATAAACAACTTAAAATAAACTAGGTACTTAAGCTTATCTAAAAAAAAAAAAAACACTTTGGACTTCTTTGACTTATGTCCTTCAGATAGCCTTCAGACAATCTCTTCAGATACTGTGTCCTAAATCTTGTGTAGATCTCGATTTGAATGTCATTATTGGTACATTAAGAAACCTTCAAAGTGTGAAGGTTTCATACATTTGGGTAATTCTTGAAACTAGGTACAGTTTCCGAAAAAGACTTAGCTCTTTTTGCATTTTCCCACTCGATAAAATTGTTAAAAGCTTTCAAATATTTTTACTGGGATAAAGTTGGTACTAGATTCTATCTCATTTGTTGCGTAGTTTCTTTTATTTTCAGTATAAATAATATAATACTTTCGCTACTTGAACTTGATGAACTCATTTTCTTGAAATTATTTAGTTTTTGCAGTTAATATTCCTTGTCTCCGTGACGATGATATTGTAATTCGCGCGCTTTCCATTTTTTCCTCTTTTCCGTACCTTTACCTATATGATTCTTTTTTTAAATAAATATACAGCGCGCAATGAACCCAATTTGCACCGCGCGCTCTCATTGGTCAACTGTGAATCAGCAACCCTTCATTTATTTCGTGATAGGTTTAGACCAACTTTTTGGCCTAATAACATATGTCTGGATAGCCTCGACGGGACATAGTACGACTTCGGATCTTTAGTACCGAAGTTCAAATCCCAACTGGATTTTTTACATATTGCACCTAATAATTACATAAAAAATATATGATGGCTTATAACTTGAATATGGCCGTGCTAAGGCGGAAAGAGCAGACGAGCCACGCAAATTCATTACACGGAATTTCAGAGAGGGCTCTCGGAAAGAATTGAACAGAAAAGACCAATCAGCTTACTTTGCTCCCACTTTTTGAGGAACCAATTAGCTTCTTTCGAAAAGATGGGATGAAAAATAACTTTTTAGTGGGAGCACATATTCATAACATTTACAGAAATGAAATTGTGAGCAGATTTGAATAAAGTAAAAATCCAATTTTTCTTTTTCGTCGTTTGATGGTCCTATAATGTTATTGCTAGCCCAATCATAAGTTACCTTCTACTTAGACATGTTTATCTTGAGGTCTACTCCTAGAGATACAGACCTAGTATAATCGTTTTGAGATCTAGCTTTCGCTTTTAATCGCTCCGTATCGTAATTATATAAATGAACTAGGTACTAATATTGTCTAACTACTCGTATATGGGTACCAAATTCTATGAAAATCGGAACAACGAACGGTTCGAAAGTCATCGTCGAACAAATACATACAGTTTTACATTACCATACATACAAACGCCAATTTGTCCAAATTGATTTAGAGACTTCGCTTCGCTTGGTCAGAAAAGGTAGTTAATTTTGAGGAGCGTTTGTGCCAAGTAACTTGTACGGTTCACTATTTGATGGTACTCGATTTCAATTTTGTACCAATGAATAAGTTACGTGTTGGTTTCGACTTCGTGTTGGTTTCAACATCACCGTCTAGTTAGACGTTGAAAGAAAACATCACGACAAAACCAAGAACCCTAACATTATATCTTGTAAGTTGGATTATGGCTCATACTTTCTCTATGTGACAGAAGGACTTGTCCAAGCAACGGAAATATGCTGAAGTTAATGATGATCTTCAACGATAACATGACTCAACAACAACAACTTTGTCTAAAGCTAAGAAAGCGAACAGCAAATCAGTGTATGTTTTTGTTTTTTGTTCAATCTTTGCACTCACAAAAGCATTTGAGGCTTGATGAATGTTTTCATTAAAATTCGTGTTATTTTCGTGTCTTAATTGTATTGTTTCCTGTAGGTAACGCAAGCGAAGCCACGAGCAGAAGCTAGACGGATCTATGTGAATGATTTGTAATGTAAATAATGACGTGATGGAGCCCATGTTAATTTTTATTCAATTATAGGTACTTACTGTCCTTATAAAAACATTGAATGGACAAAAGTAGTCCGGGCGGTTCTCATGAATTCCGATCCGATATAATTCTGTCAGAACTCCTTTCAACGTCGGTCGTCGCTAAGGTTGTGCTTCACACGATTTTGTTTATTTATATTGTGGTCACCTTTCATCTAGTATACGTGAGCAAATAATGAATGTACGACATATCACACCGCTGTGTGACGTCACTCCGGACACGGTCACATCAAAGCGGTGTACTTCGATGATTTATGTGTATTTTGTTAGACTTCGCCCCAATTACGTTCTTGAAAATTTGTGCACTCTCATAATAAAGTATTTACAGTGGAGGTGCTTTGATGTCTAATTAGGCAGTGTAGATATAGGTATGCGCTCTCAGGCACAAATTGATTTATTTACATATTGATTTGGTATATTTATAGTATTTTAAGATTTTATTCACCTTGTTCTAGAGACGTCTGTGCTCATCTAATAATACCTGCGCTGGCTACCTTAGCTTTTGAAAGTTGATTTCTGGGACAGACTGTATAATTAAACAAATCTAGACACAAAAAACTCACATTAATACAATAAAACAAAATATTCTAAACAATATTTTTGCTAGAAGCATATGAACGTTTGGTATATTCACAATTCAAAAAATATTCACAGAATATAGTTAAAAAAGAACTAAAAAATAACAACGATGTTCCCCCTTTTTTTTAATACATCGATGCTCATATAACTATTTTGTAAAGGTTCATCAGCGAAATTTGTACGTTTATTTCGTAGTAATTATACGGTGTTTTGTAAAAAATGGCATGTTCAGCGACTTTTGTCGCTGACTGTACAAGTGCTGCGTTATGTTGCCTTCTTACAATAAACACTTTGTAGTCTTTGTAGTTCGCAGCTTGATTTATACGATGTACGTAACCGTCACAATATCAAGAAATATTGTACTATCAACACTCAATTAATGACATAGTTGCATTCAATTGTTTATTTTAACATGTCACAGGCTATTTTTTACCCGACCGTAGTTGGGTTTTAGTTTTTTACTTGTCTTGTTAGTTTAGTTTAGTAACAATTTTGCTGAATTTTAATTTAAAAGTATTTATTTGACTTCACTTGTATGTATCTATGTATGTATGTATTATGTCTGACCTGGAATCTTGCAATTCAAATTTCGAGCACTTCTCGATTAGCTATCCGGCTGAAACTTTCTGGGTAGTTCACAAGCCGATGACAATAATATAATTTTTATATGTATTTTAAATACAGAAAAAGAATTAAAAAAAATATTAAAAAAATTACAACAAGTTTTTTTTTTATTAAACAAAAAAAATAGAAGAAAACATAACTTGAAAGTGACATTCATTAAAAAAAGGTCGTTAAAGCTTTTTTTTCATTCATTGTTTTAAATTATACCTATTTCATGTAATGTCCATCTCCATTCATGATCATGCTCACTAAAATGTCTTGACTTGCGGCAGCTCTGTGTACCGCGGATCACTTCCTTCCCTCTTAAATGGTTGAGGGGAGCCATGGCTGTAAACAAGACATGCCCGTGAACGGCTGCTGCTTGTGGGTAGTCATTTGTTTTCATTGTGGAACATCTCATTGGCACTTTTATCCATACCAATATATAAAAGTGAAACGTTGTCTGTTTGTTTGGGGAGCATTCACGCGATAACGGCTAAAAAATGAAATTAATGCTTTTGATGAAATTTAGAATGGAGATAGCTTACACCCTGGAAAAAAACATAGGATACTTTTTATCCCGGAAAATTCTAAGTTTCCACAGGAAAACTGGAAAATGTTGATTACTCACTGTAAGGAATGGTTGCCATCACAGAATGGTCTGTGGTTGCCATGGAAATGAAATAACAAGTCTGTCAAAAAACATCAAGAGCATTGGTACTATACGTACTTTTGCATTGGTTTTTAATATTCTAGATGACAATATGATGCTTTTTTCGCGATAAACAGTCGTCCGCGCGTACGAAATCACGGGCGGGAGAGCTAGTGTTTTATATTTGTCATTTACATGTGTATTTTTATAGATAGATAGATAGATAGATAGATAATACTTCATTGCACCTAAAAATACATTATTACACATTAAAAAAACTTTAAAATAAGTACAATGGGCGATCTTATTATAATACTAGCGACCCGCTCCGGCTTTGCACGGGTAGATATCTAAAAAGATAAAATTAGTAGGTACTTTATTTGGACAAATAGAACAATAATAATTTCTTACACAGAATGTTTATGTTTATAGGTTTTATACTCACCTACCATTTTGTCTATAGTATTATTCTGTTTAACGCCAAGAGGTTGAATTACGGTTACTTTTAAAAGATTTAACGCCAGTAAGCGTAATTCAACCTCCTTTGGTTTCCTCCGTCAATGATTATTAGATGTTCTGTGATTTCGTTCCCATGGCAACGTTCCATAATCCATATACAAAGACCTGTATCTCCTTCTTAGTTTGTGATACAAAGTAATCAATTTTTTTTTGCAAAATTTGATACCTCTGGTTAAATTATTGCCATTTTCGATGGGAAATCTAATTTTTTGAAAAATAATATACTGCTAGTGTTACTCTCTGATAATTTAGCTTTCTTTATTTGAAATAATTTTTAAAATCAGGTCTGTATTTTTTGAGTTTATCCATTACAAACAAAAAAAAGCAAACAAACAGACAAACAAACAATCAAATCTTTCCTCTAAAAATTTAAAATTTTAGTGTAGATGTAGATATGACATTTGAAAAAATTAATTGATTAATTGAAAAAAATAACATTCCCGTTCAGTTTCTTGGTGCTTTCTTCTCTAACGGGAATATTCCAGAGGCACCTGTAAAGTCAGAAGGGTATTTCCTTTTCCTGTGTGAGATTCATCTCTGCCGAGTCAGTGCATGAAAGGGAGATTTCCTTTTCAAACTCAAAGCATATTTAGTTTATCTAATTTTATTAAATTGATCTATTTATAATATCTAATATTTTTCTCCTTGTTCATGACATGTAAATTTTGACTTGCAAAAGTTCTGTTATTTCGCCAATTTACAATAAAATACTATGAGTTGCTATTTTTTTATCGGTCTAAAATTCTTTTCCCTGACAACTTCGCTCTATGGCTCTTTGGCAGTATTCGACCTCTGGTATAGCGCCCATGTTTTACAACAGTCTGATACGTATGTAATGATCAATATAAATAATCAGATGTGTTCGGAAATGTGCACGAACTGAAAACTTTCCTTTTTACTTATGCCTCTCAATTTCACGACATTCTTTAGAGACCTCTAAGCTACCCAGTTACCTTCTCCAATCATTAGCTATACTTTATTTATTTCCTAAGTTGTTTGGTCATTAGGTAAGATGTGATTGTTGATCCAGATAAGTATTAGGAGTATAAGCCCGATTCAAATTTAATGGCGGCTGTGAAGTGCGCTGCAAGCGCGGCTTCGCGCAGCCCCTCACCCCTCCAACGCCTGCGCATACATAATATTTGCTATTGCGCAGAGCCTCGCACCAACTTCATTGCCGCCTTTAAATTTGATTCGGACTATCTCGTCTACATTCATTTTGCTGATAACTTTAGAATGTTCGAATATTAATATTAATAATAGCCTACTAGAAAACGTAGGTAATGTCAATATATTATAGTAGTACTTACGAACGTTTTATTACTATTCGATTAATTATTATATTATTATTAGTTGAGATAAATTCACTAGAGCTACTTAGAATTGATTTATTTGATATTTGTCTGTTTTTATGCATGACTTTTTTATGTTTTTACTCGACTACGGCAAAGCAAAGGAAGGACAATGAGTTTAACAGACTATGTGTGTATATATGTCGATGTTCCAATATAGCACAGAATAAATAATAGTACAAGACTAATAGGACCATTTTGTCAAGCGAGGTATAATCGATTTGTCTTCATCGCAAGATTGTCTTATGCTATTTTTTACCCGACGGTAGTCGGGTTTTGAACTTAAGTCTAGTTTTCCTAAAAAGGTGTTAAACTTGCTTGATCATTGTACCTACTTGCTTATCAAGTATAATGATCAGGAAATACTTAATTATACTTAGGTAAGTATAAATATACCTTTGCGTTTGTATAGTTAACAAATAGCTCTTTGTTATTGTTTTCTTATAATACTGTTACTTTCGTAGTATTTATGTTTTTTGTTTGCTAATAGGTGAATTTTATTTTCATATGTGTCGATTCAATATTGATATTTATTTGGTGTCTAACTTTGAAATAAATAAACTTACAATATACTCGTATTTACAAACAGATGCAAAGAAAGCCACTTCTCAATACTTACCTTGCTTTCCTCGTGAAAATGCAGAGCGTTCACATTCACGTATTCATCGGTAAAAATGAAAATAATTTAATTTATTTATCTATTAAGAAAAATTGTAGCATTCCGCCAAAAGTCATTGAAAATATAAACAAATAAAAACCATCTGACATTTTCTTCTGTATTAAATTTATTGCATCTATTCAGTATTCACACACCTTTTTGGAAATGGTTAAAAGACGTCCGAAGCTAAAAAAACACTAAATAATAGGATGTTTAACAACAGACGATACTCTGTAGGTCAAACTATGTCCAGTAATATTTAAAACATTACGTTACTTATCCGAAAACAGATCGTGTATCCTTACTGAATTGTAATTTTAATTTTATGTATGAGGAACGACAAAAACAAGATCAACCTTTGATCAAAAATACTATACAGAGTAGTTCAATAATTATATTCTCTTGAATAATTCGTTGTTATAACACACTACTATGAATACGACTTTTAAATGTATGTTATTTTGTGTACACCAAAGGAATTCTAATACAGAATATTTATTGCATTTCCTTAAATATTGATTTTTTATTACAATATTATACACTTACAACAGAGCCGTATGTATGTACAAAACTATAGACTCAATTTTGGACTTTCAGTCTCTACAATGTTGAAAAAATATACAGATTATAGAAACGAGCCGTTGGTTAATAATAACTTTACACAATTATAATTTTCTCTAATTATGAACAAAATCCTCGTAAGATCTATACGAATGAAATTAATCTTTGTGTTAGTACAAAGAGACATCTTATGCACACAATATTATTCTATGATAGTGTGTGTGTGTGTGTGTGACCTAAGTTGTAAATAGTAGGGCTGGCAAAAAAAAAACATAATTTATGTGAAATAATATAGGTACAAATTACACAACTAATTTTGTTTATGTTGGAATAGTTATAGCAGATACAAAAAAAGCTATGTATAATAAGAAGCATGTGGATCCTTGAAAATATCTGGGTTTGGGTTTTGGTTGGATATAGATGATCAAAGGGTTTGCCTCACCCCCGATATTCATTTATAGGGTAAATGAACTTACAGAGGGTATATGAAATAGTAAAATATACGATACGTGTATCGTCCATCGATACTCAACCTGTACAATAATAATAATGTACGAATTAACAGTACATTTGAACCAGTAATTCGAAGAAAGGTATGAGATCCAACTGACGTTATTTTACACAAGATCGAAAAACCGGTATAATTTCAAATTTTACTATTTACTGGTGAATGAAATAAAACCTATGAATGAAATACAGTAGACTGTTTCAAGTCCAATGGAGACAGCACTAATTTATACAGTTTTCAGTAGTTAAGCTATAACGATTCAAATATCTTAGATTTATTTCTTTCTTCATACTTATGAATTTATATGTCAAAATACAAACAAAAAGTTATTGATATACAAATAGAAAAAAATAATTAAATGAAAAATGAAATAATAAGAGATAACAGTTAGATTAGTTCAAGTTATAGGTCAACACGAGATCATTATGCATCGAAAAATATTGTTTATAAAACAGCACTACTTCAGCCTAGTCAACAACCTAAAATATCTAAAAAATCTAAAGCAACAGAATATATTGTAGTCTTAAAATTTGCAAATTAGTTTGAAGAAGGATAATAAGTTAATAAAAAAACATAAAAAAATACCTTTCAAGCAGTAGCCATGTCATGGTGAAACTATGAATGGGCTATCACAATTAAATGCGTATACAACACTTCGTTTCTGTGCTGTTTACCGTTGATGAGTTCCCTAGTCAGGACCCAGCCTTGGTATCATAGTAATACTTAAAATCGGCTATCATAATTAAAAACGTTCACATCATGTCCGTGCTGTTAACCATTGAAGAGATCATATATCTGGAGCTAATACTGGATGTCGATTCAGGTCATGCTTACCATAAAAATGCATTGTCATCGGAACTGAACCAATATGTAAAAATTCAACTCCTTAGGATAAGAGGAATTGGTTCTAATTCAGCTTGCAATTCTTGCAAGATTTGACCTAAACTAACATACATTCATACATACAGACACACATACATATAAACATTGCAAGTTTCCTTCATAGAACTACTAATAAATTGACCCACCTAGATCTCCGCAACGAAAACGGGTTTCGTTGCCTTCTCAAAGCTAACGATGACGTGTTCGTCAACATCTGAATTTGAGTTTTTTAATGATTTATTCCATTCTTTAAACAACTGGTTCAATTGGACATTTCTATAAAAGCCGCTTGTGCGAGGCTCACTTATTATAATCATTCATTTATTTTATACTATCTACGCCCCGCGGTTTCACTCGCTGACGCCTGTCACTTTGACATCGAAGTGGCAATTCCCGTGTTTGTAAATCGGGATGAAAGGTACTCTATATCCTCTGCTGTACCTCTGACAAAGTGTGTGCATAATTTCATAATGGTCGGTTGAGTAGTTAAGCCTTGAAAGCGTAACAAACAAACAAACACGCAAACTCATTTTCGTTTTTATAATATTAGTAGGATTAAACAGAATATTCACAACGCCAGGTGCCAATTTTAAATCTACCTGGTTTGGGCTATCTCCAATGGTAAAACGTCATGGTGACGCACGGCACGGGGTGCAGCATGAAGGGGTAAATAAATTTATGAAAATATATGGTGCTAACTTTCACTAGAGAGCTACCGTGTTGACCCCCAGGTCTAGCACTTGTACTACCGCACTAGAACTAACAATTTTCATTCATTGTATGCTATGTATTATACTATCGTATTTATTCTGGGGTAAAGGCACGGGTAGCACATAATAAATAATGATATACCAAGTGTCTGGACACAAGACTCGGAGACTTGAACTGTGTTAAACATTTAATTTTATCACTGAAAAAAAAAGATCATGGTGAACCCCCGAATAATGGCAGCTATTTAACTTTTTCACGTGTAAAATTGATTTGATTGTCTTTAATCCACACCAATATATAAAAGTGGAACTTTGTCTGTTTATTTGTCTGGGGAGCCTTCACGCCAAAACAGCTTATCTTATTTTGATAAAACTTTGTAAATAGGTACTGTACAATATAGAGCCCAACATAGGATAATTTTTATCCCGGAAAATGGAAAGTTTCCACGGGAATACGGGAAAATGTCGATATTACTCGCTGTAAGAAACGACATGAAATGCGTTGCCGTAGAAACGAAATAATAAAAAGTCTGTCAAAAAGCATCAAGATCGTTGGTGCTATAATTTTGCATTGGTTTTTGATATCCTAAATGATCATAGGAAGCTTTTTTCGCGATAAACTGTAGTCCGCGCGGATGAAGTCGCGAGCGAAACCTAGTAATTATGAACGGAAAAAGAGGCCTTCCAGACATTAAAAGATATTTTTTTGGAAGTGAAAATAATACTTTTGAGACAATAATATCTCTGTGTTTTATTTTTTTGCGCATCATCTTATATAAATTGTTAATACGAAAATTTGTGCCAAAACTATATTTTTTTTAGATTTTCTGCTCTATTGCAAAAAATAAACTTTTCACACTTAATTATTTAGTGTTTTTGTTCCTGATAGTTTAGGATATATAACCTTAGGGATATAGTTTTTTTTGAGAGGATACCTTCTGTGGCTTTCCATAAAAGAGATGTTCGGAAAATGTATGAAAGCTTGTGAAGAAAGGAAATATTATTCTGATAATGACTAGCAAATGAAAACAAAAAATAAATGCTTCTTTTTTTATTTAAGTTTTGTTTTTCGTTTGGTAGAAAGAAAAAACTTGCCACACTAGGTAACTTACCTCTGGCAACTCTGATTTTACACTACTGGCAACAGTGACATTCAACACGGCACAGTGTATGTAGATCTGGCACTGACAGCTGATGGGTGACAGATGACAGGACCTTAAGTTTTTTTCTACAGGCTTCACACGGGTTTTTTTTGATGACATTGCGTTAGGAACGTTTTGTTGTTTTATTATTATTTATATTCACACGGTACAATATAATAATTGAAATAGCAAAACATATAATATATAGAAATCTGTTTTATTTTATTCTCAGTGCATGAAAAACGCACTAACTCAATAGAATGGAAAATAATAAAAGCTTTGTTCAACATTATATCTAGGAAAATATTTTCTCTTTTGTTTAAGAAATGGAGGCTCAATAAAATATTAATTACATAATTTTATGTAGCACAGCAAATAAGCTTTTAAATGAGCTGCTGGAATTTTCTCGAAATAAACTACCACTTCTGAACATCTCCTTTCAACAAAATCGATAGACCTCCGGTGTATTCTAAATAAATATCATAAAATTGGTTTATAGTTTTTTTTGTAAATCAATATGTACTTGTTTAAGAATTATGTGTTTGACGCGTCTCTTGCATGAGCGTCATGAACAAGGAAAATTAAAAATCAGTATTATTTTTATTAATTACATTACTTCCTTTTAAAAAATAATTTCATTGCTGCAAAACACCTACGTAGGCTGTAGGTGTTTTCTACGCACACAGGATTACCTGTTTTCAATGTTTGTTAAGCTCGCGCAAGAGCACGACACTCAACAACAATATCTCAAAGTATCATTCTGATAACTCTAGAAGGGAGTATTCGTCAGGGTTTCATAAGCTATCATTTAAGCATAAAATAATTCAGTAGGTATTTACAGTTTAGTTTTTTCAGTAGAGTATAATAGTGAATAAAGTATTTTTTTAATGCTTTTAATTAATAAATATGTTGTTTGTACGTATTTATGTTTAGGTCAAATCTTGCAAGCTTAAAACCACCTCCTCATAACCTACGGAGTTTAATATTTACATATTGGTTCAGTTTTGATGACTGCTTTTTTTATGGCAAGTATGACCTGAATCGACGTCCAGGATTAGCTCCAGAAAAAGGAACTCTTCAACGGTTAAAAGTACAGACACGAAATATTGTGTTCGCATCTTATAATGATAGCCGGTTTTAAGTTTTACCATGATATGGTTGCTGCACTCAAGGTTGGGTCCTGACTAGGGAACTCCTCAACGGTTAACAGCACAGATAGTACAGATACGAAATGTTGTATTGGCTTTTAATTGGTATAGCCCATTCAAGTTTCACCGTGACATACATGGTTACCGCATAAAATCTTTTTTTTAGAGTTATTTTCACTATTCTTGTTAGCAATGAACTGTAAGATGGTTATAATAACTTATCTCGAAAAGTATTATTTTTACACTTAACTGGGTTTATTTTATATCTAGAAGGCCTCTACTTTGAAGATAATATTTATTTTTCTAAAAAATAGCTATCATCCTTGTGTTCGCTAATACATACTAGCAGTTCAATTATTTAAAATATTTTTTTTAATTAATATTTTTTGCACGATTTAATTCGCGTTTTTTTGTTGATAGATTTATTATATAAACACTTCTTTCTTGCACGAACAGGATGACTGGCAGAAAATACTATCATGGCATTAATTCCTCATATGTACACTGTATTTGTGCTTGAAGAATTAAATCATAATAATTATGAACATCAAATATATTTTACAAGTGAAAAATTAAAATAGCATTTTTTTATTACTGTCTTGGAAATCTTTAATCATGATCTCACCTAATGGAAAGCGATGATGTGGTCGAAGGTGTAGCACACCTGCCCAGTGAACAGTGAGTCTACAGTGAATAGGTGTAGCACACCTGGGTTATCATATGCTGGAAACACTGACGAGGGCAGAGCATTTGACACCTTTGCGGTTTTTATAATAAATGAAGAACCGTAATGCTTTGTTCTTGTGCGTGGTATTTTCATATTTCTAACATAAAAGGGTGGCGTTTTGCCGATCTTTTCGTCGCACGGTGATGAAATGGTGACGCGGGATCAGACTGTGCAGTTCTTGTGCGTCGTTGCACCCGACATTGAAGCCTACTCTTTACCAGAGTGTCATCCTCAATAAGCCTCATAGCACGTCTCTCAATTGAATCCAAAGCCTCGAGCTTATACTTGGCAGTACCGCTACCGTCCCAAAGATGTCTACAGTTCTCTTTACAAGATCGGATCTATGCTTTATAAAGATTCAAAAGCTGTCCCCGTGTGAAGTACCGATACTTTGTTTCTTTGCAGCTACTTTGGTTCTTATTTAAAAACATAGTCATAACATTAAACTAATTATCACAAATTTATGGAGTAAAAGGCAAAATTCATCTACATGAAATGGGGAAGACTACCGTGTTATTTATTTTTCCATAGTTATACATTTCAAAAGAGCTCCGAAAATAGAGTAAGCAATAGTAAGCAAGACGCCGAACATTTTTCTAGACATGCAAAATGTTCAATATTATTTGGCATGAATAAATAAAATTAAATCTTGGATATGTTCAGCGACTTCTGTGGCTGACTGTACGTTTCTGAGAAGAACAATCATAATCATACATTATGTTTATTATAGCTCTAATGGTATAATAACTGCTCATAAAAAAAACTTTCGAGACGCCTGATATTAAAAGCTTTATAGTAGCTTCACTTGTATGTTTGTATGTTTGTAACCGACTCCTTTGGACGCTATTTTGACCCACTTTAAACGGTCAGATTTCATTCAAATTTTGCACACCTGTCAAAGACCGACGACAAAGCAATAATTCGAAGAAAAAAAAAACGCTCTTATAAATAAACCAAACTAAAAAGTATAAAATAAATAATAGTTTGAAAAAAAAACACGCTTTATATAGTAAACCAAACTAAAAAATAGAAAATAAATTTTAATAGTGTAAATAAGAAAAAAAATATTTATTTAAAAAAAAAAGCGTGGGGTGCTTTTTAAGATATTATCGAAATGATAATCCTTCTTCTCATATCTGTCAATGAAATATTTATAACTATTGACCCATGCACCCCACGATTTTTTTGAAATAAAACATTTTTTCTTATTTACACTATTAACATTTCTATTTTTTAGTTTGGTTTTCTATATAAAGCGTATTTTTTAGTTTTTTTAAACTATTATTTATTTTCGACTTCGTTGACAAGAATCGTTCTAGATGGACGAAATTTCACAGGCCACTAGTCCACAAAGGGCTTAGAAGATTTTTCTTTGGAGGCAGGAAAAGGGGTCCGACCAACATCTTGTTTTTTTTTTCAAGTTTTCAAGACTCATATACGAACAAAACATATTGTGGGGTATAATGTTCTAAAGAATCACAGTAAAATTAATTTTTTTTTTAGAGATATAAGTTGTTAATATGAACACAATTTACACAACAATATCATAAAAAAATAACTAGTGCAATGTTTCTAAGCATTAAACATAGTTCAATTTAAAAAAAAAACTACAAGAATGTAAACCTTGTTTTTTTTACCAAAACTATATTCACCATCATTTTGTCACCACAATTAAATTAATAATATACTACACTTATATTATTATTATCAGCAAGGTTCAAATTTTTTAAAGCAAATACTCAAGTATTTACTGAAGTGGAATCTGTTATTTGTTTTTGAGTAATATAAAATGCGTAGAAACATAAACATGATTTAAATGATTGTCGTTGTGTTCATAAATATCTCTATCTCTAATTATCTCTGTAAACGTGATACTTTAAGAACATTATACTCCAGAATATATATTTCTCGTATATGTTTCCTACATCAATATATACAGGTTTCATTGTACGCCGCAAACTTGAAAACAAATCAAGATAGCGGACTGTCCACTATGCCGAAATGTTCAAAACCCTTTATAATCGCTCAGCGAATTATAGAGAGAGCTGTGCTCGGGGTTTCTCTGGTTGAAGGATAACATCCAAAACGACTTGATCTGACAGAGAACCAGAGTCACCGATATTGCTTAAAGGATTAACAAGCAGAAGCGGCAATACTGCCAAAGGCCGGTAACCACATTTGTGAAAGACTGACATCCACCTAACTTGACAAACCTAATGAAGCACGCCCATCGTTGGGGAGACGACCTGCGAAAGGCGGCCGGCAGAAATTAAATAATTAATAAGAGGTGCTCTTTTTTATAATACATTTATGAATTACCAAAAATCTTTCCTTGTGACAGCATTTTTCGTTACTTACAGGTAAAGGCTTGTTAGATTACGTTTAGTTTAGGTTTTAGCTCATTTAAATTACTTATTTGTTTCCTTGAAATAACTTACGCTGAGGTGAAAAACAGAACATAATCTACGAGTATTTTCTGAGATATTGATAACGAACAGAGCCACGTCTAGTGACTTTTATATGCTTAATCGGGATTAGACGGTTGTACTAGAGCAATTAGATAAGGTTAGATTGTAATTGTGGCTAAGCACTATTAGATAATTAGGGAACGCCCAGTGGATCAGATTCCTAAATTAAGTTAGAACTGCGAACGAACGTTAAAAGCTAATTAGGGCATCCTCATTGAGTCCGATCACTAGGTAAATGAAGACTCTTTCTTCATTTACTTATTATCGGATCTTTTTTTACAATTAACTGTGAAAACAACAGATAAAATGTACTTAGTTTGCGGAAAATGTCATCTAATCATCTTTCGATATTCGGGCATTTAATATTTACAGTCAAATTATAAATATGGTTTTATATGCGTGGTTTTAGTGTTGATTCACATGTTAGTGACAACCTGAGACATACAGAATGAAGTTTTCAACTGGTCTTGGAGGGTCAAATAAGAAAATATGTGATACAACGCCGATTTCGATGTGAAACTGTGTCATATTATGTTTTTGAGTAATCCACTTTATCACCGAAAATATTGCAGAACGATAATGTAGATAAGAGTAAAATTATGTTAAAAGGAAAGCCAAAGGAAATTGATCTAAAAAAATTATAGCTTATGCACTCCTGTATGAAAAACTGCTTTACTATTAATTTAAAAATAAAAATACTTTAATGAAAAATGAGGTATAGAATAAATGGGCTCCAGTCCTATCCTTGACAATCTAATCCAAATTCCAAAACTCCACTAAAATCACTTTTCAAAACCTTACGAGTAGGTAAAATTTCCACAGAATTATTTATAATGATATTATTAGTGTACTTAGACAATGACAATGCGCACAAGTTGTAAAGCTAAAATTTGTATATTTAATCTATCTTCATACAATATCTACATTTAACGCAATGAACTGAGATTATCTTACTGAGATCTTGTCTGACATACAGAAGTATAAAAGTCTGTGTAAATACATTTTTTTTGGGTAAATTCCAAACAATATGATAGGTAGGTAAACACTAATGTATAGACGCTGCTGCGCCAGCCCTACGATTACAATTATTGCTATTGTTTTTTGAATTTGCCTATTGATTTTTCTATTGATTACGATTACAAGTACGTTACATATTTTTATTATAGTTCAATTTGCAATCCAAGGTACATTATAAACTATAAAAACATATAATTTTACAATCGGTTACTTAGACAATCATAGTCTTCTGACTAGAAATCAACTATAGTTACAAAATTAAATGTTTCTTAATCTTCATCAAATCTGATATTGATATTTATTAATTAAAACTTACAGTAAAGACATGTTATTCTACTGACCTCGTATCAATAAATATTAAAATTCGAATGTTAGATATATTTAATGAAACTATCAAACAATAGAAACACTGGACGTAACCGAACACTTAAATATAAGGACAATAATTATTTTGAAAATAATTTACACTACATACAAATAATAATCTAAAACAGTGTCGTTTATCTACGAGTATAAGAAATGAAGAAACATAACACAGATTATTACCTATTTTTGAATTTAATCACTTCCTTTATACCTTCTCCGGTAATAAGTAGTACATTATGAATTTCGCAAGGTCCAACTGTATTAGCACCTAGTATTGTCGGTCAGCCGGCGCGGGCGCGGCGCGGCGTCGATTGCGAGCTGTCAACCTCTCGGCGCGCTGTCCACTGCGTGTGTCCACTATCACAATTAATTTATAAGCTTCTCTACCGGTGCGTACTCATTATTATCACGTATTTATACGTAGGTATGTGTATACATATTTATATTTAGTCTATCGCTATTTACAGGCTTCGAAGGCCTTTGCGGCACTCGTTGTTCGAGAACGCGGTTTATTGTCGATGCGCCAGCGGCGGGCGGGGGGCCGGCGGTCAGGCGCGGGGAGGGGGCGGAGGCTCCGCCAGCGATGAGGTGGACGAGGAGGAGGGCGAAGGCGCAGGTGGCGCCGGGGCCGCCAGCGCAAGCGAGCGGGAATATTCCAGCAGCGCCACATCCGCGGGGTGTGCAGGGGGATACAGCCCTCGATACAGCTCCGGCCGCCCGTAGGGGTGCGCGAGACGTGCAGCGGCGGCTGCAGCCGACTGGTAAAAAACAGACGCCGACGGCGGCGGCGCCGGCGTCTCCCCATCTTTGCTAGCCATGTCTGCCAGGGACCATATCCTCGGCTTAGCGGAGGCTGGCGTGCTGCCCGGTGCGGCGCCGGAGGGTAGGTGCTGGAAAGCCGGGTGTATAGGTCTCTCGTAGGGCTCTGGTGACTCGGGACCGCTGTCAGCCCGTGACTCGGACCACTCTGATTCGGTTCTTTGTCCCAAGAGATCTAGCCTCTGTTGCGGTCTATCTCCATCTTCACTCGAGCCAGTTCCGGAATCTTTACCATCTAAAATATCAGTACAGTAGCATAAGTGCATAAGTTATAATCAATAAAAAAACACGTAAGTATCTATATTTGGCGCAGAGTACATACCTATACAAGTAAATAGGATTAACCCTAAAATACTTCGCATTATTTTAGCCCAATAGAAATATAAGATATGAAGTCATATGTGTTTAATACATACCTAAGGCATCCTTTCCGTCGTTGCTCTTGTGGTCATCATCATCATTGTTATTGTCATCGTCATCTACTCTGTTCCGCGGCTCCCACGTCATCTTGTTCTCTTTCTTAAGGCGGCGGCGCGCGTTCGCGAACCAAGTTGAGACCTGCGTCAGTGTCATCTTTGTGATGATTGCGAGCATAATCTTCTCTCCTTTCGTTGGATACGGGTTTTTCTTGTGCTCGTTGAGCCAGGCTTTCAGGGTACTTGTAGTTTCCCGCGTAGCATTTTTTCTTCTCGCGCCGTTTAAGTCCATCCCGTACCTAACAACAAAAATGTAATGTTACGAATGGAGAGTACACAAGTAATAATCCCTTAAAGTCCACTCGCGTCAACCATAATAATAAGTCCGAGGTAAACAATAACTTTGACTGAACTCATTTTATCCCGAACTGAGCAAGATTTTTGCAAATCCACCTAACGATATACAATACGAAATTCTTTATTGTATACTAACTATCAAAAAACAAATTATATCAAAACTTAATGGGGTAATACAATAGGCGGTTTTATCGCTTAAAGCGGAAGGTTCCAGACAACCTTTAAATCACCGTATTAAAAAAAAAAACAACGAGATAGGTGTAAATAAATTGGAAACATCTAGCAAATTTAAGAAAGATTTGAAGAAGCAGGCGTGAACTATGGAGTCCGATTCGGAAAGATTTCAGATAACCGATTCGAGCCCCAATCCGCTCGCCCTCGCACGGCCGCCTCCGAGCCAATGAAAGCGGTAGCATGATAATTGAAATCGAGATAAGCCTTCAAGTGCTGCGCCAGCGTTAAGCCCAGGCTTATCTCAGACACAGCTACGTACGCATTTGTTGTTCCACTGCGTCTTTATACCAATTCCCGTATCTTAATTACGATGCAGGTCGAGTCGTTGTAATCATTGCTCTTTAGACGATCGTGTACTTGTTTAGTCTCTTAAGCGAATTTCAAAATATTTTTGATATGTGTTTATTCGGTAAATTCATCTGTTACGAGACACTTCTGTTAATGCAACATTTGTTTTTATACTAATAGTTTAATACTAAAGGTCTTCTTTCACTCATATCTGATAGCAATTACAAGGTCCACACCACAAGTCAATGTTATAACAAGCACACATAAAAAATGTATGTAGCCCCCCTTCTTCCCATTATAGCAAAGAACCATCTCAATCACACCATCTCTGAAACCGCATCAACATCGGGCTGTTCGTTTGGGAGCTACCATCCTCACATCCCCTCCTCCCCATTAAAGCTAAGAACCATCTCGACCTCATCAACTTCAAAACATAAAAAACCGCATCAAAATCGGTCCATTCGTTTGGGGGCTACGTTGCCTCACAGGCACACAGTGAGTGATACATATACACCTTAAACTTGTAACACCTCCCTTATCGAGTTCGGGGGTTAAAAATCAAGCAGTTTGCCTAGTTAAATGCTTGTCTACACTAATATTATAATATATAAATAAATATGTTATATTTTAAAGACGAAAGATTTGATTCTTTGTATGTTTGTTTGTGATGGATAAACTCAAAAAATAAAAACCGATTTAAAAAATTCTTCTACCTGTGGTAAGTTACATTAGCAGCGAGTAACACAGTATTATACAACAGTATTATATTTTTCAAAAAATTAGAGATCCCCACGAAAATTGCAATAATGTAACCCAATCAAAAATATAGAACGAAATGACGTTGCTACGGAAACGAAATAATAACAAGTCTGTCAAGTGCGTGAGTAATAATGCAGTTGCCTATGGTCAAAAAATACCACGATCGTTCCTGCCAAAGATTTTGAATTACACTAACAGGATTATTTTATAAAACGCGTTGGAAGCGCTACCCGTGCAAAGCCTCGTAGTACTCAATAACTTACGAATGTAGAGCACAAAAGTTCAAATATTCCCAGTACCATATGCCACCAATGCAACCATCGGACACTGAGTGGGGTGGAAATTGGGGATGAGCAGTATGGGAAATTAATAAAACTGTCACTTAAATCGCAGAAGTGACGGACAGCACCCCTCGTTTCTTAATCCGGGAACAATTCTGTGTCTTAGCTGTATAGGATTATGGTAACAATTCACGTGATAATCCTTGGGATATTAACTCGCTAGCTTTATTGTTGAGAGTTCGTTGTTGACTTAATTCTTCTCGCCCCTAATCGAATCGTGAAACTCGTAAATAAATAGAACAAAGACTTCAAATACAACATTACGTGGCTTACATGAGCTAGGCTGTAGCAGTCTGAAGCTTTCCCTGTGTGAATAGGTAACTTGCGGATAAAAATCTTTATAAAGCCAAATAAATTTAATGACGATTGAAACGGACAAGGCCGTGAATGAACTAACATAGAAGAGACAATGCGAAAGTAGAACGATACCAAGCTTAGGCGTATTTTACCAACAAAAAAAACATCATTCATCCGCGGCGTGCCACATTCACAGCATCCGTACTCCTGGGAATAGGTCTGCGAAGCTTCATTCCTTTATTATTTTGCCCCCACAAACGGGGCGAGAGGCGAAGCGGGTGGTTTCGGATACCCACTGCTTTGCTTCACGGCCTCGCTTCAATTAAAGACCAACCAATCTTTTACATTGCTGTATCTTTCTACTTTAACCCATCAAAAGCGATAAAAATGAGATCCTTTTTTCCCGAGTACGGCGAAGCAAGGAAAGTGTATTGAGTGAGTATTTGTATGTGGATATGTGGATGTACCACCATAGCATAAGGGGCGATAAAAAAAAAACGCTTTCAAGCGAGATATCAATCGATTTGTCTAGGTTTAGTGTGTCATAAGCTTTTTTTGCTCGACTACCGTGAAGCATAGGAATGGTTAGGTATCGATGTGGTATCAATAGACTCGTATTTATTTATATAGTGTCATTGGCAATTTTTTTACTTGACTACAACGAAGCAAATTAATGTTTATGTGTTCAAACTAAAACCATGGTCCGATTTTGACAAGCGAGGTATTAACCGATTTGTCTTCATCGCAAGAGTGTCATAGGCTATTTTTTACCCGACCGCACCGTAGGCGGGTTTTAGTTTTACCCTACTGCACGGAGATGTATGTGTTTGGGTTGTATGTATGTTTGTTTGTACGTTTCTTAGGCACGACCTACAGCCTAAACAGTTTGATGGATTTTGATAAACGAAGTATCAACGAGCCAACCCGGAGTGCAGCAGCCATGTCATGGTGAAACTTCAAAGCGACTATCGTATTAGAATGCGTACACAAAATTTCGTGACTGCTGACCTGCTGACTGTTGAAGAGTTCCTTTATCTGGAGCTGTTCTTGAATGTTGATTCGGGTCATGCTTACCATAAAAATGCATTGTCATCAAAACTGAACCAACATGCAAAAATTCAACTCCGTAGGATTAGAGGAAGTGGTTCTAATACATCTTGCAAGATTTTACCTAAACAAACATACATTATGTATGTTACAGACATACATAATAGTACAAACATTGCAAGATAAATAAAAGCTTTTATAAATAAAGTTCGTCTTTGACTACTATTGGCGTCGTCGTCGTTGTCAGTTAAAAAGTGTTAGTAGCCAACTTAAAATCGAACGATACCGGGTTCGAACTTAGGCTCCGCATGAATGACCTTTCTGAGTTATATGAGGTTTTCCATCACTCCGTGCTTCGAGGGGCATGTTAACCCGTCGGTCCCAGCTGTTATTGATAAGTCGATAAGCTGTGTCAGAGGCCTCATATGACAAACAAACAATGAAACAATTCAGGTGGCACGACAATTAACAAAGCTGCTAATAAATTAGCTATTCCTGTACTCCTGTGTTGGATCTGTAGCATAGAAATATGTCACTTCCATAACGTGACAACGGACATTGCAAACACCAATGATGTATGAGTGTGTGTGGTTTTAGTATATTCCAATATTATTTTAAGATAGCATATGAATCTTATATACATTCATGTAAAAGACGCACTCATTGAAACGTGGGATAGAGGAAAATTAACAGAGGGAAACTGCAGCACATCTGGCAATATAATGAAGTTTACTCCAGGGATAGCTTTTCATTTATTATAGCGGTGGTTTTTTTATCTCATTCCAGTATATTATCAGTAGCCGCGGCTTACTACTTAAGTTTTTTAACTAACTGGCATAGTTATTAACCATAATCCGAGCCTTTGTATATGTTTGTTTCATACATCTTTACGAAAAGTGCTGGAATTGATTGACTTTCCTGCGTTTGATAGCTTGATGTTTACGTTACAAATTAAAATGTGAGGTTTGTTTTATAGCGTTACGTTACAAATTAAAATGTAAGCTTTGTTTTATAGCTATGCAACGACTGTTTTCAGAGGTGGAAATAAATGTATGTTAACCAATTAAATTACGAATTGCATTATTTTATGCTATTTTTATGGTCTGGTTAAATAGCTGTTGAATGCATAGTTTGTGGAGTAGCCGAACTAAGTTAATTAAAAAAAGTAAACCATAAATAAATGATTCAAAAAATGTGATCACTAGACGTTTTAAAAAGTCCACGCGGTCAAAAACGACCGCTACGCTTTCTTGACATCCACGTTCGCGGGTAAAATGAACACTAGCATTTTTTTGAAGTCCGCGCATACAAAGTCGCGGGCGTTTTTTTTGGAAACTGTACGTGCTGTTTGTCTATAACTGACTTCTACAGCGTCACCGCACGGTGGGGCAGGCGCAAAAGTATGCAATAAACAGGCGAAAATGACCTCTTACGGCCGGTTCCTATATCTTAAAACGAACCGTTTTCGCTTACTGTCCGCCAGCTTTTGACATAAACGCCATACAAAATACGTCAAAAAGTAAGTAGACGTTGGAAGAACGACTCGTTTCATTTTTATAGGATTGGGGGGTTAGTCTTTTTAATCGACTTCACAAAAGGAGGAGACGGTTATATGTTTTTTAAGTCCGCGTCAATAAAGTTGAGGGCGAAATGTAGCTGTATAGATAAAGCGTTAATATCTAAATTATGCGATTTTTATCCGATTGCAGCTTAACAGTTTATCTGTCTATTTGTTCGCGCATAACGTAAAAACTACTGGACCGATTTCATGCGATAGCTTAGGATTTGACTTAAAAACTGGTGTATTTGGAATCTCAATTCGATGAGTAAAGTCGAGCAATCGTTAAAAAAACATTTGTCGTCTGAAGGAATGTCGAGTACCTATCGGTATTTTAGGTCTTGGAATAGCACACAGTGTAAACATAACCCAGAGAAATGAACAGGCGGGCATAGCTTGTTTGAAAAACTTCCAAATAAAATATCACTTTTTATTTTTTAATGACTTAACAGGTTTTTTTCGTATCTATAACGAAACCGAATGTCCAAAATACAATCTGCCATATTGTGACATGTATGTAATATCTTAGAACAGAATTACTGATACCATCAAAAATCATCTATAATAAAGAAGTAGGAAACAAAAAGTCTGTACAAACAACACAATTTAAAAAAATGGTCTGGGGTATTTAAAATAAGCTACTGAACATGAATATTATAACGTTTTTAACAAAACGTGTCCGTCTGTCTGTATGTTCGCGCATCACTTGAAAACTACTGAACCCATTGCGATGCGGTTTTGACTGTGGGATATCTTAGGTTTTATATATTAGACTCAAAAATTGGTGTACTTGGTATCTCAATCCAATAGTAGAAGCCGAGCAATCGATAAAACTTATTTGACAACGAAATTTGTTATTTCTTTGTTTTATAAGGACTTTTGGTAATGGAATAACACAGTCATAGGTAACTATTAAACCAGAGAAATATTCGCATGAAATTAAGAAACAGTTGTGAACATAACAACGTAACTATAGCCTCATTGAGTATGAGTGATCATGCCGCCAGCCATCTTGACGTAGGAACGAGTGAAAGACAACATGCTCGAAGATATAATGTTTCTTCTATAGAGAACCAATGACATTGGCGGCACCCATATAAAATTACACGCTGCGATATTTTGTAAGATAATAGATGTACACCTTTACCTTACACTCCAGCGGTTTAGTCAATATTGTAATCCAACTTTGAAATTCAAAAGTGCATTTGATACTTAGTGACAGTTCTGTGTAAAAAAAACAGTTTAACTTTGTACCCTGCCGAGTGACGGTTTCGTGTTTCTTATGTCAATTCGATGGCGTTTTATAGAGGACGTTGAAGTATGACCACGTTTTTATTAAGTTTCTTTCTTGTTTGTGTCTGTCTGTCCGTCGTTTCGGGTGGGATATTTCACAATCATTCATATCATTCATTTCATTTCACAAATTTTGTTCACTTCCCGGTTAGCTCCGGCTGAAACTTTCAGAGTAGCTCACAAATCGATGACAATGCATTCTAAAAAAAATGAAAGAAAACGTGGTTATTACATTTCCTGCTTGTTTTGTATTTGTACACCTACCTACGTAGATGGGTAAAACCTAATGCTCAAAAAGAAAATGCCTAACGAAAACTATTTTAAATAATGTTTTGTTTACCTTTCATGGTACTATTTATTTACCATGTTCGTTAAAACGATACCAAAAGCTAATAATTATTCGTGGTTGGTAGAGTAATATAAAAATGTGTGCACGCAACGACCAATCTCGGGTTATAGACGAAGCTTTAAAAGGTACCAGGTTCTAAATATTGGTAGGTAGACAGGGGTGGCGGGGTGCGGCACGCCAAAAACACATTACGAGTCGACAACGTGCTATTATGGCCAACCGCACGCTCCGTGTTTGTCGATAGCTGCCACCCGAACATGCTATCCAACGACTAATTAGTCGACTAGTCAGCTTCATGCACAAAAACCCCTACTAGAAACAACAGCGGTGCGGCGAGGGAAGCCGCTTTACACCTACCTATGAACGTAAATTAATCCAGATGTACGAATGCGGTGACACTTCCCATACATTTTCAACGTTAAAAATTGTGTATAACAAAACAAGGGCCAATCGCTAAATAGTTACTATGAAGGGCGTGTTATCTACAGGCTTGGGCGGCGCATGTCTCGTGACAAACGAAGCGGAAAGTCACCACCGATGGAGCTTCGTTAGCCGCGCCATCTTTGTTTTTGTTTCAAGGGGTAAGTAACAAAAGCCTAGTAAAATATGGTTTCATATTACTTTGTCATAGTTAAAATATGATAGTCCGGTTCGTCAGACTTCAGTAAAATTATAACATTTGTGTTCAAAGAAACTGCACTTGATATGCAACACAGAGTTACCATTTTACACAATTTTACTTTGCATTTGGCTTCATACATGGATAATGTGTGACGATAAAATTAACTTTGTTGTTAATTAGTAGATCAAAGGTATTTTGTTCTTTGTTTTGATAAATGTAACCCAATGACCTCTAATCTTATATCACAATCACAAATCTTATAGGATGAGATGAACATTTGAATTATCATCTAAAATTCCGATTATCCAACAACATTATGTATTGTATTGTAACATCAACTACATTTGACGCAGAAACTAAATTTAAACAAGACAATAATGTTCTTGTTTATCAGTGGCAAATTATTTTTCTGTTTTAGTTACGATCTGACCCCGTGACGTCCAAGAAGATAACATGAAAAACACTTTTAATTAATTAATGCATAAAGCACTAGTATTCATTTTATTATAAACGACGATACGAAATAACATTAATGTAGGTAATGTACGTATCAGTCAAAGCAATATAATATGAAGAAGAAAAAAACAAGACTCAACTGTAAAAACATGTGTATCTCAGCAAATAATATTATTAAATTATATGAAACAAGCCAGCTTTAAACATCGCAGACGAACAAAATGATTTGCTACCACATTCATCATTTCTGAGGTCAAGAAATGGAATGATTTTGCAGAGTTTTTTCCGACGTTTATAATCTTTAAGACTTCAAATCAGTGAACAGGTATCTTCTAGACAAGCATGTACCATCTTAGACCGCAGTGAGATAGCAGACACGGCTATTTGAATAAATTTTGCTTAACCTCCGACTTCGCCAAAATTCGAGTAGTGTTGTTTTCTAGTTTATTGAATTTATTTTTAGCACATATATTGGTACCATATAGAATAAAATATGGCTGACGTACATCACACTGTAAATAAAGAAGCTTTCGAATAGTTCTCAGAAATACCTAAATTTGTAATATAAGCCAGCCACTTTAAACATCGCGTCGCAGTACGCTAAAAAATTGCTCTTATATATAAAAATTAAAAGATAAATCATTATTTTATTTGTTTTTTTTTGGGATGTTGTTAGGTTAGATACCAACGATGTCGGACTGAGTTTGCGACTTCGAAAGACCTAAATGCGCGATACTCGAAAAACCGCGAAATTTTCGTTTTTTTTTTGGGAAAAAAATCTAAAAGGTGCTGCATCCTATGTAAAAAGTCACCCGTTACACTTAAAGTACAAAAAAAAACGATATAAATTGAGGGCGACCGCAAGCTATGTAGGTCTAATAGTTCCCGCAATAGAGCAACTTGAACTTCCCTGTAGAACCAATAGTTGTTATAAGGAAAAAACTAAAAAAAAGAAGGAAAATCGGGTTTTTTGAAAAATTGAGACTGATGAATTGCAGGACTTTTGTAAAGGATAAGAAAGAAATAACACAGTGGAAAATGGTATATGACATGCAAAAATGCATGCATGAAATTAATAACAATGTAAATTTATCAAAATTATATAGAAAATATTTTGGTAGTTTTGGGAACGTGAACGTGAAGTAATGGCGGAACCTCAGCTGAATCCTATGACAGAAATAAACAAAACAATGTAAATTAGTATTTATTATAACAACGAAGGGGTAAGTATGTAATATTCGTTTCGATCCCATGAATATCCAGTCCAGTGCAGAGGAAATTGATCAAGCGCTGCTTGTTTTTTGGGCCTGACAATAAGTTTTCTTGGGCACTTTGATCAGTGTCGGTTCTCCAAAAATTATGTCTGCTTAAAATAATGATAGCCGCTTTGCTGTTTTTTTGGTCCTATCAGCCACCTTATAAGTGTAGCAAATGTTGTCTACTTTATAAGTGTACCAGGTGACTTTTCTGTAAGATGCTTCGTTTAGAAATTATAAGCCAAAACAAAAAAAAAAAACGAAAATTTGGAGATTTCCCGAGCTCCGCGCTGTAAGCACAGATCTTTCGAAGCTGCAATCTTGGTTTTAAACTCTTGGTATCTATCCTAACAAATCCCAAAAAGTACAATGCAATTTTTTAAGACCTAACTGGATTTAAGTGTCTGCGTAACATGGCGTAGTTCAGCCTAGTTCTGTTATAATATTATGGAACATATCACATTTTCGAATTTTACCTTTGTATACTGGTTCCCATTATTACTATTCCAAATTGCAGCTTTTTTAAGAGTAATCTTTTTGGTTGCATGCAATGATAATTATAATAAAATGTCACTGGTTACATAACTATTTTTATCCGACTGCGGCAAATCAAAAATGAGGGTTTTATTTTAACCGGTATATATGTATGTGTATGAGTATTATGTATGTAAGTCTATTCCCTCATAACTTCTAAACTACTTATCATAATTTAACAAATGAGGTCATATACAGGCACAATGTTGGAAGCGCCTTGATTTTCCGCTGGATATGTGACGTCACATTAAATTATGGCACACTCTAGAGGACATAACATAAGACTTAAACTAAAAAAAAACTTTTTTATGTAGCCTTGTTGGGTATCAAATCAAAGGGCTTTATTAGTACATTTCATAATTTTATATATATGTATAGTATATTGTTAGCTGTTGCTCGGGGCTTTGCTTGCATGCACCCGATAATATTATAAAACAAAATGATTAAAATAAAGTATGTTCAAAACTAAAACCCAACTACTGAAAAATCAGGGTCTAAAATGTATGAAACAAGAAAATATTCTCATTTGAAATGGTAATAATACATAATATTCATAGTGAGTTTCAGAGGATAGACGTGGTCATATGCCACTTTGCCCGAAAGCTTATGATTGCTTACAACTGTTTTAATGAGACAAAAGACACTTCGTAATGAGAAAACACAAAGAAATTCACAAATTGGTGAGATCCAATGTACAAAATTTTTAGGTATACACATCGATGCAAGCCTCTCAAGGAAACAAACTTAGCCAGTTTTCATACGCACTATATATGTTAAGAAAAGTCGCTAATGAAACTGCACTTTTTAAGTGCATATCACGCCTATGTAGGATCCACACTTAGATATGGAGTTATATTTTGGGCAAACTCCACTAATAAAGAGATTGCATTTAAAGCACAAAAAAAAATGTATTAGGTCAACGTGCAATTTACAACAGATGGATTCTTGCAAGCCATATTTCCAAAAGCTTAAAATTTTAACTCTATCTTCTATATATATTTACGAATCAACTTTACTCGTTAAAAATAATATTAATAATTATGATACTGTAAACAGCAAACGGCACAAAAATAGACTGAAATTGACAAGTTGCAAAACAGCTATGTTAAAAAAGAGTACATTTTTTCTGGGAGCCAAAATTTATAATAAAATTCCAGAAAGTTTAAAAGAAACAGAATGTATTCAAATTTTCAAAAGTAATTTAAAAAAGCTGTTAGTCGATAAGGCATATTATTCAATAAATGAATTTATTAATGACAAGACATTATAATAAATAAAACTTGTAATATATAATCATGTAACATATTATGCTTAATTTTGACATTGTTATTTACCTATTTGCTATTTCTTGACTTTATTTTTGTTCTATTTTTTTTATTTATTAATAATACTGTATTAATGACATTGTAACAAATTTAAAATTTAAGAAATTATTATTATGAGGTTTGTTCTATGTTTATATTTAAATACATTTGCACACCTTACGGTAAAAATGTGGCGTTCTGCTTATAATTAGTGAAACATCTTTGTATACCTACCCATATTTATGCAAATAAACAATTTGATTTGATTCGATTTGATTCGTAGCCGTAGTTATCTATTATCTATTATTATTATTACATATAATAAATCAATAGGAAACAAGATAATATAAAAAAATGCTCTAGGGTACTTAAAATAAGCTACTGAACATTATTATTTTTAAACCATGTCCGTCTGTTTGTTTGTTAGTTTGCTAGTTTGTTAGTTTGTCTGTATGTTTAATCGCGCATCACGTATAAAACTACTGAACTGATTGCGATGCAGTTTTCACTGTTAGATAGTTTAGGGTTTGACTTAAAATTGGGGTACTTGGTATCTCAATTTGATGAACAGAAACCGTGAAATCAATTAAAATATTTTTCTTGGCTGAAGGAATTTCGATCAAATGATGGTTTATTGGTATTTGAGGTCCTGGATTAACAACATAGAGTACTTTTATCCACGAGAAATGACCACGCTTGCGAAGCCGCGGGCATAGCTAGTAATAATATAAATCATAACATTAACCTCATTAAAACATTCCTGGATCTACATGAACATTATCTATCAACAAAAAAAATAGATTCGAAAACGGGAGACTGTAAATCTCAATGAGACAAAATTAATGCTATATATATATATATATATATAATTTAAAAATAAATTTATTAAAACCATTTCTAAAAAAATTACATTTAATAAAATATTTAAAAATAAGCTTTACTATAAAGAATTTATAATACTTTTAATTAATTTTATTAATATCTTATATTTTTACTTTTTTAAATTCAAATAAAATACTTTTTATTTTTATTTTAAATAAAAAAAAAAAAAAAAAAAAAAAAGAACGAGATACGATACGAGTATTCGTATAGATACGAGTTGTAATATTGTTATACTCTATCAACAAAAACAAAAAAAAAAAAACAAAAATATAAACAATGAATAGCGGACGCCCCGTTAAGGAGCTAGATGGCAACAAACGAACACACGACATACACAAACTCCATGGCTAGCGCGTTACACCCGACAGTTATTTAACCGAGGGTTACAAAAATATTCAGTGGACATTACTAGCAGCTATGTGATATGTGATACAAATAGTCAAGTGTTAATTTATGAGATCAAAACCAAACTTTGTAAATATATTGAGATATGCTATGTAAAAAAACAATTAGAGCTTTGCTACATTTGAAGTCCTCAAAGGACCTTAGAATGCAGTGGAGCGTGGAACTAGTAAGATTTAACTAAAACAGTATTCTTAGGTATTTTCCAAAAACTTCTAATCAACATAACTCACAAAGCTGATCTGTATTAGAAATTGTGCTAAGTAAAAAAGAACAAAAAGAAAATATATATTTTATATCCCTAATGGTCGTAAACAGTGAAATTTGCATCCTCACAGTTTGCATGCTCTGTGGATGTTATCTCATTATCATTACATTGGGTCTGCGCTTCACAGGCTCTACAAAAACACTTCATTTTATTATTGCATTACGATTACTCTTAGGCGGATGCAACGCTTTTTCATTGCATCAGGCATGCTATTGCAATCTAGAATCAATGCAATAAAAAGTCACACTAAAGCGGTGAAACAGTAGCTTTGAGTTTGTTTTCCTAACAATATTGTTATAATCTTGGTTTAGTACCCAAAAGATTTGAAAACCTTTCTAGTGGAATAAAATCAATAATAAACTTCATTTTGGTATTGAGTACCGGACATTATAAAATTATTGAAATACAATTAATATATTGTTTACAAGATTGACATAGAAATGTAGAAATATGCAAAATACAGGACGCCATAGTTTCATCGACCTAAAACACAACGAGAAATTCGGTAAAGAAACTGATACTAGTGAAGATTAACGTAGAACATCTAAATATATCACAGAATAATGTAATATACTAACTTGTCCGATAATAGACTATACGTTGAATGATACATGCTACGTACCTACTGGATACAAGATAGACTGATATCACAGACCTCCCAAAGACTTATCAACGCTCAACTCTCACTAGAAAGATGTCAACTAATGCCATTTATTTATCAAACGTCAATCATCGAGTGATGTTAGCATTTTGTCCCTTATTGCGTAGCTTGGCGCCACTGTCAGCCGATAGTCTCTCGTCAGACCTCACAAGTCGTCCTATGTAGAACGTATGAAGTAGTGAAAATTAAATGTCGCGATCACGGTTCAATTACTATCTAAGGTCAGGTCTCATTTTATTATTGACATATTATTAATATCGATGTGAACATTTAATTTCATGCGGTAGGCGAGTATATTGTTTCACAACATCGCTGACAAGCATTTAATTATTATTGTGTAAGCGTTTCGTCATTGTTATCGCTTAAATTTATTGACGGTGGGTGTATTTGTAATAAATTCGGGATGATGGATTTAATTATGATATTAACTGGAAAAATGAGATCCTGTTGCGTTTCTACGGGCGTATTTCCTAAGCATCGGTAGAAAGGTATTTCCTTTTCAAACTCATAGTAGGTATAGATACGAGTAGTAAGTTTACCCGATTTAGTGATTTGGTATATTTATAATATCTTATTAATATATTTCTCTCCTTGTTCATGAGATGTCATGTTCTGTTTACTTGTAAATGTGCTATATTTGTTTGCCTATCTATACTTATAATAACGGCCTGTAACGGGTCCAATTCTGTACATTGTAGATATTAAAAATTTTTTTTTGGACCTTACTCTATATTCGATACTGAAGCCAAAACTGTATTTTTTGTTCATTTTTGTCTGTCTGTCTGTCTGTCAGTCTGTCTGTCTGTCTGTATCTTGGCTAGGCATCACGCCGAAACTACTGGATGAATTGAAATGAAACTTGGTATGATTTGAGTTCATACTACGAGGTAAGACATAGGCTACGTTTTATCCCGAAAAATGAAAGAGTTCCCGCAGGATTGGGGATGAAAGTTATTTAAAAAAAAAACTTACCACTCTGAAACTATTAGACGGATTTTGATGCAACTTGGCACAGTCATAGTTTATATGATGGGTTAAAATTGAGAATACTTTTTATCCCGAAAAATAAAGTGTTCCTTCGGGATAATGTCCCAAATTCTGTAAATTAAAGATATTTTTTTGGGGGCCGTATTCAATACTAATATAGAAAGTTTTTTTTTAATTTTGTCTCTCTGTCTGTCTATCCGTCTGTCTGTCTGCACCTTGGAAGTGCATCACGCCGAAAATACTCAATGAACTCAAATGAAATTTGGTATGATTTGAGTTCATACTTTGAGGTAGGACATAGGATACTTTTCATCCCGGAAAATTAAAGTGTTCTTGCAGTATAGAGGTGGAAAATTATTTAAAAGAACACTTAGCACGCTGAAACTATTGGACGGATGTTGATGCAACTTGGCACAGACATAGTTTATAAGATAGGTGAAAATTATGGATACATTTTGTCCCGAAAAAATGAAGGGTTCCTGTGGGATATGGGCCCAAATTCTGTACATTAAAGATATAGTGTTCTTTTTTTATGTTACTCTATATTCTATTATGAAGCCTAAACTGTATGTTTTTCGTTTTTGTCTGTATGTCTGTCAGTCTGTATCTTAGCCGCGCATCTACTGGATAAATTCGAAAGAAACTTGGTATGTTTTGAGTTCGTACTACGAAGTAGGACATAGGATACTTTACATATCGAAAAAAATATGGGTTATTATTTAGGGGTTGAAACTTATTTAAAAGAACACGTACCACGCTGAAAGTAATGAACGGGTTTTGGTGCAACTTGGCACTGTCTTAAGTTATATGATGGGTTAAATTGAGGACACGTTTTATCCCGAAAAAGTAAAGGGTTTCTGCGGGATATGGGTCCAAAGCTATGTTAATATTTAAGTAATAGGGAAAAATTTTTTTTTGGATGGTTCTCTATGTTCGATACTGAAACCAAACTGTCTTACTTTTTAATTTTGTCTGTCTGTTTGTCCGTATCTTGACCGCGCATCGCACCCAAACTACTAAATAAAATCAAATGAAAAAAAAAAACTCTTGGGTGCTTAAAAGAGGTATTGAACAATTATTTTTTTGTTAATCGTGTCTTTCTTTTTGTTTTACAGACAAACATTGTTTGTTTGTTTGTTTATTCACGCATCACGTAAAAACTACTGGACCGATTGCAATGCGGTTTTCATTGTTAGATAGCTTAGGGTTTGATTTAAATCTGGTGTAATTGGTATCTCAATCTGGTCAGTTAGAAGCCGAGCAATTGATAAAGTATTTTTGACGGCTGAAGAAATATTGTTCAAATGTTGGTATATTGGTCCTGGAATAGCACATTATGGTACTTTGAACCTAAAGAAAAGAACACACGTGCGAAGCCGCGGGTACAGCTAGATGTCATGTTCTGTTTACTTGTAAATGTGCTATATTTGTTTGCCTATTTACAATAAGTACATAAAATTTAAATGTTTATGCTCTTGTTTAAGCTAGAATTGAAAATATAAAAAAGAGCTTTTGTGCTACTAAATCGTCACACTCATCATTTTATTTTTGTATATTTTTTTCTTTACAGATACAGAAAGGTTTATCATACTATCACTAAGCTAGTACATTTCGGCTTTGTTTTAGTTATCTTGAGGAAAAACTAGGTAGATTTAGTAAAGGTGGGTTCCCCACCGCTATTATTATGCGTGATAATTTAATAAATTAATTAATAGTAAGTAGTGCTTTGGATATAATGGAAATAATAGCCTACCTAATTAGCCTATAAGTATATGTATGTTTACCACTTGAAAAGAAAACGTGTGCAAGTAATAATTATTCAAAATCGATATTTTTAATATAAATACATTCTATTACATAAATTACAATTACTTTAATTAATTCCTCTTAAATACGCTCGAAACTTTATTGATACGTTCGAATGATACGTACTAACCTACTACAAAAAGCGCCATTTGATTGACCTATTGCTTAGTTTCACACCATGTACGAGTAGATGTTTTATGGTGAAGCGATTCAAGCTATAATTAAATAATCCACAGCACAGATCTACAAGATTTGGGTACGAACTTTGCTTGAACGCTTTGAAGAGACCGCTCCGAGGAGCGAGCACGTCCGAACTTGATAGAACGCCTACTCGTAAGAAACTGATCGTACGCTCGAGCGCCGTTTACATCAAGCGAGCGAGCATTGAGCGTTCTTAAAAAATTCCATAGAATATACAAGCACGATAGAACAAGGAAAGAATACTGTCTGTTTATACCAAAATAATTTTATGGTGTGGGGGTAGAATGAGCATTTAGTCATTTGAGGGTGTTTCTTCGAGGTCGCGATTTTTGTTTTATTCCTCTTTCGTATTTCTTTTAAACTTATTTGACTTAAAAATATATGCAATATATGAAACATAAATATTGTTTTGACACGCATTTTTATGAACTCAACTTTAACTTTTTAGTTTTTGTGTCCAGATGAATCAGAAATTGACGATAAGGGAACCAAAACAGGAACAAAAAACTCTATATTTTTTATTGCTTTATAATACGTATAAATAAACAATGTACTTATTTATTCTTGGAATCTTTATTGTACTTATTTCATAGGTATCGAATTGTGTGTGTTGTATCATAATGTATGAGTCACTAATTAATTGCTTTTTATTTTTGGCAGTAAAAATAAATACAACATAAAACAACGAAAGTAAAAAAACTATGAAAATTGACAATGTTTTGATTCCACTGTTTATCTATCCATAAGAATAATGAACAAAGAAATAAGAAAAATAAGCTGATGATTCATAATATGAACATACTGGAAGGTTACCGTTAATACTACAGAAAGTTAGTACTCAAAGCAGGTAATCAAGCACAATTTCTAAAATTTAAATCTTATACAAGCGTTGAAAACCCTGACAGAGTAATAAGAATGTTACCTAAACCAAGGACAGAGAAATCAAATATTTACCTTGTTACTCCTGAGCGAATTGCACCAGCCGATACTTCCACTATCTGACATGCTCAGAACGCGACTAAAAACCACCCGCGTGGGAGTTTATCACCAGTTCCTTATATTTTAATATGATACAACTGATTGAAGCGCGCTCCAGAGTAATAAGAATTTTATGGTGGACACATCTTATTTCTTTAGCTATAAAAGTAATATCGGAGGTAAAAATTATTTGTCATAGAAAATCGGGACTCCGAAGAATCACCCTTGATCGAAACCCTCATTAAATTATTTTTGTTAGTTTGTTTTGGATTGCCAATTTACTCAGAAAGCGATTTTTTACCGTTTTGAACGATGATGATAATTATTGATTCGTAATACATCTGAACACTTACTATGATTTTCTAGCCTAATTAACTGAACTGAGCTGAAGCATTTGAGTCATCATCAAGCTACGGTATAGGTACATCGAGTAGACAACATGTAGTTTAACATAGGGACCGTGGTCGTGCGTGTTGTACTAGAATCGATTAAGAAACCGCAAATCGCATCAGTCTGTTCCTAGGTAACTACACTGGCTTATATCTATAATTCCTATACATTAGCAAGCAATGTTAATCAACACTGGCTTGTATCTATAATTACTATATATAAGCAAGCAATGTTAATCAACAATGTCAATGTTTGTGAACAACATGTTTGAAGCCTATATGTAATGAATTCTTATATAACTAGAACATAATTTTTCGCTTGCTTGCTTGTCGCTGGTCTACAGGGTGGAAAGTTTGTACGGACCTTGGAGGGAAAGTATCCTCAATATTGAAGATAGCTAATTTTATTCAAGGAACAACATTCAAACTTTTTTGAAAAGTCACTTACTTCAGCTGGGAGTCGAACTGATACAAAAGCGAAAAAATAACATTCAGTATTTACAGGTTCAGTCGTAAGTCTTCTGGAGACTAATCTCTTTAAGAAACAAAATTTGATAAAAAAATAGAAGATAATGTGTATTAGAGAAGATAAAACTATGAAAAAAATACTTTAAAAATGTATATAAGTAAAAGATTTATTGCAAAATTGTACTAACTAATTGATTGTACCATCTATTCCATTATCAAATTCAATGTTTCGTTTTTAATTTACTGATACAAATGACTTACGTCGCTTCAAACATTCTTCGTAGCTGTAACTTTTAAACTTTCGCGATTCGAACACATAGTAAAATATTTAAACGAGACTTAATTGCGCTGAAAACTTAATATTTATTTACCTCGACGTTTCGATCAAGTTGCATTGATCGTGGTCACGAGAAGACTGAAGTAGCGGGTGTCAGCGTCGAAAAGGGCGAGCGTTGTCTCAAACTACCCGCATTTGCTTTTTTTTTTCAATGCAACTTGATCGAAACGTCGAGGTAAATAAATATTAAGTTTTCAGCGCGATTAAGTCCCGTTTAAATATTTAACTATTCTTCGTAGCATTAGCATCAAATAAACATACAGATGTAAAATACTAAATGCAGTTTTCTTAGCTAAGTACTAGTCCTTTATAAACTCATTGCTTAGTCGGTTCAATTCCCGGCTCAGGCAATACATTTTTCATAAAGTTTGAATGTACTTTTACTTACTTTTAAAAATAAGCAAATGTTTCCTTTGTGTAAAATTAGCTATCTTCAATATTTAAGGCACTTTCCCTCCAGGGACCTTCCAAAATTTTTACCCATTATAGTGTCAGAGTTTGTCAGGTCACCGGAAGGTATCTGACATGGCTGTCAATAAGCCATGTCAGAGACTATCAAGCAATATCAACTGGGACCAACTTCGATTGGAAGCATAGAAGCATAGCCTGTCAGTAATAATTGCGCTGCCGTGTTCTTCCTTCAGTAGGGGTATTTTTTTGGAGAAGGGACCGAGGGCAGATTCTGCGCACCATTGAACACTCCGACAAAGCTCATGCCAGTTTTTTTTAAACGTGTACAGCACTTAAGCGCGCATTTAGCCTTGCTAAGAGTTTCACGTTTTAGGCTCTGATTCATGCGGTGATTTAAAACAGCTTGTCGTTAACAATCGAGCAATGGCTGAAGGTGCTCGATTAGTAAATATCGCAAGAACTGTCAAAATCTCTAATAGATTCGATCTTTCCTATGTTACACCAACGCTCGGCAGTAATTTTATTCGTGAAGGAGGTTGAAAACTTCCCTCCTATGTTACGCCATCGCTCGGGCACAATTTTATTCGTGAAGAGGCTAAGAACTTGCCGTCTTTGCTACGCCAACGCTCAGCATTCAATTTTGTTCGAAGGAGGCTGAGAACTTCCCTCTTCAGAGTTCTACGTCAGCCTCCAAACACAAACGAAATTTTTGAGCTGCGGTCGGGGTTATGGATTCTTATTTTATCGTTCATTGTTTTCAAAATAGAGTAACTGGCTGGTTACACTTTCCTAACATTCAAAAAATTCAAAAACCCTATTATTCTCGATGTACCATCTTGCCAGGCCAGCAAGGTAATTAAATTTACCTATCTAAAAAACTGTCATTTTTGATACATTTTATTCAAATACTAGTATTGATTTTATACATTTTGAATAAGTAGATAATCGTTTGTTTTGTAAGACAGTATAATGTAGCTTACTAAATACGTCCTACTCTATACTCAAATTATTATGAATTTGTGTTAAAGGGCATAATTGGGCCCTAAGCTGAGTTTGGTAATGGTTTAGGCCCTATACCATTAGGCCTTAAACTTTGACTGTCATAAAGTCTCAGATGAATTACCTGTTTATGGTCACAGTCAGCATAAAATAAAATTGGTAGGTACCTATTAAATTAAGAACCTTATTTTTTCCTGTTGGTTTTATGTGAATGAATATGAAACACAACCATGAATAAAGTACCAACGTTGTCGAGAAGCTCGCCTCGTGGCCGCTGCTGACCGATAGGAAAAAGGAAAGAGGAAGCGTCCCATGCGCCTAGAATGAAATTAGCCCGTCGGTCAATTACTCCGAACCCAGTGCGGCGTACTAATGGCACGCGCGGCGTCGCCTGCATACGCCACCGCTCATTAATATGCCCTCGCGCGTACTCTTTATTGTTCCATAGATTGGTAATACACGGGAGGACTGGCACTTTGTGCTGTAAATCGTTGTCTGTACACGTATCCACGATTAACTGTGTGCTGTAGCCATAGCCGGTGCGGGCACCGTGTCAGTACAAGCCGCCTGCGCTGCGCTAGTGTGGATCGATGACATCAGGTCCGGAAAGGATCGGCCACACAAAACGTGAGGGTACGTGTTTGATTGGCTCTTATTTATCGATGCGCATTCTATGACTATGCCATGCCGACGATGACGCATCACTCAGCGATCGGTCCGATCTGACAGTGAAATATCATTGAATATAATTGATTCAACGACACTTGATGATTGTCATCTTTATCTTTTAAGACTATACGCGTTTAACTAATTACTCGTACTACTCAAGTAAACAATCTGTTTTAAACTATCTGTAATACAAATTGCGTTCAATCATTCTCAATGTCAATGAATCAAGCAGTTTAAGGATACATATACCTTTAATAAAAGTATTTAATTTAGAAGCATCATAGTCATAGCACGATACCATTTCGGCTAAATGTATGTTTATATCTAGTCCTACTGCGGAAGCACGTTTGCTGCCTATATTCTTGATTGTTTTGTTAGAATAAAAAAAACTTAATTGTTAATTGCTATTGGCAATGACTAGTCCTTGTAAGATTTTTGCTGTGCTGCTTTTCGGGTAACGTTTCCGATTTGAATTTTGGATTGCATTATCGTATTCCGGATTGTTTCTATTAGTTTAAATCCTAAAATATTTCATAATTTTCCATCGCACGTGGGCAAGCCTCGTGCGTGGACTATACTTTTTCATACTTAAATCAGTAATTGATAAATATATTTTTTGGGTGTGCCTCCAATCTGTGGTCTTAATCTAGACAAATAAGTAATAATTAAATTTAAAACAAATTATAAAAAAACATCTTCATATAGTATAAAATTAGGAGAAATAAATAATTATTTATTTTAGGTCTGTGCGAAGCCCGACAACTAAAGTAAATAGGTAGGTACTTACACGGTACAGATCTCAGAAAATACATTTATTTCTGTTAAGTTTTATATTTTTTGTTGTTTTTTTTTTAAGTTGGTTTGTTTTTTAATGAGTTTTATTTCTTAATTTTTACCTTCAGACAAGTTATATATTATGACGAATTTTATTGTCAAAAATGGAGAAAATTACATCCCCGTAGAGTTTCTTGGTGCTCTCTTTTCTAAGGGCGTATTTCTGAAGCACCGGTAGATCAGAACAAAGAGAACACAATACTACGTAATCAGAAGGTTACTATTTCCTTTTCCTGTGCGAGATTCAATTCTGAGTCGGCACATGCAAGGGAAATTTCTTTTTTCAAATTCAAAGCATTCTTGGTTTACATAATATTATTGACGTCATATATTTATGTTTTTTTTTGTTATTGTTACTTCTGCGCCAATGTCAAGTTTTAAGTTGTATAAAGTAGTGTTGTTACGTCACAGTCAATTATCAAAAACACGAATCAGCGAAATGTAAAATTACCATTGGCAAAATTGCCAGTAGGCCTCCGCAGAAGCCATTACATTAAAGAAGAACAAGAAAAGGATGTTTTAGTGAAGCTTCTCTATAGAGTTTTAAAGATATAACAAATTTCCTAGTGTTTGAATTTTTAACCTTTGCTTAAGCTCGTGCATGTTATAGAACACCTAATGGTTAATATTCCACCAACATTACACACTAGCTTTCCCACCCGCGACTTCGTCCACGCAGACTACAGATTACCAAGAAAAAAGTATCCTACTTTTGCATTGGTTTTTAATATCCTACAAGAACAGGATATTAAAAACCAATGCAAAAGTAGGTATGTATAGCACCAACACTCTTGATGTTTTTTGACAGACTTGTTATTTCGTTTCCATGGCAACCGTTCTTTACAGCAAGTAATCAACATTTTCCAGTTTTCCTGTGGAAAATTACCATTTTCCGGGATAAAAAGTACCCTATGTTTTATTCCAGGGTATAAGCTATCACTACATGAAATTTCATCAAAATCCGTTAAGTCAATGTCGCGTGAAAACTCCCCAAACAAACAAACAGACAACGTTTGACTTTTATAAATTGGTATGGTTTAAACCTTGAAAAAACAACAAGACAGTTTGAATCTTTTAATGCCTATTTACAAGAAATACCTACTTTAACTTTGGGAGTCAGGTACTTGTTTTTTTATATCTTTGTAGTCTAGCAAATAATGAGAGGCAATATGCATTCCACACATCTAAGTATGTGTGTGAAGTATATATATATATATATATATGAATACATTTTTGGTTAATTGTATTTTTCGGGTTTATTTTACAAATATCACAAGCTACAATAGACGTATCAGATAATTATGTAAGTTTTTTCCCTTCTAACATCGTCATATTGCTCTTGTGTGGGCTCGGGTCTATGTACAAACTAGGCGTCAAATTGCAAATCTAAGTCTATTTAATAGCTTTTCCTAAAATAATAAACGAAATTCCAAAGTTAAGTAATTCAATATTAAAAAATATAATAAGTATAACATTAACCAAAAACGTTATACAAACATAAACCGACAGGCGCCGCATATTGGGAAGTTATAACCATTAAGAGAATACAATTGCAATTTCTTCCTGTCGTTAATAAACTTCGGCGGGCATGAGTAATCATTACTTTGTGTGCACAATATCGGGTCGGGGCCAAATAGATTGTTACGTGAGCGGCATAGCCAATCTCGCATCCAGCTTTACCGAGTGATAGCTGCTTGAACGAATTCGTCGAAATTCGTCTACTGTGTTTTGTATGGTGTAGTTGAATTTTCCGTTTGTAATTATGTGTGCGGAGGGCGGAAGTGTCGGGTGTGGTTGTAACACCGGTCACGCCGCGATCGGTTGACGACCGCTCGACCGTCCGCGCCGACTAACGGGCTAACGCCGACTATGGCCTGTGGCGCGACTATCTCACTTATGGGAATATATCGTTTCACTAACAACTGAGGGTGGGTGCAGTTAAGATATTGCTTCAATTACAACAATTACTATATTCTTATAAATTACCGAGCCCGCGGCGGCGTCGTCAATGAACTGTTCATCCGGTGGGCCGATTTAGAAACATCTATTTCGCCTTACTATCCACCAAGACAGGTACATCTTAAAAATAAACTAATATCATCTTGTCAATTTCGCGGTTTATCAGATGTGCGTTGCCACGACTGTCAGTCAAACAGTCAGGTTTTCTCGTTTTTTGTGATTTTATTAAAAGTTTATCAAACGATCGAATGAATGAAACAATATGAAAGTTGTAATGCGCGACGAGTGGATTCGTAGCTTTAGCTCATGACTATCCCAAAGCTTAACTACTCATGATTAGATTTAGAAACATTAGCATCAGTATTTGTTGGTATGGATCTTACTTACACCATCAAGGATGGTATAGATTGTAGGTTGGTAGGTTAAGCACAACATAAATATTAGAACTCTTAAAATTGAATTACAGGCTATACAGGTATCGTTATGATGAAGAGTATTGCTCGCAGCTTTATGTGGTGGCCTGGTATATATGGAAACATTAAGCGTGCATGTCGGGAGTGTGGTACATGCGCTGCAGAAAGAAACACGCCGCCAAAGGAACCACCTCAGCCTTGGGATTACTCACCAGGACCTTGGTGTCTAAGTTCCACTTCTTATTTTGGTTATGACAGATTCGACAAGTAAAAAACAACGCATTCATCAAAATACTAAGCGATACTTTTGCACGTTTCGGCTTTTCAAATGATGTGGTATCCGATAATGTCTAAGGTATAGTACGGTAATAGCTTGCTGAGTGACTTTAAATTTGAGCACGTCTCGGCTTAGTATGACCACACCTGTAGGAAGCACGCATTGAAGGCATTGCATGACACAACATGCAATGTTCCGACAATGTGCAACCGACATTGCTCGAAAGGATTAGCAAGCTGAAGGGGCAGCGGGCTGGTCACATTTGTCAAAGGAACCACTGGGGTAGAAGAGAGGAAAAAAACTGAATAAGAAAGGAAATTTCGATAGATATATGTTACACTTTCTAAACCTCGGGAAGTTAAAAATGAATGAATAAAAAAATTATAAGTAAAAATTTTAATAGAATTCTTAAACAAAATGAATAAAAAAATTAATGAATACAATAGTAGTTAGCAGATAAACTAAAAAAAAGAAGAGCCGTTAAAAAAAAAACTAATTTAATACTTACCTGCTTCTCGTTAATTGGTAATACAACAATACCAAAAATATATTTTATATTCATGGAACAACATGAAAAAAAAAATACAATATCATTTATCTAAAATAAATCTATTATATTATATTTATCTATTTATATCTAGGTATCTATATTTACATACATATAATAAAACTGTAACCAAATTAGAAATAACATTTTATTAGAGTATATGAAAGTAGTAGAATCCAAAAACATATTTTTATGAATTTTTGTTTGTCTGTATGTCGGTCGGTCTGTATGTGACTTGATCACGCAAAAACCAATGCATGGATTTGATGCCTGCGGAGGTTTTTATCTTTGTTTTATCGAAATTGGTACATCTACAAAGGAGTTACAGATATTTTAAAAGCTTTTATTTAACTCAACTTGTATGTATGTATCGATGTATCTATGTACTCGTACCAATGTATTTTGTCCCGGAATCTTGCAATTCAAATGTCGAGCACTTCCTGATTAGCTACCCGGCTGAAACTTTCAGGGTAGCTCACAAACAGATGAAAAGGCAATTAAACGAAAAAAGGAAAAAAAACATGTAGATAAGATAATCAGTCTAATGCAAAAAAATATGGACATAAAAAGTGACATTCATTAAAAAAAGATCGTAAAAGTTTCCTCTTTTTTATGTTGTACTTATTTATTTTTAGTTACGCCACAGAATAAAAGTTATTTGTTATGCAAGGCTGCAAAGTGATATTGAATCCTGAGCGCAGCGAGAGTTTCAAAGCTACGAGACGCAGAATAACTTTGTTGCTGTGCGAAACACACAACTTTTCACCTCACTACAGCGAGGAAAATGCTAAGTGCAAGAAAAACGACTTATATAATATACTAGCTTTCGCTCGCGACTTCGTCCTCGCGCTACAGTTTATCGCGAAAAAAAGCAGCAGCGCTCTTGATGTTTTTTGACAGACTTCTTAATATTTCGTTTCCATGGCAACCGTTCCTTAGAGCGAGTTATCAACCTTTTTCCGTTTTTCCGTGGAAACTTACCATTTCCCTGGATAAAAAGTATGCTTTGTTTTATTTCAGGGTATAAGCTATTTCCATTCCACATTCAATCAAAATCCTTGCAGCCGTTATCGCGTGAAAGCTCTCGAAACAAATAAACAAACAAACAACGTTTCACTTTTAATTATTTGTATGGATTCAATTAGTGTTTATAATAATAATTAAATATAATAAAAATTGCGGCTTAATAACATATTCTACAGCAGCCATTGAGTAATATAAACAAGAGGCAGATAACAGACACCCACTACATAACGTTCAACCTTCTCTCAACAGACTAAAAAGCTGACACAGTTCTGACAACAGTAACGCCTGTTGCTCCAAGCGAACTAAATGATGCCCGACTTAACCTGTGGATCACAAGGCATAAACCACCTGATGATTACATAACACCAAGGGGCTACCACCTTATCATGAACAACCTTGGCCAGTGTGGACTTTAAACAGACTCCGTACCCAGGTTGGACGCTGCAGGAGCAACCCATGCAGGTGGGGCAGGATTGACCAGTCAAGAGTGCAGTGCGACTGCAGCGCACCCGTCCAAACCATGCCACACTTGCTGGAATGTTCTTCATCGTTCCTTTAATGTCCCTACCACTGCACACTGGAAGAACTGTTTCAGTGCACTGGTAATGCCATAGAATTCGCCACTTACTGGTTCGAGTGGATATAAAATAAACAAACAACAAAGGTACTATTGACACGAAGAAGAAGAAGAAGAAGAAGAAGAAGAAGAAGAAGAAGAAGAAGAAGAAGAACATAATAGAATAGAATAGAATCGAACAGAGTCGAATAGAGTCGAATAGAGACGAATAGAGTCGAAAAGAGATGAATAGAGTCTAATAGAATCGAATAGAGTCGCATGAAGTCGATTAGAGTCGAATCGAATTATAATCCATAACGATATATAAAAGTGAAACGTAGTCTGATTGCTTGTTTGTTTGGGGAGCTTTCACGTGATAACCATAACTTTACCATTCAACGGACGGATAATGATGAAATTTGGTATGGTGATAGCTTATGCCCTGGAATAAAACATAGGACACTTTTTAACCCGAAAAATTGAAAGTTTCCACGGAAAAACTAGGAAATCTTGATTACTCGCTATAAGGAACGGTTTCTATGGAAACTAAATAACAAGTCTGTCAATAAACATCAAGAGCGTTGGTGGTATACCTACGTTTGCATTCATTTTTAATATCCTAGAAGATCATAGGATGCTATTTTTCGCGATAAACTGTAAGTCTGCGCGTACGAAGTCGCGGGCGGGAAAGCTAGTATAATATAAATATGTATTAATGTATTTTCAGTGGAATGGCGCTACAGAAAATTATTGAATAGAACAGTTTGAATTTTAAAAACTCTTTCCATGCTAGCGGGTAAAATGCGCTTTTGCAATCAGATTTCGAATGAAAAATATAATCTTTCCGAACTTGTGAGGTGAAAAGAATATTGGGATACTAACCACGCAAGAGACAGTAAGTAAATAAAATAACTATTTCCTATCTACGTAATAAAACAGTAAGGAAATAAAATAATGATTATGCTTTTAAATTGTAATTTATAACGATAAATTTACTTTTCGCAGTATTTACTCACATTTATTTCTTAGGTGTTTAGTATCCCAAAATGAAACTAGATGGTGTTATCGATCCATAACACGCAAGCGTTTGTCGCACAGTTTAAGGCCAAGTTTTGTTATACTCGATCGTGGATTCGTGATAAATCGCGTGAATTCGTATTCTTTCGACTACTTACATGATTCATATTATCTTGTTGGTCTTGCAGAATGCAGAGTTTTGCTTTGAATTATCTTATTCTTTTGGCTTTTACTTTGAATATTTTTTTGCTTAAGTAAGGTTCGTTTTTGTTTTGCATCACATCATTCGAATTGATTTCAATTGGTATAAAAGTTATTTTTTTAAGCTTTACCAATCACTGAAAGCAAACTAATCAAATATAAGACATCCTTTGAGTAACATACAACAAACTAGATTTAATAAATTCTTCATATTTGCGTCGATGTTTCAACAACTGCCATTGAATAAATAATAGTACTCAGTATCCATACAGTCATGCCATGTATCGTTTAGTCGTTCTGTATGAGATGTGATATTTTCACAGAGCAGCAGAAATTGTAGATGTTTTTTGGTAGAAGACTTTGATAAGAATTTAATGTTTTTCATAAATCCCAATGCTAAAAAAATGTGCCGTCGCGGGATGCCTGGCAGGTGTGTAAACATCTAATAAGGTCGATTTGAGGCGGAATGAGCCGATGAACCAGGAGTCGGCGTTACCCCCCGTACTGCGCCATTAGATGTTTACACATCAAAACTAAGTTATTAGTTTGTGGCAACATAGCTCCCAATAGGATGGACCGATTGGAACTCTTCAACGGTCAACACGACTACACGAAATTTTATGTACGCATTTTATTTATTGAAATAATAGGTTTTAAGTTTTACTATGACAAGGTTGCTGCAGTCAGGGTTGGCTCCTTACTAGGGAACTCCTCAACGGTTAACAGAATAGACCCGAAATGTTCTATACGCATTTAATTGTGATAGTCCGGTCTAAGTTTAACCATGACATGGCTACTGCAGATACTGAAGGATAAGGTCCGGAACGAGGAAATCCGACGGAGTACCAAAGTCACCGACATAGCTCAGAGGATTAGCAGGCTGAAGTGGCAGTGGGCTGGTCACATTGTCGAAGAACGGACAACGGCTGGGGTAAACGGGTTCTTGAGTGGAGACCACGGCTTGGCAAACGTAGTGTGGGACGCCCACCAGCCAGGTGGAGTGATGAACAGCGAAAGGCGGCCGGCAAAAACTGGATGAGAAGAGCCGAAGACCGGCGGGATCTGTGGCGTTCATTGAGAGAGGCCTATGTCCAGCAGTGGACGAGCACGGGCTGATGATGATGATGATGGCTACTGCATAAAAGCTTTATTAAATATTTTTTTATTAATGTATTTGATGAACGAGAACGGATTGACTGATTTCGATGTTTTTTTTTGTTCATCTCTGTCTCGAGAAGGTTACTCGCACATTGGAAAAGTAAATCACAAAAAATGAATAGAGGGGGGTTTGTGGGGCGGGGTCGGGGGTAGTTTGTAGCGGTTTTAGAGGGGATGGGGTAAGGAGGGGTAGGGGAAGGGGAGAGGGAGAAAGATGGAGGGGGAGAGAGATAGGAAGGGGGGCGAAATTTATACGCGTGTAAAGTCGCGGGGTGCAGCTAGTATCCTAATAAATTTCTTATTATCAAATGGTATAATATGTGGGCCAGGTCACTCAAAAATGTCATTACGTTTAATCTGTTTTTTTACCCGGGTACGGCGAAGCAACGGAACGGTGATGAAATTAACAGTCTATGTACGTATGTATGAATATATGTATGTATGTATGTATGTATGTATGTATGTATGTATGTATGTATGTGGGTATGTGGATGTTCCACCGTGTCATCCGTATCGGTCCGATTTTGATAAGCGAGTTATCAATCGCATCGTCTTTAGGTATAGTGTCGTGGGCATTTTTTTACCCGACTACGGCGAAGCACTTCCTATGCTACTACGCACTATGCTCTACGGCAAGGTAAAGTAAGGGTTATGTGTTGAAACTTAAACATGGTCCTATTTTAACTAGCGAGGTATCAATCGATTCGTCTTCATGTATATAGTGTGTCATAGGCTATTTTTTTACCTGACATCGGCAAGGCAAAGGAAGGGTTATGTGTTCAAACTAAAAACTTGGCCCGATTTTGACAAGCGAGGTATCAATCGATTCGTCTTAATGTATAGAGTGTCATAGGCTATTTATGACTCGACCGTAGCGGGTTTTAGTTTTTGAAGTTATTTTATGTTTACCAAAGTGTTTGTTAAAAAAAACGCTCTATTAAAACGTAATATGTATTTGTACTGTCAATCTTTCAATATTCGTTTCGTTTTCCGTGGTTGGGACACAGGTGCCAATCAAGACAGAAGAATGGACCACAAGTTTGGAGAAAAACTACATGTTTTTTTTTATAATTACTCCATTGCGTTGTTGCTCTTCCATCGACGTGATTTTTTGGAATTTTATTTCGGCCAATATTCACTTTCTTGCGAATACTGCCAATAAACTTCAAATGCTGGTGAAGTTATCGTTAGTCTATATAAGTCCAGGTGTCTGTACATTATGGAGCAATTTGTGGGCAAAATCTATCGATTCCCCGTATAGCTTTGAAATCACAGAGACCTGTATACCCCACCAAATAATTTGCGTCAGATGGAAATAGCAGCATTTGTAAGTGATATCCAGAAATGCACGTTTTATTGTGTTAATAACTGACAAATCAAAATCACACACATTATAATGCGGGCGTAACTTCAATCCCTTCTTTGAAGCTGCTGACTTAAGAACTTCAAAATTACACACATTATAATGCGGGCGTAACTTCAATCCTTTCTTTGAAGCTGCTGACTTCAGAACTTTAAAATTACACATATTATAATGCGGGCGTAACTTCAATTCCTTCTTTGAAGCTGCTGACTTAAGAACTTCAAAATTAATAAAATACATCTGTTCTTTTTACATGGTATCAAACCATATACCAAAGGGACTACTTTTTGTTCCGTCTCCTCTATACCTACAATTCCGTACACAGAGTAAATTTGGTAGTACGGAGGCACGTTTTAAAAGTGTGTACAAATATATCGAAGTGGTTGGATATTAACACATATTTTTCACGTTTGTGAGATAACATTCTCAATCTTTGTTATAGCAGCTGAATCTATCGAATCTAATACCACGGAGGGTGTCAATAATTTAAATTTACTCAGTGAGAAATTAATGAGGCTCAACTTCTTTAGAAATGAGTGCTAAAATGCTAATGCAACATGTGTCAAGTAGCAACAAGTATATTTATTTTGCTGTATCCACTGACCACGCCAAAGTTCGAGCGTTGTTCTTTAGTTTATATAAATTGTTTATTGAAATATACTTATCTTATGAAATATAAAAAATAAAAAAAAAAAGGTCATAAATAATACGTAGAATAATGTAGGTCTCTAATAATAAAAGCGGTTTAATTCGTTATGTTTGTTCCATCGACAAAGATAAGCTTTGCAGTTGGGTCAGAAAAAACTGTTTTGAAAGTTCTAAAAGACAAATTTGTAATACCGCTAGGTCTGTTGGAAGATAGAATGTCTTATTTTTTTCGATTTTTAAATGCTCATTATCTCTATTTCAATTTCCTATGACAACTGGAAGTACATAACCAAACTTTTTGCTTACACGAGTATTTTAAACTTTGCTCATAAGTTCTGTGTGAGCATAAAGTTCCAGCTCTATCGAAGCCAAAACGCATCACAATCGGACGATAACGAAGGAGCTACGTGGCAAAGGAAAACACACATACACAAACTCCATGTCAAACGCATAATACTCCAAGATTTTACAATCGCTGGGTGTAAAGTGTCTGTATTTAAGTTGTTATATTTCGTAGTACTATTATTTATGAGGTGGTAACACGTTCGACAAAAACACCTTGAACTAGAAAAAACCCGTAGGAAATGTAATGACGTTAATCTCGAGCTCCACAACATTTAATTGGGCTAATTATTAACCATTTTTGTGTTTATTTAGCAGGTATCATTACTGAGTGTTGCCGACGTAAGTGATTAAGGTGTGAGATATCTATCGGATAGCAACCGTTGCGTTGTTTTGTATCACACCTGCCCGCACAACTTTTGGTGGACAACCAGTACGTCAGCTCACGAGATTCTTATATTAAAAAATACGATGGGCACTGAGCTGTTCAGAAACACATTTACATCAATGGCATAACTTCATGCATGGCGTTGATCAACATCATCTTAAATGGAATTCGTGGCTCGACATATTATTAAAAAATACAAATTAATATTATAGGGCTAATTAATATATATTATTGACAAAAGATTTTATGACTTTGGGAAGTCTATATAAGATACACAATTTCATGTCAATAGGCTACATTGTTTTTAATTTTTCGTGAGAACTTCACATAATTAACTCAACTAACAAGGTCGAGATCTTGCTGTGATGTGGCGTCTGATCGGCATAACATGGTGTAAATTAGGCTATGTGTAAGATCGGAGCGGCATATCTTGAGTGATTCCACACCGCCATATCGAAAGTGAAGCACTTTCGATATGGCGGTGTGGAATAACTCATTTTTTAAACACTCTTGGCTCTATAGCCTTTTTGCATGAGTTGTAGGTCCATTGGGTGAATATACCTATTATAATTCAACAAATAGTGCATTAAAAATATAATCATGATTGAGCCAAGAATAAATCAGTGTGGTTAATTATTTTACCTAATACATAAACAAGTACAATATACTAAAAAAAAACTAAACCTTACGTTAAAAAAATGTTATTTTTTCAACTTACCGCACGTCAAATGTTGGCTAGTCGAGCATTAGCAATATGCCGGAAAAATAATGAAAAAAAAAACATGAAGATATAATTAAGGCGGGGTAAGCTCTCAATTGTTTGACTTGCTTGTCCAGATGCAGTGTGAGCGGGAGAGTAATGCAGCTCGGGAGTCGATTTTAGAGATATTGCGTGCTTTTCTATCGATATCTCAATATATAAATATCAATTAAAAATGTGTTCGGTTATTGGTTTAGTTTACTAGGATAGCTATATAATTATTATAAAATAATATGTTGCTGTCACTAAAAATAACGAGAACAGCGATGCAACAAGTTATTTTCATGTGGTTGTTCGTGTTTTTTTTCTAAGGATACTAAGCCATTTCTGAAAATTCTGTTCGTTTATTTGTTTAGGTAGTATACTTTTCTATCCACTGTATTTTTTGGTTTGCATGAAGTTGTTTCATTAGGTCGTTCTCCACGATTTGTTATTCGTCTTTTTGCTGATTTCGGGACTGACCCCGCCTTAAATTAAATCGTAATGGTAATACTTAAAAGTTCAGTGAGTCCGGTAAACTAGCTCAAAAGTAACGGAATCGTTAATTTGCAATACCTGTAGTTGACGATTTGTTGGACGACCCGATTACCGAATGGTTAGTGACCATAACTAGTCAACCAACGGCCGCGCGTTTGAATCCCGCTGTGCAATCATTTGTGTGATGAGCAGAAATGTTTTTTTCCGAGTCATGGACGTATTAATCGTATCTATGTACATTTATCCGTTGTCTAGTACCCATAGTACAGCATAACCTAGTTTGGGGCTGGTTAAGGTGTAAAAAGCCCCTTTTTTAATATATGTTTATATCTAGATCTACCTACGACACGTTATGAAGTAATCTTTAGTACTGTTTTACATTGCGTCTGCCTGTCCACGACTCCGCTTGTATTGAAAACCTTCTATTACGTTGTTATTAGCAAGAAGACGCCCCTCGACGTTTTACAACATTTTAATTGCATTATTTAACGCTAGGCATTCCGAAACTGACAAGTTGAAAAACAGATTTTGATAATAGTGAAGTAAACTACGAGTAGTTTAATTAAAATTTGAGGTGTTGACGAATTTTTTTATCATCCTAAGACCCATGATGTCCACCGCTGCACATATGCCTCCACCATAAAAGAGGGTAAGAGGGTGATATACCATAATCACCGCAGTTGTTGAGCAATACACATGCAAATACAGCGGCCTAAAGTCCCTTTGCTGGTTAAATAGATGATACCTAGAAACTTTGTGTTTTACCTTGTACAACTGTCATTATTAAAAGCTTTTATGTATCTATGTATTTCTGTTTGTCCTGGAATCTTGCAATTCTAATTTCGAGCACTTCCCGATTAGCTATCCTGCTTAAACTTTCTGGGTAGCTCAAATCGACGAAAATGTAAAAAAAAAACACATAAAAAACCTAAATCTTTTTTTCTTTTATTAATCATTCTTATTAAATATAGGTACACTTAAATATCAATATTCGTTAAACAGGATGGTAGCCTAGCGGTTTACTAGTGTGACTTAGATTCCAAAGGTTCCAGTTATCAATGAATTTGTTATTAGTTTTCCATCGCTCCGTGCATCGGAGCGCACGTAGTCGGTCCCGGTTGTTATTTAATAATAGCAGTCGTTAAGCCGTTTCAGAGTAAAGGCCCTCGGATGGCGTGAAAAAAACTGACACCAGAAGCCAGCACTGCCTCATACGTCAAACAATGAGTACAGGCATACAACTAAGCTAAGTTTAACATAACTATGGTAGCAATTCACTACAATATCATTAAATGAGTTCTCAAAACAAAAAAATAGGTACCTTATATTCCATACCAATAAATAATAGTGAAACGCCTCGTTGTATGTTTGTTTGTTTGTTTGGGGAGCTTTCACGCTAAAACGGCTAATCTGATTTTGATCAAACTTTGTAAATAGGTACTGTACAATATAGAGACCAACATTGGAAACTTTTTATCCCGGAAAATGGGAAGTTGCTACGGGAAAACTGAAAAATGACGACTACTCGCTGTAAGGAACGGAATGACACGTTGCCGTGGCAACAAAATAATATCAAGTTGGTCAAAAAACATCAAGAGCGTTGGTTTTTAATGTACTAGATGAACATAATTGGATATTTTTTTCGCGATAAACTGTAGTCCGCGCGGGTGAAGTCGCGGGCGAAAGCTAGTAAATATTATACATGTAGATAGATAGTGGTCAAACTTCGAGCAAACAACAACAACAACAACAACCAACGACAACCAGCTCCGCTCATTTGGTTGCTTACTCGAAGTGGTCAAACGCTAGACGCTTAGCAACTTAAAAATATATACTAGTGGCTCTGTGAGCTGTAGACCTCGCGCGCATAAATATTATAAACAATCTAGCGGTGCACAGTAGCGCCATCTAGTTACCTTAATGTAAAACTCACATTAATAACCAAGGTTCTCCATCAATCCCTACCTAGTGGGCAAAGGGCTGATTCCACTGGTAGAAACCTAAAAGTGAGAAATTTACTGCATTTTGAGGAGCTATTCTGCTCATCACGCCGAAGATACTCATCAAATCTTCACCAATTTTTTATGAGACTAACTTAAAGTTACTATCTTTCAAATGAAAAAAGAACCATCGAAATAGAATTTAATATGGCGGAGATATTCAGTAGCCTCCTTTTTACCCATTTTTGGGGGAAGTACCCTCACAATCAAAAATCCCCGAAGCCTTGAAAAATCTAAAAATTCGTTAATCCTGTATATCAAGTTTCGTCTAGATCGGTTGAGAAAAGCGAACTGTAGAGGAGAACAGAGATCCGGACTGACATCCGGACATATGAAAGCATTTTTGCCAAAGCTGAGACGGAGACGCTTCGCTCGCGCTTCGCGCTCGCTCGCTCAATTAGTAAATAATATTAACGCAGTTTCAATATTTATTTCTAAGAACAAATTTATCGTAGCTGCTAGAGATCCCTGTTAAAAAAACTCAGTGCGCGAGTATATCAGTTATAGAATAAGTATTGTTTTTTTTTTCACATCAGCAATCAATTTAGTTGTAGCGGGTGTCCGTAAACCTGGATTGGTCTATTAAAACAAATAATTTTCGTCATTCATAACTTGAATATTCCTATTTACCTACATCTGTACACCCTATATGTTTGATTATTTTCTCTAGATTGAGTAGATGATTTCTCATGTTTTAACGGAGTCTAAAGTTATTTTCAATTGCTTATATTCAACGGAGAGTTAGCTCAAAGACGGTGCACAGTTGTAATTAAAATCGTATAAATCAAGGCATTCGCCGCTTCTAATAAGGCGAAACCTCCTAATTAGAAGCTAGACTTGGTCAATTGGAAAAAAGTGTCAATCGAGTGTTTCAAGTTTTTGATCTGTAATTCCAATAAACTAACATCAGTTTTGTAGATTTTATGGTAACTGTCAATTTATGAGCAAACTGGATGTATAGTACGAATCAAACTTAATGGCGGCTGTGAAGTTGGCGCGAGGCGCTGCGCAATAGCAAATATTAAGTATGCGCGGACGTTGGAGGGGTGGCTGCGTGAAGCCGCGCTTGCAGCGCACTTTACAGCCGCCATTAAGATTGATTCGTACTATAACTAATAATTTCTTAAAGGGAAAATTAAACCACGGGCGTGATTCGAACCCGCATTTATTCATGCCTCTGCGGGGCACATGCCTCTAAGCAATTCGGCTAACGTGACCACTGCATCTACAACCAAATTTTTCTCTTAGTTTCTGAACCCATCTTAAGGGACGTTAACGCCAAACTAGATTTATTTTTAAATGCATATGTCAGTTCCGTGTGGTTTCTACTGTCTGCATTTTTTTCAGTTTACGCGCTGTCCGGACGAAAAGAGTGTCGCATCAGCTACATTACAGCGCGAGCTGATAAGGATGTTACGTCAACGGGGTTTCATTCGCTATTTGAACCGAGACCTCTCTTCATTTGGGTATTATAGTCACCTTCAATAGTTTATCTACTTATAGTAAACGTTGACATAGTAGCTATATCAATTTGTACTCGCACTTACATTTATAAACAACTGCTTTTATATAGAGATAAAAAATATTAATGTAGGTACCTACTGTTATCTCTATTTATGAAACAAATAAAATCGTCAAAGCCGTTGTAAAGTTATTGAGCTCTTATCATCTTCCCACTGCTGGGTCCCTTTTACCATGCCATTCGCCCCGGTCCTGTGCTGATCGGATCCAACTTTGACCCTTACAATATCATCGGCCCATCTCGTTGCCGGTCCACCTACACTTCGCTTCCTCTGTCTTAGCCACCACTCTGTCACATCAGCCCATCAGCCTTACTCCACCTATCGTCACTTCGTCTGTCCATGTGTCCTGGCCAGCTCTATTTAAGTCTCATAGTAAAAGTTGCGACGTCCCAAACTTTTGTTGTTCGCCGGATTCCTTTACGGACTTTAACTTGGAGTTTGATGACGAGAATAGAACTCTCCGTAGCTCTCTGTTCACTCTGATCAAGTGCACAAGTCCACTGCTGAACATAGGCCTCCCCCAAAGAGCGTCAAGACGAACGGTCTTGTGCCGCCTACATATCTACCGACTCCCTGCGATAGCTACAATGTCGTCCCTAATTGTATATATTTTTAAACTAGCTTTCGCCCGCGACTTTGCCCACACGGACTATTTAAAATTTATCGCGTAAAAAGCATCCTATTTTCTTCTAGGATATTATAAACCAAAGCAAAAGTATAGCACCAACGCTCTTGATGTTTTTTGACAGATTTTTTATTGTTTCGATTGCATGACAACCGTTCTTTACAGCGAATAATCAACATTTTCCCGTTTTCCCGTGGAAACTTACAATTTCCCGAGATAAAGTATCATATGTTTTATTCCAGTGTATACGCTAACTCTATCCCAAATTTCATCAAAATCCGTCCAGCCGTTATCGCGTAAAAGCTCCCCAAACAAACAGACATCGTTTTACTGTTATAATATATTGGTGTGGATTTATAAGGTCAATCAATCGATATAGTATTTTATAATATCGTTAGCCGTTTTAATTTTCATGGCCATATTACAATTTCTTTAATGACTACATTAAAGAAATTGTAATATGGCCATGAAAATCAAAACGGCTAACGAAAATCCTAAGTTGAGTTAGTTTGACTTCTACATTCTGAGATTTGCATTGCCATCTAGATGAGGAGTCGTCCGATTTTTATGCCTGTTTTTTACTGATATTTTTATGACTGGAAAGCTTAAACTTTCTGTTCATGTCCAATTTAGGTAACTAAAAACATGACTTACTTCCAGTAGTCTTATTAAGCTATTTGGAATAGTAATGGGGCTTTCCATCTGCCAAAATAACTAGCCGTGATAATTTTATTAGTAAAATTATATTAATGTCCTTTTTTTTAGTTCTGTACTTTAGTGAGAGGAGGGAGGGATATGAAACTCAAGCAAATACGAGTAGGTCATTTTAAACGCAAATATTTCTTAATGGAACCAAATAGAAAAATAATGGTCAAAGGAACCTCATAATTTTGTTCTCAAATCTGTGCTCATAATAATTATATTATAATACCTATTCAACGAGAACCAAATAACCGATTGGATACAAAACATTTTTTGTACGATTTATTTTATGATAGCTGGTTTGAAGATTTGCCATGACATGGCTGCTGCACTCCGGGTTGACTCCTGACTTGGGAACTCTTCAACGGCTAACAGCACAGACACGAAAGTTGTGTACGCATTACATTATGCTAGCCGGTGTATGTATCGATGTATCTATGTATTCTTGCAATTCAAATTACAAGCACTTTCCGATTAGCTATCCGGCTGAAACTTTCAGGGTAGCTCACAAACCGATAACAAAGCAAAAAAAAAAGAAAAAAACTAAAAAAAGGAGTGAAAATGAAACAAAAAAATATGACTCTTTAAAAAAAAGGTCGTAATAGATTATTTAAAAAAAAAAAAAAAAATTGGTATAATTATTCCTTTTGCACTCTATCGGTCGGCATAGATGGAATAATTTTATTGCCTCTCCCCTAAGTACCGAAGTTGTCTATAGGTAACTGAATATGATTGAAGAGAGATTGCTCCTTGCTCGTGTTGCTAGGTACATCATCCTCGCCTCGGCTTGTACTATTTAGTTATAAGACTTCCGTATAGTAGTTCCGAGTCAAGAAGGGCTCTAAGGCGAGCACGAAGCGACTCACTACATTACCCAGTCTACATTAGCTTGTCGCTTACTGCACGTGAACTTAAAATATTACTGTTGCGAAACTAAGATTTTTCAAAGGTATTTATTATTACAAAACGTTGTAATGAACATCAGGGTCTCGCCCGCAGAAGTAACTTGGTACGAAGAATCGATATCGAACGCTACAGCCAGAGCGCCCGGAGAATAAATTTTCTTGCGTTTATTCAGATACCTACATCATCATAACTTTCAAAGTATTCCTCAAAAAAATAATATCGTGTGTAACAAGCACAAATGAAACTTTATATTACCCCGGACCCCCCACCCCCATTATAGCTAAGAAGCATCTCGATCACATTAGTTTTCAAACATACAAACCGCATCAAAATGGTCCATTCGTTTGGGAGGTACAATTCTCACCCCCTATCCCCCTCCCCCCCCCTATCCCCATTATAGATAAGAACTATTTCGATTACCTCATCTTTGAAACATTAAAAACCGCAGCTAAATCGGTCCATTCGTTTTCTCACCACCCTTTTCTCAAATCCCCTCTCCCCCTCCCTCCATAGCTAAGAACCATCTCGATCACATCAGTTTTCAAACATAAAAAAACACATTAAAATCGGTACAATAGTTTGGAAGCCACGATTCTCTTCCCCCCCACTTCCCTCCTTTTTCCCATTCCATTCATTTGGAAGCTACGATTCTCACACCCTTTTCTCACCTCCCTCCCCATCCTTAATATCTAAGAACCATCTCGATCACATCAGCTTTCAAACAGACAAAACCGCATCAAAGTCGGTCCATTCGTTTGGAGCTACGATGCCACAGACAGACACACACATACACACACAGTGATACACACCCTAAACTTATAACACCCGTCTCTTTGTTTGGGGGTTAAAGAGGAGAATTGATCTATAAATACTAAGAAAAGCTGTATTAAGTATTTAATTTGAGAAGGATGACTACAGTTTTGCACAAAGCATAATCAAATAAAAAATAAAATCATGTATAAATATTTTTTGGCCCAATGGCCCCATCATGGAGCCGCAAGCTTTATTTCATAGATCCAAAATCCGTCCATATATTTTGTATGTACCTTTAGCCGTACCGCTAGATACAGAATCAGAATGTTTTTATTGCATAAAACTGTGTACAAAAGGTGGTAGAGTTAATATTAGAAGAAACAACAGTTTTGCCCTTTTCGGACGTACAATAAATATAAATTAACTTATTGACAACAAGTCTCATAAGTAACAAATAATTATTTACATGAGAATCGGCAAGTTTACATTTTTATTACATTTTTACCTTATATCTTAAACTTAATTTTAGAAATAATCATTCAAAGTATTCTATTAAATTATAAAACACTTTGGAAATAAGCGAGCCTTTCAATTTATGTTTAAAGTGAGACTCTGTCATTATCTTCAATTCTAGGGGTAAATGATTCTATATTCTAATGGCTGTATAAAATGAACTTTTATGATACATGGCATTATTGACCTGTGGTATGCATATGTTATGTTTATATTTGGAACGTAATTTATCAGCGCGACTAGAATGTACATCAAAGAAGAAGTTTTGATTATTTTTTAAAAATAAACATATTTCATAAATATATATACCCGTTAATGTTAAAAAATTGTTTTCCTTAAATATATGACGCAAGGTATTACTTTTATCTAAGCTATAAACAGTTCGGAGACATTTCTTTTGAAGAATGAAAGTGGACTCTATTTCAACTGAGTTTCCCCAGAAAATGATTCCGTAGCTCAACCGAGGATATACATACCCGTAATAAGCATTTGTTGCAACATTTTTGGAAGTAGCATTTTTTAGTACAGATAGAGAAAAACAGTATTGGGATAGTTTTTTGTTTATTTTATTAATGTGTGATTTCCAGTTTAAACTTGAATCAATTGTCACCCCTAAAAATACGGTTGTAGGTATCGTAGCCTGTCCCTGAATGTCGTCCGCTTGACAGTTTTTGCGCTGACTCCACTAAAATAGCCCTCACACATAACACCCATAATATTTGCGTCGCGGGTAGAAAAAGTAAAAGAGAAAAATAAAACAGCGGTTGATGCGACTTGAATGCTTTCGTGTTCGATATCTGCCTCGCGACTGAAAGCCTCGCAAAGTCGGAAGAGTAGACGATGCTAGTCGCCTCGGCAAAGTTTTCCAAGTATTTTATTATCCGCGCAAGTATTTGTGTTGAAGGAGCATAGTGATTGAATCGCACACCTAAAAATGTATATGGAAGCTATCGGTTTGTAATACTGTTGGAGTCTAGAATACTGAATTTTAAAGTTTAATGGCAAGTTCCGAGTAAGTGGGTCGACAAAATGATTGCGCATACCCTGAACACCGGTACTCCGTTGTCGGCGGTCCTAGAAACACGGATATAATATCTATAATCTGATTTAACATTCATAATTATCTAATAAACCCATGTTTTGTTACCTTTACAGTTCGCCGCTATCAGTTTACATGTGTGTTGGCTGTATTACCAACTATCTACTTAGGTACGTATTCGCCGATTAAGATAACGCACACTTAGGTACATAGTACTAGGGAAAGGATATTAACACTGTCTGGAATGAGTTTTATACGCATAAAATGGACGCATCTAAAACTGTACTGAGTGTTAGTACAAGTTAACTTAAACATGGTAAATACCCAATGGTGGTGGTGGTGGTGGTGGTGGTGGTATGTCGCAATTAAAACACAACTTGCTTTAAAAAGAGCACATTTTGAAGGCAAGAACTAAGGAGGAGGACGCGGAGGCGTACTTATATTTGACCAGCTACTAGTAGAGGAACACTTTATCCATAATACGTCAATATTTAGAAATTGCGCCACTTAGCTATGTTTTTCAGTTTGGCAATACGCTCTGTACCTTCATGGAAAACGTTAAAAATTAAAATGTTTTGTAAAATCGCAATACTGGTATCCAAAAAGTACATAAACCTACTTATGTTATGCTGTTCTCAAATAATGTGAGGAAGTTGGTTCGAGTCTTTTGGGATCGCATCATCTGGCACCTTAAGTTTCTTGGTAACCGAGAAGCCTGTCAAGAATTCGGAACTATTCAGGACATAGTAAATAGCTAGCAAAGTGCATTTCACACCACGCTTAGTGTAGGATTCTGAAGTCATAGTTTTCCTCCATAACTCCAAAAGTTTTCATCATAGTATTCCCAAAATAATGTTTATTTCATCTCTTATATCATAAAATAGCAAATTGGAGGACACATTATTAACGACTTTGGATGGGTGAATCTCGCAAATGGTATGGGTGTTACTGCTTCATGTTAAGGCATGTTCAACGACGACCGATAACAAAAAAAACTTCCACACACAGCACCGAACCATGGAAAAGCACTGGAAGTGGAATGTTATATATAATCCTTTGGAGCAAATCATCCGTCGCGGGCGTCCAGGCAAGCCGTATTATCGCCGAAAGAGAAAGGAACCAAGGATAAGATGGAAGAAATTATCGTATTTTTTATTTAAATCTTTTATTTAACTTCACTTACATGTATGTATCTATCTAAGTATCTATGTATTTCTGTCAGTCCTGGAATCTTGCAACTCAAATTTTGAGCACTTCCCGGTTAGCTATCTGCCTGAAACTTTCAGGGTAGCTCTCAACTCGACGACACTTTTATGTATGTCTCCCGGGCAAGGTCGGTGTACTGGTAACGGGCAAGCCACTTTTGATGGAAGGCTTTAAAATTCCCCAATAAAACTAATTGGGCAAGAGGTTATGGCTGCTGAGCCACATCCGCCGCATCACTAAGGTACTGTGAATCTACAAAGAGTTTCGGTCATTATTTACTTTCTCAGTCAATACCATGTACACACTCGTACTACTCGTCGTTTGTTCCCTGTAAAGCACGAGGGAGAAAGCTGCGAGTAGAAGCTTGTGTTGATACTGGTTGATAAGCTAATCACTGAATATAAGAGACTAAATAACTAGACAGTAGACACCCACGGTTGAGATGCCGTACAGAATGGTATAAAAAAGAGGTGATGAAAAGGAATGAAAAATAATTTCCACAATTTGGTTGAACTTTGAGTGCAGTAAACAATAAAAAGCTTTAATGCAGTAGCCATATTGGATTTAGAATGGCGTCACTTTGTGTTTCGCTCATTAAGCCCTTTCATTTGATACCCATATCATATGGGTAACTATAGAAATTATAAATCACCATATTGTTACGTCCGCCATATTGGATTTAGAATGACGTCACTTTACTTATTGTGTTTCGCTTCAAGTCTTTTCATTTGATACCCATATCATAGGGGTTGCTGTGGAAATGATAAATCGCCATTTTGTAACGTCCGCCATATTGGTTTAAAAATGGCGGCATTTAAGTAATCGTGCATTGTCACGAGAACCAAAGTGTGTAACATATTTCAGCCCGATATCTTCAGTTGAAGTGGTTGAAATATTGAATGCGAAATTCCAGGACATACATAATTACATACAAATGAAGGGAAGGTTTTTATAAAACAAATACATTCTCCACATCAATATATAAAAGTGAAACGTCTGTTTGTTTGTTTGTTTGTTTATTTGGGGAGTTTTCACACCAAACAGGCTGATCCGCTTGTGAAGAAAAATTGTGGACAATGATAAGTTTCCACGGGAAAACTGGAAAATGATGATTACTCGCTGTAAGGAATGTTTGCCATGGAAACATAATAATAAGAAGTCAGTCAAAACGCATCAAGAGCGTTGGTGCTATACTTTTGCATTGGTTTTTAATATCCTAGAAAAACATAGGATGCTTTTCCTATGAACTGTATCACGATAAACTGTATTCCGCGCGGATGAAGTCGCGGGCGAAAGCTAAGTTTTTAATACAACCTGATTATTCCCACAGAAGTTGCTTTTGATGCTTATAACTTGAGCGGCAACTTCAACGAAACATCTGTCCCGAATCTTTCAGCCAACGACGACGGCCGGCACCCCACGTGTATATGCTCACTTGATTTGATAGAATTATTAATCCACACCAATACATAAAAATGAATCGTTGTCTGTTGGTTTGTTTGCTGGGGGAGCTTTTACGCGATAACGGCTGGACGGATTTTGATGAAATTTGGAATGGAGATAGCTTATACCATGGAATAAAACATAAGATACATTATATTTCGGAAAATGTAAGTTTCTACGGGAAACTGGACAATGTCAATTACTCATTGAAAGGAACGGCTGCCATGGAAACGAAATAATAACAAGTCTGTCAAAAAACATCAAGAGCGTTGGTACTATACTTTTGCATTGGTTGTTAATATCCTACAAGAACATAGGAAGCTTTTTTCGCGATAAATTGTAGACCGTGTGGACGAAGTCGCGGGCGAAAGCTAGTGGTCCATATATGTAGAAAATATAATCAATTAGTTTTTGCTTATTCCCTCATACTAATAATGTTCATTACTTAGTAATGTGTGCCGCCATATTACATAATTTAATGGCATTTTTTTATGTATGTACCTATAATTTTTTATTTAATTTGAATTGATTTGAAACTTTCGTGACGAACAAAACAGTTTCGGAGACTCGCAGACAGCTGTCAACAGTCATGCGAGATAAACACTTTTCTTAGAAGACTAAAATAAAGAAATTAAACATCAAAAATAAACAGACAGCATACGGGAGGACACCGATGGTATATGTCGATGTTTTTTAACAAAATTGAAAGTCTACACTGTGGATATCGTTGCCGTTAGGGAATTATTTCAACTTTCTCGACGGTAGACTGCTGCCTAGCTTAAGAGTCTGCGCATACTAAAAAATAATGCTTTTAATGCTTTCTAGTACATAGTTTTCAGAAATTCTAAAAGCTCGCAGTATATAAGCGTTTGCGGTCTCCGCCTACCATAAACAATTCGAATACGAAACGAAATTAAAGTGAAAAATAAACAGAAGATAAATAAAAATATGGATGGTGTCCTAAAGGTTCAATAGCGCAACCTAGAATCCAATTATGCCGTGTTCGGTCCTAGGCTCTACACCAATGACTTTTCAAAAAGTTATGTGCGGTTTCCATCGCACTGTGTTTCGGAGGGCAAGTTAAGCTGTCAGTCCCGACTGTTATTGATTAATAGCAGTCGTTAAGCCATGACAGAGGCCCTCGGGCGGCCTGACAAACTCTGACACCATAGGCAAGCACAACCCAAACAAATTATAATATACCTACTATTATGGGAACTTCTGGCTGATAAGATTAGTATCAAATTTGTTTTAGCTTTCCTTACGTGCATTTGACGATATATATAACAATTACTACCGGTTTCAGGTACACAAGTATTTGTACCTATACCTACGTATGGGGTAATTTTTGTTGTACAGTCATTAAAAAATACTGTACCTACTTATTAGTGTACATTCCAGTGATTTATGAACCATGTCTCGAGTCAATATTCTACTAAGTATATTTTTTTGTCATTTTTCACCCACACCTCGTTTATATACATGCATTTTTAAACTATCATGTAATATTTCGTGTCTTCGAGTAGCTGGAGTCAAATGACGTGTGCAAAGGGATAAGCGGATAGATTTGTGGCGTGTGTCAGCCAGTGCATAAGATATACGCGTGCAAACCTCTGATGGCTATGTCACACCCCTCCCAACTCCTCGTGTGTGCATTTCGTGCAGAAATTAATAATTACAGATTTGGTTTTATTTGTGACCTATTTCTATGAATTCCATATGCCCCTACCTTCCTTTGGACCTGAAAGAATGGTCAAAACTACAAAGTCAATTTTGGTTTTGTTGTTCAAGATTTTGGTTTATGATGTTGTCGTTACTGTCCTGGCTTTGTTATGCGTTATGCGACACGCACTTGAATACTTATTGTTAGCTGTTTGAAACGCCATTTTTTATATATTTGTCACTAAGACTTTATGATTCCATCCGAAGAAAAGCCTTGAAATGTTAATAAAATTACAAAGTTACATATACTTAGGCTTACATATTTTAGGCTGACGACGCTTCCAAGACGTATAGAAAAACTGCAGATTCAAATACTTAAGACATTATACCTACCTAAAAAATATATAACTAACTCTATTTTAACAGCATCTTCAGTGAACGTATAGGACACAGGTATTGGTATGAATAGTATACATATCAACTTACCCGTTGAAAGGGTATCCGGCGAAGGCAGCGTCATAAGGGTGGTAGACTGAGTAAGGCCAGCTCGCAGCGCTTGCGGCTAAGTTTTCTTTTAACTCAATGCCTGCAGCCTGTTGGACAAATAATGTCAGGTAAAGTAAATGTGAACAGTCCTAAGAAAAGTAAATTACAACCAAATTATCGATACAGTTTCTCCTCAAATCAAATATTTAAATACTATATCTCCATCCCAGTTTCCGGTAGCTTGAACGTAATCCATTACGAAAATGATCCTCGTCGGATTGATTTCTTGATCGATCGCTTCAACCGGTCGGTCTTAACTATTATTATTTAATGGAGAAGATACAGACGCGACGCGCGCGCATCAATCATCTTTCGGTCGACAAATGTATCTTTGTTTTTTTAATCAGAGGGGATTGTTGAACTTTGCTTTCTTTCATGTCTTTGAGATAAACAAATGAATTAGTCGTTGAACATTAATTATATTACTCTCGTATGTCATCTCTAAATATTAATGATGAATAATGATGACCGCTCTCGCTTTACAGCTCGTGCACTCATATTTGATCAATTTGTAACTGGAATTTAGTTCCAAATTGATCAAATATCCTTCGCAAGAAAAATCGCGCAATAAGCCTTGACCGTCCTTAAGGGTCGAGAAATTTATTACCACGCATTAAAAATAACTCAGGAGCGAGTCTTAATGCGGTCAACCAGGATAAATCTATCAAAAGATTTTGTTGTCCAACAACTTCATTGGTGGCCGAATCGAAAATCCGATGATAAATTTTACTCAAGTACGACAGCGTAAGCCAGTCGCGCTGTCGCTCTTTGTTAGTACGACCTCTCTGATAATTCCAGTTTTCTGTTACTTCAAATAATCGGCCTAAGCTGTAACGCGAATCTACAGTTTGCCTGGATTTATTATTATGGCAGAACGATGCTTGCCTAATGGCCGACTCGCTACTCTGCTAAGCGCTCATCGTTTGCCAAAGTTTAGTACAGTCAACAGTAAAATATGGTAGATTAAATTTGTATTTTAGACTATTATTTAAACAAACATTATGCTTTTTTATTAACTTTGCCTTGATTATTTTATTGAATTTATTACTATGGTGGGACGATGCTTGCCTAATGGCCGACTCGCTACTCTGCTAAGCGCTCATCGTTTGCCAAAGTTTAGTACAGTCAACAGTAAAATATGGTAGATGAAATTTGTATTTTAGACTATTATTTAAACAAAATTTATTACTATGGTGGGACGATGCTTGCCTAATGGTTGACTCGCTACTCTGCTAAGCGCTCATCGTTTGCCAAAGTTTAGTACAGTTAACAGCAAAATATAGTAGATGAAAATTGTATTTTAGCCTATTATTTAAACAAACATTATGCTTTTTCATTAACTTTGCCTTGATTATTTTGTTGAATTTATGACTATGGCGGAACGATGCTTGCTTAATGACTGACTCACTACTCTGCTAAGCGCTCATCATTTGCCAAAGTTTAGTACAGTCAACAGTAAAATATATAGATAATGAAATTTGTATTTTAGCCTATTATTTAAACAAACATTATGCTTTTTTATTTACTTTGCCTTGATTATATTGTAAAATTTATTACTATGGCGGAATAACGAAAGGTCAATGATAAACGGAAATTATTATTTAATTAACGGAACCCTTATTTAGTGTTTGGATATATCTAAGCGGGACACTTCCTTGCAGCTAACTGTACAATTATAATTATACTTACTGCCTGATACTCAATAGCAATTTGTTATTTTAACTCCTAATCGATTTTATCTCCATCGTATCGTAATTAAATGTATGATTACTTATCAATGTAATCAGTAGTAAGCAGAGCCAAGGTTTTAATAATTAATTGATCAAATTATGTTGTCATACATAATTCGTTGAAATGAAGAAAGCTCTTATTAGCCTCGACGGCTTTCGTTTTTATTTATTAAAACTGCCCATGGTTTAACTCGCAGAAAATTCAATAAATAATGCCAGTATAACCTTGGAACATCAATAAAATATTGTGGTATTTTAGTGTTTGAGTGATACCTACTGCAAACTTTTCTTTAATAAGGTAAGCTTGTGCCTATTAAAAGTTTTATTATGGCGCAAAGAATATTGAAGAAAATAATATCAATTTCATGAAGTATTAATATAAATTAAGGAGAAAAGCTCGCAATTCACTTCTTAAAGCAGCCTATAAGTAGATCGACCTGATTCGGGTACCAAACCAACATATAGATGTATAAAAACTAGCTACCGTTCGTGATCTTTATTGACATCAAGATTATAACTTTAATGGAATATAGCTATAATCCCATTAACATTATCATGTTGGAGCTCGCTATGTATTTTATGGAAGGAATAAGTTTAATCCGCGGAGTGGGCTCGTGAACACGCAAACCCAGGTAGCGTTATACGGTGTCGTCGAAAGCTCCGGGCTAAATGCTTACATCATTTTAAAGCGTTTATTATAGCTACGAGAAGATATTTATCAAAAAAAAACTCATATGACATTACGTGTTGTGTTGACGACACAATGACGAGCACGATTTATTTTAATCATAAATTTGAAACAAAGTATTTGCTAATTTGTTCAACCCCTTTTTTAATAAAGCCTCCATTTTTATTGCGTAAAAAAAGCATCCCATGTTCTTCTAAGATATTAAAAACTAAAGCAAAAGTAGGTATAGCACCAACGCTCTTGATGTTTTTTGACAGACTTATTAATTCGTTTCCATGGCAACCGTTCCTTACAGCGTGTAATCAACATTTTCCTGTTTTCCCGCAGAAACTTTAAATTTTCCGGAATAAAAGTAACCTATGTTTTATTCTAGGGTATAGTTGCCATTTCAAATTTCATGACAATCCGTCCATCCGTTATCGCGTTAAAACTCCCCAAACAAACCAACAAACAAACTTTTTCACTTTTATATATTGGTGTGGAATAGACTGCCTTACTGGAAGGGGCGAAGAAGAATAATCTAGATACTTTAATTTATAATAGGATTTAAAAAAAGGATACCGTCTGTCTTGTAATTTGTAGCTAATATCAGACACATTGATAGGTGCGTTCTCTAAACTCGCGAAAAGTATTTAAATCTCAACTCTTTTTGCACTTCGCCGGACATACGTGCATTTAAACAAGTCATAGCAAGTATTAAAAATATTTAATGTTTCACTAACAATAAAAATGCAATTATTACTGAAATCAAATATTACAAAGTTATTTTATAAAATGCTCTGTCATTGTTTATAATAACTTTATTTTGAAAACCTATATACCATACATACATATTTTTTTTACCATATCTATAGAATAATTTATCATGTTTGTTTTTATATGTTTACTATTGTTTGCATAAGTTGACTATACAAACAACATTTACGCCCCAAAAGCACAGTAATCCGACAACAACATTAACATTCAACAAAGAAATGGAACAAAACCCTATGTTCGGTGCATGCCTTTAAGTTAGCATTTAAGTGTAAAATTATAAATTACAGAAAAAAAGGTCGTATACAAAAAACGCGGACGCAGGATCCTAGCTATTGAAGATGAAGCGTCGGGCAGTTCCAGTTAACACTTTCGCCACCGATGATGTATGATCATACCTCCATGAATGATTGAATCATCTGCCGGGACACGTTCTCGGCCCCACCTTTTAACACCTTCCTCCAAAAGTTTTACTACAGGTCATATATTACGCACTGTGGCTACTTTTATGTTGTTATGATCATTATCATTCAAAGTCACTACCCACACACCACACAAGACTTTCAGTGCGGCACGCTTTTGTATGGAGAGCTTTTGAACTTTTGTATTTTTAATAATACTTCAACAAAAACAAAACAGACAAAAAACATCCAGTTTTAATAAGTTATCGTGATATTAGTATATAATAAAACATTTTTAAACTTGGTTTCTCAAATAAATAATAACGACATTGACAAAACTATTCGGCTTCTTGTCGCTTAAACAAAAGTATGGAAAATGGCAGCGAATTATACAAAAGTCCTTTTTATTTTTCTGCTGGTTTCTTCGCACATATGAATGGAAAGTGAAGATGCAGTCAAACGAGAGATCATTTTTTTAGATACAGTGAAGTACAAAATATCGAGAGCTAATAACAAACCATAAACGTGGTCAAACTATAAATTATGTTTTTAATTGCTTTTTTTTTCTTTGTTGATAAGTTGAAATACACATGAAATATTAAATGAAATATACGACGCGTCCATTTCGTTTTGTAAATTCTCGTCTAAAAAGTCTTGATCTGATTATGTTATTATACTTAACGTGACGTAGGTAGCGTATAAGTTTTTTTTTGTGAACAGTATCAAACATATATCATCGGATTACGATTCTAATTTATTTGTGTTGCTTATATCTTAAACCTTATTGTTGAAAGCTACTTATCACGAGGAAAATTCTTAAGGCTTTTTTATAGATACTATTTTGACATGGGATCCTAATTATTTTAACGTAATTCCCATTGTGTGGACGCTCTACTTAAAGGATAATGAATAATGAGTTAGCAGCCTCAGAATCGACGTTTAAGCCTTATGACGATAACTCTTTTATTAATTGCTAAATTATTTTAGTAGAAGGTATAGTACCTACATAAAAATACTTTTAAGTTAAACTAAATTTCTGCGTCTGTCATATATATAAAAATTGTGTAGAAATTATAAATAAAAGTCCGGTTTCTGTGAAAGGTGTTTAAGACGAAGCAGTCTTAGGAAAGCTAATAATTAAATTAGGGACCATAAATATACATGAAAATAATTTTCATATTGTTAATATGTTTAGAAATATATGATTTCCAGTCTACCTTCTGAGCGAATACTTACTGCATTGGTATAAAAGGGTTGTTGGTCGGCAGCCAGCGGCGAGAAATACGTCGCCATACCAGCAGCAGCGGCCGCGTCCGAGTAAGGGGCGCTGTACATCGACAGCGGCACGCCCGAGGCCAGCCGCTGGTAGTTCAGCAGCTCGTACTGGCACGAACAGACTGTCTGTCCTGTGATAGGATCGTGGAATATAGGGCGGCCGGTGTCGCAGCACCGAGGCGCGGGCGCTGCCGGAGAGCTGGGCCGCGCCGCGCCGCTTGCGCCGCCCGAGCTCGCGCTCATTCCCGCCTGCGCCGGCGGCGGACTGTTGGAGGCTGTCGATATGGTGCTCTGTAAGTTGTAAATTTTGAAATGCCTTTATGGCGCGTTTTTCATTCGCAAGTGCAACACTAACAAAAAATACAAATATACAAATAGGAGGCCCCCGTGCGCACAGCAAAGTCGCAAAAGCAATTTATAGTTCGTAACTTGGTATGGTTACATGGTTAAGTATCCAGCAGAATAAATCTGGTATAATTATAGTAGTACTTTTATGTTTAGTCGGCCAATGAGCTTCTGCAATATAATTACAGCTGGACTCTGAACAGTAAAAACGCTGCTTTGATACGTCTACGAAGACGTACGGGATCGTACGTCGTTATACTTCTATGTTCATAAACGCTCAACATATTAATGAATATGTTGATTACGTATATAACTTACATAATATAATTTACATTAATAATATGTTAGATCAAGACATTAAATGTATGTGAACCAGTTTGGATTATAACGGTTAAAACCAATAAGACAATTTTTAAGCGAATTTTAATAATCGTGATTGACATAATGTATGCGATGATGGATAACGAATGAGTATTTAATGACAGCGTGAAAAGGGGCGAGTACTCTAATGTAAGAACAGTCTTGGGCGTGCCCGTTACGTCGTCAGCGCCGCCGACAGCTCACGGAACGCAAATTTGAAACGCTGCGGATATAAACCCTTTCAAATATAATTTTACGAGACAATCCATTGTCGTATAATTCGGATCAAGAATTTTGAATAAAATGACAAAAGGAAGCAGCTAAGCGAACATCACCTATTGTTGTTTGTTAGGTATAATAGATTTATTTGGCGGACTACCTGAATCGATACCGCGGTTGCAGAATAAACATCCGCCCGCACTGCCGGGATCATGAAACGGGGCTCGCGAGTGGAGATCGACCTTTTTTAATTGAGCTCTGCGGAATTGTACGTGAATAAATAAATAACTTTCTAAATATTTGTCATCGAAATGAAAAATGGTCCCCATCGGTCTCAAATTTATTGTGTTCTTCAATGGGATTAGTAACCGAGAAATACCACCCGAACGTTCCTCATTCAACTGTCAGAATATTGAAAAGAAATCATAATTAATACTTCTTTTGAATTTATCTCATATTTTTATAGGATATTTCCGGAAATAATTACATGGACAAGATTTTAGAAATAGGAATAAGGTTGCATGTTGCATGATGAGGTTCGATTTTTCAAGTATATATTTGATTGTAACATACCTATATGATTTTAAATTCTGTCTGCAATGTTTAGTTAAATCTATACCTACAAAACAGTACCGTGACATACTGAATGACACACAACACACAGTCAAAACCGGTGGACCAGGTGGAGATATTAAATATGCCTCGAATACCATACGGGTGCACTAAGGAGGGTTTTTTTTTAATCCGTCGCTAAGGTGGTTAACGAGGATAGCAAAGTTTCACGCGGCCAAAGCCGAGGGGCTTAGCTAGTACTTGTGTAAATATAATGTGGCCTAACCCTTATTATTTAAAAAAAGCAGTGTTATGTTCACAGTAAGCATAGTAAAGTGACATCGCGGTTGACAGTGGCATTAAGCTGGTGCTGTGACCCGACTGCCTGAGGTATGGCTTCGGCCGCCCTAAGCACGCACGGTGCTCGGCACCCATCGCAACTTCGCGCTGAAACCTATCGTTTCTAATGTTTCGCCGACCTATAGCATAGTATAGTGGCTTTGGGCGCCCGCTTTCCACGGCACGACAGGCTAAAAACATTTGTTGGGTTGAGGGAATTATTGAGGTAATCCTGAAGCCGTTAAACGTCGAATCCCTGCATTACCTACATTACATACCCAGCACAGTTATTTAATCCTTGCTCGGTAACATTGTGTATACATATTTGTGTATTTTCGGTTGCAGGGTCGGTGGATAGGTTTTCGGCTTTCGTCGCTTATTCGACCTAATGGATATGGTATTAGAGATTATATCGATCTATAGGAGGGTAAAGGCTGAAATTGACGCTGGTGCTTAAATGGGATTGAATTCGTTCAAACTATATGAGTATCTGTTAGGTGAAACAACAGAATTATTATTACCGCAGTTTGTATACCATTCAGTGTTGATTCGCCGCTCGCTTTTGTGGAATATATCATAATAGTGTACACACGAAATTTTCATTATGTTGGCATTCGGACGGGTGCTCTTGTTGTATTGCTCAATACCAGCCGGTTAATATTCTCCTGATGCACCGTGACCGTAACAATGATACATGATTGTAATGTTGTATGTTATTCATATACTAAACTATTATGTCGACTCTTTTAATTCTAGTTATCAGTTGTAATGATTGGTGTATTTAGAAAAAAATAACTTGTCATAATGGATATGATATCGGTCAACCAATATACCTAATTTAAAAAATACATGCTTTGTGGTTTTGTCATTAAGATTCGGCAGCCAACATTTTATTGCATTCTGAAACGGTTGCGATTTGTATGGTAAGTGACCTTCGGATAAAGTTGGTTTATTTCGACTTCGTCGTGTCGATAACCCTATAATTTTATAGTTTTAAACCAAGAGGACATCACAAAAATCCTTAAAAGTGTAGGTCTTGGAGCACTGTGGGCACGACTAAAATGCTCCATCGTTTGTTTGGCACCGCAGTCACATCGTGTCCTGTAAGGTTCGATGTAACCCCACTTACTCATATTGGTCCTACAGTGGCCCACTTGGTTCCGGTTTAGAGTCTATTGAGTGACTTCTACGTGGGCCACGGGAGATCATGACCAGCGAGAAGTTCCTCGGCAGACTCTACACAGGCAGGTGGCGGTAAATGCATTTCTTGCCGCAGTTTGCGTCAAAACTCATTAGGATAGGTGGAGAATGCGTCTGTCCTCTTGAGAAAGCTGTTGCAGCTCCTGAGATGGCTGTTAACTAGATATAGACGATATGAAAAGTGAATGTCTGTTGGACTCCTGTTTGGGTTTCTTAATAGGTATATCATATTAAGAGGGATAGTGTTTAGGCAGCCTGTAATAGCGCTGCACCTTTTCATTCAAGGCAACACCTACTTACTTGACATGGGCGTGGAGAGCCCCATAAATTTTGCGATCATCACCTCAAAACGGTTATTCCTTTGGTATCATGACACTGGAATGATACTACATGTTGCTGCCTCTATCAGCCGGAGAAAACTGAAAATAAGCACGTTCTTAAGTATATTGATTGGTAATGTGTGCTTATTAGATAAAGAAAACAAAAAAGTTGTCATCATATCCTTTTCAAATATCGGACGGTTGGAGGATTAAAGTGCCGCAGCACCTTATCTCCAGCAGACATCTTTTAAAAAACAAACACAAGAAATATTCTCTTTTTGTCGTGTTTTTTATCGTAACCCGCAGGATGTGTTAGAGTCGTTAAGCCCTTTTAAGTGTTAAACCATGTAACTGAATATTTGAGCGTATAAGGGGTCCCGATCTATTTGTTAAATAATGTAAAAAAGTTAATCTTAGAGAAATCGGACCCAATGACATGAATTTCGTTAAAGACATCAGTCGGGCAAAAAATATCGGTGACATGTCGTTCGCTTGACTAAAACGTGGGTGACGGCGAGAGATGGTCGCGGCCAGGTACCGCGAAGCGTTGTTTTTTTTTTATCAAAGTCGGCCCTTTAGGGACATCATTAAAGTATTAAATTTACGATACTACGATACGAATACCTGTACTTTATAATTAATCCCGTGGCAGACAAAGCTTGTGTCTCATGAAAAGGAATCTTTAGTGGCATCTTCACATATATCTATTTCACACTTATCTAAAATCTGGATGCAAAAGGCTTCTACTTACCGTTATTATAAATATGCAAATGTCAAAAAAAAATGAGCCATAATGGGCTCGAAATTATTACCGATGTACGGTAATAATTTCGAGCCCATTATGGCTCGATGGCCCTTTCCTTTCCACAACTGCCTACAAACTCGACGAATGATTCGCCAACGAATGAATAATCTAATCAACGTGCCACCATTAATATTCGTGTTCAATACTACCTAAAATAATTATTGGTCCTCTGACTACCATAAGCAATGTCACTCGACTCAAAACCACTAAATATTAATCAAGTACTCGTTCTAAGAACTTATGTACTTAGTAACTTGTCTAATAAGACAGAGAAACTCAAGCTATTAACTATATAGCTCTCTTACATTCAATAGGCATCAATTACTTTCTCACAACATACTCTTACAATTTTTTATTTAAGAAATATCACGAGTATCAAATGAAGTGACATTACGATATAAAACAAATCTACAAGATCCTGTTATCAATACAAGCAACCATTGAATTTCTTTTAGTTTGAGTATCACTGATAAAGATTTTGACTATCAATAAATTATTTTTTAACATCAGACATAAAAACTTAGCTAAAAGAACATGTCTGTGTGTTTTTAACAATAATTAACATAACTAGTATATTCATGTGCTCGCCCGCAGCGATAACGCCGATAACGTCACTCTGGTTTTACAAGAAATTGCTAACTAGAATTATTTCTTTTGACATGTATTTCTTAATCATTAGAGCTGAACTGTTTTAAATGAAACCATGTAGTGTGGTAGAGATAACTAACTCTAATTAAGCTTACTTCTTATTCCATTAAGATTATAAAAATACATCATATTATTCTGACACCATGAGAGTTTTACTTTTTTTTTGTTTATAAAAGATCTTATGTTCATTGTCTGAAATAGATCAGGCTGATAGCGAATAACTTATACCCATTTGACTGGGTATAAGTTGACAATGAACACATATCGTGTGATTCGGTCTGGTCTTAATTACAGTGGGCTTGCCTACATATATATATAGCTCGCGTGAATAACTCATATAACGTATTATCTGCCCTTTTAAATTGCAATTACGAACTGTGAGTTAGTTAAATTGATACAAAACAAAGTACCTATATTTAAGTCAGTTTAATAATTTCGGTTATGGTTAATTGTAGAGAATCTCTCTTTCTTTGAATTCATTTACAAATAACACATTATAACAGCAAATTAAAACACCTGACCCGAAAATAACCCTAATAAATGTTTTATTTCGTGTAACGTATTTACATAAAATTGTGACTTTAATTGGACAATTACATGGTGGATCGAGAACTAAGCAAGTGTCTATCCCGACCGCATCCTGTATCGAGATATCCGAGTAGATAAGCCGAAACCGGCCCACCCTCGAAATGCATAATACCCCTTAAGAAATTCACACCTTTTCTAATTACAATAGAATTAGGTAAGAATAAAAATTTAATGGGATCGCAAACTTTTATAATATAAAAGTCCTTTAGTCATGTGAGGATAAATAATAATGCAATTGAAAGATGGTAACGGATGTCCGGATGTAGTTCTGTAACTAACGTCATAGATGACGTCACTTCAGGCGAGCTAATTTTCCGTTGTCGTGAACGATTGTTCGAAATAATTACTATGACTGGTGACATAGTTTACCGTTTTCTACTTAAATTTGCATTAAAACCTAAGTTTATTTTAGCAAACGTTATTTCGTAAAAATCTGACATATATAATTATAATAATACATCCAATACATATATCGGATATATAAAAATACACAATGTTTATAAAAGACGCGAATTGTATTATGTAAGTGGTTTTCATTTTCAACATTGTTAAATAAAACTTAAAGTTGGATTGATAAATTCATCATCATGATGACGATGACTGAATCAATCATCGGCCTATTCTTGCCCACTGCTGGACTTAGGCCTCCCTAAGGTACGCCACGTCTTCAGCTCTCCGCATCCTGCATCCCGAAAAAACGGCTGCCGCAGCCGTTTTTAGCAGGTCGTCACTCCACCTGGCTACTGGAAGTCCCAAACGTTTGCCACGCGGTCTCCACTCCAGAACTCGTTTAACCCAACGGTTGTCGGTTCTTCGGGAAATGTGACCAGTCCATTGCCACTTTAGCTTGCTTATCATAACCTAATAAAAATCAATTTGAATTAAGAACACAATGTGATGCATTAGTTTGCATATACCTTATAGCGCTGCGGCGAATGGCACTTCCTAGAAAATCGATGGAAAATACCATATAAGTAATTTAAAAAAAAAACGATTTTTTTTTCAGAAAAGTTTTCTTGACGGGAAATAAAGTCGAAAAATACCATTGTTAATGGGTTTTTTTAGGCTAACAGTACTTTTTTTTTGAAAATTCATAAATCCATTTCTCGGTCCATTTATTTATTCAAACTAGACCCAATATTTCCTAAGAACAAAAGCTTCTTTATATAAAAAGGAAAAAGTACCTACCTTCACTTAATGCCAATAATTTCAATAATTTTGTCATACCTTGTATATATAAGTTAATTAAAAATCATTAAAAAATATTTTATGTAGTAGCCATGTCATGGTGAAACTTAGAACGGACTATCACAATGCGTATACAACATTTCGTGTCTGTGCTGTTAACCGTTGAAGAGTTCCCTAGTCAGGACCAAACTCCGAGTGCAGCAACCATGTCTTGGTAAAACTTATAACTGGCAAACATAATAAAAAGCTTACACAAAGTTTCATGTCTGTACTGTTGACCGCTGAAAAGCTCTGTTAGCTGGAGACCATGTCATGGTAAAACTTAAAACCAGCTATCATAATAAAATACCTACAGAAAACTTCGTGTCAAAGCTATTAACCGTTGCAGAGTTCCTTTATCTGGTACTAATCCTGGATGTCGACTCAGAACATGCTTACCATAAAATTGCATTGTCATCGGATATGAACCAACATATAAAAAATCAACTCCGTAAGATAAGAGGAAGTGGTTCTAATTTAGCTCGCAATATTCGGCCTAAACAAGCAAACATACTTAGATTTGCAAGTTAAATAAAATCTCTTAACTCTTAAAATATTCACGTTTAACCTTTTCTAGAAGCAATTCAAATTAACACCTACAACTAAATTACCGAAGTATGTTTAACGAAGTTTAAGTTTAATAAAGACAAATAGAATAGAAAAAGGATAGGAGAGGTCGTTGCCCATTGGTGGGACAGCATATCATGTTTATTAATTAGGGAGGAACTTATGAAAAACTAGTACCTAATTACCTAACACGAGCTTTGCAATTTAACTGTAGAATTGACTGAGCGAGCGAAGCGAGCTCAGTCTCTGCTTCACGTACAATCAATTTGCTTTCATCTGACAGTTTGTTGGTACTCCTCTATAGGTCGTATTTTACAACCGAGCCGGATAAATTTGGTTTACAGGTTTAACGTATTTTTTTAATTATTTAGTTTTTGATTAGGGGATACTTCCTTAAAAAAAGGCAAATGTTTAGAGGTTTAGGTTTCTACCAGTGGAATCAGCCCTTTACTTATTCTGTAGGGTTTGATGGAGCACATTGGTTATTTATGTTAGCTTTACAATAAGGTCACTAGATGGCGGTAGATTATTGCAAAAAAGTTTGTGCTCGCGAGGTCTACTATTCGCAGAACTACTAGCATAAAAGTACTTTGTAATTTACGAATGGTATATTTTAAAAATGTTAAATTAAACACAAAAATAGGTAGTGTTGTTTACAATCTCCTTAACATGCGATGATCTGTTTTACGATTCTTGGAAAGTCTTTGTAATTGATTAGTTTTTGTTGTTCAAAAAATATATTGACCAGTGGCGAAATTATTTTCTTCATAATACGATACGAAATTCTTTATTTTAAAATAGTTACAAATAAAATAACAAATTATATTATAACAAGAACAAGGTGGTCTTATTGCTTAAAGCGATCTTTTTGAGACAACCATCATCATCATCTTCAGCCGGTAAGAGCGTAGTTTGTTTGTCTTATGAGGTAGTGCCTCTGGTGTCAGAGTTTGTCAGGCAGCTCGATGGCCTCTGACATGGCTTAACGACTGCTATTCATCAATAACAACACGGAGCGATGGAACATTGCATATAACTCAGAAAAGTCATTCGTGCGGAGCCTAGGATCGAACAATAGTGGTTCAATAGTGCAAATTAGAATCCGAAGATACCGGATCTTCGGATTCTAATTTGCACTATTGAACCGTTAGGCAACCATCGCTGTACTATTATTTATTCTGTGGTAGTTCTTTACTAAACATCGGCCTCCCCCATTGAAAGCCACAACGAGCGGTTGTCATAAAAGAGGTTTTCTCATACTCAACACGTGTCAAGTGTCTTGCTGGTCGCACTAGTTGATGATAATACATAAGAAAATGCACCAGCCCATTCCCTGAATTCCCTTACCTGATTCTCACAACACCCACGGGATGAGAAGTGTTTCATCATCATCATCATCATCATCATCATCAACCTGTATCCGTATACTGCTAGATATAGGCGTCTCCCAATGTACGCCACAGAGACCGGTCTTCGGCTTTTTTTCATCCAATTTTTGCCGGCTGCCTTTTCGCAGGTCGTCACTCCACCTGGGCAGTGGGCTTCATACACTATGTTTGCCAATCCGTGGTCTCCACTCAAGAACCCGTTTACCTCAGCGGTTGTTCGTAGTTTGCCAATGTGACCAGCCCACTGCCACTTCAGCCTGCTAATCCTCTGAGCTATGTCAGTGACTTTGTTTCTATGTTGGATTTCCTCGTCCCGGATCTTATCCTCCAAACATAGCTCTCTACATAGCTCGCTGAGCGATCTTAAACTTGTGGACTAGTCCCACCGTGAAAGTCCAAGTCTCGGCTTTGTATGTCAGCACAGGTAGGACGCACGCATTTCGACTTTCGTCTCAGTCACTGTGGAATGGACGACGAGAAGACCTGATGAAGTTTTCCGAACGCTGCTGAGCCCAAATGAATCCTTTTGTTGGCTTCCCTCTCGAAGTTGCGTCTATCCAACTGCAAAGTTTGCCCGAGATAGACATATTCATTAACAACTTAGAGGGGCTCACTATCGACATCTACAGGTCTTGGGGTAATAAGATCGTTTTACATGATCTTGGTTTTGTCTAAGTTCATCCCGAGACTGATCTGTCTAGAAGCATCAGCCATGCCATTTAGCATTTGCTCAACACAAATGATTGATGATTGATGCTCAAGTTCCTGCATTGATTCCGCCATAAGGACTATGTCATCGGCAAACCGTAATGTACTCATCGTTTATATTTATGCCCTCCCCTTTCCAGTCCTCAGTCTTAAACATATCTTCCAAGGCGTTTGTGAACAGTTTCAGGGATATGACACCCTTCTGTCCCACTCCCCTGCGCAGCTGGATGTTTAGACTGGAGGTCATAAAGACATCACAGCACCTCGATATACCAGTCCACTTGGCATCGCTGCAGTGACTCCAAAATAGTCCAGATCTCTATGGAATCAAAGACCTTTTCATATTCCACGAAAGCAGGATACAGGGGCCGATTATACTCTTCGGACTTCTGTATAATCTGCCTCACTGTGTGTACGTGGTCTCTGGTACCAAATCGAACAACATAAGGCATGCGGTCTCACAGTAAATCGGTCGTCAAAATATTATTGAAGTGTTTTATGGGGAGGGGAAATCTTTAACCGCAAACCAAATATTATGCAATTTAAAAGTCGAATCGGACACGTACGGCTCCGTCTCCACAGAGAGCTTTCTGCATCGATTCGCCGGAAACTTGTTTTTATTGTGTTTCATTCAAACAGCTCATTCATAAAATTGCAACTCTTTCGAATGCAACCGGATAGCCCGTCGACACACTCCATCGCACTCGTAAATGTGGTCGAAGGCTTTTACCTCCCCGCATACTTTGAATTAACAATCGAATGCGATAATAACTCATTATCTGATTCAGTAACCCTACTCATATTCGTCTTTAATCATTCACATCGGCGCAAACGGAGCGTAGATTTCGCTAATGAAGTTGTTTCAGATTGTACGCCAAGATTTATAGGCCTTCGTTACGGCACCAACATGTGCTAGCGCTGCGGACTCTTGTCTATTAATAACTTGACCATTATTCTGCTTAACACTCCCATGACTCGGTCGCAAACGTTTCTACATCCTCCAACGGAGAAATTAGAATTAAAAGTAAGCTAAATACTTAATGGTGTTCGTGTTCATTAAGAAGTGAAATTATAATTCATATTTTTCATACGAGTCATTTAGTTTTACGAGCTCCATAACTTTTCGATGTTTGTCTGTTGTGGATTTAGACGCAAGGAAGTAGCGGTTGTTAAAAAAAAAAAACAAGTTACTTGGGACAACAAATACGATTGTCTCACAAAACCACAGAATAATTAATAATACAGAAACAGTTACCGTTGAATATATTGCACAGAGTACCTACTCTGAGATGTGCTGTTTAATTACAGGTAAGTTGTGGCATCAACTTCATAAAATAAGCAATATCTAGATCTACACTTATATTTATTCATTAAAGGTATATTATAAAGAGAAAATATGTTTTATATATTTGTTTGTAATGGATAAACTCAAAAAATACTAGAGCGATTTTAAAAATTCTTTCTCCGATATATAGCTACATTTTCAGCGAGTGGGAGTAGTTTATTTTTCAAAAAATTCGAGATCTCTTCTTAAATTGCAATAATGTGACCCAAGGTTTCAAAAATACAGAATGGAATGATATGTTGCCATGGAAACGAAATAATAACAAGACTGTCAAGTTCGTAAGTAATAATGCAGTTGTCTATGGTCAAAAAAATCCACGAAAGCTGCCAAAGATTTTGAGTATTTTTAGAAGTTAAATGCTAAAAGTAAGAAAAATGCCGCAGTGTGAGCGCTACCCATGCGAAGCCGTTTCGAGTCTCACTAGTATCTAATATACCTAGTACCTATTTCGAATCATAAGTCGAAGCAGTAGCATCCAGCAGTATGCATTCATTTGCGCATCGAGTGTTGTGTCAGGTTGTGTTGAGAATTACGAGTTGGGGTACGGAACTATCGAAATTTGAATTATCGGTTAATACAGTGACCATTAAAGCGGTGGCGATTCAAAACATCCCGTGCAATTCCCGCACCGGCCTTTATAGCCCGCGCCCTGTCGTTACCCACTAATCGACAACTGTGTTACCAAAATAACCCTGTACAAAATTACCCTGCAATATTCATGTGCTATTATCATACGGATTTAATTGATCGCAATGAAATGGTACAGGATTGATTTCACTTCATTGTAAACGTATCTTCATACAGAGTTTCCAATAAAGAGTCATTCGCGTTTCGACCGAAATATTTTTGCCCGAATTGGTCGAAACACTAAAAATCTATGCTTATATATAAGCAATACATATGAAAAATTCTGTACAAAGAAGATAATTTAAAAATTTGGTCTAGTGTACATAAAATAAGCTACTGAATAAGAATATAACATTTTTTAAATCGTGGCTGTCTGTTTGTTTGTCTGTATGTATGTTTGTTCGCGTAACACTTAAAACACTGGACTTACTGCGATGCGGGTTTCACTGTTGGATAGCTTAGGGTTTGATTTAAAAACTGGTATACTTGTTATCTTAATCCGGTAAATTAGAAGCCGAGCAATCGATAAAAATCTTTTTGACGGCTGAAGGAGTTTTGATCAAATGTTGGAATATTGGTATTTTAGGTCTTGGAATAGCACTTGAGTACTTTTAACTTAAAGAAAAGACCACACGGGCACGTCTAGTAATTATATATTTTTCTTTCAGTGATTCGGCCGACAATATATTTGCTTCTATTCTTATCAAAAATATTATTTGAGTATAGTTACAAAAAAAAAACAAATACAAGTAAACAAAAACCAGTGTTTCACGATAGTATTATTTATTTCTTCAAAAAAAAATATTTTAGACCGTACCGATACAATTTAGCATTGACGACCAAAATCACTGAAAATAAATAAATTACTGTTAACATTCAGTGTTTCGACCGATTCGGGCGAAAACATTTCGGTCGAAACGCGAAAAAAGTGTCGAGTTCTTAAAATATTTGTGATTCATCTTGAACCTGTTTAAACACTTTCCTTCATTATTTCGATCGCAATTGAGTTTGCATCGTTGGTTTCAATAATTTAATGGGGTAATGAATTGTAAAACTGTCGTATTAAAAACCTTAATTACAATGGCAGTGAAAATAATATTCTAATTACATATAATTAGCATAATATTTGGCATTTTCTTGTGTGCATTCTAGTGAAAGTTTAAATATTATGGTAAATTTAATTTCTATTTAGGCAGGTAGGTCTATGAGACAGAAAGTGTCAAGTGAAATTCTATTTAAATTATAGTGATACACGAGCGTTAAGAATACACAACCCCGTGCTTGTGGACTTATACATAATACAATTATTTATTCTGTGCTTATACAGTGACTGATATAATAATAAAATATAATGGTTACTATACTTAGAGAAAATACAAAAAAAAAAAAAATGTATAAACATTATATATATTATTATAATTATAATTATCATAGTTCTAATTGAAAGGGCTCCCCCCTTCAATTAGATCTATGATACGGCACACTTTAATATCACGTAACAAAAACAGGAATAGATACAACTACCTACATGCAAACAGCTACATTCTCACGGTAGTGCTTCATGTGCATCAACAACAAAGATAGACGCAGACTGTAACGTGAATGAGAGTTCCTTCTAGCACATGTTACACAAACACCACGTGACTAAGGCCAAATAAGACCAATTGTGTGCGTTGCACCTAACTTATGCGATACACGTCCGAGGAGCTGGTAGATAATCTTGCCACTTTTAATTTTAATAATGTATGATATCTTCTTAAATAATTTCAATCATTTATTTAAAAAAAAGTATAGTAGTAATACTTGATCATACCTATGGGCCAGTAAAAAGAGAAATTAAAAGAAAAGGCAAAGGGCCTTGCAAAAGGCGGTGTAGTAATGATTTTCACATAGGTTGTTTAGGTCTAGACTCTGACGAAAAATCATTTTATTTTAATTCAAAAATGTCACAGGCAAAGTTAATGAGGGGAAAATTATTTTCATTTTTGTTTATCCCTTTTTTTTGTAAATCCGAAAACTAATATGTTACAGCGCCGAAATGATTTTACCAAAAAGCCCCTATACTAGGTATTTTCCTCATATTATTTCTAGCAGTTCATTGCATTACAGTATATAAATATTCCTTTACACAACACCATGACGTAGAGAAAATGGAGCGTATATTTTTTCATTTTTAAAATTCAAAGTTTTTGTTGTACGAGTACAACAACACTTTGGGAGTAATTTTGAGGATAAAACCTAGAATTAATGGGTTTTTGGTAAAACCTTTTCGCCGCTGTAACTAATTAGCTATCGTACTTACAAAAAAAAACGTTTATACAAAAATGTTAATAATTTTACCATATTAAACTTTGCCTTTAACATTTTTGACGTAAAATGTACCATTGGTGAATTGTATGAATGTGTATTTCCTTAGGTCAAATCTTGCAAGCTGAATTAGAACCACTTCCTCTTATCCTACGTAGTGGAATTTATACATGTTGGTTCAGTTCCGATGATATTGCATTTTTATGGTAAGCATGACCTGAATCAACAGCCAGGATTAGCTCCAGATAAAGGAACTCTGCAACGGTCAACAGCACAGACACGAAATGTTGTGTTCGCATTATACGAGTAATATGATATTAGCGGGTTTAAATTTTACAATTAAATAGTCTCCAGATAAAAGAAATTTTGTGTACGCATTTTATTATGACAACCGATTTTAAGTTTTACAATGGTTGCTGCACTTGGATTGGGTCCTGACTAGGGAACTCCTCAACGGTTAACAGCACAGGCACGAAATGTTTTATACGAATTTAATTGAGACAGCTCGTTCTAAGTTTACCACGGCTACTGCATAAAATTGAAAAGAATTAATTTTTAATTAATTTTCTTGTCTGTTCCATATGCAAACAAAATTCCTTGTTTTTTTTTTCATCTCTAGTGACAAAATAAGTCATTCAATAGGGACTTCGGAACTTTGACAGTTGATAGCGGCCATATTGTTGCAGCTACATCTGTCAAATTGGCTGTCATTTATTCAGTTTTACCAAATCACAATGGACGGATATAGCGTTCAACAACACGTGCAAATGATAAAATTATTTTAACAAAATGGGTGTTCTACTCGGGCAACGTTCCGGGAACGACGGCGAGCGCTTATAGGTCAATGATTACCAATTTCTTTTGGCCTGAATTGGATGATATGGACACCAACGACATGTGGTTTCAACAGGACGGCGCTACGTGCCACACAGCTCATGCCACAATCGAAATTCTGCACGAGTGATTTGAGGGCATGGTCAACTCACGTGGAGGTGATGTGAACTGGCCACCGAGATCGTGCGATTTGACCCCGTTAGACTTTTTCTTGTGGGGTTTTCTTAAGTCGCAGGTCTATGCAAATAAGCCACAAACCACAGCAGCCTTCCAAACCGACATAACTCATGCCATCGGTCAAATTCAGCCCGCCAGTGTCATGGAACATTTCGGATGCGCGCCACCCAGAGAAATCGTGGCGGACATTTGAACGATGTTATTTTCCATACATAATGCCTTTATAACGAATAAAAAAATGATGATATCTAATTGATAAACATATATATATTATTATTTTTTATAGCATCGTCACTAAGTACCGTTTAATGAATATAATCTACTAGCCTAGGCCTATGGCTTGTATTAATATTTATTCTATGCCTATGGCTTAACCTTTGTCATTGTTGAACCCACAATGTTACTTCAACTTACATGCTATATCCATTTTGTTATAGGTTCACTATTATTCACATCACAGCCCATACCCACACACTTGCACCTACACACACGCAAATACACACACAACCCAAACTTCACATTCTACCCACTCCTCACTCGCACGTAACACTCACATACTAAATACACAAAATCACCAAAAAAAAAAAAAAAACATTTACGAATGTACATATTTTTACCTACTGGGTGTGTTTAGTTTTTTTATTATGTGATAGGTATACTGGAGAAATATTTATTCTGGCTAGTAAAATGTTAAAAGGAACTATGGGCTCAATTGTAAACAAAATTAAAACGTAACAGTTTTTTATTTAAATTTGAAATTTTTCGGATAGGTACCCGTAGGTACGCAATTTTGTTTTGCTTATTTTTATTAAGCTTCTACGTGACATTACTATTTAAATATAATGTATGACAAATGCATACAACATAGGTCTCAAGATGCTAGTTATGTAAATTTACTTGCGGTAGTAAATCATTATCTTAATTTTAACTATCTACTCCTCCCTAGCATTCTTTCTACTATAAAAAAAACCCAAATAATTTTAATCAATTAAACTGTCTCTAAAGTCATAAAAGATTATACGAAAATGTCATGTTTAAAATTGGAACGCTAATAGCATAAAATTTTATTACTGAATTTTAGAAGTCATGCAGATATATCGTATAAATTGAGTTCAATTATTGACTTCGTTTTCATGATCGCATAAATTTTAAGTTCAATATATTTGATAGAGAGCAACGAAATTTTTAGGGTCTTCACTGGAGCAATAACAAATCAGAAATCTCGGATATACTCGCGTATGAGGGAAAGTTCATACTAAAAAAGCATAAAGTCAACTTGAAAACCTCCTGCTTTTGGATACTGCAATAAAAGTGACCTCCATTTTGTTCTGATCACAATTCAACTGTGTATTTTGTTCTGATCACAATTCAACTGTGTATTTTATTCAGATCACCATTGAACAGTGTATTTTGTTCTGATTACAATGTAACTGTGTATTTTGTTCTGATCAAAATTCAACTGTGTATTTTGTTCAGATCAAAATTCAACTGTGTATTTTGTTCAGATCACAATTCAACTGTGTATATTGTTCTGATCACAATTCAACTGTGTATTTTGTTCTGATCACAATTCATCTGTGTATTTTCGGTAATTTTAGACCCAGGATTCTTCAACATGATTTAGTACGTAACGTTACGTTGAACACAAAAAAGCAAATGAAAACTAATATATCTCGAGAAAATGTATTTATTTTCATAAAATAATATGTCACTTTTGATTTCATCATAATTTACTTTAGACAAAGATGCATTTCCATGAAACGTGGCAATGCAGCTAGCATTTTGGGAACGTTACCTACTGGTAGCGGCTATTAGATTAGTTTTGGTTTAGGTTTTAGTTACTACCTACAATAACGTTTTTTTGCCACAAGCCGGCCCCAACTCAGCATAATGCTGGTTGCAAAACAACCAGCGCTGGTCTTCCATTGGGAACGACAGGTGACGTCACGCACGGAATACACTACAAAGTTGTACAACATTTATCTATGCACACACATTTTATGACGACTTATACGAATCAGTGATCGGAAATCAGTAATTATATGCTGGCAACACTATCTTAAAACAACACAAATGAGCCAATCCATCTATTTGACAAAGCATCCAACTCCTTTAAATTTTCTTTTTCAGCACGCTTAAATATAACAAGTGAATTTAAAACGAAAAAACTGAAATTTGAGAATAAGTACAAAGACTTAACAATGTTTAATCAAAAATACAAGAGGGCGAGTAATGATTATATAACACTGGTGTCAGTTTTTAATAGTGCTTCGCTTTTTTTGATGTGTGAAAATAAATGTTTCACACATCAAGTTTTTATTCAGATAATGGCTTTGAAATATTGTTCGCAATAATTTGACACCGTGTGTATCAAGCGTACTAGTACCTAAGTAACAAGAAAGACGGCCGCGGACGTAGACGATGCCGACGCGACGAGGTGTGAACTAATGATATGTGGGCACTTTATCCGTCTCGCGGCCTGGCTGTGAGCGCAACACACCCACTAATTGTCATACATGTGTATTTTAACTTCACAATGTTGGCTGTAAAGTTTCACGACTATCCCCCGACTCTGATTAGACCCGCCACTGAAAGATCTGTGGTCTCGACGCGCCCAAACTCATGTTTATTAATGTATTACAGCTGTTTGCCGTTAATTTCTTCAGCTACTATTTTTATTATATTTTCAGATGCTTTATTGTTGTCTACTGTTTACGATGACAACCATATCCACAATAGGTACTTACTACTTACTTATCTAGAGTCAACAGTTTTTCTATAATCTAATTTTCACGACGATTTTCTTATTTTTACCCGACACCGCACAACTAGGGAAGGGTAATGAGTTTAACAGTCTATGCATGTTATAATCTATGTATGTGGTTACGTGGACGTTCTACCTTAGCGTCGCCCCTATTGGTTCGATTTTGACAAGCAATGTGTCTATCGATTCGTCTTCAGGTATATAGAATGCCATAGGCTATATTTTTTACCTAACTACGGCAAGCCAAAGTAAGGGTTATGTGTTCAAACTAAAAACTTGGTCCGATTTTGACAAACAAGGTGTCAATCGATTTTCCTTCATTTATAGAGTGCCACAGGCTATTTTTTTGCAGACTACGGCAAAGCATAGGAAGGGTTATGTGTTCAAACTAAAAACTTGTTCCGATTTTGACAAGTGAGGTATCAATCGAATTGTCAGCATCGCAAGAGTGTCATAAGCTAATTTTTACCCGACTGTAGTTGGGTTTTAGTATTTGAATTTGTCTTGTTACATGTGTTCTATGGAACCCATTTAATAAAAAAAAAATGGGTAAAGAGAAACGTCATAATCCTGTATGTATCTAGATCATTTGTGTAAGGGCGGTTACTCGTGCGTACTGCTTGAGGTGACTGTGCAAGATTCAACTCTCAATCGGAACATGAATAGAAAATTACATATTCAAACTCGAAGTAATGATAGTTTAGCTTATTTATTGATTTGGTTCATTTACAATTTTCTACGATATTTTCATTTGATCATGATAAGTTAAGTTTATATAATTATGTTGTCTATTTACAATAAAACACTTTGACTTTGATTTGTAACGACGAACTTTGAAGATTCCTTTATCTTTGTAAACTTGTATTTTCCTAACCTACGTTTAAAAAATAACTAGATAACATAAGATACACCACGCATCTTATCCTAACCAACAAGCAAGATAATGTATCTGTTTATCTTTTGAGACATTGGCCATAACACCTGTATATCGTTAGTTTCATTTTGTATTAGAGTCTCGTAAAAAGATATAATACTTTTACGATTACATGGTCTCTAGGTACTAAATGTTGCCATTATGATAAGATTTGAATAAATTATTCGCAGCGTCGAAAGTGAACTGACTTGACAGACCTGTAGTAATAGTGTATATAGTTGCATACAAATTATTCGATCATGTGACGAGCTTTTGGAGATAACGTTTACATTATTAACTCTACAAAAGTTGGAGTTAGAATTAGGGATGCAATGGATATCTATCTATCTATCTATACTTATCTATATCTGAAACTACGGGATATTCGAAACAAAAATGTATCCAAATCCACATAAATATTAACTTGATTTGTTTGGTTCTCATTCAAATATTTACAATAATTGCTCGATAGGATAGGCCATAACATGCAGTAAAAGTAGTGTGTAATAAATGTATACCATAAGTTGGTAGCGTTATGGTACCTACACATTTAAAAAAAGTTTATGTGGCAAAAATGTACGTATCCATTCTAAAGCAAAATAATAAACTCTATATTCATATATGTATCGATAATATGAATTTAATCGATAGGTATGCGAAACTATATATCTATCTATAGCATCCCTTGTCAAAGTAATATAACACAAGAATCTTGAGTATTACTAGTTTTTTGTTAAATATCCCAACTGAAATCGCCAACACGGACTCTTATTGCTATAAATAATGATCGCAAACAATTTCAGCTATTATTAGCGTAATTAACGTATTTCATAGCACAGTTCTACCTGCATTACTTAGGAGTTTAAGTATGATTACTGAACTATACTGCGCTTTCAGATGTGTCTTTAAAAACTCAATCAAATGAAACTAAAAAAGCATTGAGTTGAGTATAAAAGCCGCCGATTCCAGTTGCGCTTGCGCCTCGGTGTGGGGAAACACTGTTACGATTATTCACGAACGCTGCCGTAACGAGAGACTACAAAATGCAGTTAATGCGGGATAATCACACTCGATTTCGGAGAAATTAATTATAGTTTCCCAGAAGAGAGGTTTCATTCACCTATCTGATCAAGCGCGCCGGGCACGGGCGGTGGACGCTCACAGGGCGTGGGGAGGGGTAGGAGGGGTGCGATCGGGAATAGCTCCAGGCCAAGCGATAAGGTGTCAAGTTCACGGTACCGCTCTCTCTAACAAAAAAGAAAACTAAGCTCCGTTTCAAGACCGTAAAAGTGTCTTAATTTTTTTCAAAATACTTTTATTCAGATTACTATAGTTTCATGGCACTATTCAAGTAAGTAGTCGTTATTTCATCAATAGTTTAAAAATTATATATTAAAATTACAATAAGTACATAATTCTAACCACTAATCACAAATTCTGCTCATTGGCATAAATCTAAAAGTAGTATCAGGTTCTATTTATTAGCACCAATACTGTGTTGCACATAATATATTGGAGCACTGGTTCAATATCACGAACAATAGCTCACCTGAACGACATTTACTTTTAACATGGCCTTTTTAGTAAGCGTAATTAAAGTCAAAAGAGGCACCAAAAGTCGCATTACCGATTGAAGCAAAAAGGGTCCAGTAAGTTCCAGTCGATTGCAACTGCAAAAATGACGATGATTGTTCATGGTTCATTATGGAGTTAAATGAATGGTCTTGAGCTTTGTTTTCAGTTTGTGTGCCGAGTCGTGCGCGGGTTTTGCACGAAGCCAGAGCACAGAGAGCTAAAAGCGTATACCAATATTGCACTGCAACTGGCACCTAATGCACTCCCTCGCGCCTTTAAAGGCTTCTCCTTTGCTAGCTTGTCCCGCCTTCCAAAACAAAGCCCCGATATTATGTGTTGTACATTTAGTAATGCAATTAGATATTGAATATACTCGTACAAGCGTTACATGCACCAAACTTAGTTGTGCCTAAAACTTCAATATGAACACAATACAATGGCAGTTCTTATTCTTTCCGTATTGAAAATGACATCAAATGCGCGGAAACTTTCTTATAACTACAATGTGTGAATTAAACTAATGAACTAACGAGATGATGGTTTATGACATTAAATAGGTATCCTTATCACAGGCTTAAGAATTTAAAGTAGGATATTGTGATTTTGATTAGGTAGTAAAAGTTCTATTGTACTAAAAATTTAAACTCAATACACTTAACTAATAAAAGATCGTTTAAACAATCGCTTATAAGTAGTTCAAAAGATTATTCATTATTAAGGAATTGCGTTCTACGAGTATAAGGAATTAACTTTCCTCCGGTTGGCAGCTCTGATCTCGCGAGTCACTTACAAAATATTAATCTGCAACTCAACACTCGGAACGGAACCCGAGACTGACGAGTCTCACACGACCCAAATAACAATAACTTTGTCGTCTTTTGTTCCACCTTGTTTGTGATATCAAAACGTAATATATGCAAGTATATGTACGAACAATATCGAGTACAATGTCATGACACGTTTAATTATGTATTGGAGTAAATGATGCGCATATTTAAACTAACACATTATGCGCGGACTGATTCGGAAAGTTGACGAGGGGAATTATTAACCGCACTCCAGAAAAACATTCTTAGGTACATCAAATACTTTACACATAATAATCTATTTGTACACAAAAATACTGATTGTATATCAAATTAACTTTCATTTGCATAAAAGATTTTCCGATCAAAGATACTGATTGCACATCAAATTAACTTTCATTTTCACTTACTATGTTTAATTAGCGCCTAAAAAACTTTGCAGGTTAGTTAGGTTGAACATGGCGATTTTAGGTTTAGATGGCTATTTTAGATTTGTATATTTTGTTGCGCGAACAGGTTTTTTTATGTATGGTACGTATAGTATATTCTGTTGGAAAAAAATGTTCTTTTTTATGTGTGTCTAATTACTACCCGTTTTTTTAAATTTTGGTTTGTACCTAATTCTAAAACTAAAAAGCCGTCTAGTAAAGACAAATATATAAACAAAGTCCTTTCATAATGATACTCCCTTTGACTTCATTATCTCACAATTAAAATCCCAGTCCCAAAGTAAAAGTGCGAGCTCAAACATTTGCACAATTTCTAATCAAACAAATAAAAAAAATAAAAAAAAATGGTACGAGTATATTCAATTGAAACTTGATGGGCACCAAAGGTTTGTTTCTCAGAGTGAAGGTTTATTTGTTGCACTTTTCGAAACTAGATGGCACCACAGGAAAAATAGCTTGCAGTGGCGTTTCATTCGTTTGCATATTTCGTAAATAATTTGTGAGTGAGTCACTGTGGTTTCACGGAAATCAGACCGGGACCAAATTTATTAAGACTTGAGACGGGTTTTCATGCAATATTAAAATTGATGTGTGATGAAAAACAGGAGTCTCTGCTAAAAATAAACAATATACGGTATTTGCGATAAGACCTTCCGTTGTACCTATTGTTTATATTAGTTATATTTTTTGTAATTTGTTTTAACTATGTGTCAATAATGAGGTATTGGTCATCAACTTTATAGCGCGGACAGCAAGGGCTACAATGATGGCCAAGCTTGAAGGCCAAAGAACTTAACTAAGCAAAGCTCGAGGCCATCATAGCGTGGCCAGCAGGGCAGTCATTGCGGACCAAGGCTTGTATAGTGCTTTACTCAAACAATGCGAGGAGTTTAAATAAAACCAGCTTAGTATAATAAGAAGTTACTCAAACAATGTAACAACAACGACAACGACAAAGACAACAACAGCAACAGAAACAGAAACAGAAATAGAAACCGAAACAGAAACAACAACAACAACAACAACAATCACGATCACTTCAGGTTTTAAACAGAAAAAAAAAACATCAAAATCTGTCCATTCGTTCGGGGTTAACGAACCCACGGAATAAATAGTAGTGCTACGACAAAAGACGACAATAATGGATTTTCAAAGGAAATTGCTGGCCGCAAAACACGACAATAATGAAATTCCATAGAACTTTGCTGGCGCTTATTCAAGCAGCGCTGCAAGGTCGACTTTGCCCAAAGAAGGTTGTCGAAATAATGACCACATTACTAGTATTGTTTGAGTAAATAACAGTTATTTAAAGACAAGAAAATAAAACTATTTATGAAAAGTCATAATTCCCATGCCAACTCAATGCGTCTCTATCACACCCAACTCAACTCCATAGTTCAACTCTCCGACCGCGCCGCGCCGCGCTCGAAAAGGCGCGGTGCGCCCTTCGCCCGGAAACTTGCGCAGTGTTACTAGACAGCGGTGCCGGCGCTGTGCTATTAGCATAATTATTGTGTTAAAACAGGGCACAATTTTATGTGCCTTTGTTATTGTGTCAACTCAACTCGAGGATTTTTGTTGAGTTACCCATGTCTAGTAGATAGTAGTAGAAGTCAGTAGATACTCTACCTTATACGCCCAAACGTAAAAGTTTAAGTGATTTAATAAAGTGCAGTGATTATACACTGTACTTTTATATGTAGTAACAAACCTATGTAAATATATTTTGACAAATATTTTGATACTATGAACATTATGATTTCATAAAATATTACTACCTCGTTAATTATGTTACGAGAATCTTATACTTGTACAATAAGTACTACGCGTAGTTGTTTATTTCTTTAAGTAAAATGATGCCACTCGAGGTTTAGTGAGCCAAGCTCTTAAAACGTACGCTACAACGCGGCATAAACGTTTACAGCCCATTCTTGTTCTTAATTGCTATTTAAATAAAAACGTACCATGAAAGCAATGGAACCATTCTGCTATTCAAGAAAAATATGTTTGAATTCTTACTGAGCAACCGTACCTACCTAGTTAAGACAAAGTTTATTGCGAGTTCATGTAAATAAAACAAGGAATAATCATTGCGAGAATGGCGATTGAACTTTTTGAAACCTGTTCATGTAACGTAGAGAGCCGTCTGTTAGCGAGACATAAGCATCGAAACTGAGAAATAATGAGGATAATCCCTCCCTGAAGAGGGAGTGAGTCCCTCTTATCAAGCGAGATAGTGAAAGTAGATCGAGCACCGCACGCACTCGCCCGCTGATCGAATCATTCTACCACTAATATTATCTTTATTAACATTCGAATACCTACCTAGGCACAATACACCTTTCAATTATGGCTTATTGAACTAAATTGTTAGATAAATTCGACTAGGTAGTTCGATATTAAACTACAACCATGAAATCTAATAAAGTCTTATCGGATAGCAAATAAGGGCGACAGTGGATCTAATAAATAATTTGTTAATGAATCACGCGCACTTAGAGATAATGTCATATTTTTAAATAATAAACTTGATATTTTTTTAATAATATTGATGAAATTAATGATTGAAGTGCAATATTACTACTAAGTGCCTGAATCAAACTGAGAATTCAGGGAAATGGTCACTTAACAAAGACTGATGTCGATAAGACAATTATTTTTTTAATTGGAACTAGTTACTGCACAACAATTTATAAGGCAAAATAACATTAACTCTACATTTAAAATAAATTAATGTTAAGTAACTTAATAAATAACTGATGTTTTTCCTGTGTTTTTAAACTACGTACAGCCGACATGAAAACCTCCTTCTTTTGTGAAGTTGATTAAAAATGTTAGCATCCATAGACTACTGAAGAACGTGCCTTGTTTTTTTTTTAAATTCTTGTTTACCTTCATAATAACGAAAGTTTTTGAATAACTTTTAAATTATAATTATGAACTATAGAAGAGGAAACTTAGGGCTTCACTTAAACTAATGAAGTTCTGCATATACTTACTTACAGTAAGTGTCTGTAGTTAACAGAAGTTTGAGATATTTAGTCCTCTAGTCACCTGACTAAAAACAAAATTTTAATTTTTGGGCCCATACTGATTCTTGAAGATTTTATCGACAGTCCCTACGACTTACTTGACTTAGCTAAGAATTAAGAGCCATCCTAGAAATAGACACATTCACATAAAAATAACATGTACTTACTTACCTACTTGTCAAGTAGGTAAGTACATAATGTCAAATCCAACGTCATCATCATCAGCCTATATCTGTACACGCCTCTCTTAATGCACGCCACTGAGCTCGGTCTCCAGCTCTCCTCATCCATTTTCTGCCAGCCCCTTTTCGCAGGTGGTCCACCTGGCCACAGGGCATCCTATATGACCATAAATGAAATCAAAACGTTTATTTAGTCAAATCCATAACGCTTTTTATCAGCCGGACGTAATAAATAATTATTTTACTAGGTAAGAACCTGAAGTAAGATGTTGCATAAATATTTAGTACAATTCTTGTATAATTACTTATAATTCTTGTTCTAAATGTTAAAATTTGAATAATATCCCGCTTCTTAGGGTTCCGTACTCAAATAAGGAACCATGACATAGTTTAGCATAGTTCAGTCCATCAGTCTGTACGTCACGGCCATTTTATTCATACACTATAACAGCACTAGGTTGAAATTTGGCATATGTTAACCTAAATAGGAGCATAAAACCGTTCCGTTGTGCCCGTAGTACAGGGTATCCTAGTTTGGGGCTAGGTAATTGGTGTGAATTGTCGTATGACAATAAAAAATATTTTTTTGAGCTTAAAATGATATTATATTTTCTACTCACGCCGTGGTGACTCGTTGAATAGTATTATAATGAGGTATCTTTGTTTTTTTATTTAGTTCCGTTTTTTAAAGGGACATAATATTATCATTTTTTTTAATATACCCATTGAAAGAAAGAAAGATATACAATTATACGAGTACGTCATCATCAACATTTATAGGTAAAACAAGAAGATAAAAGCAGAAAAATACAAAGAAAATTAATGCCATGTGTAATTGCGGACAAATATAACAATCTGTATTTTGTGATGTAGTTGGTGTTGTTCTTGTTCATTTACGGCCACACTTGCTGTTGTCCAAAATCAATCTGCTTTTTAAATTGATTTCAATACAAAAAATATATGAAGAAGTGGATTAGTAGCAAACAGATTGTTGCTCTGTCACCTTGCTCTATGATCTAACTTCTAACTGATTCTAACTTGCACTATGATCTATCTTGGATACTATGCTTTACATGGGTTACTATATTCTATGTTCACTTTGCTGTGTATGACAATATTGTGCTAATTATCTGATTTTAATCCGTTTATGTTAAAGAGTTACAAAGAAATAACAACTAGGAGTACAAGGCAAACGTTCTACACCTTCGACCACAGCATCGCTTTCCATCAGGTGAGATCGTGATCAAATAATAGCCTAGTCGAAAAAAGCTATTATTTCGCCGGCATTTCGTAATAATCAAATTTAATTATTATAAAGAAATACCGAGTAATAATTACGATTAGTAGCATCTAATGTATTTCCTACCAAAGGGACTATTATTATTTTCCATCGATATACAAATATTATTTAATAATAAGTACTTAGGTATGGTACTCCTATAACTTTTGTGTTATAGAGTATCTATTTGTAATAAAATTATTTTTAATACATTTATTTCTTGATTGTATTTCTTAAATAGCTGCACTTTTTTTTAGTAACCTTGAATGTGTAAAAAAGCAATGTTTATCTCTTTTATATAACGTTTAACCTAACTCGTGTAGGTATTGTGTGATATGTACTAGTAAAGGTAGTAATACCCAATGGTGCATGGTATGTTGTTGCTCTATGTGACAAGTTTTAAAATGTTTAACAATAATTAATTGCTCTACATCAGGTAAAATAAGCAGATAAGAGTGTTTACTTCTGATTTTAGTTGCTAAGTCTTCGGTAAAAATACCCCCCATTTTTATTTTGAGATTACTGCATTGTTTTTTATTTATGTTCCATTAATGTTTATGATTAACTTGTTAAATGTAAATCTTTAATGTAGTTGACCTCATTATTTTTATTTACATAATACAAATAAGTTCCGCTTCCACAGCGCTACATTGGAGGCGGAATAGGAAATAGAAACGAATTCAATATATAGGTGCATACTTAACAGATTTAAGTATGTTGATCAACACATGTTTAATCTTTATATTGTTCAGAAAATTATTATATTTGAATGTGTGCCTTTTACCACAAGTCGTCTATAAGAGAAAAATTAAATTAAATTGATTTAAGGTATAAAAGACACACGGTATCGATATATTGTGTATTATTATTTTCTAAAATAAATATAAGCTTTAACTGACCAGTTGAAGTAGTATCTACATAGAGTACCTAGATATCAACTTGTTGATGAGTAGCGGATCGTGGAACTCCGTGTGGGCGACAGGCTTGATTTAATTATGGTAGAGTTATAACCATCACATTTGTATCGGTTACTCGAATCAGTCTGCAATTGTTTAGGCTCCGCTCCATTCATTCACAATAATCGTAGAGGTGTTTCAACTTGTATTAATAACGCTCATACCTAATCTTTAATCATATTTCTGTAAGTAACTAGGTATGTATGTTGTATATTATTGAAATGATCATTTAAGTAGGTAAATGTAATCTATGTAAGTAAAGGCAATCTTTCAAAAAATTATTCATAAGTGTATAGAGAGTTTAACAATAATGACTTGCTCTACATCAGGCAGCAGAATAAGCAGTTATGAGTGTTTACTTCTGATTTTAGTTGAAAGATTTAAACCTTTATTGTAATCTCATATATTATAAATGAGTTGAGTATAACATATACATTTAGATACTACGCATACGTTAGTAGAGTACCTACTCAAGTGGCCAACTTCGACGAAAACTAACCACGTAAGCATACCACGTTATTTATTTATAATTATATTGGATAAGAGACTATCAAAGACTATATCATAAAGCTCGCTAGGCTAATTCAAGTTCTGCTAAAACTTTTCATTTCGAGACTAACCTGGTTCGGGGGAGATCCTCTGAAGGCAAATTGAGACGTCATTTTTCACCGCCAACTTGAAGAAACTTTATAAATACACAGTTCTTAAAAGTCCAAGTCACTGTCCGCACACACTTCACAGTTGAATGCTGGGCGCGCTAATTCCAGAAGGATGTGGAGGGCGGATCGCTGGCGTCCCCGAGGACGGGAGCTGGCAGTTGGAAGCGCGGGCTGCACTCGAGTCGGTGGCAGGCCGCAGCGGTGCGAATATCGATTGCGGTGCAGAGTCGGTGGCACAGGAGCGGAGCGTGCCGCGTGGTGCAGCGGGCGCGTGGTCGCGCGCGCGGCGGCAGTGGGTAATGCGGTAGCTGCCCGCCAGGTGATAGTAATTGGCACCGCCGTCCCGCTCTTGCTGCGGCCGTCCCTCTCGGCGCGCACACGCACACTCGCTGCTGTGTGCGTGACGTCGCACACCGCTCCTTCTTTTCACGCTCGCGTCGCCGTTTGACCCCGCGCCGCCGTCGACGCTCTCGATTTTTGCGGTGCGGTGGGTGGCGCCGGTCGCAGGGGCGGCCCGACGCGGTGGGGGCGATTGGAGGTGGGGGTAGATGCACTCCTTTCTTTTTTAAAGCTTCTCTTTCTTTTCTCGTATTTTTTATGTTAGTATTGGTATGAAGCGGTCTCTTTTATTTTATTTTATACATATATATTGTGATAATTAACAGTGACGATGCGCACGACGAGCGAGTTTGCTGAAGCGTCGAGTTAATGATAGCTTTGCATTTGATTAAAGGTAACCACGACATTTGTAATTTTTATATTCCTTCCATTTGAATGTAGTCTAGTAGCTACATCAGACTGTCTCTTAGGTTTGAATTTGTGGCCGTTTGTGTACTCGGAAAGATTTTATTATACCGAGGTCTCTTAAGCGGTGGAAACGTGTTAACGCTGATAGTATGAAACGGTCTTTTGAATGTGTTTCTCCCAGCTGTGTTTGTATTGTGTACAAGCCAGATTATTATTACTCACACATGCTATGATGAACATGTTATGTATCTACATATAGATTTATATGGAATACAGCAACATGTAATCATTCTTATATACCTAAGTAAAGCTAGTTTTTTGTTTATTCGAAAACTTTCCAGATTTGTTGTTTTTTGTTATAAAGGCAGGTATCTACTAAAAGGCAGGTACTGTCGTCCAGCTGTAGTTAGAAAATAATCTGCAATGCAAATTTAAATTGGCATTATAAAACTATATAAACTTTGAGATAGATAAACGTAAGTTTTGTTGTATATTTTTAAACCAAACATGAAAAGCTGAAATAGTATCACGGCATGTGTTGATTGTTGTCTATTTTTATTAATAAACCTTGACAGATAGGTGAACAACAAAGTAAAGAAATAAAAAGCGCAACGTCTCCGATCGATCTGTTCCCCTCTTCTTTCTTATCGCGCGAATATTTCACACTGAACGCATACCGACCGAAAAAACTCACACAGATATAAAATATTCAAACGGTATAACATAAAATAAATTATCTTAGGTGAGTGTGAGATTGTGTGCGTTGCCCCCTCCCCTGGGCGGGCCGACGTTGAGCGACCAATTGCGCGGGGCGGCGCGCGACGCCAAGCTGAAGTCACTCATCGCGGCGCTGTCGTTGCTACTGCACGCTATCCGCTCTTTCAGTGTTCTACCCGCTGTTGGCCATTAATAAGACCTGACCTTAATCTTTTGACTTAATACAACATTAACTAGAATTTATTAGCTATAAGTACATAAATATATCAACTACTATGCGTTTCCAATTATTACAGGGTTATAATATTTTATTTTTGTTGCTTTAATTTACCTAGAGAATGTATGAATGTAATTCTTCTCTGTAACTACCCACATACTGCACATTTAACCTAATAAATATGATTAATCCATGCAATCCTCAAGCGTTATGTGGAACGTCAACAAGATACTAGGTTAAGCTCACGACTAAACCTTTCTTACCGATAAAGAAATAGTGTGCATCATTACGAAACAATAAGAATATATTTGTTTTACTATTTGCCCCGAGAAAATGACCACGCGGGTAAAGCCATGGGATGTGGCTAGAAGGTATGTTTAAGAGCATAATTAAATAACACAGACATAAATCAAAATTGTTCAGCTACAGAAATGGCTCCAAAGTTAATGACCAAGATTACGACTTTTTTGTTGACATATCCTATTTCATGTAGGTCAAGTTTTGCTCGTGTGATTGAAACTGAACTGTCGTATCACTCCATAAAAGTCGGAAATGTGAGTTTTGAAACCATATTTTTTCTAGAATTGGCCTAACCATCTTAAAATGACCAATAAGGACTATTGACAGCTCATTACTGTACAACAAAATTGTGACAATATAAATTATATATTATGCATAATTAATTGTACATTGGGCCGCTTAAATTCAAACTCTTATAGATAACTTTTAGTGGATATGTAATAAATCGTGCAAAGAAATAATATCTACAGAAAATAAATAATATTTTTTGTACATACTATATTTTTTACAAATGTTGTCCAACTGTTTGAGTTTAAGATGCATTATTTGATTACATAGTTACTTTATTATGTCTTTACCACTGTCTATTATGTGAACGATGTATACCTACGTCATAAAAAGATGTACATATCGGAATGTGACTCTATGACTACGGTCATAAAATTGGCATTTAAATATTCTTGGGAAACTTTAATATGTACACTGTTGGCGTATCATAAATAAATAAATAAAATAAGTTATATAATTACTCAAAATTTATTGGATAGGTTTTAGGGTAGCGCACTGTAGCGCACGCATCTTCCTCCTATTAGTTTTGGACTAATGGTGACGAGACAACCTTACAAATTTAATTCATTCTAGGCTTTATTATTTTTAAAAGTAGCCCATACATGTTATTCCTCGGATTTAATCATCGGATTAAGATACCATGTACCCCAATTTTTAAATCAAACCCTAAGCTATCTAACAGTGAAAACCACATTGCAATCAGTCTGGTAGTTTGTACGTGATGCGCGAACGAACATACAGACAAACAGACACGATTTAAAAAAATGATACGTTCTTGTTCAGTAGAAATTTTTACCAATTTTTTGTTATTATTTTCTTTGTACAGACTTTTTGGTTCTTATTGCTTTATTATAAGTACTAGCTGTACCGCGGCTTCGCACGCGTGGTCATTTCTCTAGGTTAAAGGTTTTCTATGTACTAGTCCACGACCTAAAATACTAAAATACCAACATTTGATAAAAAATTCTTCAAACGTCAAAAAGTTTTTATCGTTTGCTCGGATTCTATTGATTGTACTGAGATACCAAGTAGATACACAAGTAGATACACCAGTTTTTAATTGAAACCCTTAGCCATCGAAGAGTCAAAATTGCATCGCAATTGGTTCAGTAGATATAACATGATGCGTGAACAAACATACAGACAAACTAACAAACAAACAGACAGACATGATTTAAAAAAAAGTTAAAGCTTATTTTAAATACCCTAGACCATATTTATTTTAATTATCTTCATTTTACAGACTTTTTCGTTCCTATTTTTTTTTATTACGGACTAGGCAATCGTTTGACCACAATCTCACCTGATGGAAAGCGATGATGTGGTCGAAGGTGTAGCACGCTTGCCTAGTAGATACCTATTCACTCTTGACTTGAACACACCGGGGTTATAATTTATCGGAAACACTAACGAGGGCAGGGCATTCCACTCCTTTGCAGTTCTTATAATAAATTAAGAAGCGTAACGCTTCGTTCTTGTGCGAGGTATTTCAACCATGAAAGGGTGGCGGTTTGCTGATCGTCTAGTCGAACGGTGATGGAAAGGTGATGGGGGAATCAGGTTGTGCAGTTCTTGTGCACACTCTCCATAGTGCATATTGCTTTATTAAAGGTATAGATAGAAGGTGGGAGTTGTACCCACGGCTTCGCACACTCTATGTACTATTCCAAGACCTAAAATACCAATATACCAAGATTTGATCGAAATTCCTTCAGCTGTCAAAAAGTTATTATTGGTTGCCCGGCTTCTATAGATTGGATTGAGATACCAAGTACTTCAGTTTTTAAGTCAAACCCTAAACCATCGAACTGTAAAAACTGCATCGCAATTGGTTCAGCAGTTTTTACGTGATGCCCAAAAAAACATACAGACAAACTAACAAACATGCAGACATGATTTAAAAATATGTTATTTTTTTGTTCAGTAGCTTATTTTAAGTACCTACCCTAGACCTTATTTTTTAAATTATGTTAATTGCGCGGACTTTTCGTTCCTATTGCATTATTATAAGTAAGTATTGCTGTACCCGCGGCTTCGCACGCGTGGTCATTTCTCTAGGTTAAAAGTACTACATGCACTACTCCAAGACCTAAAATACCAACATACCAACATTTGATCAAAATTCCTTCAGCCGTCAAAAATATCTTATCGATTGCTTGGCTTCTATTAATTGGATTGAGATACCAAGTACACCAATTCAAACCCTAAGCTATCGAGCAGTGAAAACTGCATCGCAGTTGGTTCAGCAGTTTTTACGTGATGCGCGAACAAACATACAGACAAACTAACAATATTTGTACTGATTTTTTCGTTCTTATTGCTCTATTATAAGTATAGATAATTTTCTGCTTGATTCAGTGGGAATCTGACACAGGTAAAGGAAACACATTTCTGACTCTACCAACGTTCTGGTTTGTTTCAAAATTACGCCCCTTAGCGACGATAGCACTAAGAAACTACGAGTGGTAGCAATTATTATTAATTTCATATTTTTTGGGGTTCTGTATTCTGCCATTATATGTTCACACACTTACCTAAAAGTCAAGTTTGAAAAAAAATATATAACTATATATATATATATATATATATATATAAGTAGCATTTTATTTGTTGCACCCCCTTTCTCTTTTACCCTTTTAAGGAGGAGATCATTTCATGTTTAGTACCTACGAGTAGTGCTGGTCAGAGTTTGTCTGGCCTCCCAAGGGCCTCTGACAAGGCTTGACGACTGATATTAATCAATAACAGAACAGAAGAAACGGTGGGTCCATTTACTGTGCCCTCCGAAGCACGGAGCAATAGTAACTTAGAGAAGTAATTAGTGCGGAGCCTAGGACAGAACCCGGTATCGTTGGATTCGTTCACAGGATTTGTTGGAACCGTTAGGCTACCATCGCTACGAATATTAGCATGACCATCTAGAATTTAGGTACTTATTACAAGTTATTAGCCGAACAAGTTAACGCGTAGGTCTACCCGCGTCAGGGTCATCATCAGTGTATATTATTATACAGGTTGGATTTTTTGAGACGAGACAGTAAGGGCAGGTATCATGACCGTTATATTTTCAGGAAAACGTTCCTAGGTAACGTTTCATGACATCCATTAGTTTTTGAGATATTTTGAACTGCATTCACAGATTTTGGAAACAATATACAGTCAGCAAAAAATTTGACAATTTACACCAAAAAAAATGATTCGAGTCGATCCTTCTTTTTCTTTTTCTTTTAAGGATCAAAAGTCTCTATTACACCGACTGAGCTTTGATTACTAGAAATGTCAATCAAACAATGATCAATGTTATCGTAAAAAACTTTTTCCATACATTAGCCCCCTTGCTTATAAAACGTTATGCAATGATTAAGTAATGATTAGTAATTCTTAATCATTGCATAACCATTGCATAACTTTTTATAAGTGAGGGGGTAAGAGTATAAGGAGTAGACACATTTAATGCTCCATATTGATAATAATTATTTTTTTATATTTGATCCCCACACAACTAGATTTTGCATACTTTACGAGTTCTCTGTGTATCTGTCGTGGCCAAATCGCAGATTTAATAATTTCAGGACGTGACCGATAATTTCATGAAATGCTTCTATTTCATGAAAAGTCCAGCTAAAACTGACCATATCGTTTAAACATTACTGTTTAATGATATATATGTCAATCCACATATCATTAATGTACGTTTTAAATGATACCAAAAGTTTAACAAGTGTTAAAACAGAGAGAATTTCAAGGCTAAAAAAACTCGAAGACGAAGGTCGAAAAACGAAGGACAAGGGTGCTCGCTACGCTTCGCTCCCGCCTTCGCCTTCTAACCTATCAAAGCCAATTCGGGCCTCCGCCGTCTAACTCCTCTAACGGTGGATAATAGATAGATAGATAGATAAACGCTTTATTGCACACCAAATAAATCATACACAAGAATAAACATTTAACTTAAATAAAGTACAATGGGCGGTCTTATCGCTTAAAGCGATTTCTTCCAGACAACCGTTGAATGGAGAGGAATACATTTAATTGTCATGGACGGTGGTGCTCAATAATAAACAAAAATAAATAAATCTAAAAGGTACATGAACTTAAACAACTAATCTAGTTCTAACTTAAACAACAACTACACATATACAAATATATTAAAATACAATACATACACACATCTACATAGACTTAATATAATATATATATACAGACAAAGTAAATGAACACAATAACTTAATTCAATCCAATTTGCGATAAGTAAAATATTAACTAACTATACTAACTAATGTAACTATTTTACCATATGATCACTAATGTTTTACTTCATCATGAAGTAGCCGTGCGTTTAGCTGTTCATACCTATGGTCAAACGATGATCATTCATTCATCTGGCGAAACCATTTCATGAAGTAGCCGACCATTTCACGAACTGATCAATCCCACGATATATCTACCACATAACTATAGCGCGGCTTTGAATAACCCAAATCGAAATAAAATGTTAAGACGAATCGGCACCTTAAAAGTCGTGCGCATCAGAAAATAAAAGGAATGCGAGTGGTTATTTGTTTTAGTCAAATGAGTTTCTGACGTCTCGCCCATCTCTCATACATATCGAGTTCGTGGAAGGTGGCTTTATTAGCGCATCGCACATCGGCTCAAAGACACATCGCATTTAAATATCACACTAAAAGCGTCATCTACATACATCCTATTGAGCAAATCCTAAAAGTGATTTATACCGAGACCCTATTCGATTGAAGTAGATTACAAATAATGAATAAAATTGCATACGAAATGAGTAGACCGAGAGTCCGTGGGTATACGGTTGTTTGCACGGGGAGCGGGGAGCTGTGGCAGGCTTATTGCCGTAAATACTTACCTATATAATATGCGAGGATGTATCCTCGTGTGGGTACTTCAATCGACTTTTGATCTCGAAACAGATGGGAAGCATCAATTAAATGAAGAAACCATAATGTTAGTGCTAGAACTTCAAAATCGTTAGTTTCAATTTCCTTACATGGGTAGACATTTCTTTATGCTAGAGCTGATTTGCAACTTCAACTCTATGAACTTGGGGTTTGAAATCGGTGTTTTTAGAGTTATTGTAGCATTATTTTCTTGATAAACTGTTTTTGAAACTTCTTTTTTATGACGTCATAAACAGTCTTAGATCGTAACTTTACATTAATACAAAATAAATAATTATGTTGTATTGTTTACGACGATCATTGTTAATTATATATATATATATATATATATATATATATATATATATATATATATAACTAGCTTTCGCCCGTAGCTTTGTCCGCGCGGACTACTGTTTATCGCGAAAAAAGCATCCTATATTCTTTTAAGATATTAAATCCAATGCAAAAAAATAGCACCAACGCTCTTGATGATTTTTGTCAGACTTGTTATTATTTCGTTTCCATGACATGGGGCAGTTGGGAATTTAAATTATCATCGGCCCCATTAGCGTGAATAATTGGGACGTTACTTGTGAAATACTTTTTGACATACATTTGACATACATTTGACACACATTTGACACACATTTGACATACCTTTGACATACATTTGACATACACTTGACATACACTTGACATACATTTGACATACATTTGACATACATTTGACATACACTTGACATACACTTGACATACACTTGACATACATTTGACATACACTTGACATACACTTGACATACATTTGACATACATTTGACATACATTTAACATACATTTTACATACTTTCTATCCTATCCTATCTCTATATAGTACAGTACCTATTTACAAAGTTTCATCAAAATCGAGTTATTGAGTATATAATATACACAATCGAGAAAATACGAGTTTAGCATGTTATAAGAAGCAGAAAACAATTTCGTGAAAGAAAAAACACTTTTCGTCCGTTTTGCAGAAACAAAAAAGATTTTGCTAAATCTTTAAATGCAGTTTTAATACGTTAGAAAACCGCTCGATGGATTTCTAAAAACACATCTTCTTATTTTTAACAGTTATCATAGCTCCCGAAGAGAACCCTGTTAAAAAAACTCCTCTATACACAAATCTAATTGGATTTACTAAAATTAGATATATTATTGAAACGTACAGTTTTTTTTTAAATACTATGTTCTAATTTATGAACAAGTTTCAGAGATATGAGATTTGTTTGTTTGTCATATGAGGTAGTGCTGGCCTCTGGTGTCAGAGTTTGTCAAGCGCCTACGGGCCTCTGACATGGCTAACATACTCGTAATATTATGATACTAATATGAGGTAACAACCTCCTCCATATAGAAACGAATCAAAAGGAAGCTGGCATAGGATAAGGCAAGCTTTTCACTCAACTCACTACCATTTCGGCAGTCATTGCTGATTTTTTCGAAACCCGTGCTAAATATGATAACTTATGTTCCCTTTTGGAATGCTTATAAAATGTTACTAATACTTCCAGTATTATTACATTTAATACGTAATTAGTGCTTTAATAGTGAGTAATCGGCTCAGGTTTGAAAGAAGTTGTTTAGAAGAAAAACATGTTTTTTTAGAGAGCTTGTAGCACGCGATTTTTGAAATCGTCACTTATTCGTTAGCTGTTAGAAAAATTACAATCAATGGCCGAGAATGGAGTTGTTTCATCACAATGAGCACTCCTTGCCTGTTTTTTTTTTCAAAAAGTCTGCAATATTTCGAATACCGCTGACTTCTCCCCAGTTCTTAGGGTTTTTTTAAATAATTTTAATAACGTTAATTTGTAAATGAGACCTGTCATAACTCCCTGCGAGGAAATCTTCGAATTACAAATCATATGTAGACATTGTCATCTTTCTCATCCTTGATGCGCATGTCGTTATTATCGTCTCTTTTAACTCTCTTGCAAAGAATCAATTAATAGCATTGAATGCTCCTGTTAAGTTTTATCGATCTCAGTTACGCCGTCTTAAGTGTTTTTGTACTATATTTACTAAACATTAATCGCCACACCTGTTTAAACTCTTGCAGCGCTCGCTGTAATTAAATTCCATAAAAGTCAACCACTGGAATAAAATATAACCATTAAACGAATAAAATTAATCCGTTAACGAACTGCAATGCAGTTTACATTTTATGTCTAGCGAGTAGAAACCGATAAAGTACAATTTACAATATCCTTTTTCAGCGTAACAGATCCTTATATTGATGTTGGTACTTTATTTGTATTAGTGCGATTGAATCAGAGCTGTGACCGATTAACTGTTCTTTCTTGGTAGAGAGAGAGAGGGGACAAGTTCCAAAAGCAGTTTAAGACAAAGAGTAGCGAAAACCAGAAATGAATCCGGGCGGCCGGAGTGTTTCCGCCGCCCTGGCGGGTGAGGGCGCGGAAATGACATGGGGGCTAATACCGCAGACTTTGGCCGAATTAGAACTGACGCTGGACTTTCACTGTGATAGGTCATCATCTATTCAGACTATATCACGCCACTGCCGAAAAATGGTATTGACAAAAATCGCAACCCGTAGATTTTCTTGCTATCTTCTCGAAAGGGCGAATTTCCAAAGCACTGTTAAAGTCAGAAGGGTATTTCCTTTTCCTGGTTGTGTTTCAACTACAAGTCAGAACGAAGGGAAATTTATTTTCTAGCTCAAAATGGTTTAGTTATTAGTAGTTTAGTGATTAGACCTATTTATTACACGCTTGCCTGAAAAAGGAGTGTAATGTTTTCAGGTTTCATGTATGTTTGTTTGAATGTATGTATTAATAATGTATAATTTATTGGCATAAGTTCTTTTTAGGCACGGCAGGAGTATTATTAAATTTGACATATTGCCCCCTCCCACGCTCTCTCCCCCCCCCTAACTCTAAAACCCCTACCAACAACCGCGCAAATGAAAAATATATGTCACGTTTACACCTGTCAGTTTGACACCTGTCCCTTTGACAACTGACCCTTAAAACCTTAGGATTTTTGGTCAAATTTGATTCAAAAGCTCAAAAACCTTAACTAACCCGACTTATTATTTTTTTACTAACCTGGTACATTTCAGTCAAAATTCAAACAAAGATTTTTATTTTTTTTGGTTTTACACCTCATCTGTACAATTATGAACATAACAAAAAATATTTAGTCTATTCGATCGAGCCATTCTCGAGTTTTAGCGAGACTAATGCACGCCAATTGATTTAGATAGATAGATAGAATGAAAAATATAGACATATCTAACTATCTTTTTCTATCTATCTATCTATCTATTTTTCTCCTTGGGAGACATTTTATATTTTGACTGTAAAAGTGTTATTATTACATATTGCCTATCTATACTTATAATAAAACTGTAACGGGTCCAATTCTGTACATTGAAGATATTTTGAATTATTTTTTTGGACCTTACTCTAGATTCGATACTGATCGATATTTTTTTGTTAATCGTGTCTTTCTTTCTGTTTGTCTGTATGTTTGTTTGTTCACGTTTATCTTCTGATCACCTCGTTCCAGGTTCTTAATCTGTCAGAGAAACTCTGCTAACTCTTACCACAGCAATGAGTTGGGTGACTTTGAATTGGTAATTTAGGACTGTCCACTATGATATGATGCACTTCTCAGCTCCTAATGTTTTAACAGACAAGACGCACTGGTTATCCTGTCTGTTATGACATTTCTTCAGGCTTTGGAGTCTTGACTGTATTATGCGACTAAAAGACTAAAGTTTCCTAAATGCTGCTGTATAAAAACAGCATTCAGATAGAGGTGTTTAGAAGCTATTAATCCCGAAAGTAGTTTCTACCTAATTGCAGCGTTTGCACTTTGCCTCACCTTGTACCTCTTTTGTTTGTTTATATCTTAAATGAAACATATTTATGCTTGAACTACTTTGAGAGAAGACCCACAAGTTGCGATCCTTTCCGGAACGTCATGTTAGACCAACGTTTTGAGACGAACCAATTAGGCCGTTCAGCATCTCATCAGATGCAGAGATATACAGCCTGTGAGAAGTTTGATTAACTTTTATGTTGGTTACTCGCGTAGAAACGATAACTAATAAGCGTTTAGCCAAATGGTTAGCCTTGTAAAAAATGTTTTAAGTACATAAACAACACAGAACAAATATTCTAAACAATAATAATAAACTTACGTATGATTCGATACGATGATAAGCAATATCATTGACTTAAGTCGATAAAAAATAACAACGCAATATGCCAAATTATAACCTATCTGTGATTGTAGACTGTTAAGGATACTTATGAATTTAGGATTTACAACATTATTTTTATCTAAATTAACAAAATTAAAATAAAAATAAAACCGCCCAAGTTTGTTTGTTTGTCGTATGAGGTAGTGCTGGCCTCTCATGTCAGAGTTTGGCAAGCCGCCCATCTTTGACATGTCTTAATGACTGCTATTAATCAATAACAGCCGGGACCGATAGCTTAACGTGCCCTCCGAAGCACGGAGTCATGGAAAACCGCACATAACTCAGAAAAGTAATTGGTGCGGAGCTTAGGTTTTGAACCCGGTATCGTTGGATTCTAAATTGCATTATAGAACCGTTAGACCACCATCGCAATTACCGGTCAAGTATAAGACACGAAAAGACCTAGGGCACAGAATATATACACTAGGGTTCCGTTACAAGGGTCCCAAAAAAACGATGAATACCACATTGTAACTAACTTGGCCACCTATATCTCGTAAACTGGTAAGCTGGCTAGCCTCAGTGATGACGTACGCTACGCACAGGGATTTACTAGATGGCAAAATGACCGCGTTTGCTACATGGCTACTGACGACTTCTTAGTTATTATACCGTGCCTTGTTTAACCCCAAAAGGACACACGTAGCTCTCCCAACACTCTTATATCATTAACTTAACCTTAATTATTTGTACGTAACACTCCTTGGAAGATTTTTTTAAAACATTTCTTCTCATCTATAAACTAATAGCTCAGACGTATGTCATTAATATTGCTGATATTTTACGCTTTTGGCGCTTAATTTGCTTAGATCATATAAATAACCGAAGTAAATATAATTTTGATGAAAATCATTCATCAAAGCTTCAGAGGTGTGGTTCGGCGGTTCTAATAGAGTAGCATGTCTACTATTTGCCGCACTTACCGAGTATACTGTTTGTGGATACGGTGGCACGGGCTAACAGAGTAGAGGGATGGTCATTTAGTGGAAGGTAGAACACCCCTTCCCCACCCGGTTCGTGTCTGGAGCACAGACTGATTAAACGGTCCGCTGTCTCGGGGCTTGTTTGCTCCAAGCTCCCGTCGATACTTCTCCAGTTTAAAACGTGAGTGGGTGCCTCGAATGGGCTCACTTGCTCTTTATAAATTATGTTTTATGTATCGTACCTATGCCAAGTTTGACGTCAACTCAGTTTAGTTACGTATTATGCTGTTATATTAACATTTGTGTTGCATTTGGCACGGCTCATCGACTTATAAACTTATAACGTATGGCATATTATTCCAGAAGGATTTTTTATCGCTTTGAACGTCACAGACGTCAATGACATCGAAGCAAACATGTGCAAGAAGATGCTGCTTTTCTCAAGCACCTACATATATTACTTGATATATTACTAGTCTTTTTTGTCGAAACAATGAAAAATTTCTTATTATAAAAAAATACTAATGTAAAATAATTACTTATATTAAGTATATGAACTTTAATTTTATACGTTTATCTATAATTCTTTAAGGAGTAATTTACATCTACACTTTTTTTTTATTCAACCTGTAGTGTCTGCTGGGCAAAGGTCTCCCCCAATTCCTTCCATTTATATCTATCTTGTGCAAGTTCAAGCCAATTTCCTTCGAAAGTATCAAGATCGTCACGCCACCGCTTCCGTGGACGGCCTCGACGCCTTCGTCGGTCATTGGGTACCCAATGTGTTGCTATCTTTGCCCATCTTTCGGGATGCATCCTGCTCACGTGACCCGCCCAAACCCACTTGAGCCTTGCAGTTTTTTCTCCTACATCTGCAATACCTGTCATGGAACGCAGTACGGTATTTCTGACTCGATCGATACATCTACACTAATATTATAAAAAGAAAATATTTAATTTTTTAAGTTAGTTTGTTATGGATAAACTCAAAAAATACTGAACCGATTTTAAATATTGTCTCACGTATACAAAGCTACATTATCAGCTAGTAACATGAAATGTAAACTATTTTTCAAAAATATAGAGATCCCTTCAAAAATAGCAATAATTTTACCCAAGGTATCAAAAATGTACCTCTATAAATGTCGATTACTCCCTGTTAGGAACGGAATGACATTTTGCCGTGGAAACGAAATAATAACAAGTATGTAAAAAGTACCACAAGCATCGCTGTCAAAGATTTTGAATCACGCTGACTGACGTGTTGCTGCTGTACTTATGCATTGGTTTTTAATAATTTAAATGTGATGCTTAAAATAATATACTACATGTTTATGGTACTCATAATTACCCACAAAAAAGTCTGCGAGGCTATATTTATGTCTATTATAGTTAATTCAAAATAACTATGCATGTTTAAATTAATCAATCAAAACAAGAATTGAATCATGTACAAATAAAGAGAAACCCTAAGCTACCCTTACGAAGCTGGAGCGAGCTACTAGTAAGAAATACATTTAATTAACTCTAAAGTCCGTATTTATTGCAATAAACATTGATTATTATAATATGTACGTTTAAATTATCACGTTTACTGTGTCATCTAAACTTATAATAAAACTGTAACGGGTCCAATTCTGTACATTGAAGATATTTTGAATTATTTTTTTGGACCTTACTCTAGATTCGATACTGAAGCCAAAACTGTATTTTTTTTCATTTTTGTCTGTTTGTCTGTCTGTCTGTCTGTATCTTGGCTAGGCATCACGCCGAAACTACTGAATGAATTTAAATGAAACTTGGTATGATTTCAGTTCATACTACGAGGTAGGACATAGGCTACTTTTCATCCCAAAAAATGAAAGGGTTCCCGCAGGATTGGGGTTGAAATTTATTTAAAAAACACTTACTCTGAAACTACGGGACGCATTTTGATGCAACTTAGCGCAGTCATAGTTTATATGATAGGTTAAAATTGGGGATACATTTTATCCCGAAAAAATTAAGAGTTCCTGCGGGATAATGTCTCAAATTCTGTAAATTAAAGATAGTTAGTATTTTTTTGGGGGCCGTTCTATATTCAATACTAAAGCCAAAACTGTATTTTTTTAATTTTTGTCTTTCTGTCTGTCTGTCCATCTGTCTGTCTTTACCTTGGAAGTGCATTACGCCGAAAATACTCAATGAATTCAAATGAAATTTGGTATGATTTGAGTTTATACCTTGAGGTAGGACATAGGATACTTTTCATCTAGAAAAATTAAAGGGTTCCTGCAGGATAGGCGTTGAAAGTTATTTAAAAGAACACGTATCACCATGAAACTACTTGACGGATTTTGTTGAAACTTGGCACAGTCATAGTTTATATAATGGGTAAAAATTGAGGATACTTTTTATCCCGAAAAATAAAGTGTTCCTTCGGGATAATGACTTGAAGATATTATGTAATTTTTTTTTTTTGATGCTGTTCTATATTCAATACTAAACCCAACACTGTATTTTTTGAATTTTTGTCTGTCTGTCTGTCTGTCCATCTGTCTGTCTGTATCTTGGCAGCGCACCACGCCGAAAATACTTAATGAATTCAAATTAAATTTGGTATGATTTGAGTTCACACCTCGAGGTAGGATTAGTAGAGACATTGGATACTTTTCATCTCGAAAAAGTTAAGTGTTCCTGCAGGATAGGGGTGGAAAATTATTTAAAAGAACACTTAGCATGCTGAAATTATTGGACGGATGTTGATGCAACTTGGTATAGACATAGATACATTTTGTCCCGAAAAAATAAAGGGTTCCTGTGGGATATAGGTCCAAATTCTGTACATTAAAGATATTGTATTTTTTTTTGGAAGTTACTCTTTATTCGATTACGAAGCCTAAAATGTATCTTTTTGCATTTTTGTCTGTATGTCTGTCAGTCATCTTAGCCGCGCATCACGCCGCCGGAACTACTGGATGAATCCAAAAGAAACTTGGTATGATTTGAGTTCGTACTACGAGGTAGGACATGGGATACTTTACATATCGAAAAATTTATGGGTTATTATTTAGGGGTTGAAATTTAAAAAGAACACGTACCACGCTGAAAGTAATGGTCGGATTTTGATGGAACTTGGCACTGTCTTAAGTTATATGATGGGTTAAATTGAGGACACGTTTTATCCCGAAAAAGTAAAGGGCTTCTGCGGGATATGGGTCCAAAGTTATGTTAATATTTAAGTAATAGGTAAAAAAATATTTTTGGATGGTTCTCTATATTCGATACTGAAACCAAATTGTCTTAATTTTTAATTTTGTCTGTCTGTTTGTCCGTATCTTGACCGCGCATCGCACCCAAACTACTAAATAAATTCAAATGAAAAAAAAACTCTTGGGTGCTTAAAAAAGGTATTGAACAATTATTTTTTGTTGTTTGTCTGTATGTTTGTTTATTCAAGCATCACGTAAAAACTACTGGACCGATTGCAATGCGGTTTTCATTGTTAGATAGCTTAGGGTTTGATTTAAATCTGGTGTAATTGGTATCTCAATCTGGTCAGTTAGAAGCCGAGCAATTGATAAAGTATTTTTGACGGCTGAAGAAATTTTGTTCAAATGTTGGTATATTGGTCCTGGAATAGCACATTATGGTACTTTGAACCTAAAGAAAAGAACACGCGTGCGAAGCCGCGGGTACAGCTAATACATTAATATGGATAAAAAATATATGAATCCTAGTAAATATTCAAGGAATATGTTATTAGGTTTATAAACTTCACGTATCTTCCTTCAAGTATCGGAAAAAGAGCCGTTAAATGACGATAATTAAATTATGCTATAAGGTTGAGCCGTAGGCAAGCCCGTTATAATACGAGTCCTACATTGTATTTACCGACAAGAGATAGAGGCTAGATCCCAGTATTTTAATACTGGGATTTACGCAGATAATTCATCATCATCATAAACATCCTATGTCTCACCATTGCTGGACGAAGGTCTCTCTTAATGCATGCCACTGAGCTTGGCCTTCAGCTCCCTTCATCCATTTTCGGCCAGACACTTTTTACAAGTCATCATTTCACCTTGCCGCAGGGCACCCTAAGTTTGCCTAAGCGTGTTCTTCACTCGACAACACGTTTATAACCCATCAGTTATTGGTTCTTCGGGAAATGTGACCAGCCCACTGCCACTTTAGCTTGCTTATCCTTAAAGGTATGTCTGTTTTCTTGGGTCTCTGCCGGATCACTTAATTAAAAATCTTGTCCTTTAGAAAAACTCCAAGCATTGCTCTTTTCATAAGTGTCCACTCAGTGTGTTTTCTGTGAGTGTCCACATTTCAGATCCGTTGGTCATGACGTAGTTGCACTGATTGAAAACTTTTTTCTTGAGGCACTGTGGTATGGAACGAGAAAACTTGGCGAAGTTTGCTGAATGCTTCCCAACCTAGCTGAATTCTTCTATTGGCTTCCATCTCAAAATACGCAATTTCAATATTAAAAATTAAAAAAAAAACTCGTATTTGGACAACTTTAAGAGTCACACTATTGACTGCAATAGGTTTCGGGTCCATAAACATGGGTTAAACATGACCTTGGTCTTATCGTTGTTCATTCCGAGACCGATGTACACTCATTGTTGCAGCGTCATAAATATATCTCAGTACTTAGATATACTGCCAGTCTACTTGGCAACGCTGCAAAGACTCCAGAACCAACCAGGTTTCAACAGAATCTAAAGTCTTCTCATCACACTAATATTATAAATGCGAAAGTTTGTATGTTTGTGTGTGTGTGTGTGTGTGTGTGTGTGTGTGTGTGTGTGTGTGTGTGTGTGTGTGTGTGTTTGTTTGTTGCTCCTTCACGCTCGAATGGCTGGACGGATTTAGATAAAATTTGGTACCAGGATAGCTTAAATCCTGGATTAACACACCTAGGCTACTTTTTATCTCGAAATAGGAGAAAAAAATATTATCGTTTTCTATAAAACTTGAAAAAAAATATTCAAGTACCAGGAGAGCATAAGCACTTAAGGAGTTGTAGATATAAAATTGACAAATAAAGTTATTAAAAGTGAGTATACCTCCCTATGCACATTAAATGGTGTGATTATATTTAACAAAAGTATTTCTAAGTACCAGGAGAGCAGAAACACTTAATAAGTTGGAGATACAAAAGAGTCAAATAGTGTGTTATTAAAAGTGATTATACCTCCCTATGAACATTAAATGATGTGATTATATTTTAAAAAAGTATTTCTAAGTACAAGGAGAGCAGAAACACATAAGAAGTTGTAGATATGACATTGACAAATAAAGTTATTAAAAGTGAGAAGTACAAGGAGAGCAGAAACACTTTAGAAGTTGGAGATATGACATAGACAAATAAAGTTATTTAAAGTGAGTTTACCTCCCCATGAATATTATTAAATGGTGTAATTATTATGTTAAAAAAAGCATTTCTATGTACCAGGAGAGTAGAAACACCTGAAGTTGGAGATATGACATTTCCAAATAAAGTTATTAAAAGTAAGGATATCTCCCCATGAACATTAAATAAGTAGTGTGATTGTATTTAAAAAATGTATTTCTAAGTACTAGGAGAGCAGAAAAACTTAAAAAATTGGATATACAAAATTGACAATTATAGTTATTAAAAGTGAGTATACTTATCTCCTCATGAACATGAAATGGTGTGATTATATTTAAAAAAAAATAAGAACCAGGAGAGCAGAAACATTTAAGAATTTGGATATATAACATATATATATATATAACAGAAAGTCAGAAATTCGTGTTACTTACACTATTTATAACTCAAGAACTCCGGGACAGATTTTTATTATATTTGATTTTTTGAATTTGTATCCGTCCCGAATAGATAATAAATATAGATGCAAAAAGGATTTTTTAAGATTAATTTTCTTAACTTGTGGGAGTGGCAAAGTTTGACCGCGGGCGAAGCTGCGGGGCGCAGTTAGTAGTATATAAAAGGGACAGATTATACTCTTTGTACTTCTGTATAATCTGCCTCTCTGTGTGTAGGTATGTGAGCCAAATTCTCCGTGAAATTCAGCACGCTCAGGAGGCTGGAATTCATCAAGTCTTATAGTATTGTATATACATTTAATGAACTTCAATCACACAACTATATTATAGATACAGTAACTATGCTCCAGGAATCATCATATGCATCATCATCAGCCTATATTAATCGTAGACCACTAGGTATTCAACGTAGGTTTCTCCTAGAGAACAGCATTGTGCCCGATCTTAAGCTTTTCTCATGCAGTCCATTCAAGCACTCTAGAACTCGTTTATCCAAACAGTTGTCGGTATTTCAAAAAAAGTAGACCATTATTCCACTTCAGTTTGCTAACTCTTTGAGCTAAGTCAGTTACTTTTTTCTCCGTCAGATAACTTCATTGCGAACTGAGAGATGTAAGTCAAAATGAAGAATATCATCACCATCATCATCATGTCAGCGTTTAGAAGTCCACTGCTGAACATAGGCCTCCCCCAAAGAGCGCCATAACGAGCGATCTTGTGCCACCTCCATCCACCGACTTCCTGCGATGGCTACAATGTCGTAAAAAAATATGTCGTATAAAGGTTCTCGAATGGCGACCACGAACAAGCAAGCGAAGTGTGGGGAGACCCCCCCACACGATGAAGAATATAATTAAATGAATATACAATTGAACCCGGTTTAAAATAAAAACAGCAGCAATACAGTGAGTTAATAAACTCTGACATCTAAATCTGGTGATCAGATATATCAGAGCGCACGCACGTTACCGCGGTAAATGTTTTGAGTAAAATCACTTCAAACCATCGCGTGAACCTGTCGATGACAAGTCGGACGTCAACAACGGCGAGCTCTTCATAAGACAGTGGTACCAGTACTTCAGGGAAAGGAAAGGGGGAATTCGGTAACCGTTTTTTTTACTGTTGGTATCGTAAGCTCACTCTGTACAGTCCCTACAAATGCTTGGCAACATATGGGTAACCTGTCGCATTGTAGAACTAGTGAAACCACTCGGATCACTGGGTTTTTTCTTCCCCGTTTAGTTACTGGTAAGGCCAACGATGTAACAAAATGAAACTACAGAGGAAGGAAATTCTCGTAAAAGCTCAGTGACCGGCCGAAAATTACGGTTTCGGCCGGTTTTGGCTGTAAAAGTTAGATTTGATCAACGTTTCGGTTTCTTTCAAAAATTGGCCGAAACTTCAGCTCAGCCCATACTTGAGTATTGTCTGGGGTAATGTGGTTTCACAATGAAATGAATTGCCAACTTACAGTTTCTTCCAAAAGTCAAGTCAAAAAGTTTAATAGATTGATGTTCCAATTCAGTTCCGATCAGATTAACTTATATAAGATAGATAGATTTATATGTTTAATTTATATGATAATTTGCTACTTTATTTGATAAGTGTTAAATAAACGATTTTTCTTTCTTTTCTTTTTTCTTTTTTTATTTGAGATATTACATTGCAATAAATAACTTTCTTGTGCCTTGATCAATAATTCTACAAATTCAAGTTATTCAATTTCTACAAATTGTCATTTCTACAAATTCAAGTTATTCAAATTATTTTTTCAGATTGATAATCTCTAATGTTGTAGGTAACTTTATAAAATGTTGCAAATACTAAAGACCAATTACAGTTACTCATAAAAGGGATATTATGTCGTATTTATAATCTTCTGATTTTGATCATCAAACTTATGCAAAATATTCAAAATATATACCTACATGCACTTTATCCGATGTGTTCTCAAGTGTTCAGTTCCGATGCCATTTTTGTACCCACATATCATCATCATCATCATCATCATGTCAGCCACTAGAATTCCACTGCTGAACATAGGCCTCCCTCAAAGAGCGTCATGACGATTGATATTGTGCCACCTCCATCCACCGACTTCCTGCGATGACTACAATGTCGTCGGTCCATCATGTGGGGCATCTCCTCACTCTTCGCTTGCTTGTTTGTGGTTGCCATTCGATAACTTATATTCCTAAGCGGTTGTCAGTTCTGCGAACTATATGGCCTGCCCTTTGCCACTTCAACTCGCAAACTCTGAGCTATGTCGGTAACCTTCTTTCTTCTACGAATTTCCTCATTTCTGATTCTATCACGCAGTGAAACACCAAGCATAGCTCTCGCCATTGCACGCTGCGCAACTCTGAGCTTGTGTATGAGACCAATAGTTAGCGATCACGTTTCAGTGCCGTATGTCATAACTGGCAACACGCAATGATTATAAACTTTCGTCTTGAGGCTCTGCGGTAACTGCGATATGGCGTAATTTCCCGAACGCTGCTCATCCGAGTTGGATTGGTCGGTTGACCTCTTTGTCGAAGTTGGATCTACCCAGTTGGATCGTCTGACATAAGTAGACACAGTCATCAACAATTTTGATAATATCGTTCCCAACATAAACCGGCATGGGTATGACATGGGCATTTGACATGATGTTCGTCTTGCCCATGTTCTTTTTAAGACCCACCTATTGGGAAGCAATATTTAGGTCACTGAGCATTGTGCTTAGGTCTTCCAGGGTTTCTGCCATGATGACTATATCATCAGCAAATTGAAGGTGAGTGATGTATTTGCTATTGATGTTAACACCATATCCGTTCCAGTTCAGAAGCTTGAATATATCTTCCAGTGCAGAGGTGAACAGTTTCGGAGAAATGACGTCCCTCATTCCTTTTTGCAACTGCGTAGATTACGTGCTCTGATCCTGAAGACAGACTGTCATGGTGGCCTTGCTCTACAAACACTTCAACACTTCGCTGTCTTGGTAATCAATCTGGCACCGCCGTAATGACTGTAGCACTGCCCAGGTCTCGACTGAATCAAAGGCTTTCTCGTAATTTACAAACGCTAGACATAGTGGCCGTTTATACTCTTTGGTCTTCTGTATAATCTGCCGGAGCGTATGGATGTGGTGTACGGTGCTTAAGCCTTTCCGGAATCCAGTTTGTTCGAGAGGCTGAAAGTCGCCAAACCTACGAGCGGGAACTACTCTCGAAAACAGCTCAGACGTGGCTCAGCAGCAAAATGGGCCTATAATTCTTCAAGAGGGTTTTATCGCCTTTCTTCAAGAACAAAACTACTACGCTCCTGTGTCACGCCTCTGGCATAGTACCCTTGAGGATGACGGAGTTGAACAGCTTCTGAAGGACTTTTTCAGTACCGGTGTTTCATCCGCTTTTTTAGCTCTGTCGTTATTCCGTCCTCCCCTGGTGCCTTGTTGCTCTTAAGCTGTTTGAGAGCCATTCTGATCTCGTATAGACTGAGGTCCGGGAAATCTTCAGTATAATGTCGGGTCTAACGGGCTCTTGCATCGCTAGTCGTGCTAGGAGGACTATGCGATGAGGTGTATAATTATCCATAGAACTTCTAGAGCTCACACAAAATCTTTGGTTTCGACGAAACGATGCTGCCACTGTCGGTTTTCAGCTTCGTCAACAGGCTTTGCCCAATAGAAAGATCTCTTGCGAACACTTTGGAGCCCTTGTTCCACTCTATTGCGTTGTTAATACAAGTAGTATTATAAGAACGCAAATCGTGTCGCATTGACTTGGAAATCTGTTTTAAAAAAAGCTGTAACTCGACATATCCACTGAAGACTGCTGCCTTATATCGCCTCGTTCTGCCATAAGTTTGAGTGTACGCTCATAGAGTTTCTGTGTTCTTTTTTTGCGGGGGTCTTAAAGATCTTGAAAAAAGAGTTCATAATAAATAGTCCCTCCTTCTATAAGAAGTTGACCAATCGCTGTCCTTTTTGGTTCCGCTGTCCAAATCCAAATTGCTCCACTCTCAGTTCATCGCCATTCCTCATGCCCAGCAGTGCGTTGAAGTCCTCCATCACCACTGTGAAGTGTGTTTTCGGGGCATTAGAAATGTCGTCATACATAGCCTCCACTTCATCGTCCGGGCGTTTCGAGTGTGTAATATTTATTTGTATTGCTATTATTTAGTGTAATAAATTAAAGGCTTATATAACGCAGGTGTTTCATAAATGGTGATGTGCTCAGTATCGGAAATGATGATACGATGATGATTATCATCACCACTCTAATGTTATAAAACAGAGAAGTGGATCCACTATTGTAAACAGGCCAATCAGAGCTTAGAGTTTTAAAAATTAATACTCTCTTATCGAGCGGATAACTTCGTATGTGCGATGCAGAACTATATACATTAGAACTGACAATCCCTGACAGTCCATACACAAAGTCATACATAAAATGGATAAAAAACGAACGATTAGCGCCATCTATCTTTTTTTTTTGGTGGCGATGGTGGCCTTACGGTTCTATAGTGCAATTTAGAATCCAATGATACCGGGTTCAAAACCTAGGCTCCGCACCAATGACTTTTCTGAGTTATGTGCGGTGTTCCATCGCTTTGTGCTTCGGAGGGCACGTTAAGCTATCGGTCCCGGCTGTTATTGATTAATAGCAGTCGTTAAGCCATGTCAGATACCCTCGGGCGGCTTGACAAACTCTGACATCAGAGGCAGCACTACCTCATACGACAAACAAACAAACAATCTATCTTTTGGAAAGTGTGTGTGTACGGCTGAACGGATTAAAACATAGGCAAATTTTTATCATCATCATCATCCATCATCATAATTCACGCGGGTGAAACCCCGGGGCGCAGCTAGTAATATGTAATAATATCGGAAATGCTAATTGTGTCGGATCAATGACTTTTAATGACAATGTAGAAATAAAGGCCACACAATAGTGAATTTTCTGGCTCTCATAACAGTGTGGTAACATCCATTTGGTAATATTTTTGGGAAAACAGTGCATAAAGCCATGGAGGCTTTGCCTGCGTTGTCATTTGTCTGGGTTAAATGTAATCTTTGTGTTAATGCAGGACGAAAAGTACATCGTTTTAAAAGTTTTCGTAGTGGTAGGCCTCTTACGCAAGAGTCCGCCTGGGGAAGTACCACACCTTTGTCAGATATTCAACCGCCAAGCAGTAGTGTGTAAACATTTCTGTGTTTCGGTTTGAAGGGCAATGTTTGTTTCCAGCGAAAATAATGGGCAATGAGACTTAACAACCAATGTCTCAGGGTGACGAGCGCAGTGCAGTGACGTTGACAAGACGTTGCAACCAAAGTTCTGGGTGGCACTGCAACTGTTATGGACAGGCGTCACGCTCACCATCAGGCGAACGACCTGCCCGTCTCGTCATTCAACGCAATAAAAAATAAAAAAACATACAAAGTACAACATACTCATTCGTCTACTACATTTTGTGCAAAATTTGTTCAGCCGTCGTATTTTTTATCGATTACCCGGCTTTTACTCATCGCATTCAGATACAAAGCACACCAGATTTTAAGTCAAAACCAAAGCTATCCAATAATAAAAACCGCATTTCAATCGGTTAAGTATTTTTTACATGATGCGTGAACATACAGACAGACAGACACAATTATTTAAAAGGTTATATTCTTGTTCATTAGGTTATTATTGGTAACCCAGACCATCTGTTTTAAATTATCTTCGTTGTACAGACTTTTTGTTACTGACTGTTTTATTATAAAATAATAATATATCTATTTTACAGTGTTATTTATGAGAAATTCCTTCCAGAGTGGTCTTACCCAATTCATTAATCTCTTTCCCACCTCGTTGGCCTTATCTGGAATCTACTAGGAAAAAACCTAGTTGTCTTACCGTGAAGTCTACTGGGGATTTTATTCCCGGTGTTCTAGTGGTCTTACCAGTTAGTCTACTGCGAAGAAAATTTCCAGTAGTCCTACAAGACAGTTGTAGGGCTACTGGGAATGGGTGACTTTGTTGGTGGTGTACTTTGTTAGTGAATTTCCAACATGTTCAACGAGCATGGGTGATAGATTAGGATTGTGTGTCACCTTATAACGTGTAATATTAATCACACAGTTTAGAAATTACAAAGGTTAACGACATTGGCAGAGTTTATCTCGCATATGTTTCAGGGAAATAAAAAAGTGTTGTGAGAAAAACTACTCCATTTGAATATGCCTATTCAACGACACTCCAAATAAGAGGTGTTGCGCTTAAAAATATATTCATTCTCCTTTTATGTATAACACAAGACTATTAGTTCAAAAACTAAAACCAGACTACAATCGGGTTAAAATAGCCAGCCTATGACAATCTTGCGATGAATTATTATGCTGATCTGAGACAGACTGGGACGGACAAACGGATGGACTACGGAACCTTATAAACAGTGTGTAAACTGAAAATAATTATCCAGATTTTAATGCATTGAGGGCTGTATTGCGACCTCGAGAAATCTAGGACGGTTCCATTTTGTAATCAGCGTTAACCGAAATGTGTTCCGCAAATCATCGTTGCAACAATGCCCACATTGTTTGGAGCGGAAGGCTCACTTGAACTTGTGACCTGATTCATCATTGTAACACCAATTATAGTTAAAGTCTACAGAAAATCTGAGGATATGAATATGATTTTGGGGTATTCAAGTTCCTTCGTCTTCAATATAGTTACGTATTTTTTATATATTTTTCATATTTTGTATTACTTTGAGTGACGTAACGGGCTGCTCGGTCGCCTGATGGTAAGCGTCACGCCTGCCCATAACAGTTGCTGTTCACCCAGAACTTTGGTTGCAAAATCTTGAGCGTCACTACAATGCGCTTGTTATATTAATTACTAATTTAGACATATATTTGTAGTTTTGACAACAAGATTTATTGTATTGTGAGGTTACTTGTAAACAACATCTTTGCAAATATCAGATCACTTTTAAAATGTTCTTTCTAAAAATGGTAATTTGTCCGTTATGCCTCCCCTCGAAAGTTTCTTCCTCCCTCTGGCGTTCGAAGACGACGAAAAGGCCGAGTGCTTGGCCGAGAGCCTCGGAGCCCAGTGCACCGATGTTAACGTAGATTTTGTCCACATCGCCGCGGTGGACTGTGAAATCGAACGTAGAAACGTCCAACCTCCGACTGACCCACCCCTCGTACCCGTGAAAGTGGCCGAGGTCGAGTCGATCATCAAGGGTGTAAAGGTGCGGAAAGCCTCTGGCGCTAACGGAATCAGCAACAGAGTGCTCAAGCACCTCTCTATCCCGTTACTTCATCTCTTAGTTAGCAACTTCAATGCGGCTATGAGTAATCACTCGTTCCCTGACGCCTGGAAGAGTGCCGACGTCATCAGCATTCACAAACCAGGCAAGAAATCTACCGTGCCCTCTAGCTATCGCCCCATCAGCCTCCTGAGCTCTCTGGGGAAGGTTTACGAGCGACTCATTCTGACTCACTCTGGTCCGTCGCGAAACTCAACAAACTCATCCCCTATGAGCAGTTCGGCTTTAGGGCTCAAGACAATCCTGCCCTCACCAAGAGCACCGCAATACGGAGCACATCCTCGCTGGCTTCGACTGGTACCCCAAACCCCAAACCACGATGGCCGTCTTCTCGGACGTAGCTAAGGCTTTTGACAAAGTCTGGCACGCCAGGCTGATATACAAGTTGTATCAGCTTGGAGTGCCAGACCGTGTTGTGCTCATAGTGCAGGACTACCTCAAAAGCCGCAGCTTTCGCTATCGTGTCGAGGGAGTCAAATCCGACCCGCACCCCATCAGAGCCGGAGTCCATCAGGGCTCCGCGCTCTCTCCGCTTTTGTTCTCATTGTACACCAGCAATTTTCCGCGCCCTCCAACGTAGAGATCTCCCTCTTTGCCGATAATACCGCAATCTATACCACCGGAAACCAACCCAGCTTCGGAGACACCTACAACGAGCGCTCGTCGCTCTCAGAGAGTGGTTCTAAAGGTGGCGCATCTTGGTGCACCCTGAGAAAAGCGCTTTACTGAGGACGTCAAGCATTTCCATCCGTCCGGTCACATTAAGATATTTGATCAGCCCATCCCGTGGGCGAAGTCAACCAAGTACTTAGGAGTTACCCTTGATTACCGACTCAGATGTCTTGGACAATCCGGACAACGCCATCGCACTCAAAGTACTGGCAGCGATGGCCTCGCCCAATCCGACCACCCCTGGCAACCCGCCAGGGGTATTACAACACTTAGACACAGACACTGACCTCGCCGGCGAAGTCGAAGAACGCGTAACTCATAGTCAGTTATTATTCGCATTCCAGTTTCTTGCCGATTCTTCTCGAAGGTGTATTACGAATTAGCGGTCAGTTATAAAATTCAATAAAAAGGCTCCTAGCTATTTCTCAGGGCCCCCTCGATCACTGCCTAACAGTAGCGAACCAGGGGTGTTTAGTTCGATACGCTTGTAATCAAACGACCGTCCAAGTCGAGGTTCGTACCCCCTGGGTACCCTTGTGCTGGTCGTCAAACTTTAACTTTGGCGTGCGCCTTCTGCATCAGGCATTGCGGCGGAGCGTTTGTGCAGCACGTGTTAGCAGTGATTCGCACTACAGTTTGCGAATTTTACTCTCCTCTTTTTAATCGACTTCTAAAAGGAGGAAGTTCTCAAGTCGTACAGTAAGGCCGATAAGTCGTGGCTTCATTTAAGTAGACTTCATTAATAAGACTGTACTTCATGCAAATGGCTGCGCACAACCTAGCCTAGACCACAGCAGCCCCGTGCATGTCGCCTCATCCCGCTATTCGCTTCCAGAAAATGTTCATTGCGCAGCTATTTGCACGAAGCTCAGAGTGACCACGACTCATCGGCCGTACTCTATGTATGTTTATGGTTTTTTTATTACGTCATGTTTCTACAACCACTGAACCGATATGGAAATATTTTTTTTGTTCTTACACCCGTAAGACTCCAATTAGGTCGCATATTTTCTGATCAACATTGGTTTAGTAGTTTTTCGAAAAAAATAGTTATTTAGAAAATCCATTTGATTTTGTTTTTATACTGCCTCATATCTTTAATATTTCTCCACCGATTTGGATGATTGATGTTTTATTCAAAAGTGTAGATTTTCAGTGTAGTCCCATATAAACATCAACAAAATAGTCTCAGTAGATTTTTATAAAAAAAAAACTATTTGTTTAAATTTTTATGTTGTGTCATATCTTTGGAATTTCTGAATCTAATTAGATGTTTATTTTTACATGAAGCTGAAATTTAGCACACTGTGTAATTTTAATGACAATACAATATTATGGTAAAATAAAGCTGTTCTGTTCTGATGATGAAACCAAAAGGTAGTCATAGGAACAACAAAATTATGTAATTCTTTTGAATTTGGGCTAATTAGATTTGTCTTGATGAGTTCTCTGGTATTATGTGGTATCCAGGGTCTGATGATGGAGCCGGAAGGTAGACAAAGGAACTCAACAGCAAAATGATGGAATCCCTTTGAGTTTGGGCTCATTTGGTTTGACTTGATGAGTTCTCTGGTCTTATGTGGTATCCAGGGTCTGATGATAAAGCCAGAAGGTAGTCACGGGAATCCATTACACATCAATCAAATAATTAAACAAAAATTTTGTTTATGCCCCTTCGAGTTTATGCTTATTTGATTGGTATTGAAAAGTTCTCTGCTCTTACGTTTACTGGTGATGGCTTGTAAAAGCTTAATTTCTTGTTTATGTTTATTCACATATTTTAGTAAATACATTTAAGTTTATGGTCCCCCATATTATGTATGACTTTTATAACTTATTTATATTTGAAAGAGTTCCAGTGAGATGACAGATAATTTTCATCAACACTGATTCAATTGTTTTATAAGTAATTTATCTTTGGCATAGAATAAATATTCGTACTACGTACTCGTATCTTTGGTTTTAATTTGCAAACGTCTTCCTAAAGTGAGTTTAACAATTTTAGTTAGCGTGTATTCCTTCCGATGTTTGCATAGACCACACAAAATCAAGAAATAAAATTATTTTTTTACAAATAGGCTTTCTTTTCAGAAATGATCTTTTGTATACTACCACTAAAAAGAATGTAATAATTACAACTCAACAAGAAAAATAACACATTTTCAAAATTAAAATTGGTATAAAAATACAACATTAGAAAGAATTTTTGAAGTCGGTGCCACCATTTTAATACCTGGCTATCTATAATAGCTTTACAATTAATACTCACCTATCTATCGCACCCTTATAAAACACGAAATGCAGAAGATGCAAAACAAGTGACCGCTACTACACGAACGGTTTTGATTTTCACACGTCCACAAACCGATTGATACAGCAATCTAGTCTACACTAATATTATAACGTGGAAAGATATGTTTGTTCGCTTGATAGTAATTGATAAACTCAAAAAATACTGAACCGATTTTAAAAATCCTTTCACTTGTAGAATGCTACTTTATCAGCTTTCGAAACAATAGAGATCCCAACGAAAATTGCAATAATGTATCCCATGTTATCAAAAATACAGAACGGAATGCCATGGAAACGATATACACGATATTATAGCGTGCCGTATCTTTTCCGTTTTATCTAGATGTATTCAAAATTTGTTCAAAATTCATTGCAAATTTTGTACGCACCGAGCAGATAAACAACAGCCAGACAAGAAAGCGAGTTAATAAAAACGTGGTAATGGGTATCTGATAAAATGCCATATTTTTTCTCTTATAAATAACAACATGTGTAGTACATTATTTCAATTTAAATTTATTTTTCTAACCTGATACAACCCATTTTGATCCAGCTTATCTTTATGTTTCTATGGGGGAGTCATAAATTTACATTTAAATAAAAGATGTCTTGTAAACAAAAAACCTTTTGCTAAAAGTGGTAATAAATTGTAAGGCCGATATTTTTTCCCGTTTTTTTAACTCTTAATTAATTTGTGTCTTTTCCTCTCTTTATTTTTAGAGAACCGTAAGTCCGTATGAAAAAAAAGACCCCTTATAAGGACCACTCGTGTCTGTCTGTCTGTATGTCCGTCTGTCAAAGCAAATTTTATCAGAATCCACTGTACCGATTGTGTTGAAATTTGGTACACATGAATTTTGAGATCTCAATTTTAACAGTATTTCTAACAATTAATTTTATCAATTTAGAAAATAAAATATGGTTCAACCCCACCCCCTATTAATGGCAGAAATTTTACTCATTCAATTATAAACATTATTTGCTTGACTTAAATAACATATTATATGAAAGAAAATACCCTCCTTCCAGATGAAAAAAAATACACTATACCTGTTGAGATGACGATAACTTTCTTTTAAAAATATTTACGCAAACAAGCTTGTAATGTGGTCATTATTTCGACAACCATCTTTGGGCAAAGTCCTAGCAAAGTTATATGGAAGTTCATTATTGTCGTGTTTTGCGGCCAGCAATTTCCTTTGAAAATCTATTATTGTTGTGTTTTGTCTAGTACTATTAATCATTCTGTGGATTTGTTAACCACCGAACACGAAAAAGAGGCATGGTAGCTCCTAAACGAATGGACCGATTTTGATGTTTTTCTTTCTGTTTAATAGCTAATGTTGATGGTTCTTAGCTATTATTGTAGTTGTTGTTATTGTTGTATTGTTGGTGTTTTGTTGTACTTTTTTCTGTTGTTTTTTTTTGTTCTTCTTGTTTTTGTTGTTGTTATTGTTGTTTTTATAGTTCTTGTGGTTTTAGTTATTGTTGTTGTTGTTCTTAATTTTCTTGTTGTTTTGTTATTGTAGTTGTTTTTGAGGCTGTTTTTGTTGTTGTTCTTATTTTTTATGTTCTTGTTTTTGTTGTTCTTGTTCGTGTTGTTTTTCTTTTGTTTTTGTTCTTGTTGTTCTTTTGGTTTTGTTGTTTTTTATGTTTTTTTTTGTTCTTGTTGTTGTAAAAAAATGAAAGTAATAAACACAAAAAAAACAACAGTTCTTTTGTTTTTGTTATTGTTATGGTTGTTTTTTGTGGTTCCTGTTGTTGTTTTTATCGTCGTTCTTGTTGTTCTAGTTGTTGTTTTGTTTTTGTTGTTATTCGGAGGTTTTACTTTCATTTTTAATTTGCATCCTAGTTTTATTTAAATACTTCGCATTATTTCAGTAAAGCACTATACAACTATACAAGCCTTGGTCTGCAATGACTACCCTTCTGGCCACGCTAAGATGGCCTCGAGCTTTGCTTAGCTAAGCTATCGGCCATCATCATTGCTGCTAGCAACGCAGTCATTATAGACCACGGCAGTAATGTCATCATCATCATTTCAGCCTTTTGCAGTCCATTGCTGATCATAGGCCTCCCCCAAAGAGTGCCACGACGAACGGTCTTGTGCCGCTACCATCTCACCACTCTCTCCGATGGCTACAATGTCGTCCGTCCATCGTGTGGGGGTCTCCTTACACTTCGCATGCTTGTTCATGGTCAGTAATGTACTATTACGCAACGTGGCAAACAAAATGTTTTTTTTTATTTGTGTCAAAAATAGGGTACCTTTTATAGATTTCTACTCTAAGTGTTAAAAGTTTAGTTATTGCAAAAATTAAGCTTAACTTTTTGTGTGCTTGAATAATAGACTATGATCTGTTCTACTTATAGTTACAGCATTTAAAGTTTTAAAATGTTAGTTTAGGTAGGATTAATTTTTCATGGACTTAACAAAAGTTAAGTCCTCAAAGTCCTTAAAAAGTTCTCAAGTTGTCCGTAGTCTTTATTTTTGTTTAGTGTGTGTTTATTAACTAACATCTTTTTATCACCTACATTTTTAAAAGATTTTTATTCCTTAAAGTAAGTGTTTAATAAGCGCTCACAGGGTTGTTTTCATTGTTTATCCACGACAGTAAGAAATGTTGTTTATGACGATCGTGCATGGCTACTTGTTCAAACTGTCGCACAGTACGAGTTAATATCATGGAATACTGGAGGTGTTAGCTGTCAAATGACACACGATTATGACGTATCAGTTTTGCTTCATGACATCACTGTGGTAAGATTTTCTGTGGTAGTATTATCTGTGGTAGTTGTGGGTGCACGTCTGGTGTAAGCTGTCAACTGACACACGAGTTTGTCGTGTCATTTTCACGTCATGACTTCACTGTGGTGAAATTATCTGTGGTAATTTGTGAGTGCACGTTTTGACAAGCAAGACAATACCTCACTTTTTCGGCGGGAACGTGGACGCAGCGACTTGTGGATAGCGCGTGCGAGACCCTCACCACGTGGAAAGCAGATGACAACTTCCAGGAGTACAGAAGGGCCACACTTCGATGTGGCTACGAGTTTTGGTGCGGAGAGGCTGCGATGAGAGATAATCGACCAAGTAGTATAGTTTGAGGAAGGATTGCTACGAGAATTCGGGTGAAACCTATCCAGTGTTAAGATAGATAATAGAACGTACTTCGTCGCGGAGAGGCTGCGATGAGAGTTTATCGACCAGGGGAAGGTCGAGGAAGAAGAAGGATTGCAATGAGGATTCGGGTGAGACCTTTCCACTGCTTAGATAGATAATAGTGATCAGTATTAGATATTTGTCCAAAACGAGGTGAAATGATGATGTAAAGAGAAGATGATGATGTTAAGACCAATAAAGAGATTAGACCCAGATAAAGCCGGTAAAGTTAACCTCCGGTAAAACCCCAGCAGTGGGCTCGGAGTCCTGTCCGTATGGATCTCGCGGGCTCGAAGAGTCCACGTGGACGGTTCCAATAAGTAGTGTAACTGGCTCCGAACACGATCGGGGCAAATCCGAGAGGCAAGGAGACGGAAGTTGTCCTGGGTGGGCATGTCTCATTTAGAGCCACGTGGACGGCCCAGTGTATGAGTGACAACGGTACTCGGGGTCCCTGCGGGTGGTTTATGGGTACCCATGATGGGACGAGTATACCCAGGAGCAAGCGAGGTTTTGATCAACGCTCAAGACAGAGGCCAAAGACGAGCAAAGATTAGAAGCCCCCGTAAGTCTAAACAGAGATCTCAAGACCTAGAAAATAGATTATGAAAATGATAAGCCAACTCATCATTTCACCCAAGTACCCTCATTTAAGATAATTATGATAATCTATAGACTAAGTATTGCACGAGAAGGACGAGACTTGGCCTGATGGCGAGCAGATCCTCATGTTAGTTTATATGGTAATCTATAGAACATGGTATTGCACGAGAAGAACGTGACATAGCCTGCTAGCGAGCAGATGCAGATGGGGATTCATCAGGTGATCAAATGCGGTAGTAAATCCGCATGTATTGAGATCGTACCAGTTAAGCTGTTATACTCGGACAGATCAATATCAGGTGCAGACCAGACCTTGCGAGGCATGGGAGGCTGGAGGCCATTGGGGGAGTAACTCCCAAAATATGACTATTAATTATTCTGTGACATATGTAATGTTAGAGAGTCGAACGTGATCAGTGATCAGACTTGACGAGTGCACGCAGTATAAAAACATATTCGCGGCGTACCCATCGCCTTAGAGTACGCCGCGACATGCACAATCCTAAACTATAATTCTGAGATTTTAAGTGGAGGGTTTATAGGTAGAACAGAATATAAGCTATCATTTAAGTACAAAATAACGTAGTTTTCACAATTCAGTTTTTGTAGTAGCGTAGAAAATCCCAAAAATACACTTTTTATTTTATTATATACATTTTCACAATAACCTGGTTTATGCCATGATGTGCAAATATTGAGAGTGAGAGTGATTATTGTTTCAAAAAGTATTTTCTTACTCATAAATAAGTGTATTAGAAGGCCCCATTATAAATATCCATTATTAAAAACTAAGAAATAATTTTTTACACATACAAAATTAAAATAGCTGCCATTAGGGAGGATGAGTGTGCACCCCACTTATTAGTTTCATCGCTAAAATGAAGTGTTTAAGCCTACGATTCTTGTGTTCATACATATTGTAGGTGTTGGTTCTTTTAGATTATTAGTGACTCGTTCTGACCATTGAGAATGTAACACTCGTAGCATCATTCTTGCCTCAATTAAGGTAAACTTTGTCTGTTTGTGTTGCTTTCACAGACACATTTTTCTGAAATCTACTCCAGTTATACATACTAATATTATCTAGAGTTTTTCTCGTCTTTCTGTCTGTTTTTTTTTAATTTCTCTTGCTCCCTTGTTAATGTAATCGAAGCGATGATTTTATTTTGTTTAAGATTTGGAAACATAGTAATTATACCTAATGAAACTCAAAAGTTTTTAAAATAAAGCATTTTTAAAGTAAACCACGACTTCTAATTAAAACAATGGTATGTTTGAATGTAATTGGTACCTCGTATTATCCAAAAGACGAACAGTTGAATTACAAGAACGTGCAAGTAATTGGCATGGGAATGATTAATTATCGAAAACAATGGATATAGGTCACTAAAGTGCACATTTATTTGCCTTAAAATTAGTATAAAATCGAACGCTCATTGTTGTTAATGATAGCAGCAAGGACCTTGACGAAACGTAAATCATGACATCATCAAACCCAACTGATTCTTTAAACGAATCAGTTAAATATTATAATAATTCTGAATAGAAAATTCTAGTGTTTATAAGTTACAAATAATTAAATAAATTTCCTTAATTATATTAATGTTTTAACTACTTAATCAAAACAAATAAAAAAAAAACTTACAAAAGGTTATAATAAATATTTATTGCGATAAGTCAGGAAGCAACAAAATAAACCAAGCTTTGTGAGGAGCTGGGGCCTGAAATAGGTTTGAAATACCTTTAGTAACAGTTCACCAAGAATACCTTCCGCAGGAAGAAATTTACTTGGCATCCCCATCATCCTAAATAAGCTATTATTATATAAATAAGGTAGAAAAATAAATTGTTTAGAGTGGCGCGGGGCGCGGCAATGCGAGTGTTATGTAGTGGTATGGTGAATGTTATTATGGTGTGCTTTGTGAACTCTCATTTTGTGTCTCGAATGCTCAAATACGGGTCCGTATTTGAGCATTCAAGACACAAAATGAGAGTCAGTAGTAGGTAAAGTTGCAAGTAATTTAGTAATTATTGCATGCAGACTCAAATAACAATACAATACCTACATCTAATGATAGAGACGGAAGGCAAACAATGGAACTCCTCAGTTACAGTAGATTGGAGGTGAATAGACTTATTTACATTGTAGTGTACCATAGTCAACAGAGAGTAAATTTGGCGTTTTTTCGATGCTAAATAACGATTGTTTATCTGATAGTAAAAATCGCCTCTTCAGAAACATTCATTAGGTTTTAAAACTCAGAACGAATACGTTGGAATTCTGAAGTTACCTACGCGTCAGATTAGCAAAAAGGAATTGGTTTTTCTGAAGAAATGTACTAAGATATTTTCGTTTCAATGAAAATTGGTAAGTAGGGTCAGTATATAAATCGATGTGTTAATCTTTGGAAGAATAACTAAAAACTCCGATAATTATGCGAACTCGGTGGATTCGGTTCTTTTAATTTGAAAACAATCACATTACATTGTTTTCATGAGTCAGTTAAAGCGTGTCAGTTAAATGTGTGTAGTATAGTTGTAATACGTACGTAGTTTGTATAGTAGCACGTATGATTTATTTTTATGTATGGATCTTGTCAAAAAACATCAACATGTTAACAGGTGCCGCTCATCGACCCTACGAAAATGAACATTTGTTGGTTCATCTTCTATGCGTACGCACATTATTGATCCGATTGAGTTGAAACTTTGTACAGTTCATACACACTTGAGTTTCTAATAAAAATGTTCTTAAAAAAAGCAAAAATGTGCGGGGTGCATTGAAAAACATGCCGGGCATATTAGCTCTACTATATATATATATATATGTCTTGTTTATTTATTATATATATATATATATATACATAAAATAAAGAAACAAGACATAAGTTTAAACAATAAAATCCGACAAAAAAAAGAAGTACCTAGCTAAAAAAAATTATGAAACTCATGCGATGAAGACGAATCGATTGATACCTCACTTGTCAAAATTGGGTAAATTATTTTAGTTTGAGCACGTAATCCTACCTTTGTTTCGCCGTAGTCGGGTAACAAAAATAGCTTATGCCACTTTATGAATGAAGACAAATCGATTGATACATCACTTGTCAAATCGGACCAATAGGGTGACGCTATAGTGGAACATCCACATACCCACATATATAAACTGTTAAACTCATTACTCTTCCCTTGCTTCGCCGTAGTCGGGTAAAAAAGGAAAAACGAAAATATTGTATGCTACGTAGTATATTTTAAAGTCAGCGAATTACAAATATAATTGGCCAAGTGCGTGTCAGTCACGCATAGACTTAGAGTTCTGTGGCCAGGACCCTGAGCTAACTAATAGTGAAAACTGTAGCTTACGTTATACGCCAACAAAGTTTTTTACGGTTGGATTATGTCTCTTACTATGGAATTTATTTAGAGTTACTGGCTTAAAATGCGTTATCTAGGTCGGCTATATCTCGTAAACTATTAAACCCTAGATAGCTGTGGTAAGTTTGTTTCTAACTTCAGATAGTTCTTTTTTCTGTACGTTTTGAGTTAGAGGGGACATGCAACTTCAGCAAAAAGGTCAATTTAGAGAAAGACCCCATTCGATGCACTACAAAAAAAAAGGGGGCCGTCCCAAATATTAGGTATATTTGGGATGGCCCCCATTTTTTTTTGTAGTGGTTATCAATATCTATACATATTGCAAATTTCAAATTTGTAGGTGTTATAATAGTTTCTAAATAAAATGACACAGACAATGAAGTGACAAACAATCTGACAGACGGACAGACGGGCACGACGAAACTATAAGGTTTCCTTGTTTAACTATGGAACCCTAAAAACAAGAAAGAGGCATTTCAACACATGCCGGGCATTAATATAGCATTGACATCATTGCCATAACTTTTGTACTTCATTTAAAAATACTATGCTTTATATTCAGCTTGAGGGGCTTTTAGGAAAGTAGCACTTCTTTAAACCTTTATAAGTAAACAAATGTATCTAAATTATTTCAAATAAACGTAAGGTTATCTAACATACTCGTATACCTATTACATTAAAAACCTCATCACCAAACATTAATGTGAAGGTGTGTGTGTGAATGAATCCGATGATTATTAGTCAAAACTCTAAAAGCATTTTAAAGGATCGTTATCCTTATAACAGTTGTATAACCTTCATGAGGCTTTAGTCAGGCACAATCTTATCTGAAGCACAGTCAGTTGTTCCCAAGACCTCCGGTTTATTGGACTCCGTTTATTATCAAGATAAGTTATCTTTGAAGAGCCAATTAAATTTGAAAACAAAGGTAACATAATAATGCGCCGCGGTGAACTTGGCCCCTTGGCGCGGCGCGGGGGATGAGGAGTGGGGGGTCGGTCAGGCACCGGTTACATGCGTAGGCGCAGCACGCTACGTCTTGCTTGCCCACAGGATTTATAAAGCACTAGGGGAAATAATATTTTCACTACTCGTGCTCTTAAATCTGTAACACTCCCTTTTTATGCTGTTGTGCTTATAACTGTTTCCTTCTCATATTTACTTTAAGACTAAGTCAATTAGGCTAACTACAATGTACTAAGTATGATCAAGATCTAGCTAAATAATAACCTCTTTCATTAACGAAAATAACTAAAAATATATTGATTGTGCAAAAAGTTTGACATAGCAGTTATATTTAGGTTTTGTAAAAAACATGCCAAGTTTATCGAAGCTAAAAGTGATTTTAGTTTATTTGTTCTAATCCATTCATCGCTTCGATGTATCTATTTTATTGCCCTTATTTCTTTCGAAGGTAGAATTTTATAGCTAAAGATATTTAGGTGTGTATTTTAACACAAAGTCGGGCTTCGAAAAGGATCACGTAAAAAATTTCAACACGATATAATAAGGATTTGACTGCTGAGCGTTTGCCTTAGATTCTCTGGTGGCGCCTATTTTTTGTAAACATTTTTTGGACGCTTTGAACCAAGAGTTAGCAGAGCAATAAAATGGCATCGGTAAGAAATTTAACAGCCACTTTCGGCAAGACCAAGAATCATTAACAATCTATGAACAATTGTCTTTGTAGAATTGGGACCCATTAGCCCTTTACAGTTTAAAGAAACTTAGTTTTGTCAAAATCCTGCTTAAAAATGTGCAAAATGATGTGGCTTTACCATAGGAAAAAGTTGTAACTCTATTGTACTGACTGTTGCTAGTGTCGTATAAAAACCGTCTTCTAATCTATATACCTAGGTACTCATGCCGACTGCTACGCAACGTAGTCTACTATTCAGTTAGGACTTAGGTAAAAATCAGTTATTATTTTTATTTATTTGCTCTGATTTATTTTAGGCTATCTCATTCGCATGCATAAGGAAACAAGTACTGCCTTATCATCCAACTGTCAGAACAATATTGCATCAATTGCGCCAAATCGGCAAAGTAAAGAAGCTGGACAAAAAAAAAAAAGTGAATAAAAAGGACACTAAGCGAGAAGCCCGCGTCCAAGCTTGCATCAGATTCCTGAATGGTTTGAGTCAAAGCTGCCAGAGATGAGAAATAGACCCTAAATAATACGTAAGTGTTTCACAATGGTTAGATCTAAGCGCCCAAGCCAAGCCGTGCCTGAAACGAAAGATTAGGATGAAGAAGCTTAAATGCTGAAATGAAGCTTAAGTTCTGTGGGATAAGGCTGGTGCTATTCACTACAGCTTCTTGCCTTGTTGGAGTCACAGTAAGTAACTGCTGACCTTTGCCTTCAAGATGCCTAAAAGACGTAGGAAAAATTGTAAGAGTTAGGCTGGAGAACTTTCTGACCGCATTGTTTGAGTAAAATTATTAATGAAAATTAAAATTCTAAATAAATCGAATTCTGCCATTCGGGTTCGGCACAAGAAAAGTAAAGAAATTAAATTTATCACGTGCCGTACATTCATATATGCTAGCACCTAATTTGAGTAGTTAATCTCTTATAAATGTAGCTTCTCAACAGCTGTTTTGCAGGTAGCGTATGCTGCAACTGGTGCTGTAAACTGAAGTTTTTACTCCCTAATCTAAGATAAAATAGTACGATTATTCATAACGATGGACCACTGGTCTGCTTCAATGAGGGCACGCTGCCACAGACTTGCGGCTCCTAAATGTCAGCAGGCGGCTTGCGCGCCTTTGAAGAAGATCTGCGATTTCACGGCTTTGTGTATTATTTTCCTGATACTTATTAATAACTAGCAGCGCCCTGCGGCATTGTCCACGTGAAAATTTGCGCCCTACCCCCACAAACGCCCCCCTCCAGCCCCTAATCCATGCTGAATTTTTATGTCTATCATCATAATCCACGTGGGTGAAACCACGGGCCTTAGTTAAATGTATATAGCATATGATCTTGTTTATGTCTACAAGCTTCTCCAACATATTATTGTCATTGAATTAGGCAGCGCATTTATGTCTTCGCTTAAACAATCATTCGCATTTGAGCCTTTATATCAATAGTACCATTGGGCAGTACCATTAATGGTACTAGTGATACTACTTTGTATCGCTTGTGCCATTAATGGTACTAGTGACACTATTTCGTATAGCTAATACCATTAAGGGTGTTTGTCTGTATATTATTAATATTTCCCACATTTGTTTAACTAGCTACACTCCATCGTTTAATCCGCTGCCATTTGTCACTTTGACATCTGTCACTTTAACTCCTGTCACTTTGACACCTGTGATTTGGACACCTGTGACTTTGACACCTATCACTTTGACATGTAATGATGATGAGTGATGATGATGATGAAAGTACCCTTCATGTTATTCCAGGACATAAAGTAACTGCATACCGAATTTCATCCAAATCCGTTCAGCCATTTATACCCTAAAATGGTACTAGTGATACAAACTAGTGTCACGTACTATTAATGGTACTGCCAAATGGCACAGAGTATCTAATAATGCTACGTACCAATGGTATAGTGATATAAAGTCGCATTTGACATTACATTTGTTTTTGTTTGACCACAATTCTTTTAACACACTTGATAGCAGATTCAAACACAAGGGGTCAATCTGAATCTGCTTGCAATTTACTGGCACCGCTTATAAAATAGCTTTTATTTAATTTGCAGCGTTTGTATGTATGTATGTATGCTTGTATATCTCAAATCTTCCAAGCTGAATTAGAAATACTTCCCCTTATTCTACAGAGTTGAGTTTTAAATGGTGGTTCAGTTCCAATGACAATGCATTTTTATGGTAAGCATGACCTGAATCGACATCCAGGATTAACTACACATAAAATAACTCTTTGACGGTCAACAGCACAAATACAAAATTTTGTGTACTCTTTGTTTTATGATAGCCGGTTTTAAGTTATACCAAGACATTGTTGCTGCATTCAAGGTTGGGTCCTGACTAAGGAACTCTTCAACGGTTATCAGCACAGACCCGAAATGTTGTATACGCATTTCATTGTAATATCCCGTTCTAAGTTACACCATGGCATGGCTACAGCATATAAACTTATTAATTGGGTTACGGGACCGTTAAGCTGGGAAAAACAAGATCAAGTTCAATTTGCAGAAGGAAGTGTAGCAGGGCTGTGTCATTTCCCCTATTTTGTTTAACATCTAAGGGAAATATATCATGTGCCAAGCGTTTGATGGCTGGGATGGTGGTGTTAAAATTGGAGGAGTTAAAATTTCCAATCTCCGTTGGAGATCACACGACTCTGTTTGCTTCGGCGGAAGCAGAAATGGCAAACCTTTTGGATCGTCTTGAACGTGTCAGCAAAGAAATGGGTTTAGCTATAAATACAAAAAAGACCAAGCTCACCATGACTACCACATGGTAGAATAGCTAATATAACCAATCCTCTATAGGAACTCAAACTAGAGTGACAACAACGACTGTCGTCAATCTGCTTGCACCAGGTGCTGCAATATTTCGGTCACGGAGCCCGTAGAAACGCTGACAACTTGGAAATAGTGACGGGCAAAATCCAAGACAAAAAACCAAGAGGCCAAAGCCCGAAACGTTTGTCTGAACAGGTGTCAAAACATTTAGACATGCCATTCAATATTGCACTCTACGAAGCCGAAGATCGGAGTAAGTAGAGGAAGATTCTGGATGATTTTGGAAGGAGTCACGATCTTCAACAATGAGGGAACGGCTGAGGAGGAGGATTATTCGTGGAAGTTAACTATTTACGGATCTCCTTGGAAAGATCCTATCAAACTATAAAACATAAGCGGTCTAAAAACTCTTTGTTAATCTAACCTTTCTTTGTAATCTATCTTTGTAAGCCTTGCCTTCCGTACAAATATTCAATTCGTAGAAATAGTGTATCTTATGTAAAGTTTATAATTATTCGATTTGTACAAAATCATCGTTTCATACCGTCAATAATTATATATAAATTATATATAAATTGTTTGAATTGAGCATTTATACTCCTTTGAGGTCGTGGTTCACCTGCTGAGCTCGGTGGTCTTCAGGCACTTTTTACTGCTCACAGTCCACCGTACATGCTTCTACTGGGTTCTCCTACTGCTCCTTAAAGGATTTTTAAAAAAATGGTTCAGTCATGTATGTTGTAATCCTGGATGTAATGGAGCTAGCAGTATTTCTACCTATATATATATTATTGCTGCTACTGAAGACGATTTAAGAACGGATGCTTTTAGTGTTTTATAATCCAAAGTTTAAGTACCATTGACCTTGGTAAATTGTTCTAGGACATTTTGGTCATATAATTCAGAAATTTCTTGCAGTTATTTTTTAATCATTAGCTTTACGGTACTTATAACATACACCTTTTGTGTTGCTAAAACCTTTACCTAATTAATATTTTTCAATATTGTGAAACGTGAATTATTTCCAATTAGGCTATATAATGTAAGAAGGGTGGTTAGAATGAAATAAATCAAAACTGAATTCACATAAAGCCTCAAACAAAGAATACAATGAACTGAAATTAGGGCAACATTTCAAAGTTATGGTTTGGCTTACTATTATACTGTCACGCAACACAAAATGACAACCGAACATAATGTTACACAAAAAAGGGAAGCTAAGTATCAAATGTATACAAGAAAGAAGAGTCATGCAAAGAGATTTAAAAATGTCAAAATCCAAATGTTAAGGGCACCATCTCAGTTCCAAACAGATGAGCTCAAGTTTACCTTTATGAAAGCTGCTTGCTTTTTGAGATATGGTGAATTTTGCAATATGTCAGCAATCTTTAATTTTACGTGACGTCACCTCGTACTCATTGATAAACCCGAAACTATCGATTACACAAAATTGGTACAATCAACCATTTCTTGGTAGTATCTAGTAGTTTTAGCTGAGTAAGTAAAAATAGTCTGTTAAATCTCTCAGAATTAAAATAAATCTGTCTATTTATAGTTTTATATAATATACTAACAATAAAGCAGTAAGTAACAAAAAGTCTGTACCACGAAGATAATAAAAAAGAAAAAGTCAATTGTACTTAAGATAAGCTACTAATTTGTTCAATGATGCATAGCTTAGGCTTTGACTTAAAATCTGAAGTACTTTGTATCTCAATCCTATCAGTAGATAAAATAGTATCAATCGATAAAAACCTATTTGACGGCTGAACAAATTTTATAGTTTACTAACTTTCGCCCGCAACTTCGTCCGTGTGGACAACAGTTTATCGCGAAAAAAAACCTATGTTCTTCTAGGTTATTAAAAACGGTGATTAAGAACCAATGCAAAAGTAAAGCACCAAAGAATCAACATCTTCCAGTTTTCCCATGGAAACTTACCATTTTCCGGGATAAAAAGTATCTTAAGTTTTTATTCTAGGGTATAAGCTATCTCCATTTCAAATTTCATCAAAATCCGTCCAGCCATTATTGCGTGAAGGCTCCACAAACAAACAAACAAACATACGTCGTTTCACTTTTATATATTGGTGTCAATACAGTACTTTTTAGGTACTTTAGATCCAATAATAAATAGGTTAGTTTTAACCCCGAGATATTACCTCAAGGGCAAAGCCGCTAGAATAGCTAGTATAGCATATAAACTTTGTAAAATCCATGAAAGAAAAAATTAAAATAATCAGCTGTTCATTATTGAGCACTCTGAGCCAGCGGAGACTTCAGCAAAGTTGTGAGGAATTTTATTTTCTTTAGTTATAAAGGAGTAACTCGATTCTAATAATCATCGTACAGGTCAAACCGCCATAGCTATGAACTTGAAATTTGCACAGCAGATTCCTGTCATACTGAACCTGTAGGATAAGAAGCGTTATGCGAAATCATCATCTAAGAATTTTAATAGGGGTGTTTTATACAATTTAGCATAAAACTTGGCTAAAAATATCTTTTAATAAACCTAAGAATATTGTATGTCATCATGTTTCAAACATATTTGAATGTGGGTGCGATAATCTGTTTCAAGTTATGTTAGTAAATTATAATATTAATCCACGTATATCTAAAAAAAAACAAGTTACAGATGTGAAATCCAATAATATTGTATAGACTTTCATTGCAAATAATGAGAATCACTAACAGCGTAAAAAAAAATATGCCAAAGGGGTGAAAAAGCTAGTCGTAGTTAGTAGTAGTTTTTCAGTTAAAACCGTATCTCGAATTCTATTAAAGTTTTAGACGTCAAAATTACAGTCATCATCTCCCTACCCTATCCCACTATTATGAGGGGTCGGTACAACATGTACTTTTCTTCCATTTCTCTCTATTAGCCGTATTCACTCCCTTCTTACACATGTCATCTCTCACACAATTCATTCACATTTTTTTGTCTTTTTTCTGCACTCTCCTCATTACATGATATTCCTCTCCTCATTAGATGCCCATACCAAGATAACCTGTTACTTCTCAACTTTTCAGTCACTACTACTTTCAAACTTCCTCCTACATACTCGTTTCTAATTTTATCAATTCTCGTCACTCTAGACATATCTCTAGACTTTGTTTATGCGCGGCATGCGCGGGTCACATATTGTTCCTGTTACCTGTCGCCATTTCATCGACCCCGCGTTTATTCTTTTAAGTAAATTCCGGTCTATTTCGCCATTGCTATGTACAAGTGAACATCGGAGCAGGCTAGTAAAGACACATTGTCTAAGGCAATGGAGAGAAACTGGAGGGACCCCCGAAATCATAGAACATATATGTCACGTTTTGGTCCTACTTTACCCTACTTTAGCCCACAGTTCTCCAGTTTGTCTTGCATGCCCTATACCTCAAGTCCATCTTCTCTAACCAGTACAATGTCATCTGCAAACAGCATACACCAGGGTACCTCCTCCTGTATGTCCGATGTCAGCACATCCATAACTAGGAGGAACAAATAAGGGCTTAACGCCGATCCCTGGTGCAAGTCCAGAACAACACTAAATTTGTCGGTTTCAGCAGCTGCAAGCCGGACTTATTAACGTCAAAATTACAGAATTACGTCCTTATTACAAACTAAAACGATGTTCGGAATATTTCAAAAAGCAAAGCAGGCAAAATCATAAAAAACTCCTAAAAAGGTTCAAAAATTATTTTAAATATGAATGTTTTGGACATCGGTTCGGCCGTTTCGTCGTGAAAATAAGTTACTTTCGCTTTTATAATATTAGTATGGATCACTATAAAACAAATGTTACCACATTATAATTTAAGTTTAGGAGTCCTGGTCTATAGCTATTGTTATAGTTATAGTGTACATTATAGCTTGATACGCAGGACAGCTGTCATCGAGATCACGCGCAAGAAATTTCGTATATTTTACAGTCAAGACAGAGTAATGTGCAGTTGTCTATGTAAAATGTACCCAAAACAATGTGATATTGTTATAAGGAATGTTCAATTTTAATTGCAACATCTAAATCACAGACTATAAAACAGTAATAATCGATTATGATCATAAATAGATGTACCACAAGTTATTATTATTATAAACACAAATTTAACATATTATTTCAGTTGTTTATCTTGCACCTAGCATTTTCCTTGCTGTAGTGAGGTGAAAAGTTGTGTGTTTTTCACGGCAGAAAAGTATATCTGCTTCTCATACCTTTGAAACCCTTGCTACGCTCAGGATTCAATACTAGCGCCAAAAAAACACTTCGTAGCCTTGCATAGCAAATAACTATTATTTATTTTCTATATTTATAAAACAGTAGGTACCATGACATACCTACTGACTTATAAATGTACAAATAGACTTATTGACTGACAGACAAAGCATAGCCTAAACCTAGAGATTTGAAATTTGGAGGAAATATTCCTTGAGTATCCTAGGGGTGAACTAATTCCACTCTAAAGGGGGTGAACGGGGATGGCAAAGTTTGCACTTGGTCAAAGCTGCGGGGTGCAGCTAGTATTAAATAAATACACGCTCTGCAGTCTCCAAATTAAATATTGACGTTATGAGAGTCGTTGGTATCCTGACCATTGTTAATTAAAAATATATTTATAATGCCCTCTTGAATTTTGATGCATGGATACAAATAGTTTATTAGAGTTGTTGATAGGCCCGTTTGAGATAATATGATGACTGACTCTCATTCGTTCGAAGCTGTAAGTGGCTATTTGTTTTATAAAAGGTTTCAGGCGCGAGTTTTTCGTTCGAATTCTATTTCTGCTTTCGCCGGTTTGAAAAAGAATATGCCACTGCTAGTTTGAAATAAAATGTTACACATTTACTGATTCTCTGTACTTCTGAAAATTGGTATAGGTACTAAACGAACCTATACCAATTTTGACGAGATCGATAAAATAACCTTTAAATTAAACATTTTTTTATGAACTTTAATATTTGATTAGGTAAACGACTAGATTTGCACACATGGATTTAGCCAGATATGATTGATGGTCATTAAAAAAGTTGATACTCAAAAGCTCCTACCAAAAGATACCTATTGAAATAGGTAATATTATTCAGTGTACGAGTTAAGCAACTTTACAATAAATAATAAAAGCACAGATTAAAAAATAATAATTAGCGGTGCCGTGTCGAATTACATTTTCATTATGAGTACGAGAGAGTTGCACCTTCTCGTTAACAAAAAAATATAGATCTTAGTAAATAAATATGGATCTGGATAAATATTTACAAACTATTATGATCATTATTCAAAAGCCTATCAAAGCCTAGTCTGTTACACTGAATAGGTACATTATCTTTAAACATTATATTTATCACGCTTAAGTACTTAATTGCCTACCTAATTAAGCAGATAAAATAATTAAAATCTCTAAGACTTGTTTCAAAAGTCGTTAACAGTAACATAACCTAGTAAACTCTGAAGCCTAATAGTAATTATTCCTGGCCTCCCCAACAAAAAAATGTTAGACTAAAAATTTGTGGAAATTATGTTGAATTACTAGCGATATTTTTTGTTTAAAGACGCAGTTACCGACATAAAATTAGTATGGGAGTTCGCCATTGTTCTATAAAAGTTGTATATTATTTCACGCGATTTCAGTAGGATTCAAGGAGGACCTACTCAATAAATAAAGTACCCACATAAGCAAATAAATGTTTGCCGGATGTGTTCAGTATGATCAGTAAAAAGGCAGAAGTGAATTTAACGAACAATCTTGATTAGAATACACAGTGAGACTTAGCGTCTGCGCTCCATTAGTGAAAGAGTAGGTGTCACGATTCCTGGACTCGCACGCCACTTATTATTTATTCCTACTTTCGGAGATTCACGTGAAGCCATTGGTACTGAAAAGAGTACGATTAAGACCAGAACATAACCCAATGTCATAAATAAATAGATCATTAGTTAAGTTTGCCAGTTATACTTACAACGTTATTTTTTTTTCATCTATGTGTGCGCTTGTATTTACATGATTCAATAAAAAAATACATATTTTCAGTGGGCCATCAATGGCATGTGCCAAAACTTATAAAAAGATACAAAATAAATAACCCATTTATTAAAATAGGAATGACTCAAAAAACCTATTAAATATAGAATGGTTCGAAAACTCCATTATGAATTGCAAACTGAAATCAACGTTAAAGATAAATTAAAGAAAAAGGCACCTGCAATAAGAATTTTCCTTGTGCGTTTTTGAAACAATGCCGCCTAAATTGTTGAATTTACATCGGAAACAGCGAAACAAAAAGGTTTAAGTGGTGACATGCGCCGACACACCAAAAGACTAGCGTTGCCTGAGCGTCCGTCCGGCCGCGGACCGCGGAGCGCCGACACAAAAAGGAAGAATCATTAAGAGGCGCCACACGAGATCCCATTTAAAAGTATGAGAATATTTTCACAAAAAGCCTCACATTCAACTCCCAGCACATTCATTTTATGAGAACAATGAGTGATTTTTGTATTTTTCTTTAATTCTATGTCGATTTAATCCGCTGTAACGTGGAGGCGAGCTGCCGAGGTTGTCGCCTCGTTCCGTCTTTGACTTTTTGCTATAGGAGCAGCGCGAGCGTCGGTGGCAAACGGTGGTTTTGTTCCTGCGGAGGCGCTACCTCTTCCCCCTCCCTCGCGACGCTCCTCTTGCCTCCCGTGGATACCCTCTAACGTCCTCTCGCCAGCCGGCGCCACATTTCACGCTCGTGACATGCGCTACACCGCCCGACCGCACTTGCATGCCCTTGATGCTTCTCAATGCGTCGACAATCGGTTAACGAGCTCAGTAAATACGAAAGCATTGGCATGTTTGAACCAAGATCTCCCCGATAGTATCTTAAGAGCTGCTGTAACAATTTATAATTTGTGTTAATGATACCTCGCTGTACTCTACATTTGTGTAGGTGGACACAGTTTAGTGGATATAAGTTAAATATTGATTCAATCGATTGATTGATTCAATTCAGCTATTGTTAAAGCAGTGCTTGGGTCACGTCACGTTATTAAGGTAAGTAGACGTTTTTACTTTCAGAGAGATACTTATGAGAAGCTAAAGCAGAGTTGGCGACGGTTTTGTAATTTATTTCTAACAGATCTATGACGGGTGCGCGTAACATTTCGACGTGACGGCATAATGGTACGGAGACAATGGACTTCAAGACTAGTTTATTGAGTGGATGGAGTTGTTTTGAAGCAGAGTGTACGCAGGAGTGTAGGCGGCTCCGGCTCTGAGAGAGCCAATGATAGCCTCTCGCTTGGTGGGAGGATCGAGTAATCATGCATTATAAGTCTACCACGAGCGTCGCTGCGGAGATTGCGGACACATTTTTACGGTTAATTATACGTATTTTGAGGGACACTTTACAAGGCTCATATGTATTTTTAATTTTGTCAATGAAGATCAAAGAACCTGCCCGTTATTGGGACTCTGTAGGTATTAAGTATCTACTTAATTTTGAATTATTTATAAAAGAAAGTCACCAAATGCGTCTGTCTGTTAGCCCACAAATATCTCTGATAATACTTAACGGATTTTGTTCTGGTTTCCACATAGGCGTAGGTTGACTCAAGAGGAAAGGCTTAAAGTATATTTCAAAAGTTTCCTGGTGTTGTCAATATAACGTTTTGTACAAATTAAATTTAAAAAATACCTTAGCCCCCTGTTCGAAGCCAGGGCGGGTCACTATTTTTTTATAAACTCACATCCTCATAAGATAAATATCGGTTTTATTAAACTATTATTCAAATAACTGGCAATCGTGGGCCCTGTAGAATCCCAAGAGAGCAACATAATATCATTTGCGTACCCTTATACCACATTAATATGGAGTCGGTACAACATGTACTTTTCTTCAATTTTTTTCTATCAGACGTCATCTCAGTATTCACTTCCTTCTTACACATGTCACATCTCACACAACCCATCCACACTTCTTTTGGTCTTCCTCTTCGCTTCTTACCATTTAGATTCATTTCTAACACTCTCTTCGTTACATGACATTTCTCTCTCCACATAACCTGCCTATACCAAGATAACCTGTTACTTCCCAACTTTTCAGTCACTGGCACTAGTTCCAAACTTCCTCTGACATACTCGTTGCTTATATTTTCCATTCGCAGACCTTTATTCTATGCGACATGAGCTTTATTCCTCAATAATTGTTACATACCTATGTATCACCCTTGTTTTAAAGTTAGGCACCAGCAAACTGTAACACCACTCGTCAGGACTGGCCTCTTCTTACAACAACTTATCTTTTATCTTTCGTCTTCTTCTATGTATTCTATAAATATAATAAAACTGCAACCAAAGTGAAATCTCTCCAAAGGAAAGAAGTGGAATCCAAAAATATTGTTTTTAGTATTTTTGACTGTCTGTCTGTCTGTCTGTATGTGACTTCATCACACAAAAACCACTAGATGGATTTTGATGTCGTTTGCTGACATGTATTTCTTGGAGTCTTACGGAGGTTTTTATCTTTTTTTCATCAAAATCGGTTCTTCCAAAAAGCAATTACAGTCATTTTTATATTTCATTGCACCTCAGTATTATGTTTTAGTATCCCAAAATGAAACTAGATGGCATTGACAAGCATTTGTTGGATGAGCTATTTAAAACATTACTCGATCGTCAATTCGTATTCTTTCGTCTGTTTTGTTTTGTTTTAATATTATAACAAAGTGAAACATTGACAAGTTTGTTTGTTGGGGGCGTTTTTACGCCTTAACGAGTTTTGATGAAAATGTGTATGTAAATAGTGAAGATACCAACTCATTAACACACAACAGAAACCTACATAGGGTATTTTTTATCGCGGAAAATAATTTTTTTGCTGCCCTCATTATTCATCTCGCTATTTCGATCTAACATTTTTTTTCTGATCCTTATGATATATCTTTCATATATTTTTTCATATATAATTTATTCCACTATGCGCTTTCTATATTATTTAGCATACATACTCATTCTTCTCCATTAAATTCCATTTCATTTGAGTGGGAGCTTTGTTTTTTTTTTATTACGTATTAGGCAATCGTTTGACCACGATCTCACCTGATGGAAAGCGATGATGTGGTCGAAGGTGTAGCACGTTTGCCTAGTAGATACCTATTCACTCTTGACTTGAACACACCGAGGTTTATTTTCTGTTGTTCGTACGTTTATTTTTACCCAGAGGGTTATGTGTTTGGGTTGTATGTATATTTGTTTGTTTGATTGTTTGTTCGTTTCTTAGGTGCGTCTTATAGCCTAAAAGGCTTGACGGATTTTGATAAATGAGGTATCATTGGATTTTTCTTGATCACGAGAGTGCTATAGGATATATGAAGTGTTAAGAAAACTACTATAGCGGCGTACAGCTTCAAAATGAAGGTATTCAAGAGAACATTTCAAATATATATAATTATTATAACTAAACAGTAGCAATTGTCTTATAACATATAACTTACAACGTTTTCAATTTTAGATTATTCAAGTTAATGTAAATAGTGTTGCAATTGAACTATTGAAGTAAAGTTAAATATGTAAGTAAATAAGAAACATTAATATGTATATAAACACAAGACGCGCCCTTCCCGCGTCCCTCAGGAACCGTGCGTTTCCGGGATAAAAAGTAGCTTATTTGTTAATCCAGAGTATAAGCTACCTCCATACCAAATTTCTCCCAAATCCGTTTAGCCATTTAAACGTAAAAAAGTACACACACCCACAAACACACACGCACACACATACACACACCCTCACACACACACACACACACACACACACACACACACACACACACACACACACACTTCACACACGCTCTTTCACCTTTATAATATTAAGTGTGATTATTTTTGCGGGCGTTTAGGTCGTATTCAATAATTTTGTTCGCAGTCGGGTTTTTTGTTTTATTATAATAATTTTACTTTTTATTTATAATATTTGAACTCGATATTGTGAAATCCTCACCCGGTAGTACTTTACAGTTTGTTTCTTCTACGTACGTTATCAGATGATGGTAGATCTTGATAAATATGTTAGTAATTGCTAGATCAAAAGCAGAAGCAGCTGCAGAGTAAGCTTTTCAATCAAGATTTCGGTTTACAAAGCCCCATCCCCCATGCACTTTTTCATACCCTGTATTCAGCCTTCCTACATGTCCATTAAAATCACTACAAATCTTCCCAAAATGTACATTTCACTCTATTCTTACATCCAGTTTGTTTTGCGTACGCACATGTTAATATTCATGATCAAATTTGCTTTCAATACTTTATAAGTCAGAAAAAACCTTTCAAAGAATATATGATCTACGAGAGAGAAAATATAGGATAAAATGCAACAAATTATGGACCATCTCGAAAATCTACATTTATGTTTGAATTTTGATGACATAATATTTCTGGGTACTTTAGTGTTTCAATAAATAGTTTACCTATTAATTTAAATGTCTTTTAATTTAGACAAATTATTGCAACATGGCAATGCAGCTAGCGTTTTGGGAAAGTTACCTACCGGTAGCGGTTTGTTAGATTAGTTTTTATTAGTTAGTTTAAATAACTTTTATTTATTGTTAATTTATTTCCTCGCTAAAGTATTTGTTTATCTATATATCTGCCTTACTATATATCTATGATGCGGTGTGTTTATTCCATCTTCATTTTATTAATTTCCGCACATACCACATAAATTTTCCATCCAACAATAAGAATGGCACGCGCTCATTTAAATTTAAGAAACAATTTCAATGACAATTTGGTAGTCGTTCGTGAAGAACATATGAAATATAACGGGCCCATGCCCGTAATAAAAACTGTCGTTCGATATCTGCGAGGCATAAATAAGCATTGGGTAGCGCTCCAGTACATCCCAGATCGGTGATTAGACGTTGCGTGACAAACCCCTATTTGTCCGATCATTGCCATGCCTTGCATCCTCGCGCCATCAAAACAAGCTGGAACACACACAAACCAATGCAAGCAAGCGCTCTTATTGCATATTTTAGTTCATAATAATAATTATAACTAGTTGTTTGCCTCGAAGTGACTTCGCAATGTAGGTACCAAATTTTTTACATTTTAGCATAGAAACTAAAAAAAACGATGGATAAGTGAAAAATAGTTTTGAAATTAATTAAATTAATTCTGTGCTTATTAACTCAGTGGTTTCTAATTGTTTACCTCTCCTTTTGCTAATTCAGCTCATGTACGAACTTAAAAAATCTGTTTTAATTATTGCCTATCAATCAAGTTCAAAAGTTCAAACAAACGTACAAACATTCAAACAAAGTTGATTTGGAGACCACGCTTCACTCGGTCAATTTAAATACAGCGTATCTACGAGTCACTAGATTTGTTATTCAACTATGACTTATTCTTATTTTAATATTAATTATTATCTTTCGTAATGGTTCTTTCATATATAAAAATATATACGGGGTACTTTTTTAAAGTAAACTAGGTATGTATCTTTGTATTCAAATATATAATGACATATATAACCAATTGATTATAGAACCTCCTTTATAAGTTACATAACTAATAATATAACTTAGTATTAAGCTTCCCCAGTTAGCAAGGCTTCATAATTTACTATTAGTTGTTTACTACTTAACGAAATCATCATCACGTATTTCATCATCGTCATCATCATCATCAGCTTATACTTGTACACTGCTGGACGTAGGCCTCTCCTAATGCATTCCACTGACTTCGGTCTTCAGCTCTCTGCATCCAGTTTCTGCCTAACGCCTTTCGCAGGTCATCACTCCACCTGGCCACAGGGCGTCCTCCCCTATATTTGCCTATGTGCGGCAACAGTATTTGCTACTTGGGTAAAGTGACTCGGCTCATTTTTCAAGTCTGTACCTTCTGTCTGCCACATTTTACAGACGCTTTGTTGCTTTTTATCAAACATGTTATTCAATCCATGAACAGATTACCAGCAATAGAAATTGACTTGAGACATTGGCCAAGAAATCTAATTCTTGTAATAACTAATTATAAAGAAATGACGACAAATCCATCTTTTATATGCCTTACCACGCTAAGACAAAATTAACATTATCTACTGCAAGCTCATATTCATTACCTACTAGCTTTCGCCCGCGACTTCGTCCATGCGGACTACCTGAAGCTTATCGCGAAAAAAAGCATCCATGTTCTTCTAGGATATTAAAAATCAATGAAAAGGTATAGCACCAACGCTCTTGATGTTTTTTGACAGACTTATTATTTAATTTCCATGGCAACCGTTCCTTACAACGGGTAATCAACATTTTCCAGGTTTCCCGTGGTACCTTACCATTATCCAGGATTAAAAGTATCCCATGTTTTATTACAGAGTATTAGCTATCTCTATTCCAAATTTCATCAAAAGCATTAATTTTATTTTTTAGCCGTTATCGCGTGAATGCTCCCCAAACAAACAGACAACGTTTCACTTTTATATATTGGTATGGATAAAATTGCCAATCAGATGTTCCACAACGAAAACAAATGACTACCCACAAGCAGCAGCCGTTCACGGGCATGTCTTGTGTACAGCCATGGCTCCCCTCAACCATTTAAGAGGGAAGGAAGTGATCCGCGGTACACAGAGCTGCCGCAAGTCAAGACATTTTAGTGAGCTTGATCATGAATGGAGATGGACATTACATGAAATAGGTATACATACAAACAAACAGACAACGTTTCACTTTTATGTATTGTTATGGATTGGTGTGCATAATAGTCAGCGTCGTGCGCGCTGCACGCAACGATTTGTAGAATTTGTATGAATATCTATGAAATCTTATGCAACGTTGCATATCTATCAGCAATGTCAGAGGTCGTCATATATATATGGATGCGCTCTGATGAGGTCATCAGATTCGATATGTTCGATGCACATTGGCGTTTGCATTTTATTTTATACGTATCCGTATTTGTAACTGAAACCATACCAATAACCTTACTGGCAAATGCACGTTCACCATAACAAGAGTTTTAATTTTTGTTCGTTGAAAAGATAACGCATAATTTATTAAAATATTAACTATGACTACTTACTTGCACTACATTTGAGTGTTCATAAAATAATCACGAATACGAATTATCTTATCGCAAGTTTTAATTGCGAAAGCAAACAAAGACACAGATTCAAATAAAAATGTTAATAGTTATAACGTTTCTGTTTTGGTCGTGATTTTTAAAGCGCTATTCACTAATCTTAAAGTGTTGAGGATAATATGAATTATGAATAAAATTTATACTTTTCCTCGCATGGTCTCTCGTTACTGGGTTCCGCTCTTATGCACCGAGTTAATGAGCTAGGACAGTGCGCAACCTCAGCAGTGTAACAATTTCTAATTTATTTTATATTTGGTTTTTATTTAATTTATTCAGCGTGAGAGAAGTGGGCAGGTTTCTGATGCTTGTTTCGATACGATAATCTCGGCTTACAGGATGTTTGTTGCGATTTAATTGGCACTCGAAATGCTTGGACGTTTTTGCGCCTGCCTTTTATTGCTGGCTAACGAAAAATGAACATAGTTTTGTACGATATACCGAGGTACCGACGCTTGGATCTCTTTTTTGCAGAAACTAGTTTTAGCCCATCCACGAGCTACAACATAATACTTTAATCGCAAACACTTATCCATCATGAAATGGAAGCTTTTGTACCCATGTCCACCTACCCAAACCGTCTATTCCGAGAAACCTAAAAGATATACGTTACTTAATTAAGGAGCATACCTAATTGTAGATACCCTTTATTTAAGAAAGCTTCGAAAAATGCTGCTCATGTAGTGAAAACTAAAAACAAAATGTTGTTTCTGCTGACTAATTAGATTTTGTTTATTTACTTAATTGCGACCGATCGTAAAAAGCGTCGCAAGGTATTTAGATTACAACAAAAAGTCACACATCAATCAACCAACAACAAGTACCGCTTAATAAAGTAACAATGCATTCCAATTATTATTCTACGATGTTCAAATATTGTAGTGAAGTGGAGTAGGCGCGTCATAAATATTGTGTGTTGATGTACTGACGACACTGACGACAGCGGCTGACGCAGCGTGAGAATGTTTGGTGCTCACATACTAAACCTTGTTTTAGGAATGTTAAGGCTGATTCCTACTAACGATCGATAATTCTCTAGCCGACACCTTCTAGGCAAAAAATCCTTGGACCTGCTCTCAGTGTTTTTTTTAGGAAAATGCTTGTGTTGAAACTATACCTACGGTATATATACGGTACCTAGGTAACTATCATTATTTGCCATTATACAGATTATAAGACAATAGCGACCCGCTCCGCCTTGTAATTTAGAAAAAAAATAAAGAAAAATTTGTTGAGTTCTCGCACACTCGACCTTCACTTCACTTCGGGGGTCGGTGGCTCGCTTCGCTCGCCACCTACCCCTACGCTACGTTCAGGTCTCGTATGCTCGTTTCACTCAATTTATGTATGTCTTAAGGATTAACCTACGTAAGCCATGTCAATTAATTTTTCGGTGGCTTGGCTGCAAAATATTGTTTTTTTTTTCAACTTATCTAAAAACTTAATTAAGTTTTATTATATGTATACCTTCCGTTATTATTTTTTAACTGATGTTGAAAACTGCATCCAAATCCTTTGCGGGTTTAGGAGGAGTTAGCGGAAATACAGACAGACGCGGATAGCGACTTTGTTCTATACTATGTAGAGATGTACAGAAGAGATAGAGAATAGCGACTGGACTAATCGAAATAAAAATATGGCATGTCACCTCTTCAATATGGGTGCGTAATAGGAAAGAGTTAAAGCTTTTGTCAAGGTTTCGTTTTGAGAATGAAACAAAATTTATCAACCTATACAAGACGCGCAAAAGAACAATACATAGATAAAAATAATCACTAGTGTTAATTGCTCTTGAAATATATGAATTCTAATTCACATTTAATTAAGCCTAGTAAAAAAAGTTAAGGCTTAACATCAGCTTAATTTTTATCTTTATACGTATTAATACATCAACATCCGTATACACAATAAACATTAAACTAATAAATTATGACTAAATAGATACTATTTCCGGCAGCAGACAATCAATATTGATGCTATCAATCTCCTTTTAATCGAGATAATACTTATACAATAGGAACACAATGACAAAACAAATCAATGTCATCTTAGGCAACGGCGAGAGATTAAACGACAAAGCGTTGACCCCTTGCATTAAGACGAAATCAAAAATGTTAGGTGGCGCGACCCTAGCACATATTTCAAGAATCATCCGCTCGCCCATATTGGGCGGCGGGACAATGGACCGGACAACACACAGTTAACGCCGCAAATGCCGTAAGCGCTCATAAATCATTGACATAGCGGAAGTGCGTGGCCAGCCAGTGGTGAGAACACCCCTGCAATAACGGTTACGCGGCCGTCTCCGGCATTTTCAGCGTTCGTTATAGATAAATTAAATGCCAACACATCCCGCGCGGGCAAGCGCAGCGTCGGCGTGCCAGGAATGTCCGAATAAATTTTTTGATAAACGCACCGGAAGCTAAACCTATTACGTGACACTGCCCCCGTTCCGTCTTCCACTCCTCGGTTATTGTTTTTCTTGGTCGGCATTCGAGGTATTTGAGCTTTTATCCCGACCGGCATATGGGAAACGCGGCTCTTTGAATCGATTAGATCTTAATCGATAAACTGTAATAGGTCAGTTTTGTGTCGGAATTAATCAAGCGTCAAAGGACTGGCTATAATTGAGCGCCAAAGGCTGCGGGTCTGTCGTATATCTCACTAATTAATGGATTCGCTAGAACTGTTTTTGTCACAAAAGAAACCGCTCGAATATAAAAAAAGTCTCAGGGCATTTTGTGTTCAGATAGAATAATAACCCGTCCTCCAGCCGGTGATCGTCGTTTGTGTCGTAATGTAGAACGATACAAAGACATTGAAATCGACTTTATTATAATTATTTATCCGTTTCGGAGGGTCACAACTGGTGCGTGCAAGTACGATATAAAGAAATATTAATATTCCCGCGATCATAAACAAGCAGTTTGACGATGATAATTCGAACGCATAAAACAGAGCGTTATCTGCGATCGAAACGCAGCCCCGGGAAGTTTAGTGTGAAATGTGTTCTCAAAGACACCGTTTAGTAGCATAATGCGCGTGACTGTCGTACAAATTATGCATTTTCGAGACAAGTCGATTTTATTGCCGCGGAAGTGACGTCAATAAACCATAGTGTACAGCACTTTAATGTTCTCGTATAATTTCTGATCAGATCCGTTCACGATATGCAGTATGACACGGAAGGCAAAGCACGTGACTTTGATGAGGACACTTTCAAATATAAACAAGTTGACCGTTTTATGAGGTTTGAAACCCTATAAAATGAACTCTTAAAAAAATGCGGAGTGGGGCTGTGTCGGAGATTGTGTGTTTCTCTGGTATAGAAAGTACCTATGAAGTACAAAATATCAAATTTCACTCAGATATGTCAAACAGTTTTTTATCGTTTCTATTCACCGGATTGAGATACCAATTACATTAGTTTTAAGTCAAAACCTAGTTTTTACGTGTGTGTGAACAGACAAACAGAAAGACCCTTTTTAAGTTTTTTTTCTATTCTTTGGCTTCTAGCTCCCAAATGAATGGACCGATTTTGATGCGTTTTTTTCTGTTTGAAAAGATTTCAGCCCTTGGATATATTTAGCCTTGGAATAGCACATAATTAGTACATTTAACCTAGAGAAATGACCACGCGTGCGAAGCCGCGGGCATCAGCTAGTATATAATATATGTACTATGTGGATACTTCTATATCTATATATTTATGTAATATACTAGCTGTGCCCGTGGCTTTGCCCGCGTGGTCATATCTCTGGGTTATGATTACCTTGTGTAGGTACTATTCCAGAACCTAAAATACCAATACTCAAAATTCCATCAGCTGTCAAATAGTTTTTAATCGATTGCTCAGCTTCTAATCATCGTATTAAGAAATAAAGTACCCCAGTTTTAAGTCAAACCCTAAACTATTCAACAGTGAAAGCCAAATCGCAATCAGTGCATTATATTTTACGTGATGAGTGAACAAACAGACAAACGTAATCAGGCAGATACGATTTTTAAAAACATTATATTCTCGTTTTAGTCCTCTAGACCATTTTTTATTAAATGTTCTACTTTGTACTGACTTTCTGTTATCTATATTGTAGAAAAGCATTGTTGGAAAAAAGAAATTCTACAGTACACAACGGTAACCTAAACTCCAGCACAGAGCGAATGAGAGGGTTTTTTGGAGGAATAGATGTGGGGTAGTTACCGGCCATTTCAGGCAATTTCCTCTTGTAGATATGTAAATACCTCTTTTGCCTGAAATGACCGGTAAGTACCCCACATCTATTCCTCCAAAAAACCCTCTCATTCGCTCTGTGCTGGAGTTTAGGATACCGTTGTGTACTGCAGAATTTCTTTTTTCCAACAATGTTTTCCGGGCGCTGCAGCACCTTTTGTGATTTTTACTTTTTTCCACCCTTTATTTTTATATTTACTTCTGTACACTTTTTTAACTTTTTCATATTGTATCGAATGTTACCAACGAGATCTTTACGTATACCGAATTAAAGATAACAAAAACATAAATTTTGCTGATTTTGCTCTGTGCTTCCTGCCCTTTGCCCAACATTTTTGTCTTTTGACAAACATTAAATATTACTTCATAGAGCTGACTACATAAGCTAAAACATGACGCTAAAATTAGATCTCTGGACGTTATAGTTTCAGAGTCATAAAAGAGAGACGATATACCTCATAGTTAAATATTTAAACGGGACTTAATCGCGCTGAAAACTTAATATTTATTTACCTCGACGTTTTGATCAAGTTGCATTGATTGTGGTCACGAGAAGATTGTAGTAGCGGGTGTCAGCGTCGAGAAGGGCGAGCGTTGTCTCCAACTACCCGCATTTGGTTTTGTAAAAATTCAGAATTGTCACGACACACTACACTAACGACATCTGCAGATATCTTTTGACATAAACCGCGACACGAACACTTGCTTATCACGGGATTCCAGGACGCAGCCAACTTGAAACCATCCTCTCGGTTGAAATTGGGATACTTTTTAATTTCAACCGCTTCACGTACAATCCTGGAGTAGTAGTGACGTTCCGTGGAGAGGATCTTCGGGTCATGGAGTTCAATCCAGTGATTAGGGCCCGATACCCACACACAATACCTCATACCGATACGGTCACTTTTTTAGTCATGGTACCCCATATGTAACGGAGTGATTTTAAAGACTTTTCACGTCAGAAGTTCATATTTTACCCGATTGAGCGGAGCGTCTTCGTCAGCGCGGACTACAGTTTATCGCCAAAAAAAGCATCTTATGTTCTTCAAGGATATTAAAAACCAATGCAAAAGTGTAGCACCAACGCCTTGATGCTTTTTGATAGACTGTTATTATTCCGTTTCCATGGCAACCGTCCCTTACAGCGAGTAATCGTCATTTTCCTGTTTTCCCGTGGAAACTTATAATTTTCCGGTAAAAAGTATCAAATATGAATCGCTAAATTGTACAGTACCTATTTACAAAGCTTCACCAAAATCGGATCTGCAGTTTTGGCGTTAAAACTCCCCAAAAAATCAAACAGATAACGTTCCACTTTTATATATTGGTGTGGATTGGGGACGGGGTTGTGTCGATATAAAGGAGGTTTTGCCCATAATCACCACGCTGGGCATGTGGGTTGGCGATCGCAGGGCGTAGCTTCTCGCACCGGTGAGGCTGCTGCCCGTCACCGGTCTGCTGGGTTGGGCAGCATTCGCCAAGCAAGAAATCCTCTCGTCGTCCATACCGCAGTTCCTGAAGATAAAAGTCTTCAATCAGTGTGTCCTACCAGTCATAACTTACAGGGCCGAAACGTGGACAGTCATGGTTAAACTAGTCCACAAATTTAAGGTTACTTAGTGAGCTATGGAGAAAGCTATGCTTGGAGTTTCTCTGAAAGACAGGATTCGTAATGAAGATATCCAACGGAGAACCAAGGTGACCGCCATAGGTCTGAGGATAAGCAAACTAAAGTGGCAGTGGGCTGGTCACGTTTCCAGAAGAACCGATAACCGATGGGGTAGACGAGTTCTCGAGTGGAGACCACGTTTAGGCTAACGTAGTGTACAACGCCCTGTGGCCAGGTGGAGTGGCGACCTGCGAAAAGCAGCTGAAAGAAATTGGATGAAGCTGAAGACCAAGGTCAGTGGTATGCATAAGGAGAGGCTTACGTCCAGCAGTAGAAAAATATAGGCTGATGATGGGGACGGGGTTTAGTTGCAAGTGGCATTCAATCGTAATCAGTGTAGCCGTTTTGATGTGACAGCGAGTACCAACTTACCAAAATTTACCCAATTTCCCGTGTGAATTTTCCATTTTCCGGTATAAATGTATCTTATGTATTGTATTGTGCAATATCTACCTATCATCACCATCATTGGTAGCTCAATCCACCCACAGGCATAAGACTCCTCCCTCTTACGCCAATCATCTCCGTCTAGAGCCAATCTGAGCCAGGTCTTTCCTACAAAGTTATTTATGTTATCGACCCATCGTTACACTTGTTTTCCACGGCACGACCTGCATCACCACATCTTGCCAAGTGTTCTGCCCATCGCCACTGAGTTTATTTATACATGAAATCCGATGTCTCCCACCTTGGTTCTTTTTCAGATCTCCGTATATCTAACTTCTGTAATTCAAATTTATGCCTACTATAAAACGCTCCACGACCCGTTGTGCAACTCGCACCTTGTGCACATTTTCCTTGGTGAGCGTCCATTTTTCGGCACCATAACTCACTGTGGATTTGGGCACATTGGTTGTCTTCTGACATTGCAGTATCATTCAGTCTCTGGCCACGCCATCAAGATCTATCTATATTCAAAACTTCATCTTAGTTATTTTTGTGTGAGAGGAAGTAGGTAATAGACATTTTCCCGTTTTCCCACGGCAACTTTACGTATTCCAGGATAAAAGTACCATATTATACATCTTCATCAAACACCGTTTAAGCGTGAAAACGCCCGCAACAAGCAAACAGACAACGTTTCACTTTGATATCCATACCAATATATAGAAGTGAAACATTGTCTGTTTGTTTGTTTGTTCGGGGAGTTTTAACGCGATAACGGATTTTGATGAAATTTAGAATGGAGATTGCTTATACCCTGGAATAAAACATAGGATACTTTTTATCCCGAAAAATTGTAAGCTTTAAGGAAGTTTTTAAGGAAAATGTTTTCTCGCTGTAAAGAACGGTTGCCATGGAAACGAAATAACAACAAACATCTCTCAAAAAACATCAAGAGTTAGTGATATAATGTTGCATTAGTTTTTAATAGCCTAGAACAACATAGGTTGCTTTTTTCGCGATAAACTGTAGTCCGCGCCGACGAAGTCGCGGGCGGGTTAACTAGTATATAATATTACAGCGAAACGAAACGGACAAAAGGGTATGAAATGACGATTAAGTAATGTTCTTAATAACTCGTGCAACGCTTGCGTGTTTCCCATCTAGTAAAATTTTGTGATACTAAAAACATAATAATTGTGATTATAGATAGATCGATATTGATAGGAAATGGGGTTTTAGAACTTTATGACTTTGCAGCCTTGCAAGAAGTTTAGATACTTCTAATAATTAATATTTTAAAGAGGTAAAGTTTGTGAGTTTGTGCGGTTGTAGGGATCTACTGAATCTACTGAACCGATTTTAAAATTATTTTACCAATAGAAAGCCTCGGTATTTGCGAGTGTATATATATATTAATATATATACACTCGCAAATACCTCGTATAGATATATATTAAAATAACCAAGCGTAAGCCGCGGGCATCAGCTACTATGTATTAATTACGTCGATGTGCGAAAAGTAATTCAAATTTATTTTTTGCCAATATTCCCCGAGCGACCGATTATTTAGTGCGTATGAAAACCGTTTAATAACTATGTAAATAATAAACTACATGTAATATCCTGAATCATGATAAATTTGTTCTAAATTAACTCCAAAAGTGCATTACAATTACAACATGTGGCTCGCTACACCGTGACTTTTCGAGGTATCCTGATGTCCAACGCAATATGATAATCAATATTAGATCTTTCTTTCCGATCTAAGAAGATTATTTTACAAAGGATTCCTCCCATAGGTGTCAGTTTCAATGAGATAGCTGATTTGTTAGCTAAACAAGCTTGTAGTGACGGTATTGATTTTCAATTACTCTATCCTCATAATGACTGCTTATATTTAGACAAAAATATGTGCCGTGATCTATGGAAAGAGTATTTCGATGAGCGGTCCAGAGATGAAGGAACCAATTTGTTACAAGACAATCTAACCTCAGCCCTTAAACTCGCCATGGATTGATAACAGTCTGCTGGGTAGGCAGGATCTGCTTTTACTGTTTCGACTGCGTTCCGGGCACATTCCATTGAGTAAGTTTGCGTATCTCATGCGGGAAGTAGTTCACCTTTGTGCAGCGCATGTAATAAAGTTGAGGACTTGTACCATATTTTAATGGAATGTATCAGAAATTAAAGGCCGGGACGCTTATTATTTGGGGACAGTTCCACTGGATTATGTAATCCTTATTTGTCTTATCCGAAGTCAGATAAAGCCAAGATCATTCTAAACCTCAATAAATGTGCATTAAAAGTCAGAACATAATTAATGTCGGCTTTGTGTTTTAGGTAAGTAGCAATAATAGTTTATATAAGTCCGTATGTCCATGGATGTCTCTTACAGTGCGATATGTTCGCAAAAAAGCTTTTTAATAAAGATAAAAAAGAATAACTTCATGTATTGAAATATTTCTTTATTGTTGTCGGTATTAATTATATAAGTTAGTATTTTTTAATTATATCATTATGATAAAACTTGGAGTGACCTATTTCATTCTTGAGCCACATCTATAAGTTTTTTCAAGGGTCATCTCACATCGTCTCGCAAAAAGACTTGACGCATTCCAGCCTCCAGGTCTTCCAGGCCGGGTTTCTAGGAGGATTATTTATTTATACTTTATTGCACTATTAATAGAGTACAAATAGCGAACTTAATACCAAAGGCATTATCTACCAGTCAAAACACTTTATAAACCTTAAGTTAAAAACAAAGTACATAGTTATTAATTATGTTGTCGAAAATCATCTGAAACCTTTAAATAAATTATTTTGGGGCTTTGTTCATATATTAACATTAAACAATATTAATCGGATGAACAATGCGCGAACGCGTGCAAGATATTTTTTCTATTTGTGTTCAACACGCTCTTGGCCGTTTTTTAATGTTTTGAATGTGTTCCTCTCTGTTATTACATTACGTGCCCAATATCGACTTTTCATCCGGGTTCTTATATTTTCTGCTTCCTCCTCCTCAAGTAGTATGGCTATGATATCCATCTCGCGTAATGTGTACTGAGATCTTATCAAATCTATGCGCTTCGCTTCACGTTCAATTTGAAACTATCTGTAAGCGCAGCGTTCGTTTGTTACTAACGGACCGCTCAAACCATCCACCTGGGTGGACGGCAGTTAAGAATTTTGTTGCTATCAGACCAGCTACCAGCGGTCTACTTGACTGGCCAGTTAGGAAAACTTGATCTTAAAGGACCACCAGTTTTCCACATGGATGGCCGATTAGGAAAACTTGATCTTAACCGATCACCAGCTGTTCACCTAGTTTGTCTGTTTTTTTTATGATAACCTAACCGACCTACCTGTTTTTGTATGTATGAGGATTGTTGCCATCATATTTTTGTTAACGTAATAATCCTTTACAAATGACTATCATGCGACAATTTCTAAAATAATTAGGTAGGTGCTTTAAAATTAGTATGTATATTTTTTTTATATTGCAGTAACCTTAGTGAAAAAATAGGAAATCTAAAACTAAACTAAACTTCTTTAACTAATCAAATTCCATGAAACTTTCACGCCACATAGGTGAGACAAAATGTTATTTAATTTATCTAATGATGATATACAGTTATTACTGCTATTATCAGTTCCGTCTGACACGTTTGTATGAATTCATCATTTATAATAGTATTTTTATGAAGAACAACTGGTATTACAATGCTGGTATTAACCAGTTTATCTAGGTGGACGGTTAGTAATACTAAATAGACTTCGGTCGTCTAGGTGATCGGTTAAGATCAAATTTTCCTAATCGACCATCTAGGTGGAAAGCTGGTGGTCTGTTAGGTTCAAGTTTTACTAACTATCCACCCAGGTAGAACTCTAGTGGTATGTTAAGAACAACATTCTTAACTGATCACCAGGTGGATAGTTTGAGTGGTCTGTTAGTAACAAACTACGGCGTCACCCCACCACCTTAGCTGCTGGACGCCTAGCCAGCTAGCCTAGTAGCTGATTGACAAACCAGCCACCGCCTAAAGCCGTAAGCTTCAATACGATACGTCAACTAGGACATCATTTATCCATGTTAGTTTGTTCTGATCCCTGCGGAGTTTTAACACAATAGCACAAAATATCGACTGTCATATTAAAACGTAATCTTGTCACGTAACTTAGGGGAGGAGGGCGAGGTAAATCCTTCCAAAGAAACTTGCGGGGAATTCATATTTAGAAAAAGGGAGTCAAAAAGGGCTAGATCAGAGAGCTTTGAAAGGGGGCTAGTCCTCTGAGAAACTAAAAGTAACTCGTGATATCCTTTAGTTACGCACGTCAATAAAAGAATCACTGTTATTGTAAATGGAGAAGGGGCGTGTAAAAGGCGGTTCACATGTTCAGTACTGGACCAGGGCACCAAGTCTACTTTTTTTAATTTAAATTTTCCGTTATTGTGACAATTACTGTTAAAACAATTGTCAAAATTATGGAAAATTTAAAACAGAAAACAAAACTCGGCAAATGAAAAACTATTAAAGTAGAATAATACTAAAAGTGATGAAAGCGAAAATTTTGCCATAATTCATTAACAATCTGTGAAAAAAAACTTTTGGTAGAACTGCAGCTTAGGAGGTGCGCTACAGGTGCAGTAAAGCTTGGATGCAGGACGGTCGCGGAGGCGAGAGGTGAGCTAAAGCATGGTATAGTATATAGCTGCCAAGGAAAAGGTTATATCATCAGATTTTATTCGTACTAGATGTCCTTAGAACCGCGTCAGCCAAAGGGAGAAGCCAGTGCCACGACTTAAGCAAAGAGCCATCTCCTGATAAATTAGGAGGGCCATCAGCCAGACGCCTTCTGAAGATTATAAAAAACTGTATTACATCAGTGATTCATCTCCCTGATGAATAAGTTATTTTTTTTGAATTCATCGTCTGGTATCAAAGAACAAAATAATAGAAAAGTTATTTTAAACTACAAAGACCGACAAATCGTTCCTTGCAGAGTGTATGTGACTTGGACGATTCGGTCTGATGAAGGTAAGGTGTATGAAAATGAATGAAGATCGCAGAAGCTCCTCAGCATGAGGTACTTATTTTCGCAACAGACAAAGGGCGCCTAATCTGAGTTACTATAAGAAACTACTAAATAACTATAAGAAAGCTAAGATTCGACAAATATTCAGGCAAGGCAAGAAAGTAAACCTGTTCGCAGGAATAAAACCACCTTTAATAAGATAATAAGTTGATTAAAAACATAAGATTTTATGCATTAGCCATGTCATGGTGAACCTTAGAACGGACTATCACAATGAAATGCTTATACAATATATCGTGTTTGTGCTGCTAACCGTTGAGGACTTCCCTAGTCAGGACCCAACCCTGAGTGCAGCAAACATGTCATGGTAAAACTTATAAAAAATAACATAATAAAATGCGTACACAAAATTTTGTGTGTGCTGTTAACGATTGAAGAGTTCCTTTATCTTGAGCTAATCCTGGATGTCGATTTAGGTCATGTTTATCATAAAATTGCATTGTCATCGGAACTGAAGCAACTTGTAAAAACTCATCTCCGTAGGATAAGAGAAAGTGGTTCTATTTCAGTTTGCAGGGTTGACCTAAACAAACATACATAACATACGTACAAACATTGTAAGTTAAATAAAGCTCAGAATAAATAATAGTACTTATGAAAACTTTTTGAAATAGACACACACAAACAAATATTTTGTACGCGCTTTGAATTTCAGAAATTTCAGAAATCCTTCCTTGGTGCACCTCTAGGGTACCAAAGGAATATTTTCTCCAAATTTCAAGTCAAGAGATCCACCGGTTTAGGCTGTGTCTGTGGGTCAGTCAGTCAGTAGTTGCATACTTCTGGAAATTATACTTTTATTTGGTAAAAATTCTAACTTTATATTTTAATTCTTTTATTTTTTTTGGAAAACGTTTTTATTTAGTAACTTTCTTATTTATCTATCTGTCTGTCTTTCCAAGTGGAATCTTGCAACTTAAATATCGAGCACTGCCCGATTAGCTATGCGGCTGAAACTTTCAGGGTAGCTCACAAATCGATGACAACGCTCTATAAAAAAATGGTTTTTAGATTACTATTGAAATCTACATTTGTTGCTTGTTTTCTAAGTATATGTATTGAACTAACTTACAGTCAGTAGGCTAATGGTAGACACAGCTCACGGCCTATGCAGAAGACGTTTTCCTCAGGTGCTGCTAATTGCACAAAGTTAAAAAAAGCCTTGGCGATAATCCTAGAAACTACTTCGGGGTCGTACCTATCATAAGAAGCCTGTCCAGCAGCTTGCTCGTAATTTTGGTCAGGTGGTCATGATTTCGGCCGCTTGTGTTTTCGTTAAGCCATGTCCGAAGCCCTCTGGGGCTTTTGAGCCAAATATTTCGTTAACCAAATAAAAATAAACTGTCATAGAAAAATCACTGTGACTTAAAAACTTAAAAATAACTATTCAACAAGATCCCAATTGATGTTTTTTTTATCTTCACTCTAATTGTAAAAAACAAATTAGTTTATGTGGAGCTATATTTTTTTTTGTTTTAATTTTATTATTTTATGTAGCGGTTAAAAATTTATAGATGTGCCAAATTTCAAATTTGTAGTCATAATAGTTTCTGAATAAACTAGCTATGCCATATGGACAGACGGACGGACAGATAGACATGGCGAATCTATAAGGGTTTCTTGTTTGACTACGTAACCCTAAAAAGTGAGTGCAGATTAAAATTTCGAACTAGTGTTTTAAGCACAAAACAAATAGATCAAATTATGATGCTGAAGAGATTTATTTTTTAGCCCCTAGCATTTGACCGCTATCTCACCTTGTGATAAGAGTCGACGGTGGAACATGCTTGCCTAGAAGATACCCATTCACTGTTGACTTCAATACTCCCATATTAAAGTTTTAAACTGCTCTTTACATACCCAACGGGTATAAGTAGCTAGTCTACAAATTTATGAAACATCATTACGTCCCAAATATAAATGGTGTGTGACGCCGAAACGTTCAAACTGCACCTGAAGTAAGTGACGATGTGTTCAACGGTGGAGCATGCTTGCCTATAAGATACCTATCTATTCAATCTCGACTTGACTCCCAGATTATAGTTCTTGGGAAACATAGACGCGGGTAGGTAGACACTACAATCTTCATGCTTCGTCACACTAAATACCATGTACAGTGTACAAAGTAGTGATTTTCTGAAATTAGTCGTGATTCCTACGATTTAGTTTTTAATTTTCCTGAAGATGTTACACTAAAAACTGCTCGTAACACATGTCAACGCAGGGTATAAGTAACTGGTCTGCAAATTTATGAAACATCATTACGCCCCAAATATAAATGGTGTGTGACGCCCAAACGTTCAAACTCCCTACAAGATTTAGCACCGACTCCAAAAAATGATATACTTCGCATCTTATATTGAACGGGAAATAAATCGTATACTTCCTTTAAGTGCCAATAAAAGTTGGAGTAAATCATAAAAGTATCACTCGACGAGAAACGTCTATAACAAGTGTGTTATTGCGGAATAATTCAGTAGGTAAGGAGGGTGTTTTGAAGGATGGCTCCCTCTAGATTGTGCTGAAGCCTCGACCTGAAATTCCCGATGCTCTATCGAGCCTTCAATTATTTATCGGACCCATGTCTACTTTTCATTTTACTCCTTTCCCGGCATGGCTTTCAGTGTTGGGAAATAAACATGTCACACCGTTGGGAATAAGCTTTACACGGATAGCGGTATTGTGCCTGTAAACTATATCGGTTACGGTTGCGCCCCTGACATTGATGTATAGCCTTTCATTTGTTATAATATTATCTAGATTTACTGGCGATCCATAAAACTATTATTTTATGATCAAGATTAGTAACGTACCTATGTAGTTAATTTTGAACTAATTATCGCAAAATCAATGAACGTCAACTAAGTACCTAAATGAATTAATAATCGAAAATATTATAGTCTTTTAATAAAAAAATATGTATCTATTATATTTATTTATTTATTCTTTTTTATTTTTGTTATATTCTTCCTTTAATAAATATCAAGTTATCCGAAAAAGTCACACCTGTGCCTAATTATTGTACCTTTTTAATGAGAAAAATATGTTTTTTATCAAGTAAACTAGTTTTCCCGCCCGCGACTTCGTACGCGTTATCGCGAAAATAAGCGCCATATTTTCTTCTAGGATATTAAAAACCAATGCAAAAGTAGGTATAGCACCAATGCTCTTGATATTTTTTTGACAGACTTGTTATTTCGTTTCCATGACAACCACAGACCATTATGTGATGACAACCGTTCCTTACAGTGATTATTCAACATTTTCCAGTTTTCCCGTGGATACTTACAATTTTCTGGGATAAAAAGTATCATATGTTTTATTCCAGGATTTAAGCTATCTTCATTCCGAATTTCATCAAAATCCGTCCAGCCATTATTGCGTGAAGGCTCCCCAAACAAACAAACAGACAACGTTTCACTTTTATAAACTGATACGGATTATGAATTCGCAGAGTAATAATTACTTTGACACAGCTCTATTTCTACATTTCAGTGTCGTCACATGCATGCAATATTATATACCTTTTCTAGTAATAAATCAAAAGCGTAATTTATTGTTACTGTTAACCATAAAATAGTATCATTAGGCAGACTAGCAGTTGAGGAAACATAAAAAAATATATTATCTTTTCACGTGTTTGCGCGATAAGTCGTTAAGAGCAAGTAAGAGCCTAGTAAACGCTTTGAATTATGCGTTCAGTGAAATATATATCAAAAATGAAAATTATTTAAATATCAGTTGAGGGAGTAATAATAATTTCAAAGGGTTCAATTTATATCCGTCAGCGTTCAATTATGATAGACTTGTTGGTAATGACCAATACAAAACATGTCTATCATAATTGAACGCTGACTTATATTATGATGAACAGAAATGTTTATCATTACGAACTAAAATATCTAGTGTTTTTTCGTGAAAAATATCTATGAATGAACAAAAATTTCTACGAATTCATTTTAAAAGTTTTGTACTCAAAAAGTCCAAACTGAACCCAATTCTTGTCTGTCTTCCTGTCAGCCAGTCTGTAAAAATTTAAAAATATATAAAACTTTTTAAAAAATATGCTAGAATATCTAAATATAGTTATTTGGCTATTCAAAAATTATAATCAAAGAACATTATTAAAATTAAAATGAATAGGTACTCAAAATCTTATGCCCAAAAACCTTTAATTATCGTAAATTGTTCCGTAAGTCTAATCCTTTTGAATCCTCAAATAGATAGTGTTACTGAATTTTTCTTCTGCCTGAAAACAGTATCACAGTGTCTAACTGAATTAGTCTTCTATCTTCAATTATTCGAGGTTATTATTTAAATTTATCTTTTGGGGGTTTCGTAGTTAAATTGGGAACTCTTATGGTTTCGTCATATCCGTCTTTCCGACCGCCTGTCCGTCCGCCTGTCCGTCTTGATATCACAGCCATTTTATTCAGAAACTATTAGCACTTTAAAGTTGAAATTCGTCACATGTATAGATATTTATAACCGCTACATAGTTATATAAAAAAAAACGAGCAAGCCCTACAGTTGTCGCATATGATGTGTAATAACTGATATCTCACCTTGGCATACTCTAGCACCGCGTGCGCTCATTGGTCAACTGTGAATCAGCAACTAATTCATTTGACCTATCTGATCTTACTTTTTGACAGAAAATCGTATGTCTTGATAGCTTAGCCGGGAACCGTTCGGCTGATATTCTGAAGTACGTGAGTTCTATTCCCGACTGAAGTGTTTACCTGGACTTGACTAACACTAGAAATCCAGGGATGTTGAATCCGATTCCCGTAATCTAAGCAACGACGGCCCAAGCCGAGTTTCGTACCCCCTGGGTGCCTTTGAGCTAGTCGCCAAAAATGTAAACTTTGGCGAAGCATCTTTTGCACTAGCAATAAAATAAATAAATAAAAAATAAAAATATCATTCATACAATAAACTTTGAGTTGCTCCATTACATGAAAAGTGAAAGAAATTATATAATTATATTCCTTCGAGTGGGGTCTCGTTTGATAAGTATTTTAACGTTATAATGAGGTACTTTTTAAAAAAAAACTTTCTGGTTCTGTTTACGAAATATTTGGCTCTAAATTGACCTTATTGCTTCAGTTGCATGTCCTCCTCCAACTCATAAAGTACAGTACTAAAAATAATGAAAAAATGTAGGGCACTAGCGCTTGATACGAATTAACTAACAAAATTAAAGGCTATATAAGGCTTACTAGTTTACGAGCTATAGTTGACCAAGATAACGCATTTTATGCCCGCGCATATTATACAAATCCGTAGTGAGACACATAATCCAATCCTTTAAACAACTTTGTTAGCGTATCACGTAAAAATATAAGACCGATCGCAATGCGGTTTTCATGGGATCCTGGCCTAACCCTAAGTTTTTGCATGTCTAACACTATTTGCCCGTTTTTTTAATGATCAAATATACAGTGTACCTAACACTTATCACTGAATTCTGCCTCAAAACAATATTATTGTGTGTCACTGAATTTGTCTACTGCCTGATTATTCTATTCTGCGCGATAGACTAAAATTCTTTCAATCAATTGCAAAACCTTTATCATGCAGTCCGTTGTCAGTAAATAGGTACGAGTACATAAAACGTGAGGTAAGTATGGTCCGCACAACGCTCGGGCATCCTCCATGTTGCGGCCAGTTATGTGAGGCAAAAAGCGATGATAATGACAAAGACCATCGGCGCAGAGGGCGGGATGAGGCTCCGCCAGAAGACGCGTGTCGAATAACGATGTGTTTTCAGTGTAGACCGTGAAATCATTCAGAAAAGTCAGCATTGTTTTTTTTAATGTGCCTATTTGTACATCATTTGGTAGATTTGATGACCTGGAAATGGTAAACAAAATGGATCTTCAATTCCAGTTTTTAACAGTTCTGAATTAAATCTGTGGGTACGTAAGCTGATGATGCATCAGGATGGATGCAACTGAACAAGCAGGAAAAGTATGTAAGTCAGCAAAGACATAATCAGTGGCGGTAGCAATGATATTAATGATGGAGGAGCTTTATGACAAAACAGTAGCTCGTTGTTAAGAAGTTTTACAAACGAAAGCAGGTAAGTAGGACTATTTAAGGATCCTATGTATAATTCCAGAACTAAAGGTACCAATATTTTATCAAATTCCATCGAACTTCGTTCAGACGTCAAATAGTTTTTATTTATTTCTCGGGTTTTACTCATCGGATTGAGATATCAAGTACACCAGTTTTTAATTCAATATCTAAACTATTCAACAGTGAAAGCCGCCTTTCAATCGGAACAGTAGTTCTTACGTGATGCATATTTGAATCGTTATATTCTTGTTCAGTAGCTTATTATTATATGTCCCTAGAGTTTTTTATAACTTTGTTTTACTTTTTATTACTTGGTCCTTTATTATAAGTATAGATTGTTTTAATTAAAAGCATATTTTTCTTTTCAAGTCAGTAGAGAAGTCAACAACGGCTGAATATGCCGAATCACAAAATCCGAAAGACAAAAAACCCTCCATTGTGTTCTATCACCACCGTATTTTTTTCTTTATACACTATTTTCTGAAGATGTTGTCCTATCTGTAACTTTCCTAGTTTCATTCGCGTAATATAAAATCGTAGTGATACTTCTCAGTGGCATGGTGAAGAGGGGAGGCCTAAGGCAATAGTAGAAACACGTCGCGAACATCGTTTGGGGGTCACGTAATGCTACGATACCGAATTACCCGTTTGTGCAAAGTGATCCTTATTGTACCCAGGGAATATGCCACTGCGAAGAGATAAAAGTATCCTGATGATATAAAGTTTTATAGGTTTGCGGATGAGCCGGAACTTATGGTGTAATCCTATTTAATTTTGCCATTGACTTGAAAATCTGAACAGTGTAAAATACCACGCATGTGGTACTATGTTTAAATTATATTTTTTATTTACTTACATTGCCCACGTGGACATTTTCCTCTGGTAAAAGTATTTCTTAAGTACAAAATACCATACCATCAAAACTCCATCAGCCCTCAAAAATATTGAAATAAGAAGTACTATAGATTTTAAGTCAAAATGTAAGCTATCCAACAGTAAAAACCGCGTTCAGTGCATTTTTACGTATTTATTAACATCCAGACTTGAGACAGGCATTATGACAAAATAAAAAAAGCACGTTTTCTCATTTCAGGGCCCCTAGAGCATTTTTAATTATTTTCATTGTACAAATTTTTGTTTATATAATATGAGTCGGTGTGCATAGGCTTAGGTACTAAAAATTACATCATAGGTTAAATCAATTATTACAATTATTGAGTAGATGAGTTAGTAGTTAGTGGATATTAATGTAATTTTATTCTTTTCGTATTGAATTTGCAGACAGTTTTTATTTTTAGGCTTCTGAGTAGCCACGTCAACAGGCCTTTCTGTGGCCTTCATGTTGTCCTAATGAAAAAAAAGAATTCGACGAATGGTTACATCTACACAAAGTCACAGAAATCATAGATATTATTGTCGTTAAATTTCAGTACATCATACCATTTTTCATGATATTTTAAGTTCGGTGAGTAGTCACGTCAATAGGCCTATCTGTGACTTTCATAAGGTCCTAATGAAAAAATAATTATACATAAAATATTATTGTCGTTAAATTTCATTACATCATACCAATTCGTATGATATTTTTAGGCTGGTGAGTACTCACGTCAACAGGCCTGTCTGTGGCTATCATAAGGTTCTAATGAAATTAAAGAATTCGACAAATGGTTACAATTACAAAGACACAAAAATCATAGTTATTATTGTCATTAAATTTCATTACATCATACCATTTGCATGATATTTTTAGGCCAGTGAGTAGTCACGTCAACATGCCTGTCTGTGGTCTTCATAAGGTCTTAACGAAAAAAAGAATTCGACAAATGGATACAATTACACAAATTCACAAAAATTTAAGATATTATTGTCGTTAAATTTCATAAAATCTTTCCAATTCGCATGATATTTTAGGCCGGTAAGTAGTCACATCAACAAAACTGTTTGCGGCCTTCGTAAGGTCCAAGTGAAAAAAGAATTCGAGTAATGGTTACAATTACACAAATTCTCAAAAATCAAAGATATTATTGTTGTTAAATTTCATTACATCATACCATTTTTCATGATATTTTAAGTTCGGTGAGTAGTCACGTCAATAGGCCTATCTGTGACTTTCATAAGGTCCTAATGAAAAAATAATTCGACAAATGGTTAATGACACAAATAATTATACTTAAAATATTATTGTCGTTAAATTTCATTACATCATACCAATTCGTATGATATTTTTAGGCTGGTGAGTACTCACGTCAACAGGCCTGTCTGTGGCTATCATAAGGTTCTAATGAAATTAAAGAATTCGACAAATGGTTACAATTACAAAGACACAAAAATCATAGTTATAATTGTCATTAAATTTCATTACATCATACCATTTGCATGATATTTTTAGGCCAGTGAGTAGTCACGTCAACATGTCTGTCTGTGGTCTTCATAAGGTCTTAACGAAAAAATAATTCGACAAATGGATACAATTACACAAATTCATAAAAATTAAAGATATTATTGTCGTTAAATTTCATAAAATCTTTCCAATTCGCATGATATTTTAGGCCGGTAAGTAATCACATCAACAAAACTGTTTGCGGCCTTCGTAAGGTCCAAGTGAAAAAAGAATTCGAGTAATGGTTACAATTACACAAATTCTCAAAAATCAAAGATATTATTGTTGTTAAATTTCATTACATCATACCATTTCGCATGATATTACTCTGTCAACAGTCAATAGTGAGGGGTGCAGCTAACACAATTTTCCAAAGTTTCCGAAACAATATCATCACGCGTTTCCTTCCAAATATTTCTATAAGTTGCGCTCAGCTTTTAAAATCTTATTCAAACTTTATAAAATAAGAGCCGCACCCCTCTGAAGGGGTCTCAGGGTTGATATTATTGTGTAGCCATCTGTGACGAGGCCGGGACGCCATAGAAAAGACATATTTTTAGATTTAACTCGTAAATTACTTCGATCCAATTGGTTTACGCTCGTGTGAGAATTAGGAGTGAAGTTTTATTTGCCAGTGTGGTTGTTTATGGCAATGAAATGCCGGCAGGGGGAGACCGCAGTGAGATCATTACAATTTAACGCAAATAAATTAACGCAAACTTCAACTGAGTCAACTGGTAGAGATTTGAGACCACGACGTTTGTCCAGCGGTAGTGTAATACTATAGCTATAGGTTAATTTAGAAAAGGAAACTTTAATATTAATGTAAATAATTAAAAGAAACATGTGTTTATCTACCACGACATCACAAATATCTGAAGATCCTAGTACGCTAATTTTTGTTATTCAAATGTTGGAAATACACCAGTAACAATTAGAATAGTTCAAAATGATTGTCATTGCGTTAAACTTACTTCACCAGTACCAAAGCACAAACTTATATAGGTACAATTTACAAATGCAGCAACCAATGTTATATAACCTTTATTACAAAGTCTAACAGTTCAGTTTAACTCTCAAGAATGGCTACAAGTTACTTAGGTTATTTTTAACTCTGTATCCTAAAAAAGCTCTGCTGATCGCACTGATGGAACCCGACACGTAACCGACCAATTTAAAAATTATGCTTTCGTTTATTAACACGGCAATAAATTAATTTATTTTTCATAATATAATATTACGGAGCTGCTATAAAAAGTGTCTGTCACCATAATTTTGAACACAGATTGTTGCGCTAATGCGTTGACTTTAAAGGAAGGGGTTGTCGACCCCCTTTGCTCGATTTTCATTCGTCACACACACGCCGTCAAATGGAAGTTTAATTTTTTTAAATTGGAATTTTATTGCCCTTCGATATAGAATGAAAAGTGGCAATTGTTAATAGGAGTCATGGCAAACGGTCACTTTCAATAAACTAACCATCAGGATTTTACTCATTAGAGATCGAAAGGAAAACAGCCGTATCTTCTGTCCATATAGCGGCAGTTGCCCTTGAGAGCCAGTTCCATTCTAAGCTTAGCGAGCTTACCACCTTCGGTCACATCGTCATTTGGCACCAGGAGAAATAGTGGTCAAGCACCAGCCCATACATTTTATTGCAAATCTAGGAATAACTACTTGCGCTTTCAACATTTACCTTGCGTCTAGTGCAGTTGGGAAACCTTATACTAGTAATGGAGTAAATATTGTAGTCTGAGGGTTGTGTATGTTTTACTCAAAAATAGGCGAAGAATGTATTTTACCGGCCAGCAGCCGAAGGTACTTAGTAATGGTTTCAAGACATCAATGTTTTATTGTGAAAGTTTTTGTTTGTTTTAAAACACACAATTTTATTTTACTTGCTTCGAGAAATCGAAGGAATTATTGAAAAAAAAATACATACATATTTCACTATTTAATTTAATTTCAATGAGCTGTGCATTGCTTACCATTAATGTGAACATGTAGTACTTTAAGAACTTATGTGTGTTTTGTAGTACTTACCCAGACAGACCGTCTCGAAAATAGATGAATTGTTAGAGCAAATGGACCAAAGCTATTGATTTTCTATCTTTGGTTAAGATCGGGACTGAGATTAATATTGGATACAATTGGAGATACGGACTCAAACAGCACCTGAGTGCTTTGAAACTTTAATTAAGTAAAAGATAATACTTAAGACACATTATCCAGCTACTAATAATAATTAAATCAATCAAATATTATTGTTAGTAAGCAACACTGTTATATAATGTTATAAATCGAATGCTTAGTATTAACATACATAGATTTCATTATTCATCATCATCATCATCATCAGCCTGTGTTCGTCCACAGCTAGACATGGCCTCTCCCATATTTATAATGTTGGGAGGTCAATGCCCATAATCGCCACGCTGGGCAAGCGGGTTGGCAATCGCAGAACATGGCTTTTCGCACCGGTGACGCTGCTGCCCGTCTCCAGTCAGTGTTAATTAGCTACGCTAAGTTTAGTATAGTTATACCCTACGGTTATACCGCCATCAGTCTTCGTCAGAGCCTCGTTTGTTGTTCGGCAGGATGTACAACGAGCAGGTGAGGTTGACTTGGAGCACTCAGGTGTTATTTGTACTCCCTCTCTAATATAATTATTGCATGGGATTTCTCAAAAACAGGATGACTTTAAAATTAGCGTGTCGGGATTGTCTGGGTCCCGCTTACCTTCTTCTTAGCAAGCGTTTCCATCCTAGACCGAATCATCGACCGCATTAGCATAGTCGGTGGCGTCAATCATCAACATCACCACCGTCATCAGCCTGTATAGTTTGATTACTTGTACTATTATTTATTCTGTGGTTTGATGATTGTGGGACATCTTATTGTCAATTTGTCATTTTTATCTTATGTAAGTATTTGTAATTTAAATATGTTTTATTATAATTTCTGACATTTGTAAAAATTATAAAGTATTAACAAATATGGAAAAAAAAACTTTCTCTACGATTCTTGGTGCTCTCTTCAATAACGGGTTTATTTCCGAAGCACCTGTACAGTCAAAAGGGTATTTCTTTTTATAATGTGAGATTTAACTTTGTTGGCACATGACAAAGCATTTCCAATTCAAACTCAAAGCATACTTAGTTTACTTAAATTTTATTGATTTGATCTATCTATCTATTCTTATAATAAAAAAACTGTAAAGTGTTCAATTCTGTACATTGAAGATATTTAGATATTTTTTTGGATGTTTCTCTATATTCGGTACTGAGGCCAAAACTGTATTTTTTTTCTTTTTTTTCTGTCTATCTGTATTTTGGCCGCGCATCACTTCGAATCTACCTACTGAATGAATTCAATTTAAACTTGGTATGATTTGAGACAAGATCATGCTACAAGATAGGACATTGGATACTTTTTATCCCGATATTTAGCATGTTTACCTTGGGAGAGGGGATGAAAGTCAAAATGTGTACTTAGTTGAGATTCATTAAAGCGTAGTCCGATTTAATTCATTATTTTTTTGTTAGAAAGGAGGTACTTTAAAAATTGACCTGTAAATATTTCAAGGTTATTGGTTCTGTATTTTAGAAATTACAAACAACACACCCTAAGTATGATGTCCAAATCACTTGAAACCTGAAATGTGCAGGAATCTTTGAACGTATGGCTCATCTTAAGCAGGCCTTCGCACTTTAACACATAGGATTAATGGATATTGGCCGGTCACCGTAGACACAAAAATCGCGTTAGGTAGCAAAAATCTGTACAGTCTTGGTTTTTGGGATGTTGTTAGGATAGATGCCAGTAGTGTATAACTAAATTTGCAGCTTCGAAAGACCTGAGCTAACTTCGTGGTGCTCGAAAATTTCGGTGTTTTTTCAGATTTTGGCTTATAACTTCTAAAAGGTGCTGCCCACGGAAAAGACATTTAAACACTTATAAGAAGTCAATATTTTCTATAATTTAAGCTGAACCGAAACTCAGAACTCAGAATATTGGCTATAATACTCATTCTACGAGGAAAGTCATTGGTAAAAAGTTGTAGAACAGGTTCAGGTTTCAGTTATTCAACTTTAATATTATCAAAAGCAAAACTTTGTAAGACTAAAAGTTCCCTTGTAATCTGGACAAAAATTAAGGAAATTGTTTTTTTCAAGATATGTAAATTGTTTTTAATATTGCACAGTTATCTATTGATATGTTATTAAAATGACATCAAATTTAAATTTGATTTATTTACGGTATCACACCTACATATTTTTTTAAATCGTGTCTTTCTTTTTGTCTGTTTATCTGCGTCTGTTTGTTTGTTCGCGCATCACATAAAAACTAGCTTAGAGTTTGACATAAAACTGGATACCGAGCAATCGATAAAAAACTTTTTGACGGCTGAAGGAATTTTGATTATACTAGTATGTTGGTATATTGGTATTTTAGGTCCTTGAATAGTACATAGAGTAATTTTAGGTCCTTGAATAGTACATAGAGTAATTTTAGGTCCTTGAATAGTACATAGAGTAATTTTAGGTCCTTGAATAGTACATAGAGTAATTTTAGGTCCTTGAATAGTACATAGAGTAATTTTAGGTCCTTGAATAGTACATAGAGTAATTTTAGGTCCTTGAATAGTACATAGAGTAATTTTAGGTCCTTGAATAGTACATAGAGTAATTTTAGGTCCTTGAATAGTACATAGAGTAATTTTAGGTCCTTGAATAGTACATAGAGTAATTTTAGGTCCTTGAATAGTACATAGAGTAATTTTAGGTCCTTGAATAGTACATAGAGTAATTTTAGGTCCTTGAATAGTACATAGAGTAATTTTAGGTCCTTGAATAGTACATAGAGTAATTTTAGGTCCTTGAATAGTACATAGAGTAATTTTAGGTCCTTGAATAGTACATAGAGTAATTTTAGGTCCTTGAATAGTACATAGAGTAATTTTAGGTCCTTGAATAGTACATAGAGTAATTTTAGGTCCTTGAATAGTACATAGAGTAATTTTAGGTCCTTGAATAGTACATAGAGTAATTTTAACCTAGATAAATGACTATGCGTGCGAAGCCGCGGGCACAGCTATTTTATAACATTTGATGTATTTCTCCTTGTTCATGAGATGTTAATTTTGACTTGTAATTGTGCTACTACTGCCTATTTACAACAAAAAAAAACTTTGACTTTATTAGTTCACTGCTCGACATAGGCATCTTCTTATGTGTGCTACTGAGCCCCATCTTCGGCTCTTCCCTTGCAGGTAATTGCTACTTTGTGTAGGAAGGTCATCGCTCCATCTAGCCGGAGGGTGTCGATCATAATTCTATTCAATCCAAAGGCTATCTGCAAGATAACCTTTTTAGCGCTGATCGCCCATATAGTACAGATAGATAGATAAATTCTTTATTGTACACACCACAAACAAAAATAACAAACATGAAGAAACAATAGTAGAAGAAGTGTTACAATGGGCGGCCTTATCGTTAAAAGCGATATCTTCCAGGCAACCTTTGGACGGAGAGGAATTGTTACAAGCGTGAAGGACGGGGTGCACTACGATATATAAATACTAGAAGGAAACAGTAAACCAAATTTCTAATAATACTAAAAACTATATTACGATTAATAATATATTATAATATACATTCAAATATATATTAGTATTATTATATACTAGCTGCGCCCCGCAGCTTCGCCCGCGGTCAAACTTTGCCACTCCCACGAGTTTAGAAAATTAATCTTAAAAATTCCCTCCTTTTTGCATCTATATTTATTCTCTATTCGGGACGGATACAAATTCAAAAAATCAATGATAATAAAAATCTGTCCAGCAGTTCTTGAGTTATAAATAGTGTTAGTAACACGAATTTCTGACTTTCTGTTATATATATAGATGTTATATATCCAAATTCTTAAATGTTTCTGCTCTCCTGGTTCTTAGATTTTTTATAAATATAATCACACCATTTTATGTTCATGGGGAGATAAGTATACTCACTTTTCATAACTATAATTGTCAATTTTGTATCTCCAATTTTTTTAGTTTTTCAACTCTCCTAGCACACACCACACACACAAACTTACAAACTTTCGATAATTAACCTTATTTGTCAATGTCATATCTTCAACTTCTTAGGCGTTTCTGCTCTACTGGTACTCTGAAATACTTAAAAAAATATAATAACACTATTTAATGTTCATGGGGAGGTATACTCTCTTTTAATAGCTTTATTAGTCAATGCCATATATCCAACTTCACTATTTAATGTTCATGGGGAGGTATACTCTCTTTTAATAGCTTTATTAGTCAATGCCATGCCATGGTGTTTCTTTTCTCCTGGTACTTTTTTTAATTTAATCACACCATTTAATCTTCATGGGGAGGAATACTCACTTTAAATAACTTTATATTTCAATATTATGTCTCCAATATCTTAAGTGTTTCTGTTCTCCTGGTACTCAGAAATACTTATTTTAATAGAATTACACCATTTAATGTTCATTGGGAGCTAAGTATACTCACTTTTAATAACATTATTTGTCAATTTTATATCTCCAACTTCTTAAGTGCTTATGCTCTCCTGGTACTTGAATTATTTTTTTTCATTTTTTTTTCAAGTTTTATAGAAAACAACGATAAAAAAAACTCCTATTTCGAGATAAAAAGTAGCCTATGTGTTAATCCAGGATATAAGCTATCCTGGTACCAAATTTTATCTAAATCCGTCCAGCCATTCGAGCGTGAAGGAGCAACAAACACACACACACACACACACACACACAAACATACAAACTTTCGCATTTATAATATTAGTGTGATTAGTGTGATTTGTATTTGTATTTTTAGTTAGTATATACATAACTTTCAGATGTTTTCTGCTAATTTTTTGTATGACAAGACTTTAAATGTTTATCTACTATCAGGCGTGATGGTGGTCAAAAATGTATGCCCATTTTGCCTAAGAACACACACACACTTTCCCTACGAGCTTATATTTCAATCTAAAGAAGTTTTAAATATGGTTTAAGGAAGTATAAAATAACATGAAATTAGAACAAGTAGCGTATAAAAGCAAAGTGCAGTAATCAACCGTAAAGGCAAATTGTTGGGTATACGTCGGCAACAGAATTTGCGTGTATAATAAATAGTTGGCTAAATTGCAGGCGTCGAATGAAGAATTGCTTTGTGAGTTCGAACAAACCTTGCTCAAAACTGAATCGATCAATAATATGTAAAGTAAGGCATCATGAGAAAAGTAAAATAATATCAACACTATCAAGTTTATGAACAGAAGCTGTCAGCAGTATAACTAAAAGTAGATAATTAATAAAGAAAAGTCTTTGAGTTCGACTTGTAAATGTCGTTTTTGGTACTGCCCGATAGCCATTGCTAAAAACCTGCAATCCTGCACTGGTTTCGTGTTTGGCTTGACCCAAAAAATAGTAGCATCCTCGCTAGGAAAAAAAGTTGGCCTAGAAAACGTTAATTTAGATTTAGACCATCGATCTTGCATAGGAGAACTCCTTTCTCCGTGGCATTACGTTCTACACGCAAAGAAGAGAATTATGTTTATCAAGAACCAAGAACTTTGTTTTATAAAATGATGACGTTTTACCATTTTCTCGCCTACTCCCACTTCTTTCATTTTCCACACAGTTTATACAAAAAGAAGGGTGGAGCGTAATAAGCGCGGCTTCATATTGCAACCGTGCTGAACAATCGGAAAGTTTCGCAGACAGGCGCCACGGGAACAAACACCGAGTTAATCGAGACAAAGCCTTAAAGTATAGTCGGTATTTTGTGAAATGGACTATTTCTGTGGCCGAAATAAGTTTTATTTAAAAAATACTGAAATTATTTTATAGCTTAATACTCTATAAAAAGCAGCCTAAGACATAGGTGCCTAACTAAGCTAAATTAGCCTTTACACGGTATACCAGCACTTAGATGACTAGGAGTTTCCATGTGTGTAATAATATGACGTTTATGACACACTGAATTATAACTCTGAAATGCATTATCAGGTCATAAGTGTAAAAAAAATGTATTGTCATGTGTACAATAGGTTTGGATAGGTCAAGAGCAAGTCGTTCATTATTAGGTTGAATTAAGATTTGGATTTGTATTTACAAGTTGTCTCAGGGCCGCTAATGCGCCATTCATACCGGTCCTGCAGTGGATAGATAAGGCTTGATGATAAAGATTTGGAAAAAACATACTTACAAACATACTAACAGGTGAAGTTAAATAAAAGCTTGCAAAATCTAATGGATTTCTATAACCAGTCGCTTACTACGACGCGCACGCGCAGTATGCGCGCTGTAGTGCGCAATTTTAGATATATCGCCACCCGATGATCTATCTATCTACTTTTCACTATGCTACACTCTACCAGGCCAGTCGCACTCCGCAACAAGTACAAATATTATATCTACACTTTGCGGCCGTAATATTGCGGTTAATTCAGTAGAGTGTCAAGCGTGCGCTCAACGAGTCGCGCGCCGTATGCTTACGATAAAGTACTTAGTTACGTAAAGTTTTTGTCAAATTTTAATCTTTTCTTAATTATGAGTACCAAGAAGAAACCTAGAATGTACTGCATAGCATTCGGTCTGACAAGTCTCGTAAAATACCTACATACTGACATTTTATTACGTAGGTAGCCATTTATTTTTCATTCATTATTAAGCATGGAATTTTGACAGGCACCTTTTATTCATCAAAGTGCAATACCTATTAAGTTATAATCAAATAATGATGTACTAGGTCTATTCTGATAAGAATGTCTTTATAATATGTAGTTAATAGGACAACATTTAATTAATAAAAAAAAAAAAAAAAAAGATTTAGTACAATATCTAAGTCATATCATATCACAGAATAATTACTAGTACAAGTACCTAGTCATATCTTGATACAACCCTGCCGAGCAAAAAATTGACAGAGCGATTCTGAAACGATTAGACCAATGGAAGTTCTCGCGCGTTGTGATACGGTACATTCTAGCCTGCACGCAATGGGTGAGCGCCTTCTAGGTAAATATAATTGAAAGATCGCAGCGCTGTGCGAGTTAAATTGCACTTTATTGCGTTGTAGCGAGAGTTGTTATGTATTTAAATAACTTTACTCAGTTATCCTTCTGTACATTTGATATTATTTATTGTGTGACTCTACTATCAAGTATAATATTTTGAGCAGTGCAGTTAATTTAGATAATTTCGTCAATTACAAAAACAGGAATCATTATAAATTTGCAATTAGAAGAAGTCTCGAGTTTGATTTTTATTTTGACGTTAACGACTTTTTTTTGTTTAATTGAAACTCTCCAAATGTGAAAAAAGTGTTACAAGTCCATGCAGTTGCAGTCACTGAGAATCACTATAGTAAATAGAACGTTAAACTACCCCAGCTCACGTTCTTAATACTTACTGAAAACTTTCACGCAACTTGATTGCGAATCTGAAAACTTCTTGCCTTGGAGTACATCCCACATGTAGCGCCAAACAAATTCTGCTACACAATTATTTATCCAACGTTTATGGAAATATAGCTCAATGTTGCCTGGGTTATGAAACATCATTCCGTCGAGCATGAACGATCGGTTTCACACTCTTGTCTCGCAGTTCAACTATATGGTCGGCATTATTTGACGTGCCTTGTTTTGTAAACAAATAGCACTCTGAAACAAAATCACGACTTACCGTGGGTATTGATCACATAATACGTATTACAGACTAACGTAATTATTATCTTACTGGAAATCTACAATCATTGCTGTATTGTACTGCTGTAGTGTTCCTATTTTGTTGGGTTATTTAATGTTTTAGTCCTGGAACGAGAGTTTACAGGGCAGTTTATTTTTTTGAAAAATGTTTTGTTCTAACAAATTTTGGACATAACATATTATTAACAAATGTTTTAACCTGGGCCTTACTATCTGCCGATCAGATGGTTATAAAATTAGCTCCCATTCAAGCTCGTTTGATAATTCTCCTGTAATTTTAATATCAGACACAATTTGCATTTGCGAAAATGGCGAGAGCTTTTAATAAAACCGTGGAACAAACAGCTCCAACGCGGTATGAACTCTTGCAAATTGCTCTAAGCTGCAGCGCGGCGGCGTTTAACAAGGACCTGCGCGAATGAACTTCCGCCGAGTTTCGTTTAAGGGTGAGTATGAAACCTCGAAACATGTATTATAATTACGAGGCACTACTAGACTTAAATAATTTTTGCTTGGCTTTTCATTTCATCATCATCAGCCCGTATCGATCCACTGCTGGACATAGGCCTCAACATTTTTACGCCACTCATAACGGTCCTGAGCCAACCTACACAATGTTTTACCTAACAATTCGGACGATGTCATCCACCCATAGCGCTGGTGGTCTGCCAACTGATCCAGAATGTCCTCTAGGCACCACTCCGTTACCGAATTTATGCACCTATTGCCACCTATATGAAGCTAGGCAATGTATACTTTGTTCAAAGAGATACTTTGCCTAGCCAAGTGTCCTGCCCACCTCCACTTGTGTTTTGAGTTGCGTTTTTCAACATCAAACACTCGTGATAGCCGTTGGATCTCCACATTTAGAGGGCTGCTCGTCTGATCAAATGGCTATCAATGCCGGTGTACCTCAGGGATCGGTTCTCTCGGCTACACTGTTTTTACTGCACATTAATGACCTTTTGAAGCTCGGTACCTTTGGGTATGCTGATAACAGTACTGTAGTTGAGAGATACACATCCAATGCTCAAGCCAGCTGTGACGCTGTCCAGTTTCAGAGAGAGGCTATGGTAGACCGTTTAAATTTAGCCTTAGAAGCCGTGTCCGATTGGGGCGATGCTAACCTGGTTAAGTTGAATGCTACTAAAACGCAGGCGTGTTTGTTTTCTGCTAAAAAAAAGTCCTCTTAACCGATCTCCGTCTTTCCAAAGTGTAACAATACCAATAGGCGACCATTAGAAGCTTTTGGGTGTCGAACTCACATCAAACCTGAATTTTGGGTCTTATATTGAATCCAAAGCCAAGGTAGCTGCAAAAAACTTGGTATTTTGTTACAGCTTTTGAATCTTTATCAAGCACAGGTCCGATCTTGTATGGAGTACTGCTGCCACCTCTGGGACGGTTCTGCCAAGTATCAGCTCGAGTCTTTGGATTCAATTGAGAGACGTGCTATCAGGCTCATTGGGGATGATACTCTGGTAAAGAGTAAGCTTCAAAGTCTGGCGCATCGACGTGAGGTACCAAGCCTGGCGGTATTCTATAGATTGCACTATGAAGAGTGTGCACAAGAACTGCACAACCTGATTCCCCCATCACCTTTCGATCACTTCGAAAGGTGAAAGGGGGCTTATCGACTTAGCGGAGTAAAAAAGGATTAAAGGATTTTTTACATACATATAAATATATACATAGGCTGATAAACACAATACCCTGTGTGTATGTTCACGCCATATTGTGAAAAATATAAATAAATGTAGACGAACATAATTACGTGGAGATCATTAAATAGATATTTGAAAATTATCTTTAGAGTTCTCTTATATTTTTTTCATTTTGAATGACCATTTAGGATCTACAACGATTTAAATTTGGTTAGCAACTATTCTCACTAAATTTTTTGCATCTTTTTAGTTCTGTTTGCGGTTGGGTTTTTTGTGAACGTGCTTGACTGTGCTTGTTTTGTGCATGTTCTCGTTTGTGAGTGTCCACGTCTCGGCACCATAAGTGAGGGTAGGCAGCCCACATTGGTTGAAGACGCTGGTTTTAAGACATTGCGGTATTTTAGCCTTGAATACGTCATCTAGTTTTTTATAAGCACCCCATCTTAAATGAACTCTTTCTGTAAAAATTTTGGTATCTGTAGAGATACCAAAATTTTTGTTTTATGTTGGAAGATGTCACTGACATCTTCCAACATAAAACAACATAGTACTTAGGTACTTGGAAATAAATTATTTATGTGTAGGTATTTAAACAAGTGATAAAAGCTTTTTGTTTTTATAGGTTTCAAGACTGTTAAGATTATAGTATTTGGTATTAATTTCAGCTGAAATTAATAGTTATTTGATTACTTAGTATCTGAATCATACTCAAGGTATTCTTTTGGCAGATAAATACGGTCCACAAAGTGAAAAAGTATATTCATTGCAAGTTGCAAGACATCAAAATCAATTCCAGAACACAATATAATCTCGCAATCATTTTTTTAGACATGATACTACAGTTTTAAGAACAACGTTTAATTTCATAAATCATATGACATTTATTTATTAATTGAATTCAAAAAATGAGGAGGTTCTCAAGTCTTCTGCAAGTAATTTGTTGTGTGTGTAATATCTCCGGCATTTATTGGAATTAGAAGTTATTGTATATAATCCTAACATAGATATTCAGTGGACTCCCATAAAAGTTTCATCAAAGTTAGTTGAGTAGTTGTTTAATAATAAATGCATTCTAGTTACTTGGCCACATCTGTTGGAACATGTAAGTGAGGCCCTTTTTAAAATAACTCATTTTTATTCAATGATTCAGCAAGCAGCGTTTTTTCTTAGATGCCTTTTTGTAATGGTACAATCGAATATAGATTCATCAACAACCTATAAATTAGTCCACTGCTAGACATAGCCCTCTCACAAGGCGCGCCACTGAGCCCAATCTTCGCCTCTTCTCTTCCAAGGACTGCCAGCTTCATTTCGCAGATTGTTTTTCCATCTAGGAGGGCGTCCTACACTACGTTTGCCGATTTGCGGTCTCCACTCTAGAACTCGTTAACCTCAATGGTTATCGGTTCCATGACAAATGTGACTAGCCCGTTGCCACTTTAGCTTGCTAATTCTCTGAGCTATGTAAGTTACTTTATTTCTCTGCCGAATCACCTAATTTCGGATTCGATCTCTTAGAGAAACTCCGAGCATAGCTCGCTGAGCGACCTTAAGCTTGTAGACCAGTTTCACAGTCAGTGTCCACGTTTCAGCTCCGTATGCCATTACGAGTAAGACGGACTGGTTGAAGACTTTTGTCTTTAGCCATTGTGGAATGGGTGACGAGAAGACTTTACGAAATTTTCCAAAAGCTGCCTAGCCCACCTGAATGCTCCTACTGGTTTTCTTCTCAAAATTGTTTATACCCAGTTTAATTATTTGTCCGTGGTAAATGTACTCCTGTACAATTTTGAGAGGCATGCCACTGACTACTATTGGTTCCGGTATAATATTGTCATTGATCATGATTTTTGTTTGGCTATGTTCATGCGAAGATCAATTCGTCGTGAGGCTTCAGCTAGGCTAGCCAGCATCCGACGCAGCTCTTGCAGCGACTCCGCCATAAGTACGATATAATCTGTGAATTGCAAGTGTGAGATGTACTCGCCGTTAATGTTGATGCCCACCCTTTTCCAGTCCAGCGTCCTAAAGATATACTCCATTGCAGTCGTAAACAATTTCGGGGATATAAAATCGCCCTGTGTTACACCTCTAAGCAATGTGATAGGCTCAGTACTCCGGTCCTGTACTTCGACTGTCATCGTAGCAGCGTCATACAGACGTCTCAGCACTAAGATATATCGCCAATCCACTTGGCATCGCTGCAAGGAGTCCAGAACATACCAGGTCTCGATTGAGTGAAATGCCTTCTCGTAGTCCACAAACGCCAAGCAAAGTGGCCGATTATACTCTTCGGTAAACTGCAGAACTTTTGGCCCCCTTCCGTGAGAATTCTCACCACCTTATCCAGTCCCTCGTTGACGTCGCTTGTGGTTTCCACGGCATCGAATTGTCTCTCCAGATTTTTCTAGAACTTTTTGGACCTAGACATCATTTGGAGCAGGTTTGGTCGGAGCGAGGTCTTAATCAGGAGGACTCGCTCAAGCCAAAAGTCAATATTCAGAGTGCCTCGAAGCAATCGATGATCGCTTCCGGTATTAAACTTTTTGATCTCTGAGACATCTCTGAATACGTGCCTCTTAACCGCCATAATAAACTCGATCTCATTTTTGGTAACATCATCCGGACTTCGCCACGTCTACTTTCTTTGGGGCTGCTTCTTAAAGAACCTCTCCTCTTTCTCAAGAAATTTGACAAGCATTTCCCCTCTGACGTTTCTGCTACCAAATTTGTGAGGTACTACTTTCGAATCGTCGCCAGCTTGTTTCCCCACTTTGGCGTTTAAGTCTCCCATGACGACGTTGAAGTGGGCCTTCTTGGTGTTATGTAAGGCTTTAGATACGTCCTCATACATATCTTCTACTTCTTCATCTGTGTATGACAAGGTCGGTGCGTATACTTGAATCACCTTGAGAGTATATCTCTTGGTGAGCCGGATTATAAGGTACCCTTGTCAACACACTACAGATCTCTTCAACGTTGTTAGCGAGGACTCAATGAACGAGGAACTTGTCGCCTGCCTTGTGATTGATGATCACCTTCTCTGAAGTACATAATATGGCCCGAATTTAAGGTTATGTCTTCGAACTTTACTCAGCCCCAAAATGTGCCATCTTATGTTCTCCAATTCTACTTCCAGCTGCGCCATATGTTCGTACAGTCGCAGAGAGCGTCCATTATACGTAGCAAGGGTCATTTGTTTGTGGTGGCCTTCTGTAATCCGGGGATTCTTAGCACCCCGCGCCCTGCCATTACCATGACCACCACCGTGGTCAGGAATAGCAGGGCAGCGAGAACTAGGGGCCGTTTTCTTGTGGTACTTGTCATGGGAAGTAATGCGATAATCGTCACGCTGGACAGGCGGGTTGGCGATCGCAGTACGCAACTCTTCGCTCCAGTGGAAAACACAGATTGTTTTGAGAAAAATATTAAAAAATATTGTTAAAGATTGGTTTTTGTTAATAAAATAGAATCAAACATATACAATATTATATAGTTCATACGGATAGTCAGTCACGCACGTTCGACATTTTTTTTTTGTATGCGAATTTTGGAGCTTTTAAACCAGTCGCACCCTGTAATTTTACACAGATATTACTGAATCAATAAACAACTTGATAACAACCAAGTGAAGAGAAAAGATGTAATTATACGACAATAATATAATATTGTAGGTAACTAAATTAGTACCTAGAGTTTAGTACTAGTGGCTCTGTGAGCTGTAATCTTCGCGAGCACAAACTTTTTTGCAAACAATCTAGTGGTGCACAGTAGTGTTATCTAGTTATCTTATTGTAAAACTAACATTAATAACCAAGGTCCATCCATCAATCCCTACCTAGTAGGTAGGGATTGATGGATGGACTACTACATTTACTGCATTTTTAAGAGCTATTCTGATCATCACGCCGAAGGTCCTCATCAGATCTTCACCAAATTTTTATGAGACCAAAGTAAAGTTACTATAAAAAAAGAACCATCGAAATCGGATCAAATAAGGCGGACATATTCAGTAGCCCTTTTTTTGCCCCTTTTTGGGGGAAGTACCCCTCCCCAATCCAAAATCCCTGACGACTAAAAATTCTAAACATTTGTTAAACCTGTATACCAAGTTTTGTCTTGATCGGTTGAGAAATGTGACCTAGAGGAGAACAGCCGGAGATCCGGACATACAAAAGCATTTTTGCCCAAGCTGAAACGGATACGCTTCGCGCTCGCTTGGTTAAAAAATCACATTAAATAGGTATATATTATGATCTAATCCTAAAAAGATTTAGATTAGACCTTACTTATCTAAATCCATAAAGGTTTTAGTCGTGATTTGAATGTCTAATTTCTCCGACTTAGGTGGTAAACAGGTAGGTAAAAACGGTAATGTTGGACAAAAGTCTAAGATATGATGTTGCCTGAATTAAAGGCAGAAAGTTGCTTACACGCACATAAGCTTGGGATCGAAAATAATAGCGTAATAAAGAAAAAGCCTGAAAATGTTATTTTACTGTTATTGATTAATGGCAATCATTAAGCTATGTCAGAGACCCTCGGGCAGCCTAACAAACTCTGACAACTGTTGCCAGCACTCCTCATACGACAAACAAACAATTGTAGTGCAATCTGCCATTCTGTTGCAAACATTTCGGTCTATATGTAACAATTTTGATCTAGATATATTGTATAGCAACTGGTCGCTATCATACCGGAAAATACAATTAAAGAGGCCTGCGCCTTAAGGAGTGCGCTCGAGACTCGGTGGGAGCTTGCGAACAAAACTATGCGGTGGCACAGAATAGCAATGCAAGCAATGCACGCTGGAAACCCCCCTCCTATGTCACCCCCAGGTAAGTACAGACATAGGTGAGGTGAACAACAATCTCATCCGCGCAATACTCTGTCGTAGTTCACAACACAATAGTTTCTCCTAGTCTAGCCAACTTGGTTTGCTACCTAATAAAATGCGCTACATATTTTGGTTCAAAGGTGCGAATTTATACAAAGTCAGTTTAACGCTACCGTCTTTCTCGAAACTAAGATCCCAAAACGATGTTAGTTATTTATATAACCGCTTAATACCTAGGTATTATAAGTGTATCGCTTTATGAAACAATTTTGTTAAACTTCAACTTTCTAAACTCGTGTATTTTATGGCTGTACGTTCGTTTGTCGTAAAATCTTATCAAGACAATTAATTACTGTACCATACTTTCCAAACACAAAAAATCTAGCTCTTATCCATTGTCCCGCAGAGTAACAAAGCATCCAGTTAGTCAATTGATAAGTTGACTTTGAATTCTTTTCTTCCTTATAATCAGTGCTACTTAAATCTATCTCTGTGTTCCTGTTGGTTCGTTAAGGTATGATGCGATCACAGTTTTGTTGTGAAGATTATATTTTGAAGAAACTCCATCCGGTCTTTGGTTGAGACTGCTGCACATGAGACTATAAATATTGATAGGATTAAAATCGTATTTTGACATTGTTTTATTTGGTTATGTATGATAAAATTGTAGATTAATTGTAGTTAGGTATAATAAATTAATAAACTAATCATTAAGTCTGCACGGGTGCACCAGTTTTATTTCATAAGTCCAAATTACGAAAGTGATGGTAAATATTCCAAAAATCCATAATATTGTTGGTCCAATTTAAAACAAATACACAAATACACAATTCTGTGGCAAATTCCGTGCACATTTCAAATATCTTGAGATGAATCCTCAAACTGTAACGCGCTGTGTACTCTACGAGTATAGTGGTCAACATCGGTCCTCCAATGTCGGACATGTCGCTCCTATCTGTTTCGATGCATTTGTCGTTTAAACACCGACCTGTAATAAATCAGCCACAAGTTTTTTAATATCTGAACGCCCGATCTGCTGTGGCTTTTCAAATTGAGTTTCGACCTTATTTGAAGAAGTAGTTGGCTTATTTCAGTTCGGAAACATGCCACGAGTTAAGCTCTAAGCATTTACGTTAATTTAAGCCTATCTCGAGTCCACTACAGACACTCTTCATTCAATACTTTAAATGAGATTCTTATCGCACGCCCTTAAATAGATTAGTAGATTAATGATGTCTGTAATAATTAATAATGGATCGTGAATTTTACAACAACAATAAAAGCGGTTCGGTCGCCGTCGTAAACAGTACCTTGCATTTTGTTGTTTTGAATCCTTTAGCTTTACGATCCGTCAATGCGTTCCATATATTTACCTCGTCTTAATTACGGGAGAGTTATCGTCTTGGCTTTATTGGGCTTCATTTTTAGTATGCTCAAATTCCTGAAGTGTGCGAGAAGCTTTTAGCATTATGCGCCGGCGCGGCGCGGCATATTGATAGTAGTAATAATACTGTCCTGCTGTCTGATCCACTAAATCACAAAGCTAGTTTTTGCGTGTAGTTATTAGTGTGTTTACCTAGTCCATCAATAACGTGTTTTATTCCTACTCGAAAAGACTTCTTCACCGTACCGGCTTCATCATAAGATGAATATGATGATATGTTATTTATTTGTGTTTAGTCACAAATATTTAATGTACTTGGAGTTTGAATAAATTATACTAACAAAACAACATCGTAGACATTTTATGCAGTGACACATGGTTTCAGCTCATATTACCACCCGTCCAAGTGCGTTAGCGATACTCCTTAGGTACCTTTATAGGTACCTAAGGAGTATCTCTAGTATTTATTTGTGTTTAGACACTTATAAATAACATATTTATTTGTATCTGAACGCAAATAAATAATGTACAAGGAGGACTTAATGCTAAGTAGCAATTCAGTTTCATCCAGGCATCCTGGAGGTGCAACAAAAATCGATACTGTGTTAAATATACTTTAGAGTTGAATAAAAGTATGTTAAATAAACAAAAAGAAAAACTCGGTACCTAAAATAAACAAAAATAATAAAGCTAAAAATTTCTACGTTCCTATTTTTGCCACAATGTTTACAATAATATGAAACAATATAAAATGTAATATAAAAGCTTTTTCACATGCTCAATAGTAATTATTGAACTGAACTACTAATAGTGTACATACACGCAGTCATTCAATCAATTTGATTTACACAGCGTTTATAAGAGTTTATTAAGTCTTTTAATATATGTGCCGTGCGTGATCAATTTTATTTTTCAGTTCGATTTTCGTCCATTTATTCTTATAGTATGTAATTTATAGGCATAGTTTTACATAGTGTTTAGCTACATTATAGACTTCAATTTAGGGCAAGGACACAAAAACACACGCGGACCACAAAGATTTAGTAAGTAAATGTTTGCACCTATTTATCTTTTATCAGCTTAATTGAAAACCATACAAGAGCCATTGAGATTGATTTAATCAAATAAGGCACTAAAAAATAACGAACGGTCTCGAAAGCAACTCGGTCGACAAGCTTTAAAAGGCCCTTTTTTTGGAAAAAGGAATAAAAACAAGAAGAGTCCCTAATTGATGCGTCGTCTTTGTTTAGTTTAATTCTAACATGCTTTTCCCATTAAAGTGGTCAGGAATCGAGTCCGCGTGGAAGATAACGCCGGCTCTTTGACTCCTTACACGTAATAATATTACTAAGGAGGGTTGACCTTCGAAGATTTAACCGAGGTTTAACCAACGTTTCGTAAAATGTTCGTTGCTTGGTTGTCAGTCACGAGAGACGACAAAATAATTGTGTGATGTGGCGAACCCGCGCGGCTCCGCGTCGCCTTTTTCATTGTTCCCGGGTCCCGAGGGCGTTGGTGCGGCGAATTGTGAATCGATATGTTTGCGCTAAGTGCTTAAGTGCTTCGAAGGGAATGCGTTGCACAGATGAAACTCCATTAAACTTTTGCAATATTTTACACTAGTTACATGATTATGGAACGTGTTGATTGCTAACGATTATTTGTTTCACTTTTAAAATTTATTAAACAGCTCATTTCAACGCGCACGTTTTATTGGAAGGTTTAAACGATGTTTAAACATTCAGTGCAACTGGCCGAGCGGGTCTTGAAGACAACTCGGCACCTTTTGTGAGTTTTATGGATTATCTTGGTTTAACGTGTATTAACATGCGGAGCTGTGTCCGGTCGCGCGTTCGATCCCGGCCAGGCGGCCCACGCCCACTCGTTTATCAGCAACTACGGTCAATGCTCGATAATTTTACTACAGAAGTTTTGTTGAATTACTTGGGTCCCCAAATTAAATTAAACGATACCTGTCTCCCATTGATATGAAGCATTAATTTATTTTAAGGGCTCTCGACTTAAATAGAGAGATCTTAAGTTTTCGCCGGGTGTCCAAAGCTGTGTTTCGTGAACGATAGGAGGGCGCAGCGTGGCGTTTTAAAAAGGAGGGGAGCTGAACACAGGGACAAATAAGAGTATCGCCCTGAACTCCCCCGCTTCAGGAATGACACTGTAAACAAAAGTATCATATAAGTTTATTAATTACACGGCCCCTCCGGCACGAGCCTCCATGAATATTAATTACTGGATACCGAAAAGCTTTAGAACGCTCAAGGAGGGAAAGTTTTACAAAGAGCCTTTATTATTTAAGAAGTGACGTCGATGTGGTGAAACGAATTATGCTCACGAGTCGGCGCGTAGGAAAGTGTACGCTTGCGCGCTTATTACAGGGTCGTATTCCTTTTGTATTTGGAGCAATTTATCATAACTCGATAAGAAAGTGACGGAAGAAAGTCAATAGAGGTGCTCGAGGGTAGGCTTTACATAGCTCTGGTGCTCGTTTCGCCCCGCCTTAATGAACAAATAACACCAGCAGCTGTATACTGCAGAGACCATTCAAATTTTATGAAAACCGAGATTGGAGTGCTATTACGTTTATATTTAACGCCTATAAAATAAAAGCTTGTGATATATTTTACTATGGATGTTTCATTAGGTATTACGAAACTGCCCAACTGCTATTGTGTTTTATTCACCAACTTTAGTTTAGTTTTAGTTTTAATATTAACGGGTATTTCGAGACTTCCAAATGTAGGTTCCCGTTACTGTTTCTGTTATTTAATGTATCAAGACCTCGAGGCTAGAAAAGATAAAAGAAATAAGTGTAAAACAAAAGAATAAAAGTGTCTAAGTTAGGCGACTTGTCTACCTTGAAATAAAGTATTTCTTGCCTTAACTGATCTTCTTATCCGATCGTCCCTAAATGTAAGTGTAAGTATAAGTAGGTACCTACTTATATTTGTGATCTATCAAAATCAAAACAAAGAAATTTTCTTATTATTTTATTGTGATTAGGTACTTATCCAGTTTACTGGTTAATGCTACGAATAAACATATTATTATTTTCTATCTTCTAAACAGAGATGTGACTAAAGTATAATGTGTGATGTGTTCTAAGATACAAGCATCTGAAATACAGATACAAGATACAAAATACGTATTTCCATCTTATATCTATAATACATTTTTTAATGCATTTTGTATTTAGATACCATTCGTTTTGTGTCTTGTATTTCGTAAATACTATGTTTGCTAAAATACTTTCAATAATAATTACCTATGAATTGCCTATGCAAATGCAAAGAGCCATCTATTGACATTTGATGAAAATTTAGTCTGGGGCCAATTTCTAGATGGTGAGAGTCGCCATCTATCAAATTGGCCCCGGACTAAAGTTTCATAATTCATATAATAAACTTAAACTCCATAAATTGTGTTTTCTGTCAAAAAGTATTTTATCTTTAAAAAGTATTTATAGGATATGTATCTTGTATCTAGGATTTCAGATACCATTCCGTAAAGTATCTTGTATTTTATTCCAGATACTTTGGTTAGGGTATCTGGTACATCTCTGCTTCTAAATATATAAAAATGAATGTGTGTTTGTTTGTCTGTGCGCGATGCGCTCATAAACCATTCATCGGATTGTGACGAAACCTTGGCAGGGTCTTTTGATGACGCCTGGAATGGTTTATGGCTAAAATAACATCACAATTTAAAGAAAAACACGAAATGTTTTTATTTTGTCGTTTTTGATTTTGAAAGATATAAAGCTTTAGACATTAGACATTACTTTGAAGATTGCACGCAGGCAAAGCCGCGGGGAGCAGCTAGTAATATTATAATATTGCAATCTACATACTGTTTGCAAAGAATGTGTCTGGTATAGTCTATCTAAGGAACCGAAATTCCCCGTATGTAGGAACATTACAATCAAATGTCGTCCAATATATCTTTAAATATTGAAACAAATCTTTAGGTACTAAAAATCTTTCATCCACAGGTTAAATTGACATACTAAAATGCCTTCGAAAAACGAAAAGCAAAATACTTAATCAAAATAGCAAAGCTTTCGTCGCAGAAAAGTAAGTCTTGAACCCTTTTACCTTAGTTCATGCTCCAGTTTAGCTCAAGGTATGAATTATTTTATACAGCTGACATTTGGGCAAAAGTTTGTTAGTATGCTGTTAATTGTAAGTAAGTATTTAAATTGCAGACACTATCTGGAAATATAATATTGAAATGCCATGAAAATTTTATGAATCCAAATTCAGTTTAAATAAAGTTTTCGTCCACCAGTTAAATTGACACTATAAACTGCGTTCGAAAAACGAAAAAGAAAATACAAAATCAAAATAACATAGCTTTCGTCGCAGAAAAGTAAGACTTGTAGCCTACCTCAGTTCTAGTTACAGTTTACCTCAAAGTATGAATTAATTGAATTAATTCATACACACATTTTACATTTGAGCACAAGTTTGTTAATAAGCTGTTAATGGTAGGTATTTAAATTGCAGACACTATCTGGAAATATAATAGTAAAATTACATTTATTTTTTTAAATAAAACAGTGGTATGCACGCTTTGCTTTTGCATTTTTTATTGACATATAGTTTGCAAAGAATACCTTCGGTATATTTTATCTAAAGAACCAGAATCCCCGTATGTAGCAGGTTTACAATCAAATAACATCATATATAATCTTTACATTTTGAAGCCAAACTTTAGGTACAAAAAAGGTTTCATTTCCAGTTTAAATTGACAAACTAAAATTGCCTTCGAAAAAGGAAGGAAGGAAAATACAAAATCAAAATTACAAAGCATTCGTCGCAGAAAAGTAAGTAGGGACGGAGAACGTAGCCATGTTCTTGTTCCAGTTCAGCTCAAAGTATGTATTAATTGAATTAATTCATACTTTGAGCTCACATTTGAGAACAAGTTTGTTATTAAGTTGTTAATTGTAAGTATTGAAATTGCACATACCATCTGTAAATATAACATTGAAATGCACGACATGCCATGAAAATTTAATAAATAAAGCAGTCATATGCACGCCCTGAGGACATGTTTTTTTGCAAAATATGTCTTCAGTAAGTCGATCTATGTAACCGATATACCACGTATGTAGGAGGATTACAATCAAACTTCATGCGACATATCCTTAAATGTATAATGTACCTGTCCATGTCATTTCATTTTATGTACGAGCATCAAAATTTCTGTGAATTTTGGTAATAATGTTACAAATATTGTTAACATTCAACTTGTAAAGACTAAGTATGTAGTTCTGAGTCTGTTCAACAAAATCACACGCAAATATACTACAGGGATACATTTTGCATTAAAGGTGAACTAGTAATATAACCTACCAATACAATACACCCATGTTTTTTTTTGTTTAGTTATATGTATGTTTAATATAATTATTTGCTAGATATTGTATTAATAAATCTTTAAAGACCAAAGTCCATTTTTCGGCGCTATTCCTCTCCATTCGAAGGAATGCCATGCTTGGAGTTATGAGTCCGCCTCTTGTTACACTCTATAATAAGTTGTCATCTTTTTTGGTAATTTGTATTTATGTTGGTGTTCACTAAATCTTTCAATTAACAACCATGAGTTTAAACAGAAGCAGATTTATGTTATACAACTTTTGTATCTTTCAGTATATTTTTATGTGTTTTGCAACCACAATAGTTAAATCCCAGTTATCTTGTTGAGCAATAAAGTGTTTACTGGCATACGATATAACTCTTTTTTTATGGGAATTCACGGTACTGTATTCTCTCATTGTAAATTAAAACCTTTTAAAGAAAAATGGTTCTGCTATTGTTATCATATTAAGCACCTTAGTGTTTATTTGGAATAAAAAAATATATGTGAATTTGATGTTACCTCAATCATACGTGTTTTCTTAACTTCCCTTTTTACCAGACTGCGCATTGCAAAGTCCCAGTCTATCAGACAATGTATTTATGTCTGTTCCTTTGTGGCACTATATTAGCACCATACAGTCCAAACGCGTGGACAGATTTTGATAGGTTTTTTGATGATTTTTACACCAATCGGGTTGTCTTAGTCTTGCGAGTCCTATAACTAATGACATGACAGTAATTCAATATGGCGACAAACAGATGCCAAGTCGTGGAAAAGAACAAAAATTGTAGTCATTTAAACTATGTTATTTTTTTATTTCGAATGACCATGTAGGAACTATATCGATTTAAAGTTGATTAACAATCATTCTCATTAAAATTTTTACCACTTTTTGATTTGTTCTCAGTCTGGTTTTTCAGTATAAATAAAAAAGTTCAATAAGTAAAGTATAATTAAAGTTCAATTGTGCGGAAATTTTCATGTACACTGTTGAAGAAAGAAGAAGAAAAAGAAAATATATATTTTCTGATCAGTGATTCAGTGATGTGATTGTGTTTCTACAACACAATACGCAACTATATATATATTATATATTCGTGTGTACTTTTTAATTTACTACACGATTAAAAAGTACACACGAATTTCTCAGCATAAAGTTAAATGTTGAATTGTGACTTAAATTGTATTAATCTTGAGGAGGTTTCCGAGTTTTTCTTGCTACAAAATAGGTAATGAAGACCATACAAACATCACGGATTAAAACTTCTAAGTGGAGAGGAAAATTCGCTCCGAAACGTAAACCATAATTTTGTTTTGTTCAGCAATGTCGGGGTCTTTTCCTTTAGGCGTGCACATGTAAACGTATCCAAAATAAAAAGAATACTTATGTTGCGGACATCGGTAAGCCCCGGGGGCGTCTCGACGGAAACATACAGAAAGGTCAGACTCACTCAAATCGCGGCTATTTGATATCTAATGTAAAATTTCGTGATACATATTTTCGAAAAATATTGATGTATATTTTATTACACATAAACTTTTGTTAGTCTAAGGATTAGTTTATGAAACAATACCAACAGCCTACAGCATGTTTGCAATACAAAAATGGGTCCATTCGTGCACTATTTAATCCCAAATTATAAATATGATAAATGCGCAAGTTTGTATGTATACCTATGGTACTGATGTATATTTGTTCAACGCTGAAACAGATGAACGGATTTTGATGGAAAATTTATAAACATGCTTTATTTTAGGTCCTGCAGTACAATGCGTTTCATCATAATAATCATCCATCATTATTATCCACTCGGTAGTACGTGGGACTATGTCTTTAAATATATGTAATTTTAAATAACTTTCACGTTTAGAACAAGTTGCAATGAGACATATTGAGAGAATTCTTGAGAATGCAGGTATCGGCAACGTGAATACCGGGCGTTAATTGTATCCAACTTCCAGCGTTTCTTCTTGTAAATCGTTACTGCCCCGATCGCGACACACATTACAACACTAATAGTGTAATAGTATTGCGACAGACACACTTGAAGATAAATTGCGACGCGAACACTTCCTAATAACGGAATTCCACGAGAACCTATATCCATTTCCCTGATTGAAATTACGATATTTTTTAATTTGAATCGCTTCACGGTCGGTTATTTAAAGGATACTAGCTTTCCCGCCCGCGACTTTGTACGCGCGGTTTATCGCGATAAAAAGAATTCTATTTTCTTCTAGGATATTTAAAACCAATTCAAAAGTTGGTATAGCACCAATATCTTGATGTTTTCGTTTCCATGCCAACCGTTCATTACAGTGAGCAACATTTTCCAGTTTTCACGTGGTAATTAAAAAAAACGGGATAAAAAGTATTCTATGTTTCTTTCCAGGGTATAAGCTTTATCCATTTCAAATTTCATCAAAATCCGTCCAGCTGTTATCGCATGAAAGCTCCCCAAACAAACAAACAGACCATGTTTCACCTTAATATATTGGTATGGATGGATGACTAACCTCAAAAAATATTATATAAATCTTTTAAACAGGGGGTGGGTTTTTGAGTCGTGACTTCACGCTCAAACATTTGTTTGAACCTGAACGGAAAAAGTGCTTAATTTTATTAAGCCTACTTAAATGAAACTAAAATGTGAGAAATAAAACCTATAAAAAAAACTTAAACTCGTTCAAAACTTAAAAGAAAGAAATAATTTAACAAAATTCAGGTCTATGACAGGTAATTGCCTACTTCTCGGTTTGGGCGTAGCACAGACCTAAAATATTTATAATTATTTCTTCCTTTTAAGTTTTATACGATATGAAGTAGGTTTAATTTGTATAAACTAGTTTTTAATATTATGTAAGATATAAAAGGACAATAGAAGTAACGTTAAAGTAATTATGTAGATTATAGTAGGTACCTACTACTACTAGTCACGGCCATTGCTTAATACATAGTTTTTGATTATAGTTAGTTATGGAATGAAGCAATTTGATATGCTCTTTTTTGTATAAATTGAAGTTGTTACTAATTAACATAGGTTCATAAATATTGAACACGTGTAGCCATTGATGTACTACTAAATGGGGGAGGATTAGGAACCAACTACTCAGCGTGAAATATGTGCAACGCACACAATTGGCCCCAGTCGTAATCGGAGTGGCATTTGTGTAACACGTGCGTGTATTTACCACATATTACTCCAAATGCGTAGCAAAAATGCCTTCCTGTGCTTTTATAAGGTGCACAAATAGCTCAAGAACCAAAAACAACTTCCACGGCATTACTTTTCACTCGTAATTATTTTAAATCTTAATTTTATTTCAAGTTCTACTGATTGGTATTGTTTGTGAATCACCATTTGCAGAAAGGGACAGAAGTATACGATTCGTAAGAGTGCGACAAGACAAGCGGCGTATAAGTACAGCTGAATACTTTGTTTTTGAGAACGGGTGCGCAACAATTATTGTTATCATGTATGTCTCTTTATCTTTGTTGTTGATGCATAGAAAAACGACATTGCAAATGTAGCTGGGAGGGTGAGTATGGCAGTAGTTGTATCTAGTCCGAGTGTAGTTCACGTGATGTTCTAGGTTGCCGTTATCTCCCCCCTTTTTAATACATCAATGCATGTAGCTATAAAAAAGATGAATGTTTAGGTGTAGATCAATAGTAATTACGCCACTTCACTCTACGTTGCAGTATGTGAGTAAGTGTAGCCTCTATCACTTAATAAATTTTTTCAAGCACTTACATAGATTACATGTAAATTGCTACCTTAGTACTCTAAACACTTACATTTCTTTTAATCTCGAGTAACAAGAATCAAATCCGGACAAGTGCGAGTTGAACTCGAATTTGTTGTGTTATCTCACAATATTGATTCACCATGTTATTTGAAGACCATAGACTTCTTATAGACTTACCTGTAATCTATAAGTAAAGAACTATTTTACAAATTCAAGCTCAGTATTTTCGGAGATAAAATCCATTTTCTTTACATATCGGGCCCGTCACCACAAGCCCTTTCATTTGAAACGTCACAAAATACACTTCTTTATTTTCTAATTTGCCCTCCATAAGTGACCCTCATATTCAAAATTAATTTCTTTGCGTTACACGTCCGCATTTGGGTCACAGAAATTCATATCTGTACCGTAGTTTCGGAGGACTGTCGGTCCAGTAGTTTCGGAGGTAATTTCTCTTACAGACAGACAGATAGAATGACACGAGTGAATCTATAAGGGTTCCATTTTTCATACGGACGTACGGGACTCTAAAAAGCAATAGGTGCTTGAAAAAAACACAAAGTAATTAGTAAAACAAAGTTAGGTGCGAAACTCAATTGGCTCCTCAATAATATCTATTCACACCTAACTCTCCAGCTAAGAGCGTGTAAGCTCTCGAGGTGCAAACAGGTCAAGGCTGAGGAGTTATTATTTAAAGTAATTATTTAATTAACACGGTGTCACGGAGTCTTACCCTCTTAAGTGAGTTTAGGGCTACAAGGAATTAAGTACGGGGCTAATGTTAACACGCGCATACGCGGTGGTTATTGTTCCGCCGCCGCCTCGGGCCCCCCGCAGTGCTATTTATGACGCCATACCCAACTTTTGGCGCACACACCCCAACTATGAGTATGACTGCTAACAATGTTACTGTTACCCCTCGCCTTTAGCGTCATTAGTTGTACGAGATTTCGTACGTACGCGTAATGTGTATTTGTTTTCATAACTCACTGATGCATAGTGTTTTCAGATCGCCTTTTGTGCCTTTAGCCGTTTAATCGCTGTGGGAATATAATGTTTTGACTTGCAATTTTTTCTAATTTATTGACGTAATACAATTTTATGACATAAGCGGTGGCTTATTATGAAGATAATATGTATATAAATCGCAGCCGCTTTATGAACGACTTATATGAACAAAGTTGAATAAAAATAACTGAATACATTATACACTACACCGCAATTAAAACAGCTAGACAAAATATTCACAAGTTAGTTTATTTGCTCATTAACAAAACCTCAACGTTATCTTTACTCCCGTACATATAGACAGTTAAAGAAATCCATCACATTTTATACATCTCCTTAATTCAGACGGTAAGCGTCAAAGAGTACTAAAGCTGTGCGCCTTTAAATTCATAACTTTTAATTAACTGGAATGCTAACATAATTACAGGGTTTATAGTCGTATCAAATTTTCCGAAACGGACCGTTCGACGTCGTAAAATGTGAGAATGATTACAAATTTTAAAACAAAGCATTGTAACGTGGAATTTAGTGTTGAGAGCAGCTGGCGTCCCGCTTAAGGGAAGCTTTAGGGCTCGTTGTGAGCTGGAAATGGGTCGTAGCATTGGCTGAGTTTGCTCAAGTCGTGTTAATTTGTCGCGACGCAGGGAACAGATGTTACGTGCTCGGTACAGCCGCCACCGCCCGCCTCCTTCGCGCTACAACTAAATGTTACACCAGAATACCTAATAAGGATTTTTTGCCACTTTAATTAGTCTTACGAGCATGTATGAGCTATATTTTATAAGTATCGCACACAAGCAATATTAATAGTTAGTGCAGCAAGGTATTTTGATTTATAATTTTAACGTAGGTACCTACCCACATATATTCATACTCATACTCATCTATTAATAACTATACAAGTTACAAGTCCTGATGACGACATTTACTATCTATTTATGAAAATAGTAGACATATATTCAAAATACGTTAGGTAAGTGACTACTAACATATTGCATACAGCTGTACCCGCGGCTTAACTCGCGTGGTCATTTTATTTAAAGGTAGTCCATACTTGTTATTTCAGGACCAAATACCTATAAAGTACAATATACAATAAATACCTATACCTATAAAGTACAAAGTACAATATACCTATAAAGTACAAAGTACAATATACCTATAAAGTACAATATACTACATATCATCAAAATTTGTTCAGCCGTCAAGTAGTTTTTATCGATTTCTCGGCATATAATTATCGGATTAAGTACCAATTACCCCAGTTTTTAAGTCAAACCCAAAGCTCTCCAACAGTGAAAACCGCATCGCAATCAGTCCAGTAGTTTTTACATGATACACGAACAAACATACAGACAAACAAAACCACAAACACGATTTAAAAAAATATTATATTCTTGTTCAGTAGCTTATTTTAAGTACCCTAGTAATTATCTTCTTTGTACAGTTTTTTGTTTTTATTTTTTTACTTTAAGTAGGTATAGATTGAATGTCTGTCTACTTACTCAAATTAATTACTTAATTAAGATAAAAATGTCATAAGAGATGCACATTGCAACGAAAAATAATAATCATTTAAATAATTCATCGAAATAATTAAAAAAACCGCCATTATTCATTCGTTTTTTGAAGGAGTTTATTGTAGTAGTACTTCAAATCTCTTCTGGCAGACGTAGACGGTTGAATACTGCCGGTGTGACTCAAGCTCCCAAACCTACTTCGACAGCATGGCCGGCCGCCGACGCGCGGCGCTGCATGCGACCGCCCCAAGACGATGCGCGTTCTGAGTGCAGCATCTATGTCCATCACCGAGGCTCGGATACTCATTCAAGTGACCTCTTGCATATAGGGCTGCTTGGAGAACTACCATGGAAGGGACAGTCAGTATCCTCATTGATCGGAACAAAGGTTTTGCAGGTGTGTCTTCTGGCACTCGCAACATAGCCCGCACTGGTCTTTTTGCATCCTGAAGACGCGTTCCCAATGCGCTGCGTTAGATCTCAATCTTGTATGAGCGACTGCACATATACACGTAATAACAATTCCGTATTATTTCCAAGTGTAGAATGGCAGACACATGCCACAGTGCGAAACATGAGCGATCAACCTTTTCACACAGTTTATCAATGTGACACTCCCAGATGATACTCTATCGAGTTGAAAGTCAAGAATGGTAGTTTGCTTCACCTGGTCAATCGCTGCATCGCCGAAGCTCACATTATGCTGATTTTGATTACGGCCTGACAGATTAAAGCACATAAAGTGAGTTTTATTAATATTTAATACTGGCTGCGACCCACCGCTTCACCCGCGTGGAAAATAATCAATGGAAAATGAAAATGTTTTTTCTCAAACCACCCCAGTACTGAAGCGAACAAAACTAAAAATCAATACAAATCGGCCGAGGCATTCAAGTATTTGCGAGACTAACGTAAGGCAATTGATTTTTATTATATAGACTTAAATAGATAGATAAGTAAGCCCATTATTTTTAAACCAGCGGTGTAAGTCAGATGCTACTCCATTAAGTCTCCTCTTCAGCTGGTCTATAGACGATGCAATGACTACTGCCAATACGTTGTCAGCGTACATAAATGGCAAACTACCTCTCTGCCGCAAAGCCAAAGTTGTCAAGCTAATGTGTCATGGCCGTGCCCACACGGCACGGAAACCATGATGCACACCAAGAACTCAGTCGAGAAGTTCAGATCAAACGAAACGAATATGTTCGGAGCAAGATGGACTGAAATGGCTTTAATATTAAAGAAGAAATCGACATGGGCAGAATCACACAACGGATGCGAACATTTGGTTGTGACGAGTCGTTGAGTGGAGACCCGGGGTTAATTCCAGAGGGCGAGGACGATAACCTAAGCGCTGGATCGACGACATCAGACGACACGGAGGTTAATATTGAAGGATGCATTGCACCGGGCACAAGATCTGGGAGATGAGAGGGAGAGACACAAAATACCATAAACACAAAATAGTAGCGATGAATAAAGCGCATTTAACCGCTGGTTTTTTTTATAGAAATTATAGCAGTTCAGAAAAGCATTAGTATGCTGCGTATAAGCTGTCGTTAGCCGACAGATTAAGAGAAAATGTCCGTGTAACGGTCCAGACCGTTAAAAAAAAAATGTTTCACCGTACTTAAGAAATACATGAACCAAAAAACTTATAGCGTAAAAACAACGGAAGGACACTGCAAGAGATCAGTATTCCCTCTGGCCCTTAAGCCCCAGCTGAATAATATGTTTACTGTGGGCAAAGCGACCCTATGCCATGTATAACTATTAGTAGGTATCTCGATTTGTTGCAACTCCAGAAAGTATGCGCGTGCGCAATGTAAATCCAAACTGATTATATAACAAGAAGCCATTGCAATAACCAAGGCTTTTAAATCAGTATTAAATCCTATTTTCTCGTCTCTATGGGGGCCGCCCTACGTCGGGTGCGACAAAGCGCGAATCACGAAAACTGTCTCGTCGTTTTGCAATTTCCGACATTAATCCGCACATCCTAAGCTTTGTCAAATCAAAATAAGTTCTCGCTTTATAATTTAAGCTTTCCCATTTACATTCGAACTAGAATTATCTCGCCGCCGTCTTCGTTCAAAAATTTTAATAACAAAATAACTTGGCAACTTCGTCTCGTCAAATATAATAGCAAAGTTGGAAGTAATAAGACAAAATTTTATGCATAACAAGGGGAGCCCTTCGAGAGGGGCACCAGGGGTGCGCAGGGCGAGGCATGAAGGAGGGTTAGCACTTGTCGTCCTGCCTAGACAGAAATGAAACGTCAAGCCTTATGAAGACGAACAACTTCGCCTTAACAAGTATAAATCTCCTTTACATTCTACGTAGGTTTTTTTAACAGTTAGAGATAATGTTTATTTATTGCTTCAAAGACTACGTAATAGTTGTTTCTGTAAGAGGCATAGAACTTACTTCACATGTGGTAAGCTTTGTATTTTCATGAAACATTAACAGCACAGCGCACGTTTCTTCACGAACATAATAATACACGTAAATACAAAAAAAAAAACTACGAAGGACGACTTTGTAGCTACGACGATAAAGCATGATACAATTAGTGCAATATAATCAATCCAATGCATCCACAGATAACACAACACAAGCGACGAGCAGTCATCTGGAGCGAAAAAAACACACGACAAACTACATAGGGGATCATCTGCAGCTAACGCCATCTGCGCCGATTTACATACAACAACAAAATATATTAAAATCCTGTCATCGCGATCCAAGACGCAGTTGCGAAACGTCATCGGCACCGGGCGCGGCGGTGATTAGCTACCCGAGGAGGAGGGAGAAGAGGGGAGGGGTATGGCGACAAGGAAAAAGGGCTACCCAGCAATAATTACTTTATATACCCCCTGTGAATAATTACCCCGGCCAGAGATCAATTAGACGGAAACCCCGAATTAAAGCGGTCATTAATGAACCGGCAAATTTTATTTTAGCGATATCTGATTTAATGCACAAATTATTCCCACTAACATTACCTATTATAAAGGCGTCAGTTGGAGTGTTTCATACAAATTGAATTTGTTCGGTACCAGTATACATAGTTATAACAGCTTATGCATTAGTAGGTACTTCTATTTTTAGAAAACGACGCAAAGGTATTGGTGGTATGTGGTGGGAAACCTAGCCCCAGTAGGTACACATATTGTCCTGACAATATGTAATGTGACCTAACTTTAGAGGGTTAAAATTGTACTATTATTCAGCAGACTACGCGGACTGCAGTTTATCGCGAAACGAAAGCACCTTTGTTCTTCTACAATATTCAAAACCAATGCAAAATAATTGCACTTGATGTTGACTTGTTATTATTTTATTTTCGTGGCCACCGTTCCTTAAAGTGAGTAATCGACATTTTCCAATTTTGCCGTAGAAACTTACTATTTTCCGGGATAAAAAGTATCCTATTTTGATCTCTATATTGTGCAATACCTATGTATAAAGTTTCATCAAAATCAGATCAGCAGTTTTGGCGTTAAAACTCCCCAAATAAACAAACAAACATATATATATTGGTGTGGATTGCTCTAGCATCTAGAATACTTCATCATACAATGACAGTGCTCATATTGAATGAAGTTAATGTTTACAAATAGGCTACAGATCCAATTTTAACCGATTTCAAAGAAGAGGAGGTCCTCAACTCGCCTTATATTTTATAATACATAGTTTTCCCACCCGCGACTTCGTACGTGCGGACTACTGTTTATTGCGAAAAAAAGCATCCTTTTGCACTAAACCACAATCTAAACCAATGCAAAAGTAGGTACGAGGCTCTTGATGTTTTTTGACAGACTTGTTATTTCGTTTCCATGGCAACCACAGACCATTCTGTGATGGCAACCGTTCCTTACAATGAGTAATCAACATTTTCCATTTTTCCCGTGGAAACTTACAATGTTCCGGGATAAAAAGTATCCCATGTGTTATTCCATGTTACAGGTTGTGTTTCAAATTTCATCAAAATCCATCCAGCCGTTATCGCTTGAAAACTCCCCAAACAAACAAACAGACAACATTTCACTTTTATGTATTGGTATGGATTATGATTTCAGATATAACGCCTGCATAGAGAAAAACATTATTTTTTTTGTGTTTCGTACTTCGAAAGGAAAAAAGGAACTAAAGGTAAGTATCATTATTTTGTCCGTCCGTCAGTCTGTCTCAGTTTTCTCAGGAAGGAGTTATAGGTTGAAATTAATTAAAATACTCAGAAATACTCAATCTGCAATCCGTTGTTGGAGCTGTGAAATAATCAATTTTTTAAGTCAACTCAATCAAAAGATACGCTTGTTAATACCACATATTATCGCATTGCAAACTCCTTCCGAAGCCTGCTTACTATATATCAATAATAATAAATACACCATCGTTTCCCCTCCCGTTCACCTAGGAGATACCACACTTCCACGCAACGATTCTGTAATGTATCTGGGTATGCACATAAACCAAAGGCTAACTTGGAAGAAACACCTGCAGAAAATAAGGGAAGAACTCAATCTAAGGTACAGAAGACTGCATTAGCTGCTTGGAACAGAAAAAAAACAAGGCAGTTTTAAAGCCTATCTGGAAATATGGAGTCCAATTGTGGGGATCAGCCTGCAAATCGCACCGTGGTTAATAAGAATGGATGATTTGCACGAAGAACTTAACATTGATACTGTCACCAGCGACATAAGAAAATACTCAACAAAATACAAAAAACTCCTCGACCACCCTAACAGGCTCGCAGCTGAGATAACGATTATAAACTACCCAAAGAGGTACTACTCAAAAGACAAAATATTATGGAACTTGATGGCCAATGAAAAGGAGAAGAGATCAATGGACCTGACCTCTTCAAAACAATACCTCCAATGCTCATGGTCACGGACTGATTGTAGAATAAAATGAAAAGAAAACCCATCGTTTAACGTTTCCAAAACTAACTTACATTTGAATTTATTACTAACACTGACAAGCACAAATTACAAATTTATATAACCCTCTCCGCTACATGATATTTTTAACAACTAAATTATTATTAAAATACTCCGTAATTAAATTTAGTCTTTAAAAATTAAGTCAATTGACAACTTCTTTGCCAAGTCCATTGTAAAATCTCATTTGTCAACTTTTTTCCTGCTTATGAAAAAGTTTGTTAATCGTAGCAGGCAGGATGATACACGGAAAACGACCGGTTTGTCATAGATTCACTCACAAGTCGTAAAGCATTTTTTCCACTTCCTATTCAAAGCTATGTAACGACTTAACATATGGTGAACTAAATTATGTTACCTACGTCTAAACGACAGCAAAATAAAAATGTCCAAACATTTGTATACATTAAATAAATTTATCATCCCGTTTCGTTTATAGGAGCGCTGCAGTGAAAAGGAAGCTGCCGTGCGCACATGGGGAGCCGTCAAATCCCAAACGTATTATTTTTTCAATATCAACTCACACGCTCACTAATACAAGATAACGAAATTCACGACAATCGGATGAATGTTCGCGCCGCGTGAAATCAGCTCTTTTGAGAAGAAAAAAGGCTGACATCGAACGTTACGTCCGACGAGAGTAAAGTTCGCGTGGGACGAACGAACACGTGTATGTGGGCAGACAAGGGTACGGACATGTGACGATACCTGTCAAAATATGACGACTCTCATTCAGCTACAGATGTCGCTATTGTCATCGTGCTAATCTAATTTGAAGTCGTATACCGTGAAAGTGTGCGATTAACACATTTTCGTTACGAATTATTGGGAGTCTGTCAGTCGGTTTGCGTAAGCTGTGACAGGAGAGTGGCAGGAGCCATGGGGTGCGAGCTTAGGGCAGGCGCTCACGGCCCAATGCGTCAATCCACTCTTGCTGTCGCTATCTGCGCCTGCTGCATGCTGCCTGCGCCGTGCTGCCAACGATCGACACCTCTGCCGTAGTACACAAATACTACGTACATACCTCTGCTTAAAAAATAGTTTACATACTGCAACCATTCACACAGTACCAAATATTTGGAATTACGCTTAACTCCCTCTACGCACAGCACCTAGTAATATTGGCAGAGTTTTGACAATATGCCACAGAAGCAATAACCAAGAAATCAAGTCACCAAGTAATAACGAGGTGTCAAATAGCGTTCGAGTTTTTCACGGCGACGAGTTTCCATAGCTTGTCCGAGTTTTGCAATGTAACCATGACAGATTCCTTATGCTTGTTTTTTTTGTAGGAAACAATGGTGTGTTTATTATCTACATGCGTTACGCTAACGGAACGTATCTATGGTAACCCTCCCATCCGTTAGTAACAAACCTTCATTTTACAGTTTCAGCTTACGTCTGGTAGAAAATGTCGATGTTCGTTATTTGAACGAATCGTTTCATAGATAAAATCTGATATAGGATATATGACTAGACTACCAATACAATTCATTTTCATTACATTGATTTAATTCTCATGCCTAACGATGTAGAGTGATTAACATGAAAACCAAAATGAACTGAAATTAGTACTTAACTCAACAAACGTTTAGTTTTCTTAAAAAACCCTATAACGTGATCTTCATAATACATTATTTAATAATGAACTCTTTTACCAGTTAATTCAATATTTGCCTACGCACCAATTGAAACAAATCTTCTCTTGAAACACATTTGTTTGGAATGTTTCTTCCCCAATACATTTGTAAAGATACGGCTACTTAGTAAAATTAGAGGGTAGGGGAAAAGTGTCACACAAAAGTTATTTAGATGTTTACGTGTGCATCGTTGCATTAAATAAGCAACGAATCCGTGCGGGGGGTGCCGGGAGTCAAACCTGGGACAATGATATCGCGACACCCGGCCACCCCGGCAGCGCACTAACATGATTAACTTTTGTGTCGGTAATCACAACCGTTGATGTTGCCACTTTTGCATTCCTACTCATTGCATTCAGATATATTAGGTTAGCTTTTTATCACAAAATTTCTTATTGACATATCAATAGTGCTTTATGTGAACATCAATTTGTTTGTCAGCTGACTCAACCCAGTATTTATGGAAGATGTATAGTGCTGTATAATGTTGCCTAGTTCAATGATAGTATATAGTCTAGTAAATAAATACTTTGATATTGATGGTGATGTTGACCAACGATGAGCGTTTGTTTTGTAGACCGTTCAACTCTAATGATCTGAATATTAGGGTAGGTGCGTGAGCATTTTAACCCAACGAGAGCATGGACGGGTATATCATACCCAGACATCTCTTCAACCCCTTGGATTTGCTTCATTTTGCGTCAAATTAGATTTACTTATTAATTGGTTAAAATAATTTTATTTTAAAAAATTAATAATTTGATGTTTATGTTAACCTACAAGGAGGATTTGTTTTGTAGACAGTAGACCGCTAATGATCTGAATTTAAGATTAAATTGTGAGCAGATAGCCCAGCGTGGGTTTGGCTGGGTAACTCATACACAGGCAATTGTCCAAACCTCGTGTATTTGCTTCATTTTGTGTCAAATTAGATTTATTTATTAATTGGTTAAAATAAATAATTTGATGTTTATGTTAACCTTTAAGGAGGATTTGTTTTGTAGACAGTAGACCGCTAATGATCTGAATATAAGGTTAAATTGTGAGCAAATAGCACAACAAGGGTTTGGCCGGGTAACTCATACACAGGCAATTGTCCAAACCTCGTGTATTTGCTTCATTTTGTGTCAAATTAAGTTTCTTTATTAATTGGTTAAAATAAATAATTTGATGTTGATGTTAACCTACTTTTTACGAGGATTTGTTTTGTAGACAGTAGACCACTAATGATCTGAATATAAGGTTAAATTAGCAAACTCATACTGCATAGATAAATAGACATACTACTCATACACAGGCAATTTGTCCAAACTCGTCTATTTGCTTCATTTTGAGTCAAAAATGCTTGTCTTGCTCAGTAGCTGGAGGTAGAAGAATGCAAAGGCGATTGTGTTTGAAAACATTACCAGTCACATCCTTTTTTGCTTTATTGATAACTAGCATTCGCTCGCGACTTCGTCCGCGCGTACTACAGTTATCACAAAAAAAAACATGCTAGTTTCATCTAGTACTTATATTAAAAACTAATGCAAAAGTTTAGCGCCAACAATCTTGATGCTTTTTGACATACTTGTTATTATTCCGTTACCACGGCAACCGTTCCTTACAGCAAGTAATCGTCATTTTCCTTTTATCCCGTGGCAACTTACCATTTTTCGGGATAAAAGTATTCTATGTTGGTCTCTATATTATACAGTACCTATTTACAAAGTTTCAATGAAATTGGATCAGCCGTTTTGGCGTGAGAGCTTCCCAAACAAAAAAAAGACAGCGTTCTGTTTTATATATTGATGTGGATTCTTATGTTTTATTTACACTTTCTTTAACATTGGTAGAGATTGACTAGTCAAAGTCAAATCAGAAGACTAAGTGGAAGTAGTTTCTTCCGTCGTAATTATTGAACCTTGTAATCTTTCTTATCACTGCAGTAAACATAAATATTATGACGCTGAAATGAAACAGAAGACTTTTGGATAACATTAAAGTCATAGTTATCAAAATTAAAATAGATCTGGAAATGTTATTATGTGTATGAGAAAGAAGCCGAAGAAATGATTTTGTCCCTAATTTTACATAATTTAATTCTGTTAAATAAATTGTTCTGTTACATATTACAAAATTACAAAGAGAATTAATGTTAGATGTAGACTGGCTATACAAAAGTAAACTGCAAAAGTGACTTCTACTACAAAGAAAATAGGCCCACTATCGCGGACGAAAATGCGAATGCAAGCTAAACATATAAACCTATTTTTACGCTATATATTGCAATATAATATTCAAAGTTAACTGCACGTTACCTTACAACAAAGATCGTGCAACAATTTTTCTCCAAACTATCGCCGGGTTAAGCGTTATTAGGGGAGGTGTCGTGTGCTATGGAGCTGATACAGATATCTCCGACCGAGGGAAGGTAGCTCCCGCGACGATGATCTAATGCCGAGATAATGCTCGGCAGAGGAGTTAATTGCAAGCTGTGCACCACACTCCCGCGTCGAGGGCCCAGCGCTCCCCTGAGATTACGCTCTTCGGAGTCCCGAGTGCCAGCAGTAAGAAGGCTAAATCCCCCGCTCCGCCATCGCATACACGACCTCCATAACATTCACTTTTAATGGAAATCCATCCACAATCTAAAATACGCATGAAATTTGAATGACCCACTTGAAAAGAGAGCGGAACAAAAAATAGCAGCAACAATGTTTGCCGAATTGTGTCCACACGGAACAATAGCGAAGCCACCAACGCTGACGTTCGAGCTTCCCGCAGTGCGACTTATGAATAGAATAATACGATGCTACACAAAACCCGTGCGAGAAGAACATCATCAATCAATGTATTTAGAAATGTTTCATTAGTAAACATTAAGATGTTTGCTTACATGTCCGAATGTTGTCCGTCGCAATATGGCTAGATTCCGTGAAATGAGGATTGGAAAAAATATTGTCAGTGAATTGAAGACGCTGGGAGGTAAAATATTACACAGTTATTGCAAGTTTGCACACGGTAGTTGTCTACACCAATGCTGTGGGAATATACCTACTTCATAATATTGGAATCAGTTCAATAACGTATCTATTGAAGTTCCAACACCGTACCCAACTGTGTTCTTGCCATTATAACAACAAACGACCACAGTAAAAAAAAACTGAGCAAAAGTGAGACATCATGCAGAAATTTTAAGCACGACCACCAGGTAAAATAAAAGCATACGGTGATTTTTTATGTGATTTGTTTCGAGTTATTGTCTCCTTTGTGTTTCAAATAAACATGCTTTTGACAATGCAAATGTTTGGGCATCATTTGCTTGTTTTTTGCTGTTCACGATATTTTTGGTATGAAGATGCGAATTTAAACCGATTGGATAAATAAACCTGTATACATTATTTTATTTATTTCTGACATGTTTTAACAGCTATTAGTTATTCACAAAAACATTTGAAGTAAGCGGCTTTCTGCGTACTTTTTTACATTATAACACTGAGGCTAGAAATAGACGAGTACACGAACAGGCACAAAAATTTAAAAAAGAGTAGGTAGTGATTAGCTACATTATAATTTATAAGTATGTCTTATTTGTTTGATATTATAATATCGACATCACAAATAGGAATTAAGATTAAAAATAATTAAAAGCCTAATAAAATAAAACAAAGAGATGTTCAACTCAAACCACTTTTAGTGGTATTGCTCAGTTTAGAGCGCCTACTGTAAATGAAAAGGCTCAAGACTTGTTCCTATCTTGCCATGTGCACGCTCGTAGGCGCTTTCTTTGAGATCAACTAAGCAGCCACAATCCTATTCTAGTGTCGATATATTTCTAGTTTTCTTTGTTATTTCAAAGCCTGAACTGTCTTAACAGTTAACCTAGTTCTTAAGGTAACTTAGTTCCCATACATTTAAGGAAAATAACTCAACATTGGTGAAGAAAAAAACAATGAACAAAAAATATCTTGTTTCTTGTTCATCGTGCTGGCCTCAGGTGTTGAGGCCAGGAGGTCAGGAGTTTGTCGGGCCGCCCAAGGGCTGATCTATAATGTAACTGGTTTATATGTTGAGTTCAATGAGGTTTAAATCTTTATATACCTATCTCTTATCATCATTCAAACAATAGATATTAAAAAAAAAAACCGTCCTTATAATTTAAATATTTGTAGAATATAATCATCTACATATCTATAACAAAATATAAATGTTATAGTTTATTATACATTTACTAATATAGTATCCTACATTAACTAGTAAATAGCTACATTATAAGCATTATGATTTAATCAAACATAATCAAATAATAAAATGGTTTTAAGTAGATTTTATTGCACGTTAAGATTCGTTTCGTATTTGGAAAACCCATTAGGCAAATCATACCTACCTATTGTTTATTTAGGCAAGTGTAAGTACAGACAGAAGTCTGATGATCGATGACTGGCAAGCCAAGGACACCCACCCATGAACCCTTCCCTGGACTTGTAACAAACACTAGATGAGACATGCATGAAAGATGCCACCGCTGCAATCATACATGTAACGCTAATTGAATAAGAAGAAAATTGCGACTTATTAGCAACAAATTGAATTATTGCATCTGCTGCTGCGATATTCATATTAAAAAGTTAATTATTTCATTACAAATTAATACGACGTATGATAAAAAGAGGAAAGCGCAAGACAGACCTTTTCAGATTCAAATATCTTGTCCAGTCAGAATCTGTCGTCATAAGTTAGGTCGTTAGGTCTTCACATCACATCACACTAAATTATAAATTAGAGAAGTGTAGCCACTGTGTTATACAGGCTAATTAGAGCTTAAAATTTAAAAAATGAATACTCTCTTATCGAGCGGAAAAATTCAATGCAGAACTCCATACATTAGAACTGACAGTCAATACAAAACGTCATAAAATGAATAAAAACCGATTAGCGTCATCTATCTTTTACCTTTTAGATGTGTGTGTATAGGTAGTAGGTACTCGTAAGATTCCACTTTCATCAAAATAAATATTAGGCTGTTATTTTTCAGACGAATACGGAATCCCTTCTACGTCAGATTCCTTTTTTTATTAGACTGTTATTTTTCTGACGAAAATGGAATCTCCTTTTAGTATAGTGTGAAGTCGGATGACAGCTGTCAAACCTAAAGAAGCTACCTATTACTCGGAAACCTATTGGTCGTTGACTAGTAGTTCCTTTACAGAAGTGATAGATCTCATCGAGATCTTCATTTCATATGACACCTGTCAATCTTAAAACAGCTTTTACTCTGAAACTATTGATCCTAGACTAGTAGTTTCTTTACAGAAGTGATAGATCTCATCGAGATCTTCATTTCATATGACACCTGTCAATCTTAAAACAGCTTTTACTCTGAAACTATTGATCCTAGACTAGTAGTTTATTTACAGAAGTGATAGATCTCATCGAGATCTTCATTTCATATGACACCTGTCAATCTTAAAACAGCTTTTACTCTGAAACTATTGATCCTAGACTAGTAGTTTCTTTACAGAAGTGATAGATCTCATCGAGATCTTCATTTCATATGACACCTGTCAATCTTAAAACAGCTTTTACTCTGAAACTATTGATCCTAGACTAGTAGTTTCTTTACAGAAGTGATAGATCTCATCGAGATCTTCATTTCATATGACACCTGTCAATCTTAAAACAGCTTTTACTCTGAAACTATTGATCCTAGACTAGTAGTTTCTTTACAGAAGTGATAGATCTCATCGAGATCTTCATTTCATATGACAGCTGTCAAATGGACAGGTGACAGGTGTCGAACCCCAAAACATCCAGTATTTATCGCAGATGTCAAAAATGACAGGCAATGACAGCCTAATATTAAATATTAGGCTTTTATTATTCTGACGTCAAAATAAAATTTATTGTGACGATAGCGGAATCTGACCTAAGTGAACTAAACCAGATCCATCATCATAATCCAAGCGGGTGAAATCGCAGGGCGCAGCAGAGTAACCGTATAAATTGTATAATAATACTAGCTGACCCGGCGAACTTCGTGCCGCCTTAGAGTCAATAAAGTTTTTAACTTATTATTTGTATGGAGCGGCTTTTTTGATGATATCTCGAGATTTGATTGACTGATTGCGATGAATTAAAAATATTGGTCCCATCTTCCTCCCCCTGGCCCCGTCCCCTTAAAAACCCCTACCAACAACCCTCAATCCCTAAACCCGCCATGTCACTTTGACAAAAAAATTGCAAAAATGTATTAATGATGATAAAACTTCTTAATTGTTTCTGCTCTGCTGGTACATAGTAATACTTTTTTTTTAAATATAATCTCCCCATTTAATGTTTATGGGGAGGTGGTATACACACGTTTAATAACTTTATTTGTCAATTTTGTATCTCCAACTTTGTTTTTCAAATCTTAAAGAAAACGATATACTAATTTACCATTTTCGGTATCAAAAGTAGACAATGTGTTAATTCAGGATGTAAGCTGTCCTGGTACCAAATCCTGGTAACGGCTATGTCCGCGTACAAATTTTGGTCCCATCCTCTTCCCCCTAGCCCCATCCGATTAAAAGACCAATACCAACAACCCTCAACCCACAACCCCACCATGTCACTTTGACAAAAAATTTGCAAAAAAATTAATATATATATATATTTTCCTTGTTCTTAGGGAACGTAAGACTTACGCACCCTAGTTTTATTACAATCTAGCCACGATCTGGCTAATAAGTAATTTGAATATAACTTAAACTTTTACACTGAGTATACTAAGAATGTGTCCATTCTCACTTTTCTTATAGTCTCTATTAAGGTGAAGTCACACTGTTAATGTTTACTTTATAAGTAGCACTTGTTACACACTACACTATACTAATATAATAATATACACTACACTAACTCAAACGGTTTTGTCCTTGTAAGTCTTCTAACTATGTCAGTGTGATCGAGGAGCTGGATTGCCTCAATGTTCACATGGTGATGAAGTCTATGGTCGTGAGCTTCTGCATACTTTTTAATTACTTTGTCAATGAACTCTATTTTGAGGTCCCGATGGAGATCGTTGTTTCTTATGTACCAAGGTGCATTCACTATTTCCCTTAGTACCTTGTTCTGGAAGCGTTGAATAATTAATGTATTGCTCTGTTTGGTGCAGCCCCAAAGCTGTATACCATAAGCCCAGACTGGCTTTAGGACTTGCTTGTCTAAGAATAGTTTATTGTGTGTTGACAGCGTGGAGTGTCTTCCAAGCAGCCAATACATTCTTTTGAATCGCAGTTCTAACTCTTCTCTTTTCTTCTTGACGTGCGTTTTTCAGCGGAGCTTCGCATCAAGCGTCATACCGAGATACTTGGCTGTATTCTCGTATGGAATCTGTTTAATATTTATAAAAACTGGAGAATATTCTTGTTTCTTGTTGCTGAAGTCAATGTGAATTGATTTTGATTCTTTTAATTTCATCCTCTATTGTTTAGTCCAGTCGTAGACTCGATTGACCGCTGTTTGGATCTTTTCTGCTGCTTCTTGATGGGTACTTCCTACTGCCATTATAGCAGTGTCATCAGCAAAGGTCCCGATGGTGTTATTATCTAGCTCAAGAATATCACAAGTGTAAAGCAGGTACAGGACCGGACCTAAAACACTTCCTTGAGGTACTCCAGATTTTATTTCCTTAAGTTCTGAGAAGGCATCTTCTTGTCTAATTCTAAATACTCTATTTGATATATACGATTCTAAGATATCCGCAAAATGTTTTGGTAGCATATTTCTCAGTTTATGTATAAGCCCTTCATGCCACACTTTATCAAAAGCTTGCGCCCATCTAGAAATACTGTAGTGCACACTTTTTTACCTTCAAGAGTTTTTTCTATAATGTTTGTTAATCTATGCACTTCATCTATAGTCGAGTGTTTTTCTCGAAAACCAAACTGATGCTCTGGTATTAAATTTTTGCTATCTATGATTGGTTTCAGCCTTTTGAGAAACAACTTTTCAAAAAGCTTTGACATTATGAGGAGCAAAGATATTGTTTAAAAATATATTAATGATGATAAAACTTTTTGTTTCTGCTCTCCTGGTACTTTGAAATTCTTTTTTTAAATATAATCACAACATTTAATGTTCATGGGGAGGTATACTCACTTTTAATAACATTATTTGTCAATTTTGTATCTCCAACTTCTTAAGTGTTTCTGCTCTCCTGGTACTATACATATTTTTGTAAATCACACTCTTTAATGTTCAAAGCGAGTATATTCACTTATAATAACTTTATTTGTCAATTTTGTTTCTCCAACTTCTTAATTGTTTCTGCTCTCCTGGTACTTATTTTTTCCCTATTTTGGCATTAGTGTTCGAACAAACACTAAACCTGTCTTTGTTTTATTATAATATATACCACGTTTTATGTCACGTCCCACGGGAACGTGATAAAAAGTATCCTATGTCCTTCTCCTGGTTCTAAGCTACCTCCCCACCAATTTTCAGCCAAATCAGTTCAGCCATTCTTGAGTTATAAATAGTGTAACTAACACGTTTTTTTTTAAGAAATAGGGAATATACATATATATATTCCCTATTTCTTGATCAAAAGTAGCCTATGTGTTAATCCAGGATATTAGCTACCTCCATACCAAATTTCAGCCAAATCAGTTCAGCCGTTCTTGAGTTATAAATAGTGTAACTAACACTTCTTTCTTTTATATATATAGATAATAATATGCAGCGAGTTACAACAAAAGAGTTTTCAATAAACAATAATCAACCATATCTGCGCATTAGGCATTGGAGATACATAGGCATTTCAATTTGTAGATAAAATAACATATAGGCATTGACAGTTAGGCAATTTGCTTCTTAGTCTTGATACTGTGCTCATAATCGGATTTGGCACTCTTATGATTTTAAAATAAACTTGATTTCAATTATGAAAACAGTACCTAATAAAGGCATACGTATAAAAATAAGTTTAAAATCCCGGTGCAAGTATTATTATAAATGTTGGATTTTATAAGTTGATTATTAGCCAGCCGATATTTTTTACTAACTCACTACTTGAACTATGTCAGTAGGTACTTTGGACTTGTTCCAAAATAGAAAATACCTAAGTACATAACACTTCACACTTATCTAATACTAACTGTACTCGTAGCTTCGCACGCGTGGCCATTTCTCTGGGTTAAAAAAACTCTATTTATTATTCCAAGACCTAAAATACCAATATACCAACATTTGATCAAAATTCCTTCAGCCGTCACAAAGTTTTTATCGATTGCTCGGCTTCTTCTCATCGGATTGAGATACCAAGTACAACAGTTAATTAACCTTAAGCTATCCACAAATGAAACCGCATCGCAATCGGTCCAGTAGTTTTTAAGTGATGCGTGAACAAACATATAGACAAACAAATTAACAGAAAATCAGACAGACACGAGTTGAAAAAATGTTATATTCTTGTTCAATGGCTTATTTTTAGTATTCTAGATCTTTTTTCTTTTAAATATCATGTACAGATTTTTTGGTACTAACTGCTTTATTATAAGTATAGATGATGCCCTTCCCTATTGGGCAGAATAAAAAAAAAAGTGTCTTATTAAATTATTTTAATCATGTGTATAAAACAGTACCGTGACAAACCTACTGATTGAATGACTGACTGACTGACTGACTGACAGACAATGCCCAGCCTAAACCAGTGGATATTTATCTAGGTATTTGAAATTTGGAGGAATATTCCTTGAGTATCCTAGAGGTGAACTACGGAAGTAACTATAAACCGTAAAACATGAATACCAACTCGTATCCTGCGGGAACCCTTTAATTTACCGGGGTGAAAATATCCAATGTCCTACCTCGTAGTATGAAATCAAATCTTGCCAAGTTTCATTTGAATTCATTCAGTAGTTTCAGCGTGATGTGCGGCCATGATACAGACAGACAGACAGAAAAAAAAGAAAAAAAAACACATTTTTGGCTTCAGAACGCAACAAAAAACAGACTCCAAAAAATTTTACGTAATATCTTCAATGTACAGAAATAGACCTGTTACCGTTTTATTATAAGTATAAAGATTATAAATCAGAGAACTGTAGCCACTGTCGTAAACAGGCCAATCGTAGCTTAGAGTATTTAAAATGAATACTCTTTTATAGAGCGGAAAACTTCGAGGGCTTGTTGTCCATACATTAGAACTGACAGTCCATACACAACGTCATAAAATGCATAAAGAACGCTAAGCATCAGCTTTTTTATCGTTAGAAGGTGTGTAAGTTTGTTACTCCTTCACGTTCAAACGGCAGAACGGATTTGGATGACATTTGTTACTGGTATAGCTTATATCCTGGATTAATACATAGGCTACTTTTCATCATCATCATCATCATGCATAATCATAATCCACCCGGGTGAAACTGCGGGGCGAGCTAGTTATTAATAAGTGGCAGCTTTCACGTCTTGCTACGAGAAATACTTACTCGATGGATCATGAAAATTAAACAGAAGAATACGCCCATCTAGTAGTAATTATGTCTAAGTCTAAGTCTTAAAAACAAATGTTTGTATGCCGGTGTCTCATCTAGCGTTTGAATATCGTTGTCCATCGTCCACGCCATGCATGGTCCACTCTTAATGAAATCCACATCTCGATACATCATTGATCGTGGTGCGATAGTGGATCGCGCGTCATGTTTACTAGAGCCGACACGAACGGCCCGTGTCGCTCCAACTCTCATTACGGGAATTAATTATGATTGTCTCGATAGGTTCTAAAGCTTTTAGGTTGAACACAAACAAGTTTGACGACTTCGTTGATCGTATTAGCGCAGGATATTCCAAAAGTTAAGTTTTACAGAATATGACAGTATTTTAGCCATACTTAAGCACATACTATACAACGTGTCACTTAAAAGCCTTATAAATAGGCAGCAGGTTTAATAATAATAATAATAATAATAATAATTTATTGTTTCGATCAAGCATGTAAATTCATTTACGTGTACAATGGTTGTGAATATATAGTATTTAAAATATCAATTCTTTTTTTTAAATTGCCACTTCCCTAAATGTTTATTTACTATTCTCTCACGTCGCACCAAAAAAAAGGTATTTACATACTGCTCCATGTGCGGTTTTAGGTTGGAAGGCGTCCTCTCGCCCTCTTCTTGGCTTCCTCTCGCCTCCTCTCACCTCTTCTCCTCGCCAGGTGCTGGTGGAAAAACCCGGTTGAGTGGAAACGGTTCACCAGCAAAAAAAGACTGAGTGAGCTAGCCTATTGTTGAACATAATAACACCAAAGTTAAATATTTAAACAGGACTTAATCGCGCTGTAAACTTAATATTTATTTACCTCGACGTTTCGATCAAGTTGCATTGATCGTGGTCACGAGATCAATGCAACTTGATCGAAACGTCGAGGTAAATAAATATTAAGTTTTCAGCGCGATTAAGTCCTGTTTAAATATTTAACTATGTGTTCGAATCGCGAAAGTTTAAAAGTTACAATAATAACACCAAACAACGAACAAAAAAAACCACCAAATATTTAGGAAAGGACAATGCTATCTTACACTTGAAACTAATCACTTTTTTTACCTTTTACTATAAACGTTTAATTGACAACTGTGCAGTAGACTCCGTATGCGCGAGCTCTGTCAGTCAGATTTGACAAATAGACCAAGGTCAAGGTTTTTATTGATTTTTTGACTAGTTGACTACTTAGGAGGTACTATTATTTATTCTGTGCTACTAGGGTTCAAGTTCAGTGTTCCAATGCCTTCTTTTTAAAGTAAATTAATGACTGGCCTAACTTCAAAATCTGAGTGGTTGGCAATTTGTAGAACACGTTCGTTTACATACGACGGCTCGACTATGTTGCAGGCAATTTGTAAAACATGCTGTATTTAATAGAATTGAGCCTAAAAACGCAGTAGATTAGTTAAATTGACATGAATGATTTAGCTTCAGCCTCTCCAATCCACAGCTTAATTTTGTTTTCAAATGAATAAATGTACATACTTTGACTAAGCTAACTAATAGTAAAATAATATTTTGGTCAAAATCGCTAAATGGTAATTTGAGTACATTAAGCAAAGTAATTTGCAAATAAATAAAAAGATAAAATTACTTGATTATGAGTGGATATCACTATTTATTATTAAAAATCACGGCATCAGATTAGCTAATTTAAGATGTACAAAAGAATAATAATGTAAAACTTTGTATGTAATAATATCAAAAAGACATCTTCACATTAGAAAGTTCATTTATGAAAACCCTAAAAATAATAATATAAGAAGAAGATTTATTTTTGATATTTTTACATACTAGTTATATAAACTTATAAATATATTACACTTTACACTAATATTATAGAGAGGAAAGATTTGTTTTTTTTTGTAAGTTTGTATTTTTGTATGTTTGTTTGTAAAGGATAAACTAAAAAAATACGGAACCTATTTTAAAAATTCTTTCATTTATAAAAAGCTACATTATCAGGAAATAACACGGCCAGAAATTTATTAAAGGTAAGGTATCAAACTACTCGCTTTAAGGAACGGAATGACATGTTGCCATGGAAACGAGATAATAACAAGTCTGTCATGTACGTAAGTAACAATGCAATTGTCAATGGTCAAAAAACACCAAGATCGTTGCTGCCAAAGAATTGAATTACGCTTAATGGCGTATCTTTTTTAGAAGTTACGAGGGTTATAAAAATATTAAAAGTAAAATAAATGCCGTGGTGTGAGCGCTTTCCGTGCGAAAACGGGCGAGTCACTAATAAAAATTAAACACAATTAAAATTAAAATTAAAAATTAATTAAAAGAACGCGTATCACGCTGAAACTACAGGACGGATTTTGATGTAACTGGGCGAATTTCGTCTTTCTCTCCAGTAAGCACAGTGGCGTAGTGGTAAAATGCATAAAATGTATTCCAGACGTCCGTGGATCAACACCACGTGCTTCTAGAAATATTTTACTCCATAATTATAAGTATTTACATATTTTATGCGTTATTTTTAGACTTTCTTTGATATTTTAAGACTGCTGTAATTTTCTGAAGTGAACCTACAAGTTTTATTTGAAAAAAGTCTCTCCATTCTAAAGAAACTGTTATAACTAAAACTGTACATTAAATATATTTTTTTATTATAATTGAGATAAACCTCAAAATCGATATGGAGTGTAAAACAGTTTTTTTTGTTCTGTCAAAAGGCACAGTTTTAAATTATGTGTTAAAATTTAGAATACTTTTATCCCGAAAAAATAAAGGGTTTTTAAGGTCCAAAGTTATGATAAATTTAAAATAATAATACATCCGTTTATAGAATGGTACCGAATTTCGTCATTCCCTCCACATACATTTTCCTTAATATTTTTAAGGCTGCTGTAATTTAAGTGAACCTTCAAGTCTTATTTGAAAACATGGAGATAAACATATACAGACGACTGTGAGTTTATTATATCTTGGAATATTTATAATATATAACACTGAAACCAGTGCAGAGATCGTGTTGGCGTCGGATAAAAACTCAACGTTTATGGCCGAGCTGACATCGGGTATACTTTCAAATTTAGGATTTCGCGTAGCGTATTTCGAAAATATACCTCCACACAATGCTACTGTAACACAGATTTCTGTCAACAATCTTCAGTGGCGTTCCAACATGGTACGCTACGCTTCGCTTCGCTTCGCGTCGCTTCGCTTCGCTTCGCTTTGCTACGCTTCGCTCCCGCCTTCGTCTTCTAACCTATCACGGCATTGTCAAGTCGCTACTGAAGGTTGTTAACACAGGTAGGTACCTATATTGGTACTTTTGGTACTGGAATAACTCATAGGATCCTTTTATCCCAGAAAAACTACCACGCAAGCAACGCCGCGGGCACATCTAGTCCATAATAAAAATAACATCACAGATTTACATATGGAATATTCCGCAATCAACAGGAAAATTTTAAAAGCAACGATTTATACCTAATGTAAGTCTAAATTATTGTAAAACAAACATAGGTATAAATTTAGATGATAATCAACTATTTCAAAAATTACTAAAATGTAAAATTTAAAATCACATTATTGTCTTTGGAATTATTATACTTTTTAAACAATTTGTGGGTAAATGTATATAAAGCGTTATTTTTTGTTGATATTTCTTGTATCTTTGATTATCATCCAAATTTTCGATTAATGAATAATTCTGTGTTTTTTTATGTTCCTGTACACGAAACCTACGAAACATAGAAACCACATTTTTGTACCAATTTTTGTATAAGTCTGTTGACCTTATTGATATTCTTGTGGGGTGAAATGGAACAAAAATACAGGCTTATATTTTCAATTATGTAATAATCAGAATAAATGCTCGTGGAGCGATTTTGATGATTTCGTGGAGCGGAGTGGCTTAATCCAACGATTTTAGGGAGTGCCTTCGACATATTGTACATGGGCGAGTGATTATTAACAGACGCACCGTTTGTAAACAGACAAGTTCTTCAATTTGCCTCGGACAACGCTGTTTGTAAAAGGGAGAGTTTTACAAATTGCCTGCGACGTAATATACCAATCAACGAAATTTTGCGATTCATGAAATAAATCTTACTTACAGTTATATAAATTAGGTACTTCAAGTACAAATACCCGAATATGAGCAGAGAGGCATGACTTGACCAGTTATTTACCTTTTTTTATTGCAATGCCTTTGATTTATTGGTTTAGGTACCTACTTATAATAAAACAGTATGTATCAAAAAGACTGTAAAAAAATAAAATAACAAAAGTGTCAAGGACTTCAAATGAGATAGAACAAGTTAGTATGTCTGTCTATCTGGATGTTTGTTCCTGAATCAGGTAAAAATTACAAGACTGACTGAAATGCGGTTTTCACTGTTAGATAGCTTAGATTTTGACTTAAAATCTGGTTTAGGTACTTATATCTCAATCCGAAGAGTAGAAACAGACTAATGGATAAGAAACTATTTGATGGCAGAACGAATTTTAATGCACTTTGTTATATTGGTATTTTAGATCCTAAAATAACACATAAGATACTTTTAACCCCGATAAATGACCACGTGGGCAAAGCCGCGGGCACAGCTAGTACATGAATAAATAGTTTTCACCAACACCATACCATACATTTACGATGATTACCTGGAGCCGGAAGGAAGACACAAGAACACAACAAACAAAATATACGATGAAACCCTTTCGAGAATGGTCTCATTCGTTTTGTTTCGACGAGTTCTCTTTGAAGAGCTAAATATAGCTCTAAGCTGATAGGAAAAGGCTTTGTTATGCTTAGCATCAAATACAGGAAATGTTAGTTTTTAGCAAAATCACTTAAGTATGTGTAAAAACTTTATTAACAAGCTTTTATTATTTGGGTATACTAAAACGAAGAGAAATATTGCTGTGTCGAATATAATATATGTTTTTTTTCTGTATTCACACGGCACGTTACGTTACGTACTTTTCGTTTTAGTACACTTACATAATAAAAGCTTGTGTTTAATAACTTTTTTTTGTCTGTTGAGGTCAAAACCTCTCTGGTTGTGAAAGCTTGAAAGTGAGATGATACCTTCAGTTGAAATCTGTGCACTACTTCTACCCTCAATCTGATTATTATTAATAATTGATTACTCGGCTATGATTTTAGCATCATTAACTATTTATTACTGAGTTTGCTATAACTCGTGACACTTGTATTTTACAGTCAATTGGGAAAGCTGATTGATGTTAAGTGTATTGATTGGGTTCATTCAACTTAAATACTTGAAGTTCCTTAAAAATTACCCATCAAGTTACCTATCATATTAGACTAGTTCCGGTAATGTTCGTACAATCATGTGAAGTGTATCTGTGATTCAAGCACTGGAAACTCTTTACGGAGCTATTAGAGAAATGAATCGGCTGGAAACTTAGTTTAAATGGGAATCGTTAATGTTTTCTGTTTATTTGTATATCGAATTAATTAAAATAAGAACTTCAATAATAACTTCATTCAACAACGAGTTTGAACGTAGCACAAAAAATGGTTTTACAATCTGAATCAATTTAAAATTAATAAAAGCTTTCACCGCCACTGCAGCGCTCAATCGTTGGAATCTTAATTCAAAACCTTGAAATAAAAAATAACAAACAGCCATTTTGATGTTTATTATTTATCTTATTCCAAATGACTTTTAATAATACACTTTTAAAGAAAAGCCCAGCCCCTTCACTGTTTATAATAAGTGTGTACGGATTATTGTTACTAATGAAGAAAATTTTTCAATACGAAGGTATGTTCTACATCTTTTTCTGTCTATTAATTGTTAAAAAGACATGATAGCCATGTTAGAGCATTCCAACTCTCTGCTGCAGTTACTTAATGCTTCACTTAATCACACGCACAAGACCAATTTTGCCAAATTGTAGCCTAGTATTCTGTACCTGTCCCCCTTGTTTGTACAAACAAACAAGGGGGACAGGTACAGAATACTAGGAATAATAGGAGCATACAAATGCTTATTATGTGGTGACATAACAGAAAGAAATTCGTGTGTCATGTCGGGCGGGTCACTAGTCATCATCAGCATTATCAGCCCGAATCAGTCTACTACTGGACATAGGCCTCTCCGAAAGCACACCACAGAACCCTGTCACGAGGCGGTCCTAGGGTTTGTTCCACTAGCCCAGGGACCAAACCTTAGTGGACTACATAAAAGTACAGGAACAATAGGAGCGCACGGAGATGTTGATACACAGAGATTTTGCACTCGACTATTCTATTCAGTCTTCTCTCAATTTAATATATTTGGTAAGAGTGTACCCTTGGGGCTCTAGTATTGTTATTATCACAGACTTTTCGTACTTCAAGGATACGGATTAAAACAACCACAATGTCGATTGTGTTTTCCAAAGCAGTGAATTGATTTTCTAGTTTTAACTAAAACGTTTCAGATCCAGCTACGTTCTGGAGTAAATTTGGTCAGCATGGACTTCATCAAACGGACACGTTCAAGCTTGCAATCAATATCCAGAGTGCCTTGGATATGTCGGTGGTAACTTCCAGTTTTAAACCTAGTTACCACGACATCTTTGAATAAGCGTCTTTTGTCTGCTATGAGTGAGATCTCATTTTTCATTATTCCATCGGGGGCTTTGCCACGTCCCCTTCTGTTGGTGCTGTTTCTTAAAAGAGTTGACTAAGAGCAGCCGCTTTTTTTCCAGGAAGTTGACAAGCATTTGCCCGCTATTATTTCTGCTGCCATAACCATGTGGTAGGTTCACATGGTTTTGGCTACCGATTCGCTGCAAGCATGTATGGTAGTGCATGCTTTAGAGTTAAAGTCCCCCATGACAACGTTGAAGTGAGCCTTGATGATGTTGTGCAAGGCCTTGGACACGTCCTCGTATATATCCTCTACCTCATCATCGAAGTAATATTGTAATATTAATATTGTTGTATTATTATCATATTGTACTATGCATTTGTGCGTAGCAAATTGGAATATAATTCCTTAGTATGGGACCACACACCCACCTTAGTACCCACATGAGCAAAAATACACAATTATGCCGGAACGAGTCCAAAGAAAATTTGCTCGTTATTTGTATAAAAAAACTATATGAGTACTACCCATATTTGTATCCGTCTCTGTTAGTTGCCGGAATGGTAGTAGTAACATCTTGGAGCTGAGACGAAAATGTGCCTTATTGTCTCATTTCTATCTACTGCTTAAGCGAAAAATAAATAATACGACCGCTCTGGTTCGCTGCTCATTGTCCACACTGGACCGGTTGAAGCGGCGGCGGATGCGGCGCTCGTAGCACCGCCGGTACACTCGCTCGTAGACCGCTCGGTATGCTCCCACAGCCCAGGCCATAAACTTACTCAACGCCCTGATTGCTCAGGAACCAGACGTTGATATTTTTTGCACAACATTTGTTAACTTTGTGGATGCGTGTATCAGTTTCTTAAGCACATAATTTGTTTCTTAGAATTTTAAAATTAATTAATTATTTATGTAACATTAAGTTTCTTTTTTGTTTGTTGCCTTATTGTGCGTTTGGTAACAATTACTGTAAGTGCAGTAAGCAGGTGTATAAAAATAAATAAATATTTAAATAAGTGTGCCTTGGTCGGTGTGTATAACAGAGTAAACTTTCTGTAATTTTGATAATGAGGTAAGCAACCACTGTCTACACACTGGAGATTTCAACAACATCATGAAATGGTTTGGCCAGGTGAATAAATGATTAGCCTTTGACAATATGAACAGCTAAACGCATGGCTACTATATGGTCAAATATGAGTGATCATATCGTAATAAGTACATTACCCACTGCTAGAGCCACTAGGCGGAAGCCCGACTTGGCCGTGATGGCACCTTTGTCTTCATTTTTTTTTATTGAATGTTGAAAACCTATCTGTTTGAACACCTTTGGTATCATGATGGCCAAACGTGGATTGAAATATCATTAAATACAACGATATGGTCAGTTTTAGCTGGTCATTCCATGATATAATCTACCCTTTAATTCATGAAATTTTGATAGATATATCGCCACAGGTCACTATTAGTTTTTATATTTTATTCCTTAGTTATGTTTTCTGAACACTCATGTTTGTTGAGGTAAGTAAACCATGGCCATGATAAAAGGCCCATATTTGGTGCCATTTAATAGGTACCTAATGACAGCATGAATTCTAATGTAGATAACTAGACCTACACTATCTTAGTTTCTTACAATTTGCAACGTAAGTAGGTACGTAAACTGTCCTTAGACAACAAAATAAAGAAAGTTGCTTCCACACTGTCATTAAATTATACTTGTCTTATCGATAATACAATCTTTATGTATTTTTTATTAGCTACATGATGTAACCATCTCCAAAGGTACACGGTTATGAAGAGGCATCACATATATCCAGCAGAGACCGCTCGTACAAACATTCCAAAAATTCAAGGAGTATTTTTTAAATGCCTCACAATGATTATAACACACTTATATTAATTAATCTCGGGATAAATTATAATTTATAATAACTTAAGAGCGGAGGATTAATAAATTTGGACGGGCGTATTGAAAAGTCCCAAGTTATGATAAATCAATAACAACATGATATCGAGGAAGGCAAACAAACAAACATAGGTCACCTCCCGGAGTCGGGGGCGCGTGCCTCGGATTAGTCGTATTTTCATATCAAAGGGCCTGCTCAGTTTTATAAATTACTTCTATTTTAGATCAGCGTAATGTCTTTCTTTATTCGAGGGACGTTCTACGTGGGAGAATTTAATTTGTTGTACTTTTCGTTTAATCGCATTAGTGAATTCATATCTTTATTTCGTCGGCTGCCGTTGGACCTTATCTTTCGTTTGCATAGTCGTTGAATTACACTGCAATTTTTGTATTATTCATACGTGTGTTTATTTATTATTGAAATGGGGTATGGAATGAAGATGTTGGTGGGTTTGGATATGACGACATGGTTTTAGTTTGAAAGGAAGCTGATTTTGATATTGGTGGAAGTCGTGATGAAGTTAGAACGATGACTGTTCTAAACTTTATGACCTGATCAAGTAGCATGTATATACGTATATTATAATAAATACAACGGTCCAGTTATTAAGTTAACATGTCATCATTATTCCGGGTTCGCAAATGGACGGCAGGCATATCCGCAGACCACCAGCACCGGCTATTGTCAGATTTGTCCCCATTTCCATGAATTTTGTTTATTCAACATTGGTTCGTTTCTGGGTTTGTTTTGTATGTTTTTTAGGTATACCTACACATGATTTATCTCCGCCCATTAGGTCATGGTGAGTAATGCAGGCGAGCCGGGCCCGCGCCCCGGGGCGTCCGATCACTCCGCGTAGATAGCAACTACACATGTTGTCAACTTGTATGTTTTCATCCAAATACCGTATATTTGATAAATTTAACATTCTATATTAGTATGATATCTCGATAATGACGCCGTTTTATTCTGAGGTGTCGGCTAATAAAGTTCTCTAAAGCTGTGAATGTGTTCCCGCTTGCCGTCCATACAAGTTTAACATCGTGTTGGTGCCGTGTTGTAAAACATTGTCAACATTTTACTACATAGTATTAAATTCATTTGCAAAAGTGAAATATTGCTCATATTCTCATAGAGTGTTTACACGGTAACGAAATATGTTTTTATGATGCTAATTTGGCGGACATAGGGCGCTTTGCCAAGATTGAAAAGTCATGTATATTTTTAAAGAGTAACTCTACCTTGCTACGAGTACAATCACGTGCTGGGGATAAACCAAATATAATGTTATTAGATGGTGAATTGGCCAATTGTTACATTTTTGGTATAATCTATACTTATCATAAAGCAATAAGAACGAAAAAGTCTGTACAATGAAGATGCTTTATTATAAGTATATAGATTATAGGTACTTATGGTCCTGTAATAACACATATGGGCTACTTTTAAATGAAATGACCACGCGGGTAAAGCCGCGGGCATAGCTAGTTTACTAATAAGTATACTTGTTGTATTAACAATTACTTAATTAAAAATAACTTGTTATTTATATGATATTATGCAACTCCTCAATAATTCAATGAATATAAAATGGATCTTGAGTCAATTTGACTGAATCAACTTGTGTTTTTTTTGTCAATTTGTCAATTTGTGTGATGAGCAGATATGTTTGTTTCCATGTCATGGATGAAATATTCGTATCATTGTATGTTAATCCGTTGTCTAGTATCCATAGTACAGGGTATCCTAGTTTGGTGCTAGATAATTGGTATGAAATGTCTAGTTTCTTTCTTGTTTTTTCTACTAAATTTTTACATGCCTTATAAGGCCACAACGAGCGCGGTTGCTCGCTGTTAGCATATCATAAGGAGATTTCTGCCATGATCACCACGATTTGCAGACAACTTGGCGATCGCAGTAGTTAGTGATAAATTGGTAATACTCAAGAAAATGTCGGTGCTCAATCCCTGAATTCTATAGCATAGATAATATTGGAAATGTTGAATTGGAAGGAGCGAAACTATTTATTCATCTCAAAAACTCTACGTTGGACAATAGCAATCTTCGACTATGCCAAATGTAAATTCTTTAGCTTGTATCGTTCTGCTCTGGGTGACTGTGACATACGGGTACAGGGGTGAGAGAATACTGCTGTTGTGTTTTGGTACGAAGCAACATTACAACATACCCTGAGATAATGTTACAATAAAAGCTCAGTTGTTGTTGTTTTGTGCCCCATGGTGCCATTTTGGACATTTTAATCGAATAATTAATGTGAGCATGGGATTCTGAAATAAAAAGTATTAGCATTTCAAAGGTAAATATTAATACTTTATCAAAAAACATCCCAGTGAATGTCACAATTAAGGATTGTTATATGTCACAAACCCACAGATAAATAAATGAACGCTTGTAATTTGTATGATTTTCCAACATAACTTAGCGACAAACTAAACTTAGGTAATTTCAAATCTCTAACATTATTGCTATACCTATTATTATTACTTTCTATTATTACCTATATTTTCAAATTGTTAGATACTGACAAGGCTAAAGTGAAATGTAGACTAGATTGTGACAACAGTTTTGGCACCTATATCTTTAGTGAGCCTTATCACCACAAACATACTAGATTGAAAGAGCCCAGTCATCAACTGGTGTTATAGACATTCATAAACAAGTTGAACAAATATTATAAACAAAGGCCACTTGTCACCCGACGTAAGCGTTTTTGTTCTTCGTGCATTTTTATAACAAGCGTTTTTGTAGTGAGGCAATGTAGGAAGGAAGCCGCGGCGGGGGGTCTTAGCCTCGGCCTCCCGGGGTATGAGTACACAAAACATTTCGTGATCCATAAAGACAAAAGGAAAATTAAAATCTGTAAAACTCTCGGGACGGACCGCGCTCCGAGTGTACTTACGCTGACTACGCGACTACAGCACGCGGCTGCGAGGCGCGAGACTGTTACAAATAAAATAAATATTTTTGTCGTCGACTTTTAAGACTTTCCTTTTTATTGAAAAAGCACTAAGTTTTCACATGGTAATATTAAATGGACAAATCAAATTAATTACCGTCAAGTTTTACTAAAAAACTTAACTTATGATCTTATGATCTAACCTATGTAATATAACTGCATAAATGTTGTAGGCACGTAACAAAAACAGATAACATTATTTTCACTCAATGATAAATTTACATTAATAATATTATTTACTCAAAGAAAATAAAAGTAATTTTACTAAATAAGGCAGTGAATGTACCATACAAAAAAAATGTGGATATTCAACCAATTAAAATAATACAGGAGACGTGGCACTTGAATAGACTGTAAAAATGTGAGCTAAGTTGTTTATTCATGTCAATGAAAGTGGAGCATTTTTTAAACTCGGAATTTTCAAATGGATAGAAGTCACGAGTACACTCCAACTCATATAATAAAGTATTTACAAGTTCATGGAAACAAATGTCCTTTCAATGGTTTTTGGATTTGTTGACTTAATACAAAGTGCTCTTGCGAGAGGTGGTCGCTCTGCCGGCGACATTGCATAATGGATGGCCCTGATGTCCGCATTTTGCGCAAATGTTCCTCTTATTATATCACAAAATACGTATCTCTGCAAAAGGATGTACAACTTTGTTTTCTTCTATTTATGTCCTCTGCTTCGTGCAATTCGCCGCTTAAAAATTCTGAGTGTAAAAAAAAAGTTTAAGCGTTTCAAAAGCGCTACTGTGTTTCGAAACGTATATTTGGAAATGGAATTTCTAGCATAATATACGTAGTACGTGATTTCATGTAATAGGTAATGCAAACTTTTGACAAAAAAATAAAGCAAAATAAAATTTGTAAAGAGGAAGATAACGTCTATTAAGTCAATGATGTTACTTGTATATAATAAATGTTATCAAAAGATATACCAAGTGAGATGTAAAAGGGCAAGTGTGAGAGTCCACTGTCCGGAAATCAGTGGTGCCATAATAAAGAGCTGCGCGAGAAAGCGGCTCACGCTGTGTGATAGATGCCCATAGACCGAGCGACAAAAAAAATAACAAAATCGACTTAGCAAACATGTTTAATAAAACGAATGACTCGCCCGTATATCTTCACCTGCTTAGTATGACATAAATTATAATAACATTATGTTGTACACGTTCAAGGAGTCCCAACAAATTCTTATTCACTATGAAATAAGACGTTTCACAAAAAATATTAGTCGAGTTATTAAGATTTTCGAAATAGAAATAAATGTTGGAATATTTTTAATGTCACCGTGCTGTTGAACTGCTTGTTGTCCTTTTGTTGTACGTAAATATTTTGAAGGTTTTTGTATAACATTGCCAACATTTTTTTTAAAATGAATATCTGATTAATTTATATGCAAAAACATCGAAATCCATACTTATTAACTTTGAAATGCCTGATGATAGCCTAAATACTTGGACTTATGTACATATGATTTATTTATCATTTTTCTATTGTTTGGGTTTCTCATAAAGAACCAACCTTGCGCCATTATACCTTATTGTCATAAGGATACCAATAATAGAGGTGAGCAATAACGTGTTGTAACATTTGTAACATTGTAAATACCTTAGATGATTTCAAGAATATACAAATTCTAGATTTTTGTGAGTTCCCTTCTGGTAACAAAGAAAGCAAATCCATCACTAATGACAACGAGGGTAAAACAAAGAGGTAAAGAGCGATTGCCTTCTTAACACCCTAATGATAACCAAAGCAGGCTCCACATAATTAGCGCTAAGCAATATTTAGCACCGATTAACTCCATAAAGTCGTATTAAATTAGGAGGGCCGTACAAATCAATTAGAGAGTCCATCGTGATGTAACCGCACGCTTCCGAATTCGTCCTTTTATTAACAATTAGATGGGTTTATGTGTGGAGTAGGTGTGGATTAGGCGAGTTTTGGACGACGTGCGTGTCTCCGTAGGACGAGGAGGGCTTAGCCTCGGGGGATGTGGCGACCCTTCGAGCTACACGATGACAGCTGCCTTTGTCATGTCCGAGGAGGAATTTTATGCCGCAAAATTGACAGCTATGCGGCGTCGTACTTCATCGACGCTGCGACGTGTTCCCAGAGATGTTGCGATGAGCGCAATAAAGTATTTGGCCATGTTCGCGGCGCTTGAGTGAGGCGCACTCGCAGTTCACGCGGCGGGATCCGATTTATGTTGTTTTATATTATCTTGTCCGCTTTTGTTAATGTGAAAACTAAATCAGAATGTATTTTTACTAAATCATTTTGTTTATTATCATCGAGATTAACTCCATTGTCATGACAACGACTACAATAATTTCGATTTATTTTATTTGGTTTCTCAAAATGATTAATTTAAGTGGTTAGTTCTTTGTGGCCGTGTTATCTTTGATATTAAACTTATTTAAGCTATCCATATCTTTCCACAAACAAAAATGAAAGAAAGTAAACTGTCACTGTGCTGAACATGCAACAAACCATCACAAACCCTTCATAATAGCACTATTTGACTCTAGGGAATGCGATCTCTTATTAATTGTACTTATGAACTTGTACCTTTAGGATAGATAAGTATAGATAGGCAATATACCTAACGACGTACCTACCAATATCAGGGCGAATCACGTCAGGAGGTGAACTCATTTAAAGGACTCCAAAGTTCTTCAATTCGAACCCTCAGCGACCGTGTAAGAATGCCTCATTGATTTTCCTCCAGATTATGCGCCGTGGAAGTATTCTGAACTTGGGCATTTGATCCCGAATATTTTCAGCAAATCTTTTATACTTCGTAGGTGTGGCTTTATTAAATCTAAATGTCATTAATTTGGTTCGTTTTTTTTATTATTTAGTTGGAAATGAATATTAATATAGTGTAGTAATTTAGTCCATTATAACATTTAGATAAACCTGAGAATATAACGCAATATTATTATAAGTTCCTGAAGATAATAAATATACTTATATATTTATACGTTCTTATACCTACTCGAAAAAGGACTAAAAAAACTCTTTCTAAAATATTTTATCGCTAACTCTACCAAATTACAAATGAACCAATTCAAATGTTCGGCTTTATTTAATTGGAGTAAGTAATTCGAAGGGAACAGTTACCACTGTGTGAAAACAGCACGTGAGGTTTTATCTGTTAGTGGCATACTTTACAAACAAAAGCCCATGCGAAAGTACGCCAGCTTAAGGTATTGCTTATTAGTTCTGTATTTGTAAAAACTTTTATCTCTTCTAAATAGATACGTGTATTTTGAATAAAAGGAACCAAGCGTAGACGAATAGCCGTAGATAAATTATTAAATGTATCTAATGTTTTCAGTTATCTCCGATGTCGGTAGGGAGGAATGCCGGCGATCGCGTCTCGGACGACGATCGATGTGCCGATATCGCCCGGCTCACATCTGGTAGCCGCTAGTTTGTTATCGGCGTGAACCGCCACGCAGACCTATTTATCGAAGTCATAGAGATTTATTGACGCCTGTTTTACTAAATAACATGACCTATAACACACAATATCACTATATCATAATAAGTAATTATGTCTTGGACGGTAAACAACAGTAATTTAGGTATCTCTATCTATAGATAAAAATCAATTGGCGTGCATTAGTCTCGCAAAAACTTGAGAATGGCTAGACCGATTTGTTTTTTTTATTGTTGTGTTTGTGTAAGAACATAACCTTCTTTATTGTACAGATAAGATTTAAAATAATAAAAGAATAACTAAATTTGTTTTTTATGCAAAAAAATGTTTTTTTTTATTATTAGGGGGTGGGGAGAGGTAGGTGAAAGGGGTCATGGGGGAATGGAGAAGGGATGGTTATGAAAGCGTAAGCCAAAGCGTATGCAAAGCCGCGGAGCTCAGCTAGTATATTAGGTATATTTATCTACGTTTTATATCTTTGCTGCGAGACAATAACAAATTAAGTTAAAAACGACAAATTGCTTGATAACGAATGTGTAAACTAAATTATAGATCAAGTTAAAGAAAAAGCAATATCCATATGATTTTCGCGTAAATCAGGATACGCAGTTATTTGTATTAAAAATGAGAATCAATGTTTGAATAAGCTAAACGACTCCGCTCCATAAATCGTTCATAAAAATCTGTTTAGTGCCGTAATAAATAAAACAGAAGGTCCGGAGTGATATCCATGCATATATAGAGGCAATATTACGCAATAGTTTGATTTATTGGTTTCGGCAAGGTGCACAAAATTCTAACGGCTCGCCCTCCTCGGGCACCGAACGTGATAGAATTTCGGCTCGGCAATTTTCTCTCAACCATGTGAAAAACTATTTGGAGAGGCCCGCGGTGATAAATGTGAAGTTATGAATAAATTTGCCCCTTTGCACGGAAATCTGAAGTGATTAGGTCCGACACCTTAGGATCGTAGCAGGTGAATTCGCACCTGGTTGATTATTTCAATCACTCTACGCAATGTTTTAATAAGTTGGTAAAAATTTGTTTGAGAATCGCTTAAGTCACGTAAAATAAACATGATCTTTCTTGTTTTAGCTTTTCATCAGCTGGTAATATCTTCTAATGATTTGCTTAGCTTGAATCAATATTGGCTTTTGTAAGTGTATACGTTTTGTTAAAATCCATACCAATATATAAAAGTGAAACGTTGTCTGTTTGTTTGTTTGTTTGGGGAGCTTTCACTCGATAACGCCTGCACGGATTTTGATGAAATTTGAAATGGAGGTAGCTTATGCCCTGGAATAAAACATAGGATACTTTTATCCCGGAAAATTGTAAGATTCCACTGTAAACTGGAAAATGTTGATTACTCGCTTTAAGAAACGGTTGCCATGGAAACTAAATAACAAGTCTGTCAAAAAACTTCAAGAGTATAGGTGCTATACCTACTTTTGCATTGTTGTTAATATCCTAGAAGAACATAGCATGATGTTTTTTTCGCGATAAACTACTAAACAAAGACATAAACTAAAACTGCGCGGAGCGCAGACTACAGTTTATGTCTTTATGTACAGTTTAGTTTAAGTCGCGGGCGGGAAAACTAGTATTTTATAAAATATAATACAAAAACCAATAATGACACACCAAATAGATATAAATTGCCTATAGTGACGTCGTAAATCAAGGAAGCTCGAAATTGAACCGCGACCAGGTATGCCATCTGGCGTGGGGTGGTGGGAACTAGTTAGCACTTACCCTAGCTTCCACAAACTTCCTGGTTACATAGTATCGCACTTCGAAGTAATGTCTATCAAATTATTTACTGAAATTCCTGACAGGTATCATGACCGATGCGTTCTTAATCCGGTCCTGGCTCTCGCAATAATACAATTATTTTAAAACTGGCACTGCAAACGCACCGTTCCATAACTTGTATTGTGTTTTAATTTGGGCTGAAAGCCAATTAATTAAAATCAGTGCCTTCAGCAAACATTTTTATTGCGGCAATCATCTGCAATGCTCTCTGATCTCCGTATAAAGGTACGTATAAAATATTATTGGTGTCGCACGGCCGCGGCCTGATTGGTTCCGTACATTATTAGCCGCTATTTGTGTTGTCAATGTTTATGACCGTTTTATGACCACTGGCGGTTTTATTGCGGATTCAATTGCTATAGTAACGGATTTGATTAACTAAAGCAATAAGTCTGTTTTGTTTGTCGTCAAATGTGTAGGTACCGTTTACGATCCATATCACTACATAATATATGGAATATTAGGATAAATCTTACGATTTGTTGATAATCTGGACTACATTTTTAGGCATATTTTTGTTAATCTACTTCACAAAAGGATTTAGTAGGTTATATAGTCGTGTCTGTGTTTTTTTTTTATGTTAAGGTTACCTCATATCTCCGACTTTTATGAACTGATTTGAATGATAATGATTATCTTGTTTATGAAAGGGTATCAGTGTGGTCCCATATAAATTTCATCAATATTGGTACAGTAGCTTTTTTATAAATGAATCCATTTTATAACTCAGTTTACCTTTATAATACAGCTTTTGTTGGTTTGTAGAGAATACTTCACGGGCATTTTCACATAAAATTTATGAAAATGTGGGTTATTAAGTAGTTATTTTTATACACCTGTTTTTTACCTGTTATTCTCGCTCTTATCTCTGGCATTTCTGAACCAATTTGGATGATTCTTGTTTATTTCGAAGTATATACCATCAGTGTAATCTAAATATATAAAACAAAGTGGACCAATTTCAATGATCTTTGATTTGTTGGATTTGTATCTTTGTTGTAAAACATGGGAAAAAAACACGAAAAAATATATAATTTTCTCATACATTTTGTATGAAACTGCATTTTCATGGCATTCCTTTATGCTTTCCAAACTATTAATCAGATTGTGATGAAGCTTTGGTAGGGGGAGGGACAGGGGAAGAGGAGGAGATTGAGGGCGAGGGGTAGAGGAGGGGGCAAAATTTGTACCGATGCTAAGCTAGTCCAAAATTATTTTTAACAAAACTGTTTTTATGTACTTTGTTTGGAAAGTCCATTTCAATGCGACTTTTCAATTTAAAGAAATATATACAATAGCGATTAATTCAAAAGTTATAATTTCCTAAATACTTACTTGGTTTTATCCCCGTTACGTAATACCTACGAGATAATTTATAAGTCATAGATCTGTTTAGTTACAAGACAACATGGTTCAGAATAGCAAAAGCAAACCACTTTAACTTGGTTTTAATAGATTCAAAAATGTAGAGTACGTCCTTAATGCAAATGTCTTAATCAGTTCTTGTTTTTCTGATCACTAATTCATATTTCTATCTTAGTAAGAACTAGTTGTTACCTAATTAATACTCGTATTTATTCACCAAGCTTGTCTATTAATAAAGTAACGACATAAGTAAACGATTAAATATTTAATGTTTAGGAAAATTTGTAGGTTTTAGGGTTACTACTAAGACAATTTGTTTTTCACTGCATATGTATTATAGTAATTGATCTGACCTGAGTCCCATAGTTGGGAGCTTAAACATTGATACCAATAATAAAACTCTGAAACTGACTGAGCTTGAGCTATTCCTTATTCTGCGACATCTTAATAATTAAATTAAAAAAGCATGATAATGAGCAAAATACTGTGCTCTCCAAGACATGTAACATAAAAGTTAGTTTTGTTTGTAATGAGTCCACCAATATTTCAAACGACATCGCGATTCGCGGTAGAATGAGGTAGAGATGGCCGGGTGAGCTTCACGCCCACACGAAGGACTATGGTATACAATACTAGATAGGGGAAAAAAGAAAAGGGTTTTAAGCGGCCTTTACCCTACACAGGGTTACAAACATAGAAAATAAGGTTACAACAGACTCGATGTAATATTTTGCTACGGTTTTTAAGTCTAATAGTTTCACAAATCATCGTACAAGAGACACATTTGTCTTCGTTATAACTCGTTGGAGAAATAGAAGCCGTTTTAGTTAATAACACTCATGTCCTTATTAATTTACCAGTATCTTCTCCTCCAGTTCTTTACTTAACCCTGTTAATTAAATTCGGGATTGAGTGCCTCTTTAAAAGTTGAAAAGAGTGCTTTTTTATTAGCCCTTAAGCATTGTTTAAGAGTTGGAAGGTAAAGGGAGGAACCCTATTCGGGTAACCGACGACTTTTGCCGGGTCATTATCGACTCTCCCCATTTTGTTTGTACGCTTCTCGAGACTGAACCATTTAGTTAACTCGATTTATACCTTTTTTCCATTACTTTAAGTTCATGGCTCCATTTACCGACCCAGGTGGAGATTAAGCTTTATTCAAGAAGGTGCATACTTGAGTTGTAATTACGTTACAATGTAGTGTCGCCTTCAGAGATCATGGCCGTGTTAGGCAAGTTACTATCTTCTTTTCTGATATAAACTTTATAAAATGTAAATGTTCTTGTATAAATAGATATATTTATAGATATTTTATAGATGCATTTGAATAAAGAAAAGAACGATGACTGTTGTAATAAAGGAAGGCCTATAAATAAAACCGTAATCGTTGAAATAAAGATTTAATTACAATTGTTACATAATTTTACTCATAATAATAATTAATAGTTATAATATATTCTATAAATATCTATATAGAACATTTAATATTAAGCGAATGTATTCGATTTGGTCACATTTGAAAAAGAGTTTCGTGTAGTTGACATCATTTTGATACTTATTTAAATATTTTAAAAGCCTTTTATTGTGTGTATTATGTGACCGGTGAAGAAAATACTTTATTATATTGTAATTGTTAACTATATTTTATTTAAGGTAGGTCTTAAAGAGTGCTCGATGTTTACAAAGGTGTTCCAAAAAAAAAAAGATTATTGTTGGTTTTTAAAAGCAAATCAAGTAAAAAATAAGAAGTGTTTACCAATCAAATTTTTAGAAAGCAACGAATTGTTAGTTAATAGTTCTTTAGCACCTTTGTTAAACGTTGAGCACTATGGTATGCCTGGGGAACCTGTGTTGCAAATCTGAATCGGCTTAACAAATTATACTCTTATAAATCTATTTATCAATCGCTGTAGCTATACGTTCGTTCATATAACAAATATCTGTATTCATTCCTCGAAATCTTCATCCCGGACTAGCTGTAAGAAACAATTGATTCAGTGTTGAATAAGTAAATTTATTCAACTGACTACATTATAACATGATCAGACATTTTGTCTGTATGTGATAATTAATTGTGTTACTGTTTATGGAAAATTACAGCAGATACAATCCAAGATGGTATTGGTCTAAAAGGAACGAAAAAAAAAACCGCAAAATAACACCTGAGTCTATCAATTATATAGTATTGGTCTCTAGAAAAGTATTTTTGAAAAACGTTTTTTAAGATATACCAATATATTTTTTGCACAGTTCCGAAATAAAATTAAAATAAACGTGTAATCCATTCAATAAATGCGTTTCTTACATGTCGAAGTGTTTGCATCCTTAATAAAATAAAATATTCAGAATATATTTATGTACAGGTATTCTAATAATACTTTAAACAATATTTATATGTTCATTTCGAAGAGTCCTTCAACAACACTGAATCTGTCGAAACCATATTAAATACTTTGTACACTTCATGTGAAACTAAAATAGAAAATCTACAAACGTTTTATGTACAGGGACAACAACAATAACCAAATCGACTTGTTATCAACTCAACAAAAAATAACTAAACAATATAATATGTACCGTTTCGTTTATTTAGGTACTTAAGTCAAGATAATAAAAAAATATCTCGTCTTCAGATACGCGTGGCACCGGTAAGTACTAGTGTATTTTCGTACTTAAGCCTAATGAAGTGTGGCACCTGAACTAACACATAACTTCTTGCTCCAAGGTATTTAAATAAAAAATATATTGGAAGAACTAAACATACAACAAATAAATAATATTTCTTATTTTAACATAAACATACATGCATAAATGTCTCATAATTTTTGCGGCAATTATAATTACAGTTACTTAATAAACCAATACAGGTTTTTCAATTACATATACACATAATTACGCTCTTCATGATTTGTAAATAAATTTGAATTCCAATAATTTCTTAAACCTATAAAAATACTGAGCAACGTCGACACCTTATTTCGTTTCTTTAATTAAGTACTAGGGACAATCGTCGAAATAACAACATCAAACGAAATTTAAGTACATACTTAACATTTTATACAATCGTAATTAACTGTGCAATTTACTTTAGAAATTTAAAAATTACCCTATGCGATATACAAATAAATTTATATACGAAATAAAATAGTTACAAAGTTTATTTTGACCTAGTAATATGTATAGTCAGCCAAAGTCCTATTCCTCTACTTGTTTTCGTTGACCTTATATAAAATAAATGAAACACTGTGCCACTGAGAAGTTTGACAGTCCTTAATTGTCGACGGGTGAGGCAGCGACCCAGGTTTCACGAGCTTTACCTGGAACAAACATTCAAACATTTATTGACATACACATCACTATTATGTGGTAATTCTCTCTATAGTAATAGTCTCTTTGGTAGTATTTATTATGTATCACGTTCACGAAAACTTTAACACTATTATTCTCTTTGTGGTAATAGTACAAATTATAATATCAATCGACACGCCGTTCGATACGATTTGTATATTGTAGCTCAATGAATCGCTCAGCAAAATCGTATGGTCTAACGTTTAAAATGTACCCATACATCATATGAACAGAACAACCGAACAACACCACTGAATAATCAAATATTAATCACTTCATTCAACATTAATAATAGTATTCCTACTTGTCAAGGATGTATCATTTTAATCCATTTAGATCAATAAAAATGTCTCTCAAAAAGGATAGCGGTATTTAAATTAAGAAAAAAGAAGGTCCATCCCGATAGCTGTTCTGATTCTATCGCGGTGTCCGCGTCCGCCGCCCGCCGCCGCGTTCACACATATCAACCGAAAAAGTAAAAAAAATATAACCAATCGAGATGAGGTGACGAAACGTTCAGTCTCATTATCTGAGAATTTATTAACGAATCGCCCGGACCGGAAAACCGAAATGTGAAAGAAATAAAAATTCGACCTCGGCTGCGGTCATCTAAAGTTTGTAGCGGCGTCAATGAAAAAAGAAGTCAAACAGGTTGTCCGAGCGACCTGAGCCTGAATGAAACAGAGGACCCGAGTCAGGATCGAGAGATAAGAGGTAAGATTAGGGTCGTCGAAAAAAAGGAAAGCAACTTTTAATGCGGAGGTAGTGTTGTGAATGAAGAGGATCCATTGAGATTCCGCGCCCACGCAGTCCGCGGTCGCGGCGTTATCGCCGTGCTTGGAGTATTGCCAGCCACCGGACGCCTCGAGCCCTTTGACGCCTCTATGACAATAGTCATTGTACATACATATTACTTTTTCAGTCTTTCAAATATAATTGCCATTTGTATTCTGTAAATACGACGAATTGAATGTTTTAAGTTAAGATTACGTCCGGTAAACCCATTGTGGGTCTTTAAATTAAATAAAAATTACAGTATGGTTTAACTACGTGTCCTAAATGTAATCCTACTTACTGCTTACTTTTTGTGCCAATTGCATTCTCAATTTATTTATTTAAAATAATAATATTGACCTTAGTAAAAACACGGACCGCATGTTATTTAAGTCGAATACAAAAACTGTCGATTTAAATCCGTTCTTTTTGGGCTACTTTAAAAGGAATGCCGCGATAAGGAGTTATTTTCGCGTCAAAGAATGCGAGGGACAAAAAGGCGTGAAAACCTAAATAACACAAAAGGTTTATAGAAGTGAATTTGTGAGCGTTTGGCTAAAACAAAATTCTTGGCGATGCCATCCTGTGCGGCAACGTCAGGGCCTCAATTTATTGTAATGAGAGTCGGATAGCGAATGCCACTGCTTCTTCTAAGAAAACCGACGCCGAGTCTTAGAAGAATGCACGACCCGAATTAACGGAAATCGTCTTCACACGCTGCTTCATGCTAGACATAATTTATAAATGACTTGAGATAAATCAGATGATCTTTAATATGACGTCATAATATTGTGTCAGATTAGAAGATTAAAGAGACACACGTGTTTAACATCCTACGGTATTAAGGATAAGAATAATGTACCTAATACATTGAATGGTATTAGGACTTTCATCCAACTTGATTGTATATATGCATCATTGTAAGCACTATCTCGATTGAGGTAAGATTATCTACAGCTTTATCAAATGTTTCAAAAATGCCTAAGAATCGGCTAAGATTATATATTTATATGAAAATAATAGTGCATTGATTTTACCTACATCTCGGTATAGATTTTAGTTACCATACCACAAGCCGTTCCGATGACATAAGACTAAACAACAGGTAAAACAAATCTGGAACTCGAAAGTAGAGTAAGGGATGAGATTTTACTGACATCATTAATTGGGCTCATTTGTTTTATTGATTTGTTATGGCAACAAGGTCTAATGTTACAGTTTCAAGATGATTAACATAACAATAACCTTTGAGTTTCTCTGTTTTCCACAGATTCATTGGATTACATAGTAAAAAAAAAAAACAAAGTAAACCCCTAAGATAAATTTTCAAACAATTATTCATATTGCTTTCGATAGATTCCTCGATAGAACCTAACATTTTATATTTACTCGTAACAGACTGCAAAAATAAAGGTTCTCATTTCAAAGCTCGTGGTTTACTAACATTCCTACTTTTAAGTGAAAGAGGACAATCTCCAGGGTGGTCACATAAATTACATAAAAATTGATTATCCAGTGTTTTACTCAATCCATTTGATACTTTGATAATGTTTTTTTAGTTCAAAGAAATATATTGAGTGCGTTAGTACTATAGGTACATATTCTGTGTTGAGTGGTTAATGTAATCGCACGGGGAGGAATAGTAAGAGGTAATATGGCCAGGTCGACGCATGTAGGCGTGCGGATCGCATCGTCTGACAATGACAAATGACGAAGATTGCAATCTGGCCGCCCTCGAGGCGCGTCTCCCTTCCGCCTCGAGCGACTCCATTGTTTTCAATTACCGACATGACACCCTGGCGCGAACCTCTGCTACTAAACCTAACTAAACCGCAACTCGGTTTATGGCATTTTCACTCTATAGTCTCTTTGCTTTATAGTATGGCGACTTCGCTGGAGTATAGTCGTATAACTTATGACCACAGACCATGTATCATCTATACTTATAATATATTCGTGTATCCTCGCTATAGATGTTAAAATTTGTATATTTTTATGTTTGTATGTTTATTACTAAATCATGGAGTACATAATGATGAAAGAACAATGGCAGACTCCCACACATAGTTGAAGACAAATTGCAGCGCCTTTAGTAAAGCATTCAGCGTCTATACCTGAGCTTGTTTGTGTAAGAATTTTTGATAGAGATGGCCACGATATTCAGGACTGAAGTTTTGTGGTTTCGAATTAGTGTCCCTTGGCAGATACGAATCCCTTTTTTATTCTTTGCCATTAGAGAACTGATATAGTATAAATTAGTTATATCAACGACGATGGATGTTTCATGATAATAATAATAAGAGATTAATGAATGTTCAGAGTTCTTTGTGAGATGTCTTATGACTTTTTAGACAGCATACATAGTTAGAAAGTAAGGTTTCAGAGAAACTAGATTTTACGGTCATGCTCACTAAAATATCTTGACTTCTGGCAGCTTTGTTTACCGGGTCACTTTCCTCTAAAATGTTTGCAATGCGATGAGAGGGAGGGGGGGTTGAAACACCGCAATTTTTGCATTTTTACAAACAACCTGAACAACTTTAGAAACCAAGTATATATATATATATATATATATATGTATATACATATATATATTATAATTTTGTAGTTTTATATTGTTTATTTTTTCAGTAGATATTTTATTCTAAAGTTTATTAACATAGATTTACGCTGTTTTATTTGAAATTCACAATTAATATTTTTATTGAGTATTTCTGTATCTGTTTTTGAGTACCGCTCTGTTATAACTTATGTAATGGTATAAGTATAATTTAGGTACATTAGTGGCATCTTCATTGGTGTATATGTTTTTTTTGTCACGTCTGTTTATTTTATGTTTATTGTAAAAAGTTTGTGCCTTAAAAATACAATACAAATAATTAAATTATACCTTTTTTTTAGGAATAGTCTTGTTACAGTTCCAATCAGAGTTCTGAATAATAGTATAGGTAACTATGACAGTGATTGATTACATAACTCAAATTGATTTATTGATTTTTAATTGATTATATTTCTTATAATAAAGTACCAACTTAAAATAAGCTACTGAACAATAATTAACCTTTTAAAAAATCGCGTCTGTGTGTATGTTTGTATGTTTGCGCACCACGTAAAGACTACTGGACGGATTATCAGATGAGAAGAAACCGAGCAATAGATAAAAAACTAATTGACGGCTGAACGATATTTGGTATTTTATACTTTATAGGTACTTTTGGTCATGGAATAACGTATAGGCTACCTTAAACCCTGAGAATTGACCACGCGGGCGAAACCGCGGCACAGCAAGTTAAACATATTAAATGGAACCTATATCATATACCTTGAATATTTATTTGTGAAATAGTAGAACTTATGAGTCTCTCTCAAAACTTAAGAAAGCGCGTCAATTTGATACTTTCAAAGTATTTCAAAGTCGTGAATAAGGGCTCGTATACTGTGCGGAGCTATTTTATGAAAATAAAATATTGAAGCTGATATACACACACAAATATAAACATACTATTTCACGGTTATCTTTCTGGTGGAAGTATAAAGCGTGGCTTTGATATGTAACACATAGAGTCCTAGTGTCTGTGAGTTTCATTCACGATATTCCTGCGATATTAATACTTGAAGAGTGACGCCAATGAACTGTACCTGAGTAACCTCATCTATTATACAGCAGGTCACAAAAAAGTGGTACAAAATTATAATGGCATGTACTTACTAGAAACACCCTAAACACCTAAGGTATTAATGACGATTGAGTGAACATTATGCAGTTAGTGAATTAGTTCCAAACAAGGGCAGGGTTTTTTAATACTACATAATATTGTACCTACATAATATGGTACATCATATTTTTTCTGGAGTTATGAATGAGTCTATGGTGTCGCGCCAAGACGTAATATGGCAGTTTTAAATATTTGATTTGTAATAACCTTTTATAGAAGGGTTTGAAGGCGGCAGATCCTTCGTTATGATGTGGCTGATTCGGCTGGTGGTTGTTGGTGGCGTGGTGCGGGTTGTGGTAGGCGTCGCGGTGTGGCGACTGCTGATGCCGCGGGAAGCAGTAACCGGCGCCGCCACCGCTGCCTAGCGGGTTAGCCACGCTTGGCACCTTCATGTTGGGTGGGGTCTGCGGAGGCGTGTCAGTCTGGACGTCTGGAAATGAGGCCGGGTGCACGCACGGGTGCTGTGCGCCATATTGCGCGCCTGGAAAACCGCCGTAGCGGCCGTATGCGCCGCTTGCTGGGCTGGCAGCTGCCGTGGCTGGCAGTGCGAACCCGTTAGCGCTGCCGTCCACGGGGGCGCGCTCCGTTCCGCCGTACACGTGATGTGAGTGTGGCCAGGGCTGCGCGGCCGGGGGCGGCGTCTTGCACGCGGCCGTGTCTGCCAGCGACCAGATCTTCGGCTTCGAAGCCGGGATTGGCACGCCACAGTCGCCTGCACCCCGTTTCGTCTCTTCTTTAATACCGTAACCGAGCATCTGGTGGTGCATGCCCTGCAGCATATCGTCACCCTTCCGCTCCTCATCTGTAAAGATAATCGTATTCATCGATCATATTTTATGTCCGATCGGCAATAAACGCGTGTGCACGCGTCGTCGCAATCAGATTAGTCGCAATAGCCGCCGTAACTAACGCGACGACATAAACGAGGGCTTAAAATGTATTTTGAAAAAATCGATATTCTGCGGATCGGACACAGTCGACGTGGGCTTTATGGGCGCGACGTAAGTTTTAGATCGTAAGATGTGAAATCTCTGGACTCACCCCAGAAAAGTCGTGTGAAAATACGTTTGGCGTGCAGTGACCCATTCGTTAAGTGGTTATCCGATTAGCGAAGTGAAAATACCACTTTGGGGCGCGACTCCCCAGCCTCGGGCGCGACGCCCGGCGATCCCTTTCATGTTTAAGCCGAGCATTTATTTCGCATTTTCCGAAGCGCCCCGCGGCATCACACCGCACCACCTCACTCCACACTGCTCTCCACAGAACACGAATCTCCCGGTTAATATTCGTACTAAGACTGCAAGTATTCATTCAAATGTTACTTATACGTATGTTTCGTAATAATTTCATTATGTAGATAGTTACATCCATTAATTACTACCTCGTGTAAATGGAAAGTATAAGAATTATACGAAGGTATTACTGAAACAAAGTTCAGGTTCATTACGATATACTTAAACTTCGAAATTGATAAAATACCTACCACAATACTAGGTATTCATTCTCGTCCCGAGAAAATTTTTGTTATTGTACAATTACACAAAAATGTTTATTCAGTGAATTTTATAAAGCTCTAAATATTATCATAATGCTATTTTCTGTTGTAAAGTGGCTTTATAAGGGCGCGGGGTGGGTAGGTAGGTACTAATGAAATTCAGAGGCCCGCGAGAGCCAAGCGGGGAAGACGCGAGGCGCGGGGAGTGGGGTGCGACCGCTCGACTTCATTCGCTTTATTCCATTTAATGCTGACTGCTCCTAGCTTTTAAGAGGGGTTATCCGCGTTGCCCTTCACTAGGGATAAATAGGGACGCCACTGATACTCTGCGCGAAGATATTTATCCGGCAAATTGTTTTAATTTTCATTGTATTAATCTAATAAACGCCCACAACGGCGGGAGATAAGCTGAAATTGGATAATTTTGTTATGTTTTATGTTGGAAATATGTTTCTATAGTCCGTTGAGTTAATTTCTTTTGAAATCGGGGTGACAAGTGGCTACATTATTAGGTAGGGTATTTCTAAGGCAACTGAGCTGTAGGTAGAGGTAGAAACCATACTTTACCATATTATTATATACTACTATACTTTACTATACCGTATAACATGTCTTTGTTCGTGACGTAATTTCTGACTAATAAAACCTGAATTATGTCATAATTATATTTCGACAAGCAATATGGACGTAAAACAAATATAACAAAAATACAAACATAGCAATATAAACAAACGTACTTTTCATAAATTAGTTTTTGATAAATTACGCAAAATTAAAGAAAATTGATCAGTCGTTAGCCAGTCAATCCGCGGTTGATAACGGATATCCGTTCACAAATATTTATCGGATGCAGTCCTAGATAGACTATTTCCCCCGGATGTGCAGACTAAAGATTTATCGGAGTGCATGCAATCACGCGGGGAATGGTTACGTGGGCTCTCCCTGACGAGCTGCGTTATGTAGACCCCTTTTGGTGGACCCTATCCGACGATCTGAGTGGTTTCAATCTAGTGTAACCGTAGAATTGAAACACAGTAATTGAATAAGGCTGAAAGACAACAAAAAGGCGTTGCGTCGCAGTCTCTTATTCCATTTGAGTTTCTAATGTGGCCAGATTTACCAATTACCCCCTTATTAAATAAGAAAAAAAACAAGTTTATCAACATACTTCATAACATTTATATTTTATATACGTTCTGTCCAAATCAATAAGATGTGTATCTTTAATTAGTTTTAATAATAATTGTTTGTTACCTTAGATATTTTGTCGCATTATATCCCATATCGAGCGAGAGTAACGCTACACCCCCGTGATATAAACTTGTTGCATATTATACTTGAAGGTACACATTACACATTATACCTACAAGTATAATGTGCCTACCTACCTAACTGTATTGTACTGTAACTTCAAAGGTATAAAATTAATTAACCATACAGATAGCTATAAACTTTATAACAACTATACAAACTTTTTTTTAACTTTATACATATGTAATATCTATATTAGTCTATTGTTTGATCTTAGGATTATTTCTCTATTATGGATGTATATAGGTGGATCACAAGAACAAATTAAAAAACCTTCCCCCCTTAGCCCTTATTATAGCTAAGAACCACTTCGATCACTTCAGCTTTCATACAAAATAACATCAAAATAGGTCCACTCGTTTGTAAGATACGACCCCGACCCCCCTCCCCATTATAGGAGTTAAGATGCCACAAATACACACCTTAAACTTATAACACCCCTTATCTTTTCGCGTTCGGGGGTTAAAAAACAGAGGCTTGGCATCTGGCTGCCCAGTCATTATTATAGGTAGTGCAACCATACTATACTGGACTATTTGACCCACACCGGCCCTCGCCACTTATATATAAAAAAAGTTTTTTTTCTAATTTATTGTGAGAAAAATAAAAGGTGACCACATTTTCTCGCATACTCTCACGTAATACTAAGGGTCAAACGTATAAAAATTTGAAAATAAAAGGCATATTTGAGAAGCTTTTGTTAATTACTCAGTCTGTTATATAGAATTTATAAAACAAGTGTGTCAGTAAAGCGGAGGGTACCTTTTATTGATAGCGAGAATTGTGTGATTGATTGTCTCCGCAGATCGTTGCCACAAATGCTGAATATTTGGTGCTGGCAACACCACTACGACGCGCGTCCCTAGCGCACCCCCGACCGCGTGCACTCAGTGCAGGCCTGCACTTTACTGCCGAGGTCACTGCAATTTATTACTTCACAGGAGAACTGCGAAGCCCTCTCGCACGATGCTCACTTGTTTGTATAACGTCTACTCGTTTTCCATTAACGCACGCCGGATTAATATTTTGTTTGCGATGCGTGCGCTCACGACAAAAATTAACATTTATTGGTGGGGTCCGAAAATGAAGCTTTTATTCATGAGTGGCTTAGCGCGGGATAGTTCTGGATGTTTGTTTGCCGACTTCGGTCTAGGGATCGCGTGTGAAAGCTTTTATATTGGCTTTGTTTGCCGTGACTTAAAATGATATATTACACGTCGCTAACATTGACGTTTTTGTGAAAGAATGGTTATTGTATTGCAAGCAAGAAATTTTATGGTTTATTTGCTCGGTTGTAACGAGTTTTCGGGCAAGAAGTTATGTTAGTGAGCGTTTTAATTAAACAACATAGTTAAGCTTAATACACTTTCTTTATAATTGCGTGGTCATTTTTCTGGGTTAAAAGTAACCTACTCGTATGATTAAGAATAAACGTACCTATAAAGTACGAAATACCAAATTTCGTGAAGCAGGCATAGTTTTTCATCGATTGCTCGGCTTCTAATCATCGGATAAAGATACCAAGTACCCCAGTTTTTAAGTCGAGAGCTAAGCTATCCAACAGTTAAAACCGCATTGCAAACGGTCCACCAGTTATTACGTGATGCACCAAAAAACAGACATCATTTAAAATATATATATATTCTTGTTCAGTATCTTATTTTATGTAACATAAACCATTTTTTTAATTTATCTTTATTGTACAGACTTTTTTTTACTTTCTTCCTTATTATAAATATATATATAGATAGATAGCAATCCAAATGTTAGAGAAACCTACTTATCTGTCTTATTTATCGTTGATATTGCGCTAACATGAGGACGAATTATACTGTCGAAAGTGAAGAAATAGAGTTTTATTTTAAAAGATTATGTTCTTTGAAGTTGAAGCTAGCGGTCATTTACAGAATGAAATCAGAATAAATCATAATCAACGACAAAGCTAATTTATGATTGCTGATATGCGATGATAACAACTCCAGCAGAACCATATGCCTAATAGTAAATGTTATGGATATAGAAGATAATAAAACAAAATTAAAAATTTGGATAAAACCTTTATAATTTTAACTCAGAAAGTTTTGTTTAAAATAGAAACTGGAATTCCGAGCGCTTGGACGGAAAAAGTGCAACTTATAATAATAAATTATTATATCATACTCCCCTGCGTTTGTCTGACGCGGAAGTCGCCGCGGGGGCGCGTGGCCTGTAATCCCGCACACAATGTCTTGCGACTTTTGGCGCCACTGAGAGGGTTCCTATCCTAGGGTTATAAAAGTTAAGGAAGAAGGAAATGGTGCCAGAGGTACCATTTATTATTCTGGTGTAGGTCTGCAAGATTTCTTTAAATTTATACAAGTAGGTACAATTCGAATAAACATTTCATGATTGTTGTCCATTCAGACCAGGAAAATACCTGATCTGTGTCTTTATCTATACAGATTTTAGAGTATGGGTGTGTTGTGGCTGTTTTAATCTACTATTACTACTTTTGTCATAAGAAATAGAAAGTGAATCAACGCTATAAAAGTAATGTCAATCTTATATGACCATAAGGAAAACTGTGGATATAGATAGTTTATTATAAAAAGGAAGGGACGTTGGGTTCCCTAATTTTCTAACCGAGCTTCGATATATCTTGCAATTATTGTCAGGTTAACTTCAGTAACTGAAAGATTATTATATTTTTGTTTTTCTATTTTTATCTCACGAAGCGTCGACGTGAACTAATTTTGTTATTTGAATTTAGTGAGTTAACTTAGGTATGACGTTGTTTTTTTTTTGGATTATTCCTACACTTTAGGTAATTTATATTATACAAAGTACCTACATCTTTAATAGATACTAAAAAATACTGAAAATGTTGGCGTAAGCCACTTCATTACTTTCAGTTTGTATGTTACATGTGAACCCCGTTGAAGTGTGCTCTCGTACTCGAGATATCTCAACAGTTATTACCTAACAACGTTCCAAGCCCCTGAGTGGGTACGCCGCGAGCGACGGCGGCGAGCTCAATGGCGCGCGGCATAGAAACCACGAATTAAGTACACTTCTGCCCAACAATAGGGAGGTTCATTACGCGAGCGTATGCCGCGCGTCACCCGTGACGCCCTCGCCGTCGCCTTCCATTAGTACCGTGAACTTTGCAATGAAAACACTCGTTTTCCAAACCATCTTTATAACAACAATGCCTACTTATAATTTATGTTGTTGACAAGCGAGACTAACACTCCTATTTCCACTCGACACTCTCACGTTCCGCGCCTAATACGCTTCTGGATTTTATTATTGCACTTATAGCGTCCGCAGCTTCCATTAACATATAAAATGCATTCCCGCAAACCCGACACCGACTTATAAGTGGGACTTATTCATTCATATTAATGAAAATCGTGTATGTATTGCGATGCTTCACTGAAAAAAGTTGAGCACAACAAATAAATAACGACGACAAAGACCGCACCGGAAAAAGGTTCCACATTCAATTGGAACACATTATAAATCCCTAAAACCGTACTTACTTACGTTCCGACGGAATATCCTCATAAAAGAAACGATCCACGAACTCGACAAATCCTTTGGCAAGAACATGAAGTAGGGCAGATCGTCAGACACGGCGTACGCGACCTCCGAGCCTCGGCCCGCGCTGTTCCGACGAACGGAAGACGCGTTATATGAAATTTGGCCCGGGCGCCGCCCACTTTACTACGAATAGGAAATCCGGGAGCGAGGAGCGGTTACGCACAGTTACACGCCTGAGACCCGCTCCTCTCCTCTCCCCGCCCGCCCAAGCCGCGCCGCCCGCCCGTCGCGGCCCTCGCCTCCCGGTCTCGTACACCCTCAGGCCCTCTGTCGCCGCGTTATGCCAATTCACTCCACGATTTATACACCGACAAAATTAAATCAATTTTAAATGGTTTACAACAATTCGTACATGATATAACACGCACTACCCGGAGAATTAACCAAGTCACATTAAATATCGTCGTTCGCAGTTGCATTTGTTAAAAAAGAGCACATATTAACAATACAGATATGTTTAACATTCGCATCGCAGGGACAATACATAATTACGTTAACACTTAAAGCATTACAATCAAATCGACAATCCTACAGTCAAGCTTTATTACCAGACGGTGTTTTATTGGGAAAGGTTGACTGTCAGATGTGAAGAGGGAAAAAACTCAACAAACCTTTGTGTGTTTTCATTTTGTCTTCTTGTTCGTCTTTGTCCTTCTCCTCGTCTGAGAGCATAGTGTCGTCATCGTCGTCGGTCTTGTTCTTGGGCTCCCACGTCATCTTGTTCTCCTTTTTGAGCCGGCGGCGCGCGTTCGCGAACCAAGTCGACACCTGTGTCAGTGTCATCTTTGTGATGATTGCGAGCATAATTTTCTCCCCTTTTGTCGGATAAGGGTTTTTCTTATGCTCGTTAAGCCACGCCTTGAGCGTAGCAGTAGACTCCCTCGTCGCGTTTTTCCGCCGCGCTGCTAAATCGTACCCTGCGCCGTATCTGTCGACAAACATGTTTACACTTCGATATACCTAGTGGGAAATATACGCTTCCGAGCTCAGCACGCCATGCTTTCGCAGATACAATAGTAAGTTTAAATTGAATAACGCCGCATTAATGAGTCATACTCCTGATCGTTTTATGATGGCTTTGGAAAATGTATCATGCATAAAGCGACATATTTATTTAGAACAGTGAGGCGACATTGACGCCGAAGTTTAAAACATCTTATATTTCATCAAATAAATTGTAAATATTATTACGAGAAATATTAGAAAAAACGAATTATTTCAGTATGGCGGCTCGCCCATGCGTCGGTTCGCTTACAGCGAGTAATAAATTGGCTTTTAAATTCGTAACAGATAGGCGTTTTATTAGGGGCAATAGATTTCTCGTAACGGCAGCAAAAATAAAGCTATCGCGGCACCAAACGACATTCAGTATACTTTTTAGGGCCTACGACGACGGTCCCATTTGCATCCGCATTCTGAGCGTAATTGTGGCGAAATGTTCCTCCTCCCCCCGGCATCGTACCTGACTTCGATTTTCTCGTCGACATGACAAAGGCGCGGTCTGAGGGGCCCAATAAATAGGATCCGCGCGTGAAAATAGTTAAAAAATTGCTTTTTATACTGAAATATTGAAGCGTGCCGATTCCAATGTTCGCAGCGTTCCTCGCGGTTTGCTATCAGGGAGATAAGTTATGTTATTGGAATGCTTGTTCTTAAATTGACGTAGGTAGTTTTTGTCAATGGCCGTGCTTCATTTTCGTTAAAATAACAGAGGCGAGAACAATAAGTACTGAAATAAAATTATTTATATGCCTCTTTGTACAATAGAACATTAGTATTTGTACAATGAGTTGTTGCGACTCTATTGTTTATCTGAAAGTAGTGGAGACCAGGCCGATGCATTTTGGGTGCAAGTGCAGGGCGGTGCGATGCAGCGCAAGGCGTGGGCAGCGTGGGCGTTCTCAACGCTCATCGATTGCGACGCCATCTTGTTCGCCAACGCCGGACCACACCGGTATCGTTGTGGCCGAGCGCCCTTCTCCTTGACCACAAAAGTGTCGGCCAAGGTCTCACCATACAAAAACTAATTTACTCATTCTATACAGACTTAATGCTACATTTCCATGAAAATTCTCTTTCAAAAACGGTTGACTTTGTGTTGTTCCTGGCGAAAGTCAGATACGAATATTAATTCCCTTATGTCAAACGCGCATCCATACAAAGCCTCTGAAACCGAACCGCATTAGTTTGAACACGAATAAGCTCTTCAGAAACCTACGGTGGTTAGCGCCTCGACGGCGCGCGGCAGCGGCGCGCGGGCGGGGTTAATAAACTAAAAACAAAGCGCTTTCTTGCTTTAATGTTTTATTAAGTCGACGACACTCGGTTAGTTTCCAGCTACACAGCGCTGACTGGGCCTTTCTTCGAGCTTTGTTAATTAATTTAGACAGGTTACTCACTCGCGCCCGCCCTGTTAGAACATGTGCGTCTGGTTAGGAGATCGTTAATACTTTCATGGGCGGAAACACTTAGTATCTTTGTTAATTTGGGGATAAAGACATAGAGTTTAAATTTTGATCTTAAATTAATATTTATGTAAACTTTTTTATTCCCGAAAATAATATTTTCTTGGGATAGTTTTTTTTTCATTCAGCTGCCTTTACTAATATTAAGAAATTTAATTAATATTATTGTCGTGTTTAAACATCTTGTGTTAAGCCAGCTAAATATTAGGGTCTAAAAAAGAATTTCTAGTGATAGTATTTATTTTCATGTCGACTCAGAGTTTTTTTTAAAGGTAGCTTCCTTTATTAATATTATCAGATTTAATTCATAATGGCATTCTTGCGTTTAATCATCTTATCGTAGGTTATATCAGTCAAATATATTTAGGGTTCAAATTTTAATATGCTCCAATGACCTCTTGTTTCGGAAAAGTGTCGCTTTGGGCGGGCGGTTACTACTACCACCGTCGCTCGTATTCGTACATACTATTTGAGCTTGCACAGTATTCAATTCGCGGTATCGGAGGTTTACGATCTGCCCGCTTGGGGGAATTGCGGCCTTTACGTGCCCTCCCCCGTAAACCGAACTGCTATGTAACACACGTACATAAGTAATACCCCCCTCCCTAAGGGGGACTCGGCTCGTAGTAGAATTAGGATTCGCAACTCGAGTGCGAGACGAGTAGGCGTTTTAGAAGCGACGCTGTTGCGTTTATTTTGTTGTCGCTCAACACTGCCGCAATAGGCGACACTAAAGTGCGGTCTGTTTATTGTCCTCGAGATATAAAATATTCTGACTCTCCACCACTGTTGAAATACTAATAAAAGTGATATCTTTTGTAACAGTATTTCAAACACCGTGTTTCTCTCTTACCCCTGTTTTGTACTAATTCAAAATCATGTAGTTAATTGTTTTGGAACCCAAATCATGCCAAACAAAAAAAAATAATATAATATTGTTATGCCGGTCAATACCTACAACGTTATCTAACGTCGAGTAGCATAACTTCTACATAGGAACTTGTAGAGGCAAACGCCGTCGGTCGATCTGGAATGTTCAAGTACTAGCTACTGGATGATGCAAAGTGCGAGTACATATGAGTACTTTCCAGAAAGCACGGGACGTGCACGTAGGGGTATAAATATGGCAAGAATTGGCTGTGTGAGACAATTTAATTATGTCTAAGCAACGAGTGCGAGCAAAGTGATTTGAAGCGCATATACAGTGATATTGTTGAGTTCAGTGATATGTGATTAGTGTGCACAGTCAAATTCAATAGTGATTTAGTGTTATTTGTTGGTATACCTTGTTTTTATATATATTTTTGAATAAAATTGTTATAGTTTAATTGGCACACATTACTTTTATCCGAAAAACCTCAGTTTGTATTAATACGTTCGAAAATATATCTCTTTCATTATTGTATATTATAAATAAATATTTTTCAACTTTTTGTAATGCTGTTTATGTATAATCTATACTATAAAGCGATGTATATCAAAATGATATCTACAGTAATATCACCTAGGCGGAAATCCAGCAACAAGTGCAGAGTCAGTAGCTGGACGAGCAAACATATTAACTGTTTCACCTAAAGACGTGAATTATTTTTAATAGCATTAAAAATTTGCGTTAACATCTATCAAAAATCATACAAAAATAATGATTTAATGCTAGTCAAAAGTTAATAGACGTCAACAACGCCTTTAAGTCACAACTGCATTGTTTTTTGAATTAAAGTCCTTTTATATGACGTATACATTAACCTAGTTCTATTATTTTAAAGCTCCAATATTTCTGAAACTCGCAAAATTTTAGGATAATAGTGTAGTATTTTTTTTGTTTGTATTGATGAAGTCTTCTATTATTTTATATGTTATCTTTTTCAAAATGCCCTTTGTAAAAAATGTATGGATCCCTATGGAGTGAGATCGTTTTTTTTTATTGTTGGTACATATTCAAAATTGTATGTTATTATGATCATAGTCTTACTGGTCTATCCTGTTATCAAGATTTTGCAACCAAAACAACAAATCTCAGGTTAAAAGTCTTGAAACATTGGCACGGAAAAGTAGAAGACAATAATAAAAATTCTTAGTGAGGGAATACATGGTCTCATAATATCCCTCAAATCCTGTGGTGGTTAAGCATTTAATTTAAAATGCACGGTGTTGAGATTTCCTGAAGTTCAAGCAGCACAAATTATTTTATTTCATTTAAGACCCGATCGCTCGTCTGGAAATTTAATACACACCTAATTTATCTTTTATGCTTAACAATAGACTAGAGCTCTTTGTTTCAATTACCGCACTTTGATTGAAGAGTGACTAAGGGCGTACTACTATTATTTATTCTGTGCTAAGGGGCGGCACAACGCAAAGACCGAAGTAAAGTAAAAAAAGAAGGCAGTCATGTTCTCTCATTGTATTATTAGCGTACTACATTATCGCACAAATGTTTTTGTAATTGCCTTCTGTCGTTTATCTTCAATATTGACGTATGACGGATGTTGGCAGTCACTCAATCAGATTGCGATCCAGCGCAGGTAACTGTAACACTAATTACTGTTGCTCAGTCAAGGCCCGACATAACTCTGTCAAACTATTAATAATGACATGATGAAAAATTTATTACAACACTCGATTGAGATGTAATGCCAGGAGTGTGTTATTGAGTGTGCTATTCTAGTTTATTGACATTCAGGAATTAGGTTGAGTTTCATAATAATTTCTAGTTTTTCAAAAGGATCCCTAGCCTGATAGAGAGTTTATGCGATCTTTTGTGTACACACTACAGCCCAAAAAAAGGAGTGTAATGTTTTTAGCATTGATGTATGTATGTATGTATGTATGTATGTATGTATGTATGTTTGTATGTGGGTTTCTTTATTCCACCATAACTTTTAAATGCAGAACAGATTTAGACGTATGGTATATCGTTAGAATCCTTATATCCCCCCGAGTCACATATATTGTATATATTTTTTGAAAACATTCAATATGGCGACAATATGGCACCATTTTTAAACAAGGAAAAAGAAAAAGCTTCGAAATTTACAATATGGTTACCAAATTGCAGGCCTTGATAAGCACATTCTAACAGTATATAATTTATCAGCAAAAGCTCTTTTTTGGCAGGGCAGGCGTGTTTTTCTTATTTTTTAAGCTAGTTATGTACTTTTCGGCATCTATATAGTAAACATTTAATCTAAAAACAGATTCTTACTTACCTTTCCTGTTATGTATAGTTTTCAATACACATAATAGTTTTGTGTGTACAATAAATTGATAGTATTTATACTTCGTAGGATTTTTCTATAAACAACATATACGTTTTCTATTCTCTATGCCCCTAAGTTGAAAGGGTCGTTAGCAAATAAATGAGTCTCGAAATGGTGAGTGTCGTATGAATGGCACGTCTCGTTAACAAGCAATGCTTGCTTGGTTTATTTAAAAAGTAACAACCCAAATCGTTGGCACACAAATAATTCCCTTCAAAGCGTCGCACGCTCGAGGCCCGGTAATTTCCTGCGTATTTTGATCTCAATGGTGCGGCGCAAGTGCTCCCTCCTCTCGTTTCTCTAATTTTTGTACGTTTTCTGTGCTCGAGACTTGTGTTAAAAATAGCTGAGTAATTTTTCATATCGCCGCGCGGCGGGCGTGGCAGATTACAGGCTGTTCAAAATAATACGCCAACGGTACTTAACTCGAACGCGCCTACATTCGCGTCCAACTTTTGTTGCTTATTTACACTTTTCACCTTACTTGTTCTTTTGCAAGGTTATTTATTCAGCTTGCCTAAGTTATTGCGGCCCCCGGAACGTTTTATAGCACTCTTATGAAGTTTTTCTTTCGAAGTGATTTTACCAACGACGATTTTGTTAGAAAACCTTCTGTAATTAATTATAAGCAAATAAATTGATTTTATGCATGAATATTTTAAGTATGTATCACATTTTTTCATGTTGTGACTGCGGAGGATGTTTATGCAATAATTGTCATTCGGTTAGTTGGAGTTACAGATCACCCTATAATCGCGTCGGATAGCGAACAATAGTGTGTGACGCCGGAGAAGCTATATATCACGGAGTATTTCCGTGCCCGACGCCGCGCCGACTCTACTGCTGCGTCTTTTTTACGCATAAAAACTAATGTCGCCTCTAATTATTTTTAGATTATAACGCACCGCCTGCAATATATTAAGTCGGGCGCAGCCGAATTGTCAGCATAACTTCGCTTTGATGTGCCATGATTTGTTTTTATTTTCATGCAGTTCCAATGTGATTCATGGATGGATAAATTTCAAGTGCGCCGTGAAACGTATATTTAATTGATGCGTCTGCATAATACATTGTTATGACACTCTTATGACGACATTGTCGATTTATATGACTATTAAGTGTTATAAGCTGTGGGTATAAGTAATTGAAAGAAAACAACCCTTGCTTGTAGACAAGTCTGCCAGGTTGATAACTTTACCAAAAAAATCAACGAAATATGGCAAGTGATTAAAAGAATGTCACTTTTAACTGATTATCATGAAGAATTCAATGTATAACAGCTAAATATCATGTTTAATTTTATCATGTTTTTTTTTTATTTATTTTTATTTATTTATTTAATAATTTTGTGTTAACAATGAGGTTATAGAAAAGGCCGCAGATTTGGCCACTTATTAAAAAAAGATTTTATTTAACATTCAAAGTTGAACCAATTGATACGAAAAGAAGAAAAATCAGAAGCTAGTGTGAATGGCTGCGGCTTCTCGTTCATCTCTATCAAACTTGCGGAGATGTGTCAGTACCTATATGAGACGGTGAGCTACCGGGAGTGGTAACTCTGTCATTTGTCCCTTGCGGCGGACACGCACTGCCGAGCGCACTCCTACGTGTCTGCATTACCCTAATATTGACCGTGCACATTGCCTTTTATATATAGAAAATTCAGGATAATTTGTAACAAATTATCCTGAATTTTCTTCAACAGCAGCAGTTTAAATCACTGAATTTATGTAATGGATAACTTGACAACTTTTAGTTGGTATCGAGTAAACTTCACTAATGTTATTCAAATCATGTCTATTGCAACTATTGCTAGATACGTCCGACTTATTTACAGCTAGAATGTGCTGAGCAGAAAAAGTTGAAAGTGTTTAGGTATTTAAGTAATTAATTTCAACTGTGTAAAAAAACTGACAGGCCCGTGTTAGAAATATGTCACTTTTAGTTTGATGCGTCGAAAGCTCTTCATATTCAGCTTGTCAATGCCTATAGCAATTTTACCATTAAATGCGTTCACTTTTTTGTATCAAAGCGGTTTCTTTTATTTTTGTTTTTGTTTTTTGTAAGTAGTTTCCTATTGCTATAAATGTAGAGGCGGTCAGCAGGCTTTCTAACTTGAACTCTGTACCATGGCGTTTTGCGTAGACGTCTGGGTAATTTGGTATCACGTTCACTGTAAGTATCTTGCCATTTAAAAAAAGTAAATGAAGTATGACTCGGATTAATGTGGCCGAATTCAACAAACCGTCCGTCCCACAAATAGAAATAGCATGAGCACAAAAACAAAATTTATTAAAGTCAAAGCGAGTCGCCAAATACAAACATGAACCTTTCGCAGTGCAATCTATTAGAGAGATAAGTCTCGATAGGGAGGTATTATGTTAATCCGGGCTGCGCGGGCTTTATCTAAAGTGGCGCGGGCGTTTTGGACCTCAGGGGTCTGTGGGCTCTGGGGACTTACCCGTAGGCTGCAAGCGTCGGGTCGTAAGGGTAGTAGCCGCCGGAGGGCTGTAGGCCGGCCGACGTCCACGCCGACATCTCACCGCCTCCCTCCTTAAGGGCGTAAGGGTTGCTCTGAAACATCGCACCACACAATAAGGATACACGAACAATACTATATTGTACGAAGTCTTTTGTAAAGATTTGATAGTTTACTTGAGTTTAGTCATTAGTCTAAACTGGAGTAAAGTATAGAGTGCTGGTAGTCTAACGGTTCAATAGTGCAACTTAGAATCCACCGAACCCGGTGGTTTGGTCCGAGGCTCCACACCAATGAGTAAGTTACTTATGTGTGATTTTCCATCGCTCCTTGCTTTGGAGGGCATGTTAAACTGTCGGTTCCGGCTGCTATTGATTAACAGCAGTCGTTAAGCTGTCAGGGGCCCTCGGGCGGCCTGACAAACTTTGACACCAGAGGCCAGCACTACCTCATATGACAAACATAGTATGGTTTAAAAAATATAATAACGTTCTGATGAAAATGTACAAATCAACGATGAGTAGGATGAGTAGCTTAGACGAAACAAAAATACAAAATTATTTATTACACAATATCATTTCAAAAGAGTATGGAGTTAAGCCAAAGTTCCTGATTAGTTTGGATGCAGTAGATTCATTCAATTTTCGCTCCGCTCTTCCATATACATAATATTACGCAATTTGAGCGGGAGAGGTGATACTAGTCAGAAAAATATTTAGTAAAACGTGAATTAGTTTGAAAGATATACACATGCCGAAAATTAATACTAAAACTCTATGTTACAAAGCAAGTTGCATGTTTATATTCAAAATAGTTTTTAAGATCTATGTTAAAAACACTAAACTTCTATCTTTTTTTTGTTTAAATTTATTGTACCTACTTAATCGAAATTGCCCTAAACTGAAGTCTAGTTATACACACAGAAATACATTTTAAAAATACCTTTGTATCTTATTTCGAATTATTACATCTTTTTTAATTCCATAAGTAGAGTTTTGTGTAGTCACGTCCTAAGCTAACCCTAAGTTACATTACATAGATATATACGCAGACTGTTAAAAATCATAACCCTTCTTTGGTTTTATAGTAAGCTGCAATATGACTTTTTAAATAGAACAGGTATCTGAATTTTTCATGAAAATTAAGAGTCAAACAAAGTAGTATGACTTCAATTTTCCTTGTTAGCACTAAAAAGACACGGGCTTATCTTTAAAGCACATTTGGCTATTAAAGCTAGTACCTACTATACATCGCTAAGCTCGCATGTAAGCTGATAAATCTCAACGCGTAATACCACTCAGTCAATGGGCCTTACAAATACGCGCGCTCAAATTTAATTAAAGTTAACTTAATAAAAGGGAATAAACTCACGAACAACAATAAAAGTCCCAAGTGTACGGGCTGACATATCACTAGCGTATTTGCATAATGTATGGATGCAGAGGGGAAAACTATTAAGCCCTGACGCAAGTGCGCACCCATTGCGTGATAGTTGTTTAACAGCCAGCGAGTGAGTGCGACGTACCCTCTGTAGAGTTATTCGCATACATTAGGAGCAACTAAATTAAAAGTGTGAACGATTCCAGGGCGCCTCGGGAGTAACATCCCTCACCCCACTGCATTCGAGCCGGCTCCTCTGATAATAATAAAATGAAAAGCATTATGATACGTACGAGTACGCGCGGAGGCACTGGTTGACACCCGAGATAACTGAATAAAAAAGAGCAAGCTTATTTGTTCCCCTAGTGTTAAGTAAGAAAAGTGTCTGTTTGCATTGAAGTTTTCTTACCCACATTACTTATTTGATTTTTATTTGATTTATAAGCACTGTTAATAAAAAGTGTAGGATTTCTTTTGTGTTTTCTCGAGTATGAGGAAAAGCATTCAGATATACTAGTAAAGGTTTCATCTCACTGGAACGGAACCGGAGATTCAGCTAAGTGGAGTGACAGCTTGCGGCATCGTTCTATTAGTTTTCAAAACCAAAAACACAAATATCGTATGAACTACCTACTTATAAATGGGACTAAACTATAGGCTGTAGCGATGCGGACTACTTCAGCTTAACAATTTCATTCCGTGCTAACTCATGTTTGACTAATTCAAGTGACTTGTAGGTATTTTCCTTTCAGGGTTCCGTAGTTGTCCGATGGGTACATATTAGTGCCAAGTGGCAGCACTGTCTTTCTACCAGACGAATTACTTCTAGCTAGTAACATTTTGGCCATAATAGTATGAAAACTAGCATTCATACGAAACTATTTTAACACTTTATGTAGTGTTCGGTGATTTAACATATTTGCTCATAATTATAATAACTATCTACATAATGCGGGTTATTCATATCCATTCCCAATTAACAGACGTTTTAGTTGGATGTTCAGAATAGCTTTATGTTTTAATTAAAATAACATTTCTGCTAATTAGTAAGCGCTAGCACAACAATATATCCGTAAGGACTATGTATGTACTGTGGCGATAGTGAAGCTGGTTTAATTTTCTTTTGTTATATTACTTTTACTAAAGCCATGTGACAGATATAGCACACCATGTGATAGATGCCTGTTGTAGACACTGTAATTAACAGGTGTAGCAAAAATAAATGTATGATTTGCATTTATATATACATTTACCAGCTGCGCCCGTGGCTATAGCCGCATGGTCATTTTTCTGAGATATAAGTAACATGTACGTTTTTCTAGGTCCTATAAAGTACAATATAACCCTTTTACATTCGTTCAGCTGTCAAAAAGTTTTTAACGATTAGTCGTCGCATTGAGAATCTAAGTTCATCAAATTTCAGTCAAAACTTAATTTATCCAACATGGAAACCGCTGCTTAATCGGTCTAACAGTTTTTGCGTGATGCGCAAACTTAAATCCAGGAAGTCATTTATTTTAATATTTAATTTTCTTATCTATACAAGACTTTTTGTTACTTTAAATGATAACTTACTCTTCTATGTAATAAATAGCTCACATTAATAATAATTATTACAAATGTTGACAGGTTTCACGCGCGGAGGTCAGATATTCATTATGTCTGGTGGGTGCATGCATGGCTGTGCCTGATATTCGACCGCTAAGCAGTGGTCTGGACTACTGAGTTTCGGTTTGAAGACTACTGAAGCCATAAAATCGCTGTAGAAATTCTGACTACTATTAGATGATGACTCATCTCATCTCATGACGTACACATCTACAGTAAAAATGAAATAAACCAACACTCACATCAACACAAGGATTCCGTAACACACCTTCCTGCTCCTTCATCGATGATTCTACCTTATAATTTTACTAGCTACGAGTATGCTGTGAAGATGTGTTGCGAGGTTGCGGCTAAACCACGTGGTTATTTCTCTCGGTTAAAAAGAACCTATGTGTTATTTTAGGACTAAAAGTGGAACAAATCGGTGGAGCTAGAGTTAGACGGCCGGTTGGTATAGTGGCTTGTAACCCTAGGAACGAAATCAAACGGTCGCGGGTTCGAATCCTGCAAGGTGCAATTATTTGTGTGATGAGCAGATCTAGTTCCCATATTAAAGGGGAACCTAGTTTGGGGCTAGGTAATAGAGGTGGGTTTTTTTTTATTATTATTAGTTTCAAATACTCCTTGAGTATCCTAGTATGTTGCACTATACTATATATGTATGGATATTTTTTGGAAATTCCATCCCTATGGGGCTTAAATGAAGTGCCAGTTTGTACGCGGGCAAAGTGTCAGGGCACGGCTAGTATTTAACAGTCAAAAAACTCATTACTATTTTAAAAAACCTGTTTAACGAGATGGGGGTTTTTTCCCTTCTTCACTTTTTATGTATGTGAGACACTCGAAAAAAACAATATTGTATTATTAATAGTGTCTGAATAAAATAACTGTGACATACAGACAGACGAACGGATGGACATGGCGTAACTACAAGGGTTCCTTGGTCAAACCAAGGTACCCTAAAAAAGGTTCTAACCAACGACGACAGTAAATTTGAATGCATAGCAATTGAGCGAAGAGATCGCAGAATAATACTGGCTAATGATGATCAGGATGATGCCTTTATTTGTAGAAATATGTCTGAGCATGTAGCTCTGAACTCCAAATATGAAAGCGGAGATGGCTAATTTGTTTCAGGACAATGCAACTAGCTTACTAGGCAGGTTATGTTACAATTGGCCCTGGGAAGCTTTTATGAAGACTTTTCTTAGCGAGGATGACGTCGATTTTCTTCAAAAGTTTTAAGTCTCTTATTGCACTCTAGCTTCTAGTGAGATTATATCACTGGAGTCGTTCATGCGCACTAAATTTCCTCTCCATCTTAGCTGAACTTTTATGATCATTTTATAAAAAAATTAGAAGACAAATATCTTGTACAATAAGCAAACTTTGCGATTATTTACTCATTATTGGACGAGCATTATAGAGTAGGTAGTCGAAATATTTAAATTGCTAATGTAAATAATTTGAATTAAACTGAATCTCATAAGCATAACGTAAAAATACTGAGTGTAATGCCAGTATACCTGAGTAATTGTTATTTATTTACTGGCTGTGCCCCGCGGTTTTACCCGCATGGACGGTGAACGATGCTGATTGATGATGATGAAAAGTATCTAATGTTAGTATTGTTCAAAGTACATTTTTCCAGGACCTAAAGCAAAATCAGTACAGCCGTTTTAGCATGAAGAACTAACAAACATACAAAATCACGTTTATAATAGTAGATTATATGACAAGGGAGCCAAATAATATTTTGACGGTGAGGGCGCTATTTTTAATCAAGAGTGGAGTGAAAAATTCTAGAGTAGAATCCTGAACGTAGCGAGCGATTCAATATACGGTGCCCGAGGAAAAATAATTTTGCATCCCAGTGATACATCTACTTTTCATCCATGAGAAAAATAAATAAAAGACGCTTACCCGTTTAAATAAATCATATGAGTTGTAATGTATCTAACATTACAACTCATCTTATTTATTTAAACGGGTATTAAATAGACTAAAAATAAAATAACTTATACTAACTTAAAATAAACTAGGTAATTACCAATATAGGAAAGCGCGCCACGCAACTCATGAACAAAAAAATGAGCAGTCGCGGGACGCCTAGCAGATCTGAAAACATATTTTTTTAACTAAATCAATGAACAACCGTTTTGCACCGCGCGATCTCATTGGTCAACTATGAATCAACAACCCTTCATCTGATCTATCACATCCTTTTGCCTAATACCACAATTCTCGCTGGCGTGGAACATCGTTCGACTCCAGATCTTTAAGGAGTACCGGAAATTCCCAACTGGAGTATTTACATTTCGCACATAAAAAATGTGATGGCTTATAACTTGAATATTGCCGAGCTGAGGCGGAAAGAGCCGATGAGCCACGAGCGCTGCGTTGCGGAACCGATCGATCAGCACGCCAACAGTCGGCATTACTCCTGTACTACGCCATCAGGTGTTTACATATAAAAAAAAACACGTTCCAAATTCAAAACTCATCATTCCTGCCCTTTCTGGAAGTCTTGAACAGAAAAGATCTACTTTGCTCCCACTTTTCGAGGAACCAAACAGTGTTTTACGAATAGATGAGATGAAAAAGCTTTTGCATTTATAATGGCAGTGTAACTAGGATTTAATGCAGGCAGATTTACGTTTACACAAAACAAAACACTCTTTGAGAAAAATAGAAAAAAACACAAAATAAAAAAATATAAAATAGTAAAATATGAAACTGTTTTGACTAATTATACACATATACACGTACCTATGAAAATCTACACAAAAATTTAAAAAAAGACATCTAAAATAAACAATGAATGATGAATGTCAACAGTATCTCAGTCACAAATAGCTCAGCATAAGCCATAAACCCATAGACAGTTTGTGTACTGTGAAAATGCAGCTTAGTAAAAGGAGAACCACAAATTACGACGGATATAATCCTACATTCTTGTACTAAACCAACACTTTCAGAAATTTGCTGCAGCTGGTGCTGGTGATCTACTGCGGTAAGCCATCCATTTTCCATCATCGGACGACTAGATGCTCAGCCCATTTATGGTTGACATCCTGTTCGGACCAAACCAACCACAATCAGCCTCAATCTTGAAAAAAGCCTGTACTTATGCGCTAATTTCTCGAGCTGATCTTATCAACTTCTTATCCGCAAAACTCGCCAAACGTTATGTTTTCTAGATGCAAGGCGTAAGTATACAAAATAACAGCGTCATTAATATCTTTCATCAACGTAAACATCTCTCTTACCCCCCGCAAATAAGTCAGTGACAAATTCGCGATCGCAACTCTTTTGTGGGTCTTAGATAAAAATTGTTCCCTTTCCTGGTTGTGACAGGGTAGTGAGGTCTGGGGCACGGAGGTTCGCTAACTATGAGTGATGATTGTCTTGCCCCCTGCATTAGCAGACTGAGGAGAGAGAGCACGTGCCACCGAGAACATTAATGTTATCATCACTATCACTACTTGTGTTGGTCATTTTTAGGATACCGTATCCGAAAAGTTTTAGGCATTCTATTGCTGTGACGCTGTCTGTCAGTCAGGGTTTTGTAGCTTCTAAATTTGATAGGATAGAGACTTAAAATTTAGGAACAATACAAAGTTATTTGATGGGCCCAAAACAACAATCATATTATTGATCGAGCGAGCGCGAAGCGCGAGCGAAGCGTCTCCGTTTCAGCTTGGGCAAAAATGCTTTTGTATGTCCTTTCGGATGTTAGTCCGGCCGGATGTCAGTCCGGATCTCTGTTCTCCTCTACAGGTCGTATTTCTCTACCGATCTAGACGAAACTTGGTATACAGCTTAAACGAATTAGGCATCGGGGTTCCCCCAAAATGTTATTTTTTATTTGAAATGTAGTAACAAAAAATTGGTGAAGATCTGATGAGGATCTTTGGCGTGATGAGCAGAATAGCTCCTCAAAATGCAGTAAATTTCTCACTTTTAGGTTTCTACTAGTGGAATCAGCCCTTTGCCCACTAGGTAGGGATTGATGGAGAACCTTGGTTAATAAGTTTAGTTAATAATGTTAGTTTTACATAAAGGTAACTAGATGGTGCTACTGTGCACCGTTTGATTGTTTGCACAGAGCCACTAGTAATATTAGGTATACAAAAAAATTGGTGCTCACATAAAAAGGTGAAATTTGTCTTGTTTTCCTAGCTCGTATAGTTTTAAAACCCAAAATTAAGTATATATGTTATTGTTTGTTTTTAGATGTATATTTACAAATAAAAATTAAATGCTGAGCGGTAAGCGCATCACTTGAGAACGGCTGGTCCGATTTAGCCATTTTTGTATAATAACGGATTTTAATGACTTGAACTGAACTTGGTAAGGTAAGTTTACAGGGTGTGGCAAAATAATGGAACATTAGGGGTTGGAGGTATGAATTTTCTTTGTAGTTAGAAGCTCCAAGGAAACTTCGGGTCTAATTTGAAGAAAAAAAAACTATATTATTGGATTTTCATAAAAATATGAAGTAAACCTCAAAAACTGTATTATTCAAAAATAAACAATTTGCTCTCGATCAATTCTATTTCCTACCAGGAAAACTTTTACCATAGTAACATAATAAATCAAATCCATTTTTTTAAATCCTCAATGTATTTTCCTGTAAATTTTCTATAAAGTACCGTGACGCACTACCACAACCACCATAAAGTCCATGCGAACAAATGCAAATGTAACATTGGAATTGTTTTTTATGATTTGTCTTCATAAACTTAGTCTTCCACATGTCTTATAATATGTATATCTTGGCAGTACTTACGACAAACACACAAATGAGTGCTCGTTTATTAACTACCAGAAATCTTATCCGAGCCAATTCATCCCCCTTTTCCGTAAGACTGAATCTAACAACATTTTAATCAATTCTCCACAGAGTTCGCGAGTCAGCGCGCCAGATAGACTCATTACGCCAACCCCAAATAAATATAAACAGTAGCGAAAAGGGGCCAGCCCCTATTAACGTTATTCACACGCGCCGCTAGATCCATAAATAAAAGCCAACTAGTACGCCGCGACCCTAGAACCAAAAAAGACAAAGTTCACGTTCGAGTGATCTGTGCGGTTCATAAATAAGGCTCGTTTATTTCATTGCATTAAACTGGTGATAAGTTATTTGACGGTTCATAAATTCGTACCCCATCGGCGGCTGGAGGCCGCTTATTGACCTAGCGCGGCATCCCGGCCCCGCCCGAGGCGCCGCGTAGGCCCGCCGCGGTGCCAAATCGACGACACTTCATCATGCCACGACTCAGCTTTCTGGCTACCGAACCAGCGTTAAAAGCATCATTTTGCTCCGCTGTTGCTTTGCCTAATACTATTTTCTGCGCCATAAAATGCATTGCCTCGTAGCTTGTAGCGGCCTCTGCCATGCGCTCTATTCGTAGAGCCCTCTACGCCAAACATTATCCTACCGCTCAATACTTGAAATTTACCTTCCACAGTTTAACGTCAATACTGATATTACTTAACGCTTCTGTAAGTAAATAATATTTATCAAGTTCCTGTACTCTATGAAAACCTTTTCAATACCTACTTCACATAAAACGAAATAAAGTACATAATTCATGTTATAAAATAATAACGCTCGGAAATACTACTGGCAGGCAAAATCTAAAAGTGAATTGTGGCAAGTGGAAAAAGAATGACTCTAAGTGGATAAAGAGCGAATACAAACGAAAAAGTCATTTCATGGCGCACGGTGGTGACGCAATCCGGGATGGGCAGGCCATTCAGGATCTTGCATAATTCACATTAAGAGCTGTATTCGCGCGACACGAAAACAACGTGGCTAAGTTCAATAAAGCTTTCCCCCAAATAAGCCATAAAACGAGCGGCTACGGGCGCGGGCGGTTTAGGTACGTTCCCGTTCCAATTATTTGTTTGTGGAGGCACAATAATTTTATTTTACGTTTTATTTAACATTTATTTCGTTACGGCAATTTCACGGGTATCAAAGAATTGCTAGATTGTGATTTAAACGAAATTGGTTATTTTCCACTTCGAGGACCATATTTGTATGGGATTCGGTATCGTGTTAATATTGTTTTATTACTCGTGATATTTTAGTCCTTAATCAGATTTTTACTACTGATCGTTGAATTGGTTACATAAAACTTGATATTGAATCATGAGTTTATATTTTCATTTCGAAATGTGCTCCAAACATTTTTTTTGAATATTATAATCTATTACTTGGTAAACTTGATTTGGTAGGCGTGTCGTTAGTCAGAGTGCGAAAGGGGGGCAGGTGTTTACGGCAAAACGTGAATACGAGGCACGGCTTTCAGTCGGCCTGCCGTAAATAAATAAACAATAAACTGGGATTAAACAAGTCAATTGGAGCCGAGACGCAGACAATGTGCGGTCACGTTTAACTGCCGTTCTCGACGGTAACCGATCGCGGCCGGCGTAATTCAATGATCGTAAACGCTCGCAATGATATCAATTAGACGGGCCCCGAGACCGATAAAGCTCCGCTTTAATTAGGAGAACAAACAACAGACGGTTCTTAATGAGCCGTGAGCATGTGGAGGGCGAGAGAGGTAATTAGGTTCGGGGGAGGTTGCGAGTGGAGTCACCGCGTACCCAGGGCGATCAATTATTGAGTTTTCGTGATTGATTCGGTCGCGCTGCGGTCACCGGTCGCCCGCGACGTCCACGATACAGTGCGCGGCCGCGAGGCGACGCTCTTTAGGATAGGGATACGACTATTGAGATGTCAATACTCGAAACAAAAGATAAATTATGAAAAAATGATAAATCAGAACTATGTCATTTATTGATGTTTGTTTGTCGTATCATGTAGTGCTGGCCTCTGGTGTCAGAGTTTGTCAAGCCACCCGAGGGCCTCTGACATGGCTTAACGACTGCTATTAATCAATAATAGCCAAGACCGACAGCTTAACGTGCCCTCCGAAGCACGGAGCGATGGAAAACCGCACATAACTCAGAAAAGTCATTGGTGCGGAGACTAGGTTTTGAACCCAGTATCCTTGGATTCTAAATTGCACTATAGAGCCGTTAGCCCACCATCGCGATTTATTGATTTACCTACAAAATTTGACAACAAACATAACAATTAAATGGTTTATTAATTATGTGGCACTACATTTTACTGCAAATTGTTATTTTAATGAAGTGTCTGTAATGTAAATGCAAATTTACAAAAATTGATGAATTCAATTTTAAATTAAGCCACAATCTACCTGGATACTACTGGTTACTCCTGGTAGACAATAGTCAATATATATATATATATATATATATATATATACATTATATATATATATATATATATATACATTGGTCACGAAAATATCAGATAGGTACAGTAGTATAATATACTAGGTACAATATTTGATATATTCGTGACCAAACTTCCATCCCTAGTGTAAGCGACCGCACTCCCGGCTCGCTCTTAATACCGATGCCACCCGATACTCTAACTTTGAACACCGCTAAATCTGTTCAGTATCATGATTAGAAGTTGGTCATTAATTAACCGTGGAGAAATTGTAACGTGTGAAGTATTGGAGTGAGTAATACAATAGGTAGCTACTAATAGTAGTCGATAATAGGTAAATTAAAAATAATTATTGAAAGGACAATAATGTAGACGTATCGCTTAGAAACCACACGAAACGTCTAAGCGCGTCATCTACGGCATATTAAGAAACTTTTTTTTTTGTATAAAAATGATGGTTTACCATAAAACTGCTGTTTTTTTTATTTATAGCGTGTCCGTTTCTGCCAGCCACCTATTTAGAAGGTCGCCCCAAAAGCAGGACGGTGAACCTACGAAAAAAAATACTTCCAGATATTTAAAGATCCCGTTTTAGTTCATTAAAATTAGTTTAGTACAGAAATTTCAAAACTTTCGATTAAATCTGCAGGTTGAAATACATACATATAGTGCATTCTAAAATGAATAAGGTAGTTATTCTAATATAACAGAAGAGTGATAAAATAGTAAAATCCTTCCTGTATTAGAAAACTCAACATGTTACTGTCAATGTCTTAATAACAGTTTCCGAGCCCGCATTTATTGTATTATCTGATGTCTTGCTAATGGCCATCATCGGAGGGTAAAACGCAGCTGTAAAGCTCGACGCGTATAAATAACTTATAAAATAAGGACATTAAAAACCATTTAGAGCAATAACTATTATAAATTGAATAAGTGAATATATCTATATAAATGTAATATGTATTATTTTGATAGAGAATGGTAGAGGCGTCAGCGTTAATGGCGGCTGGAGGGGACGGGGCGCGGGGTACAAAGCGCCCCCGTGGCGCTTTTGTTGTCACGGATTCCCTGCCCGTGACATCTGTCCGAATTGCTACAATAACTCGCAAAAAACTCTCTCCAAATTTACCAACTGTAAAGCGTTTCACCCGATTATTCTCCACTGAATATAACAATATCATCAAAAGTGGAACTTTGCACGCAGCGACGGGCTTCATTGGCCTATTGTTGCACGTGACATATTGTTTATCCAGTTTTGAATTAGCGCCTCTCTTCCCCCGGTGGTCTCTTCTCAACGGAGTTAAGTGATAAAATAGTGTCATAATATTATAAACTATATAAACGGCGTACAAATACTTAAGTTTTGCCATTTCTTTTCGATTGTTGCATTTTTTCGAGCAGATAAGTTCATATGATCTAGATACAACTGTCACAATACGGATATATATTTAGGTTATTTTAATGTAACGTAGCAGTTTTAAAATTTATAAAAAAAAACTAATATTTTAATAATAGAATAGTGTAATTTGTTTGGGACTGTATTATGAGCAGGTAGGTGCAGAAATAAATATTTCCTTACCAGATTAATTTTATTAATTACTTAGGGTTAAATTAACGTTTTTGCAGCATCTGTGGATATACTCACCTGCAGTTTGACTCACAGATTTGGCTCTACGCAAAAGTAAAAAAAAAATGGTGTGTTTTTTAAATTATGAAACATTGGATGTCATGTATAATTTTAAGCTACAAAACTATCTTAATATGAATGGACGTGTAACTGCAGTTTTTTTAAACAAACTAAATTTTAATAACAGCGTAGTAACAAAGCTATCTCGAGTTAAATCGACACCTTGTTTTTTATTCGGCTAATGCTTAGCGCGTCGGGTGAGGCGAGCGGCGGCGGCGGCGCGGACAAAAATTACGCGTGGATCACGTTTTTTAACTTCCGGTCGAGATAACGGTCAGAATAAGCACCTTTACGCAGTTAAGTGGCCACAGATCGCTTAATAAATGTTTTAAAACTTAACATCGCAAGGCGCAAACCGACCCTTGCGTCTTTGTGAAACTTTCAATTATCACACATTATATCGTTTCCTTTGGTCAATCTCTTTGCTTGGGGTTAATCGCGTGTGTCATCGGACGGAACAGTCAATATCCACAAGTTCCGGCCCAGACAAAAGGACGCTACACATTTCCTGGACTGGCCAAGATTGCTGACTAATCTCTGCTGAATTTACGATGCACGCACATATGAACGGTAAATGAAATATGCATCAGCTATGTGTCAGCGGGTTTATATCATGATAGTGGTGTTAGACGTGTATCCAAACAATACTAAACGCATTGAGCTAGACCATTGTTTGATTTATAGTAAAAGCGTGTAGGTAATTTATAAGAGTAGCGCGGGAATAGACGAAGGGCGCCGGCCTCCGCGGGACGCCGGGAAATCGGGGAAAATCCGAAGATTTATTAGCGGTGGACCGAGGCCCGCGGCTGACCGCCACCGCGCGCTCTGTTTGCCCACTAATTAAAGTTGGCAAGTAATCGCTTAGTGCGAAGATGAGTATATTTGCGGAGCAATTAACGCTTTCGAGGTGAGACGAGGGTTGCGGGGTGACTGGCGGTCATTGTTTACGAATTATGACAACACGGCCGGCTGTCACGTCGACGAATATTTCAGCTGCGGAGCGACCATCTTTCGGCTATACGGTATCGTTAAAATGCTTATATGTCCACTAGATAAGGCGGCCGATACAGAAGGTGTACCTACGTCAGGATATCGCAGTGTAAACATGCGCCGTGTCAATCACTGTGAGGCGGCGCTTTACAACATTTTATCGGTTGTCACATAGGTAATCTAAGTATAACGCATTTGTGACAAATCGTCGATGTACCTATTGATAAGCCCACCCACTTTCACCGGCTCTGTTGCATCACTGAAGCAATGGCGGTTGATATTATGTACCGTAAAACTTACTTATACATGGTGTTATTGCAAATAAGTGAAAAAATAACAAGTGTTAATTATCGCGTCTGCGTGATATGCTTATACTGCGGGCGCGCTAATAAGAGTGACATTATAAAAAAACTAATTTACTCGTAGAACGAGTCGGTTCTGTCTGTTATTAAACTTGGCAATGGCTGGCGCTGATGTTAATTTATAGTTGGCATTACTTATTTAAACGACAAGAACTACCTATTCCTTCGTTGCAAAATACATTAATAAAAGCGTCTCACTAATGGTATAATAGGGTACCATTTAGAAGAAAAGGTTCAAGTGGGATGCATTCCAGCCATAAAAATAAAAAGCAACTTCAAGGGTTTATTAGGTATGTTAAGTCAATATTATTAAAGCCACTAACTTTTATCTAAACAAAAACCATCAAGCTTGAATTTTATTATAATTTTATCGGCGACTAAAGAGTACCGAATCTAAAGATAGCTTATCTCTGTAAATTATCTTGAATTCATAAGCAACTTATGTTTCTACATGTTTAAGTATAAAAATATTTTAAAGTGTTTACTGATTACGTTAGATGACGATGAATTCGCGTCAAATTTTAACAAACTTATTTTAATAATAGCTTTAACATGATTCCTTCTGAGGAACCTTCAAATCTTTGACAGTACGTTGTTCCTTTCCATTCGCCTCGAAATAAACCGTAGTTTTAAATTGTTTCCTGCACGGCAATAATGACAGTGGTGGCCAATCGTAAGCCTACTGACTTATTAGTAGGCTACTGCATTATTATAATCATATAATATAATTATCAATGCGAAAGTCAGTACGCAAGGTATGTTATTTGCCACTTTCTGCCACACTCATAGTCGTAATTTAACGCTAATCAAGCATTTATTTACTTGTTTTATTTGGATGCGGTAGTTAGCTTCGTAATGTCTGGATTATTTTTATATGTATCTTTGTATATTTATTTAATTAATATCATTTTAATTTGTAAATGGTTTTCCCGAATTATAAACGCTTTCCCAGTGATTTTCATTAATATCGTTACAGCCGTTTTAGAGAAAGCAGTTATAAACAAGACATAAGTTAAAAACTAAAACCCGACTACGGTCGGGCAAAAAATAGTCACTCAAATAGTCAATAGACACTCTTGCGATGACGTATCGATTGATGCCTCGCTTGTATTATCGGACCAAGTTTTAATTTACAAACATAACTCTTCCGTTGCTTCACCGTAGTCTGGTAAAAAAATGCCTATTACACTCTATACCTGAAAACGAATCGATTGATACCTCGCTTGGCAAAATCGAATCAATAGGGCCGAAGTTATGGTGGAACATCCACTTACCCACATACACCACCACCCACTTACTTACATACATACATACATACATAGATTGTTAAACTCATAACCTTTCCTTTGCTTTGCCGTACTCGGGTAAAAATATATTTCTAGAGGCTCTCTCGAGGCTCTATTGGCTACCAAAAAGTTGGGAATCTTATCGAAGGTAAGATAGTACATAGGAACAGCTGCTAAATATGTACCCAAGTTAAAATTCGTTTACTGCTCTCTTCTTTGGGACGGTTCAGGCAAACATCAGCTTAAATCAATAAAGAGACGAGCCAAGAGGCTCATTATATAACAACAGTGCACTAGTTAAGGCAAGGCTTCAGAGAAGCTTATGAAGCCTGGATGCAGAGTTGTAAGCCAATCGGTGTTTAATCGGACGCATTACCGCGAGTGTGCTTTGGAAGTACACAATTTAATTCCCATTCTCTAATTTCTAAGTTTCGTTATCGTTATATGGTGGAAATCTACCCAAATGCACGAAGCATTGGGCTTCCACATTTATCTTGCGTACCGCTTACGAGTGGAACTTCTTGCTGGATTCTGTTTCCGGATAATTAATGCCTAGAGTCTTCAAGTCACTCAAGTGAATTGGTAACTTCTAGCGCGTACCATCGACCGCATCATCACTTAACGTCAGGTGAGATTAGTCGAATTCACTAAAAAAACAAGCACCCGACGAAAAATAAAAAGTTAATATTTAACTTACATTAACAGAAGAGTTGCAACCCGGAAGCCAACGACAAAGTTTTTGCATGATATCCAACATTATTGATTTAACTAGTTATTAAAAACATTACATAGGTACTTAATACCATTATTAAGTATTGAATTATCACCTATCTATTTAGGCATAGAATTAGAACAGGAATATTATTGTAATAGTCGTGTTGATACAGATTGAATAATTAGGTCGGAATCTAATCCAGCGTGATTAATGAACAAAGTAAGAACTAAGGACAGACCACCCACCGGGAGAAGACGGCTTAATAAGACCCTCATTAACACCTTAATGGCTATTCTCAATTCGCCTGATTTCTCTTCACTTTTATTTATTTGCTCCCTCTCGATCAGACGCTCGGCTCCTGCGCATCATGCCTCTCGCTTTAGCGCCCTCCTTTAATTGAATTTCTGCTCTCCTTTTTCTAAACTTATTCTCTTTGACTTAAGATTAGTGATGTATTTAAATTGGCGTTTTGTTACGTTTTTATAGTCGGCTGAGATCGTCTCGTTCTTTCGTTTTTCGTTTCCCGTTTTTTCTTATCGAACTTTTAATTCGGTCGTGATAATGGAACGAAGTCAAATAGAGCTTTTATGTTACGGTTTGTTGAAAAAGATTCTTTTTTGGGTCAAGTAAACGTCAGGGGTGGTACTGTGGTACAGTTGGGCATTTCTTGGATGTTCGTAGTTAATTTCGGAGTCGGCGTCGTTATGTCTATCAATTGCGTGTAATACAGTACGGGAGAAGGGTTAGTGGAGGTTTCCGTTTGCAATAAACGCGTGAGATATGTGCATCGCAGGACGCATACGCGTGCACATGTTGCACTTACTGCGACGAAAGATTTAATGGTTCCCGGCATGATAGGCTACCGGTTGCCTGAATAAAAAAAACATTCATTTTCGTTTACAGTATGTACGTACTTGTCATTCTATGTTTGGTGTAAATGGACTTCGTAAGAATGACAGTTAATAATCGAATGTTTGAACTTCTACAAAATCGCTTCATTCATTATGCACGTATACAACGATACCAACGACGAATTGAAATTATACTCGTAGAAAAAAAAACAAAAAAACATGACTTTTAATGTCAGTAAGAATCCGAAACGACACCTTTTATTTAAATATTTACATAAAATAACGAGTAACGTGATGTCATTAAAACGCGGTTACACCAAACAATCCCCTTTATTGATTATCAAAGGCGTACAATAGATAAAAGATGGCGCTGGGGGTATTGTTAGTAAGTCGCGACTCGAACAGACGGCGCCACCGGAGTCGACTGTGTTCAAAAATGGCAGTTGAATATTTTCACCCACAATGGCTTGCGACCCAACTAAACGAAAGTACACCTTGTAACACCAACCAGAGAGAACAAAATCCAACGCAGTTATAGAAAGACTTACATGGGTAGAAACATACACGAGTGTATTTGTGGTAGAGCGTCGTCATTGTTCGCTAAATTGTCGCTTGCACGGAACCAGCCGAGCTTGTCGTGATCTAGGTATGACCACAGGCGCACAATGACAGTATACATACATTTACACACCTGTTATTAAACATGCACCGGGTCACAAAGTAGGTACAATACAGCGAACTTCGTTTAATACAATGACAGATAGAGATCTCACTGCCGGCGATTTGTGATGCATCCACAGTTACCAACACGAGCTTTTATTATCGCCTGATATTTTAATTATGAGTTAGTTTTCACGTATCAATTCAATACACGTCACGATAAATGTAACGGTATTAAATAAGATCAGCCAAAACTGCAAAAAGAACTCAAAGCTTCCTGTTAAAATAGGATCATCGTTTCATCCAGTAGGATTTCCCGGATTATTGGATTTCACATATGCTTTACGGGATCCGACAATAACGTAAAAAGAGAATAAAAGAAAAATGCTGAATACCACACTGCATACAGAAATGAAAGATTATCCCATGAATGCTCTACCTTAGTAACTCGTTGAAACTGAACAGTAGCTCGGATATTCGATTCTTTAGCTAGTATAGACCCTTATAGGGATTACGAGTGCTGCTTACACCGACCGCTCATTTGTTTTAGGTTCCCAGACAAGGTGTTAAGCCGAACAGTAGTAGTTCCATCCGAATGGATGGAACTACTACTGAAGAATTTTAAGACCGCAACTCGAATTTGTATTGCAATTTATGAATACACACACGCATCGTTTCTCATAATTTACACCTTTGGAGGGAAACTTAAATGTGTTTAGCGTGAAATTTTGTATCATTTGCAATGTGGTAAAGTATTATTCAGTGCTGGAATAAGTTAAAAAATAATTGGGATAATAATGGTGGTCGCTTTTCGAATATATTTTTTGAGTTTAAATATTAATGTTTCGTGACAGAGCGGCGGCGGCGGGTTCTGCGAGGTGTCGGTGGTTTTCTGGCTGAGCGCGCTCGGACCGGTTCGGCGATGGCTCGCACTCGCACGCCAAGCCAGAAAAGCCAAACACGTTGTATCGCAGCGAGAGCGATAAACCTTGCCTCATATGCAGACAAACGGCAAACGACCCATTCGTACCAATTTGCAGTCTACTGCTCGTTCCGTTTAGAGGAAATCTAGGTCTGTTAACGTTGTGAAATTCAAAGTATTTAAACTTCTTCGTAAAATTTATATTTTAATTTTATTTCGTTCAATTAAGTACTGAGAGCATCAGTAAATGTAACAATATTTTTATTCTATCAGTTGGAATGCAGATTATTGTCTTATTTCTGTATTATACCTGACTATTCAAGTTGAAATCGAAAGACAACAGAATTCAATGACATTTATAGAAAGTTTCATGACTCTAACTACAATAGACTAGAGGAATACGCAGTGAAAGTGTGGTATACTATATATTTAGCCACTTTCTTTACGACGTATTGACCCCACTATGTTTGTAATATGAAAATATCGACTTTTCCACCTATTTTTTGAGTTAGGTACATCCAATTCAACCTTTGAAGAGATATTTTCCTTTGAATAAAAAATAAAGTTATTCTCTTATTTTTCTTATTATTTTTTAGTAATTACAATATAATTTTGGTGTTTTCTAAAAGAGTACCTAATGAACTACCAACAAACAAAATAACAATTAAATACTAGTGTTGGTTTGGTCAAAATTACTAAGTTTGTGACTTGTACTATTATTTATTCTGCGGTTTGTGACAAAATTTGGAAGATTTGTGTAAAAAAATCAAAAATGGAATAACTCCGAAAATATAAAAAATCGCGGAGCATACTTGTGTGTGTACTTATGACCTTGGGGAGCTCTACTTTGAAACCTTTGCTTATCACTACTTCTTGGGACATCCCGTACAGTACAAAAGCAATGTTCTAACAGTTTAAAACGGATGGGAGATGAGCCGCAGCGAAGGAAATATTTAGGGAAGGTTTTCCCTACAAAAATATTCTTATACCGAATTCAAATGTATCTATCTCAAAGCATTCAGTTTTAGCTCCACTGAAGTGATTGAAACAACCGGCCTCAATGCAGAGAAAGTAGTCATTTTGACCTATTATAGGCATCTTAACATTCAGTAATTATTGAGGCTCTTTCTATCTAGTTTCATCAACTAAAAGTGAGATGAGGAGGCTACATCATATTTTCACGTTAATAACTTAAAAATTACATTAATGATATTAGTACGTACCAATGGTGAATAAAACGCTGAACTGTCTACGCCAATGCTTGGATAAGGGTTCTGATCTGTGGACGGGTAGGGGGTGCCGTAGACTCCGACGGCCGCACTGGATAGGCGCGGGTAGGAGCTGAGCGCTAGCCGTGCGCCATCATACTGGCAGGAGCAGACTGACTGTCCGGAGACTGGGTCGGTGATGATGGGGCGGGGGGTGTCGCAGCAGGAAGCGGCTGGCGTGCTGGCATGGCTGCCAGCGCCGGGCGACAGCGCACCGCCCACCACGGCTGACCCGCCCGGGGACAACGGCGGCGCTGAGCTGGACCCGCCATCCGGCGAGGTGGCCGCGCCGCCGGCGCCCGCCCCGCTGCTGCCGACGAGCAACTGGAATTCGATTTTTTTTGTTACGCGCTTTTAATACAGTCTTGAAGTAAATATTATTCAAATAAATTTTGGCCAGGCAGGTGTGAAAAGTTACAGATATGCAAATTCCCAGGCTAAGGTGGAAATGGGAAGTACACGTAAGACGGGATTAAAACAGGAGCCAAGGCAGTTACCGACCGAATGGTATCCAAGAGATGGACTGATACCTCGAGGCAGACCACCAGCCCAATGTCAGACGGTATTGTGAGGTACGCTGGAGGCCAATGGATGAGAAAGAGGGTTGAAGAAACTGGCGAGAACAAGAGGCTTCATGCGGGCTGATTAGGTGGATACGCCCTGCCTTGTTTTTGCATGAATAATTACAAATATTTTTTGTAAATTTATTTCTAAGCTGATACTATTGTTCATCATCAACCTACATCTGTCAACTGCTGGACGTAGGCCTGTCCTAATGCACGCCATTGAGATCGGTCTTCAGCTCTTCTCCTCCATTTTGGTTCAGGCCGCTTTCCGCAGGTCGTCACTTCACCTGGCCACAGGGTGTCCTATGTATGTTTAGACTGCTGGTTTTGTACTTGGACACTCATAGTCGCGTGGTACAGAAACCTCAGCACTTTGATGGGATACATCAGCCAGTCCACTAGACTAGACACCGCTGCAAAGACTCCAGAACCGCCCATGTTTCAACAGAGACTCATAGTCCACAAAACCAAGACAGTGTCTGGTTATATTCCTCAGATTTCTGATACTCCTGATGCTGTTGTTACTAGGTATTTAACAAGTCAGTAACAGATTTTTGTGAATAGATAAAATACAATATAAAATTCATATAAACATCTGAACACTCCATAATTGGGGGGGTTCTGTCATAATCACCACGCTTCGCAGGCAGATTGGTGATCGCAATAGATGTTGATACATATTTATATACGTGCATGCTCCTGGCCATTTCCTAAATTCCCTTTGCTGGCCTCACAGCAACCGCGGGATGAAAAGGAGTGGACCTATTATTAAGCTGGGCCCACACGGCACAGATTAGCTTTATATAATTACATGTCATTTTATTAAATAAGTAATAAAGGTTAAATCGTTCATCACCTGGCAATACCCTCGTAACAAAATTTACCTATAAATTGCCAAGCTTGGAGTGTAACGCAAGTTTTATTATAATTAGCTGCCGATCTCATAACATACATTTTAAATAAATAGTATGTGGTATAAGTAGATATTAGTTTTCTTCGTGAGGTCAACTCTCGTGCGTAGATTAGCAGAGCAGCCGTGCAGGCGTGCAGGCGCACGACGCAAACATGCGCACGGGTTCTTGCTTTTCAGCCGTGATAGCGGATGGACGCAATGCGAGCTGACCAACCCGTAAAGTAATAGTAATATAAATTTGATGTTTATTTTTTACTTTACTATAATAGTTGCAATTGCAACACTGGACTATAGTTCATAACATGAATAACTAAAAATTGAAAATATTGTCATAAGCTTAAACTACAATAGCTATTAGTATTATACATTTTTGGAATGGTCTTTTATTTTGACCCACTCGATAGGTTTTGGTAATTTTTTGTTCCGTCGGAAATACAATATGGCAGCTGTAAGCCGCCGTATCAGTTTTCTTGACACCCCATATATCTTTTATCACTCTCATCCATACCTCATTTATCATCAAAATCCATCAAGCCGTTTTGAGTGTACGACGCGCCAAAGGCACAAACAAACATACCCACTTACATACAACACAAAAACATAACCATCCGCAGTCGGGTAAAAATTTACACCTCATTCATACCTCATCCCCTAATATTGATGATTATTAAAATAAAATTCGAATCATTGCTTTTTAACCGACTACGGCGAAGCAAAGGAAGAGTGATGAAGTTAACAGTCTATGTATGTATGTATGTATGTATGTATGTATGTATGTATGTATGTATGTATGTATGTATGTATGTATGTATGTATGTATGTATGTATGTATGTATATTTGTATGTATGTATGAATATATATGTGGATGTTCCTCCTTTGATACCAAACACGGCATCATAGTTTTTTTTTTATTGTAGTTCACTTCTTTAGGGACGCCATATTCAATTGAATGTGACGTCACATAGCCTATTACTAGCGGACGTTCATCGTCCGCTAGTAATAGACGCTTCAAACGATTTTGACAAATTATGATAAGTAGTTTAGAAGTAATCCCTCATTACTTCTAAACTACTTATCATAAATACATACGTACATATCGGTTAAAATCATAGCACTCCTTTATGCTTCGCCGTAATCGGGTAAAAATATACTTGCGAGTTTATCTTGAAAGCCCTCGTCTGACATTGTGTCTCAAATGTTCAATAGTTTGCCACTAACTCTTCGGTCCTAATATTTGATTAATTCTCCAAATAGTTTATAAAACCAATTTTAAATACAGTTAAAGGTTATTATGCTGGAGATTGAACAAGTGGAACGACTTTTGTAGGTTTATTTTTAAACGAATGCTAATTAATTCCATTTCTAGGGCAGCGGTAAGATAATATCAGGGGCATCCGCTTTATCTGAACATCTTATGACGAGCCCATCGTTTCGTACGACTGGGTTGTTCTCGGATTATTTTGAAGAAATAATAAGTTAACATAATAATTATAATATCAACCAAATCTGTATAAAGGCGCTTTTCTCTCTCACTTTGTGTTTAAGCTTTAATGTTGTTTGAAAATATACAACGTTCTTTAAAAAAATGTATCATCAGGTATATAATAATAATATATTCAGTACAATACACACCAATTACCTAGCTCCAAACTAGGATATCCTGTACTATGGGTACTAGAAAATAGATAAACATGTATACGAATATTACATCTATGACTCGAAAACAATCATTTCTGTTCATTGCACCAAGCGGGATTCGAACCGCGACAGCTGGCTGACTTCGTAGACTGGGTAACTAACCATTTGGCCAACCGGTCATATCAAGTATTATTCGCTATGAAGAAGCTTTGATACAAAATGAAAAAGTTCTTAAAGACCCCTTGAAATCTTGAATCCTACTCGATAAACCAAACATTAAATCTTTATTTAATAAAACTAAAGCAGTTTTGTCGGTAAAAGATTAAAGGGAACGGGACGTCAACAGATTTGGTCAAACATTGGGGCTAGGTTGACTTAGAAATAATAGCATAAGATACTGTGCACACATAGGACCCCACTTCACCTCCAACGCTCCGTTTGAGTGCGTCAACTTGTTTTCTTTAAACAGAGCGAGGTTCAAGGGACGGTCCTCCATTGTACGTTTGTTGGTCTTTGTCTTCAATTTTACAAGTCACTTGTGCATAAATTTGACGACGCTCTGCACTCTTACAAGTGCTGCACACATTTGCTCGCTAAGAGACTTTTATTTTTAAATTTGACGCTTATATTAACTTCCCTTAAATCTCATTTTATTCTTATACCTATCGAGTACAGTATATACACATAAATTAATTGATTGTACGAGTATCTATATCTTATCAGCTTCGTACCTTTAAATATGTAGTTTATATTGATGGCACAAATGGACATTACATTTAAATTAGTTTATAGTACTTTAATGAAATCGACTAGACCTCATTTAATGTCTTTATATGGCTTAGTGGTATCGTTGATTGTGATCATTAAGTTTTATTTTGATTTTACTTTACAAACGTATAAATCTTTATCCAGCATAGACGGCCTAATTAACAATAACGAGTTGTTTCATTATCCTCAGTTTTAATTAAATTATATTTTTGGTTTTGTCTTCTAAATACCGGGAAAGTGAAACAACCATTAACCTATGAGAACTGAGCAGGTTGAAATCTGAGTCAACACTCATTGATCCGAACCACTTGGCACGATAAATTTGAGTCTCATTACAAAGCGCCGCCCGCGATTAGCCGCATAGCCTAAGCCAGTACAAACACTATTATCAGAATTACTTGCGTGAGTCTCCGTAATTAGGGATACTGAGCGATAACACCTGTAGGTACTCTACGCGTCATTATAGGTCGCGACACCAACATTTTGCTACGTATGAAATTATGATTCCGATATCAATCATTCGCGGCCCGATAACGCCTCGCCGCATAATAAGCAGCGTGATTGTCTTTGAGTGATATTATCCCGCAGATACATGCAGACGACATTAACTGCTATATATAAACACATATCGAACTCGCTTTGTCGGCGATATGAATTACCTAGCTGTTAGTCATGCACCTGTTAATTTGAAATGTTTATGTAGGTACCTGCACATTGTACATTCACTATACTTGATGCGATGTGTACGACTATAACCCACATAGTTAATGATAGTGTAATGATGTTACAGCGAACCACATTTTATAAATATTGTCGTTTTTTAATACCGTTATTATAGACGTTCTCATAGATACGTACAGAAGTTACTCACTTAGGCGTAAAATAAGCTGTGTCATAAAAATTGAATGACCTAAGTGTACTAACTTGTCATTTTAAGAAAAGCTTACGAGATAAGCTTTCAAAAACGCAAGGGTGCGATCGGCAACAATAACGTAGCTTCTCTCGCTACATTGAGGGGCAATCAAATCAAATAAGTATAAGCGATATTATGTCGCTGTGTACAGAGAGGGAGAAGCTCTGAGAACGCTTGACTGGCTCGGTCAACAAAAGTTCCAATAAAAACTACTTGGACGGAAACCGATCTCAGGAGGACGACAGTACAAACACCGCTTGAAGCAGAAATACGCCTACATTTCATATTATACCCTTAAATTAAATAAAAAACCTTTAGTAATTTAGTCCAATATGTCAAATGAAGAGTGTTAAGTAAAGAAAGGGGGCACGGATTAATGTTTTATGTGGGCGATATCAGATGTTTTCAAGTAGAGGGGTTGCGAATAGCTCACTGAATTATTGCGACTGCTACGCTGCGTTACTACGTGGACTTTATAAATCAGTGTTATGGAAAATGTTATTTTTTCGTGGAATTTAGCTAATATTTCTGTGAACGTTATTGCTCTTTATTCAGTTCATAAAGAGCCTTAGAAAGGAGCAACTTGCAAGAGAATTAAGAGTTAGATTTAGCAATTTACTATGCTAATATTTCAGCAAACATATTAATCAGTAGATAGAATCAGCCCGAATTCTGTACCTTATTCTAAGACTAGCTTACGCGCCCGCGACTTCGTCCACGCGGACTACAGTTTATTGCGAAAAAAGCATCCTATGTTCTTCTAGGATATTAAAAACCACTGCAAAAGTAGACTTAGACTTCTTGGTTATGGCCTCTGTGGCTTGTTGTTGGTAAGCATCAACTACTTAATCTGTGGCACCAACGCTCTTGATGATTTTTGACAGACTTGTTATTTCGTTTTCATGGCAACCGTTCCTTACAGTGAGTATTCAACATGTTGCAGTTTTCCCGCGGAAACATCCACGGTATTTGTGGAATTTCCCGGGATAAAAAGTATCCCATGTTTTATTCTAGGGTATAAGCTATCTCCATTCCAAATTTCATCAAAATCCGTCCAGCGGCTATCGCGTGAAACCTCCCCAAACATATTAACAAACAAAAAAAAAGACAACGTTTCAGTTTTATATATTGGTATGCATTATGTATGCGACTATTTGTACCTACTAACCATAATACCGCCTACATTACACATTTCGTCTAATATTGTATCCCAAAGAGGTTAAATTACACTTACTGGCGTTTGCAGTCTTTGTTTTTAGTACCAAATGAGCAGTTGAAAGATAAAACTAGGTAACTGTAAGGATGAAATTTGATTTCAGTGCCATCTGTCAGTCATATAAAGTGAAACGTTGTTTGTTTGTTTGTTTGTTTGTTTGGGGAGCTTTCACGCGATAACGGCTGGACAGATTTTGATACAATTTGTAATGAAGTTATCTTATACCCTGGAATAAAACATAAGATACTTTATATCCCGGAAAATTGCATGTTTCCACGGGAAAACTAGAAAAATCTTGATTACTCGCTGTAAGGCACGGTTGTCATGGAAGCGAAATAACAAGTATGTCAAAGCACATCAAGAGAATTCAATTCAATTTATACACCATTGGAACACATTGGTGCTATACCTTCTGTTGCATTGGTTTTTAATATCCTAGAAGAACATAGGATGTTTTTTTTCGCGATAAACAATAGTCCGCACGGACAAAGTCGCGAGCGGGAAAGCTAGTTATCAATAAAGTGTAGGCTAGTGTTACATAGTGAAGCGACAATAATGGCAAAATGAGTTCAGAACATTTTGAATGGTTACTTGATTATCCTGGACAATCAAGCGCAGATCCCGCGGGCGGGAAAGCTAGTATTACATATTGCTATAAAGATTCATGGCAACTCAAAAACTGCCATGCAATGTCGTACTTGTTATTAGTAGTCATTGTTTATGTATAAAGTACAATTTGCTAGAATTGGGCGTGGCTAGGTACATCAAGAGGGATCTGGTAAATATGTGTTCCATGTGTGCGTAGGTGCTGTACGTAGTAGGTGTGTACGGTTAAGGGGCGCTTTTAGGCCACCGTCAATATTTGATGAGGTTCGGACAGCGGCTCCGGCTCGAGTACGTCCGATGTGTCGAATTGCTTTCCCGTCAAAGCTGATAAATTATTATAGCTAGTAGACAAGTTTGTTGTAGTTGCAATGAAACACGTAGCCAATTTTACAAATGGAAGGCATAAACAAAGGATTCTACTTATTATGCTTAGGTTTCTCGCAAGAGCCGGGTCGACAAAATTATCAAGATCGTAAAGGAATATGGCAATTGAAATGAAATTATAAAGAACGTTACTCATCAATAGAATAACAAGAGTTGTGGATGACGTGACAGTGAAGAAAGACTTCATTGTATTCCGCGAGTACACTGCGATTGTCACTTTCTTATGCGAGAAATTCATGCAAGTACGTACGTACCTAATCGTACTGAACCTGTACTGAAGTGTAGTTTAATGTTCTATATGTATACGCTGCCATCTTCAATCCCCCGGTCTCCTCGCATACGACGAGGCCTCTATTTTCAATGGTTATTGAACAATAAACACCAAAGTTCGGTGACTTTGTTTTTAATTAATAGTAACATATTATGCTCTTTAGCAGCTTTCTAAGCTAGGTAACCTACCTGTCAGTAAAAACTTCTTAGGAGTCTTTTATCTTAGGATATTTTTGCGTTTGACTACTATCTTAATTTACGATGGAACACGCATATTATATGCACGCATTTGTCATTTGTAATCCTATTCAATCCTATTATCTACTTTGACACAATATTAATCATTTAATGTACCTAGATACACAGGTGAGCTGCTTTACATGCTCATTTACTTTAATTATTAAGTGTAGACATAGATGCATTTTCAATACGTAAACTCTATTTAGCTAAATTCATCTGTGGTTAAAAAACAAAAATGATGCGTGTGGTTTCAACACACCTTGGCCAATAGCCAATTTCTGTAGATGACAGTTTTTTTTTAATAACATAACATACTAATATAATAAACAAAATGGGCATGGAGTCGTTGTCTGCGGTCGTGATGGCCAAGATTAGGTGTTATAAATATATGATTACGTGTTATAGTGGATACCAGAGTAGTCATTGCGTCGACGTCACTTGATTCTAGGTAATAGTTTATATAGGAAGTCATAACACATCATATTTTTTTATAGGAAGGTAGAAATTAGTCTTTACCACGTAACGGATTTTTCTGTTTAGTTATTTTTTTTCATGACAAAATGACTAAATAAAATAAATAGATAATTTCAATTTGTCTTTATGCTTAATTCGGATGATTATCAGTAAAGTTTAATAATAACGGTATGTTTTGTCTTTTGTGGTTTTTTTTCTTATAATAACAATTTCACTGCTTTGTCTGTATATCGTTATTTTGTTCATTCCACGATTCATTTCATTCACCTGTTCATAGTTAATTTTAGAAATCTTGTGCATAAACATTCACAGCTATCATCATCATCATCATCTCTATGTGACCAGCCTGCGGCGCGTGCGTCCCAAGCTACGTTTGACTAAATGCGGTCTCCACTCTAGAACTCGTTTTCCTCAATGGTTGTCAGTTCTGCGAGAAACATGACCAGAGCCCATTGCCACTTGAGCTTGCTTATTCTTACAAACACTCACTTTCACAGTTGCGAGTACATACTCACAAATTATTATACACACATACTTATTACTTTAACAACATCATCAGCCAGTATTCATCCACTGCTGGAATTAATCCAGCATCCAGTCGCTACCAGCCGCCTTTCGCAAGTCGTAACTCCACCTGGCCGGTGGGTGCCCTACGCTTCGTTTGCCTAAACGTGGTCTTCACTTTAGAACTCGTTTACCCCAATGGTTACAGTTGACAGTTCTTCGAGATATGTGACTGGCTCATTGCCACTTCAGCTCACTAATTCTTTGTGTTATTGCAGTTACCTTAGCTCTCTGGTGGATTACCTCATTTTGGATTCTGTCCTTTACAGAAACTTTGAGCTTTCTCCTTAGCTCACTGAGCTACTTCAAATTTGTAAACCAACTCACTGTGAGTGTCCATGTTTTGGCTCAGTAGGTCATAACCGGTTCGTCTTTCGGCACTTTAGGTATGGACGACGAGAAGACCTGACGTAGATTATTACCAAATGCTGACTATCCAAAGTGAATCCTCCTATCGGTTTCCCTTTCGAAGTTGTTCCTACCCAATTGCATAGTCTGCCCGAGGTAAACATATTTTTGAACAGCTTTTGGGGGAGCACCGTTAACTACGATCGTTTGCTGGGTAAAAACGTTGTTAAATATAACCTTGGTTTTATCCATGTTCGTCACGAGACCAACACGAATAGAGACGTGAGCTAGGTTGGTCAGCATTTGCTCGAGATCCTGCAGCGAATCCGCCATAAAGACGATATCAGCGGCGAAATGCAGGTGGGAGATGTAATCGGCATTAATGTTAATTCCCGTTCCCTTTCAGTCCAGAGTCTTAAACATATCTTCCAGGGCGTTAATGTACAGTTTCGAGGATATACCATTCCTCTGTCTCACTCCCCTGCGCAGGTTTAGTCTGCCGGTTCTGAACATGAATGGACATAGTTTATCTGTTTTTTTAATCAATTGAATTGCTTCTTATACGCAACTGTACGCTATTTCTGGCAGAACTTCAGCCCTTCTTTCCTTAGGATACCTAATACTTGTTGCAGGGCCTCGCAGATGTTATTTGCGATTTTCAAAGCAGAAAATTGGCTTTGGAGTCTGTGCATGGAGGTGGCACAAGACCGTTAGTCGTGACGCTCTTTGGGGGAGGCCTATGTTCAGCAGTGGACTTCTAAACGCTGAAATGATGATGATGATGATGATGAAATCGGCTTTCCAGAAGAACTTTTCTGATCCCAAAACGGTTTGGAGCTGGTTAGGTCAGAGTGTAGACTTCATTAGACAGGATCTTTCCAGCATTAAGTTGATACTCAGAGCACTTAATAGTAGTCAGTTGTCACTACCGGTATTAAACCTGTTGGCCAAAGAGACATCTCTTAATTTGTGCCTTATATACGTCATGATGAAGTCATCTCGTTTTTCGTCACAGGATTAGGGCTCTGCCACAAACCAAAAACTCCACTTCTTTTGAGGCTGCTTCTTATAGAACGAATGGATTAGGAAGATTTGCCCCTGAGGTTCCAGCTTCCATAACCTTGTGGACCAACCCTCGGCTCACTGCTGTTCTGTCACTTTAGCTTTGAAATCCCTCAGGACAACGTTGTATTGCATCCTTGTGGTCTTATGAAGGGCTGAAGAGATATCTTCATAAATCTCTTCTACTGCTTCATCCGAGTGTGCCGAGGTATTTGCGTATACCTACTTGCACGACCTTAAGGCTGTACCTCTAGGTCAGCTTAATTTGAATATCCTAGTCAATACACTAGAGATCTCAACAACTTCACCGAAGACTTAATGGACGAGGAACCTTTAGGATTGCTGGTCACCCTCCCGGTTATACATAACGTGGCCTGATTTTAGAGTCATGGTGTCTTTGCCCTCTCTTCAGACTTCGCATTTATAACCCTAGAATGTGCCACCTTATTCTTGCCAGTTCCTTTTCGAGATATGCCACATGGTCGTGAAGTCTAAGCTTTCATCCGTTATAAGTTGCCAAAGTCAGTTGTTGGAGCTGGCCTACCGTAGCCTTCGGACTCTCGCACCGTTCGCCCTACCGTCTCCATGACTGCCACTTTGTCCAGGAATAGCAGGGCTGCGGGGAACAAGGGGCCTTTTATTTTTGTGTACATCATGTTGGAAGTATTTGCCCATAGTCGCCATGCTGGGCATGCGGGCAGTGCATAGTACTGCTGCTCTTAACCACCCTGTGGAATTTAACTACGCCATTGTCGTGATGGTTATGCCACCATCTGTCGGTCTTCAGAGCCTCGCTTGTTGTTCGGCAAAGTGCAACAGGGGCAAATGAGGATGAATGGGAGCGTTAAGATGGTAGATGCTCCATCACATCCCTTTACTTATTACAGGTTTAATTTTATTAAGGTTGTCTGGAAGAGATCGCTTTTAGCGATAAGACCGCCCATTGTACCTATAATCTAAGTGTTTTCCTGTCTGTATCGTTTTATTTTCTTGGTGTCAATAAAGAGTTAATCTATCTATCTATCTATCTATCTATCTATCTATAACACCCCTTATACGTACTTAGCACGGTTAAACTCTAATTTGGGTACTAAAGTAAGTAAAGCCTTGTGTTTCCACAACATTGAATGGTTGATGTTTATCTATCTAATGTGGGTTAGAGTAGGATAGATAGACTAACGGGCTTGATATATGAAACATAAGACATGCACCGGAGTGCAACAATGTACCTGTATGGCAGCTCTATTGCCATTCGTAGAGTATAGGGTAATACGAATACGAATGATACGAATATGATATGTATTATGATACGAATGGCATTTATACTCTAAAAAATTGTTATAAATGTGAGGCATATGAGTTCTTTTTTTGTGCAATTTTTACGTCTTTATGACATACTTATCGATCAAATATGAAACAGGCGACACTGAGTTTGCTAACCTAGTTTTAGCTATAATAAGTGTTATATTAGTTTGTGATAGGAACATTAAAACATCATTTCATTTCATTTGAATCATTGGTAGAGTGTGTGCGGAAAGAATACCGTCGTGGCGCGGCGTAATTAACTATTTATTAACATTATGATTTTTGTATGAAGAATACATTAACCTATACAAAAATATATTAAAAAATGAATAAGTAAATCAAATAACATTTAAAAAATATGCTTTTATGCAGTAGCCATGTAATGGTGAAACTTAAAACGGGCTATCACAATTATAATTGCGTATACAAAATGGCGTGTCTGTGCTGATGACCATTGAAGAGTACCTTTATCTGGAGCTTATCTTGGATTTCGATTCTTACCATAAAATATATTGTCATTAGAACTAAACCAACAACCACAAATTCAACTCCGCAGGATAAGAGGAAGTGTTACTAGCAAGATTTGACCTAAACAAACATACATACAAACAAATATTGCAAAATATATAAATACAAAAATGTGACTGTGTTGCCTAAAACACAAAAAATAATAATTAAACTCTACAGCACCCTCAAATTCAGAGTATAATGAATGGATCTAAGCATTCCTAATATTCGATTAGCTGTGCCCGCGGCTTTGCCCGCGTGGTCATTTCATTTAAATTAGCCCACACGTGTTATTCCAGGACCAAAAGTATGTATAAAGTACAATATTATACGACATTTCTTCAAAATTTGTTCAGCCGTCATATAGCTTTTTACCGATTGCATCAAATAGTTTTTATGTTTTTTGTCGGCAACGGCATCGGCACAAGATACCAAGTAACCCAAGTTTTTAAGTTATATCCTAAAGTGAAAACCGCATCGCAATCAGTCCAGTAGTTTTTACGTGATGCGCGATCAAACATTCAGACAAAGAGACAAACAGACAGACACAATTTTTAAAAATGTGATATTATTGTTCAGTAACCAATTGTAAGTATCCTAATAAAAAAAATATGTCTTTTTATACAGTTTTTTAGTACCTACTATTTGTTTGTTTGTCGTATGAGGTAGTGCTGGCCTCTGATGTCAGAGTTTGTCAAGCCGCCCGAGGGCCTCTGACATGGCTTAACGACTGCTATTAATCAATAGCAGCCGGGACCGACAGCTTAACGTGCACTCCGAGGCACGGAACGATGGAAAACCGCACATACCTCAGAAAGTCAAGGTGCGGAGCCTAGGCTTTCAACCCGGTATCGTTGGATTCTAAGTTGCACTATAGAACCGTTAGGCCACCATCGCTTTACCCACTGCTTTATTCTAAGTATAGAATAGATAATGATTATTTTCCAATGGTCCAGTCTTATTTTTTTTACTTTATGCTCTCGTTGTCATATCGCCGTGTCGTGTGCCACAATAGATACCACACACAGTAAATTCATATTTGGGCTGAATTGTACGTGCACATAAAATTTTATAGCTATGACTTTTAATGGACTGTACGTAATTGGTCTAGATGAAAGGACAGCGGCTAAATTAAGGTGTTTATTTTAAAAGCACAGTTAAGAGGCCTATAGATGATCTCATAATTTCCATTTTCCATTACATTAGCAAACGCATTATCCCATCTCGAAGGCCCGGCTCGCTCTAATTTCGCCTCGGCCAACGGGATATGTTAAAGAGGACATTATAATAATTAGATTGTTATCAGATGTTATTATATGAATTTTCCAAAATTATAAGAGCGAACGACGAAGATAAGTCGATATCGTGACGACGGTAGGAATAGATTACGGAATAGCCGACGGCGAGGAGGCGTAATCGGACGCACTAAATTCTGGTCCTTTAGAAGAGCACGCCACACAGCAAATCGATAACCGATCATTATAATGATTGGCTTGTAAACGCCATTCTTGTTTCTTTTAAGACGCAACGACGAACGGGAGTCAAATTTGATAGTATGTTGAGATCGGCCTCGGATAGGGCCTCTACATGTTTATTCTGACGCACTAAATAAATCCCTCACTGCCAAGATATACTATTCAGTACATAGTTTTATACTTCATTATTCGTAAGTTAGCAACGTAATAATCGCTACTGTCACTATAACTAGTATTGAGGCGTTATTATCGTGTGTCCATCCGTGTGTAGAATTTATTATTGTCATCGCAAACTGGAGATACATTTCTAACGTGACGGCATTCTTTGTCCTACTTTTTTTTGTTTAAAATACGGTTTATATCAATCTTTACAGCGTAGATCAGATAGGAAGCATTTAGCAGGGGAGGATTGAGGACCATAGACCACATACACCATGTGTCTTATATTAGTTTATTATAATGTTTATATACTCGTATTTAGTCATCATCAGCCTATATCTGTCCACTGCTGGACGTAGGCCTCTCTTAATGAACGCCACTGAGCTCGGTCTTCAGCACAGCTATATTTAGTAGCTGGAGCCGTACCGAGCCGCGGTCTCCACTCAAGTACACGTCTGCCCCAATGGTTACCAGTCCTTCGACAGATATGACCAGCCCTCGCCACTTCAGCTTACTAATTCTAAGGGCTATGTCGATAACTTTGGTTCTCTGCCGGATCACCTCATTCCGGATACGATCTTTCAGAGGAACAACTCTGAGCAAAGCCCTTTCCATAGCCCACTGAGTGACCTTAAATTGGTGGACTAGTCGTACCGTGAGTGTCCACGACTCGGCTTCGTATGTCTTAATAGGTACGACATACTGGTTGAAGACTTTTGTCTTCAAACTTTGCGGTGTTGGTGACGAAAAAACTCGATGAAGTTTCGCAAATGTTGCCCAGTCCAGCTGTATTCTTTAGCGGGTCTCTCTCTCTCGAAGTTGTTTTTACCTAGTTGCAAAGTTTGCCCCAGATAAACATACTCCTGAACAACTTTGATAGCAGTTCCGTTAGCAGCAATTGGTTCCGGAATAAAATGTTCGTTGAACATAACCTTGGTTTTGTCCAAGTTCATCCGGAGACCAATGATTTGACAAGAAGCAGCTAGGCTGTCCAACATCTATTGCAAGTCCTGCAACGTTTCTGCCACAATGACGATGTCATGCGCAAATCGCAAGTGTGAGGTTTACTCACCGTCAATGTTAATGCCACATCCTTTTCAGTCCAAAGACTTCAACATATCCTCCAATGCATTTGAGAACAATTTCGGAGAAATAACGTCCCCTTGTCTCACACGTCGATGCAGGGGCATATGCTTAGTCTGCTGGTCCTGTACTTGAACACCATTGTTGCGGCGTCATACAGACACCTCAACACTTGGATATACCGCCAGTGGACTTGGCATCGTTGCAGGGATTCCATAACAGACCAAGTCTCGATAGAGTCAAAGGCTTTCTCATAGTACACAAACGCTAGGCACAGGGGCTGATTATACTCTTCTGCCTTCTGTATAATCTGCTGCACTATATGGATGTGGTCTATGGTGCTTTATTCTCCCGGAAGCCTGGCCTGCTCTGTTGGCTGGAATTCATCGAATCTCTGCGCAAGACGATTCGTGATTGCTCTCGAAAACAGCTTGTAGACATGGCTCAGGAAAGAAATGTTATTCCAAAGATAGTTTTCCAGGATAGTTGTTCCAAAGGGTCTTGTCACAGTCTTTGAAAACCAGAATGACCATACTCTTGTTTCAAGCCTTTGGAGTTCTCCCAGAAAAGAGGACAGAATTAAACATGCGCTGAAGTTCTTTAAGCGTGGAAGTACCTCCTGCCTTCAGGAGCTTCTTAGTTAATCCATCGTCACCCAGGGCTTTTCCATTTTTAAGCTCTTTTAGAGCAATCTCGATTTCGTCAAGGCTGACTTCTGGCAGCTCTTTGGTATAGTGGCGGGTCAGAGTGGCCCTGAAATCCTAGATATCGGGTTCGGGTTGAGACGCGAGCTTACTGTCGGCCATAGAAATCTTCAACTTCCGCGTGAATCTCCGGCTTAGAACTTTTTTCCATCTATGGTTTTAGAGCATCGTCATTTGAAATACTAAAGAGCATTCGACGAGCATTCGACTGTCGCAACTAATATGTAGATAAGAAAAAAACAAACGCTTATATAATCAAAGTGCTATTCCTTGACAATATATTGTGTGGCGGATACGCCGGAAAAATTGTCTCATATTGGTTTCCACGGCATACCTGTAATATAAATATCGTAAAGCCGTGCAAACAGTTAAAGTTCCTTTTTAATTTAGGAACCTAGTCACATTACATCTTCACTCGGCTAACGTGGTGAGCTGAAAGAAGACCAAATAGTCACTTAGAAATAGATATCCTTTTATTTAGACGCAAACGCCTTTCGACATCACGATAATGCGTCGCCAAGTGTGCATTACACAGCACCGACATAAAATAATATTATGTCTCGGAACTCAGTGTGCTGTATAGAGAAACAGCGCGTCGTATAATGTCTCTACAATGAATATGTACAACATGCCGTGTGGGTATAAATGTGTAGTTTTAGACTAGGCGTTTGAATGTCGAGCTGTGGTTGTTAAGTTTTGATATGAATATAAATGTTTGCAAAAGCGATGATACCCTCCGGCTAGGACGCGATAAACTAGCTCGATTCCTATAATAAAATTGAAATGAGGTGTGTGCGTGACGCAAGTTGTCACGAAAAACGAGTTCGCACCGTGCACCGTGCGTGGCGATCGAAAACACGACAAGCGATGCTAGAAGTCGTCTCAGTGCGACATACGCGTGTACGTACGTGGCGCATTTCATAATTATAGATGCGCGGAGTCGCCGACCGATGACAACGCCTGCACGGTGGACACCGGGCGCTTTGGAGCCACAGGTCCTATACTATTGATAAATAACAATTGCACCCGCAACAACAATTAATGGTTATTTAACGCGCTTCCATTCAATTATCGTCAAGCGGATTGCGTCGATAATTTCAATGGCCAAATTCCCAGTAGTTAATACTCAGGTACTTCATTTATGGCTCTTGCCATGCGAGCAATGGACTCGATCGCCACATGTTTAATCGGCAACCATTGGACATTAATACTGCAACGTTCGCAACCGACAGACCGTAAAAATATGTTGATGTTATTGTACAAATTATAAAAAACGGGTAAGAGTAAAATGGTAATTCATTTTTCGTTCTCCATAACAAGAGTTAGCCTAAAATTTAAAGCGCTTTTTTATATTTGTTTATGTTTCAAATTATAAAAAAGTACCTGTACTCTGTAGTACCTGTTTCCATATTGTCTAAAAATAAAGTGAACTAGATCTAGAGTTCCAACTCACATGAATATGAAATCCCGGGCGGTCGTTGTGCGAGCCGTACATTTCTCACAAATCAAATGAAACAGCATTTAAAAGAATCGGAAACGATCGGGACCAATCGAAACTTAGGTATATTTAAAATTCAATCAAGCACAACGCGCCAATTTAAGGCTCATGTTCTAACTGGAATTATCGACAAGTTTAATAACAAGCGTTGAGGCAATAGCAATAATCACCACAAATTAATTAGGTACCAGATTAGAGCGAGCGCGAAGAAAAACAGTAAAAGTAATGACGCGTTGTGCGACACGGCAGTGGTGCGAGCGGTCAGAATGGGGTGCAATAGGCTAAAATTTATACGAACTGTAGGTGCGCCGCGCCGCCGGCGGGTGTCGGAGTTTGGCTTATAAATAACATTTAGCGGGCGGAGCGGAGGCGCGGATTATGAGGTCGGAGGACTCAATTAAATTGTGCTACCGGACCCAGCTTTTATTGTGGACTTTCGCCGTGACCTCCCACCGGATTTCCAGATAAATGGATCCACTTTACGCACGACGGTTGCCGTTCGCACAAAATTCAGTCGGAATAATGTTAATTATTTCGACGCAACCGTCGACCCTTGAGTGTATTTTCTAGATATAGGTACATGTATGAATACAAAATGGTGATAGATTGAGATCCCTGCAGGGGCTGGATTAACTATTTTGGTAATTTCTATCTAACACAAATGCAACAACAGTGCAAATATTTTTTTATGAATATTTTCGAACCATTACAAAATAAAATGTGTATTAAAGTGAAATCAAAGGCTTAACCATAAATATTTGTTTATATTTCAATGGGGTTTTTTTTTTACAAAGTAGACCATGTACTTGTTTAGTTATAAAAGTCAATTTAGTTAGTTATTTTTATATTCATATAGTTAAAGTATTTTTTGAGCATATTCTTCGATTCCGGGCACATGTAATAGACCGAAAGATGTCGCTTTCGTTTTCTTTGGACTTGAGCTTGTGTATCTGTCGTGGCGATATCTTAGAATTGATCAATTCATGAAAAGACCAGCTAAAACAACCCAGATCGTTGACACATCAACGTTTAATGATATTTCAATCTACGTTGACCATATCATTAATGTAGAGTTTTCATGATAACAATGGCGTTCAATAGGTTTTCAAGGCTAAAAAAACACGAAGGCGAAGGGCGTAGCTCGCTAGGCTTCGCTCCCGCTTCTAAACTATCACGGCCAAGACGGGCTTCCGCCTAGCGCCTCTAGCGGTGGATGATGTAACTGTTTTACGATTTGATCTCTAATGTTTGACCATATCATGAAGTAGCCGTGCGTTTAGCTGTTCATATCGTCAAACGCTAATCATTCATTCCTCTGGCCAATCCATTTCATGATGTAACTTATAATATATTGCTATAAAAATAACATGATCTGGCCAACCATATCATGATCCATTTTACGATATCGCCACGACATATCGATTAATCACTTTTCCATTTTCAAAGATTGGAAATTTGACCATACAAACATATATGATAAAGCTAAGCAACATAGCTAAGCTTATAATAAAGCAATAAGTACGAAAAATAATGTGCAAAGAAATATTTGAAAAAATTGGTCTAGTGTACTTAAATTAAGGTACTTAAATTAAGCTATTGAACAAAAATACAATATTTTTAATAAATGTGCCGTCTCGAGACTCCTGGCAGATTTATAAACATAAAAATAAAACAGCGAGCAATGTTCTGCACCACGCGCTGTCATTGGTCAACTGTGAATCAGCAACTCTTCATCTGATCTTCTTCTTCATTCTTTATGTGATGGCTTATAATTTGAAAATGCCCGAGCTGAGGCGGAAAGAGCCGACGAGTCACGAGCGGCGCCACTCGCGTTGCGGAACGTTCGCGTCGTGGAACCGCTCGCATCATCGATTGCCACGCCAACAGTCAGCGTTTACCCCCGTACCGCGCTATTAGATGTTTACCCATCAAAATCGTGTCTGTTGTTTATCTGTATGTTTCTTCGCACACCACATAAAAACTACTGGACCGATTGCGATGCAGATTTCACTGTTGGATAGGTTAGTTTTTGACTAAAAAACTGGTGTACTTGGTGTCTCAATCCGATGAGAAGAAGCCGAGCAATTTAATAAAAAACTAAATCTATTTATTTTAAGTGTGGTACAAAGTTTTGAACTAAACTACTGGACCGATTGTGATGTGATTTTCACAGTTGTATCGTTTAGATTTTGACTTAAAAACTGGTGTACTTGGTATCTCAATCCGACGAGTAGGAGCCAAGCAATTTAATAAAAATCTAACAATTTTAAAAGTGTGGTACTCAGTTTTGAGTAAAAGTACTGAACCGATTGCGATGCGATTTTCATTGTTGGTAAGCTTAGGTTTTAATTTAAAAACTGGTGCACTGGTTAATAAAAACTCTATTAATTTTAAAAGTGTGGTACTATGTTTTGAATAAAACTACTGGACCGAATGCGATGCTTTTTTCACTGATGGTTAGCTTAGGTTTTAATTTAAAAACTGGTGCACTGGTTAGTAAAAACTCGATTAATTTTTTAAAGTGTGGTCTTTGTTTTGAAGGCCAGTGTAGAGTACGTGTAACGAAAAACCGCCACCACCACGTTATACATTTGCCTACCAGCATTTTATTACCGTTGCGTTTTAAATAATTAGTTTTAATAAGTGTAGATTTAATATGATTTGCATGTAGTCTTGGATAACATCACTTAACAAATATGATAAGAGTCTAATCTATTTAATGTGATTGCGGTGTAATTTCTATGCCCACAAGATGACTTCGAAGATTTCAAGCGAGCATATCTAAACCGATAACAAACATATTTGTATCTAATTAATTGCGGAAGTTGACAATAATAACGGAAAAAAATATATGTACCTGCGGCTTTGTCCGCGTGTTTCATTTAATTTATCTTTGTGTTAACAGTATCCTATGAACTTACATACAATTTCAAGACAAAATGTACTAGTACCTACAAACATACCTAGTAGTATATACCAAACGTTCAGACGTCAGCTTTTTACAAATTTCTCGGCTTCTGCTCGTCGGATTGAGATAACAAGACATTAGTTCAAAAACCAAAACCCGCCTACAGTTGGGTAAAAAATTACCTATGATGAAGGCGAATCGATTGATATCTTGCTTGACATAATTGGACAATGTTTTTAGTTTACACACATAACCATTACTATGCTTCATCGTAGTCGGGTAAATTAAATAGCGGACACTGTAAATGAAGACGAATCTATTGATACCTTGCTTGTCAAAATTGGACCAAGTTTTTAGTTTGAACCCATAACCCTTCCATTGCTTCGTCATAGTCGGGTAATCAAAAACAGCCTATGACACTCTATATCTGAAGACGAACCGAATGATATTTCACTTGCTAAAATCGGACCAAAAGGGGCGACGCTATGGTGGAACTTCCACATACATACATACATACGAATAAATACATACTTACATAAATACATACAAACATACATACCTACATACATTCATATACAAACATACATCCATACATACATACATACATACATACATCGCCTGTTAAACTCATTACCCTTCCCTTGCTTCGCCGTAGTTGGTTAAAAAGTAGGTACTCATACATGATTTTAAGTCCCTAGGTACATGATCATCTAGATCATTTTTAACACCTGCTAGGGAGTGTTTGATTATATATATCCGTGTACTGTCTGTGGCATCGTAGCTCCGAAGCGAATGGACCGATTTTGATGCGGTTATTTCTGTTTTAAAGCTGATGTGATCGAGATGGTTCTTAAGTATTAGCGAGAAAAGATCGAGATGGTTCTTAGAAATAATGGGGGGTGGGGTGGGTTTTGAGGTGTGTGAAGATTGGATTTTGATCTTCACCCACCTCTCCCCAAAATATCGATAGTGAGTATGATACGTTTTTTTTGATGATGTGATCGAGATGGTTCTAACTGGTTTTATTTCTTTATTTGTTGTGAACTAAGAAAACATTTCTTCAGATGAATACGAAAAAGAAAATACATTTCTCAATTCGCAACCTAGTTTTTGCTTTTGTTTAGTTTGACCAGTGATCTATTACTTAAAGGTGTAAACAACGGATAGTTTTGTTAACCAAGCTATATGCGATACTATACATTTATTAAATAGCATAGAGCATTTCCTACGTCAATGATTATTAGATGTTCTGTGATTTCGTTTCCATGGCAATGAGTATTAGATGATTATTAGATGTTCTGTGATTCCGTTTCCATGGCAACGCATATACAATGTAATGAGATATTTGCAAAATTTGATACTTCGGATTAAATAATTGCAATTTTCAAAAGGCAACACTAATTTTTTGAATAATAAAATACTGCGTGTGATACTCGCTGACAATAACTTCCTTTATGTGAAAGCATTTTTAAAATCGGGTCATTATTTTTGAGTTTATCCATTACAAACAAACAAACAATCAAATCTTTCCTCTTTATAATATTAGTGTAGATTATATTCGGTTACTTAATATCATTCAATGAACTTCGCTTCATTTCTACTTTACAGGCTTAGAACCATCTGTAATTATTGCTATTATGTTAGGTAGTAAATCCTGTGGTTATTAATAATGAAAAAAAAACATTCATTAAACTGAGTTGACCCTTATTGACAACAATAAGATTTAGTCAGATTCGGCATCTATTATTTAGTCAAAATGATAAATAATAGATGCCGGCTTCTGCTCATAAGGTGGAGATACAAACTACACCAGATGTTTAGTCAAAACCTAAGCTATCAACAGTGAAAGTCACATATAAATTGGACCAGTAGTTTTTACGTGATGCGCCAACCGACTGACAGACAGACATACAACATATTTTAAATGTCATATTCTTGTTCAGTGGCTAATTTGAAGTTCACTATACCATTATTTTTTAATTACCATATTTTTTGCTTGCTTGCTTGTCGTATGAGGTAGTGTTGGCCTCTGGTGTCAGAGTTTGTCAGGCCACCCAGGGGCCTCTAACATGGGTTAGATGCCATGTCAGAGGCCCCCAGAGGACTGCTATAAATTAGTAACAGCTAGGACCGATAGCGTAACGTACCCACCGAAGCACGGTGCGTTGGAAAACCACACGTAACTTAGAAAAGTCATTGGTGCGGAGCCCAGGACTGGACCTCGTATCTTTGGATTCTAAGTCACACTAGTAAACTGCTAAACTACCATCACAGAACTTTAGCGCTAGAACAAATTAAAAAAACAGCTTTCACATTCTAAAATTTATGCAAAGAGTATAGAAATTATTAGAAAAATAAATAATTATTATTATATAATTAATTATATATTAATAATAATTATTATATAATTTATATGAGTATAGGAATTATTTATTTAGAATTACACTTTGTAAAGGTTTCGTACATGGAAAATAAATTGTTGTATCTTAACTGGTTGCAAAATAACCATAACTAGGTGCGAATACAGAAGAAAAATTCTTCTTTATAAACTAGTTGCGAACAAAGAATATAGTTTCCTCTACGGTTACGATACGAAACACAATAGCGAATATAGCCGTAGGGGTTCAGCCACTACGAGGATATCACTGGTACTAAAATATTTGTTAGGATAGCAATTGTAATATTTCTTGAGGAATATATGAATTTTAGTTAATTAAATAAATATATATAGGACAATTCACAACAATTAAACTGCCCCAAACAATGATACCATGTACTTTGGATACTAGAAAACGGATAAACATATGTAGATACGAACTACCTATACATGATTAGGAAACAAACATCACATTAATTTATATCCTTAATTTGTAGCATTACTGTAACATAATGCACTAACGTGTTACAAATACTGTCAAAGATATATACAATATATCGAAATTAACGGAAAAACATATTTTTGCAAAAAGCAATAAATTTTCAAGTCAATAACTACTATGAATTTTTAATTAAATTATTTTAATAGTCACATTATATTAATTATATGATTGGATAAAAGCTATCCTTATTACATAGTACAAATATTTTTCTAAAAATAGTTAATCTAATTCATATTTACAATGTTTTTGTAATTAAACACTAAAATGAATAAAATAATTTTAACTGAATAAAGTAAACATCATTTTTTCAAAATTGAAATTGGAAATCTTTGAGAAAAAAAATGTAAGATAGGAAAAAGTTTTTTGAAGTCGGTGCCAAACTGAACCTAAATTTATAATATGTTTGAGCTTAGTATACAGGTAGTATACAGGCACTTAATATACAGGTTAGTATATAGGTACTTAACATGCTAGTGAAAATTATGGTTTAATAAGTTTGTAAAGTAATTCTAATACTCTACCATTTGCAAGTTTGCTGTATACGTGTCCATCGGCTTGCTGTAAAAGTCTGCTATCCTTCATGTGATTGCAGTCTCTAGTTTTCTATCTTCTCCGTTTCGTGTTATTTTTATGAAGATGCGTAGATAGGTATGTAGACATGTAAATTTTGGGATCATTCTCGTTAGATCCAGTGCATACTGGATCTATAGAGTTTTTTTTATGAGTAAACATCTAATGGCGCAGTACGGGGGTAACGCCAACTCTTGGCGTGGCAACGCGTCACCGCACGTTTGTGGATCTTCGGCTATTTCCGCCTCAGCTCGGCCGTATTAGATGTTTACACATCTGCCGGACATCCCACGACGGCATTTTTTTTTCTCAGTAGATCCATTGGTTATTCCACGATGGATCTTATATGACTTTTTTTTCTAGTTAGATCCCATTTTGAAAGTATGGATCTATTGAGAACTTTCAATTTCTATTTATTTTTCATTAGATCCATTGGTTGAAAGTATTAAAAAATAATAACGTTCTTTTAATAAAATATAGTATTTTTTCTTTAAAAACAATGTTTTCTTTAAGAACCTCGCCTTTTGTTCCAATGTTCGTTTGTCCGTCTCTCTGTATGTCGGCCGTTAAAAAACACATCTGCTAGTTACTTACATTTATATATAAGTAACTAGCAAAACTATATTTTTATCCGAAAATAACCAGATTTATCCAAAACTATCCATATATTTTCGAATCTATATGATTTTATCCGAATATACCCTGATTTATTCGAAACTATCCAGATTTATTCGAAACTATCCGGATTTATCCGAAACTATTAAGTTATGGTTCTCAATAGATCCACTTAAACTTGATGATATTGTCCATATGGATCTATAAAGAACAAAAACTCTCAGTAGATCCGCATTAAATTAATACTTCCTAAAAAACAGAAATAATGAGAAAAAATATTGTCCATAGATCCATTTTACATCTATATCTTTCTGACCAGATCTTATAAGAAAATAAAATCTCGACAGATCCATTATGGATCTCTTAGCACTGGATCTAAAGAGAAATATCCTGTTGTAAAAATATACGGTTTGGCACCGTCTTCAAAAAAACTCTTTCTTATCATGTTATATTTTCGTTAAGTTATTACAGTTTCATATTGAAAAAAAATGAATGTTTCTTATTTTATTATAATGATTTTATATATTTTAGTGTTTTTTTACAAAAAAAAAAGAATAGGAAATGGTTTTTTTTTTGGATAATAAATTTTATTTCTCAATTTTGAGTGGCCTGAGCAAACATCGAAAGGCCAGCAAAAATACTCTCTAAAGTCACTTTAAGAAAACGTTATCAGTTTGCTTGCCTTTTTTTATAGCAATTTTTTACAAGCCATCACCACTTAGATCCATCATCACTCATCGACACAAATCAAGTAAGCCCAAACTCGAAGGGGTTTCATCATTTGAATGCTGGGTTCCTGGTATACCATATATGACAAGAGAACTTATTAATTCAAATCATATGATCCGAAACTCGAAGGGGTTTCATAATTTCATTGTTGATATCCTGTGACTACCTTCCGGCTCCTTCATAGTCCAGTTCAATAGTAGCATAATAATTGTATTATCATCAGAACTATACAAGTGTGCAATATTTCAGCTTTATAGAACGTCAATAATTGGATCAAAATTCACTTGCAAGATTTGTCCCAAACACTAACACAGTGAGTTAAATAAAAGCTTGTAATAAACTAATAAGCCAATTTTGGTGAATTTTATACAGTACCTTTAGGTTGTAAGTTAATTCTTTAAAGTAAACATAATCATCTTATTCGGTTGAGAAATCCCGAAAATATGAGAGAAAAATTAACACGAAAAAAAAACAATTAACTAATAAAAAAAGTAAACCATTTTTTATGAAATTGATGTTGGACGGAACTACAATGAAAGTCTACTCTTTTAAATAGACAAGAATCATTCAAATCGGTTCAGAAATCAAGTATCTATATCCAATCAAGTAAGCCCAAACTCGAAGGGGTTTCATCATTTGAATGCTGGGTTCCTGGTATACCATATATGACAAGAGAACTTATTAATTCAAATCATATGATCCGAAACTCGAAGGGGTTTCATAATTTCATTGTTGATATCCTGTGACTACCTTCCGGCTCCTTCATAGTCCAGTTCAATAGTAGCATAATAATTGTATTATCATCAGAACTATACAAGTGTGCAATATTTCAGCTTTATAGAACGTCAATAATTGGATCAAAATTCACTTGCAAGATTTGTCCCAAACACTAACACAGTGAGTTAAATAAAAGCTTGTAATAAACTAATAAGCCAATTTTGGTGAATTTTATACAGTACCTTTAGGTTGTAAGTTAATTCTTTAAAGTAAACATAATCATCTTATTCGGTTGAGAAATCCCGAAAATATGAGAGAAAAATTAACACGAAAAAAAAACAATTAACTAATAAAAAAAGTAAACCATTTTTTATGAAATTGATGTTGGACGGAACTACAATGAAAGTCTACTCTTTTAAATAGACAAGAATCATTCAAATCGGTTCAGAAATCAAGTATCTATATCCAATCAAGTATATATAAAAAAACGGCTGGACCAAATTTTATGAAAAAAATGACCTAGTCGGAGTTCTAACCTTTCAAATATAAAAGAAATATCCAAATCGGTTCAGAAGTTTTAGAGATATCAGGAAACAAACAAAAAAAACGTACGTCTTGAGAACCTTCTCCTTATAGAAGTCGATTAATAACAATATTAGGTATACTTATTAGTAGTTATATTGTTGTACTTAGGTATTTCCGCAAGAAATAGTATACCTTGTTGATCTTTATGGTGTACAGCATCTTCAAACAAATTTTCATCAAATTTGGTCCAGCCGCTATCGCGTAGAAGCCAAATAAACAAACCAAGAAACAATAGACGTTTTTTCATTATTAGTGGATATTATTCTCTTATTCCCTTATTTCTTCTGAAACACACACAAACACTTTTGGGAGTACGACAAAGTCTTTATCAATCTCGAATAATCTAGCTTAATTTATATTGTAACCGGTTAGCAAAAAATGGTGCATTGCATTTGTCAAATGCGGAAAACATCTCTGAACAAAACCTTATAACAGGAAAATCAATATATCGTACCTAGTAAATTGAACCAGTAAGTGATCCAGAAAAAGAAACACTCGAATAAAAAAGTGTAAACACACTATCGAATGCAAACGAATGCAATTTTCTTTGTTGTTTGTTAGATTTTCCAGCTAGGGGCCCGTATCAGAAACCCATTAACCATTTATTGCTATCGAGTCAACTTGAATGCTTTATTGCGCTCAGTCAATTAGACGGAAAATTATTGCGAGATTGCATACACACAAATTGAAAAGCACATACAGGTAATGGTAAAACCATTACCTGTATGTGCTTTTCAATAAATTCAATAAATGCAGGTATCCGTAATCGCCTGTTAAAAATTGTTATTCAACATTTTAGTACAGCACATGAATGTGATGGTTAGTTATTTTATTGCATATGATCATGTCTGAGAGCCGACAAAGCGTTATTGATAATGTGAAACTCATATAACCCATATACAATACTTACAAATGGCGTATTTGTGTGTGAGTAGATAATTTGTGATGTTTTGTGGATTATGCACTATTTTGCATTCTTTAAGATTTTCCGTGAAAACTTGATAGAATAACATGACTAACAAGATGGAAATCTTGCTGCTATGTGGTGGCCGATCGACATAGCTTGGGTGTAAGAGTGTGCGTGAGACTTGTGGGTACGAGCGGTTCGGCATATCCTGGGTACATCACTTTCGATTTAGCGGTGTGGAATCCGTGTTTTTTTTAAACATTATTGCCAATAGATATATTACCGAAAATAGGGAATTTAAATATCACCATAACGATATGGCATGGCAAACTTTGGGACATTTTATATATTCTCAATCCACTTCAAAAATGAGAAGGTTCTCTCTCGTCTTAATATTTTGTATGTCTATTCGCGCATATCATAGGGATTTCTGAATCTATTTGTATAATATTTTTTTTAATTAAAATGTTAGACTTCATATTGGTACATTTTCCGTGGTATCAGCAGTTTTTGTAAATCTATTTGAAGTATATTATTTGATTTAAAGATTTAAAAAAAAACGACATTGCAATTTACATGAACCAACTGGCAAACTGTAAACTTATTTTATATTGCTAGCATTACTATGTTTCAGTTTGAAGGGCATTTACTGCAATATTATAAATATTGCAGTAAATGCCTTCAGTTTGAAGGGCATTTACTGCAATATATATATATACATAGGTATATAAAGGAATAACTTACTGCGAAATTACTGGGCATACGAAACCTAAAACCAGTGTTGCAGGTTCTGAAGCAGTGTGGTGCCACGTAAGATTTGCAATCCAAAGTGCTGGCACAGAATAGAATGAGTTCTTTTGGGAATACTGCAATATTGCTATGGGCAGGAACCAATAGGCGACCAGCTCCTCTCATAACACAGCGAAACAAAAAGTATTAAACATGAGTTCTGTACTGGAGCCAAATTTTAAAAATAATTTAATAAGAGCTGTGCGCTAGTAAATTTGTTTAATTAAAGTTGTATTATAATTATTGTAAAAGAAGAAAATGTTTTAAGTTTACCTATTTGTTCCTGATTCATTTAAAATAGTAGTTGTAGTATGCTATTAAATTTCATTCTCTCCCTCTCAGACTTCCGGATTTTATATTTTGGATATGGATTGGATTATGTTGTTTATTCACAAGAACAATAAAGTTAAATGGCTGGTATTGAAAATAACCGTCTTTTCTATCTGGATGCAGGTAAAATCTAATTTACAAAATAAATTCATTATTTTGAATCCTGCCTCTTAATAAAACCATTCACCTGTTCTTAAAATAGCACCGCTGAGGAGCGATGATCAGGTACCTGCCTATTTGTATACTTTGCTAAAATTTTATCTGCCAGGCTGGATCGAAACACTCAAGTTTTAGTTTTATGGGGACACAATTCCACTGGTTAAATGTGTAACGAATATAAAAACGTACCTACATTTAACGCGAGGGTCATCTCTACCTGCCCATAAACTGTTATCTGATTTCATTCAATGATTGTGGCGCCATCTGTTTTTTGTCAGCTGAATGTATGCTGGTGCCAGATTTCAAGTATCAAGGTTTGAATTTTGTTTTTATCGGTGATAATAGTATTGTAGGAAATGAATTGTTGGGTATTGGAAACAAAATAAAAGAATAGTACTTAAATATATTGTACAAAATTATTATTAAAGGTAATGTAAGTAACAATAAAGATTTTTAAACGAAAGAAAATCTCTGTATCTTCGTCCTGTTCGGCTAGGCTTTCGTGTCATTGATTCTTTGTAGGCAGAGTTTAACATTTCTTAAAGGCAGCTGATTTTATCTTAGATATTTGTTATATTTCGGAGAGACGAGTAGTCTATTTTAATGATAAGGTGTACTAGTTATGGAATCACTTCCTTACCATTCAGCCTAGCTCTAGCTCTAGCAGCAACAATTTTACACACACGACTCTCCCAAATGTCCTACTACACTAATATAATAGAGAAGAAAGATTTGTATTTTTTTTGTATGTGTGTTTGTTAGTAATGGATACATTCAAAAAGGACTGACCCGATTTAAAAAAAGAAACACCAATAGCAAGCTACATCTTCATGAAGTATTTTATTTTTCAAAAAATTACTGTTCTCTTTGAAAATATAATAATATAACCCAAGGTATTACATTATATACAATTCGCCTATAAAAAGAACAATTACTCAATGTAAGTAACGGAATGGCATGTTGCCTTGGAAACGAAATAATAACAAGTCTGTCAAAAAACACCATGAGCTTTGCCGGTATACTACATTAGGTACTTTTGCATTGGTTTTAAATAAACCGTTTTTTGTTCAAATAAGTCAATCAAAAAAATTGTGTACAAATTAAGATAAACCCATAGATAACAGCTACTCCTGCGAAGCCGGGGCGACTGGTTACTATATACCTAAAACAGTACCGTGACTGACTGACTGGCAGACATCGCTCAGCCTAGACCGGTGCACCTGAAATTTGGAGGGAATATTCCTTGAGTTGGGGTGCACTAAGAAGGGATAATTTGAAATTTTATCCTTAAGGGGGTAAACGGAGGTGGCAAAATTTGCATACGTAGCGCAGCTAATACTCAATAATTATTTTACACGGAATTAACAGTACATATGTACCTATCGGTCGATGATTACATGTTTTTTTATCGCAGTCTAACATAATCATCGTTTCAGGTTTACTAAAAATTAAATTAACTAATACCAATTATGTCATTAGTGCGTTGCGATAACACCAATGGGTTTACCGCATCAGTGTGTTACAATCTTTTAACGTAGGTACCTATCTATTCGTACATTTCATATTACCTGCACATTACTATGAATAATAGAAAATTAATGATCAAACGAAATAATAAATATGAGTACTTACTGAGGAACCACAACGCTACGACATAAAAAAGAATGATTTGATCTTTTGTATGTGTGCTTGTTTGTAATGGACAAACTAAAAAATACTGAACAGATTTAAAAAAATCTTTCACTAAGGTATAGAAAGCAACGTTATCAGCGAGTAACATGGGCAGTACATATATTATTTTTCAAAAAACTATGGGGTTGTACGAAAGTGAGTGATTAAACGTGATTAAACGACAATTTTGCTAAAATGTCGTTTAATCGCTGTAAGAGAACCGTGTTGCCGTGAAAACTAAATAATAACAAGTCTGATAAGTAAGTGAGTAATAATGCAGTTGTCTATGGTCAAAAAGAATCAAGATCTTTGCTGCTAAGATTTTGAATTACGCTTATTGGCGTATTTTTTTTAGAATTTACAACTGGTATAAAAATGCTAAGAGTAAGAAAAATGCCACGGTGTGAGCGCTACCCGTGTGAAGCCGGGGCGAGTCATTATTTACTAATAATAATGTAAACAGTTGTTGTTGCATTGAAAGAAAAAAAGCAAGAAAAAAAAGTACATCTTCGTTACCAAATTTTAGAAATAGTGGGATCGCCAAAATTTACACATGCTTGCCATGAGTATTAGGTATTATAATTATTTCATCTGACTTAATGTTATTTTTATTCTATGATGTGATGACATATTACTTTAATAGTTGATATCTACCTATTCATTTAACTGTCTGAAACAAATACATAAGAAAAATATGCTCTACTTTTTGAAAAGTTTGTATATTATTTACAAGTGTATCTACAATCATATTTAAATACAACATTAAACTTTATTTTTTTATAATCATTGTAGTTACCAGTAGGTTTACCTACCTATTTATTGAGCTCATTGAAGGTAGTTATGTGCAGCGCACTTCCGGCTTACCAAAGATTTTCAAACAGCTGCTCGCCCCTAAAAGTGACAGGACAACAACATATTCTCTTTTTCGTGATATCAAATAACATATTAATTAAATCTAACAACACATTGACTGAACTTATCTCCTAATCATTTGTGTTTCGATGCACAGTGTAGGTAAGTGACCAAATGTATCTATACAACATAAATCCGCATTAATAATGGATCCCGATCCACGTTGAACAAAATTTTTAGTTCGATATTAAGATACTTATTTTCACAAGCCACTTGTTTACGAAGGGATATGTTATTTTTCCGAATTACTATTTACCCATAGTACTAATCTAAGTATTGTTCCATAATGTTTCATTCTAATTCATTCCGCAAGATTGTGGCGCGATAGAATGACAAATATCTACTAATCCAAAGTTAAAGGCCTATTGCAATGACTAACTCTTTGGAGAGTGTACGCGGCAGTTTATGGTGCACGACGCATACTTGCGTCGACACCCTGGCGCCGCACCGCCTTCTCATCGTTTGGATAAGCTGCCAACTGGTGATCTCTCGGAGGAACTGACGTCTAACTATAGACAGAAATAAAAAAAAAAAACCTTGATGCTTTCTTCAATCTGGCACTTAATATCTATGTATGTTTAAACCAGCGCGGTTTAATCATAGATATTTTTATTATTTCTTTTTTTCTCTGCTTGGCAAATACGGCCTCAAAGTATACTATGTATTCCTTGCTATTTCAAGTTTGCTTTACTGTCATTATTTAATTTGTTACCTTTTTACGACTGAACCAATCTTGATGAAATTTGGTATGGAGATAGTTTGAACAAAGGGGAGGACAGAGTATACTAATGTTTATCTCAATAAACTGTAGTCTGCGCGGAAGAAGTCGCGAGCAAGTACTCTCATATTTTTCTGCTCTGAGGTGGATAGCTAAATATTAATTTATGAATGTAGGTAGCGTTATTTCTATTGAATTCATAATAAATAAATATGTCTTGTGATCGCGACCTTGTTATATGCTACGGAGTCGGTTGTTATATCCTTCAGTCATTGGTATCGTATAAGCAAAAATGTATGTATACAGATCTGCATCTCAAGCTAAAGGCAATAGTATTATATCTTCTACTATTTTCCATACAATTATCAAGACTTTTACGTAACCTACCTACTAAAAGGATTTCCAATGGAATAAAACACAGTTGAAAGTGCTGATTACATATAATTATACATCTAATTCATATAACTTCAAGTAATGTTAATGCTCGGTCTGATGAAGGCATCTGTAAAATACCAATTGGCACATTTATAATTCATTCATACAAATTTTATAAACATAGGTATCTAATGAGTTAAGAAACCGAAACAATTAAAAGTTTTTGAACTCTACAATGTACTTTACGTCACTTAACTAGATACAAACCTAATTTAATATGCATAGGGTATTATCTCGTGATAATACATGTACCTATATGTGATCGAAATGTCAAATCGTAATTATTTTCTATAATGCCATAAGTTAATAAAAACATTTAAGCCGCATATCAGAAACTTACAAGTCACAGAAACTCAACAATAAAATGATGAATTTGGGCTCGTTTGATTTATCTTGATATAACTATAGCTATCATAATATCTGTATAGATAACATTACTACTAAAATTCTTCCCCTTAACTTAATAATCCCTTAAGTAATTATCTGTTTATAAATATGGCTCTATATCCAAATAAAATGTTTACTTGTTAGTAATGTGTGTAACTTTAATGGGTTGGCTGTCTAGGATTATCTACGTTATTGAAAGATGGATTTAAAAATGTAGTTATGCTCAACTATTACATTTAGATATTAGAACTTAATAAGTTTAAGGGTTAGTATACTCGTAGTTAGTCTTTTATAGGCGTTGTTCCAGACATTATATTTCTTCAAAGGCTATTATTACAGCCTATTTATTTTAACGGCGTTTTATATGATTATCGAATTGTATGTTTGCTAAAATATTTGTGCCTAGATATATCAATAATAAATGCATGCAGTTAATTGCATATTTTATAAAACTATGAATTAACCCCCCCCCCCCCTCCCTTCCCTCCCCTCCTTGTTTTGAAACCAACTGTAAGCCTGTGTACCTTCTAAACTTATTATTTTACTATAGATAATAGTTTAGCAGATTATGTACCTACCAATTGAACGAATTCTTCCAATTCCAATTAGAAAATCTTGTATATACCTACATTTAACCACCATCGTCAGCCTATATCATCATTACTATTGCTGGGACACAAACCTGCCGGAGAGAATATATATACATATAAATATATACATATTATTATCATTATTTGAATAATACGTCCGTGGGAAACGTATTATTATGATTATTATTATACAATTCTATGTATATATTTAAAAGTTATATATAGGCCTACTCTACGGTCGCTTTTTGAAACCTGCTCTAACTATTTATTTTAATGAACTTATCGGAATATAAATAAATTGTAAAGGTATTAAGAAAGATCATTTTTGCAATCAGATATACTTACACATATACGAAGGTATGGTATGTAGGCTTTAATATTTTGCACTCCACGTTGAAAATTGCTTGTACATTTAGGCCTACATTGCGGATATCCAATTGTTAACTACATAATGCTAATAGATTTTAGTATAATTTCAGCATAGCTATATTCAGCATATTAAGAGAATGTCTTATATTAAATTTATTTAAAATCAAATGAATAAATGTAAGTTGAACTCTTTGAATCTGTTCCAAGCAGAACGTGAAATCCTTAGTGCTACATTGTCCATTTTACTATCTGTGTGTTATATGTAATTTGGTTTTGTAATTCTACCTATATTTTTCTTCTTTTAGATATTCATAACCAAAATAGTAGGTACGTACGGAGTAATATGTAGTTGTCTATGGTAGGTACTTACTAGTCTCAATATTTGATAAACTGAAATGCCATCCGTGAACTATATTAACAACCTGATTTATATTTAGTGTTGTACGTGAACAATGATTAGAGTAAGTATAATATAATATGCAAAATATAATCAAGTTGTTTAAGGGTATGGTTGCGATAATTTATCATACTAGGTATTATCAGATTTATCAACTAATAGGCCATAACATTATCGGTTCACTAGTCTATCGCCCCAGGTTGAAATTAAGAAAGTGATCAAGTGTCTCAATAAGTTACTAGGTTATTGTACATTTTTGTTACTAGATAAAGGAAGGTGGTATACTTCCATTTAGTGTTTGTATTCGTAGAACACATGGATACCTATATCCTCCAAAAATACTGCAATAAGGTAAATGTACATTTTTATCTTCACATTGAATACGTAGCTAATACGTATACCTACCCGATGATAATTACTGAAACTCAATATTCCCATCTCAATTCATATTGTGCCAGGGCGCCGTTATTTCACGGAATGACTTATTGAACCCCCAATGCTCCCACTATGGGAACCAACTTTGCAAACCAGTCGAGTAATTAATGAAACAACCTACAAGTTCTATAATCATATGTAATATACATATATATATATATATTATATTATATAGGTAATTATATATAATTTATGGATATAATTTACTAACCTGCGAGGCGGGCGGGTATGAGTAGCCGAATTGTGCGTACGCTGCCATCGGGACGATCATATGGGCGGCTTCACACAAATCACTGTCTTTATAAGTCTATACTAGCACGGACGTATTATTTACCTAAATTAAGTTATAATTCTAGTACGAAGTTTATGTTATGTATCACAGTTTGTAGTGTGCGCGGCAATTGTTCGGCGCGCTGCCATTCCCTCGCGTCAGAGGGCCGGTGCGCGCGCGTCTCGCATGCCGGACCCTCGCTCTACGACCGGCCTGTACCTTCTTCACACGTTCGAGGTTCAACACCGACTGGCGCGCGTGCTACGTTCGACGCCCCTCTGCCGTAGGAGACGGCCAATTTAGCCCCGCCTCAGAGGCGTGGCCGACTCGTTTCGCCCAATGGGATCCTCAATTTTCTCTCCTTTTCAAAACGGCGGATGAGTTTATGAAACTTGATTGGCTAAAGCCATCCCCACCACAGAGATATGCTCCGCCTACGAGATAAGAGCCTCCCACGCTATGGTGGGGCGCTGGAAAAAAGCGGCAGAGTCGGCCCGACTTGATCATGTTTATGGGTTTCGGTCGAGACTGTCCGCCAGCCAGCCCTGTACCGCAGGCAAACAAATCTCTAGTGGCAAAAAATGGCTCAGCCGAGGACAAGTTGTTTCACCTCGTCAGATTTACGAACAAACAACGCGGCGCAGAGTTAATATTGACTTTATAGACTCTACCTGTGTAGACATAGGAAATGACTTTATTCAAACACAGACGCATGTACCTATCATTTCATTGTAAGCAGAAATGCCATGATCTATTACACCAACAAAAACAGAGATTACTGTGCAATCTATTTTAAAGACTATTTTTGTTTGGTAAGTTAATCAGCTAGTAGTCTAGTACAAACGTAAAATTTTGGCAACACAAAAGACTACAACTTTGTTTATAAAACAACAATTGGGCAGTTTTTACTTACAGTTTTGAGTAATATTTCACAAGTTATTTGTGAAAATTTAGTATAAGTAATAATGATTAATATGAAGTACATTACAGAATATACATACTAAAAATAGAATGCTACGGTTTTTATATTAATTCAATATGCACTAATATGTGCCATAGACAACTGCACACTACTAAATATAGGTACATTCAAGATTAGTACCTACCTACATACTTTATGTTTCATGTCGCTCTAGTAAAGTTTTCAGAATTAGAACCATGCCTTTGTTGAGGAAAATGGTATTTCACAGTTACTGTACTAGTTTGGATGCCGATCACTAGGTGGCGCTTGTTTTATTGTGAAAAATAAAAAGAACATACATATGAGTTGATGTATGTACTCATTTAGAGATAGAAGCTTAAATAGTTAACAATTCTATAACTTTGATAAAAATATGGATTAATTTCAAATATAAAGGAAAATAGTAGTTATAAAAGTAGGAATAAAAATGTGTGCTTAATTTATATAATTTAGCGAGAAGGTTCATTTATGTGATTCTATTTATTATTACTATTTAATTTCAATTGGCAATGATAAAGTATTTAAAAAGTACCTAAATTAATTATTAAAATTGGACCGAGTTTTAGTTTTAATATAAATCTTAAAATATGTAATCTTTAATATTGTCAAGACCTACCTCAGACTACCTGTCTTCAAAATTTGGTTTCTATAATAACTAAGTACTTGTATTTATAAAGAATCGGGAACATCGCTTGCATGAAAAGTAAAAAGTTCGCACTATTATGAAAATATAAAATATATCCATTAGTTTTACATTATCTATAAGGACAAAGAATGGCAGGCAGGTGTACAGCACTGCACACTAAACTTATTACATTATGAGTCATGTATTTTCTTCATACAATAAGTAGAAACTGAACAATGGAAAATTGTTGAAGATCTTTGAGACATAATTAAAATTACTTACCTTAATCTCAATTTTTCTTTAACGGCTTTTAAGTTATATTTATTTAATAGTCGTAATCTAGATTGTGTTTATTTATTTTTAAATGACATGTCAACATAATAATAACAATTTTAATATTTTTAATTAACATAATTTTAAGGACTCTTCTAACAAAAATGGATGTTATATCTGAAATTAAAAAAAATATATATCTTAGTTCCAAGTTTGCTTGAGTCTTAATTTTTGACAAGTTAATAGACTTTTGTACTTCATGTAGCACACCTTTGTAATAAGCGATAATAAGAGAAGTTTTTAAAAGCATTCGAAATTATCGATCGCTTTTAGTTTTTTTTTAAATTGAATCAATGTTGAGCTTCTTGACTTGTAATTTTCATTTTCTTAACCTTGAGAGCTCATAACCAATGTTTGAGTTATAATTTTCTTAACCTTGAGAGCTCATAACTAATGTTTGAGTTATATTTTTTGTCTAACAATGCCTTCGATAGACATAGAAAACAACAGAGATCAAAACGAAATAAATTTTTCAATTGGAAACAAGTCCCTACGAAAAAATATTTAAGGGGTGAAATTGCGGAAAATCATACTAAAAGTAAAAAATAAGTGGATTAACAAAAATATGTGATCAGTTATGGTCACCATTTGTAAATCAATTTACAAAGGAATATTTCAAAGAAGCTGCTGAAAATAGATAAAGGCTAAATACGAGCGGTCACTTTGGTTACCGTTAGACTATACAAAAAACCTGGGCACCGATTCTGTAAGCTATTGAACCGCGATAACGCAAGTCGATCGCTTGATTTTTTTTGAGAAATTTTCTTATTTACCACTTAAAAGTGCTAGAAGTGTTTTTTTTTAATATTCAAAAAATAAAAATATGGAAAATTTGTTTTTTAAAAAAAAAAACAAAAAACGAAAATTTTACCAAAATTTTCGCTTCCAGCACGTTTAAGTGGTAAATAAGAAAATTTCTCAAAAAAAAAAACAAGCGATCGACTTGCGTTATCGCGGTTCAATAGCTTACAAAATCGGGGCCCAGTTCTGCGCGAGCGCTCGCTTTGGGAATTTACCTTCATAAAAAATATATAAAATAATTTTCATAATATTCAAAATATTCTGACCTAACAATGAAAACAAGTAGAATATTATAACGATATTTTGAATAGGTATATCTATAGTGTCTTTTTAGAGATCCATTTTAATTAGGAATAAAGAAGTTTCGTAATGTTTTTTGAAAATAGCAATAAGTGTTTTAAATGTATATAAATTAGGTGTCAACTCTTTGTACGGCATATTTTAGTGGAACAAGTTTAATTATACTCCATGGCTACCTTAGTCCGTTTAATTATAATTATCTAATTAACATCAATAAAGATTTCTGTATACTTTTATTTAATTCTGTTCTTATTTGTAGTTCAGAGTGATAATGGGTACTAGAAAAAAAACAAGAAATTACTTAAAAACATATCAATCTAAAACTTTACGAAGCGTGACTGAAGTAATTATGACATACCCAGCGAGTGCGGGTCGAGGAAAAAGTTCATAACTAATCAATGTCGTAAATAAATTAAAAATGTATACACCTTAAAAGTATTACACTTATTATTCAATTAACGTTTTCTATATATGTATACTTTCCAAATTAATTTGAATATATATTTATTCAAATAAAACTGAACGTCAGTGGTACATTTTTATCTATATTATAAGCTGCAGTGGAATATCACTGAAATATTTTGTACATACAGAAGCAATGCAAATATAAAAAAAGTATAAAAAAGCTACAATGTTTAGACACAAATATAAGTATAATGTGATTCAGGTGTAGGTACATAACCTCAAATAGGTACTACTTATTTATACTTCTTAAATTGATGGATGGTGTGCTACTTGAAGTATATTTAACTGATAAAACCACAACACAATATTTACAATATTTTATTCGCAGCTGCGCAGTAGTAGCCGTTATTAAAATAATAATAATAATAGAGACGTCATTTAATTTTTCAATAGAGAAAAACGTTGTCACTAATTGCATATCCAGAGCTGTGGTATCAACACATCCGATCAGTCGCCTGGAGAGATTTGGGATGATTAACGCACGGAATTGGCCTTTACTTTTAGTGACCCAAGGTTCTTTTTAAATCGGGTCAGTCACAAGGGCTGGCGCCAAGACATCTGTCATCGTTAATAACAAGCAATTTGAGACAATTTCGCATTTTTGGAATATAGAAGAGCGCCCAGGCGTCTCACTCTCACGACAGGAAGTAGCACAAAAACTCACACTAAATAAAGTAGTGGTTGACATGTTTAGTTTTTGCTCGGCTTACTAATTACACGGGCGCAACGTAGGTGCGTGAGCGTTCGCGTGAACCGCCGAGGCGAACGTTAGCCGTAAATGCTAACAGTTTAGATATTTATGAACATGTGTACGTAATTAATTTTTACGATGGATCAGATAACGGAATCGGTGGAGCGATACGCTTGTCGCGACCGCGGCGTCTCGGATACGAGTCGAATAAAGGTTAATTAAACCTAAATTAGCGGGTAAGGAGGTTTTTCCGCGACAGGGTCTGATGTGTTGAATAATGAAACAGAGGTTGCAGGTCGCGACCCTTCAAACAATGGAATAGACGCAGACGGCGCGCGTCCGTCTATATTCAATACGCTCATCGCCACTGAGGCGACGATGTGTAAACAACCTTTAAATATAAACGAATTTCCATTGAAAGTATTTAAAAAATAGTTCGGTCAGGAAAACAAGAAACCTTGCTCGACTCCTACTCGGGCCATGGATATAAATTAGAAGAACCGGTCCAACCCTTTAAACTTAAATAGTCCAAGCGTTACAATTTGATGCCACGTACACTTTAACTGACGAAGACTATGGTATACCTATATAATATTTAAACTGTTGAACATTGTGTTCTGCGTGCATTCTGTGTCCAAGGGTGTCGAGCCATTTCGTTCTGCTGAGATGCGCTTAAGTTTATTTTACCCCCTGCAATGAACGCGACAGCCCTCTTGGTTAAGAATGCCTTCCTGCTTTCTAACGCCATATCCATTATTTGTTATTAATGCATGCCATAGTACAAGCATTTTTATCATTAGTAATATGTAGAACAAAAATTTGTAGGGGTAGCGGTAGTAGAAGTTCCGGAAAATGTTTGTTGTAAATATAATTCATTAAAACGTTTATCTTCCTTCTGCAATACGATCTAACGTAATGTAAAAATTCACGTGTTACTCAATTTTGTTACAAAAAATGGTTTCACAATCCGTGTGTGCCATTAGTTACAAGTATAGCAAGCAGCGCAGGCTTTCTTTCTATTATTTAAAAGCTACAAGAGTTCATGGTCCCACTAATCTACGGGCTGTAACGGTTTAAACCAGCCAATTAACGATACATATATTAGATCTTAAGTTTATAATATTATGGCCCTATTTCACCTACAAATAAAGCGTTGATACATATACTTGCCAAATAACGTTACTCGGCAAATAAAAGTAACTAGTACCTCTTACCTTTAATTATTATTAATCAGACGTGGTGAAATTCATACTAACAGTTACTGTTGATTTTAAGATCAGCCTACTTTAAACATTACTTGAAGGTCGTGAAATAGGCCCTTAGTATTCTAGGGTAATGGAACAAGCAGCCTGTAAAAAATATAATGCACATTGTACATAATCCAGTTCAGGTGGCAGACTTTTTTGCCACTTAGAATTCACTGACGATCAAAAGGGTCAGAAGGTTAGAGTAGACCGGTAGAGTTTTTTTTTTCTGAGCTAGATTCACAATCTATCTGAATTAACACAGCATAAAAAGTAAATTTCCTTTTCAATCACAAAGTAGGTATAGTTATTTTACCTAATTTATGATATCGTCGTTCGGCATTCATAACCGCGAACGTAAAAGGAGACTATTTTACAGGAGACACAAAAACTGTTTTAATCAAAATGAACCCTTAATTATTTTTTTAACTATGAGTGTTAATGTTCATAAATATTATTATCATCTAGTCTAATAATTTTCTAAACGAAAAATTTGAATCATGGACGCGGTTCGAACCCGCATCATTCCGTGCTTCTGCGGATACAACATGATCCAATTTTTCCGCTTAGTTTGTAAATTCGTCTTATGGGGACGGTAACGCCATCTATTGACAGTATTCTGAACTGACCAACCGAATACAGCTATTATTGCAATTAACTTCGTATCGTAAAGATAACGCTTCCCAAATCTAATGTTATTGTTAAAAAAAATATTAGATAATTATGTTCTCGCTACACAGGTGTTAAAGCTAAAATCTTAGAAACGTTTGGGTAGTGCTCTGGTGCATCATGCTCCAGACTTCATTACTGTTTATTCAAGATAAACAGTAATGAGGTCTGGAGCATGATGCTCATCATCTTTCTATTTAATCTCAAGGTTGTGAGACAGACATTTAGAATTTTGCGATCATCACTTGTCTTTTCAGGACATGAATGTGAGAATAATGCTGCTGGTATACGGTAGGCATCGTTCATCTCTAAACTTTTAGGTCAAGATTCGAGCAGGTCTGGCGTACTCGCATCACCGCGACCACTCTACTAAAATTCATCTCTCTACTTTCAAGGCATGGAATTAGGAGAATCGGTTACACTGGTCATCCATTATGACATTACTTTAAAAAAAAAATAAGTTTGCGGTCATCTAGCTTCTATCTGTTCTGTTCACCTTTATAGTCATAGTCATAGTCATTTCTTTATTACTAGTTGAGCCCCGCAGCTTTGCCCGCGTTCAAAATTTACCCCTCATTTTACTCAATTAAGAATGGAATTTCAAACATTTCAAGATCTAATTTTGAAATATCTAGGTCTACCGGTTTAGACTGTACGTTGTTTTTCAGTTAGTAGGTATGTCACGGTACTGTTTTATATGCATAGATTATCATCCATCTCAGCATTTACCTATCCGTAGTACACCGGACCTGCCTGGGGCGGGATCTGAAAGTGATAGCAACCTAGCAGCAACTGACTTGCATTCATTTCCTAAAAAGATTAATGAAGACTGCAGTAACCGTCATGTACCAGATCCCTCTGATGATGGTTGCGATTCGTTTCCGTTTCCTTCATACTGTCGAGTCTTCAACCCTGTCTGGACGCGGAACTGAATAATGCTGATAATGCCAACTAAATTATTTACGGACTTTTCTCAAAGCGACAAGAAAGAGCGTATGAGGGGAGAAAGTACACTGGGTAAAGAAAAGAAGGACATAAATAGCCTACTATATCCCACTTACCTCTTCAGTTCTTCATTAGAAGATTCCTTCGAGTCAGCCATGGTCTCTATCAAATAATAATAAAAAACGAGAATGTGACAGTTCAAGAATAGAAGATGGTGAAATCCGCGATTATGACGTTAGCGATTTATTTCCAATGCGTCAAGAACTTTATTTCTCATAATTAATCATAACAAAAGCTCTGGCAAATACAGTTTTAATCAAAAAGTTTTGAATGTTTGAATGATCGTATAAAACTTATCTTCAATCGCGGCACTCAACTAACTCCATCGGCTAGTACGGCGGCACTATCGAGTTCAGGGTATTTAATTCGGTCGCTTCGGACGTTCGCAATCCTGCTTGCATCGTATTTGCTCCATTTTATGCAGTTTCTCGGTCATATTTTATATACAGAAACGCGTGTTTGTTTGTTACTATCGATCAGAGATATTTATTTTTGCATAATTTTAACATTCCAGGTTTTGAATGTGGAACGACGATATGGTCTATTTTTATCAGACTGCGCAACGTAAAAGCCTGGCAATGGGTTTATCAGCCTAGGTATGTATGTCTGTTCCTTTATGGCACTATATAGAACAAACGCGTGGACCGATTTTAATGATTTTTACGACAATCGATTTGTTTTAATCTTACGAGTGCTACATGACAGTAATCAAAATTCAATACGGCGACAACGAGATGCCATAATGTGAAAAAGGTATCTATAGGTTTCTCTTTTCATTTTTCATTTCGAATGACTATTTAAAGGTTATATAGCCACAAATCAGACTTAAATGTTTACCTTCTTTTAGTTTTTGTCGCAGTCGGGTTTTTTGTGAAGGTGCTAAGCCGTACTTCTTAAAATATGTATTAAGATATCATTTAGTTTTCTTGGTCACGAGCCATTACGTTTTTGGTTGTAATAGTTGTTTATGAAACGGTTGCATAACGAGCATTATTAAAACACAAGAGTGAGTTTTTATACCGTTTCATACACTACTTTATCTTCACTCAGGCAATAGGAACCTACAATTAATGTAAAAAATATTTTAATATTTTCTTGTTTTGCTGGTAAAAACCCATTCGTCATGTTCATTGCTGTTTCCGTGATGTCAGGTGGAGTCAAACTATCCTCACTGCTGTCGGACCTTTTTAATTACGATAAAACTTTTGATCATCAAAACACATAACACATTAAATTGGTTAGGTACTAATTAAATGTAAAGTAAATTATTATGCCGATATCCAGTCCACAGCGAATTAGCGCGCATACGGTCTAACAGGTGCCGCTATCTTTATACATACCTACATATGTAATAGGTCCAATTCTGTAGATTCTATATTCGATACTGAAGGAAAAATCTGTATTTTTTTCATTTTTGTCTTTCTGTATCTTGGCCGTGCATCACGTTGAAACTACTGAATGAATTCAAATGAAACTTGGCTTACAGGATAGGGGTCTAAAGTTATGTTAACTTAGAAGCAATAGATAATATTTTTTGGAGGGTACTCTATGTTTGATACTGTTTTATCCGGTATTTTTTTCCGGTATTTTATTTCAATTGTGTCTTTCTCTCTGTATCTTGACCGTGTATCACGCCGAAGCTACTGAATGAATTCAACTGAGTCTTGATTTGAGTTCATACTACGAGGTAGGATATTTGGATACTTTTTATTCCAATATTTAGTATGTTTCCCTTGGCAGAGGGGATGAAATTCAAAATGTCTACTTAGTTATAATTCATTCACGCGTAGTCAGATTTCATTAATTATTTATTTGTTACTAAGTAGGTACTTTAAAGATTGTCATGTATGTATTTCAAGGTTATCGGTTTTGTAGTTCAGAAATTAAAGACATAACAACCAAACGTACCAAATAACTTGAAACACGAAATGTACAGAAAAGTTTGAACGTACGGCTCATCTTAAGCTGGCCTTTGCATTTTATCGTGTAGGACAAATGGATATAGGCTGGTCACCGTAGACACAAAAATCGCGCAAGGTTGCGAAAATCTGTACAATCCTTGTTTTTTTTGGGATATTGTTAGGATAGATACCGGTAGTGTAAAACTAAATTTGCAGCTTCGAAAGACCTGAGTGGTGCTAGAAAAACATCGAAATTTTCGGATTTACTTTCATATTTTGACTTATAACTTCTAAAAAGTGCTGCCCACGGAAAAGTTATCAATTACATTTACAAAGAAGACATAATTGCTATAATTTGAGCCCAACTGCAGCTCTGTTTTTCTTTGAAAAATCTGAGATTGCATCTCAGATTTTTCAACTTCAAACATTGGCCATTTTACCAAAAAAAGTTCGAAATTGTAGTTTTAGTTGCCTTCCAAGCAGTATATCGGCTATAACAGTCATTGTAAGAGGAAAGTAATGTAATACTGCTCAGTTATCTATTGTTATTATATTAAAATGACATCACATTTATAAATTTGATTTATTTAGGTACTGTGTATCACCCTACATATAACATATTTTTAAATCGTGTCTTTCTGTTTATCTGCGTCTGTTTGTTTGTTCCTGCATCACGTAAAAACTTCTGCACCGATTGTGATGCGGCATACATGGATAGATAGCTTAGGGTGTGTCTTAAAAGTTGGTATACTTAATACCTCAATCCAATTTTAGAAGCCGAACAATCGATAAAAAACTTTTTGACGGCTGAAGGAATTTTGGTTAAATGTTTGTATATCGGTATTTTGGTCCTGTAATAACATACTTTTAACCTAGAGAAATAAATACGCGTGTGAAGCCGCGGGCACAGGTAGTAGATAATAACTAGTGAAAACCCTCTTTGTACGAAGCCAAACCGGTGCTTTTATGGGAAAAAATATATATTATAACATTGTTTAGTTCAAAAAACAGTGTTTTATTGTAATATTTTTTTCTTATTATTTGACGTGCCGTGCGTAAAGTATGTCATTATGCCACCATTTTTGAGTTTATAATCCGGATTTTACGATATGAATGTAGATAAAATATGTTATGTTGCCTATCTATACCTATAAAACAGTATCGTGACATACCTACCTACTGACTAACAGACAACGCACAGAGAGATTTTAAATTTGGAGGTTATGTTCCACTAAGCAAGGTTTTTTGAAATTCCATCTCTGAGGGGAAAAGGGTGGCAAAGTTCGCTCGCGGGCAGAGCTGCAGGTGCTGCTACTTTACAATAACACGCTGCAATTTTAATTTTAATTGCGAGCTAGAAATTAGATAAAAAAATACGATTATTTTACCACCATTTCATTTTTTTTTAATTTATTACACACGTCTACGCAATATAATAAAATGCTTATAAAATACGAACAAAATATTGATGAAAATATTACGATAAAGTCAATGTAAAAATGTATGGATATGGCTGAACAGGACTAATCGTAAGTTTTTCTAGTCCACAGATGAATAGGGTAAATTTCAGACGTTGAGATAACACTAATTAAAAATAAAATTAATATATCTAACTGCCGTACTCATAATCTTCAATTAACGCTAACCAAGCATTAAATCTGCATGGATTATGACATTTAAAAGCATGATTAGCGTTAATTGCCTCTTTTTTAACAATAGGCTTTTCTTTTTTAGCATAGAGATTATGTACAGTAACGGATCCCTTGAGTCACTTTAATTAAATCTCATCAAAATTTTGTAAAATAACCAAATTTCGAAAAAAAAAATGCCGCCGTGTACTTAACTTTACCAGCGACTATTTATCATTTGCCGGCTAAATGTTTGAGAAAGTATTACTTTATCTTATTTTGTAACTTCGTTTATAAATCGTACCTCCCCGAATTGAGCTGCTAATTTGGGTCCTGTAGCCTTAGGCTGGAATTCTCCAACATTTGAGAGATGGTTAACCTACAGTTAAGACAAAAACTGTATTAAAATGTGGTTCAACCGAGGTTCCAATATTGGTTAACCAGCCGTAGGCCCAGAAACTCTTCTGTCAACTACATTAAGTAATTCCACGATTAAAAAAAAACGAGTAACTGGTATCCCTGTCCATTTGTAATTCGCATTAATTAACTAGCTCTCCCCAAATAAATGCCAAAAAGTAATCTTTCCAGTAACAATGGGCACGTAAACCTTTTTACGGTTGGTGAAAAAAAGGCTCACTCACATAGATACATGTGTCCACATGGGACGTCGGCGGGTACCTACAGCGTGTTTATCCGTTGATTAAACAGAGCCACGGCCGCAATGCGTATGCAAGCGAACGGACATATTACCAGGGCTCGAATTCTGATTGTTTAGAGAATTTATTACTCTCGTGCCTTGTACAGTTAATTGAATTCGCCTGTAGAATAGGCACGGGCTGAATTGGCCGGCAGCGGTTATCGTGTCTTCCCAGTGCGTGGTCCGAGGCGCAGAGGCGCCATTTTTGTTCATAATAGACGTTTGTTGGGGTTAGATTGCAAAGTTGAATAATGTGCTAGTGGTCGATTAAGATACTTTATATTTTATGCTTTTGGTTTATTATTTTACACTATTACAATTTGAAAGGTTTTGAAATAAGTACAATTATTAGAATTCTATAGGTACTATGTTACTCAAGTCACACTGCAACTTGTATTTTTTCGAACAAATGGATGATGATCTTTGAAGAATATAATATCATTAAAGTTAGCTTTTGTTTGTGACTTCGCCCGGTTGGCCTAAAGTAACAGCTACGCTACACAATACAGTAACAGTTACGCTTCTTTATTTATTATAAGAACTGCAATGGAGTGGAATGCTCTGCACTCGTCAGCGTTTCCATTAAAATATAACCCAGGTGTGTTCAAGTCAAGAGTGAATAGGTATCTACTAGGCAAGCGTGCTACACCTTCGACCGCATAATCGCTTTCCATCAAGTGAGATCGTGGTCAAATAATTGCCCAGTCCGTAATAAAATAAAGAAAAAGTAAACAGTACTTACAACAGAAAGTTGACTGCCTAACACAGGGACACAAATGTCCCCGTGGGAAACACTATAGTTACCAAACTGAATAATTAAATTTTTGATCATAATAATAATTTGAATTTGGCACCGTCTTTGAAACTTGATTTGACCTAAGTAATTATTTAAAGATTTTTCGTTTCGTAAGTTTATTTTAATAGATTAGCTTAACTGCGCAGTTATTTTAACATTAAGAACATAGATTTATAATAAATCAACACTTTATAATTTACTAGGCAAAAACGTGCTACACCTTCGACCACATCATCGCTTTCCATCAGGTGAGATCGTGGTCAAACAATAGCCTAGACAGTGATAAAATATATATATATATATATATATATATAATATATATATATATATTATATACACATATAATATATATATGTATATATATATATATATTAAAAATAATTTTTAGATTTCTACGTCTGCGATAAACCATTATTATTTAAAATTTGCAGTCATTTAACGCTAATGTAAACAATTAATATTACACCAAATTACAAATATTCGATTGATAATTATTACACAGTAAACTAATGAAAAGTTTGTACTCGAACGATTTTAGAATTTAATTTTATGCATCCATGTTCATTTCATACAAAATATGGATAAAGTTTTTAGCGATTTCTGACTTTTTAGTTCTCTAACCTCTGTTGGTCCAGTAGAGACTTTTGCTCCTTATTAGAAACAGGATCGATTGGAATCAAATAAGGTTTTTTGTAAATAGTCCATATTTTGAGGTTTTTTTTTTCGATATCTGTGTAAACAGTTTAAAATATATCCAAAAGTTAAGGACAGTATCTTTTGAACTTTTTCTATTAGCTTCAACGGTTAAATTCCTGCCCTATTGCCCCATGTCAAAAATCCACTCTCTATGTTACATACATACATTCTATATATTAGCAGGGTTTATGTGAAGGATTTGTAAAAAATAATATGTATTAAAATATTATACCAACATGTAAAAAAAGATTGCGCTCGTATAAATTATCTTATCTTGTCTCGAAGAAATCCTTGGCATGATCTGAAATCATCCCTAAATTATTCGGTAGAGCATTTTATTTAGCTACTCTACATTCTTGAATGTATTAAATTGAACCTTTATTAATTTATCAAAACGAAACATATCGCTAGCTACATCTCATGCCCTAACCTATTAATTATTTATCAAGTTAACGCTCATTATCTAAAAACAAAACACTATTTTTTTTATCGTTAAAGCCATGTTGGTCATTAATCACGGGTATTTTGTAACCAAGAGTTTTGACCGTAGAGTTCTATATCTTTTGTATCTTGTCGCTTTTAAATAGAGTTCAAATTGTAACATATATTTTTTATACTTTATGTTTTTGCTAATTGTTCCGAACAGTTAGCATAAGGTGGCAAACTACATAAAATTAAGCTCTAATCTTAATCAAACTTAGTTTTTAAAAGTGCATTTTTCTTTCCGTCACCTTGGTGTTTCTCGTGTCGTAAGTATAATATATTATTCGAGGTTATAACACGGAGGTATAAAGCATTAAATTCTCGAAAAATAATTCTGATCGGGGTGATGAGCAGAATTGCTTTGCCTTTAGATACAGTAAATTTCTCACATTTAGTGTTCTATCATTCGAATCAACCCTTTAGCCACTAGGCACGGATTGATGGAACACTGGTAATTAATGTTAGTTTTACAATAAGGTGACTAGATGACGCTACTGTGCACTGCTACATTGTTTGCAAAAAAGTTTGTACGCGCGAGGTCTACAGCTTACAGATCCACTAGTATATTATTATATACTCACTCGGTCAATATTATACTAGTACTTATAAGTATCTTACGTATATTATGTTCAAGAGTTCAAGCTAAAAACAGCTCTACCCTAAATCTGACTGTATGTAAACAAGTCTTGCTCAGGAAAAGGCTAACGATTTCATCCCTAAATAAACCAACAGTAAAATGTATGAATAAATAGTAGTTTGTATTACTAGGGAGCGAAATAATATTTTGCCGGCGAGGGCGCTATTTTTAATCCAGAGCGGAGTGAAGGATTCTAGAGTAGAATCCTGAACGTAGCCACAGAATAAATAATAGTACGTAGCGAGGGATTTAATATACGGTGCCCGAGGAAAAATAATTTTGCGTCCGATTGATACTCTACTTTTCATCCGCCTCTATGACAAAAATAAATAAAAGGCGCTTTTAGATACTTTACAGCTCATATTTTTATTTACAAGTACATATTATAAATATATATAATCCCCCTCACCCCCACCAACACTCCCATCCCCCACCCACTACCTCCCACCCCCATTATAGCTAAGAACCATCTCGTTTACCTCAGCATTCAAACATAAAAAACCGCAGCGAAATCGGGTTCCATTCGTTTGGAAACTACGATTCGCATCCCCCCACCCACTTCCCACTTCCATCATTATAGCTAAAATAATTTTCCCTCAGGTGACGTATATTAAATCCCTCGCTACGTTCAGGATTCTACTCTAGAACCCTTCACTCTGCTCTGGATTCAAAATAGCGCCCTCGCCGGCAAAATATTATTTCGCTCCCTAGTAATACAATCTACTATTTAATTTCCGTCACACATTTTGACTATTATAGTTATTGATAGGGAAACAATTGTCTCTACGCTACTTAATCACAGAAGAAATAATTACGTGTAAACCGCTCAGTGTCAAATTAATATGAATATTGTACGACTTAGTGGTTATTTTAGCCAGTTATCTAGAATTACACTCATTTAATACTTACAGAGAAAAGTTTGTGAGATTATATGTTTGTGTGGGGTATAATCTCTACAACTACAAACCCGGTTATCAAATGTTATTCACGGGTATGTATGACTTTCTGGATAGTCAATTACGGCTTTTTAAATTTTATGAAGATGTGTTAAAGGGGAGCTGACCAAGGACATAAAAATATTGTGTCTTATACCTACATAAATCAGCGCAAAAACGAACAACCGTATTTTCTGGAAAACTCTGTCTTTAGCAAAATGTATCTATGTACTCGTACATCTATTCTTATACAATACAATACAATAACTCTTTATTGCACACCAAGAAGAAGGTAATATAAAGGATAAACCCATGAAATAAAAGGTACTATGGGCGGCCTTATTATTATATAGCAATCTCTTCCAGTTAACCTTTGGATGGAAAGGATTACTTATAATAAAGCAGTTAGCAAAATCAGTCTGTATAAACATGTTTATTTAAAAAAAATGCTCTTGGGGATATAAAATAAGCTAACTAATAATTATAACGTTTTTAAAAATCGTGTGTTTGTTTATCTGTATGTTAGCTCGCGCATCACGTAAAAACTACTGGACCGATTACGATGCGGTTTTCACCATTGGATAGCTTATAACTGAACTACTTGATATCTTAGTTCAATAATTAGATGACGAGCAATAATTGCTTTTGTCAATTATTGATAAAAACCTATTTAACGGCCGAACGAAATCTGATGACATGTAATTCATTGTAAGTACATTAAAGGTCTTGGAAGGACACTTTTAAATAAAATGACCACGCAGGAAAAGCCCCGCTTTGTTTGTGCTTGTTCTTTAGTATAAAGAACATATATGAAAGAATTTAAAATATAAACTATAATTATGTACAACAAATAAACGAAATACAAAATTAAAAACATCACTATTTTAACCGACTTCCTATAGTAAGTGGTACTAAATTCGATTATTTTTAAGTAGGTACTTTACCTCAATTAATTTAGCTGGTCGAATTGAAACGATTTGGAATTTAGTTATTATCTATTTTTGTTCCAGATACCTAAGTTTTACAAAAATGTTTTTTTTTCCAGAAAATCCATATTAAGTCGTTTTTTTTTAATATTCCTCTCAGTTTTTTAGATCTATATGTGAAATACGTTAAATCTTTAAAATATTAAATAATCTATGATATATATACCCATGGTTTTAAGGTGCGAGTGAAGCCGCGGGTGCAGACATGACACGGGCGGAGCCCATAAGGTGCCCATAATGTATTTATTATAAAGAAATATTTAGAAAAACCTTTCCTTCCCCGTGCAACAAAAGGGGCGGGTTGCTACCTAATTACGCAGCAGACAACGCCACTTCGGCCATTCCATTATAAACATATAAGATTTATTATTCAGCACAATTATAATTTACCCTGTTTTTTAAATAACAGCTTGTTTCCCGCAATCTAAACGAGCTAACGAAAACAAAATAAGTCAAAGTAAAACAAAATACATGTGGCACTTGAAGTAGCCCTAATTTTAGTAGACACGCTAACATATTATATAAAAACTAAACATCTGCCCTTTAATATACTCTTCGTTGACTTCTCTCAAGGACTCCAGATCTAATCGAACGGCGACATTTAAAAAAAATCGCTTGACATGTCTCTCTGAAATAGCGGAAACAACATATCCACACCACTTGTGTAGTATCTATCTGTTGTACACGTGTCAGATATGTTTACAGACGTTTCGTTGGTTTATCGCCTGCGAGAAATGCGTTATTTTTTAATCAACAAACTTAAGTAGCAGCTTGACACGCACGCAAGGTTTTGGCGCTTCTATACTTTGCCGTTGGTCGGATACCTTCTAGTTACCCATCCGTTACTCGTTAAATGTTATCCATTTGTAAAAAATAGTAATGTTCTGTTTCCTGCGCTAATATGAAACACGATACAGTATAGTACATGACACAGAGATAACCGCTTATTCTTGGTAAAATAATGTTATACTTAAGGGAGTTAGTTCATTGCCAGTGAAGTCCCATAGAAACGTAGAATTAGACTCGTATTATACAAGCAGAAAATGTAGATTAAAAAACTACGTTTTTTTTTAATGCTTTGTCATCGATTTGAGAGCTACCCTGAAAGTTTCAGCCGGATAGCTAATCGGGAAGTGCTCGAAATTTGAGTTATAAGATTCCACCTAGAACGACAGACAGATAGACAGACAAACAAGATAGTGACTTAATAAAAACGTGGAAAAAACTACGATTCAGATTAAAACATAAGTTTTGTAAAAAGGGTTTAAATATTTCTTCGAGTTTTAAAAACGTATCTATATCTACTTGATAAATTAGGGCAATATTGTTTCCATTACAAAATTAAAACAGTATCATCTGATTAACTACTTCAATCTAAAATGGGTTATAAAGATTGATGCATTAATGGTATTTTTTGTATGAAAATGTGATTTCCGCGTTTCTTAGCAAGTAGGCTCTTTTTTATGAAAAACTGCTCAACTACAGACACTGAATGATTAAAGAGTACTGAATCAAAATGTAATCGAGTTAATAACATTCAGACCAAAAAAAAACATATTTTAGGCGAAATTTCGTGAATACGTGACAGTTTTAGCTCTGAAAATAATGTAAGTTCGACGCGAGTTGAATTTTGCACAGTTCATACGTGAGATATAGATAGGTAAGCTTACTCCGTCGCTAAGAGCTTTCGAAGACGAACCCCTAGAAATGCATTTACATGTCAGAAGATCCTATGGGAAAATCTGCACATGCCGCTGATTGTCTGCTTGTACCTGCTTGTATCATTGGAGTGGATCTATGTTATCCCTATCGATACTATGCGATTGCGTGTATGAAATTTAATATGTACATACCAATTATATTGTACCTACATATGATTGTAGTGGTGTTTATACCTAAATGCAAAAAATATTTCTAGATAACATAGTGGCAGTCTATTATATCGTAGACAGAAATAATATCTACTGAAACTTAATTATAAATATATTTTTTGTACTTACAATTTTATTTATAAATTTGTCGCATCTATTTGAGTTGAAAATGCATTATTTAATTACTTAGTTACTTTATTATGTCTTTACCACTGTCTATTATGTGAACGATGTATACGCTTGTATACGATGTACATATAAGAATGTGACTTTATGACTATGACCATAAAATTGGCAAAATTTTGAATATGTTACACTGTGTATCATAAATAAATAAATAATATTATAAATTAAATATAACTCATAAGATTCTAAAGAAAAAAATTGGATCACGGACGAGATACGAATCCGCATACATCCATGCCTCTGCGCTGCACATGCCTCTAACCAATTCGGCAACCGTGATCACCGCATCATAATCGAAATTTTATCCCTTAATTCATAGGAATTAAGAAAAAAAACACAAGAATTAATTACGCTATAGAGCCGTCTTACGGGGTCGATAACGCCATGGCATTGGTAGAAAGGTCAATTTTATTATATATTTTTTGGTCACGTACCTACTGTATCGTATCCCTTACGTGATCATAATTTTTCCGTAATAAAATTATTAGATACTAGTGTATAAGCTGTCTCCATTCTAAATTTCATCAAAATCCGCCCAGCCGTTATCGCGTGAAAGCTCCCCAAACAAAGAAACAAACACACAACGTTTCACTTTTATATATTGGTATGGATACATATATAAGTACGTTATGCAGGCGTTAACTGCTAAAATCATAAAAAAGTACTTAACTACATTTTATTAGATGTCCAATACTACTTCAAAAAAAAATTGGTGCTATGCTTTTGAGATGGTGTTTGTGTGTGTGTTTGTCCGTTGCCACCTAGCACTCTAAGGGGTCATTCGATTTTGATGCGGTTTTGGTGGCACATTGGAAAACGGCTGACATAAAATGTTGATTGAAAGCCAAGGTCGAAGACATCTGATCTAGTATAACTAGTCAAGTAGCGATGGGCAGAACTTAGAAAGAAAATTTGGTGTTAGCAGGTGGACACAGGTACATGAAAAATTAAAACACATGTTTTTAATTTTCACTTTTCCCGTATGAATATTTCACTATACCTACTACATGAAAAGTGAATATTAAACACATAAATGTTTATTTTTTACTTTTTCCGTGTGACTATTTCACTATACCTATACGATGAAAATTCAAAATTAAAAAACAAAAATATTTTGTACCCCCATCGAGTCACGTTAAATTGGTATTTTAACATTATAATGAGGAGTCTTTGACAGTTCTAATCTAATTAGTTTCGTTTACGAAATAATCAGTGAGTGAGTTGCATGTTGCCCCCCTCCCTCCCTCTAATTCATAAAGAACAGACTAAAAAAAGAAGGGTTCTAGTGCATAATACGAATTTACTAAGAACATTATGAAATACAGCAAAACTTTATGGACTATGTTATAAAGATAAATAAGAAACTAATACAATAATGATAACTCTGGACAGATCTGAACACTGTTTGTAGGCAGGGCATTCATGCATATACCCTTACTGACCTGTTTCTAAAACCTAATGAATAATATGTTATTTTTTGTTTGAATTAGGGGACGAGCAGGTCGCTCGCCTGATGGTAAACGTTACGCCTGCCCATAATAGTTGTAGTGACATCCAGAATTTTGTTTACAAAATCTTGCGCGTCCCTGCACTGCACTCGTCATCCTGAGCAATATTGCTTTTTAAGTCTCACTGCCCAGTAATGTAACCTGGTTCTATTATATGAACGCACCAATCAGCAGAGCTCTACTTTCAATCTGATTATTAGCACATCGAATACACAGCACTGAATTCAATCGATTTTAGTAACATTATATATTTATTACTTAACTCCCTATTGAAACAGGAGCTCAACTGAAACAATCAAATTGGCCCGTTCAGAGCTGATGGTCTTGCTGGGCCGAAACAGAAACCATTTCATTAAATGCACATTCTGTTGCTGCTAATTCTGTCTCTTTTGGAATAGACATTTCCTACGTCAATGCTTTTGGAATAATTGAAGGGTGAGTGCAGTTTCCCAGGAGGGTGAATTGAATTTACGATCAGTAAAGTGATGTTCGTTGCAGCTCAGTCTGAAAACAGGTACCTGCATAATACAATTTAGAATAACAAATATTACTAACTTGACATCATTCAATAAAACTCCGCAAATCGCAGAAGAAGTAGATAAGTTTTGTAAAAGTGTAAATAACTTTAAAACACTAAATTAAAAAAAAAAAGGTTTAAATGTACAAACAAAGCGCTTTTAGATGATACGCCACTTGACCTTACTGTCTCACTTTGAATTTTTTAGCCACATATACAGTACGGCCGCTAAGTCGTGGCCACTCTGAACTTCGTGCATATGGCTGCACAATTAACATTTTTAGGAACTGAATGGCGGAATGAGGTGCATCTCTAGCCTAGACCACAGCCCCGTGCAAGTAGCCTCATTCCGCCATTCAGTTCCTAAAAATGTTAATTGTGCACTTATCGGCCGTACTGTTCAACAAATCATATAATCATCAACAGTCTATACAACAAGATATATCAACAAGCCCAAAACGATTCGGGACATACTCGTACATGGACTAAAAAATACAAGTATGTCTAAATTTCATTATAGAGGGATCACTTCTTGAATCGACAAAATCAGCCATCTTATACAATCGCGCGAACCCTCTCAGAATACTTGCTGCCTCTCTTTTCTTTACACACAGATTCTAGATTAGCTAGACTAGGTATCAATAGATTAGGTCGATCCAGACTAGCTTTTACATATCTCACCTGGGGTTTAGGTTAGAAAGTAAAGTTTACTAGAAGTGAGTGGATGTCCAGTAAGACCAAGATATAGGTAAAGGAATGTAACGATGACATTATTATATTTTGAAGAGGATTGAATAAGTGGAATCAACTGAATAAGGGTATATAATATAAGGGTATATTTATATTATATATATATAAAATATATGTGTTACGATACTTGTATTTGGGTAGGGTTTGTTTAGCGTGTGGTTTTTTCTTGTGTGTATATATTTGTATATATTATATGTACAAATATATAAAAATATATTATATGTACTAGGCCTTAGCTTTTATTTCATTTATATTTTACAATAGTTCAATTTGGATATGGGTTATTTAGCGTGGGGTTTTATTTTTGTTAATTTTACCATTTATCATTTGTCTGACTTACAGTTTTGCCGAAAGTAAGCTACATATTTTTATTTTGTTCATTTTAAATATGGATTTCTGCAAAGTAACGCCTGAATCTATCAACTATATGAATAAGGATGCTATTTTAATGAAAGTTTTTTTTAATTCTTAAACTTGTCCTTTTACACGATTAGAAGGCGACAATTGGAGTATAATAACGAAGCTTTTCCCGAACTGTAGATACGAGTAAAAATGCTCATCCACATTTTGTAAAGTTTCGTGGCCCTAGTAAATATTAGAAAGATTGTTTTTTTTTAATAACCTTACATCACTATTTATTATTAGCAGGTCAAATATAAGATATTTTCTTTTAATACTATTTCATTTACTAAGATTTAATTGCCGATATAATAATATATTGACGTGCACGTAGTTGACCAAGAGAGCGAGAAGCGCGAGCGAAGCGTCTCTGTTTCAGCTTCGGCAAAAAATCTTTCGTATGTCCGGATGTCTGTCCGGATTTTGGCTGTTCTCCTCTACAGGTCGCATTTCTTAACCGATCTAGACCAATCTTGGTATACAGGTTAAGCGAATTTTTAGAATTTTTTTAGTCATTGGGGATTTTTGATTGTTCACATTATCAACCACAAAACCTACAACAAAGAGGCTCGGCTAGAATAGACAACCATTGTACGAAGGTTTATTAGCTTTGTATTTGTTTAGTGCCAAGGTACTCGTGCGCGTAGAGGTGTGGATGAGCAAACAGATTTAGGAAGTAATCTGGCTGCTGTTGACATAGGCTGTTCTCAGTTACATTTAGGATTTAACAGATACATAGGTATTGAATACGAAGGTTGAAATTATCATAATGTTGTATTCTCATGGAAACTGATTCAATCTATGTGCGAAGAGAGTTTGTTATGTACATAGAAATAAGTGAATTATCAGTCGCTTGATTTAAAGCAAATGTATAAGTAACCTGTTTGGTGGACGTAAATACTAGTAAACGAAAACAAGCAACGTTTGTTATATGATAAGAATAGATAGGTAGCTCTTTTGTATCAAACACTTAATTTATGACACTATTATTATTTATTATTAGCTGTGGGCGGCTTTGCTCGCGTGGTCATTTAATTATCCTATACGTGTTATTCTACCCATAAAATACAATATACATTTCTTCAAAATTTGTTCAGCCGCCAAATAGTTTTGTTATAGATTGCTCGACATATAATCATCGGATTAAAATGCAAAGTACACCAGTTCTTAGTCGAACCCTAAGCTATCCAACAGTGTAAACCACATCGCAATCGGTTTAGTAGTTTTTACGTGATGCGCAAACATTCATACTTTTGCTTTCTCAACGGATCATACGAACACGATGTCCTTTTTTATATTTTTAAAGTTTATTTTTTTAAATTTGTTTTATTGCAATTAAATCTATGATCCGTATTTCGATGTCGTGTACTTATAATGTGATAGCTATACTTAATTGATGAACAATCATTTGTTAGATTCAGCAACTTATAAAAAAACAAATAAAATTATCATGTACAAAATAGATGTAAGTGAGGGAGCTTCCTAGTAATTGTCGTACAAAAATCTCAAGTTAACTTATAACTATCTTATTACTCTGCGAAGTTTCTCCTTCCGGACGCATGACTACCTTCCAAACAATAGCGTTGTGCAAAACAGGTAAAAACAATTATCCCTACTAAAAAAAACATTTTCGAATGATCCGTTGAGAAAGCAAATATAATAATATATATTTGGGTCGCAACGTATCTCGAGATCTGATGGGAAGACAAAATAATATTTATTAGAGTTGCAGCGGATCTCGAGATCCGATGGGAATAAAAACTTATATTCATTTGAGTTGCTAGGGATCTCGAGATCCGATGGGAACAAAAACTAATATTAATTTCAGTTGAAACGGGTCTCGAGATCCGACGGGAAGGCCGAGCGAGATCAGTTAATTTGAAATTCTGATATCGAGTTCCGATGGGAAGTACCCGAAAAATAGCCATCCCTGTAGTGGTTTTTTGCGTACACTGCGTAGGTGATAATTATGAACGTAATATAATATGAAAGGAACATCAAAAACATCCGCAACACAATAAGTGTACGGCTATTAGACAAAGCTTCAAAAAAAATATATGTCAAAATGTTAAAAATGTTTTTCAGTATCAAAAAAATATACATTTTTTTACTCAACTTTCTAGAGCTCTTTGTGCTACATCTAATTTGATTCTTATCAAATTAGATATCACAGTAATCTTTCTCATTTTATGTAGATCAATTTTGCTTTGCACACCATACTTTTTGGACAAGTATTTTGAACGTTATTAGCGTCTATCTTTTTGAAATAAGTGTGTGGAAGTCAGGCTTTGGTTGCAGACGTCCTTCATTTTAATACTGGTAACCTTTTAGATGCGTCTGCGTTCCACCATGCTAAGCTAATAGCACTTTTGGGTGCAAGGTGCCCATCGCTGTCACTGCCGTTTATCAGCTGGGTCATCATGGCCACTCTTATTTCAGAAGTGCTGGTCGCTCGGCATGCCGGTGTCACGAGGCGGTCCTAGGGTTTGGGTTTGTTCCACTAGCCCAGGGACCAAGCCTCAGTGGACACAAAAGTACAGGAACAATAGGAGATGTTGATAAACAGAGATCTTGCACTCGACTATTCTATTCAATCTTCTCTCAATTTAATATAGGTATTTGGTAAGAGTGTACCTTTGGGGCTCTAGTATGGTTATTATCACAGACTTTTCGTGCTTCAACAATACGGATGAAAACAACCACGAACGAAGGTATTATCATATATATTTAAAAGACTCCAGATGTAATAAACTTATTTAGGTATTTTATAACATATTATTTCGTAAAATTGCAGTTTTTGCTAATCCAATGACAATATGGGAATGACAGGTTATTTGAATTTAGAATTAATAATGACAAACTATCAAATGGAATGAAATGGATTATGAAAGAATTAAGAATTTATGAAAGAGGTTTCACATCGTCACACCGGTATCAATTCGAATTTCAAGAAATGTCAAACCACCCTCAACAGCATATATGTAGGTACTCCAAGTTTTTACAACAGCCGATGTTGTGCCTGTTCCCTGGCCACTGTGAGAACAAGCAAAGGGAATTCAGAAAATGGGTGGCAGAATTTTGAATGAACATGAAAATCTACTGCGATTACCAAGCCGCCTGCCAAGCGTGGTGATTATGGAGAAAATCCCTTCTCCCCTTTGGGGTAGGACACCTTAAGGCGAACGCCAAAATTAAGCGAACCACGAGTATTGTTAAGTACTGGTGGTTCGATCAATCAAACTACCAGGATTTACAATTCCTCGTAAGTCGATTAAATCGATATTTACGTATTATTATAACCTCGTTTATAGTATTGGTGACTGATATGATATTGTTAATATAATAATATATATAATCGTTATATATCTGTAATCGTTTATACTGTAGTTAGTCCGTAGTTACTGTTTTCGCGACACCCCTGTAATTTTTATTAAATACAGAATCTTTATTTAAAGGAATATGAATGATTTTGTATTTAATAAAAATATTTGGATGATGAGATTTTTGGATTTTTCCCTCTAGGCAAAGACTCTCTATTTGTACTATAAATATGTATATAAGTTATAGGTGGCCCTAGTAGTAGACCGAACATAATCAATTTTTATTTATTTTGATAGTGTGAACATATAATTAACTTCGCGTGACTAACCATTACCTGCACCGTAAAAGTAATTACTAATAATGTTTATTTCCTCATTCCATGTAGTTCGCTCAATCGAACCGTAAGGACCCATAAATTCTCGTGGTTCGCTTGATCGAACCTTTTGGATATTAAATAGCAAACTCTGCATAGTTCGATTATTTAATCGAACCATAAGGACCTAAAAATCCTCGTGGTTTGCTTAAACGAACTACGCGATTGAACCTATTTAAGGCTCAATCGCGTAGTTCGTTAACCTATTTAAGGTTCAATCGCGTAGTTCGTTTAAGCAAACCACGAGGATTTTTAGGTCCTTATGGTTCGATTAAATAATCGAACTATGCAGAGTTTGCTATTTAATATCCAAAAGGTTCGATCAAGCGAACCACGAGAATTTATGGGTCCTTACGGTTCGATTGAGCGAACTACATGGAATGAGGAAATAAACATTATTAGTAATTACTTTTACGGTGCAGGTAATGGTTAGTCACGCGAAGTTAATTATATGTTCACACTATCAAAATAAATAAAAATTGATTATGTTCGGTCTACTACTAGGGCCACCTATAACTTATATACATATTTATAGTACAAATAGAGAGTCTTTGCCTAGAGGGAAAAATCCAAAAATCTCATCATCCAAATATTTTTATTAAATACAAAATCATTCATATTCCTTTAAATAAAGATTCTGTATTTAATAAAAATTACAGGGGTGTCGCGAAAACAGTAACTACGGACTAACTACAGTATAAACGATTACAGATATATAACGATTATATATATTATTATATTAACAATATCATATCAGTCACCAATACTATAAACGAGGTTATAATAATACGTAAATATCGATTTAATCGACTTACGAGGAATTGTAAATCCTGGTAGTTTGATTGATCGAACCACCAGTACTTAACAATACTCGTGGTTCGCTTAATTTTGGCGTTCGCCTTAAGGTGTCCTACCCCAAAGGGGAGAAGGGATTTTCTCCATAATCACCACGCTTGGCAGGCGGCTTGGTAATCGCAGTAGATTTTCATGTTCATTCAAAATTCTGCCACCCATTTTCTGAATTCCCTTTGCTTGTTCTCACAGCGGCCAGGGAACAGGCACAACATCGGCTGTTGTAAAAACTTGGAGTACCTACATATATGCTGTTGAGGGTGGTTTGACATTTCTTGAAATTCGAATTGATACCGGTGTGACGATGTGAAACCTCTTTCATAAATTCTTAATTCTTTCATAATCCATTTCATTCCATTTGATAGTTTGTCATTATTAATTCTAAATTCAAATAACCTGTCATTCCCATATTGTCATTGGATTAGCAAAAACTGCAATTTTACGAAATAATATGTTATAAAATACCTAAATAAGTTTATTACATCTGGAGTCTTTTAAATATATATGATAATACCTTCGTTCGTGGTTGTTTTCATCCGTATTGTTGAAGCACGAAAAGTCTGTGATAATAACCATACTAGAGCCCCAAAGGTACACTCTTACCAAATACCTATATTAAATTGAGAGAAGATTGAATAGAATAGTCGAGTGCAAGATCTCTGTTTATCAACATCTCCTATTGTTCCTGTACTTTTGTGTCCACTGAGGCTTGGTCCCTGGGCTAGTGGAACAAACCCAAACCCTAGGACCGCCTCGTGACACCGGCATGCCGAGCGACCAGCACTTCTGAAATAAGAGTGGCCATGATGACCCAGCTGATAAACGGCAGTGACAGCGATGGGCACCTTGCACCCAAAAGTGCTATTAGCTTAGCATGGTGGAACGCAGACGCATCTAAAAGGTTACCAGTATTAAAATGAAGGACGTCTGCAACCAAAGCCTGACTTCCACACACTTATTTCAAAAAGATAGACGCTAATAACGTTCAAAATACTTGTCCAAAAAGTATGGTGTGCAAAGCAAAATTGATCTACATAAAATGAGAAAGATTACTGTGATATCTAATTTGATAAGAATCAAATTAGATGTAGCACAAAGAGCTCTAGAAAGTTGAGTAAAAAAATGTATATTTTTTTGATACTGAAAAACATTTTTAACATTTTGACATATATTTTTTTTGAAGCTTTGTCTAATAGCCGTACACTTATTGTGTTGCGGATGTTTTTGATGTTCCTTTCATATTATATTACGTTCATAATTATCACCTACGCAGTGTACGCAAAAAACCACTACAGGGATGGCTATTTTTCGGGTACTTCCCATCGGAACTCGATATCAGAATTTCAAATTAACTGATCTCGCTCGGCCTTCCCGTCGGATCTCGAGACCCGTTTCAACTGAAATTAATATTAGTTTTTGTTCCCATCGGATCTCGAGATCCCTAGCAACTCAAATGAATATAAGTTTTTATTCCCATCGGATCTCGAGATCCGCTGCAACTCTAATAAATATTATTTTGTCTTCCCATCAGATCTCGAGATACGTTGCGACCCAAATATATATTATTATATTTGCTTTCTCAACGGATCATTCGAAAATGTTTTTTTTAGTAGGGATAATTGTTTTTACCTGTTTTGCACAACGCTATTGTTTGGAAGGTAGTCATGCGTCCGGAAGGAGAAACTTCGCAGAGTAATAAGATAGTTATAAGTTAACTTGAGATTTTTGTACGACAATTACTAGGAAGCTCCCTCACTTACATCTATTTTGTACATGATAATTTTATTTGTTTTTTTATAAGTTGCTGAATCTAACAAATGATTGTTCATCAATTAAGTATAGCTATCACATTATAAGTACACGACATCGAAATACGGATCATAGATTTAATTGCAATAAAACAAATTTAAAAAAATAAACTTTAAAAATATAAAAAAGGACATCGTGTTCGTATGATCCGTTGAGAAAGCAAAAGTATGAATGTTTGCGCATCACGTAAAAACTACTAAACCGATTGCGATGTGGTTTACACTGTTGGATAGCTTAGGGTTCGACTAAGAACTGGTGTACTTTGCATTTTAATCCGATGATTATATGTCGAGCAATCTATAACAAAACTATTTGGCGGCTGAACAAATTTTGAAGAAATGTATATTGTATTTTATGGGTAGAATAACACGTAGACCCATAAATTCTCGTGGTTCGCTTGATCGAACCTTTTGGATATTAAATAGCAAACTCTGCATAGTTCGATTATTTAATCGAACCATAAGGACCTAAAAATCCTCGTGGTTTGCTTAAACGAACTACGCGATTGAACCTTAAATAGGTTCAATCGCGTAGTTCGTTTAAGCAAACCACATTGCAAGTATTTAGCACATCGAATTAGCATTGCAACTAAAGGAGACAATGCCGCCCACCAATAGATTGGTTACGTTGCCACTGATGTGCGGCGCAGCTGATGAGCCTTTGTAAAAACAGCGTTAGCGGCGCATGAAAAGTCTTCGTGTGAATAGGCTCTAAAACACAAAATACTCCACAGAATTATATAGAGGTATAACACGAAAACTTGACGCGTCAAAGTTTGTCATTACTTCAGTTTCTGTAATACAAACAACACTGTATACCTAACTTCTCTGTTGGTAACAACTTGCGCTGACTCTTCCTAATGTATTCTGTGTTTAGAATAAGATTATAATATTAAGAAGCACGGCCAAGTCGCTGCGCCGCCTGGATCGGAAACTTGTGGAATTGTCCCTGTAACTACGTACCTAGTCACTAACTAATTATAATTGGAGATTAGTTGCTATAAATACCTACAACAATTTCAAGTAACATTGATTTATCAACGAATGATCCATTCAGTGGCCCTATTCACAAATAAGGCCAAAATGTCTCGACTAAGAAACCACCGTTTTCTGAGTTGAGTTTTTTAACACAAGAAAGTGGAAATGGTTGTGATCACAGCAACTTTCATCATGACTGTGTTATGAATAAAGGGAAGGTTTTAGTTACATCTCGATTTCTTCTATTTCAACAGCTAACAATAACACGAATGCCAACAATAAGTTTGCAATAGAAACTAAATAGAAAGAATATTATAATCACTAAGTTAAAAGGAGTTTGATGAGTTTTCGAAGCTAAGTTATAATAGAAACCACCAAGTAAGGCTATAAAAGCATTTATCTTAGTTAGTCGACTAATTATGAGCACTCCACAAGGTTGTAATGTACGTATAATGTGAGTCAAACAACCTTTTTTACAAGTTGTTGTATTCAACTATACGAAACTAAAGTAAGCGCCATTCATGCAAATGCAGATGTTTATTTACATAGTAGTTGCTTACAGTATTTTTTGTTCACTCAAGAACTGCATTGAGGACCTAACTGGTTTTAATTTGGAATACTGGGCAGTACTGTTTCTGAACACAGAATTGGTAATAAAGTCAACATATTATTGTACATGAACATTTTTGAAATCATTATTATTACAACACCAATTGTGCCCACGGGTTTGCCCGCGTGGTCATTTCCCTGGATTAAAAGTTACCTATGTATTACATTACTATGTATTGTATACAAAATTACCTTTGAAGTACCCTATACCCAATTTCGGTCAGCCGTCAAATGTTTTTAGCGATTGCTCGACTTCTACTCGTCGGATTGAGATACCAAGTACACCAGTTTTTAAGTTTATCTGCTTCGCAATCGCATAATTAATTTTTACGTGATGCGAGAACAAACAGTCAGAGAGACTTATTACCTGACTACGGCGAAGCAAGGGAAGTGTCATGAGTTTAACAGTATGTATATATATGTTTATTATGTTTGTATGTATATATGTATGTTTCTACACAATTTCCACATAGAGTCACCCCTATTGGTCCAATTTTGACAAGCAAGGTATCAATCGATTTGTCTTCATTTATAGAGTTTCATAGGATATATTTTACTACCCGACTACAGCGAAGCAAAGAAAGGCTTATGTGTTCAAACTAAAAACTTGGTACGAGTTTGAATAGCGAGGAATGAATCGATTCGTCTTCATCACAAAAATGTCATGGGCTATTTTTTACCCGACCATTAGGGCTTTCGTTTTTGAACTTATCTGTTGTAAGTACCCTAGAACATTTTTCTTTAATTATCTTCTTTGTCTAGAATTTTTAGTACCTATAGCTTTATTATAAGTATAGATAGATAGGTAGACTATGGAATCATATGTTTGCAATTTCAATAAAGGTAAGTTGCACAGAGTTAAATGAGGTATCTAATCTTTATACAAAATATTATAATAAGTGCGTTTTAACAACAAAAACAGAGACATACGGAGTAGGTGCTTAAAAAGCTGATCTTTTGTCGACGACCTTTGTCACACTGACTAATCTACATAAAAACAAAGTAAAAGTATAGCGGGTGCGTGTGTGCGTGCCTGCCTACGGTCACCACGACACGTAATGTTCATTCACAAAGACCCAACCTGTCCCTTGTCCTCTGAACCCATCCTCTTCGTCTTGGCTTATCTCTGTTCATTCATTACCATCTAGTTATATAAAAGTCGACGGTCCGAAAACACATCGCGCCTCCATTTTTTGTCACACCACTTAATTATCTGGATTTATATCACGATAAAATCGATTGACGCTGGTAAGATAAAACTGATTTTTGTATAAAAATGGGTTGGAAAATATCACTTAGGCACACATGCACGAAAACAAAACAAAGTATCTAGTTGGTAATAAAATTATTGTTATCTCTTTCGCGCTACTGTCTGCGTATTTCTCTATCCTACTTGTCTTAAGCCCAAACTGGACACTAGCCCGGACCTAAGACATATGTGCAAGTGGGCCTAGTATTATTTTGTGGCCAAACTATAGGCATTTAGTGCTTTACTGTAGTGTTTACCAGAAGAACCCATACATACCTACTATTGCCAGAGAATAAATAATAGCACTAATATTGCCACGAAGATTTCACGAAGTTAAAGCATAATTATGTCCTAAATATGAGATCATTTACAACATTTCATAATCGACGTCTTATCTTCTATTTATACATATTTAGATAATAGTTGTCTCGACCCGGCTTCGCACGGGTATAGCGCTCACAACGCGACATTTTTCTTACTAAAGCATTTCTATATCAGACGTGATAACTAAAAAAAACCGCCACTAAATGTTATTCGAAATCTTTGGTGCAAACCGTGGTGTTTTTTGACCATTGACAATTACTGCATTATTACTCACGTACTTCATAGGTTTGTTACTATTTGTTTCCATAGCAACATGTGCTTCAGTTCTGTATTTTTTACCTTGGGTTACATTATCGCAATATACGTAGGGATCTCATTTTTTTGTAAAGTAATAATCTGCCCATGTAACTCGCTGATAATGTAGCTTTATATAGGGTTTTATTTTTAAATCGGGTTTGTATTATTGGAGTTTATCCATTACACACAAACAAACAAACAAACAATCAAATCTTTTCTGTTTATAATATCAGTGTAAATAAAGCAGTAACTTAGTACATATATAGTCCTAATATGTACTGTGGCAGTAGGTAATAAAAAGTCTGTACATCAAAGATAATTTCAAAAAAATTGTGTTGGTGACTTAAAATAAGTTACTGAAATATTTAAAAATCGTGTCTCTCTGTCTGTTCGTTTGTTCTCGCATCTCGTAAATACTACTGGGCCGATTGCAATGCGTCTAACGCTGTTGGATAGCTATGACTTAAAAACGAGTTTACTTGGTATTTTAATCCGACAATTAAAAGCCAAGCAATCGATAAAAAACAATCAGACGGAAAACTAAATTTGGTATTTTGTTCATTATAAGTAGGTACTCACACACGTAACGCGTCTTGTTGTGGAATCGTTCGGCAAATTACGACAATTTACGAACATGCACGAAAAAATCCACGCAGAACGCGGTGCGTTACGTGGCCAAAGGTCGTAGTGAATAAGGGCCCTGTATTTAACACATAGGTAACATTCAACCCAGAGAAAAGACCACGCGCGCAAAGCCGCGGGTATAGCTAGTTATCTATATATCTATCTATACTTCTACAGACTTAAGCAGTCAGTAAAAAACCGTCCAAGTGCGTCACGGACAAGCATAGTAAGAGTTCTGTAATCAGGGTCCTAAGCTAACCCAACTGTGAAAACCGCATTGCAATCAGTCCAGTAGTTTTTACATGATACGCCAACAAAGTTTTTTTACGGTTGGATTAAGTCTCTCACTATAGAATTTCAGAGTTGACTCGGCTGTACTATTATTTATTCAGTGCTCGGGTATAAAATGCGTTATCTTGCCCCCCATTCCTGTAAAAATGAAACTAGTCGTTTTTCCAACGTCTCGTTACTTTTTGACGTTTTTTGTATGGCTATTATGTCAAAAGCCTACGGACAGTAAGCGAAAACGGTTCGTTTTAAGATATAGGAACCGACCTTTGGTCGGATATTAGCTCCTTAACTTAGTAATCCTAACCAATAAATAAAAGTGAAACGGTGTCCGTTTGTTTGTTTGTTTGGGGAGCTTTCACGCGATGACGGCTAGACGGATTTCGATGAAATTTGGAATGGAGATAGCTTATACCCTGGAATAAAACATAGGATGCTTTTTATTCAGGAAAATGGTAAGTTTCTACGGGGAAACTGGAAAATGTTAATTACTCTCCGTAGAGAACGGTTGCCATGGAAACGAAGTAATAACAAGTCTGTGAAAAAACATCACGGGCGTTGGTACAGGTCGAGTCATGTAAAAAGAACGCTGGTGGCTAGGCTGCGCATTAGGTGATTTATCGGTCTATTTGGTAGCTAATTCTATCTATTTGGTGGCTATTTGGTTGCGAAAGGCTAATTAATAATTGTTTAAACCAATAGGCCTAGTACTTTTGTACGCGAGTGTACCCATGCGCAAACACATCCCCTCCACTTCCTTCCAGCGTTCTTATTACATGACGTGCCCTATTATTACTATACTTTTGCATTGGTTTTTATACGTTTTATATCAGCTTCACTTTTATGTTTGTATGTTTGTAACCGACTCCTTTGGACGCTATTTTGAAACACTTTTAAACGGTCAGATTTCATTCAAATTTTGCACACCTGTCAAAGACCGATGACAATGCAATAATTCGAAAAAAAAACACTCTTATAAATAAACCAAACTAAAAAGTAGAAAATAAATAATAGTTTAAAAAAACTAAAAAACACGCTTCATACAGAAAACCAAACTAAAAAATAGAAAATAAATTTTAATAGTGTAAATAAGAAGAAAAAAAAATTTAAAAAAAAACGTGGGGTGCTTTGTAAGATATTATCGAAATGATAATCCTTCTTCTCATATCTGTCAATGAAATATTTATAACTATTGACCCATGCACCCAACGTTTTTTTTGAAAAAACACTTTACACAATTAAAATTTATTTTCAATTTTTTAGTTTGGTTTTCTATATAAAGCGTGTTTATTAGTTTTTTTAAACTATTATTTATTAATATTCTAGAAGAACATAAGATATTTTTTTCGCGATAAACTGTAGTCCGCGCGGACGAAGTCGCGGGCGAAAGCTAGTATCTATTATAGCTATTATAATTTTGTTAGTAAAATCGTTTTATGCGCTAGTTTCTCAAATGAATTAAAATGTTTTAGAACTGTAATTTATGTGTTAAAAGGATGCGGTGGGACATAAAACTCGAACAAGAAGCCAAATATTTAGTAAACGGAACAAAACAGGAAAAATGTTAAAGTAACCTCAATAAAATGCAAAAATGGTTACCTATCACAACTGCGGAATTATAGAGCTCCAATTATTATTTTGCCGAAAACGTTTCACTTTTTCATATGTTAGAAATCACAATTCAACTCACATCACAATATTCAGAGGTAGATTTATAATTGTCCTTTTTTGTTTTTATTCAAATACAACAATCGAAACAAAATTATTTGAAGTGTAAATTAAATTTGATGCAAAGTTATAATTTACCACGTTTTTATTAAGTCACTTTCTTGTTTGTTTGACTGTCCGTCATTCCAGGTGGAATATTGCAACTCAAATTTCGCGCTCATCTCGATTAGCTATCCGGCTGAAACTTTCAGGGTACCTAGCTCACAACTCGATGATAATGAAATTAAAAAAGGTTTTTAGATCCTTTTTTTTTCTACATTTGCTGATTTTTGTACTATAGTAAAACACATTGGATACCTTTTCCCAGGAAAATGTCCAACTCCAGGGGCGCAGCTAGTATTGAGTGCTTTACATTCTTTTTATTGATTAACTTTTTAACCATAGTTAGATCTAGATTAGTTGTTTAAGTAAACTAATCTAGTTCAAATAAATAATGAGTTTAGATTTATTTATTTTTGTTTATTATTGAGCACCACCGTCCATGACAATTAACTGTATTCCTCTCCATTCAACGGTTGTCTGGATGAAATCGCTTTAAGCGATAAGACCACCAATTGTACTCTATTTAAGTTAAATGTCTATTCTTGTGTATGATTTAATTGGTGTGCAATAAAGCGTTTATCTATCTATCCATATCATTTCAGGAATGTTCTTGATATCCTGAAAACAAGCATTAACATTATTGAACGCTGGATGTATCTATACTACTTTATATTGATTGATTGTTTTACAGCTGTATAAATAAATAATTAACAGTATAAAATGAGAATAAAAATAAATAAAAATTGAATAAAAAACGAGTAATAGTAAAATTTCTAAGGTAAAGTAATTTTATTTCATTTTGAACGATCTATTTTTATTATCCAAGTAGTTCAACTGCATCATTTTTTTGTACCTTTGTTTGATAAATTACAGGTAACGCCTTTATTTCGGGTATACCATATTGATATTGCTGTCCACAGATTGGACAGGACAATAAGACTTTTGATTTATCAAACACGAGTCCCGCGGCGGTGCAAGACCACATGATGTTACGTGTACCTAATAGATTATTACTTGCAATCATATTTGGTCCGAAACAAAAGAACATTTCACAATGCACAATGCTTTGCAAAGTGGTTATTCATACCAATCATAAAGCTTTCGTGTTATTTGCTAGCTAACTTTATGGGACGGACAAGATGAATGTTAGATTTCCTAATAACTTATCTCGGTAATCGATAACAGGATAATGAACTATTAAGAGTTTGGCATGGCGTGAAATCCCATAGAAATATAGTTTAGTGATCATTCAAAACCTATAAATTAGTTAATTTAAAAAAAAATAAAAAAAAATGTCGTGATGAAAATTAGTACTGGTTATCACAATTAAATGAGTATACAACATTTCGTGTCTATGCTGTTGACCGTTGAAGATTTCCCTAATTAGGAGCCAACCCGGAGAGCAGTATAAATGTCTTGGTAAAACTTCAAACCGGCTAGCATAATATAATGCGTAAAGAAAGTTTCATGTCTGTGCTGTTAACCATTGAGGAGTTCTTTTATCTGGGGGTGTTCCTGGATGTCGATTCAGTTCATGCTTACCATAAAAATGCATTGGCATCGGAACTGAACCAATATGTAAAAATTCAACTCAGTAGGATATGAGTAAGTGGTTCTAACTCAGCTTGCAAAATTTGTCCGAAACAGTCATACATACAAACATTGCAAGTTACATAAAAGCTTTAAAAAATAGATTTTTGTAAAGGAAAATATAGAAATGGCCTAACGATGTTTTAGTTTCTATGAAAATAATATGATTATTATATAATTTTTAGTTTTCAGAACAAAGCATAAGGCGAAGCTTCATTAATACATTTTCCCACGCTAGTTCTGCCTCTATAGTCTGCCACCCGCTACCTGAAACAAGCACTGAGGTGCCTGCGTAACAAGGTTGAATATTGCGAGCGCTGTTTGAACATACAATTTAGATCGGAACTAAATGACGTAAGACACATAAGTTACTTATTTTATTGGCAGGCTAATAATTTAGAAAGGTAAATTTTGTCTTGACAGTGGACAATTAACTATATTTTCTTGCTGTGAAAATTATTTTAGAGATAAAACTTTAGCCGTTGAGTAGAAAAATGAAGATAACACTGAAATAACGTAATTTTTGACAAGGAAATGTATCGAATGAAATTCATTTAATCACGTTTTAGTCTTGAACACGGAGAAATAAAGATTTCAAAGCATACAAGTATGTTAAGTTTCACATTTATTTCTAAGCATACTCGTAGATCAATTTATAAGGCTTAACAAGTTTACACATTAAGAAATGAGTTAAATTGTGTCTTTGAAAATAATTTGTTGAACTTATTTGTTTTTTGGGTATGTAACGATTCGCAAAAAACAGCTGGATTCTAGAAACTAACGTACAGGCCAAAACTCTACAGCGGTGAAAGCTAAATTTTGAAAAGAGGTTTCTATTTATTCTATTGAATATATAAAATAAGAGATATTTCATTTTTGAAAATGTATTCCCACTTTTGGGATAAATTTCGCAAAACCATCTGGTTAGTCAGGGTGTTAATAATGTTAATTACAGGGTGTGCATATAAACATGAAAGTTTGCTAATTTTTTTTATTAAACTACTAAATATAATTAACCTAAGATATTGTAACATTGTATCAGCATATTAAAAAAAATACGATTGTCTATATTCAAATTTTTGGTTACAAAAACGATAATCCGCGCATCTGCAAAATAGTGAATTGCAACAAACAAAGAAAAGTAATTTCAGTGTATTTCAAACGTTGATTCCTGTGGTTATCAAGGGCTCATCATCATTTCATCATCATCATCATGTCAGCCTCTAGAAGTCCACTGCTGATCATAGGCCTCCTCCAAAGAGCGCCATCACAAGCGATCTTGGGCCACCTTCATCCACCGACTTCCTGTGATGGCTACAATGTAATCGGTTCATCGTGTGGGGGGTCTCCCTACACTTCGTTACTTGTTGTGTCAAGGGCTACTCTCGCAAAAACGGGGTTTATATTGATAGAACGTTCAGTCCAGTGGTTCGTCTGAGAACTAACTGTACGAGCGCTACTTGCCATAGCTGCAAGAGAAAACCTTAAACCCATCATTTCGTTGTGTCTACCGCATTCTTCAACTACAAAGTGGAGGAAGAAATTTATATGAAATAGCCTAATGGCTATCAAGATGGCACAAAACGAGTCTGCAAGGTAAAACGCAGCTGCGGTGTCCGAACACCTGCATTGCCGGCTTCTTAAAAAAAATGACTTTTAGCAGAGCGAAGCGAATCCATGCTTATCGAGTCAAAGTACAATCCAAAGTCTATTGGTATTTACATTAACGATGGAAATGTAGCGTACAATTAAAAAAGAAAGCAGGAAACTATTTTGTCAAAAAATTAAAACAAAGATTCAAAATACTACCATACCTGCATCATACTTAATCGGATTGGAAATTAAAATGCGCAAAGACAAGAACATTATTATGTGTCAGAACGTCTACACAAAGGAAGATTTAGAAATATACGGAATGTCATCAGCACCAACGCCAAAGAGAACGTGAACATGTATTTCCAGTAAAGATAAGCCGTGGGTGCTTAGGCATTTTTATCAGTTGGCACAAGGCCTGATATTTCATATGCTGGGGGGTGTCATCTAGAAACATCGGAGCTCCTACTAAAAAGTATGTAATACTGGTGAAACGCATGATCCGGTACTGGAAAAAACCAACCGAATGTACTGACCTTGTGACGAAGTCTTCTTATTTCTTCAACTACACCTCATTTCATAGCATAGTTGTTCACACACAATTTTCACACTTCCATTCATAAATTTAAATAATTATTTTGCAACATTGTATTTTTTCTTGCATCCATACGATACGCTCATACCTTCAACCCTTATGGTTTGGCAGGAGCTCTAGCTCAAGATGTCGTTCCTGTTTTTCTGGTCTCTATAATAGAAATTCCTTCAACCACTTTCGTTCCTGTCATATCTGTTCCTATAACTACATTATAGTGGACTGCAGATTGTCCCTTGAGCTGGTTGACAACCTTTACGATAAAGTCACCTTCATACTTGGTATGCTACAGCGATGTGCTTACTGACTACAGAAATAAACTCATTCTGTATATCACTCAATAGATTATACTTAATACTAACTCTGCCCGCAGCTTTGCCTGCGTGATAATCTATCTGGGTTAAACCTATCAAAAGTAACCTATGTGTTATTCCAGGCCGAAAGTAGGTACCCAATATGAACAAAATATCAAATTTAGTTCAGCCGTCAAATAGTTTTTTATCGATTGCTTGGCTTCTAATCCTTGGATTAAGATAGCAAGTAACCCAGTTTTTAAGTAAAACCCTAAGCTATCCAACAGTGAAAACCAAATCGCGATCAGTCCAGAAGCTATTACGTGATGCGTGAATAAACAGACAAACACCATTTAAAGTTATTTAAAGACCAAAAGCTTTGTTTTAAAATTGTTTTTGTTCTACAGACTTTTTGTTACTTTTAATACTTTTTTGCTTTATAATAAGTATATAGATATAGATATATACTCGTACTGCGCAGAAGTCTATAGATAGTTCTTAGGTTCTGGCGTTTAATATGATGATGTCAGTGTGAGAAAAGTATCGTATCAAATATGTAGTAATGTATTTTCTTTTGCATAAATTAACAAAATGTAATTAGTCTTCAGTCTTTACCTTCATCATCATCATCAGCCTTTATCTGTCCACTGCTAGATGTAGGCCTCTCTGATGCACGCCATTGAGCTCGGTCTTCAACTCTCCTCATTCATTTTCTTAAAGCCGCTTTTCGCAGTTCGTCCCGCCACCTGGCCACAGGGCGTACTACACTACGTTTGCCTAAAAGTGGTCTCCACTCGAGACCTCGTCAACCCCAACGGTTATCGCTTCTTCGGGAAATGTGACCAGCCTACTGCCACTTCAGTTTGCGTACTCTTAAGGCTATGTCGGTTACCTTGGTTTCTCGGATATCTTCATTACGAATCCTGTCCTTTCGAAAAACCCTAAGCATAGCTCTCTCCATAGCTCGCTGAGGGACTTTAAATTTGTGTACTAGTTTGACCGTGAGTGTCCACGTTTTGGCTCTGTAGGTCATGACTGGTAGGATGCACTGATTGAAGACTTTTTCTTTACACACTGCGGTATGGACAACGAGAAGACTCGACGAAGCTTGCCGAATGCTGCCCAACCCAGCTGAATTCTTCTGTTGGCTTCCTTCTGAAAGTTGTTCCTACCTAATTGCAATATTTGCCTCCCACTGTTAAGAACGGTGCTAAATAACTCCTGAAGCTCCTTTAGTACGTGTTTCCCCCCTGATTTTAGGAACTCCGAAGTTATACCATCTTTATCGTACATGAGTTATTCGATTTTATTTGACACTTTCAAGTTCATCCTTTTTGGTAACCAAATATACTTAAATGACCACGTTTGTTTTATCTATAATAGGTACCTACTTAAAGCAGTACGTAACAAAAAGTATGTACAACGAACAAAAAAAAATGGTTTAGGGGACTTAAAATAAGCTAATAAATAAAAAATTAAATATTGAAACAAATGTTTGTGTCTGTCTGTTTGTTTCTTCTCGCATCACGTAAAAACAGATGGATCTATAGCGATGGGGGTTTTACTAAGTTATTATTACATTAATGAATATGAAAATATATATGTTAAATAATAATTTACAATAATAATACGGAAATAGAGATGGCATATCCATATTCAACCTGCAAAAAATGCACCTTTAGTCTGACAGACGACGATTGTGAATTATTTCCCAATATAGTTGGCGTGCTACAGCAATCAGTGCATATGGGTGACTAATTTAATTTGGGGTAGATACCTACTAGGAGTAGGTGGGACGGAGAACTCCAGAAACTTACATTCTCGAATTCCTTATAACTTGTTGTTTCTCAAACTTGTGTTTCTTTCGAGTGTTAATGGCGGAATAGTTACCATTAGCTATTCGTTTACGTAAACGAGTGTAGTCAAATATAAATAATATGCAAAAAACGCGCCATTTCATGTTCTATACGAAACTCCATAGGAAGTTTAAGTAAAGCTTCCACCACTATTCTGAATCGTGGCTTTTACTGTTCCATTTGATTACATGTCTGACTGAGACCTTTTGATAATGGTTGAAAAAGAATACAATTTGTAATAACTCTTTAGTTGACACTAGCTAAATGCACTAGTCGTGCGGAGCCCAAAAATAACAAAAGAAAACAACGTTTTAACATCAGCGATTAAATCAAGTCTACAAAAAAAAGTATAGTGAACAAGGTTGTGGGTGTTTTATGTAAGTAAAGTAAAAGAATAATACGTGCAAAAATATATTGATTTCTTGGCTTGACTCAGTGCTCTGGAGGTCTAATGTATCGCAAATAGCCTCATATATACGAGTACCGAGTACCCACTACGAATCTACGACAATCCTACGAATATTGTAAACAGCAGTGACGACGAGTACGGAGTACGGACGAGTGAATGTGTGTGCGTTTATGTATAAGAATATAAAACAGCTAATTGATGAGGTTTACTCGAAGAGTAGCTCTTCATATTGTAGCTATTGGTGGTTTTACAATTTACTTACCTAATTAAAACCAAGTTTTACATTTAACTAAAAGAATGGTCATTCGATGCTTCCTTGCTTGTCGTAGAGGAAGTGCTGGCCTCTGGTTTCAAAGTTTACGCTTTTGCGGTATAGTTGGCCGCCCGAGGGCCTCTGACAGGCTTAACGACGCTAACTAATCAATAACTTAACGTGCCCTCTGAAGCATGGAGCGATGGAAAACCGCACAAGTATTTGGCCTGGACCGAACTCTGTATCGTTGGATTCGCACTAGTATACCGCTAGGCTACCATCACTCTACACTCTACAATATGGTACCTTCCATTCCGGTAAACTGAATGATACTAGAGAAATATTAAAACAAGCAGAGGTAGACAAATAAAACGTCATCAAGAAATGATCTGTTCTAGTTAGAATGGACTCCAATACTAAATTATTTGACAATAAGTATGGAAATGTTTCAAGGAGGCCTTTGTTTTAAGAAAAGTTGTTATAGAGAAATAACAAATTAGACGTCTGTTGAGTCGATAAACTTAAATACTAAAATAGCACAAAAAAACATATTAAAATTGGTGTTATTGTGTACCTGCCCACTGTACTAAATCAAACAGGTCTAAAGACTTCATTTTTTTTAAATTGATTTATTTACGAGACATGCAGGTCACTTCCCTGGTGGTCAGAGGAACGCCTGCCCATAACAGTTGCAGCGCCCAACCCAGAACTTGGGTTACAGAATCTTGCGCGTCACTGCACTACACTCGTCACCTGAGACATTGATTTTTAAGTTTATTGCGCGATCCGTTCCTACAAAGTTTAAAAACCCATGACAAATCTGCGCAGACGATTTGGCGGGCAAAAACGACCACTAGGATTTTGTTTTAATCCGCGTGTACGAAGTCAGAGCAGAACCCTACATAAACTAATAAATTTGCATGAAAAAATTGGCCAGTTCTTAAATTTTAGTAAAATTTGGGCAAAGTAGAGTCGAAATACCCCTATGAATTTAAATAAAATGAATTTGGTAATGAACAGTAGCCGCAGCCACAGCCGGTATGTCGATTCACTGGAAATTTATGCGAGGAGGTGCATTTTTAAGAGTTGTGTATCCTTTGTTGTGCGCCTGATACATTGGCAGGGCGATTCGCTCAGTTTTAGTTAATTACTGGGTGCGACTAAGCGCCGCCGCGGACGCTGCCACCGCGTCCTCGCTGGTGGCCACAACACAAAAGCGGGTCGATGCCTTCGATAACGAAGCTGTTTTTATCTTCGTTTTTTAACGCTTTTAATTAGTTAGGAAAATATTCTCAAATAAAAACTGCCCCGAGCGACCGCCAGCCGCCAGTCCTCGATTTAAGGATTGTCTTTGACCGCTGCGAGCCTCGGGCGCACCATAATGGAACGGAATACCTCAGTCATTTCGATTGGCTTCTGTATTGAAGATAACATTAATAACAGTAATTACTTGAGTATATTATTTTATTGACTTTCTTGCTACTTGCTATGGATGGTTGACTATAAAATTAAGTTACAATAAACGTTTGGGATTATCCGTTCTGTTTTATGTTCTTAAACTTAATTCACGAAGTAAATGCTGTTGCGGTATATTTATTACTAGCTGTGCCCGCGGCTCCGCATGCGTGGTAATTTCTCTAGGCTAAAGTTACTCTTGTATATACTCTATTCCAGGACCTGAGATACCAACATTTGATCAAAATTCCTTCATTCGTCAAAACATTTTTTATCTATTACTCGGCTTGTCGTCTGATTGAGATACCAAGTACCCCAGTTATTAAGTCATACAACGCTATCCAACAGTGAGAACCGCATCGCAATCGGTCCATTAGGTTATACGTGATACGCGAACAAACAACTAGACAAACAGTCAGACACGATTTAAACAATGTTATACTCGTATTCTTGTTCAGTAGCTTATTTTAAATGCCCTACGCCAATTTATTTTTTATTTTCTTCATTGCATAGACTTTCTGGTACTTGGTCAAAGAAAAATCATACTAAGTTTATTTGTACATTCATGTAAAGTAAATCTAGATCTCCATTATTTGATTGCATCAGATAACAAAAATAGTTGATCATATCTACACATACCAGAATTGATTAATTTCTTCTATGCATGTACCTACTATGTTCATACCCATAACAACCTGGTCGGCCTACAATAGGTATAGATAAATTATGTCACATTCACTGTGGGCTATGTAGAGATAAGAGATTGTAATGTTCATAGTTATCTCTATCAGGAAACACGAAATGATAGAAATTTTTGACCTAAGTAAGAACCTGTAAATGCATGCGGATTTATATTGGTAAATTATATTTTCATTATATAGCATTCTAGGTCCATTCCACTGGTTTCGATAAATGCTAGGCAGACTGACAAATACACTAATATTTCAAATGTTTGTCCTGTTCGCCCAGGTCCAGGATGAGCGGGAGAGATGACACAGCATGAATTTGAAATAAATTCATTGATTTTGAACGACATACAAGATGTATCGAAATAGCTCTTGGCAAGAATCTAGATCAACTAAAGAACTATCTTACAAAACAAATTTCGGGTCGATATTCATAATAGTTTTTAAGATATTTCGATTTAAAACCGAAACAGAGCAAAGTTTCAAAAAACTTTTGGTCATTAAAATATAATGTGATGGTGTTTTCTTCAGGTGAAAACCTAGTTCTAAGACTAGAGATATTAGCTTTTGTGACTTGACTAGAAGTATTACATATTTTACTACAGATATATAGGGCTTTTATTGCTTACGGCGTCTAAACTATTTTTACATATTTTTAAATAGTAATAGGTGATCTTTTACGGCTCTGGCATGAATGGCAATCATTTTACTTTTTCATTATTCGATCATTTTAATTTTTTCATCATTTATTTGATTGTCTTTTTTAATTAATATCTATGAAAGTAGAGGCCTTCCAGACATGAAAATTGTTTTTATGAGAATATAACAACTTTCTGTCCTAATAGCAACTATACATCATGATTAAAAAATCGTTATTATGAAAATATGGATTACAAATAAGAGACATGTTTTTATTACAGCTTAAATTATAGCTTAGGATCTGTTCATTTAAAGTTAATAAACGACTAAAAGGAGAAAGGTTTTCTGACTTCTTTAGAATTCTTTTAAAGAAGTCAGTAAAGTCTCATTTTTATTTCTTTTTAATGTTTTCATCAAATTTTGCTATAATAGCAAAACAACAATTGTTGCTTCATGACTCTAAGATTTCTTTACATATTTGGGTGTATTTTTTGATAATTTGAATGGCGGCATCAAAATTGGATCGGTACACTTTTTAAGTAATTTTGTAGGAAAAATAATAAATAACGAACGAATAATAATTGAATTTGAACGAAGTAAAAATATGGAGCTTACTTCCGCTAAACTTATTCCGCAACCAATTTTTTATCTATACTTATAATAAAACTGTAACGGGTCCAATTCTGTACATTGAAGATACTTTGATATTTTTTTTTGGACCTTACTCTTGGTTCGATACTGAAGCCAAAACTGTATTTTTTTCATTTTTGTCTGTCTGTCTGTCTGTATGTATGTCTGTATCTTGGCTAGGCATCATGCCGAAACTACTGAATGAATTTAAGTGAAACTCGGTATGATTTGAGTTCATACTACTTGGCAGGACATAGGCTACTTCTAATCCCGAAAAATGAAAGGGTTCCCGCAGGATAGGCGTTGAAAGTTATTTAAGAGAACACGTATCATGCTGAAACTACTGGACGGATTTTGTTGCAACATGGCACAGTCATCTATCTATACTATTGTGACGAGGTCCAAACCTCTTTCATAATAATACTCTTTTGATATCTAAATTTTTTCATAATCTATTTCTTTTCATTTTGATAGTTCATTATTCATTCTAAATACAAATATCCTGTCATTCACATTGATTTTTGGTCAAAATAGAAAAACATTCCATTTTAGTGTTTTCATTGATTTAATTGGAAAATATCAAAACCTCTTTCATAATAATACTCTTTTGATATCTAAATTCTTTCATAATCCATTTCTTTTCATTTTGATAGTTCATTATTCATTCTAAATACAAATAACCTGTCATTCTTAAATTGTCATTGGTTCGCTCAAGTCTGGTTCTTGGACCTAACTTTTAAAGAAACAGAATAAAAAATAAATAAAAAAAAGAATATGCTAAGGACAAAAAAAATTAGTAGAAATTAATAATAAAAATATATATAATATGGGTAATATAGTTAAAATAGTAAAATAATTAATTAAAATATTGAAAATGTTGAGAAGTCTTTTTAATTTTTATATGAAAATGTTTATTAACAATGTCAATATACAATTGATTGGATTCCTAGATGCATTCAAATTCATAAATCACACATTCATTCATCATCATTCATAGTCTTATTCCCATTCCTTGGAAATAAAACTCATAAGAAAGAGGAACCTTATATATCAATAAGGTCACTCGTGGAACCAATACAGTGTAGTGTAGGCCTATTTATACAGTCCCTATTCGCTGATCAGGGTGATTATGTGAGTGTATGTGTGTGTGTATGTGTGGTGAATGTGTGGTGTGTGATGTGTAAATGTATTTATGTGTATATATATATATACAATTAGTTTGCCAAAATGGCTAAACGTACCTTAGGGTACGACGTGCCTGTAGCACGTGTATGTACATAATAAACGTTGTGTTAGAACGTTAAAATAATATGAGTAAGGTAGGTAGGTAATAGCATATTAACTATAAAATAATACAGGTTTTGTGACCTAGGCTTGGTTTATAGAGTAATCACATTTGCCGCTCTTTTCAGTGTTGGTAGTTTTGTGTGTAGGTCTAGTAAATAATAATATATAGAACTTGTTTTCGCTTTAAACTGAACATTATGTATGTAAAATATAAAAAATTACATAGCTAATAAGTAGGGTATTAGCTACCATAAGTACCAAATAATTAAAGTATGTAGTAAGTAAAATAGCACTGAATAGCAATACGTAGGGACTTGAAGTCAATATTCATAATGAATCCGAAAAGTTAATGAAGTGAATAAAAAAAAATAGGCTAAAAATGTGGACATTACTCCGTAAAGAGAAATTACATTAAAATTACATTATTTACAACATAAATACAAGGTTATTTGTAAGTAGGGAACCTATAATTGTCATTAGTAGACATTTAAATGTATGGTAAGGTACGGGAATATAAAAGCAATGTAACTTTCATAGTAAGTACATAATGTATGAATGTATCCTGTTCAAATGTATACGGGATTTGAAAATCCTGAGTATTGGAGCTATAACGTAAGGTCGATAACCTTGAACGTAAATTTTCTGGAGTATCTGTTGTATAGACCTCAGCATTTCGACATTTTAATTCATATATGAATTCTGGTTTATAATCCTATTTAGATGCGCAGGTTCATTTTTATTGATATGAGACTGGCAAATAAAACTATGATTTACTTCCTAAGTAACGTTACGTTAGGTGCGATAGTAACACTTTAATAAAAATAAAAAGAATAATCAAAAAAATAGCGTTAATGCAACTACGCGTTAATGCGTCACGCATAATAACACGTCAAAGTTTAGCGTAATTCGGAACTAGTTAGGCCGATAGTGAAATTCGGAACAAAGTACGTATTAATGAAAATGTCTTACTTACATGAATGACTGGAATGCAAATATAAAATACACTTGAGTATAAAAAACTGTTCTGGGTTTGCCAAATAATCCAATCCAAATTTAAATCAAGATGGCCTAGTGCCTTTTAGAATTTTGTGGGGCGACTTAAAATTGAACACTGATTAAAAAAAAACAGTGTTCAATTTTAAGTCGCTTAGGACGAGGTCCAAAACTCTTTCATAATAATACTCTTTTGATATCTAAATTCTTTCATAATCCATTTCTTTTCATTTTGATAGTTCATTATTCATTCTAAATACAAATATCCTGTCATTCACATTGATTTTTGGTCAAAATAGAAAAACATTCCACTTTAGTGTTTTCATTGATTTAATTGGAAAATATATCTTTCGTCCTACCTTCGCTAACACTAATATAAAAAATCTGAAAGTCTGCTGCTCTGGTTTGAGGAACATCGTTGAGCGCCCGATCGCGTTGCACTCGATGAACGGCTTCGCGCGGAACTCTTTTAGGCAAGAGCCAAGCGATATCAGACTCTGGCCTGCCGAGTCTGCTCCCGCCGTGTGCTAGAATCAAGCGGAAGGAAGTTCCTGTAATTCTATGTCACTGAGGTTTGTGTCCTGGAATAGTGGGAGCAACCCAAACCCGGGGACCGCCTCGTGACACTATAATAAAACTGTAACTGGGCTAAATCTGTACATTAAATATTTTTTGAAAATTTTAATTGAGATAAACTTCAATATCGATATGGAGTGCAAAAAGGTTTTATTTTTATTTTTTGTCTGTATGTCTGTCTGTCTGTATCTTTGAACACGCATCACGCTGAAACTACCCGACAGATTTTGATGCAACTTGGCACAATCATAGCTTATGTTATGGATTAACTTTTAGAATACATTTTATCCCGAAAAAACAATGGTTCCCGCAGGATAGGCGTTGAAAGTTATTTAAAAAAAACATGTCACTACTGAAGATCTGCATGTAAGTTTGTTCGCACATCAAGTAAAAACTACTCTATCGATTGCAATGCAATTTTCACTATTCACTATTGGATAGCTTAGGGTTTGAGTTAAAAACTGGGATACTTAGTATCTTAATCTGATAATTAGATGCCGAGCAATCGATAAAAAACTATTTGACGGTTGAACAAATGTATAATAAATATTATAGGTATTTTTGGTCCTGGAATAACACGTATGAGTTACTTTTAAATGAAATGACCACGCGGGCAAAGCCACGGGTACAGCTAGTCTTAAATATTTTAGTTTGTATATAATAATTATGTTCCTTCAAATCTCTGTGAGTCTGAACCTTTTTGAATCATTATTACTTTATTTACAAGGATAGACATCCGGTGTAGTTCTAAAAGAATATGTTAAAAACTGGTTAAGTATTTTTTAGTGAATCCACACGAAGTATTATATTTATTTTAAGATATTATGTTATTTGAACGCGACCTTTGCACGAGCGTCTCTTTGACACAAACGTAAATAAATTTGATACAATAATATTTATTGAATTTTCTAATTAATAAAATTATAATCTTTTAAGAAATATATTCACTGCTCAAAGTAGGTGTTTTATCAGCGCGCATTTGATTACCAGTTTTCATTGCTAATAACACTCGCGCAAGGGTCGTGTTCAAACAAAAATAGCTCTTCTAACATTCTGAGAACTTTGAATGTAATTTTGTTAGGTACAACAAATGATAAGCTATCCTTTAGCCATAAAATAAATTAGTAATCACAGTTTAACTTTTGCAATAGAGTACAAAATCAGTAAAAAATATATATGATTTTTACACCAATTTCCACGTATATTTTGTATGTATATTTCGTAAATATTTTTAATGGAATATATTATCTAAAAAACTATTATTTTCAATATACATTCATTATAGAGAATGAATGTATTTTTATATCTAGAAGGCTTCTAATTCCGTAGATGTTAATTATTAAAAGTCTATCAAATAAATTGTACACCTGGGAAAGCAAAATAGATGCCATTAATAGGTAGTGGGGGTTGCAGCCCCTCCTTATATTTTTTAACGTCAAAATTAAAGTCTCCGAGTCTTGTGTTCAGACATATTGTATATTCGATCGATTTAGATCTTATTTATACATACGATGCCTAATATACTCGAAAATGATAACACGTAGGTAACTTATACATTTATTAACCTAGCTGGACTTATTAACAACGCTGTCATTACTTAATAACAATTGATAAAAAAGACCAACAACGAATCACATAACAAAACGATCAATAAAAAAACAGACTTATTATCTTAATAACAATGAAACAAGTTCTTCAGTGCAGATAATGACAACTAAGGTAATTATAATTGCTACGGCTGAGAGTCGTTTGGATATGTTTCATAATTAGAATTCATGAATAATTAATACCACAATAGTACTTAATGCATTCTCAACAGTGCTACAATCAAGTCATTATGAAATCTTAAGTATGTATGCGTTTGCGTCGAAAGCAATTGTTTAACATATGATATACTCAAGTATCATATCATTAAACATCACTGTTTTGCCGTGTATTATTCATTTTATAAGGGAACGCTCTCGTATACTAGCTAATAACATTGTATTAAATAATAATATATAATTAGTATCTACCTGCTACAAAGATAAAGGAGGACGGAGTTTTTAAAAGCTGTTTACAATCAACCGTAAGTGGAGGTACAAACAGTTGCAAAAGTATTTTGGAAATGTACATTTTGGTTGGTATTGGTACCCAATATTATATGACAATGAATAGTAATAAAATCAACTCTGCTAGAACTCCTTGATAAAAAATATAGGCGTAACTACTAACGGGCTACTACTACTACGTTATCAGAAATGGTACTTCTGGGCGTATGATTCTAGTGCCCATTCTACCATGCATTCTACCTGAAAATATCTTACCTAGTAGTATTTAAATTCTAAATATTATTTTTAAAAGGTTTTATATAACTTGCAATGTTTGTATGTATGTATGTTTGTTTAGGTCAAAACTTGCAAGCTAAATTAGAACTACTTCGTCTTATCCTACGGAGTTGAATTTTTGCATGTTAGTTCAGGTCCTAATAATGCATTTTTATGGTAAGCATGACCTTAATCGACATCCAGGAACAAAGAAACTCTTCAACGGTCAACAGCACAGACACAAAATATTGTGTACACATTTCATTATGACAACTGGTTTGCAATTTTACCATGACATGGATGCTGCCGTTGAGGAGTTCCCTAATCAAGAGCCAACCCGAAGTTGGCTCTTGATTAGGGAACTCCTCAACGGTTTACAGCATAGACACGAAATGTTGTATACGCACTTAATTGTGATAGCCCGATCTAATTTTCATCATGACATGGCTACTGTATAAAAGTTATTTTTAATGTTTTTAAATGAACTTATTACATGTAAGTAATTAGGCCAAAATGCAAAGTTTAATTAATCACACATCATTATTGAGTAACAAGTGCAGTTGCATTACTTAAATAAGCGCAAATGTATTTTTGTCACTTTTATGTCTGTGTAGAGTTTGCTAAAAGTTGATTTTCTAAGTAACGATATGCTGTACGCAGCCTTAGACCGGCTGAGTGAACCGAATGAGATGCGTGCAAACTAATAAATTCCAGATAGGTTTCGATTTGTCCAGTTTCGTTTTACAAACCGTTGCCGGTTAAATAGGTATATTGTAATGACTTGTGAGCATGGTTGTACTGCGGACGTTGGGCTCGTTACCACGTTATCAGGGGCCCGCGCCGCGATGCTTATCTTGACAGGCACGTATGTGACCACCTCTCGGATCCTTCGTCATCGACACCTTCGTACAATAAATTGACCTTGTTAACCCCCTTTGTACAACAGAATTTGGATTCATCGTCTTTGACAAGACAGGTGCAATGAAAAAAGGATAAGGCCTAGTCATTTATTAACAATTATAGTTTTATTATAGGTGTTGCGAAGAAGTATGATTTATTATCCTATTGTAGACGAAAAATATTTGAGGACCTAGAATACAAAATTAAACTAAGTATCAGATGCCCGCATGGCATTCTATGATTTCCCGTTTTGACTTTTTGGGCTTATTGTTTGTTTGAAGGTTTATTATTTGATGAGAGTTTATTGTTTGTTCACGTCCGTAGGATTCAGCCCTCTCATGTCGTGTTCCATCATTATGTTTAGGGAAGCTGTCCTGATGAGTTATAGGATACATTTGTGTTGAAAGGGTAGACCGTGATTGAAATCATGGTGTTTCTGCATCGGAAGCCTTGCATCGGAGGGTAGCGGGATCCGAAGCACGGTGTTCTCTGCTGGCCGACAACAAGTTGTAAGGGGCCCAAATATTAATTTAGCCAGCTACGAAAGGCTGCCCCGCCGCTTGTGTAAAATCCTGAAATGATTCATTGGGCCGGCTGGCGACCGGATGTGAGAAACTGATGAATAATTTCAGAGGGTTTCGGGCATCAACGCAGTCTCCGCACAAGTTCTCCAACGTTGTAGTTATACCTTGACCTCTGTGGGTTAGCCATTACGACATCTCTTTTGCCAACTCGTCCAATCTATTCACACTCATCATGGAAAAATTCTTAAGAGTAATAGACGCGTGTGGAAATACAACTTAGCATATTAGGACGAGATGCGGCAATTCCTTGCATCGTACCCTTGGCGGCAAACATGTTTCACTTCCTAGGACCCGTCAACTTGCACGTCTTATGTTACAGAGGTAATATGTCAGGCAATGGAATATTTCATTCCATTCAGTTATAAACCCCTTTTCAGCAAAGCTCAGCCATGGTTTAGATAAGTCTGTGGCTATAAAGCATGTGGCATATCTGGACTGGGCTGATGCTCTGATATTCGGGCTAAGAAGATGGATCACTGGCTCACACTAATGGAGAGAAAGCGAATTTATTTGCTTCTCTTTTTGCAGAATCTTTGCATCTAGAAGCTACTGGCAAGATAACTTCCTGCCTTCCTCATTGCGGGCTTTTTATGCCAAATTACGCATGCGCCAGAAGGAGGTCGTGTGATCGGCAATACGGATTTCGCCTAAACCAGTCTACTGGGGATCTTCTCGCGCATGCCACTCACCTACTGGCTACAAGCGCCACACCATGCATCTCGATGGAAAAACGAGATGCATGGTGTGGCGCTTGCCGTATCTCTTGATATATCGAAGGCTTTTGATCGCGTCTGGCACGATGGCCTTTTAAACAAGCATATCATATGGATCACTTGTTGGTTTATACGATTAGATAGCAGATTTTTGAGGGAATGATCTATTCAAGTAGTAGAGGGCTGCTCGTCTGATCAAATGCCTATCGATGCCGGTGTATCTCAGGGATCGGCTCTCGGCTACACTGTTTTTACTCACATTAAAGACCTTTTGAATCCCGGTATCTTTGGGTATGCAGATGACAGTACTGTTATTGAGGGGTACTTTTCCAATGCTCAAGCCAGCTGCGACGTTGTTCAGCTTCAGAGAGAGGCTATAGTAGACCGTTTGAATTTAACCTTAGAAGCCGTGTCCGATTAGGGCGATGCTAACCTGGTTAAGTTTAATGCTACTTAAACGCAGGCGTGTTTGTTCTCTGCTAAAACGCTCTTTTAAACCGATCTCTGTCTTTCCGTTGTGTAAAAATACCTTGAGGCCACCATCTGGAGCTTTTGGGTGTCGATCTCACATCAAACCTGAATTTTGGGTCTTACATTGAATCCAAAGTCAAGGTAGCTGCAAATAAACTTGGTATTATGTCTAAGGTTAGGCGGTACTTCACGCCGGGCAGCTTTTGAATCTTTATCAAGCACAGGTCCGATTTTGTAGGAGTATTGCTGTCATCTCTGGGACGGTTCTGCCAAGTATCAGCTCAAAGCTTTAGATTCAATTGAGATACATGCTATGAGACTCATTAGGGATGTCACTCTGGTAAAGAGTAAGCTTCAATGTCTGGCGCATCGACGTGAGGTCGCAAGCCTGTCGCTACAGATTGCATTATGGAGAGTGTGTACAAGATCTGCACAAGGGGGAAGAGGGGAGGGGGGAGCTTCACCTATCCATCACCGTACAACTAGCCGATCGACAAAGCGCCACCATTTTATGGTTGGAATATATCGCACAAGCACGAAGCGTTACGCTACTTTATTTATTATAAGAACTGCAAAGGAGTGGAATGCCCTGCCCTCGTCATTGTTTCCGGTAAAATATAACCCAGGTGTGTTCAAGTCAAGAGAGAATAAGTATCTACTAGGCAAGCGTACTACACCTTCGACCACATCATCGCTTTCCATCAAGTGAGATGGTGGTCAAACGATTGCCTAGTCCGCAATAAATTAAAAAAAAACAATGATCTTAGTTATAGTGAAGGGCGCTCGTACTTTTACAGTGTACGAGTATAGCTGCCATGTTGCTGAAGTTACTGTTGTCCAATTTTCGGAATATAGTAGTTAAGTTGGGCGAATCATCATGGAAAGTTGGTTTTGAGGAACCGTGTATCTTGCACGCGTTCCTCAATTAATCAGGAGATGAAACCGGCCATTTTCATTTAAAAAATTGCAATATAAGTATTTTGTTTCGCCCGCGCTCGCTTTGCGCCTGTAATTTTTAGTGTAGGAAACCTTACTATTGATTTTGGATGGGTAAAAAATGAAAGCTAATTTAGAACCCAGGAGCATTTTTAATGTTATATTTGTATAATTAAGTAGTAATGTAAATACAAATTAATTTATTCATTTTGTCTGTGTTATTGTATTAATATGAGCGCTATTTGTATTTAAAAAAGTGACATATGACTGCTCATTTTAAGTTATTTTTTATTGGTGCATCGCATGTTTTGTAGTAATGTTCAGTACAAACTGATATAATGAGGTTCATTGCTCGACTTCGTGCCGATTGTAAGCGTGCACCTATACTAGTTTGATGACATTATGTTACTCGTAAAGATGAATGAGTGCTCACTCAGACGAAACATGGTCTGAATGTAGTAAACCAGTCCAGGCAGAACGTGTTGATTTCAGGAATGCTGATCATCGAACCGCTGAATCGTCATGATGGCCAGCCGTGAAAATGAGACGCTAGGCTAGATACCGGGTCTATTTTATTCTTAGTTTATATTAATACATGACAAAGCACCTTGAATTTGACATGCGTTTAGTTATATAATTTTAAAGTTGCTCTTGAAGGCAGCAAACTAGATCTTGTAAGTACCCAAATATGATATGCTTTGTAAATTATATAATGTTGATATCATCTATGATTAATTATAATTTTTGTGTTTGTATTAATGTGCCTCCCTGATTTCGTGATGTCACAAATAGGTTCTGACTGAAAATCAGTGCCAAGGCTTTGGCCTACGCGTTTGCTGAGTCAGGACCTGTTTGCGACTTTTGTAAACAGGTATATTTTGTTATATACTGTATATTTTCGTATATTTTCTTATTTTATATTTTGTTTTTGTTAACGTTTAATATTTTATGTTGTCAGAAATAAATGTATTTTCTTCTGTAACTATTTTAACAATTGGCTCAATACTGCAATTAGGTCCTCACATCTGAGTTTGGGTGCAAGAATGGAGCCTTCCTGCCCGAGTGTCCTATATAAATCATCCCTTTGATTCTACTAAAGTCCAGTACAACTTGGGCAGCTCAATCCAGACACCACGATATTTCAACCAAAAAATCCCATATCAGGACACAACAGTTGAAATATCGACTCAAAAATATAGTAGTTCTTTCGAGTAGTCTGTGCTCCGCTGCATTTGCAGTCAACTGACTTTTGTGGCAAAAACAATTACAGGTAAGTACTATACTTTACATATTTAGACTACTAATGGTTCGCACCAAACTTATTAATCCTAGTGAATAGCGATGTACCGTTATTTTAAGTTAAGCTAATAATTTTTTAAAGATACAATTTGGATCACGGACGGGAATTGAACCCGCGTCCATGCCTCTAAGCGGCAATTGCCAAAATTATTAGATATTATTATGTTCTCGCTATGTAGACATTAAAGCTTAATCATAAATTGTACATTATGCACCAAGGGGATAAAGCAGTGTCTTACGTCACGGGTGGTATATTGGATCCTGAGCGTAACGAGGTTGTTTACAGTTAACTCCTGAGCTAAGCAAGGTATTTAAAGTCCCAGGTGAAGCGAGGGGTCCAATATGCCTCCCATGACAAAAGACAAGCTTTATTCCCGAGGTGTATACTCTACTTTTCATACCTTCTGCGAGACAATAAAAACAGTAAATGCACCATATTCTGCTTGGCTTTCGAGTTGATACTAATTGTTGGAAATAAACTAAAAGGGCGGATTCAGACACAGCCTTGACTCCTTCTGTTGCTCTCGACGGATTAAAATCGTTATAGGCTGTTTCGTATTTATCTTTTGATTTTCCTGTAGTAGATTATCAAAATCATCCCTAAAGTGTCTGATTTAATAAACTCTAGAGTCAAATCACTGATACGAGTTATATACGGAATTGTTAAAATAACACCAAACACCGTCATTTGTTTCACATTCATAAATCGCGTCATGTTTTTTTCCAAAGCTTTTTTTTAACTTCACTTGTGTGTATCTATCTATGTATCTAACTACGTATTTATATCTGTCTTAGAATCTTGCAATTCAAATTTCGAGCACTTTTTGATTAGCTATCCGGCTTAAACTTTCAGGGTGGCTAACAAGTAGACGAAAAAGAAATTTAAAAAAAAGTAGCAACAAAATTTACAAATAAAATTTGTATATGTAATTTAAAACATCTGTCCTCTTCTCACTTCTATTCAACTCAACTCAAAAACATAGAAAACAAAATTTAAAATTATTTCGAATTGTACGAACAAAACCCTTTCATATGATTACCCTACGGAGTTATCTGTCCCCGCTTCACACAATATCGTTCGGGCGTTACTTTATAAACCGAAAGACAAGAGCAACAAAAATACAAAACAAATAAATATAAAATACTCGTTGAACACGAATCACGATGGTACGTACGTTTGATGAAAATCAAACAAATAAATCGTATAATGTCTCGGGGCCCTTAATAACCAGGAGGAGGATTGTTAATAGACCTACTAGTTTAGTAATAAAGACAAATAACTGATAACCACCGTCCCTTACCGTTATTCCTCTCCGTGCACGGTTGTCTGAAAGAGATTGCTCTGAGCGATAAGACCGCCCCTTGTGATACTCATTGTTATACTTTATTTTTAGATATAATTTCTCGTTGTACTTGTGGTGTCCAATAAAGAGTTAATCTATCTATCTATCTAATACCACAGAGTTCGGAGTAGTACGGAAGTTATAATACCATAATAATATCAAAGCTTGAATAGTTTTATTTCATACGTGGGTTCTATATGGGCGCCAGCAAAATTATTTGCAAGGGTTGAGATTGTGCATTATATGAGTAACCTATATCTATAAAGCACGAGCAGAACTAAAAAAAAATGAGTTATAGGTTTCTATCAGGTACAAACAAAGTAACTAAGTCAGCCGCATCGAGTGCGAAATGTATTTAGCAATGTCTATTGGTGCACAACTTAATTCTATATCATTTATAGTTAGAAATTATCATAATCATAACGCGAGCACGATAATTTTGAGATTGTAGGTCAGCTTTCCTATAATGAAGTACCCAGTACTATTATGGTTTCTCTGCTATAGTGTGAGCACAGCGAAGCGAGCGCGAATATTTTATTGCTTGTATCAGTGAATGAGTATGTAACTCAATCACTGATCCATATATATTTATTATTGCTAGGATCAGCCAAGCAATAATAAATATAATCATACGGTACTTGCTGATGCCTGCGGCTTCGCACGCGTTTTAATTTCTGTAGGTTAAAAGTGGTGGGCTATTCCAGGACCTATATACCAACATTTGATCAAAATTCCTTCAGCCTTCATTAATATTTTTATAGATTGCTCGGCTTCTACTCATCGGATTGAGATATAAAGTACCCCAGTTTTTAAGTCAAACCTTAAGCTATCCAACAGTTGAAACCGCATAGCAATCGGTCCAAAAGTTTTTACGTGATGCGCGAACAAACATATAGACAGACAAACAGACAGACACGATTTTTTAAAATGTTACTTTCTTGTTCAGTAGCTTATTTTATGTACCCTAGACCAGAGGCGGCTCGTCCTAAGGAGCGCTGGTGCAGTGGACTCCCACAAAAAAAGTTATAAAAATGAGTTATATTTTTATGTTCTTAATATATATTTTTCATAAGTAATCAGGCATTGATTACCCTTTACACTCCGAGCTGAACACAACATTCCACTTGAAGCAATTACTTTCAATAAAAAGATTTTGGTGTAAAGTACTTCGATCACAGAAAAAGGTGAAGTTGTCGTGAGTGGAGCGCCAGCGATTCCGCTCCTATGAAAGAAAGTATAGTACAATGGCCAGCACGGAAATCAATGAGTGCCAAAAAGAAAATTCTACACAGCCCGGCACGTGAAACAAAAGATTTTGTATGAGAAGTTAGCAAAATCTGGAGCGGCGCTCTTGCGCTACGTTGCCAGCTTATCGCGGTGACCGATGACCGCGCAACGTTGCTATTGAGGCGCGGTGTTGCCGGTTCTATCACGAAAAAAAAACGTCATTCGTCCACCTACCATTCACTTTACGCGCGAATACAGCAGTTATGCAATTATGCAATGAATTACCTAAAAAAAAATTGTGTGTGTGTAGTTTATGAATAAAAATGGAACAATATAGTGTGTCTTTTATAAAAAACTGTGAAAAGACTTTAGAGGTACGTCTCGAACTAAAAGCAAATGGGCAATATTTATATTTATATTTTATACTAGCTGTAACCGCGGCTTCGCACGCGTGTTGTTTTCTTTGGGTTCAAAGTACCATAATGTGCTATTCCAGGACCAATATACCAACATTTGAACAAAATTTCTTCAGCCTTCAAAAATACTTTATCAATTGCTCGGCTTCTTACTCACCAGATTGAGATACCAATTACACCAGACTTAAATCAAACCCTAAGCTATCTAACAATGAAAACCACATTGCAATCGGTCTAGTAGTTTTTACGTGATGCGTTAACAAACAAACATACAGACAAACAGAAAGAAAGACACGATTAACAAAAAAATAATTGTTCAATACCTTTTTTAAGCACCCAAGATTTTTTTCATTTGAATTTATTTAGTAGTTTGGGTGCGATGCGCGGTCAAGATACGGAAAAACAGACATACAAAATTAAAAAGTAAAACAGTTTGGCTTCAGTCTCGAATACAGAGAACCACCCATAAAATATTTTTTATTACTTAAATATTAACATAACTTTGGACACATATCCCACAGAAACCCTTTACTTTTCGGGATTAAACATGTCCTCAATTTTAACCCATCATATAACTTAAGACAGTGCTAAGTTGCATCAAAACCCGTTCGTTACTTTCAGCATGGTACGTGTTATTTTAAATAAGTTTCAACCCCTAAATAATAACCCATACATTTTTCTATATGTAAAGTATCCTATGTCCTATCATTGAGTATTTTCGACGTAATGCACTTCCAAGGTACAGACAGACAGACGGACAGACTGAAGACAAAAACTTAAAAAAATACAGTGTTGGGTTTAGTATTGAATATAGAAGGCCCCCAAAAAAAAAACATAAGATCTTTAATTTACAGAATTTGGGACATTATCCCGCAGGAACTCTTTATTTTTTCGGGATAAAAAGTATCCCCAATTTTAACCCATCATATAAACTATGACTGCGCTAAGTTGCATCAAAATCCGTCCCTTAGTTTCAGAGTGGTAAGTGTTTTTCGAAATAACTTTCAACCCCAATCCTGCGGGAACCCTTTCATTTTTCTGGATAAAAAGTAGCCTATGTCCTACCTCGTAGTATGAACTCAAATCATACCAAGTTTCATTGAAATTCATTCAGTAGTTTCTGCGTGATGCCTAGCCAAGATACAGACAGACAGACAGACAGACAGACAGACAGACAAAAATGAAATAAAAACAGTTTTGGCTTCAGTATCTGATCTAGAGTAAGGTCCAAAAAAAATTCAAAATATCTTCAATGTACAGAATTGGACCCGTTACAGTTTTATTATAAGTATAGATAATATTGCTTTACTACAACATTTCATGGAGTTTGCATTAGAATCAATATTTGGTGAAAGTATGAAACTTTTGAAAATTGTATGTACGATTCCCATGACCTCAGTAGAATGGGAGCGCTGTTTTTCGACTTTAAACAAAGTTTAAACGTTTACGCGAAACGCAATGGCGCAAGATCGCCTGAATGCATTGTGTATGATAAGCATAGAAAAACGATTGATTAATTCCATCACTGCACTGACTTTCACAAGAAAGTGATGGATGTTTTCGCTCACCAAAAAGACCGGCGCATGGAGTTTTTGGATAAATAAATGATAAGCAAGATATTTTCTCTGTTTTATTTTTTAGTGAACACCTACGAAAAATTTTCACGAGCCGCCTCTGCCCTAGACCATTTCTGTTTTAATTATCTTCTTTTTACAGACTTTTTCGTTCCTATTGCTTTATTATATGTATAGAAAATTAGAAATAGCCATAGATAATAGAAAGAGCATATACCGGGAAAGAGCTACGAAAAATGCAATAATGTAACCCAAGGTATCAACAATACAGAAAATAATGACATGTTGCCATGAAAACTAAATAATAACAAGTACTTATGTCAGGTGCGTGAATAATAATGCAGTTGTCTATGATCAAAAAACACCACGATCGTTACTGCCAAAGATTTTGAATCACGTTTAAAGCAGCTTTTTTTGAAGTTACGGCTGGTATTGAAATGCTTAAAGTAAGAAAAACGACGCGGTGTGAGCGTTACCCGTGCGAAGCTGAGGCAAGTCACTGGTAGTAAATAAATTAGTTAAATTGTGAAAGCCAGGGGAAGCAAGGGGTTGCAAGTGTACCTCCTTGCACCCCCCTTGCACTAAGAAGATTCGTTTTGTAGTAAACAATTCCATTCTATCTAAATTACTAGACTAGAAGGTCCCAGCTGTTATTTATTAATAGCAGTCGTTAAGCCATGTCAGAGACCCTCGGGCGGCCTGACAAACTCTAACATCAGATGCCAGAACTACCTCATACAAAAAACAAGCAAACTAGACTAGACTGTTGCTTCACGCTACCTGTGATCATCCCATTGAAGAATTTATGTTGGAGATGATTTAAAAATGCGCAGAACTAGATTAGACTATTTATCTAAGGTATCGAAACCGATGGTGGACTCAAAATTTTAGTTGTAAAATGGACGTACTCGCTACCAATCCGCACTGGGCCAGCGTGGTGGATTATAGCCCATACTTTGCTACTGCTGCTTGCTTCCCAGAAGTGGGATCAGAAAATCCATGTTACTTACTGTACTGTACAAAATCACTCGAAAAAATACTACTCTGACTCTAACGACGTGCAATAATGTTGTGCATTGTTGACAGTTTTCGTCTAACGTGTCCGTGCATCGCGAGCGATAAATTTAAACCGGCCAAGCTGCCGGCAGCTCCTTATGAATAAATTATGCTACGGGGCAGGTGGAATGACCTGACACAAAATGTTTTGATGGAATTGTTTTAATTGGACGTTATCTGCTCGAACTATCGCACCGATATTAATTTTTGAAAATATGAATTTGTTCACCCGACGATTCACACCGTCACTCGCATCTAATTATCGTTTTCTTATTCATGAACGATGTCAAAAACAAATAGGTATACTTTTATATAACAAACTTGGTAGCTGCGCCTCGCGGTTTTACTTGCGTGGATGATGATGAAACATTTTTACCCGACTACGGCGAAGCAATGGAAGGTTAATGAGTTTAACAGTCTATGTATGTATGTAAGTATGTGGATGCTCCACCATAGCTTTCGCCCCTATTTGTCCGATTTTGACCGACAGATTTTGGTATCAATCGATTCTTCTTCATGTACTATATAGAGTGATAATCTTCATGTCTGAGTGAATTACTATATTTTTTACTCGATTACGGAGAACCAAACGAAGGGTTACTGATGTGTTCTAGCTAAAAATATGGTCTGATTTTGACAAGTGAGATATCAATCGATTTGTCTTCATCGCAAGAGTGACTAAAGCAATTTTTTTAATTATTGTTTACCCGTGACATACCCTAAGGCACAGTACATAATATAGTCCTTGAGACCTACTAAAGGAGAGAAGCATGCTTGTTTCTTGAATATTGAACATCCAAATAATATTTGAGTTCATACTCAACTACAACAGAAAGAAACCCAGAAAAAAAAACTTATATGAAGACATTTTTGTATGTTTTTTTTTTGGTTTATAAATTTTGTGTACAAATTAACATTTTTTAATTAAAAAAACTGTCTGAAGGACGTATGAATCAAAGAAGTACAAAGTGAATATATATATTTTAGTTAAGTGTTACTAATTACCTAGTTAATTTTATGTTGTTTATTTTTAGTCTATTTAATATCCTAACTAATATGAGTTGTACAGTATCTAAAAGTACCTTACATTTATTTTTCTCATACTAGAGTGGATGAAAAGTAAAGTGTATCACTCGGACGCAAAATTATTTTTCCTCGTGCGGAGTATATTGAACCCCTCGCTACGTTCAGGATTCTACTTAAGAATCCTTCATTCCGCTCTGGATTCAAAATACCGCCTTGCCGTCAAAATATTATTTTGCTCCCTAGTACTACAATCTACTATACTATCCTTTTTCTAGTTCTTGGAACAGCTTTCTATAGATATTTAAAGTTAACATGTCATCGATTTGACGTAAACTAATAAAGTCCATAAAGTGCAGTATTTATTTGATATAAAATTACACTTAATAAATACGGTGGTTAATGGGCGGTCGTAAGTGTTCGGAAATCGTCGTAACAATACAATTGTCTCTTTCCAAAGGCCGATGTGCATTATTTATCGCCGGTACTGTAAGTTTTTTTTTTAAGAATCGTCTGTTCACACTGCTCACTTTAATATGATGTGGTTAGTCAAACACTATGACAAAACAATGTGATCTTGAGTCTGTTTTAAAAACGAATTTATCATTGCAAAGTAAATTCTTCAATCACGCAAGCATTGTTTAAACATTTATAAAGCTTATTATTCAGTAATATTTGTACAAACTGACAACTAATGATATTGTATTTGTTAATATAAACTGGTGTCTTATTCCTATTCCAGCACCTAAGAAAAGCAAGCGCTTACCGTTACTCTCCCGTTTTCAAGCGTGATTATACGTATTGACACTGGATGATCATCATTTTGCAGCCCTTACAACAGGTAGTTTGAACCCTGTCCCGCTGACGGCAACACTTTAGGTTTATATTTTTATACCTACCCTATTTTTGGTGTTTTGCAAAAATGGTAAACCTACGAAAACGTAATAAATGTGAGATTAAACTGATTAATAATGGACACGGTGAGACCATATAATGCAATTATTGATGGGAAAGTAAAATTTCTTACATTACGGCTTACGTAACATAAACAAACACATGCGGGTCATTACTTAGTGAACACGTCGCCGTATAAATGCCAACTATTCACTGGCAAAAAATGTATACAGGTGTCTCACCGGACACTTTATAATGGCTAATAGGTAACTAGAATTCATTTATCTTTCCTGCATTTGCTTGTTTCTCTGTTTTAACCGAATTAAAAAAAAAAGTAGATTCTCAAGTTGATGTATGTATGTAATATTGTTGTTGTTCTATATAAGTGTCTAAGCATAATACGAGTATGTACCAAATTTCGTGTATGTAATATTGTCAAAAATACAATATGCATATATGTTATAGTCTATTGCATTATTTTCTCTTTTTATTTTCTGAAAATTAAAAACTAGTTTGGAGCGAGTTTAATACGTTACTATTTCTCAGTGGGAAACTGCCCATACATTCGGCCCAGTTTACTACTAATAGGTTCAGAATTAGTTCACTGGGCCGCGGCTCAGAAATGTTTCCTCCTAAGCCCATGTTACATTAATTAAGGATACCTAACACATTTTCATTTTTTTGTTGCTTAACTGTCCTTTTATAAGTAGTTGATCCTTTTTTACTCATAAGGCCCTGCAGTCTCGACATAAATGACAGCTTTTGCCCTATAACAGAAATCGTTCGCAAAATCCTAACTATCCGATATTTGCTAGTCTCTACAGTACAGATACCGATGACAATCTTTAGCTTTGACAGTAGATAACTATCAAATTTCTAAATAAATAATAAAAACAAACTTTTTGAACGACGACCATGTTCATGTTCCCTTTGTTACCGTTTCGTAAGTCTTCTTTTCGGGAATCGGAACCAGAGAAGTTACTGACTTGTAACGCTAAATATGGTCTCATGAAGTTATCCTCAACGAGAACTTGTTCTCCCTCAAAGTAGTGATTACAAAAACAGCCATAAAATTTCAACACGTATTACACTTGTGTAAAAACAAAATGTGAATAAACAAAAGTTTAGCACGGCAGATTGGACATGAAATTCGATACTTCTGTAACCGCAATTTTTATCAGCCAACCGCAAAATGAGATGAACGAGATAATAATGGCAGCTGTGGCGAGGTAAACTCACCGTTCATCCACAAAATGCGTTGTCAATAGGTTTGTAACATTGTTTCAGTTTAAGTCAATGGAGCCAAACACAAACTGTAATGGCTGGCTGTTTTAATACTTTACTAACAGAGTAATATCTTGTCTTTGTTTGTATGAAACTACTTTTTCCTCTGTTATGTTTACAATTTGTCCACGTTATCTTTATTAATTTCTGTGCACAGTTGTCTGGAAGAAGAGCGATACCACCCATTGTAACACAATCTATTTTTGTGTTTAGGTTTTATAATAAAAATAAAAACGGTGATGCTGGCGGTGTTAAAAAGAGTTTTTTAATACAAAATTATTACAATTAAACAAATTGAGCAGTTCGTCAAGCGGCATAGAATGAGGCTCGTATTAATTAGACTCTCCGGAAGTTCGTCGCGTGCTTCCATCGCCGATAGTCCATTGAATTATTTATACTTTTAATATCGTAATTATTATACACCAGCGGTTGTTCCTTATTATCATTTATGTTATAATATTAAATGTTATAATAACGCTCACCGCGGAAAGGTTATATTATTCGTTGATAAGGAGATAACGTCCACTGTCAGCTCCTAATGAGTATTTTCGTTTATGCCGATCGCAGCGTCGCTCTCGAATGCTAATTTCCTACTTGGCAACTTGTTCTTTACATTATTACAAGAAGCGAATAAATTATTTTACAATTTGTACTCGTTTGTCGCACTTGACGAACTCGTTTTGATACCGAAAGTTATGAATGGCCCCACGAATTATTTATTCAGTTTTATTCAGAATATAGTAGGATTTATAAGTTTAATGAAATAAGACTAATTATTAGTAACAACATTAAAATTATAGCTACATTAATCACTCGTGTTTTTCAATAATCAGTATGTATAGCAGTGCGCATTTCATAGCTAATAAATATAATAAAAACCTTTTTCTTTAATGAATGCTTTTATTTTCTTTTTAACTTTTTAAATTTTTGCGTTTGTTTTTTATTTTTTTGTTTGATTTTCACTTTTTACATTTAACGTTTTTTTTTTGTTTTTCTTTTTTTCTTTTTTTTTTCTTTATCGTCGGTTTGTGAGCTACCCTGAAACTTTCAGCTGGATAGCTAATCGGGAAGAGCTAAAAATTTGAATTGCAAGATTCCAGGACAAAATACGTAGATACATAGATACATGCATACATACAAGCGAAGTTAAATAAAAGCTTTTAAAAATGTCTCTTATACTTTAAACAATTTTTTAGTCACGTGGTTTGATGTGAACAACTGCAATATGCTGATTCTAACTAAAACCATGCAGTTTTTTAATTTGATCGATCGAAAACAGTTAACAACTGATTAATCGATTACCCTTTGTCTAGAACCGCCAGCCCTCAGTGACTGAAAGAAAAGATTTAAACCAACTTCAACCATATTGCGTAGAAATAGAGGCAAGCATATAACAGTCGGGTGATTTTGTTTCACGGCCACCTTTAAAGTAAGGTGCTCGAAAGCACGAGGTTAGCCAAATTTAATGCGATTCGACGTGTATGAAAATGTCGGCATCTACATAAACCGACCACATGCGGCAGCTGCCTCATAGTGTAGAATTTCATTAAAATTACCGGTTCAAGTAAAATAATGCGGGTAGAGGAACGGTTGGCAAATGGGCGGCGAGCACACGTGTCCAAGGAAGTACTTCCTAAGGCCACCTGAACGCCACGCCAGTGGACGTTCTCACGGCACCGCCGTAACATGGTATAATGCTTTAAACATAACATTATGGTTAAACTAGTCACGTCACTTAACAGGGCATGACAAAGTGTCTTTTTAGCGCTGACACAAAAATATATACGCAAATACCCAAAAATAAGGTTTAAAGTGTTATGGTAGCCTCGTATCGGTTGGGTTAGATGAACTCAGCACTGTTGAGCGTAGAGTCACGGGTTCGATTCATGCAAATTGACTAAATACGCAGTTTAGCGACTGGTGCCATTGGACCTTGGTACTATTAATTCCTAAATCTAGGTAATGAATCTTACTACAGATACAATCAATCCTAACTGACTGTCAACAGGTGAGGAAATCACGTGAGGTTGGTGATTACCTAGCTATAATTTTGAGTTTTACGCCATCATCATCATGTACTTTATATGCTCTCACTACTGTAGTTTTGTAACTTTGTACAAAATATTGTCGTGTTTTGCAAGTGTAACAATTGTCACGAGGCGGTACCAGGGTTTGGGCTTGTCCCACTAGCCCAGGACCCAAACCTCAGTGGACAACAGAATTACAGGAACAGGAACAATAGGGGGCACTTTGAGAATTTCGTGGTGATACAATACGGATGAAAATAATCTCTTATGTAGGTAATATCATATATTACCTACATAAGAGATATGTTATGTGTATATATATCTATCCAAAAAGTAGACACTGTTTTTTAAAAACTTAACTATTTACACAAAACACAAATCTAAAAGTCCTTCGGAGGAAGGGAAAGTGCCCAGAATGCTGGCTGATTGCCACGCTGTATTGCAATACTAATTTTTTGGCCTAGAGATAAGAGATTATTTTTATTTTTTTATTTTAGTAAACAAAAGTTTCATTTTTGTAATATGGTATGTAAAATTTTGTTGTTATCGGTATCCAAAAACATTAGGTTTATTTAAAAAAAATCGGGAAAACAAAATAAATAAAGAAAAATGAAAAAAAATAGTAGAAGTTAATAATAAAAATATATATAATAAGGGTAATAAAGTTCAAATAGTAAAATAATTAATTAAAATAATGGAAATGCTGAGATGAAAGGATTTTTTAAACTCTGGCCAATTTTCAAAGAAACTTGCACAAGCTCCTTTGAATTTTTGTTGTTGACCAATTTGTCAACAACAAAAATTCAAATTCAATTTTTATCGCCTTAAATTTTTTGGTGAACATGTTTATTTACAATGTCAATATACAATTGATTGGATTCCTAGATGCATTCAAATTCATAAATCACACATTCATTCATCATCATTCATAGTCTTATTCCCATTCCTTGGAAATAAAACTCCACACATACACATGTATGTGTAAATGTATGTATGTGTATATTTATATACAATTAGTTTGCCAAAATAGCTAAACGTACCTTAGGGTACGACGTGCCTGTAGCACGTGTATGAACATAATAAACGTTGTGTTAGAACGTTAAAATAATACGAGTAAGGTAGGTAGGTAATAGCATATTAACTATAAAATAATACTGGTTTTGTGACCTAGGCTTGGTTTATACAGTAATCCGCTCTTTTCAGTGTTGGAAGTTTTGTGTGTAGGTGTAGTAAATAATAATATACAGAATTTGTTTTCGCTTTAAACTGAACATTACGTTTGTAAAATATAAAAAAAATACAATATAATATAAAAACAATATAATACAATATAATATAGCTAACAAGTAGGGTATTAGCTACTATTAGTACCTAATAATTAAAGTATGTAGTAAGTAAAATAGCACTGAAAAGCAATACGTAGGGACTTGAAGTCAATATTCATAATGAATCCGAAAAGTTAATGAAGTGAATAAAAAAAATAAGCTAAAAATGTGGACATTACTCCGTAAAGGGAAATTATTTTAAAATTACATTATTTACAACTTAAATACAAGGTTATTTGTAAGTAGGGAACCTACAATGGTCATAAGTAGGTATTTAAATATATGGTAAGGTACAGGAATATGAAAGCAATGTAACTTTCATAGTACATCATTATAATAAAGTATATAAGTAGACAAGTGATGGTTAAGGTTAAGACGTTCGTGGTATAGGTTTCATGTCTTTGACATGCCAACGGCCTAAGGGATTACCAGATAAATCACTGAGGTCGTAAATTAGTGGTGAAATTTTAGCTGCTATGATGCATTTTACAAATTTAGGAGCTAATTTAGCTGAAAAATACTTGCCTGCCGAACTTATGGGATAATTACGTTTCCATATAATGTCACCTTGGTTAAATTCAAGGTGTTGATGATGTTTATTATAATAGTTTGCGTTAGTTTCATGAGCGCGGAATAAACGTGCTTGAACTTCAGCAAATAAAGGGCTTAACTGACCTATGTTGTCAGCGTACTCATTGCATGGAGCAAAAATCAATTCTTCAGTTAGATCCGAAGCATTATATACAGAACCACACGTTACAAGTTCGCGACCAAACACTAAGAAAGCTGGTGTGAATTAAATAGTTTCATTAACAGCTGAATTTATGGCAAATTGGATTTGATTTAAATATAAATCCCAAGTACGATGGTCATTATCAACAAAAGAAGCAACTGCCGTTATAATTGTTTTGTTGTAACGTTCAACAGTATTGACTTGCGGACAGTAACGGGGGGTGTAATGCATTTTTGGTATGTTGTAAAATTGAAATAAATCCTGGAGTTCATGACTAATTAATTGAGGGCCATTATCTAGGATTATAGTCTCTGGAATACCATAAACCATAAAAACTAAGTTCTCAAGTATATGTTTGATTACAGAAGAGGTAGCTCGCTTTATGGGGAATATAAGACAATATATGGAAAAACAACATGTGACTACAAAAATAAATCTATTAAGTTTACGTGTCATTGGAAGTGGACCAACAATATCAATAGATATGCATTGGAAAGGACGAGAACAGTTCTTAGGTTTACCCATCAGACCAATGGTATTTTGATTCTCATGCTTGTAAGCGAGGCATGTTTCACATTTGGAAATATGGCTGGCAATGTCTTTGTACATTCTTGGCCAGAAGTATTTTTCTTTAATACGATGGTATGTTTTGAATGTGCCAAAATGAGCTGCTGTTGGTAACAAATGGTTTTCATCGATAATAACTGTACGAAATTCAGATGGGATTACTTCTTTCCAACTTAATTCTGAGTTTGTGAGGGTATTAGAACGGGTGTACCTGTAGAGTTTATTGTGTCGTATCATATAATCAGGAGTTGATGTGGGATTTGTGCTACACTTGGAGTATACAGAAGTGTACCACGAATCAGAAGTCTGTATTGGATCATAATTAATCACATTAATTGGTTTAATACGAGACAATTTATCTGGGACCAAATGATCCTTGCCACGTTTATATTTAATGTCAAAATTAAACATTGATAAGCGTATGCTCCAACGGGCAAGTCTACCTGTAGGATTATCTAAGTGTAAGAACCATTGAAGTGCAGAATGATCGGTATACATAGTAAACTTTTGGCCATTGTCTAGGTAGCAACGCCAATACTCTAATGCTGTTATAACGCTTAAGAGTTCACGTTCAGTGATAGAATAGTTTCTTTGGGGACCTGTAAGTAATTTGCTCATGTAAGCTATGGGTTTTTCAACTCCATCGAAGTCTTGGGTAAGCATTGCTCCAAGTCCAAAAGCGGATGCGTCGTAATGAACAGCAAAGGGTTTAGAAAAGTCAGGGCACGTTAGAATAGGAGTTGATATTAAAGCTTGTTTGATTTTATTACAAGCTTTATCAGCTTCAGAAGTCCACTTGAAAGCGGGAGCTTTCTTACTGGTAGACATAAGTTTAGTGAGGGGAGCAGCTAATGTGCTAAGATTGGGTACAAAGCGTCTATACCAACTAGCTGTACCGAGAAACTTTTTCACTTCGCGAGCAGACCTGGGTGCTGGTATTTCTAAGATTGCTTTGACTTTATCAGGGTCTGTGTGGAGACCTTGATCATCAATTACGTAGCCTAGGTATTTAAATTCATTTTGAAAAAATGCACATTTTGGAAAATTTACTGTTATACCTGCTTTTGAAAGTTTTGCATGTAATTTGTTAAGTAAACGTACGTGTTCCTCGTACGTTTTTGTGGCTATTATTATATCATCCAAATAATAAAAAAGAGAGTCGTTATTAGACTCATCAGAAAGAAGATTATCAATGAATCTTTGTTGCGTAGCTGGTGCGTTAGTAAGACCAAAAGGCATAACCTTAAATTGAAAAGATCCACGACCTGGAACGTGAAAAGCAGCCTTAGGTCTGTCTTCTAAACGTAAAGGCACTTCCCAAAAAGCTTTAGCAATGTCAATTGAACTCAGATATTTAGAATCTTTAAGGTTATCTATAATGTCTGATATGAATGGTAATTTATAAGCATCTTTTCTAGTTATGTCGTTAAGCTTACGACTGTCGACGCAAAATCTCTAAGTACCATCTTTCTTAGGGGTAATAATTACAGGATTTAGCCACCAGGATTAGGATTTATCAACTTCTGCTCGAAGATCTTTCTGTTTTTCAGGGGATAATCGTTAGCAACGTTGACGAATAAGTGGGTGGTCACGTGTATCAATACAGTGTTCAATAAGGTTTGTTCTTCCTAAAGGAAGTACGTCGGTAGAAATATTACGAAATTGTTCTACGACTGCATTAGCAAGAATCAATTGTGTATCTATAAGTCTGTCATAAGACTGTAAGTAAGTATCATTATTATTGATGATAAACATGGGAGTATCTGAACTCTTGAGCACACTGACTATATTAAGTATGTCTGGAGCCAGCTTAAAAGTTTTCCAGAAGTCGATACCTAATATGAAAGGTTGAGTAACAGCGGGTATTACATGGGCAGTAATTATAGCAAACTTATTTTTAAATAAAGTTGGAAGCTTAATAGTACCAATTGAATTGATTGTTTGACCATTAGCAACAGAACCTTTGATAATTTGGTCACGTTGTAGTTCCAAACCATGTTCAAGTAATAATGTATGTGAGTTATTACCTAAAATTGTAATGGCACTGCCACTATCCAGCAAACCGTTAAGGGTTAAATTCCCAACATTTACTCTAAGGTATGGACGTTCATTGTCTGATGTATTATCAAAGAGGAGCGTAGAAACGTTGTATGTTTTGAAAAATATTGAAATAGTTTTAAGCCAATTGTTCCAATCATTTTGATCAAAGTTATTGTTAGTATTACAATTTGGTGTTTTTAGTTCCTCTCTAATTAGTTTTTTGAATTTTTTGTACATACAGGGCAATTGGTAAAAATTACGTCTTTTTTACCGCAACGAAAACAAACTTTATGTCTGTAGGGACATTGACATAAAACATGACTGTCGTTTCGTCAGCGAGGGCAAAATATAGGTAGTGCAGGTTTCTTAGAATCTGCAGCAATTGAATGTACATGGTAAGGTTGAGGATAAGGGTGTGTTTGAACAAGTGGTTGTTGCAAGGTATTGCACGGATAATGTGGTATGTTAGGTGTAGCAGTGACTTTGTGTTGGGTATTAGAAGTCGAAGGCTTCGCTAAGTCTTGTAATGTAGAAGGAGTATCAGAGTTGGACATTTCAATGCAACTTTTGTACCATTGGCACGATTTCAATAATGTTGCGACCGAGTCGAGATTGTCTGGTGATAACCTTTGACCGAATTCGGCTCGCAAGTTACCCCTAAGAATATCAATATTGGCTTTTTCTGAAATAGGCTCACGTAATTTTACAAATAATGATTCTAATTCGGTAAAATAATAAATCACACGCTCATTTGTTTTTTGTTTGCGAGCATCTATAATTTTACGCAGTTTATAGTCGTAGTCTGTAATTTCAAATTCTTTTTGTAATGTAATTTTGAAAGATTCCCAATCCGAGATTGTTTGTTTGTGAGCTCGAAACCAATCCAAAGGAGTTCCTTTAAGAATGTCGTATATGTGGTTGTATAGTTCAGTATGTGAAATATTTCGACCAACTGCGAATTTCTCTACTTATTCAATAAAATCTTTTGGGCAACTATCTCCCTTGTAAATAAACCGTTTAATTTCGAGACTTGATCTTTTGATCAAAATATTTTGTAGCTTTTGTGTCAGTAGGTCAAAGTATGGTAATTGAGTTTGTTGTTCTGGAAAATGATCTTGTGTATTTTCTGTAGAAGAGCAGCTAGGATTTTCTTATGTTTAGAAACGTTTTTGTAAATCGAAGAATCTTTCTGAAACATTTTTAAATGTTTCTAGTTGTACTGTCGTAAGTTCGGTGGTAATATCCATGTTATTTAATCTATTTTATGTAATTTTCTTTATTTCCTTGTTGTTAGTCATCCTAAACTATGCGCCAGCCTTAGTCCTGAGAAATTGAAATCGCAACATATTTTAACTTTTTAGAACAAATAATACACATTTCAAATATAAAAAAGTAAAAACCTAAACCAACACAACCAACATAAACAATTAAACCTACACCTAAACCATAAAACTAAACTAATAATCTAAAAATAATTGGTGTTCATGTGGCATGGTTCCAAGAACGCTAGCTGCATTTCCGCGTTGAATAGCAATAGCTATTCTCTGTGCGAGAAATGAGCCAGCTCTCTTGTCACCAGCGACGTCGATAACGCGGGGAGAAATTTGCTTAAAAAATTGTTTCGTACTGGGACCCCATGGAATGTTTCAAAACCAAGCGGCACAAATATATAGTCGCTTGAGAGCGATATATACTTGCGTCGCTTGGCTTCTTCTGCGGCCTCCGCCGCGGCTCCGGCCCTCAAGACTGACCCGCTGAGACGAGAAGGGGCTAACGTATCAACACAAGTCGCGTCCCATACGAGAGCCCTTCCCCGCTCCCAGGGGATCAGCGTTAGGCCGTCCGGGCGCTTGCCATCATCACGTAATATCCCTACTGGTTCTAGTACAGAAGGTACGTTGATAATAATAATAATAATAATAATAATAAATAATAATAATAATAAGATGTATTTATTGCAAACAAATAAACAAAAACAAACAACACAATAAAAAAAAATAGATATTCCACGATAACATGACTCGCGACAATTAGTAACATTAAATTTACCGTGCCGCGCGTCATGTTAGCATGCACATCTGATGTTTTTTTTTACAATAATGAGCTTGATGGTGGCAAGCGCCCGTTTAATGATCTCATTACTTAAACCTACCAGCACTTCATTGGCAAGAAAGTCCATGGAGTCCGTACCTGTCGACGTCGCTGCCAAATTAACACCGATGACGTTCGACAATAGCAGCACCTAGACGAAGACCGGCGGCGATCCGGAAACTGCCATTGTCAAGCAGCGTTCCGAGGTTCGCAGATGGAAGGGCGTGCAGCCACTGTCCCGATTCTTGTTCCGAGACTGCAAGAAGCCTTGCGCGGTCTTTATAACTGGATAAATTTTGAGCCAAATCTTTGGAAACTCTCTGCACCAATGAAAAGTCCCAGAGTTTTTGACTGTTTGGTTCCACTGGGATATTTTTATTGGGGCAAAGAGACTCCCATGCTTCAATTGCATCGGCTGCACAATGTATCTCGGCTGAAGGTGTTCTTAATATTTGCGCACACAGGCTTGACACACTGTGCACAGATGAAAAGAAAGCTGGAAGAGCTACACCAGAATTTTTTCTTATTCCGATGCCACCATATCTAATAGGTAAAGTAGCTTGAATCCATGAACTGTTCTCGAGGTTTAAATTTAGAATTTTTTCTACGGCGTTTTTAGGGGTGGCATCCAAGTTTTCCAAAATTTCCGTATGTTTCCAGATTGGGCAAGCTCTTAGTATATATGTAAATTTTGGAACAAAAAGGCAGTATTTTAAAATGGTATAAGCGATATGACAATTTAATAAGCCCAATCTGTGGATGTTATCTGATAGTGTTTTGATTTTCTTTTCCAAAAGCGGTCTAACGCTTTTCTCGAGTAACGGCGCCCCTAGGAGGTATAGTGAATCATTTTCTAGAATTTTGATACCTGGTGCAAACTCTTGAAAATTTTGAATTATTAATTTTCGATCACTTGAGTTGAATTTATTGGAGACATACAGCAACATTTGCCGAAATTCAGTTCCAAATTTAATTTCCGAAAGTTATTAATTATTCTCATAAAATCATTTTTGACTGTGTCAGTGTTACCTCCTAAGGTGCCGGTGTCTAGGTACCAGACATTTAATTTAGAATTTAAATTAGATATTATGGGGTGAATTCCTAAGCTGAAGAGTGCTGGTCCCAGAGGATCGCCCTGCTGAACGCCTACTCCTGAAGAAATTTGATTGTCATTATAGAATAATTTTGAAGAATTGTAACAATGCCAAATATAGTTATATGCATCTGACGTATGGATGGAGGCTTCGTTCAGAAGGGTTGACCTATCAATACAATCAAAAGCGTTTTTTACATCAACTTTGAGCAGTACATCCGCTTCGCTGTCGTTGGATAGAAAAGTACGAACCGAATGTACCGCAGCTTCACAACCTCCCCGACTACCAAATCCCAGTTGATATGGTTGAAAAAATGATTTTAATTTTGAAAAAATATTTCTGCATACTAATTTTGATGCCAGTCTCCGAAAGGTGCAACCAATAGCAATAGGGCGGATACCTCCGTCTTTTTTATTAAAAGCACAGAGGCGCGCCCCAAATAAAAATGGTTTAAAAGGGTCCGAAATAGTTCCTGAAAACAAAAAATTGCAAAATTTTGTTATGTCACTCAGCAATGCCATGCCGACGTCTCCGGCGGATACACTGACCAAGTCTTTGAGATGCTGGGGCGTTATTCCTTCGATGCCGCTTGCAGATCCATTGGGGAACGACATAATGCCGTCTAATGTGTCTTCAATTTTGACTTGGAAGGCCAAATGAGTTAAAGTAGGGGGATTTGGTGGTAAAGATGATGGGTTGGCAGAAGGGTGTTTATCACGCAAGCCTTCTAGAGTCTTGTCATTGTTAGGAGCAAGGGTATCGTCGGAGAATAAAATTCTAGCTGCATTTTTAAGTCGCCGTCCATTGCCTTGTTTTCAACAATTTTGTTGAAACTGTATGTTTTTCGTGGAGTATGTATAATGTCTACGTGATTGAGGGGAAGATTGGTGTTACAATTTGTCTTAAGTAAAGATGTTAATGATTTTCTATTGTTAGATGGCACGTGAAAGTGGCGATATGCAAAAGTAAGAAGACATTGCCAAGATTCTGGGTTATTGTTTTGGTTGTTGATGCAATTATTGATGGCAAAGGAAAGCGACTTAGCTAACGACACGCTTGCTCCTCTGGGGATTCTTCTCACTATTGGGATATTAGAGCGAAGATCACTGAGGTACTTGTCAAATGGTATATTTGTAGGTGCTGGAAGAATGCCATTAGAGGACTGAGAAGTAGTAGAGTTGGAAGAATGTGAAGCAATATGAGAAATTGTATGGGCTTTTGCGACATGGATATTCAGGCCACGACGTCCTTTAAACTGTCGACCATCGGAACATTGCTCACACGTCAGAAGATCACTCGGACCTTTCTATTTTTAATATATCCTATATCCTGTTCAAATGTATACGGACTCTGAAAATCTTGTGTATTCGAGCTGTCAAGTAAGGTCGATAACCTTGAAAGTAAATATTCTGCAGTATCTGTTGTATGAACTTCAGCATTTCTACATTTTAATTCATAGATCAATTCTGGTTTCTTTAGATGCGCAGGTTCCATTTTATTTAATATGAGACCAGCAAATAAAACTAAGTGTTTACTTTGTAGGTAACGTTACGTTAAGTGCGATAGTAACGCTTTAAAACATATATAAAAAAAATAGCGTTAATGTAACTACGCGTTAACGCGTCACGCATAATCACGCGTCAAAGTTTAGAGTAATTCGGAACTAGGTAGGCCGGTAGTGAAATTCGGAACAAAGTACGTATTAATGAAAATGTCTTACTTACATGAATGACTGGGATGCAAATATAAAATACACTTGAGTATAAAAAACTGTTCTGGGTTTGCCAAATAATCCAATCCAAATTTAAATCAAGATGGCCTAGTACCTTTTAGAATTTTGTGGGATTACTGCTTAGAAAAAATAGCACACGGATTAACAAATTAATTTCACACTTTAAAAAAAACTGGAACTCGAAGGTAGGTAGAGCTGGGCTGGGTACGGACACGTAGAGGGCGCCAGTGTCACGAGGCGGTCCCAGGGTTTGGGCTTGTCCCACTAGCCCAGGACCCAAACCTCAGTGGACAACAGATTTACAGGAACAGGAACAATAGGGAGCACTTTGAGAATTTCGTGGTGATACAATACGGATGAAAATAATCTCTTATGTATTGATATATATATACGATAATACCTAAATCTGTTGTCCACTGAGGTTTGGGTCCTGGGCTAGTAGTAACTTGTAATATATATATATATATATATATATTTAAAAGAGTAATTCAAGTTGTTATAGACTTATTTATGAATTTTATAATATTATTTCGGTTTTTCCAAAAATCAATATTAGAATGACAGGTTATTTGTCTTTAGAAATGAATCAATGATGATCAACTATCAAAAATGAAAAGAAATGGATTATGAAAGAATTAAGAGATCAAATGAGTATTATTATGAAAGAGGTTTGGACCTCGTCACACAATCATGAATTTCATTTTAAGTTAAGAATTTTGTATACACGTAATTACACTTGTAACATATTTCTTTAACTCAAAGTGCTGTTATTATTCGCCTCAACTTGTTTACGAACTCCGTTGTTGCCGGCTTCCACTGACATTTTAAGTCACGCTAACTTAAGTAAGCCCATTGCATACAAAACTATTGTTAAAATATATATTGTAATTTTCTGAAACATATCACCATGTTTGTAACTAAACACGAAATGGCAAGCGAGTCGAGTGCCTACTGTTATAAATATAGCGATTCTTAAGCATTGTACGAGCACAGATGTAAATGTCATAATTATTATTTCCAAACTACCGATTTACTTGCTTGAAAAACTGTTATACTAAACAATTACGATTATTTTGACGGCCGGTTGGTCTAGTGGCTAGTAACCCTTAGAACGAAACCAAACGGTCGCGGGTTCCAATCCTGCAAGGTGCAATTATTTGTGTGATGAGCAGAAATGTTTGTTTCCGAGTCATGGATGTTTATATTCGTATTTATATATGTTTATCCGTTATCTAGTGCCCATATTACAGGGAATCCTAGTTTGGGCTAGGTAATTGGTGTGGGACTGTCCCGAATATTGTTTATTTATTTATTTTTAATTTCATGCAACTCATGAATAGGTTCTGAGTCCAGTCTAGATTTTTACAACAATCATCAGACCGTGGATAGATTAGAGTGGAATATAAATTGAACTGTAATCTAATCCGTCCGGGAAATGGATAAGAGTGAAGTCGATTAAAAACAGAGGAATCTGTTCCATCTTGGTATGGTAATGAATAATAAAGGAGTATAAAAAGCAGCGCAATCTAGTCCACCTGGGATTAGGATTAGAGTGGAATAAAGTCTATACTTATAATTAAACTGTAAAAGGTACAAACCAGAACATCCAAAAAAAAAACTAAATATTTAAGTAGTACAAAAATGTACTACTTTTGGAGGCTGTTCTCTATTCGATACTGTAGCAAAAACTGTTTTTTATTTCATTTTTGTCTGTCTGTCCGTCTGTCTGTAGCTTGGCCGCTCAACACGCCGGAACTATTGAATAAACTCAAATGAAACTTGTCTTGTTCATAGTACGAAGTAGGACATATATACTCTACATCCCAAAAAATTAAAGGGTCCCCGCAGTATAGGGGTTAAATTATTTAAACGAACAAGTATCACGTTGTTACTATACTGGGTGGGTTTTTGATGCAACTTGGCAACGTCATAGTTTAAATGATGGGGGAAATTAAGGATACGTTTTATCCTGTACAATTCAATTCAATCCCTGTACATTTCAAATTACAGTATAGTTTCAGGTTTCATTGAAGATATATCGAAAATATTGAAATCAAAAATGTTTTTTTTGTCTGTCTGTCGGTATGTATCTTGACCGCGCATCACGCCAAAAATACTGAATGAATTCAACTGAAACTTGGTATGATTTGAGTTCTTACTACGAGGTAGGATATTGGATATTGTTCATCCCAAAACATTAATTAAGGGGTTCCCGCATGATATTGGTTGAAAGTCATTTAAAAGAACACGTATCACGCTTAAAATGCTGGACGGATTTTGATGCAACTTGACCCAGTCATAGTTTATATGATGGGTTAAAATTAAGGATACTTTTAATCCCATTAAAAATAAAGGATTCCTGCGGGATAGGGTTCAAAGTTATGTTAATATTGAAGTTATAAATAATATACTTTGGAGGGTACTCTATATTTGATACTGAAGCCAAAACTGTTTTTTTACCATCTTTTTGTCTTCCTGTCTGTCTATTCCTTGACCGTGCATTACGCCGAAACTACTACATGAATTCAACTGAAACTTGGTAAGATTTGAGTTTATACTACGAGCATAGAAGTACTAGGGATAAAAGGTAGGTAGGCGCCCTCACAGTGCAGAAAATCAACCATAGCCTTTTTAAGGCTATGGTCACTCTCTTTTTAAAAATGACAAGTGTGCTTCAAGGAGGTGGCGCGTCGTCTACATCTTCCCCCCTAGTGCTGCGAGGAGCAGCACTCACACTCATTAGGCAGGAGCGCCACGCGTGTCACCGGTCTGCGGAATGTACCTCTGCTCGTTTTCACATCTACGACCTTTACTCTGTTGTCAGACCCTGGATGAACCTTTTCAATAACTCTTATAAGCCAAGTGTTTCGAGGTAGATTTGGATCAATTAAGATGACGACGTCTTTTTCTCGAAGGGGTCTCTCGTCACGGTACCACTTTTGTCGAGGCAACATAGTGGGCAAAACCTCTCTCATCCAGCGTCTCCAGAACATGTCACTTAGCCTTTGAGCTACTCTCCACTGTTTTCGCAAAAACAAATCAGAATCATTAAAGGTTCCAGGCACAGGTAAATTAGACGACGATCCCAAAAGAAAATGATTCGGAGTCAAGGCTGCCTGGCTTACTGGGTCCACTGAAACATGGGTGAGTGGTATACCGTTGACCATGTTTTCTACTTTTCCAGCAGTGTCAATAGAGTCTCATCTCGTGGTGATCTCTTTTTAGAATCACTCGTAATGCCGTCTTAATACTTCTTATAAGCCTTTCCCATGCTCCACCCATATGCGGGCTCGCTGGGGGTATAAAATACCAATCTACTCCCCTGTTTACAAGATCTGTCTGAATCTCTCCTGTCTGCAGAAGTTCTTGATATGCCTTTTTTTATTCGGTCTCAGCACCTCTTAGGTTGGTTCCATTGTCAGAAAAAACCTAAGCGGCCATCCACGTCAGCGTTTGTGCTGCCATCCTTCTAGGTGACATTATCAATGCATCAGTCGTCAGCGACTGCACAACTTCAATGTGTACTGCACGTACAGTCATGCAGGTAAATATTACTCCATATCGGTTAACTTTCTGTCTTCCAACGGTAACTTCCATGGGCCCAAATAAATCTATCCCACAGTGACTAAAAGCTCTCTGATGGTGGGCAAATCTGGCTTCTGGCAAATCACCCATTCGGACTGGTGCTGGAGCAGCTTTCCTCATGCGACACACAAGACACTGAGATGCAACTGTCCGAACGGTAGGTCTCAAATTCAGCACCCAGTATTTTTGCCTTAATTCATTTATCGCCATTTCATTGCAATCGTATGCGGCCTGTTTGACATTAGTAACCGTTCAATCTTTAATATACGGTATCATAAAAAATATTAATCAATATGAAATATGCTAAAATAGGTCAATGTGATTTCTCTAGCAACATTATTTCTCTACTTGTGTGTGTGTCGCCGAGCATGAATACGCGGTTCTTACGCGTACATAAATCGAGTTTTTGCCTTACTTTTTGAACGAGCGCTTGTCGGTACCTACCTTCTATCCCTAGTACTTCTATGACTACGAGGTAAGACATTGGATACTTTTAATCCCGAAAAATTAAAGGGTTCCCGCAGGATATCGTTGAAAATTATTTTAAAGAACACGTATCACGCGGAAACTACTGGACGAATGTTGGTAAAACGTGACACAGTCTCCAATCATCCAATAATAGCAAAGCTCAGTCAGTTTGTATGATGTGTTAAAATTAAGGATACATTTAATCCCGAAAAAAAGGGGTTTCCTGCAACTTAGTATAGGTACTTAAAATAAGCTCATTTTTTTATTCTGTTTGTTCGCAGATCACGTAAAAACTAGCTTTTAATTTAAAAACAGGTGGACGTAGTATCTCTATCCGATGAGTAGAAGCCGAGAAATCGATAAAAAATGTTTTGACGGCTGAAGGAATTTTGATCAAATGTCCAAAGGTCTTGGAATAGCACATAGAGTACTTTTAACCTAGAGAAATGACCAAGCGTGGAAAGCCGCGGGCACAGCTAGTATGTATATATAATAACATTACATTAATTGACGGACATCAATCGCGTAGTCCTCCTAGCACGACTAGCGATGCAAGAGCCCGTTTGACCCTACGTTATACCGAAGATATCCCGGACGTCAGCCTATACGAGATCAGAATGGCTCTTAAATAGCTTAAGAGAAATAAGGCACCAGGGAATAACGACAGAGCTACTGAAAGTGGGTGGAACACCGGTACTAAAGTCCTTCAGAAGCTGTTTAACTCCGTCATCGTACTACGTCATCACGGCGGTACTACGCCAGAGGCGTGGCACAGGAGCGTAGTGGTTTTGTTCTTTAAGAAAGGTGATAAAACCCTCTTGAAGAATTAAAGGCCCATTTCGCTGCTGAGCCACGTCTATAAGCTGTTTTCGAGAGTAGTTACAACCCGTCTCGCTCTTAGGTTTGACGACTTTCAGCCTCCCGAATAAGCTGGATTCCGGAAAGGCTTCAGCACCGTAGACCACATCCATACGCTCCGGCAGGTTATACAGAAGACCGAAGAGTATAATCGGCCAGTATGTCTAGCGTTTGTAGATTACGAGAAAGCCTTTGATTCAATCGAGACCTGGGCAGTGCTACATTAATTACAGCGGTGCCAGATTGACTACCGGTACATCGAAGTGTTGAAATGTTTGTACGGCAAGGCCACCATGACAGACCGTGTTCAGGATCAGAGCACGAATTCTATCCAGGTGCAAAAAGAAGTGAGACAGGGAGACGTTATTTCTACAAAATTGTTCACCTAGGCAATGGAAGATATATTCAAGCTTCTGAAATGGAACGGAGGTGTTAACATCAATGGCGAATACATCACTCACCTTCGATTTGCCGATGATATAGTCATCATGGCAGAAACCCTGGAAGACCTAAGCACAATGCTCAGTGACCTCAATATTGTTTCCCAACAGGTGGGTTTTAAAATGAACATGGGTAAGACGAACATCATGTCAAATGCCCATGTCATACCCATGACGGTTTATGTTGGCTTTGGGTTCAATTGAGAGAAGTGCTATGAGGCTCATTGGAGATGACACTCTGGTAAAGAGTAAGCTTCAAAGTCTGGTGCATCTACGTGAGGTCGCAAGCCTGTCGGTATTCTACAGATTACACTATGCAGAGTATGCACAAGAACTACACAATCTGATTCCCCCATCACCTTTCCATTGCCGTACGATGCGCCAGACTTTGAAGTTTACTCTTTACCAGAGTGTCATTTCCAATATGCCTCATAGCACGTCTCTCAATTGAACCCAAAGCCTCGAGCTGATACTTGGCAGAACCGTCCCAGAGGTACTTGTACTATTATTTATTCTGTGCCAGAGGTGACAGCAGTACTCCATACAAGATCGGACCTGTGCTTGGTAAAGATTCAAAAGCTATGTTGGGAACGATATTATCGAAGCTGTTGATCACTATGTCTACTTAGGTCAGACGTTCCACCTGGGTAGATCCAACTTCGACAAACCGACGAATCCAACTCGGATGGGTAGCGTTCGGGAAATTACTCCATATCTTCTCGTCGCAGACACCGCAGAGCCTCAAGACGAAAGTTTATAATCAGTGCGTGTTGCCAATGATGACATACGGCACTGAGACGTGGTCGCTAACTATTGGTCTCAAACACAAGCTCAGAGTTGCGCAGCGTACAATGGAGAGAGCTATGATCGGTGTTTCACTACGTGATAGAATTCGAAATGAGGAAATCCGTAGAAGATCCAAGGTTACCGACATAGCTCTCAGAGTTTGCAAGTTTAAGTGGCAATGGGCAGGCCATATAGTTCGCAGAACCGACAAACACTGGGGAATAAAGGTTCTCGAATGGCGGCCACGGACAAGCAAGCGAAGTCTGATACTGGCTAATACTGGCATGTTGCTGCTAAACTTTTGCATTGGTTTTTAATATTTTAAATATGATACATAAAATAATATAATACATGTTTAATAGTACTCATCATTAGCCACAAAATAGTCAGTGGGGCTAATTATATCTAACTATTGTAGTTAAATCACAATAACCGTTTATTGTTCAAGTTAGTCAATCAAACAAGGGTAGAATCGTGTAATAAAATAACAAATACAGTTGAAACATAAGTTTGACAATGAACACTATAGATCAAAAATTTGTATATTTTTATAACCACGAATACAGTTTTGATATTTAATAGCAATTGAAGGTCCAAAGAAAACGTGTGTGACTGTTTCGGGGCGTACGGCCATTTGTTTGTTGTTAAATGTTTACCCCACGTACAAATCGCGAGTTATACCGAAATAAAGATCACAAAAACGTCAATTTTGCTGATTTTGATCTGTGTTTCCTGCCCCCTTCCACTCTATCTTTTGACAAATATTAAATATAATATAATAGAGCTGACTATATAATCTAAAAGAAACCACTAAAATTAGATCTCTAGAGCTTATAGTTACAGAGTCATAAAAGCGAGACATTTAGACATTTTCGTTACAATTCACTTTTTAGTCCCGGTATCCGTATCAAGTATGGGTGAGATTTTAAAGACGTTTCACGTTAAAAATAACCCGTATTAGGTATGCGGGTGAGATTTTAAAGACGTTTAACGTTAAAAATAACCCGTATTAGGTATGTGGATGAGATTTTTAAGACGTTTCACGTTAAAAATAACCCGTACTAGGCATGCGGGTGAGATTTTAAAGACGTTTAACGTTAAAAATAAATTCTGATGAAACCTGTCTCTTGGACTGTCCACCCCTTATGAATTATTAGGATAAGAAAAACAAAATCTAAGGGCCTATTTCACTACCTACATGTAAAGCGTTGATCACTTACTTGCTAAAATATAACGTTGCTCGGCAAGTAAAAGTAACGAGTATTTCTTAACTTTAATTCTTGGTTAGTATTACTCATCTGGCGTAGTGAAATTCATGCGTACAGTTACTTGTGATTTTAACTGGTGTTCAGCCTACTTTAAACATTGGTTAAAGGTCGTGAAATAGGCCCTAAATAAGAGAAAAATATAAATACATACTCTTAAATACACTATCCGTAGATGGGAAACAATTAAATATATAATTTATCGCAACATGCAAATGTTAACCTAACGCGTTGTTCGATTGATTGCAGATTGCAACTATAAAATAGGTAACTATACTTACCGTTTATGGCTGTTTTCAATTTCCTCCGAAGATTTCCGTAAAACAGCGAAAACACTAATATCCAATCAATGTATCCAATTAAATATAAACCCGCTACCTTTGAATATATACATAATATATATTCGGTACCATAATTTATATCTTAAGAATAAGAATAATTTATTATCAAAAATAATAATAGTAGGTAGATACACATTACAAAACAGTGGAGATTGAACAATAAAATTTAACTTAACATTTAGGTGGATGTAGTTATGTACATTAGAATTTGCAACGGGCCCCAAAAATCAGTAGAAAAGCGACGGGCCCAACATAACTTTAAGGACAGCTCTTTAAGTACGTTCCAGCTCGATCATGTGCAACTTAACCGAACCACCCCAGACCCAACACAATATTGGAGTAGTGACTGACCCAAAGAACTACTCTTGCAGCTGGTCTTAAAATTTTCATGAGGTATATTATCCTGCGAGTCATTTTTGACACATACACTATGTGGTTCTTGAACGAGAGATTTTGATCTACCACGACACCTAGGTATTTTGTGAAGGGAAGGGGGGAACTCTTTTAATAATGTAGTAAAAACATGCAGGATAGTATCTAGTGTTGATATATTCCCAACTACCCCATTAACGGCCCCATTGATAGGGATGTTACTTTTGAAATACATTCGACGTATTCTTTTGACATACTTTTGACATACCTTTGACATTCTTTTGACATACATTTAACATACTCTTAACATACATTTGTACATACCTTTAACATACTTTTGACATACTTTTCACATATTTTCGACATACTTTTGACGTCCTTTTGACATATTTTAGACATACATTGATATAGTTTTGTAATTTTTTGTAATTAAAAAATTACTTTTGGCATATATTTGACATACTTTTGTAATACTTTTGACATACCTTTGATGTCAATTTGATGAGTTTGTGTTCTTGTGCCTTAGTTTATATCAAAAGAAGTATTGTAAAAATGTGATGACAATTATGATAGTAAATACCTCGATATTATCTGTACGAAATTTATTTGTAAAATATGGCTGTGATTAATTTTGTTTTATTGTAGTACCTAAAGATATGACAGTTTATAAATATTATTAATAGCTGCATAGTGAATTTTTAATGAAAAGTGTTATTGTCAATAAATCAGTATTTGATTTGCTCGAACTAGTTGGCCTTTTATTTCTTTCTGTTTCTACTAACACTCAATTTTAGTGTAAATACACATACAGAAAGTTTGGAATTTAAATATGCAACAAAAAACACTAATGCGAACCAATTATCAAAAAGAAAATTGAGCTGTTGGGAATTTTCACGCCAATGGGGCAGTTGGGAATATGTACGTCAAAAGTTTAAAATATAAAAAAATATACAAAAAAGTTTATTTTTTAAATATGTCAAAAGTATGTCGAAAGAATGTAAAGGTATGTTAAAGGTATGTTAAAGGTATGTTGAAAGTATGTCAAAAGTATGTAAAAGTACGTCAAATGTATGTCAAAAGTATTACAAAAATATGCGTAAAGTATGTAAAAATAATTACAAAAGTATGTCAAAAGTACGTCAATAGTATGTCGTAAACATGTGAAAAGTATGTCAAAAGTTTGCCAAAAGTATGTGAAAAGAATTAAAAAGTATGTTAAAGCAAATGAATGTCAAAAATATTTCTAAAGTACGTCAAAAGTATGTTGAAAATATGTTAAAAGTATATTAAAGGTATGTCAAATGTATGTCTAAAGTATGTCAAAAGTACGTCAAATGTACGTCAAATGTATTTCAAAAGTAACATCCCTATCAATGGGGCCGTTAATAAAGCAGTTGGGAATATATCCTAGTGTTATTGTTATCAGAGTGGCAATTTGCATTGTATATTTAAATGTATTCCAGGTCTGGGCCGGTGGCTCGCGTAATATGAAATGAGATAAAATTAGTTTTCTTGAGATTTAATGTTAGAAGATTAACATCCTTTCCCATCCTTTTTCCGATTCCCAGTCCTTACCATGGAAGATGGCAAATGTGTCATCGGCATAACAAATGAGTTCACCATTTGGTAAGACAATTTTAAGTATGTCATCCATGTACACCGTGAACAAGGTTGGTGCCAGAATGCTACCTTGCGGAACACCGAACGCAATATTCCATTCCCCACTCATATGCTCATCAACCCTAACGCACAGCTGCCTGTTTGTTAAGTAGCTTGAGAACCAGCTAAGGCCGCTACCTCCGATGCCAAAGCATTCAAGTTTTTTCAGCAAAATCGGAGTTGAGACAGTGTCGAATGCCTTGGAAAGGTCGAGGAAGACTCCAATGCACCTCCGACCACAGTCTAGATGAGACGACACCAATTTAGACAACAATTGCACGGCATCCTCCGTGGATTTACCGCGTCGAAACCCAAATTAGCGATCACATATTAGATCGTATTTCTCAAGGAATTCCACAAGCTTTTTGTCAACCAGTTTTTCCAGAATTTTTGACAATACACTGAGCAGAGAAATAGGTCTATAATTATCTGGGCTGGACTTACAACCGCCTTTGTGGACCGGAATGACTACAGCTGTTACCCAGCACTCGGGGAATATACCTGATGACATGCTCAGGTTAAAGATGAAAGTCAAGGGAACCAAAATCCCATCCTTGGCGTGTTTTAGTAAAAGCGGAGTGATGGTAACAATCCCAAGGGCACAATCTGATTTAAGATCAAGTAAAATGTGTTTATTTCACCCTGATCAGTGGAAGAGAGAAAAAGAGAGTTTAGGCTACGACTACCAAAGGAAAGGTGTTTGCTTAGTGAATCCTGCGTAGAACCCAGTTTCTGTAAAATATTAGCAGCCAAATTAGCTCCAACGGTGGCAAAGTGTGTGTTACAAATGTTGACCGAATCTAGAGGATTCCGAGCGTTACCCAAAAGTTGGTTGGAGTCTTTGTTCGGTTGGGGGATGTGGCAAATTTCTTTAATGGTTTTCCATAGTTTCTTGGGGTTTTTGTGATGTTCTGTTAACTGCGCATTAACTTAAGCTTGTGTAAGAGATTGTGACAAAAAATCCTGTATCGGGTGTAAGTTTTCTTACGTACTTCGTTTTTAGGCTCGTTCCTGGGTTGAAGATGCAGATTATCTCTATGACGCATACACTAATAATAATAATAGAATAATAAATAATAATAAATTGTTTATTGACAGAACTTATAACAACTAATGAATAATATAATCCTATTAAATAGTAAGTCGGTCAGTATTTATTCTAACCAAATACAAAATTTATATGGACTATAAACTAATTATAGGTACCTACTGGACATTGAAAATGTTGTTAGGCTGTTGGCGCCTGAGCTAGTAATTAAACTGTATTACAGACGCCAGAAACTTTAACAGACCTGGGGTTATCCAAGGCTTCAGGCCAAGTTTAGAGTAGCTAATTTTGGCAATATGTGAGTGTTTCTTAACACAGTTAGATAATACTAAATTTTGTGCAAGAACAGCGTCATTAACATTTTATTTATCAAGAACCTGGCACCAATCAATAGTATTCAGTTCTTTAGCCACTGCATGATAATTTGTTTTAGTTATAATTCTCCTTTTTGTTTCTAATTTTTTGCGTGTTATGGGACAATTCTACAATAGCCAAGTCATGGTCAGTTATAGAGCTTTTGCACACTAAGCCCAGAGCAGTGCCTTTTGGTTTTATGAATGCGTGGTCCAAACATGACTTGCCCCTGGTCGGTTCTGTTATGGCTGAACGTAGACCTTGTTTAGCCAGTAAGCACTGATATGACGCATTATCGCAGCTGGGAGGTACCTCTAACAAGTAAATATTTACGTCGCCTATGACTAAAACTAATGACTAGAGTTTTGAATTTTCTAAAACGATTTCAAGGGAGTCAATAAATTTATCCAGCTTAGAAACCGATGGGGACCTATATATTCCAATAATTATGATAGATTTATCTATGCTTACAGCTAGACAATTCGCATCATCAAAATCAGGCTCTTGGGCACTAGCTGACCAACAGTTCTTCACGTAAATGGTGACTCCTCCGCACTTATTTATATATTTATTTGTGTAAAAGACGTTATAGCCGTTTAATTGAGGTATCGGGGATGCGTCATTTAATTAACCAACACTCACTAAGGACCAGTACGTCAAAGTTAGATTCAAATCTCTGTAAGAAGTAAGAAAGGCAAGAAAATTTCGTTGTAGGCTCCTATATTAAAAGCGAAGACCTTGAAGCTATATGGTGCAATCAGGGCTGAACAAAGTTCAGGTTTATATATCGTGCAACACTTTATTTGGAGAATTTCATCAATTTCATCAATAAAGTCCAAGTTACCCATTATCAAAATGAAACAAGTAAGTTGAATGAAACAAGCAAGTGAGTTGTGAGAGCCTAAAAGTAAAAAGCGTTGCGATTATACGAGCAAACAGGGCAGAGTGCAATCTTGTCGAAATAACGAGGAGTCAAATAGAACCTGGAGAAGTACTGTTCCAACATAATCTGTGCCGACACAAGTAGGCGCAGCCTTGCAATACCTATTGGGGATGCTCACATTCTACAGATTTATCGTAATAAATACTGGATATTGTCCATGAGTGTAAGCGAGTGTAGTATAGAGAGACGTTTGATAGGGGTGTTCTTGTAAATAATTTGATCCAGCGAATAAAATACAACAAAACAGATACAATACTGTCGACAGCAAATAGAGAAAATTATAAAATTTAAAAAATAATCTATATTTTAAAAAATATCTCTATTTCAACGCGTATGCCTTTTTTATTAGAACGGAACTGCGGGTCCGAAGGTCCGTCTGGGTCCCATGGGGAGAATGCGGTCCAAGTCAGCGTGGGATTTGATGAGGATTGCGGGCTTCCCTTCCTCTCTTCACAGATGCACCCTTCCATTGTTGTCCCAGCAAAACCGGAACCCGAGCTCCTTTGCCCGCTGTCTGGCGTGGTTTTGACAGATGTTCATTGACGTACATCTTCCGAGGCGGGCCCAAGATATCCAGGTCAGCTGGTTATGATAGTATGACGCCGGAGTTTTGCAGATTTAAGCACCTCGACTCTCTTTGCTTTCCTGGTTAGCCTGACGATGATCTATAACTATATTTAGCAAGACTAATGCATGACTAATATCAAACGAGACTAATATCATTCAGGCAGTTAATTGAACGATGCCGTTTAGTAACAAGCCCAAATTAAAAATTTATATAACCCCCGACTTCCCACCCTCCATTATAGCTAGGATGCATCTCGATCACATCAGTTTTCAAACATAAAAATCGTTCCATCCGTTTGAGAGCTACGGTCGTCACACCCACCCCATTATAGCTAAGAACCATCTCGTTTACCTCAGCTTTGAAACATGAAAAATCACAGCTAAATTGTTCCATTTGTTTCAGAGCTACGATGTTACAGACAGACACACACACACACACACACACACACACACACACACACACACACACACACACAGTGATACACACTGACAACTAGAACACCCGTCTCTTTGTTCGGGGGTTAAAAAGGCTATAAAGGCTAGCCTTTTGAACAGCGGATTAAGCAGATAGCGTGCGGCATAACCACCACGACAATGGCATAGTTAAATCCTTCAGGCGTGCAGTGACGGGCAGCAGCGTCATAGTTGCAAGAAACTACGCCCTCCGGTTGCCAAATCGCATGCCCATTGCATGGGCAAGACTTCTATGACATTGCACAAGAAAAAAGAATCCCCTAGTTCCCGGTTGCTCTACTGATTGCAGTATAGATGCATAAAGACAAAAAGCTCTTCAAAAAGCACGAGGACACACTACACAGTTGTTATGGAGAATTTCAACGCTAAAGTGACAGAACAGAACAGCAGCTAATCGAGGGTTGGTCCACACGGTTATGGAAGCAGGAACCACAGGTGGCAAATGCACATCAACTTTTTAGAGAAAGAGGGCTGAATTTGTTCTATAAAAAGCAGCCTCAAAGAAAGTGGACTTGGCAGACCCCCGATGGTGTGACGACAGACGAGACTGACTTCATCATGACGGACAAAAGGCACATATTCAGATATGTCTCTGTGGTCAACAGGTTCAATACCGATAGTGCTACTAGGTGCCGAATACTAGGCTCTCTAAATATCAAATTAAGCTGGAAAGATCCCGTCTCATTAATTAAACATCTCCAAACCGTTGTGCCGTTGGTTAAGCCGAAAATCTTCAACGAGTGCGTTCTACCTGTTATGAGCTAAGGAGCCAAAACGTGGACACACATAGTGAGTCTGGTCCACAAATTTTGGATCACTCGGAGAGAGAGCAATGCTCGGAAGAACAGAATCCGCCAGTAAACTAAGGTAACTGACAAAGCTCAAGGGTATTTCTCATTTGGTTTTGGTGCAAAACACATGTCCGTCAAAAAATAAACGAATTTACATGCTCTAAATGAACCAAATATGTTTTATATGACAAATGAGTTCTATAGGTAAACCTTGCACCTAAAACTAATTTATCAATTGGCAAATAAGAATGAAAAAAACCCCTCTAAGTCTCATTACTTTTAGTGTCGTTTGCACGAATTATGGGAATAGTATTAAAATAAAATAAAATTAGATGATTGAACTGCGTACAGTTATTTGGTAGGTCATAAAGTACATATTAAGGAATAAAACTGTGATTTAAAAAAATAATACGATTGTTATTAATGTTCAATATAGTATAAAATAGATTTGTCTCGAAAAAAAAACTAATTACCTTCAGCCCAACTTGAAATATCAAAAATCATACTTTTACATACACGTAATGGAGTAGCTAGAGCTACCCTCCTTCCTCCGCGCACATTGCTCATCCAGTCAGCCAGTGAACAGTAAGCAGGGCGGACACTTGCAGTTTTTTTCTAAAACTAATTGCAAAGACGCGATCGTGAACCATGGTACGTATTTTTTTTCAGTACCGCTAGAAAAAACATAAATTGTTTTTTTTTGGATTGTTGACTGTAACATAATTGTAATTGAGTTCGAATACTTAGAAAAAAATATACCTACGTATTGCAAATATTTACTGGGTAAATCTAAATTAGGTAAAAAAATATCATTACCCTCAATTATAATGTGAACGGTAATGAGAGTAACGAGATGGTAATTAATTTTTAGTGTGTTTTCTATTTGAAAAGTCGTGCAAATCCGGAAAATTTATGTTTTTTGTCATTAGTCAACTACAGCAGGACTTTCTAGACACCAAATATCCAGACTTTAACAAGTGGAGTTTCTCAAAGTAAAAGAGTACTTTCTGATATAAAAGTGCATTGAGCTATGTAGCCTTTTATTAAAAAAAATATAGAAATACCGGAATTATACAAGAAGAAAAGAACATGGACAAGAGCAGTATAAAGAATAACCTAAGCAAAGCGTTTACTTTGCTTTGTTTTTTATGTTTATAACAAAAAGACATGAAAACGAACGACATTAAAAATGAAATAGGCAAAAATGTAAATCGAATAAATAAAATAATATTAGAAGAAAATAATACTCCTTTTTTTAATTAGTCTTCACATGAAGATCAAAGACAAGGAGATAAACAGACGAGAAAATAACAAGAAAAGAGCAATAAAAAGACGCGAAGCAAAGTATATATAAAAAATGGCGTACCTATGTAAGTTTGTCAGTTTATTCGCACATCACGTAAAAACTACTGAACTGATTGCAACGCGGTTTTTAGTGTTGGATAGCTTAGGGTTTGACGTAGGTACTTATTATCTCAGCCCGATGAGTAGAAGCCAAGCCACCCATAAAAAAACGATTTGCCGTCTCAACGAACTTTGAAGAAATGTTGTATAATGTATTTCATAAAGGTACTTTTGGTCCTGGCTACATTTTACCCACAGAAATTACCACTCGGGCTAAGCCGTGGTCACAGCTAGTATTAAAATAAAGCAGTAAGTATTGGTCTAGGGGACCTAGAATAAGGTAATGAACATGTTTACATATTATTAATTTTGTTTATCTATCTGTTTGTCTGTCTGGATGTTTGTTTGAGCTTAAAATGTGTGTATATTTTATTTTATTGAAATATCCACGCCGGCAAAGCTACGGGCACAGCTAGTATATTTAATATTAACATGCAGAAAAAATAAATTCGAAGCGAATTATTTTCCTAGTTAACCTCATGGCTATATCTTTGTATATCTACAACTCAACTCTTTATATCTGCAGATGTCGTTAGTGTTGTGTGTCGTGACAATTCTGAATTTTTACAAAACTAAATGCGGGTAGTTGGAGACACCGCTCGCCCTTCTCGACGCTGACACCCGCTACTTCAGTCTTCTCGTGACCACGATCAATGCAACTTGATCGAAACGTCGAGGTAAATAAAAATTAAGTTTTCAGTTCGATTAAGTCCCGTTTAATTATATAAATATATCTACAACTCCTTTTTATTTAGTCTTTTTCATCACCAACCTGTTTTAATCTACTGGTGGACGTGTGCCTCTGCTTGTGTATGCCACTGCGGCCTCTGCTTGTGTATATTCTTGTTCAATAGCTTATTTTAAGTCTCCTAGACCATTTTTTTTATTATCAGGCGCAACAGCTTAATAAAAAACTGTTGTATTAGACGTGAGCTAATTTCTATGGAGGCTATCTTTTCTCTTCACTATATACATGACCTTCTTGCACGCCTTCGCTATGACAGTATATATATGTGTTCTGTGATTTAACTTTGTTTACAAAATTATTAGGCAGGTTGCTTTTGTGATAATTACCGTATGTTGATGTATTTAATGCTTTGAAGGTGTTTGTTTCTACATGAAATAATTAATAGTGTGATTGAGTTTGAAAGTTTTCTATGCAATGAGCAAACTTGCGAAATTTGTGGTTTGCGATCTGTTAGAGCGATGGGTCAAAAACTAACATTTATGGCTAAATTTCCACTGAATAAAGATAGGTAAGTGGTAAATCCATTCGGTAAATACTACGTAAGAAGAGACGGGACTGACGTATATTGGAACGGATGTTATGAATTTAAAAAACGTGCGCTGAGAATAAGTGCAACATAACAAAACTAATGACCATAGGTAATAACACTCTATCGAGCATGTTAGCCAACATGACAAACAGAAAAGAATGTCTGCAAACATAGCACATTTTTATCGATATCGATATTTTGAAAAAAAAAACGTATTAGGACTCTTTTAATTTATATGGGGTTTATAATAATAATATGTTTTTTTCTAAGCATGTAGTTTTTATTACATACAAAAATAATACATTATATAGTACACAACACAATTTGTGTCTTTTTCCCTTAAAATGATGTCTAATCTTCCTTACTTAATATTACAAACTAGCAATTTTAATTTACAAACTAGAGTAGCAATTTTTTTTAAATTAGGTTGTTTCTTTTTGTAGTCGGTGTTTCGAAAATGTTTGCCACAGAAATATTTAATTCGTGCAGCTTTTCGATCGGTATGTATGTCAAGTCCTCTTTATCGGTCACTTGTATCCAGTTTTTGCACCTGTAAATAAGATTTTTAATGAAAATTAGAAGATTAAGCGGTTTTAGGCTACGCGACATTAGGTATTCTAAATTTATACTTTTACTACGTTTACTATTACTTAGCGTGGAATGCAGAACGACTTAGAATAAGATTAGGAACCAAATGTCGAATAACGGGTTAGAAAAAATATCGATAACACCGGCACTGCACTAGTGCTAGCAAGGCTATGTTATTTTGTTGAATATTATGACCCATCGCTCTAACAGATCGCAAACCACAAATTTCGTAAGTTTTATAGCTCATTGCATAGAAAACTTTTAAACTCAATCACACTATTATTTATTTAATGTAGAAACAAACACCTTCAAAGCATTAAATACATCAACAGAAGGTAATTATCACAAAAGCAACTTGCCTAATAATTTTGTAAACAAAGTTAAACCACAGAACATATTCATAGCGAAGGCGTGCAAGAAGGTCATGCATATAGTGAAGTAGAAAACATAGCCGCCATAGGAATTAGCTCACGTTTGATACAACAGTTATGAACAGTTTTTTATTAAGCTGTTTCGCCTGATTGCCGCTCGTAGTTGTTCATTTCTGTAACTTCCACTTGACGTCTATTAACTTGTCACCGCGATATTTCTTGCATTCTAACGCCATCTAGTTTCATTTCAGTGCATTAAAACCCGAGTGAACTTTACTTTTAATATTTTTTACAATTTCTTGGTTTCTTAGTAGGTACATAATAAAGTTGCAAGGTATGAAGGTATATATTGAATTGTAGGATCATAATGAGGTTTCTAACTGGATGATCAGATCTATAGTTCCTGCGTTATGATAAAAAATAATTAAAAACATGTAATAATTGTCATCGAAACTGAACCAACATGTAAAAATTTCAAATATATATATAATTTATTGCCATAACTCTAAAATTAATAATAAAGTAAAACTTGACTGCCCTGCCAAAAACGAAGTAAAAAGTCAAAAACAAGAGATAAATAAATTGACATTGCAGTCGGGGGACCGTTATGTGGAAATCTTTTAATCAGAGATGTCCCCCGACTGCAATGACAATTTTATTTATCTCTTGTTTTGACTTTTTACTTCGTTTTTGGCAGGGCCGTCGTGTTTTTCTTTATTATTAATTTTTTCATCTTCATTGTTGAGACTTTTTTGTACTAACTGCCTTATTATAAGTACAGATAGATGTTTAGATAGATAGATATACTACAAATATTTATATGCCTAAAAGAAAAGTATATACTAAGTTTAAAATAAACTTGTATACAAAATCGATAAAAGTAAGGCGGAAAAATATTTGTGTTATCAGTGTATGTTTCTTTGTGTTAGAGTAAAAAAATACGTTTTAAACTATGTTCACCTAACGACAATCATGATTCCTGTGAAATAAGTGCTGTGCTATGCGAGAACTAGCGGACAACCTGTAATTTACGAACCCTGAAATGACAAGTTATGTTTGATAATTATGTGTACGTGGGGGATTTATCGTTTGTCGCATCTACGAAAGTACACAGTAGACTTGCATGTTATAAAAGCGATCGGTATTGGTCGGTGACTTTTAAGATTTTTGTAGGCTTTTACAAAACAAAAAAAAATTGCTATTTACTCGTAATTTGAATGATTTTTATTAAACTTTCTTTTTTGTTAATTTAGTTTGAGCAACAAAAATCATTAACAATCTGTAAAAAGCGGGGGGAGCTGCAGTAATAAATTTTCTAAGTTTCGTAATTTTTCATTGGGACTATTTTCACTTCCAATTATTTTCATTTTTTTCATATATTTTTTTCCAATCAAAAAAACATCTTTATACTGAAAACTACTATCACTTACGAAATGGAATGGCTATCCAGTATGTTTATGATATTTTTAATCTAATTCACAAAAGGAGACTGGTGCCTATATGTTAGACTGTATGTATGTTTTTTAATGTATTTACCCCGATTTCTCCGTCAATTGCGAACTGATTTCTGTTTGAAAAGTAAACTCTCAGGTGGTCCCATATATATTGTATCAAAATTGTTTTTTCTAACATATAGTTTAGTTCAAAAAACAGTGTTATAATGTTTTTTTCTTTTATGAGTCGTTCCTTACGTAATGTATGTCATTATGCCACAATTTTTGAGTTCATAATCCAGATTTTACGATATGAGTGTAGATAAACATATTAATAAAACCCGTTAGAATATTAGAGTTTCATCATTATATAGAAGGTAGTCCCAATATACAATGAGATTCGAGTCTGCTGCCATGTGGCAAGGTGCCCGTAGTCAGTACCGTACATCGAATAATGCTTAAATGACCGGGTAGCGTACATAGAAATACTGGTCTAATAGATCCCCTCAGGAGGAGATGATAATCTGATTAATGATACCTAATCCATCTCGGATGGTGACTACTGCAGTAGGATTTCTGTCGAATGATGTATTGGCTTTCTAGCACTCAATGCGCATAATATTCGCTAACACATGTTTACGTTATTCTTATTTTTCTCTAGAACTTTTATCCCTCTTTTGATGATAGTAGGTTTTCTCATTGGTACTTATGAATTTGTAAATATGTACTTATCGATATTCATTACAATAATGTATTCGTTAACTAATATGACTTATGAAAAATATATGCCAAAATTTATTAATTACGTTATTATCTCAAAACGAACCGTTTTCGCTTACTGTCCGTTATTAATGCAAAACGATAAGGGACCGTTCGTAAAAAATGCGCAAAGAAATCATTCGAATATTCGTTTTTTTTTAATTGTTTTTATTACGTCGTTCTCGATGTTTTGCTATTCGTCTTTTTGCTGATTTCGGAACTGAGTCCGCCTTAAACACTACGATTAACTATAGATATGTAATTGAATTCAAAACTTATAACGGGTTTGATGGCGTTTATTACCTACATTATCTTAACACCTGATGTTTCGAGAATTTGACAGTGTTCGTAGTCACAGATAAAATATAACTACCTATGTTTAATTTAAGAAAAGTTTATTACAATGCATAATTTTCATGAGAAAAGCTAAACCGATTTTTATACGGGTTTTGTATACGATTGGTTGAGCTGGTTCTTCATCTAGTTTTATGCGACTGAGTTATTTTATAATATATTATTTAATTACCTGACTGATGTTGCAAGAAATGCGTTATCATTAATAACTGAAGTAATATTTTAAAGAAATGGTGTCTATTTTATATTTACGCCCGAAAACTTTTGGACCGGTCCCAATATTTGTTCGTCGTTAACTAAACAAGCTAAACAACTAAACAACGAGATGGTTATGGCTGCCTTAAAACATCAAAAGTTTTGGGTTCTGCTAAATTTACGGTGACAATGTCGTTATGTTAGTAGTAGTATTCCCTGATGTTAAAAAATGTACATAAACTATACTTTTTTTACAACAGGCAATTGCCTTTATTGTCCAACAACTTCTACAAAAGATAATTAGGTACCTACTATGAAACAGTTGGATAGCTTAGGTTTTGACTTTAAATTTGGTGTACTTGGAATCTCAATCCGAAGAGTAAGAGCCTAATAATTTTAAAAGTGTGGTAAGTACTTACTTTTGAATAAACCTACTGGACCGATTGCGATGCGATTTTCACTGATGGATAGCTCAGGTTTTGACTTAAAAACTTATGTACTTGATATGTCAATCTGATGAGTAGGAGCCAAGCAATTTAATAAAAAAAACTATTAATATTAAAAGTGTGGTACTAAGTTTTGAATAAAACTACTGGACCGATTGCGATACGGTTTTGACACAACTCTGACTTTCAGTTGCTTTTATGTCAAAACCTAAGCTTGGATAGCTTAGGTTTTGACATAAAAACAACTGGTGTACTTGGTATCTTAATCCGATGTGTGTGCCAAGCAATTTAATAAAAACGCTATTTTTAAAAGTGTGGTAAGTACTAACTTTTGAAGGTCAGTGTATTATTTTCTATGAGCCAAATAAGAATCAGCATTTTGGTTATGGGTCGCTTGGATCAGACGCTCGGATAGATGTTTTGATACTATTTAATTAAACTAGTTCATATTTATGTATAATTGAACCTAAGATAGTGGTAGTGTGTGTACCTTGCTTGTTTCCTAAGGGACGTGTGTCTAGACATGGATTAGAGAGAATAATTTAAGGCTGAGTAGGAATTTCGTTTTATCGACCACAGGAATGATGGTCTTTTTATCTTAAATTAAATTTATTTCAAATGCAGGAAGTATCTATGTATTTTTTTGCGTATAAGTGAGTAAGTACCTAAGTTTGGTGACGAAGATATTATCTTATCTCAACACGGGTACGATTTATAAATGCTATCTAATAAAAATAAAACTTTAGAACGTTGAGGTCAATCCTAACGAGAATTCACCGAAGTGATCTGAATAGCAAACTCATGGAACCACATACGTCGTTCAAAAGTAAGTACCTTCCTAGGTACTTTGGGACAAGCTTTGTAAATAGTTTCGAGCAAGTGCTCGCTGATAGATTCGCGTAACTTAGTAATAGAAGCAAAAGAAGAAGACGGAAAATCTGGAAATAGGAATATCTGGATACCATGTACTTACTTTAAAATTTATGCATGCTTCGAAATTCTTGAGGTTAGGTTTGCCAGCTTGTATTTTAGAAGATTTGGCGAGACAAAATGAAGGGCATAGGATCAAAATAAAGTTATGACAGCACATTTTTCCAAAAATAGAGGTCGACGATATTGTTCTTTATTATTGTCGTTATTGTTATTTTTGATTTCAAACTAAATTTACCTTTTGGGCAAAAATGAGGACTCTTAAAATAAAGGAAGTTGAGGTCGAAAAGTTTTAAAAATTGGTAATAGATTCGCAATTGGAACCTCAAAGTTATTGATTGTTTAAGTAGGTACCTACATAGTTCCTGTTATTGATTGTCAATAATAGGTATCTAGTTGAACTTTCTATAGAGAAATGTTTTCTTATGTTAATATTGTTTTTTTTTAATTAGACAATATTAGGTACTATAACTATGTCCGTTTTTACTGACTTTTTCGTAGATAATTGATAGAGGAATATTGATTTTCGTCTATATCTAGTTAAGTGACTTACGTCTTGCTGGTTAAAAAAATCATCCTGGGCGTCCTCGCTCGCACACCCCATGTCTTGCAGAAGAGGAGTGACGTGTCGCTCCCAGTCATCCATTATTATGAACTTCCCTCAAACTGGCATTAACAACTCAGACCGATTAACACGGTTCACCAAAAATCAACCGATCTGTCATATCAGCATTTTCCAACGTTAAACAGCATTCCAACAAAACGCAGTGACGAACCGCGCATTTCGCGCCAAAAACTTCTTAACTTTTCCGTAAGCTACCGTTAGTGGCGGGAGAGGTTGAGATCGCACGCGACACTCGGCTGTCAAGCCCGAGCGAAAGAGAAAAAAACAGCTGCTGCGGCCGCGGGCGTATCACGTACCCGCTGTTACCGACGCGCATTCGAAAAACGTACTAGGAGAAAAGTCAGTGATAGCAGCTTGCTGAGTCAGTATGGCAAGGCTCGGGATCCCGGCCGCCCGTCGACGCGACCGGAACAGGAGTGCGTGGCGGTCCGCGAGGTCGTACGCCCTCTGCGTCGCGCCGCCTCGCGCTCCTCTCGCTCCGGCCGCTCTTAGTTCCATTGTGCCATCCCTCTCCTACAGACTAGCGACGCACGCCTCCCATGGGCGGCCGCGATTTCCCGCCGTTGAACGTCTGTGGCCACAACATGGCCGTATCTCTTCAGACCTCCGCTCACCAGCATCAAGCATGAGCATCATCGGCTGCTCAGACCTAGCGCTCGAGATGAAACTTTTCCTTATTCAACCGTCCTATAAATAGCCTACTAGTGCAGGTTTTCCCTTTGGAAAAGTTTTCAATTTATTTGTGTAGACTGTCACGGTACCTACCAAACTTTTGTACTTATAATATTTGTAATAAGTATAGTACCTACGAGTATGTACGGGATATGTTGATGAAATTGGGCCCAGTGATTTTTTGCTATTTAAAATACAATTTCCAACATCCACTTTAGGTAGAAACTTCCTAACTAGGCACTTAATAAAATATATGGAAAGTTCAGTTTCAGCACTTTCGCGCACTGATTAACTTTCTCTGAACTTTACTTATTTTGGGATAATATAGTTTATCACTTCTCTAACCTAATGGCTATTTAGTAATCTGTGCTAATGGGACATACAACAAAGGGGAAGGTACTTGAACTTTGAATTAATAAGTAGGTAGGAAGGTAGGTACCTACCTACTAATGGTGTGGGGAGGCATTTGCCCAACAATGGGATAGTACCTACAGACTAACAGTAATAGGATACCTTTTTCTTTAATATACTTTACCTAATTGCTATTCGATATTTCATTTTCATTGCTTCTGTAGTCTCGTATGGGATGAGTTTAACGAAATTTAATATTAGCAACAAGAAGGTTTAAACCTTCTTGATTAGCAAGTGTGCCAAAAGCCAATTCTCCATAGGTATGAGTATTGAATAATAAAATGTATACCGCGTCACCATAACCCCTGTATTGCTGATGTTGGTGACCGCTTACAAGTCGTCAGGCCGTTCTGTTTGATTGCCACTTATGTATCAAGAATAAATGGAAAAAAAAACACCTTCCAGAATTTAGCAATTTACTGGAGTCCGGATGTTACCAAAGCGTAAAGGTACGCATAACATAGTTAAACACTTACCACGACCAAAGTTCCTGAAGACCGTACAAGCGGCCAATTAAAAGTTAAATGTCTAATTCTTGTTAGACGCGGGAAGTCCACAACTAGTGGGTATAGCGACTACATTGAAAGTTCTTCATTGTTACGTATAGGTACGACAAGGATCGACGGGATTGCGATGAACGGTGTGAAAACCTAATGACAAAGTTTGGTTGTTCCCTTATTCAGGAGCATAAGTCATCTACATTCTAAAAACTCTATCGGTAGCAGACTATAATTCACTAGCTACTTGTATCTATTATTAGGTATCTTATTTTGTTTCGTAAAAGCAAAAAAAGTATTTTGTCTAAAACCTTAAAAGTAAGGCTCAATTAGATAGATAGGTGATAGATAGATAGATAGATAACTCTTTATTGTACACCAAAAGTTTACAAAGAACTAAAACTAACTAACTAACTAACTTATGAAATATTATTGTCTAATGGGCGGTCTCTGAAAGGGTTATTCTACAACTGACCATATATTCACACTAAATCAGTGCATAGAAAGATGTGTTGAACATAACAAAATTATGTATCTTGAGATTCTACCAAGGCCTTTGACTCTATTTCGCACGCACACTTGTGGAATAGTTTAGAAGAACAAGGTATTCAAAATATATTAATATCTTAAAAAACACCTACAATAATTCTTGTGCTAAAATAAAACTGGAAACAATTGGCCCCCGATTCGAGATTAAAAGGGGTGTTAAGCAAGGAGATCCTATCTCTCTAAAGCTATTCACTGCTATTCTTGAGACCATGTTTATGAAACTGGAGTGGCAAAACTATGGACTCAACATCAATGTAGGACGACTCGCTAATCTTCGCTTCGCAGATGACATAGTACTTCTCGCGGAAAATCATGAGAGTCTACAGTCTATGATAAACATGGTGGATAAGGCAAGTCAAGAAATAGGCTTACACATGAATCTATCAAAAACCAAGGCGATGACAAATGGAGAACAGAAACCGATACTTTTTTTTTGTGAAGTGAATATATCGAATATGTTAGCGACTACATCTACCTTGGACAGATAATTTCTTTTAAGGAGGCCTCTAACAAGGAAATTGACACGAGATTTGCCATATCCTGGAAAAAGTACCTACTGGATGCTTAAAGACGTATTTAAAAGTAACCTTCCAAAACGTCTCAAAAAAAGCTAATGGATAATACCATTATACCATCACTTCTCTATGGATGCCAAAGTTGGGCACTAAGAACTTAGTAGCGAAAATAGCTACTTTCAAAAGAGCTACAGAAAGGTTGATTCTGGGTATCAAACTAAGCGTTAGAGTAAGAAACCGAGACATCAGGGAGAAAACCAAAGTGATCGATGCAGTAAGCATGCTCTGTCGACTAAAATGGAAGTGGGCTGGTGAAGAAGAAGAAGAACTAATGATCGGCGTTGGAGTGAACGTATCCTGTATAACTGGTACCCGAGAGATGAAGGTAGAATAAGAGGACGACCAAGAAAGAGATGGTACGACGACATTTTCGAAGCAGCAGGCAGAACATGGACGAGACTCGCCCAAGATAGACGTGCTTGGCAGCAGATGGAGGAGGCCTACGCCCATATTGGGTGCCCGAACATTCCTAATAATTAAATAAAAAAATTGTAAATTTAGAATGTTTACTAGGAATGAAGGCTTTATTTATTTATTTTAAGGGCGGTCTCATCGCTAAAAAGATAAGACACTTAGGTAGGTACACACATAATCATTCGTTAAGCTTCTTAGTTCGAGTGGTCGAATGATTTAACCGAATTAATGGATTAACGGTTTACACAGATTTTACACAGGCAGCTTTTTTTATTCTCACCGTCACCATCCTGTTGTATAGCGGTCGACACTATTTACTGTAGGATTTCTGGACTTTCATATAGCTTGTGTGTAGGTGACGAATCCATAATATTATGGGGGAAACAACATAGAAAAGAACCTTCTTTTTTGCCTCTTCTGTGGAAAACATAATGATAATACCACGAAAGGATTATCTAGCATTATTTTTCAAAAAGCCGGCGTAATATAGGTCGTCATTTGTTATATGGACGTGAGCTTGTCTAATCACCGGAGGCGATGAGTGAACATTTGTTTGTTTGTCGTATTGGTAGTGCTGGCCTCTGGTGTCGGAGTTTGTCAGGCCGCCCGAGGGCCTCTGTTTGCATTACTATTAATCAATAAAGCCGGGACCGATAGCTTGACGAGCCCTCCAAAGCACGGAGAGATAGAAATCCGCACAAAACCTAGATAAGTCATTGGTGCGGAGTCTAGGGCCGAAGACACGCTTAGAAAGTTACGTGAGTGGACCCTAAGAGAGTCTGAATAAAATTAAACGTCAAGCTTGCAGGTAGTTGAGTCTGTACGGCACGTCACGTATTTGTATGGAGGAGTTCATACCATAACGACGACAGAAAAGAAATCAATTCTGAAATTTTCTGAAATAAAAACTTTAAAAAGTATAATATTTGACGTACTAACAAAAGTAGGTCAATGGCTATAACATAATATAGGTAATCTAACTAAACGGCTTTATAAGTAACTAATTACATAGGTAGTTGAAATCACTGCAATAGACTACCAGCACTGCAATAGTCCATCAGCAATGTGAACACGCCAGCCCGTTCATATCTCAATCAAAAATAAAGATTATTCTAAATTGTGGTCCTTAGTACATTAGGATTGGGACTTCAAGATAACTTTCCTAAAATCCTAAATTTTTCAACGTCTTCCAATGTATATTGAACTAGCTGTGCTCGCAGCTTTGCCCGCGTGGTCATTTCATTTTAAAGTAGCCCATACGTGTTATTGCCGGACCAAAAGTACAATATACTATACTACATTTATTCAAAGTTTGTCCACCCGTCAAATAGTTTTTTATCGATTACTCGGCTCCTAATTATTGGACCAAGTACCCCAGTTTTTAAGTCAAGCCGTAATTTATCAAACAGTGAAGGCTGAATCGCAATCGGCACAATAGTTTTTACGTGATGGGCGAATAACCATACAGATAAACAAACTAACAAACAAACAGACAAACACATAGACACGATTTTAAAAAATTATCAATTTTTGTTCAGTAGCTTTTTTAAGTACCCTAGACTTTTTTTTTATTATGTTCGTTGTACAGAATTTTTCGTTCTTAATGGTTTATTATTAGTATAGATTGATAGATAAATAGATAGATCGATTACAAAAGCAGCTACATTAACTCCTCTTTTTGCTATCCCAACTCCTGATTAGTTACACTTCATATATGTATTTTTTTTCAATTAACCGATAGCGATGTTAAGAAAATCATTTCATCCATCTCATCTAAATATTATCTGTATCGATAGTATCAGTCCCAAAATGACCAACCCATATATGACAATATCATCAAATAATAAATACTTCGATTTTCCCAATTTCCATTATACTTATTCTCTTTGATCCTCGAGCATCTTATCCAAAGCAACTCAGCTCCTTCCTCCCAAATCCTTTCCAGTCCGGCTTTTGTCCTGAAAACAACACTGTATCGGTCAAGTAAGCAGGTTACTACTGATTTTGCTAATTTGGGATGCTTTCAACACAGTAAATTTTCATATTTGACGTGGACTCCTTCGCTCATAGTTTGCACCCACAATAATTAAATATTTTCCAAGTTTTCAGATGCTGGCAGGGTATCGGCTTAGAAGATATTTTTTGATCCTGGTGTAGTATGTACCTACAACTGCAGGTTGGCTTTCGCAATTTTTATCTACTCAATTTCTCAACAGCTCTCTTCATCCTGCCGCCTTTACAATATCTAAGATGGCCTTCTCTTCTACAGACATACTCGACTATTGAAATAAATGTTGCATTACATTCTACCAACTTCGATCTACATAATATCTTCAACTAGAGTAATTCCCATGGTTTAATCGTAAACTCTTCTATGACAGGTTATGGTTAAATTATCGGTACCTAGATCTAGGAAAATTTGTATCTATAATTGTCTGGTTTTTTATATATCTGTGATGATTGCTCTAGCCACAGTTGCCACAGAAGATATTTGATGGAACGAATATGACCATTAGAAAATAAGCCTTGGAGTTTTCTTTAAGTACTAATATTATAAAGAGAAAACATTTGATTGCTTGTATGTTTGTTTGTTTGTGATGGATAAACTCAAAAAAACAGAACCTATTTTAAAAATTCTGTCACCCATAGAAAGCTACATTATCAGCGAGTAACACTGGCAGTATTTTATTTTTCAAAACTTAGAGATCCATACTAAAATTACAACAATGTAACCCAATATATAAAAAAAATGCCTATAAAAACGGAACGGAATGACATTGCTGTGGAAAAGAAAAATAACAAGTTTGTCAAAAAACCACCACGAGCGTTTCTCAAAGCGTGATTCAACCTCGTTGGTGGTGTTACGATGCTGCCAAAGTTTTTGAATAGGCTATTTGACTGTATGTAGTAAAGAATTACATATTCATGGTAAAAATATATACCGGATAGCTGTCATCCTAAAAGTATGTCGAATTAAATATCAGTTAACTATTACTTTGATTAAAAAAAATTATTAATTTGAATACTTATTTATTTGTTTTTAAATATTTATTTATTTGTTACTTTAAACACATTTAATTTAGATTACATGGTCACGTGATCGCAAACGCTCTATGATTGACAGGCCTACTGTCAATGTAATTTTTGTGTCACTTCCTGAAAACAGAATCTATTTTAAGAATAAATACCCAGCCAGCAAAAAGTAATCAGATTTAGCTGTATATCAGTGATACGAGTAATCGTATTCCATGATACATACGTGTCTATTACTGGAAAGTGGTCCCAGTTTTACAGCTATTTGATGATATATTGAGTGTAGGTATATTTGCACCGCCTATTACTTTATGATACACTATATCCTTGATATTTCACTGTTCTTTGAATCAACGCTGATATAAGTTATTTGTTGTTATTTTGGTCGAGGAATCAGGAATCGAACACGTTGATTTTGGAAAAAAACACACACTGTATTATTACACCATTCGATAGTAACGCTAATAAGGATTGAATTCTGGGAAGAAATGACATACGGCAAACTTAAGGAAAATGTTGTATTTTAATAAACTGATTCAAATTTTGAAGTAATGTTTTAATTCATATCTGCATTACCTGTACCTTGTCCGAAATGATTCTCAATATTTTTCTCAATACAGACCCGCAGTCATCACAACATTATGTTCTAATTTCAAATGTTTATGTCTTCGCGGTTAAAGGCCACAGTAAAAGAAAAAGCAATTGTAATTAGAACGTAGAGTAAATTGGCGCCAATAATTTAGATTTTGTTCCACGGTTCGTTGATTATTACTAACTGTTTGCGTACTGTTTCGTATTAATAGTCGTATAGTAAAAGAGTTGTTGATTCAGCAGTTTGGTCAGTACTTGTACTATTATTTATTCTGTGGTTTAGTGAACATTTTATTGCAATTTATGGTCCTGTGCCGTGGCCAGCGAGGTCAGCGGATCTTACCCCTTAGATTATTTTCTCTGGGGGTATGTAAAAAACGAAATCTACAAAGACACTTATAATGCAATTGATGACTTGAAACGAACTTTGGAAAATATTCTAAGCGGAATCAATAATATTTTAATACTGAATGCAGTACAATCCTTGAGACGTCGAATCCAGCTATGTATTGAAAACAGCGGTCATCATTTTGAACAATTAATCAAACGAAAAATACCTAAACGAAAAATCTTTCTGAAGAGGTTTTTCGTTAACGGTGTGAGTTTCATTTCAACTATCGGCAAATCCAAAGGAAATATTATTTTCATACCCAAAGTATAATTACTTAATAATTTGTGGTTTGTGTAATTTAATAATTTGGTCTGTTTAAATCATTTTTTTCTGCTTGTATTAAGTTTTTGACTTAGAGTGCTTATAAGGTTGCCCATGTAAGGGTTGCCTACTTACAATAAAGACTTTTTAAGTTTGAGATTAGTCGTTGAGACAAATTGTTAGTAGGTATAACCAATATTAGGTTATCCGAACCAACAAATGTTATAGGTTAAGTATAAGTATTCTAAATACTTACACTAATACGTTACATTTTTGTACGAACTTCAGTAGTCCGAATACGTACGTAACTTCCCAACCATTGAAGGAGGTACTATGGGAACTCGCAGATTAGTCGTAAGTGCACGCCCTTACAGTTGCAAAGTCCACTACGATTCCATTTTTAACCCCCAAACAAAGAGACGGGTGTAATAAGTTTGGGGAGTGTATCACTGCGTGAGTGTGTGTGTGTGTGTGTATGTGTGTGTGTGTGTGTGTCTGTGGCATCGTAGCTCCCAAACGAATGGAACGATTTTTATGCGGTTTTTTTATGTTTCAAAGCTGGGGTAAAAAAGATGGATCTTAGGTATAATGGGATGAAGGAGGAAAGGGGGGGGGGGTGAGAATCGTAGCTCCCAAACGAATGAACCGATTTTGATGCGGTTTTTTGTCTTTGAAAGCTGATGTGATCCAGATGGTTCCTAGCTACATGATGGTGAAAACGAATGCACCTATTTAGCTGTGTATTTTAATGTTTGAAAAGTGATGTGGTCGAGATGCTTCTTTTTTTTTTTTTTTTATTGTGTTTGTGTTAGGAATATTTTGCGTTTTGGTAAGGACAAAAACATCATCATTATCAGCCTATATTCGTCCACTGCTGAACGTAGGCCTCTCAACTAAGACCAACCTTGGGCTGTTCTCATCTAGTCCCTGCCAGCCATTTTTCGCAAGTCGTCACTCTACCTGGCCGGCGAGCGGGTGCACTACGTTTATCAACGTTTGTATACTCGCGGTCTCCACTCTAGAACTCATTTATCTCACCAGTTACCGGTTTTACGAGAGATGTGACCAGCCCTTTGCCCTTCTGCTTGCTAAATTAAAGCATTAAGGAATACATGGGAAAGCTCTCGATTTTTTATCCTCGTATCTTAGCAATAGAATCCAAAAAGTGGATGTAAATGGTACGAGGTCGCCAGGATCTCTCATTACAATAGGAGTCCCACATGGTGCAATACTTGGGCCATTCTTGTTCTTGGTTTACATTAACGATCTTCCCTTTTTCATAGATAACTTATGTGATGTTGTCTTTTTTGCAGATGATACTTCTCTAATTTTTAAGATTGACAGAACCTTGAACAATTTTGACGATGTTAACAGGGCAATTACGCTAGTTCTGAATTGGTTTATAACTAATAATTTGATGTTAAATCCTAAGAAAACTAAATGTATCAAATTCTCATTACCCAATGTCAGAGGGGCCATTTATGAATGGTACGAATGGTAATGGTAGGGGCTCCTACGAATTCAAGTATTTTAATAAATAGTGAGCCTGTAGACCTTGTGCAGTCAACCATGTTTACAGGTATTACTGTAGATTCAAAATTTCAGTGGGATCCTCACATATCGTTGATAGCTGGTAGATTGAGCTCTGCAGCCTATGCAGTAAGTAAAATTAGACAGTTCACCGATATAGCCACTGCAAGATTAGTATATTTTAGTTACTTTCACAGTATTATGTCATATGGCATTTTGCTGTGGGGTAAGGCCGCAGAAATTCAATCCATATTTGTGCTGCAAAAGAGAGCAATTCGTTCCTTATACAGTATGAAATCCCGCGATTCTCTCAGGGAACGTTTTAAAGAGATCAATATTCTTACAGTGGCTAGTCAATATATATATGAAAAAATAATGTATGTTCGGAAAAATATCAATACCTTTGTTAAAAATAGGGATGTTCATAATTTTAATACTAGCAATAAAAATAAACTGAAAGTGTCTGGATTTCGGTTAAAGAATGTTAGTGGTTCATATATCGGGAACTGTATACGCTTTTTTAATAAGTTATCTGACGGCATTGATCAATTATCAACGCATAGGTTTAAAAGTTTTGTTAAAGTAAATTTAAAAAAGAAAGCATATTACAATGTAAATGATTATATTAATGACAGAAATGCATGGCCTGGTGTCTCCAAGCTCCATGATAATAATAAGTGAACTTCGATGTATACGTTAAGTGAATAAAATGTTCAAAGTATTTTGTGAGATGTCTCATGACTACAACATGATGATGTCACGTTAATTTATACAAAATATCTAGTTAGAATTTTTACTTTATTTTTTCCAGTTTTAATATATTCTAATATAATATATATTCGGGACATTTCCACACCAATTATCTAGCCCCAAACTAGGATACCCTGTGCTATGGGCACTAGATAACGGATAAACATACATAGATAAGAATATTACATCCATGACTCGGAAACAAACATTTCTGCTCATCACACAAATGATTGCACCTTGCAGGATTCGAACCCGCGACCGTTCGTTTTCGTACCTAGGATCTCTAGCCACGAGACCAACCGGTCGTCAAAAGTTTGATTGTTTGATGATTGTGGGACATCTCATTGTCACTTTTATATTTGTAATTTACATTATGTTTTATCATATAAGATCTGACATTTGAAAAAAATATAAAAAAGTAACAAATATGGAAAAAAAAACCCCGTGTAGTTTCTTGGTGCTCTCTTCTCTAACGGGCGTATTTCCGAAGCATCGGTAGATTCAGAAGGGTGTTTCCTTTTCTAGTGTGAGATTTAACTCTGTTGGCACATTACTTATTCGTAGGTTGGCAAATGAAAGAAAAATTTTTTTTTCAAACTCATAGCATACTTAGTTCACCTAATTTTTATTGATAAAATCTTTTTATAATATTTTGTGTATTTCTCCTTGTCCATGAGATGTTAATTTTGACTTGAAAAAGTGCTATTATTTTTGCCTATTTACAATATGAAGACTTTGACTTTGACAAGTTTTCTAAGCTGTCGGTTACTTTGATTCTGTGTAAAATTACCTAATTACAGATTTTCCGAGCATAGATCACCCCAGTCTTACTGTGAGGAACAACTGGTAGTAAGTGAGCATTGAAGATTTTAGCCATTAAAGTTTAAGCACTGTGATATGGACGACTAAAAGACTTGACGAATTTTGCCAAAAGCTGCCCATCCCAGCTGAACCTCCTATCGGCTTTCTTCTCGTAGTTTTGTCTACCTAATTGCATATTTTGCCCGAGTTAGACATATTTCTGAACCACTTCAAGAGGTACACCGTTATCGACAACGACAGTTCTCGGGGTAATAAGGTCATTGAACCTTACCTTATTTTTGTCCATGTTTATCCTGAGAACGACCCGTCGATAGGGAGTCAACCGAGACCGACCTAGGTAAGCATTTGTTCGAAATCCTGCAACGACTCCCCCACAACGACGATATTATCGGCAAATCGTAGGTATGACATGTATTTTTATATTTATTAACCCGTTCCTTTCCAGTTCAGGTTTTTTGGCTACAGTCGCAGCCATTATGGATATAACATCCCCGTCTCACTCTCCTGCGCAGCTGGATATGCTTAGTCTGATGTTCTGTACTTAAAAGAACATAGTCATGACGTAATATAATGGTTTCATCATCTTGATCTATTCGCTAGTATAAAAAAGACTAGGGCTAGAAGCCCCACCCCCTTTCTTTTAAAACTTTATTTGTGAAACATAGGCTCGGGTCGGACCATAGTTAATTAGATTATAGAAGTAATATTATATTATGCACCAAGAGGATAAAACAGTGTCTTTACCTTACGTTCGGGCGGCATATTGGACCCTGAGCGTAACGAGGGACTCTAGAGTTTTTATGTAGAATCCTGAGTGGAGCGAGGGGTCCAATATGCAGCGCATGATGTAAGACAGGCTTTATCCTCGAGATGAATACCTACTCTACCTTTCATGCATTCTGCGTGGCAATAAAAACAATAAATGCACCATAGGCTGCTTGTCTTTCAAGATGATGCTAAGTGTTGGAACTAAACTAAAAGGACGGATTTGAATACAAGCTAGACTCATTTTGTTGTTCTCCATTGATTAAAATCATTATAGGCTTTTTCGTATGTTATATTTTGATTTTTCTGGTAGTAGATTAGAAATAATCCCAAAGCGTCTGATTTCATAAACTCAGGAGTCAAATCAATATTGCCTTTTTTACCTGTCATTTTAGTGTCAACTTGAAAATTATAAAATACGGAATTGTTATATGACATCACAATAGGATCTTAAGGATATACCTATTTGTCTTCGTGCTCGTACCAGTAGGAAACCCCAATAGGAGCATGCGGAAACGCTCAAAATATCACCAAAAGCCATCTCTCGTTTCACATTCTTTACAATAGAGTTTTTTTAATCGGTGTTATTTAGCTTGACTTGATTGTTTTGTGTATTGCCTATGGTGGCCAGTTCGATTTTTGAATAAACTCTCGTTACAATACCCGTATACATGCTTAATCATACGAATTTTAGCGTTCCAAATTTAAATAACATTATATCCCGTGAAAGTTCTATATAACTTTATATCCCTTGGGATATAATGACTTGATTTACGTTGAGATTTCGTTATAATAAGGTTTTGTAATGGGACATAGTGGAGCAGGTGGTATGAAAAACACTTTTATGCACTAGAGCATAAAAACAGTTTTATGTCGCCTACACCCAGCGTGAAATAGTAGATTTTATGACAATAGAGTAAAATACTATTTTTACGGTGTGGGAGTCAATTTTATAACCAGCGCAAAGTGAAAGGATTCTAGAATAGAATCTCAAGCGTGGCAAGGGATTCTTAAGTAGAATCTCAAGCGTGGCAAGGGATTCTTAAGTAGATTCCTAATCGTATAGAGAGATTCATTAAACGTCGCCCGAGGAAAAATAAGTTGCGTCAGGATTTGCACTCTACTTGTCATCACCCTCTATGAGTAAAATAAATTAAAGGCGCTACTAAGTAATAGCTAGCTGTATCCCGCGGCTATACTCGCGTACAAATTTTGCTCCCCCTTCCCCCTTTCCCAGAGTTTTTAAAGTTGACGAGGGTTAGGAGGGGGGCGAGAGAAAAGGAAAGGAGGGAGGGTCCTCCTTCCCCTTTCTCTCTCCTCCCTCCCTCCTCTCACCGAGGAGTCACCGAGAGGGGACGAGGTCTCCTCTCGGTGACCTCGTCCCCTCTAAAAACTCTACCTACAACCCCCGACCACCATAAACCCCATTTTCTTATTTTTCCAATGCGCAAGGAAGCAGCTCGAAGCCGAACGACGAACAAAAAAAAACATCGAAATCAGACATTCCGTTCTCGAGATATCATCTGAAGCACAAATATAACCCCGCCTTCCCCCATCTCGATCACATCAGTTTTCAAACATAAAAATTCCCCCCCCCCATCCCCCACCCCGCGTTATTGCTAAGAACCATCTCGTTTATCCAAGCTTTGAAACATGAAAAACCGCAGCTAAATTGGTCTATTCGTTTGGAAAATACGATTCTCATCCCCTTTTTCTCAAATATTGCTAAGAACCATCTTGATCATATCAGTTTTCAAACATCAAAATCGGTCTATTCGTTTCGGAGCTACGATCCTTACTCCCATACCCCCCCCCATACCCATACCCCCCCCCCCCCCTTATATCTAAGAACCATCAGCTTTCAAATATTAAAAAACCGCAGCTAAATCAGTCCATTCGTTCGAAAGGTAAGATTCGCACCCCTCTCCCTCCCCCTCGTTCCCCCCATTATAGCTATGCACTATCTCGTTTACCCCAGCTTTCAAACATAAAAAACCACAGCCAAATCGGTCCATTTGTTTGGAAGCTACGATTGTCACCCCATTTGTCACCGTGGTATAAGTCGTGTAAGTCGTGGCCACTCTGAAATTCGTGCAAATGGCTGCACAATGGACATTTTTAGGAATTGAATGGCGGAATGAGGTGCATCTCTAGCCTAGACCACAGCCCTGTTCACGTAGCCTCATTCTGCCATTCAGTTCCTAAATGTTCATTGTGCAGACGTTTGCACGAAGTTCAGAGTGGCCACGACTTATCGGGCGTTCTGTACTAAGATTATGCTACAAAACAATAATAGAACATTTTGTCTGTCTGTTTGTTTGTTAGTTTATCTGTATGTTTGTTCGCCCATCACGTAAAAACTACTGGACCGATTGCGATGTGGTTTTCAATATAGCTTGGGGTTCGACTTAAAAACTGGTGTACTTGGTATCATAATCCGATCAGTAGAAGCCGAGAAAACGATAAAAGCTTTTTGACGGCTGAAGGAATTTTGATCAAATGTTGGTATATTGGTATTTTAGCACAAAGAGTACTTTTAACAAACTTACAAGCGCTTACTAGCACGAAAAAGAACCCACTTTATAGGTAATTTTGCACTTGTACCATAGGTATCTATAGTGCACTGGCTGACTGCAATGTAAACCTTGTACAGGTAGCTTGCAGAACCAAACAAGATTATGACGCGCACCGCGATTCTTCTACAAACGTAATCTGTCGTGTTTTGTGGGACAATTAAAAATAGAAAATAAAAGTTGAATACAAATACTTAATATAAAAGTATACTTAGGTATATAATATTATGTATGCCAATGTGGTGTTGTATTATATTGGTTTTATTTAACTTTACGACATGCATTATAGTGGGGAACGTGTATTTTGACGCCGCTCTTGAAATCATCATATTAACATATTCCTATTAGATAATGTAGTTACCTAGCTATTTTTTTAAGGCGGTCGCCATTATACAAAGCAAGCAATTTGAAATGCGTTACTATGCCATTATACTAATATTTAGTTCTTATAATGGCATATGAAACGGCACGGATCAAACTCAAAGACAGCATCATCAATTGTTTTTGCCTTTATGAAACAAATATACCTATAATTAACTCACATAATTAACTTATTTGGGGTTATAAAACCAAGTAAGAAGAGTAAACAGTTTCAAGTAGGTACCTTTACTCTAATCTTGTGCTCTTATAGGACACTTTTACTGGCCATACATTATTACTTTCTAAGCGCTTACAAGTTTCAGTAACCAGAGTAACTATTCCTCAGTATGGTTACTCTTGTTCTTGGTTTTTATTAGAGTATTGAGCTGTGTGTGTGTGATCCGGCAATTATAAGCTCAATTTGAGCTTATAATTGCCAAAAAAAAGAAACATAGAAACACTTATAATTTTAAATATAGGATTAAACGTTATTGCAGTCAAACAGCCTCTCCATTACAAATCCTGTAGCAAATAACAGAATCATTATAAGGGTTTAATAAGCGCAATACTGTTTTAATATATGCGTTTAAGGAATAATTTTGCTTGTTATCGAGTAGAGTCACTTAGCGCGCCACGCGATCCAATGTATTAAATGAAAATATAAAACCCATAATAAGTACATGAGCTCGACATTTAGAGTTTCGTCTTCGAAAAAAAACAAGTCAATGAAAACACTGTTACTTGAATAATATTTTAAGTAGCTACCTCTATCCTACCTACTCCTATCTACCTATATCTATCTACCAGTATGTAGGTATTAATTTCTTATTACTTGATGAAATATATTTTATTTCATGATCATTATTGAGTATTGAAAGTATCATAATTTTTGTAACTTTTAAACTTTCGCGATTCGAACACATAGTTAAATATTTAAACGGGACTTAATCGCGCTGAAAACTTAATATTTACCTCGACGTTTCGATCAAGTTGCATTGATCGTGGTCACGAGAAGACACATAATATCATAATTTTGTCTATTTTTTTAATTTTACGTGCTATGTTCAGTACCTATCTCTACTTGCGTAGGCCAACAAACAAAAACATTATTATTCGTAGATCTGATTAACGTTCCGTTGGGCTGACAAATGGCTTAACAATAAAAATGTACATAGCGTGAAACGGAACGTTTTGAGTCGCGTGCGTTTTGTCCGGTTGTCAAAAATAAGCCATTCGTGTTGAAGATAAAAAAAAGGTACATAATAATAAAAAAACCTAGGAATATCGACTTTTTGAGGTAGGATTTAGGGTCGTTTTTCATTCGATTTGGGAAAAATCAGTGATGGCAAAAGTTGCAGATATGGCAGAAGTTTTGATAATATACTATGTCAATTCATATCTGATGAAAGATGCATTGCATATCGTTGGTCGCATAACGCATCTTACGTCAAATGAGAATTTTGACTCATAAAAAATTTCTTTGCATTTCGTAACTGCCCAAAACGCCATCTCTTCATTTCGAACGCAGTGTAAGTCAAAATCAAAAAGTTCGTTTGACAGTTCTACTACAAAATTCTTCGAATCGAATTTAATGTTGAGTTGAGTAAGTTGAGAATTGAAGTTTTCTGTTTTAATATTTATGTGTTATTATTGCAATGTCGCCGCCTGCTGAATTAAGTTATGATGAAATACTAAAGTTTATGCTGGAACACAACGGTAAAGTTACAAATCATGAATTAGTCAAGCATTTTAGAGTGTTTCTCATGAATCCCGACATGCGAGGTGAGTAATTGCGATTAGTAAATTTCCATTTTATTTGTATAGCAGCGCTTACTATATAACCATAATAATTACCCACAGATGAAGCGAGAAGCACTTTCAAGAAGCATGTTAACGCTTTGGCTAATATCAAAACGCAAAACAATGAGAAATGGCTGATTCTAAAAAAGAAATACATGGCATCTAACGGTAAAGAAAACGACAATGTAAGTGATAGAAAGGATAATGAAACACAAAGTTCCAATGTGTCACAGACTACTCAGGACTCTGAAGCTTCTCAGGATCCACCTCCACGTCCACCATTACCTTTGCAATTGAATCAAGATTTTAGTATATTGAACACTCTCATCCAAGAAAATAGTCCAAGTACTCCATTAAAAACACCTAGTGAATCGAAAGAAAGTTTCGTCTCTGTGCAAAGCGATGATGTACCTCCAAAAGTGCATCCAAGAAGAAGGTCTTCGACTGACAAACTTGCAGAAAAAAAAACAAGTATACCAACTCTTGAGGGAAACAGAGCTTCAATTGCTCCTGAAAGCGTGTCTGAACTGGATGCAACATCATCAACATTGACTTCGTCGAGAAGTGAAAGTATGTTAGTAGACAGTGAACAAAAAATCTCTGTCAAAGAGAGGAAACAGATGTTCAACCGTATGGCTTCAGAAGGTGATGTTTTGAAATCTACTAAGCTGGGCAGTTCTGGGCCACATGTAAGTTTTATTTCTATTTACATGTACATATATTAGTTGTTCTGCAGAAGAATAATACTTTAGTAGCAAGAATGTTTTGCATACTGCTGAATCGAAAGTGAAGCACTGAAGATATGCCGATCCACTCATAAGTGCAAGCCGCACGCATACACTTAAACCATTTTATGCTGACGGCAGCCAAGTCGTAGCAAGAATTTACCTTGTTCAAGTTCTCATGAAAAATCAAACACAATACAGTCTTTTGTGATGAAATTGTGAATCAACTTCAAAAAACACAAATTATCCACTCACGCACACAAACACAGACGCCATTTGCTAAGCTTCACTCGTTTGTGTGTGATCTATATTTGTTTTAAACTTCTTGTGCAGTTGTATCTAATTTTAGTTTTTTCAATGAGTTTTATTCCCAGTAGTTCTTGTAAATACTTAGTGCAGCGGCCGGCGAGTGTCGAAATTAACTTACTTTAACTAGTAACAATCCAATCTTAGATCGTTATAGAAAAATGCTCAGTCAGTGAAACTAGACCATAATCATTTTAACAAAAATATTCCAATTTATGGATTGTTTTGAAAAATCACATATATTTTATTTCAGTACATTCTCAAAAAAAAACAAAAATGATCAAAATGCGTGGATTCTTTTCATTCAAGGCACTCAGAAGCCAAATATGAATTATTTCGTTGATTTCAAAGCACTCCTCAAAAGCCAAAACGGTCTATATGCATGGATTATTTTTGTTGAATTCATATTCACTTTTTTAAACTGGACGTAGTTTAACGAAAAAGATTCAATCCATACAATGTCACTTTTGAGTAATGAAGGTTTGTAGTTTAAAATATGTTTCTTTGTTGATGACTATAGTTATGAATTTCAGTAGTTTTAAAATATTTTTAGTGTGCTTTTTTATATATTAAAGTCTCACTACATGTACCTATATATATGTCAAGATATTTAGGTAAATGTGGGTTTAGATCTTTTTATGCGAAATACTATTTTTAATGACACCAGTTTAGTTCCACAATAACGATCTACTTATTTTTTTCTGAGTAACTTACAAAGAAAAAGGATTCATTTGAATTAATTCAAATTCAAACTCTTGGTCGAAGATATGAAAATTATTTAAATTGTAACCCTGGGATATGAATAGGAACATTATGCATACAATTTTTGCTACAAAGGTGTAATGTTATTATTGCCAGATGTCTTAATTTAATCATTTTACTAAAGACAAAATTAATCAGTTCTTAAATGCCTAGTATTGTAGGGTTTCTAAACAAGTATTTAATCATTAAGATCACTGTTTAACATATATTGTGCTCAATAATCAATTAAAATGATTCTAATGTATGGATATTCTGAAAGTGACACATTATTACTACCAATGATAACAACACAATTGTTACAAGCAATGACTGTACTAATAAGTTCATTTACAGTGAACTATCTCTATGTGTTATGAATAGGAACATTATAAGATCAATACTTTTATATTAATACTTAGTACTTAAGTATTACTATTGCAAGACTTAAATCTAATAATTTTTACTAAAGCCAAAACCAATTAGTCTTATATGCCTAGTATTAAGGGGTTCCTACACAAGTATTTAGTCATTACAATCACTGTTTAACACTTATTGTGCTCAATCATCAATTAAAATGATCCTCAAGGATGAATATTCTATAAGTGACACATTATCACAACCAATAATAACATCACCATCATTATATATTATTATTTTTACTTTGTTATTATGAATCAGAACTTTATGATTTATATATTAATACTTAGTATTACTATTGCAAGACTGAATATGATCAATCATTACAATCAGTTGGTGTTGTTAACAACAACGCTACATGACCATGCTATTAATAGCATGGTTCGCCAAACTCGTCAATATCATTTAATTCCTATTCAGAAACTCATAAAATCCATGGCAGTTTTTAGGCATTCAATCAATAATTGATTTTAAATCCTCTACTTTTCTTGAGGTATTTATTTAACATTTGGCCATAGTTGAGAAAAGTCATTTTCGGATATTATATCAAATGACTTCCCTTTAAACCTATTTTCTATATTAAGTTCTTGGAAGTGGTCTTCGTCTAATTTCGTTTTCATAAACACGGAATATTTAGCTTTCCTTCTCTATCAACATTTCTTTTGTGTGTAGCCATTTTTTTATCCTTATTCACGAAAAAAATATAGAGTTTTTTTTATATTATTTTTATGCTCAAGAATGTTTCTTGTCCATTCTATATACTTGTAGAGGTATCTTTTTTTTTGCAGCTTTTTATAACGCTGATATATTCATCTGCTGTATTAATTCGTTCGTGAAATTTTATCTGTGTTTCTATTATGGAATAGTCAGTATCATTGGATAAAAATGTATAAATATATAAATGATTCTAAGTATTTAAGTGTTGTCGTCCTGAAAGCATAAAAATCGTGACAGATTGCTTGTAAAAATCTGTTTGTGAGAAATTACTTACTTTCGTATGAATCATTGTAATTGCGTGCCATTGCCATCACAGGGGCGGTACTGTTGATAAATTTTGTCAGCTGAAAAACAAAGCTAAAACATATGTATAAGTATAATACCGGTAAAAGATCACTAAAGTCTATAAAAAAGTTATTTTATCGGTTAATCTTACAAATATTGCATGAAACATTATCATTTTTGTTATTGCATTTAAGATATTCATCCTTTAGGATCATTTTAATTGATAATTGAGCACAATATGTGTAAAGCACACATTATGTGTTAATTTGTGTTGGAACCCCGTAATACACTCAAGAGCAATGAATCCGGGTCACTTAAAGAAACCTATAAATCTCGGAAACTAAGAATGCTAGCTTAATGAAATAAATTGTTTTTAATAGACAATATAATACCCCTTAAATGAAAGGTATAAAATTTATGATTCACTAAATTTTATTTACTTTAAAACAAAAATAGGAAACATTAAATTTTTGAACAACTTTACGATTTTCTTGAATTTTAATACTTTGTATTGCCTCCACGTGCTTCCATTAGTGCGTTTACGCGGTTTGGCATGCTGTACACCAAGGTCCTTATACGATTTTGGGGAATATTCTCCCATTCCTCTGTGACAGCAATTTTGAGCTCACGAAGCGTGATTGGGGGAGGCTTTCGTTGTTCTCGTCCCAAGCATGCTCGATCGGGTTGTTATCCGGGCTGCGTGATGGCCACTCCATACGAGTAATGTTCATCACTTGAAGCTAGTCATTCACAATCCAACCTATATGAGGTCGGGCATTGTCATGCATAAAAATAGCATCCTCACCCAAATTGACCATAAATGGCCCAACGTGTTCATTAAGGATTTCTTCCACATATCTTACACTAGTTAAAGAGCCGTTTTCTATAAACATCAGTTCTCTGCGACACTCAGATGAAATTCCAGCCCACACAAGTACAGACCCACCACCGTAGGCTACTTTTTCTTCGATGCATGCTTGCTTAAATCTTTCGCCTGGTCTTCTATACACTCTGTATCTTCCATCGTGCTTGTAGAGCATAAACTTTGATTCGTCGTAGAACATAACTTTTGACCAATCTTCAATAGTCCAATTTAAGTGGTTCTGGGCATATCTTAGTCTTGAAAAACGATGCCCACGCTCAAGTTTAGGGCATATTGCAGGTCTAAGTGGTTTCAAGTTAGCTTTAGCAAGTCGTCGTCTTACTGTCCATGCGCTTGGGCTACTTCCTCCGAGGCGTCGAAACTGATTTGTAAGTTCAGTTCCTGTGAGAAAGCGATTACGAAGCATGGTGTTAACCAAATATCGATCTTCTCGTGCTGTGGTACACCTGGTTCTGCCTGTTCCTGGTCTGCGTAAGTTAGAGCCAGTTCCTCGTAACGTAGGAGAAGTCTTTGTACTGTTGACAGCGACACACCGACAGTCCTGGATGTATCGCGCTGACTCCGGCCGGTTTCGAACATTGTGAGAATTCTGGTGCATTCTTCAGGTGTAAGCGACATGATTACAGCTTGAATAATTAACATCGAACACTATCAATATGGTTTATATACCCACTTTTGCTTTTGTTTCTAATGACAGATTAGAAACAAAAGCAAATCAAATGCAGTAATTTCGTAGTTCCATCTTCGAAAGTCTCCCTTTTTCAATTTTTTTTTATGACTTACCTTTACAATAACTAAGAAGTTTTAATACCTTAATATAAGGAGTATTTAATTGTCTATTAAAATCAATATATTTAATTAAGCTAGCATTCTTAGTTTCCCAGATTTATAGGTTTCTTTAAGTGACCCGGATTCATTGCTCTCGAGTGTACTAGACATAGAAGACTGATTGCTTTTGTCTTTAGTAAGAATGATTAGATTTAAGTCTTGCAATAGTAATACTAAGTATTAATCTAAAAGTACTGATCTTATTGACCGAGAGCGAAGCGTCTCCGTTTTAGCTTGGGCAAAAATGCTTTCTTATGTCTTTCCGAATGTCAGTCCTTCTGAATCTCTGTTCTCCTCTACAGGTCGCATTTCTCAACCGATCTAGACGAAACTTACTATACAGGTTAAGCAAATTTTTAGAATTTTTTAGTCGTAAATTTTTCATTGGAGAGGCCCCCCCCCCCAGGGGGGTACTTCTCCTAAAAAAGGGGGCTACTGAATATATCCGCCTTATTAAATCGGATTTCGAGGATACTATTTTTTATTTGAAAGGTGGATGGAGCACCTTGGTTATTGATGCTAGTTTTACAATAAGGTAACTAGATGGCGCTACTGTGCCCCTCTAAATTGTTTGCAAAAAGTTTGTACGCGAGGTCTACAGCTCACAGAGCCACTCGTAATGTTCCTATTCATAATACCAAAGTAAGAATATATAATATATATAATTCACATAGAGATAGTTCACTGTAAGTGAACACAGTAGTAAAGGGTGTTTTTTTAGAGGTATAGAACTTTGAAATGGAATAATACAAATATGTTTTTTTTAAATTGACATGAAATTTACTGTATTCGAAAGATAATCTTCTGGCATTATAATTTAAATATGACTTCTGGCATATGACCGCCACGGCTGGCTCGGACGTAGTCCAATCTGGAGGTTTCGATGACCTTTTTCAACATTTGTGGCCGTATATCGGCAATAACGCGGCGAATGTTGTCCTCCAAGTGGTCAATCGTTTCGGGCTTATCGGTGTAGACTAGCGACTTCACATATCCCCACAGCAAATAGTCAAGCGGCGTTAAATCGCAGGATCTTGGAGGCCAATTCACGGGTCCGAAACTATGCGGTTACCACACGTTTCCTTCAATAAATCAATTGTGGCACGAGCTGTATGACATGTTGCCCCGTCTTGTTGAAACCACAGCTACTGCACATCATGATTGTTCAATTGATGAACGAAAAAGTCAGTTATCATGGCTCTATAGCGATCACCATTGACTGTGACGTTCTGGCCAGCATAGTTTTTAAAGAAGTACGGACCAATTATTCCACCAGCCCATAAAGCACACCAAACAGTCAGTTTTTCAGGATGTCTCAACATAAGCTTGAGGATTATCATCACTCCATATACGGCAGTTTTGTTTATTGACGTCCATTTAACCAAAAGTGAGCTTCATCGCTAAACAAAATTCGCTTATGAAAATAGGGATCAACCGCAATTTGGTTTTGCGCCCATTCACCGAATCTACGCCTTGCTAGGTGATCGTGTGGCTTCAATTCTTGTACGAGTTCGATTTTGTAAGCACGCAAACCAAGATCTTTCCGCAAAATCTTCCATAAAGTGAATGGACACATGTCCAACTCCTGTGCACGATGGCGGATAGACTGATTCGGGTCTTCCTCTACGCTACCCTCTACAGCATCAATGACTTCTTCTGTACGCACTGTACGACGTCTCTATGGATGCGTTTTATCATTTAGAGTAAACGTGGTCCGAAAACGTTCCATAGTTAATCGAATTAATTGCTCTGATGGACGATTATGCTGACCGTAAAATGGACGTAGTGCGCGATACGTATTTCGAACAGAACCATGACTTTCAAAATAAATTTACACAATTTGGAACCGTTGTTCAGGCGTCAGTCTATTCATGTTGAAATGCCAAACCAAACTAAACATAAATCACTTGACAGCTGACAAAATGGCCGCCAGTTAAAAAAGTGTTGCCAACTTAAAGTTCTATACCTTTAAAAAAACATCCGTTACAATCATTGCTTGTAACCATTGTGTTGTTATTATTGGTTGTAATAATGTGTCACTCATAGAATATTCATCCATTAGGATCATTTTAATTTATGATGAGCCCAACATATTATTATGATAAACGGTGATCGTAATGACTAAATACTTGTGTAGGAACCCCATAATACTAGGCATATAAGACTGATTGATTTTGTCATTAGTAAAATCATGAGATTAAGACGTCTGGCAATAATGGTATTTATAATAAAAAAATACTCAATAAATTCCTATTCATATAACATAAATAATATTCAAATCTTCTACCAATAGTTTTATTCAAATGAATCCTATTCCTTGTTAGTTTCTCAGAAATAATTAAGTAAATCCTTATTGTGGAACTAAATTTAGAGCTGGTTTCATTAAAAATAGTATATCGCAAAAAAAGATACAAACCCACATTTAACTAAATAGCTTGACAAATATGTAAGTACACGTAATTAAACTTTAATTCATAAAAAATGCATGATTACAACAATTTAAAATAAAATGAAATTCAAAACTGTAGTCATCATCAAAACCTTCATTACTCAAAAGTGACATTGCGTGGATTGATTCTTTTTCGTTAAACTACGTCCAATTACCTTTAAACAAGCAACCTCTAGTCTCCTAGGAACGTTTTCCTGTAACTTTAACGATTAAGGTACCTGCCCTTACTGTCCCGTCTGAAAAATCCAACCTGTATATACCTTGCGCTCGCAACTACCGTAGACTTAAAGTGTCTGACAAGGAGTAAGAACCATCGAAACTGTCTGATTACTGAGAAAACATCTTTTGATAGTTCCTGAAGTAACATATATAAAATTCAGCTTTTATACTATAACGTAAGTATAATTATAATTTATTATAATTTAAGGGTGTCTGACAGAGGTTTGCTACTGCACTAAGTGTCTGACAATGGACGACGTGATTTCTAATATTATTCCAAATAAAATATATAAAAACTGAGCTTTATACTTTAAAGAGTTTGAGGTGCAATTTTATACACCTTTGCTACCTGTTTGTTATCTTTCAAAGCCACCGTGATCCAGACTTCATAGTCGGGGATCGTTTTTACCTGCACTAGGGACATACTCGTACACAGAGAAACTGTCAGGTTTTATAAAATAACGAAGCTCTGATCATCGCGGACTCTTGGACACTAGTTAGTTTCAGCGGAATAAGATAGTACCGTTGACATTTGACATACGCATAGATAAGGTTCCCAGGTAGGGAAGTAATCAAGGAGGTAGAAAAATGTGATTATAAATGGCGGCCACGCTCATGCTGTTCCTCCGCTCAGAATCACCAAAATTGATGTTTTTCAGTGTAAGTCGCAATTTGTACGTGGCATAGACGTTTCACGAAAAACAAACGGCCATGCGCCATGACACAGCTCCACCCTGACTACGTGGGTTGTGTGTTTGGGTTGTATATATGTTTGTTTGTACGTTTCATTGGCGCGTCTTACAGGCTAAACGGCTTGATCGAATTCGATAATGAAGAATCATTGAATTCGACTTAATCAGGAGAGTGCTATAAAATATATGAAGTGTCAAGAAAACTAATATGACGGCTACAGTTGCCATATTGTATTACCGAGGGGACAAAAATGACCAAAACCGATCGAGTAAGGTATCAAAATGGAAGGTCTTTAAGAGCACAAAAATATAGTTCTTTTATTTTCTTACTGCATTTGTTCGTCTTTTATTCGAGTTCAAGTATTCGTTGACTTCAAGTAAAACAATCGAAAATAAATTCCGTGTGGTCCTTGTTTATTTTGTTAGTAGGTATCAATCAACCTTGTTAAATAAAACGTACAAAACGTTAACAGCGTTTTGATCAAATGGTTGCTAAGCTAATAACGGGTGGAGACCCTTGTGTCCGTATTTAGTTAGAAAATATTACTTAAGATACAGCAGTGGATAATAATTATAAAATAAAATAATGATGCCTTCCTTCCACACCTGTTGGGCGGCTGACAATCATTAACAAATGTTTTGACCCTAATCTATGTGATATAGACATTTAAGTAGCGTAACTACAAAAACTGCGTGCTCAGAATTTAGGGCTTGTTACATTATTTTCACGAAGGCAATGAGCTAAGTTTTTTCGGGTTCGGACACATTCGTACAATTTCCGTATTCGTACACACCTATTGATAGTATGAGTTTGTACAATTTTACTTAGATTGTTGTTTGTTACGTTCTATTAAACTAATGAGTTCTAGAATGTATAGTATATCATTATCTAATCTAGCTATCTATATCAGCCTACATCAACACACTATTGGGTATAGGCCTCCTCATGTGCACGCCATTCTTTCCGGTCCTGCGCAAAGTGAATCCACTGCCCTCCTGCCACCTTGATGACGTCGTCTGACCATCGTGCAGGTTGTCTTCCTCTTAATCTACGTCCTTCTCTTGGCCATCATTCCGCTACTACCCTTGTCCATCTTCCATCTTCTCGTCTCGCCAAATGCCCTGCGTAATATTATGATACAAGATATAATATTAACAAATGAGTTGTTGAACATATAATATATCTTGTTTTTATGAAATACTGAACGGGGCGTTGCTCGCTTGGTAGTTTTTCTAGGAATTATGGATTCTATGAGTTATTCCAGTACCAAAAGCAGGGCGGTCGCACTCCGCAACAAGTACAAATAAATTCAAGGACCCAATATTCGGGTCCGTTCAGTCGAGTGTCAAGCGTGTGCTCGATGAGTCGCGCGTCTTGTACTTAGCGATAGAGCACCTACTTACGTAAAGTTATTGACAAACTTTATTCGTGTTTTAATTATGAGTACCAAGAAGAAAGCTAGAAAGTACTGCATAGCATTCGACTGTTTGAATAGTGATAGAAATGACGAATTCTCATTCTTTACGTTTCCAAAGGATATTGAAAGGTAATAAATTGTAATACCTATAATAGGTCCTAGTTATGTAGTTAGATATTGATATTTTTTTATTACGTAGGTTCCTATAGTTTTATGTTATTTCATTTGTGTTCCATACCGAAGCTACGCATATTTAAGGTTTTTCCGCGCAGAAATAAAGTCGTTTATTAAATCGATCAACGTAATTTTATAATTGATTATAGTAGGTATTGTTGATCGGAAAATGAATTACTGTGCTGACTTAGTAAGTAGCCTACAACTAATTAGGAATATATATAATATATGTCTCGTATATAATACCTACCTACTTTTAATACCTTTTATTACGTAGGTAGCAATTTATTTTTCACTCATTAAAAAGCATGGAATTCATTCAGGCCTTTATTCATCAAAGTGCAATACCTATAGGATATAATCATAATCAACCAACGACACGTAGGTAGGTATCTCACTAAACTTAACGGCGTTCTGAAAACGGGATAGGTAGGTAGTAAAAATGAGGTAGTAGGTCTATTCTGATAAGGATGTCATTGTATGTAATAGAACTATTTTAATTTATAATAATAAGTAATAACATAATACATTATTACTTATTTATTCTGTTACAATATCTAAGTCATAACATATCACAGAATAATTAGTAGTACAAGTACCTAGTCATATCTTAATACAACCCTACCGAGCGAAAAAGGGACAGAGCGATTCTGAAACGGTTAGAGCAATGGAAGTTCTCGCGCGTTGTGATACGGTGCATTCTAGCCTGCACGCGGTGGGCGAGCGCCTTCTAGGTAAATATAATTGAAAGCTCGCAGCGCCGTGCGAGTTAAATTACACTTTATAGCGTTGAAGCGAGAGTCGCTATTTATTTAAATGACTTTACTCAGTTAGCCTTCTGTACTTGTACTATTATTTATTCTGTGCCAAAAGTACCAATATACCAAATTTCATTCAGAGGTCAATACGTTTTTAAACGGTTTTATTTAGCTGGACCTGTTTGATTTTTGGGTCATATCTAGTAATTGTTTTTTTTTATCGATAGCTCGGCTTCTTCGTAACTACCTAACTTCGAAGTAAACTCTACAATTGACAGAATCAATGCAAATAACACGTAGGTACCTAACTTTTTTTCAATAAACCAAAACCTAACCCGAGCGCTACTGAGGAGCGCTACAATACTCGTAAACATGAAATTCCATATTGATAGTTTTTCCTTTAAACTCATCACGCGTCTCGGCCTAGACCTAGACGCGAAGAAAAAGTACGATTATGATTCCCTCCGCCTAACTGCCGTCCGCGGCACAGAAGTGAAAATTCGAAAAAGTCGGCCAGGCCCTTTTTTTCAAATTTGTCATAAGATTGGGATTGTTGAAGGATTGTTCCTGGTCCAGTTTTAGGGATAGATGGATAGTGGGGACGGAGGAAACTTTTTAGTGATGTTTTCGGAAAGCACATTCCCTATAATAGCTGATAAGAGTGTATCTGCTAAAGCAGGCTTCTTCGTCAGTTGATCCTAAAACAATTAAATAAACAAAAATTTGCAAATGGTGCTAATAAAATGAAACTTCAAAGAGACGGTTACGGACGTGTTTTTTTAATGGTTATATCAAGACTAATGATTACTTTTGTAACAATGTTAACATTAAAGCTTGATCTGCCAGGAAATTCAACTTTATCATGTCATGTCTAACCAAAGAAAAAAACATTTTCACGTCGTTTTAGAGTAATATTTTTTTTTTTAAATTCATTAAGTATTTAAAATAAAAAAATAGCAAATTACCTCCTGGAACAGAATCCATCGCAAAAACACAAAATTCCACTAAAATTTCCGAGTAAGAAATTAATAAACAAGTTCAACTTTGAACTTAGATAAGAATGACAACCCATTTATCAGGTACCCCTGATTGCTGTGAACCTTTTCATTTTTTAACCCCCGAACAAAGAGACGGGTGTTATAAGTTTGTGTGTATCACTGTGTGTGCGAGGGTGGGTGTGTGAGGTTGCGTGTGTGTGTGTGTGTCTGTGGCATCGTAGCTCCCAAACGAATGGATCAATTTTGATGCGATTTTTTCCGTTCGAAAGCTGATGTGATTGAGATGGTTCTTAGATATATGGGGAGGGGGTGGGGGACGTGAGAAAAGGGGGTGCAAATCGTAGCTTCCAAACAAAAGGACCGATTTAGCTGTGGTTTTTTTATGTTTGAAAGCTGGGGTAAATGAGATGGTGCATAGCTATAATGGGGGTGAGGATCCTAGCTCCGAAACAAATAGACCGATTTTGAATAATATAAACTATGAATGTGCCAAGTTGCATCAAAATCTGCCCAGTAGTTTCAGCGTAATACGTGTTTTTAAATCACTTTTAACCCCTATCGTGCAGGAACCCTTAATTTTTTTTGGGATAAAAAGTAGCCTATTCTTATTCTATAACATCAGCTATAATTATGCCAAGTTGCATCAAAATCCGTCCGGTAGTTTCACGTGATGCGTGTTCAAAGCTATAGACAGACAGACAGAAAAACAAAAATGTATAAAATACTATTTTGGGCTCCATATCGATAATAAAGTTTGTCTCAATTATAATTTTCAAAAAATATTTCATTTACAGATTTAGCCCAGATAGCTATGTAATCTGATCTAACATACTCGTATATCTTGAATTGTGAGGCTGTCGCATTCCTGTTATAAAAAACTAGCTCAATTTTATCAGTGAAAGAATTTTTCAGAATCTGGTGGGTAGTTTCAGATATTACATTACAAGCAAGCAAACAAACAACTTTACCTCTGTTTATAAGTGTTTATGTTGGAATGAAACAAGATATGAGTTCAAAAAGTAAAACCCGATTGCGGTCGGGTAAAACATAGCCTAACAATGACACTCTTGCGACGAAGAAGAATCGATTGATACCTTGCTTGTCCAAATCGGACCAAGTTTGTAGTTGGAACACATTAACTTTCATCTGCTTCGCCAAAGTCGGGTAAAAAAATGCCTATGACACGAATTCACCTTCACCTGAAGACGAATCGATTGAGACCTCGCTTTTGAAAAACGAAGCAAACGGGGCGATGGCTTTAAAAAAAAACTTTTTTGACACTAGTCGTGCGAATCGAAGACGCTATGGTGGAACATCCACTTACCCACATACATATATGCATACATACATATACTGTTAAACTCATCCTTCCGTTGCTTCGCTGTAGTCGGGTAAAAAAGTACTCAAGCAAGATTAACAGTTACCAAAAGAGTTTACAAAAAAAAAACTTTTCAGCTAATTTTCATTAAGTACATTGGCACCACACTGGAGGTCCAAATCATAATAAAACTCAAAAAGCGTAGTATAATTATAGCCACAATGACAACCTCCTCGTTTTAAAATTAAAAGTAGCTGTCGACATTTTTGTCGGATGTTCTTGAATTACCTATATTCCGAATCACGTGGCAGAGTCAGTTAACTTTCAGTGCCCTCTTGGGGCCCATCCGAGTGAACGTATTTGAAATTTGATCTTTTAATAATCGAGTGGCTAAGTCGTCTGCTAATAAAATATATAAATCATCAGCACCAGTGGGTTCATTATCTTTGACACTTTGTCTTTTTTTCAATATCTTTTCTTTCAACGCCAATTTTGGCAGGGTTCTGTTTTTCATACGTCATTAGAGGACAAGACCTTAGTTTATTTAAATATACTGATTTTGTTGTTTTGTAGGTCGTCCAATATTCCTATTTTTTTTGTGCGGCACTCTTTCATGTCAATATTATGAATCATAGTTACGTATATTTTTATAATTGAGGAGGTTAGGATCAAAAGGTGCCATTTACACTTTTGGCTTAATCGTTTTTTTTTTCTTCGCACCACGTTGGATTTCATCGATTTCTGAATAAATTAGGTTCAAAAAGTGCCATTATCCATGCGAAAAGAGCAACTCAAGAGTCGCACTCGAATCCAAAAGTGACATTTATATGATATCAGAGCAGTGGTTTCGATTTCCTTTTAAATATTTCATGTATTACTGCTTGTTCATAAGATGTCAATTTTGACTTGTAAAAGTGCTATTATTTTATTAAAAAGCTTTATTCGATTCCTGAAAAAAAAATTAAAGATGTAAATGTCACCTTTTGATCCCGACCTCAATTATTGAGTTCTGCCTGATCTTACAAGAACTACGTACAGAAGTTGAATCCTTTCAATTAAGTGCCTATTATATATGCTCACCATCCTTGAATAAATAATTGTAAATTGATGCGTTGATAATATGTGCATAATGGTAAATATGGAATAATAATGACAAATGCGGTATTGTAAGAATGTATCCAAAGCCTTTTTTTCACAGCTCATCGTTTACCTTTGCACCGTGAGTTTTAATAGTATCATCCCTTTTGTTTCAATAGTATTAGGTATTGATTACCGTGGAAAGGACAATGCGCATAAATAGATGAAATAAAACTATGAATTTGTGATCCGCTCTATTAAACCATCTTGAATATTAAATGTAAAGTTTCCAGCTCGTCGACACCTGGTGGAGCTAATTGAATTGTAAAACCTTCGTCATGGCCCTTTGGCGGTCAAAATGTTGTCGAATATAATTATTACCGATAATAATATCGAGATCGCGCCGGGATATCGAGGGGAACTGGAAATCGCTAATGTTTTATTTATTAAGGGTTTGAAAACGCTTATATTATTAATCAGCTCTATAGTTATTAAGTGTAATTGAGTGATGTAAGTGTTTGCTATAATATATCTATACTTATAATACAGCAATAAGTACGCTAAATTCTGTACGAAGAAGATAAATAAAAAATTTGTCTAGGGTACTTAAAATAAGCTACTGAACAAGAATATAACATGTTTTTAAAACGTGTCTGCCGCTGTTTGTTTGTTTATCTGTATGTTCGCGCATCAAGTAAAAACTACTAGACCGATTGCGATGCGGTTTCACTGTTCAATAGCTTAGGGTTAGACTTAAAAATTGGGGTAGGTACTTGGTATCTCAATCGGATGAGTAGAAGCTGAGTAATCGACAAAAATCTTTTTGACAACTGAATTATTTTTATCAAATGTTGGTATATTGGTATTTTAGGTCCTGGAATAGCACATAAAGTACTTTTAACATCGAGAATTGACCACGCGTGCGAAGCCGCGGGCACAACTAGTGATCAATAAACGTCGGCAAAGGTTATGTGTATTTGCAGTCTTAGAAATAAACTGAACGGAGGAAAATCTGAAGATCTTTTGGTTAATACGCTTTCATTCCGATTTGGTTAACGACTCTGAGTTGTAATTATTGTGATGGTGGGAGTAACTTTTATACGATGTCATTGCGTGTATCATCCTCAGCCTATATTTGTCCACTGTTGGGCGTAGCCCTCTGCTAATGCACGCCACTGAGCTCGGTCTTCAGGTCTCGTCATCAATTTTCTTCCAGCCGCTTTTCGCAGGTTGTCACTCCACTTGGCCACAGGGCGTCCTACACTACGTTTGCCTGAACGTGTTCTCCACTCGAGAACTCGTCAACCCCAGCGGTTATCTTCTGGAAATGTGACCAGCCCACTGCCACTTTAGCTTGCTTATCCTTAGAGCTAAGTTGGTCACTCCGTCGGATATCTTCGTATTATTCGTGATATTGCGTGTCTAAATCATGTCAATATTGTCATTGTTTAACTGTTTAGCAGAATTGTGATCATGTGTGAATAAGTTACATCAATACGCTACAATACAACCCTACCCCCAAAAGGCACATTAGTTAGAATACAAGCAAAGAGGGATGATTTTCATTGCTAGAGGAAAAATAAATGTGTTAGAATTTTAGCTCATCTGATCGAGACCCCTTCCCGGTCCCCAATCGAGGGAAGGCCTACACGACACGAACAAAGGCTTCTAATGACAAATATTAGGCTGGCCGAGTACGCCTCCGCTCACCTAATGGACTTTACAATTGCTTTATGTCGCGTATTCCACATTGTTTCCAATTAAAGGGACCACAAAACCCATTAACCTGTGTGTAATAAAAGCACCTTGTTAAGCTGCCCTGACACAGATTTTAACAACTAATAATATACTTTTTTTCCCCTTTTCATTCCTTGATAATTATGAAGAAAAACTAACCTTAAATTGATGGACTAAATTTAGTCTCATCCATACACCAATATATAAAGTAAAAACGTTTGTTTGTTTGGGGAGTTTTAACGCAATGACGGCTGGATGATGGAATTGATGGAATTTGGAATAGCTTATTCCCTGGAATAAAACTTAGGATACTTTTTATCCCGGAAAATGGTAAGTTTCCACGGGAAAACTGGAAAATGTTGTGTCCGATTGCCATGGAAACGAAAAAACATCAAGAGCGTCGATGCTATACCTACTTTTGCATAGGTTTTTAATATCGTAGAAGAACTTAGGATGCTTTTTTCGCGATAAACTGTAGTCGGCGAGGACGGAAGCTAATATTAATTAAATTCTAGTTTTAAAATACCTAGTCGCGTAATTAATGAATTACAAAAAGTATATTAATGTATATTAACTGAATCCATATAGGGTGCTCTGATAATTTCAGGCTAGCCATGCATTGTGATAGTTTTATAACAGTACAGTTAAGTATTAAATGTCTCAAAATCTGATCCCGTATAATAGTGTCGTACAATTTTCGTTGCGTTAGAAAACGCTGATATTTCGTAGTTCAAAAAACTTTATAATGGAGACCCTCCAACGTATAAAAGTTGTGAAAATTAAGAAACGTTACTAAATTGGCGGACTTTTGTATCCTTACATTACTTGGTTAATGCCCTGCTCTGCGCATGACTACACGAGTATGTTGGCTGCATATTATGTTCTCTCAGTTGCATCTTGTAACCATAGCTTATGCATAGCGCTTCTTGGAATGTTTAATTGCTGAGAATGATGGAGAATTGAGATGTACAGCTACTATGACAAATCGCGCAAAGTTGCCGGACGATTTTTCCAAGTCTCAGCCCGATTCCATAACTTGGCTTCAATCGAATTCTCAGTCTCGCAACCACTAATGCCTTGCGATAGAGTCGAATTTGCTATGAAAAAAGTGATAATCCGATTGTAGCCAAGTTATGGAATTTGGCCACAGATTTATTGATTGAATTCACTACCGTGGCTTGGGATGGTGATGATGACGAGCTAAATAATACAACATATTGTTATTTTTTGCTGGAAAAATTGCGAAATATCATGACTTCCATGTTCGAAACAACGAAAATATTGAAATTAAAAATGTACTAAGGTAGTTTTGAGACACTTTGATTTATTAACATTTAATCCAAATGCTTAAGCCATTTCTGACATCAAAATCAGCTCAGCCGGAAGCTAATTAATTACGAGCAAACAATCCGTCGTTCTCACTAATATGCCACATTGCCACGAGTCCAAAGGAGATTTCAAACACATAAATCAACTCTGAAATAGAACTACGATGTATACTCACACTTCCGCTCGTCAAATTGAATACTTTTAAAAATTAATCTTTGTGGAATTACTAAAACGCTTTGAAACGTGAATGATGTGTTTTTTATGAAAGAAAAAAAAACGATTTTTGGACTTACTCTGATAAAGATTACGAAATTTCAATGTTTTACTCTAATAATATTAACTACATTTAATGTTGTTTTCTGAGTTAATTGTTAGAGTCTAATACAGTGTCCTGGTTGCCAAATTAAAATTTCATAGGCTGCCCGTGCCGCGTGGTCGTGTAGGTGCCTAATTCGTTGTGACAATCGCCAGTCGTGGGACGAACCCCGAGGTGCAAATTGATTTAAGTCAATATTACCATTATTATTCACGGCGTGCCTATTGAGTGGTGGCTCGTGACTTGTGGTCGATTGTCCCTGGATAATTATTGTCGTGGTGATTGCGACGGGCACGTGCGCTGCCGTTAAACCCTAAAGAGGGTCACTCGTGCTCTGCTATTCGTGATGTTTTGTTATATTTGTTCTAGAAGGGATTTGGTTAACTTTTTTAGCTTTTCCGTTGGTTAGTTTAAGATTGATAGATAGTGATAAGCGATGGTGGCCTAACGGTTCTATAGTGCAATTTAGAATCCAACGATACCGGGTTCAAAACCTGGGCTCCGCACCAATGACTTTCGGAGTTATGTGCGGTTTTCCATCGCTCCGTGCTTCGGAGGGCTCGTTGAGATGTCGGTCCCGGCTGTTATTGATTAATAGAAGTCGTTAAGCCATGTCAGAGGCCCTCGGGCGGCTTGACAAACTCTGACATCAGAAGCCAACACTACCTCATACTACAAACAAACAACAACAAACAAACAATATTTTATTGTTAACCAGTTAAGCTGCATGACAGTTATTTAACTTAGAACTAATGGAGCTGCGTGGTTCCTCAAATTGACTACCGATTTTAGATGACGTATAATTAAATTAAAGTTTTGCGACTTTTAAATCTGAACACTAGACTAATAAATTGCGCAAACTCTAATTAGTACGAGGATCGTCCATAGATTAAATAATTGGCTGTCTCCCTTATATAGAAACTTCCTGATATTAACGAATTGCTGACTGAAAAACAGCACTCAGGAAATTTTAATTGACCAGCCATATAATATTATTAGCATTGCTTATGAAAGTTCAAGTAACGGACGGACATTTGTCGTAAATCGTAAATATTTATATAAACCCAAAAACTTGTTATTTAATTTACCAAAATGTTATATTCATCTCTATATCTAATTATTTTGCCAATTAACTGCCCTTTACTGAAGTCGTAATCTTTATGACATCTGATTTAATCACCCGCTATTGTTTTTTAATTGTCTCTCCCATCCAACGCAATAAATCTTTCAGAAAGGTAGCGAAAATAGGCTTGGATTTAAGTATACATACGTCGTCAACGTTTTGTATAACCGCATAGTTGTTATGCATGATGAAGGAGATAACCTGGCACGGTCGGCTGGAAGTTGGCAGGAAAATATGACCGATTTCATTGTTCTCTCGCTGCCATTCAGCCTGAGAATCACTTGCAGACATCAACAACGCGGATGCCACACTTAACGAGCCTTGTCGAATTGATGGAAATAGGAACGGATGAATTAGCTGTTAGCTATTGAAAGATAAAAGTCCCAGACGGCCGCGAATACACCGTTGTGCTGATATCAATTGTATGTAAGAGCTATTTTACAGCTCTGCAGATTTAATGCGGCTTTTTAATTCATTGTAAAATTACTTTCCTTTTACTTTAAAAGCTTTTATTCAACTTTACTGTACCTATCTAAGAATCTATCTATGTATCTATCTATGTATCTATCTATGTATCTATCTATGTATCTATCTATGTATCTATCTATGTATCTATCTATGTATCTATCTATGTATATATCTATGTATCTATCTATGTATCTATCTATGTATCTATCTATTTGTCTATCTATGTATCTATATATGTATCTATGATGCACTTCCCGATTAGTTATCTGTCTGAAACTTTCAGGGTAGCTCACAAACAGATGACAAAGAAATAATAATAATAGAAAAAGTTGGAAGTGAAAAGCCAAAAGGAAAAAAATAAAAAAAACTTAAAAAAATAAAAGGAAAACAAAAAAAAACACTTAAAAACGTGAAATCTACAAAGCAACAAAAAATAAAGAACCCATAAAAGCTTTTTCCTTTATTTAATTTTTTAAATTATACTTATCTTGTTTCTTGAGACAAAATTTTAAATCAAATAAATGGGTAGATCTTTGGCGCCAGTGTCTCGATATTATCTTATCTCTTATCTAAACAATGGGCTTCGAGACTGCTAATTCTTTGTGTATGTTAACTCGTATGCAATGTGCCTTGATTAATTAATAATTGACGGAATAGCTCTCTTTATTTTGAACTGGTTTGTTATTTTAATGAAATACTTCGTAATTTGCAAGCAAAATAAGAAATAAGTTATAGGCGTTATTCATTTAATTTATTAAGAAAACCATAACTGTGAATGAACAACGTTGCTAAGTTATAATTATCCAGGAAAACAGTACAATATAACCATACTATTAATTATTTGATTTATTATTATGATATACTTAGAATAAATAAATGATTACTGAAAATAATGTTTTAAGCTAACCTTAATAGCTGTCAAATACCTGTCCTATCGGCCACTGTGCTTAGCGTTTGTGGACTAGGTACGAGAAGGCATTTGACTCAATCGAGATCTGGCCTGTTTTGGACTCCTTGCAGCGATGCCAAGTGGATCGGCGATGTATCGAAGTGTTGAGATGTCTGTATGACACTGCTACGATGACAGTCCTGGTATATGACCGGAGTACTGAGCCTATCCCACTGCTTAGAGCCTATCCCATTGCTGTGTAAGATAGGGGGATGTTATTTCCCCGAATCTGTTTACGACTGCAATGGTGGATATGTTTAGGACGCTGGACTGGAAAGTGGCAGTCATCAACATTAACGGAGAGTACATCTCACACTTGCGATTCGCAGATGATATCGTCATTAAGGCGGAGTCGCTGCAAGAGCTGCGACTGATGCTGACTAGCCTAGCTGTCGCCTCATAACAAATTGGTCTCCGCATAGACAAAACAAAAATCATGATCAATGACAATATTATACAGGAACTAATTTGTAGTCAATGGCATGCCTCTCAAAATTGTACAGGAGTGTATACCTGGCACAAATTGTTAGGGTAGGAACAATTTTGAGAAGGAAGCCAATAGGAGGGTTCAGCTGGGCTGGGCAGCTTTTGAAAAAGTCTTCTCTTCGCCCATACCACAATGCCTGAAGACAAAAGTCTTCGACCAGTGCGACCTACCCGTAAGGACATACGGAGCCGAAACTTGGACACTGACTGTGAAACTGGTCCACAAGCTTAAGGTCGCTCAGCTTGCTATGGAACGAGCTATGCTCGGAGTTTCTCTGAGAGTTCAAATCCGAAATGAGGTGATTCGGCAGAGAACTAAGGTAACCGACATAGCTCAGAGTATTAGCAAGCTGAAATGGCAATGTGCTGGTCACATTTGTCGTAGAACCGATAACCGTTGGGGTAAACGAGTTCTAGAGTGGAGACAGCGAATCGGAAAACGTAGTGCCCTCCGGCTAGATGAATATATGTGCATTGTAGCTGGCAGTCTTTGGAAGAGAAGAGCCGAAGATCGGGTTCAGTGGCGCGCCTTGAGAGAGGCCTATGTCCAGAAGTGGACTAGTGTATAGGTTGATGATGATAATACCTGTCTATACGTGGAGGATAATTTGGAAAAGTCTTAATTATTTTCAAGGATGATAATAGAAGAATAAAAAAATATGTTTATAAATATTTGTTTGTATGATCGCGTTTCATGCAAATACATTATTTAATCAAAATTGTATTACGAAATGGATTGATTTACGCGCGTCTTTTATTACTTCCTCACCAATCTACAATGTGTCAGTACACAATACTTAATAATATAATATATTCGGGATAATTCCACACCAAGTATCTAGCCCCAAACTAGGATACCTTGTACTATGGGCACTAGATAACGGATAAACATACATAGATAACAATATTACATCCATGACTCGAAAACACACATTTCTGCTCATCACACAAATTATTGCAGCTTGCAGAATTCGAACCCGCGACTGTTCGATTTCGTACCTAGGGTCTCTAGCCACTAGGCCAACTTGACTTTGACAGTGTGTTAAACATTTAATTTGGTCGATGAAAAAATAAAAGAGGGGATCATGACTCCACCCCACCCACTGTTAAAGGCAGCTATTTTAATTTAGCAATCAACAACTATTTCAAAAACTTTAAATTGCGTATCGTTAGGTCGAAAAAAACATAAGCTTATCATTTAAGCATCAAAATAATTAAGCATTAATAGTTAAGTTTTTGCAATAGATTAAAATATAAAAACGTAACATATTTTTGACACTCATTTTATATATATCTTTTTTACCATGTTAATCATTTTTAATGTAAAGTTATTGATATTTCAAACAGTATCATTATGTATATTGAAAAATTAAAATTTTTGGCATTAATAAGGGGTGGGGTTGCACGCGCCACATATTATTTCATTGGTAAAATTACGTGTTAAGGCCAGGCCCCAAGGTTACATTTTCGCACTCCTCACTTCCCTGCCACCTACCCTACACTCTGCCACCCGCTACCCGCAATAAGCACTGAAGTGCCTGCGTAACAAGGTTGAATATCGCGAGCGCTGTTTGAATACACAATTTAGCTCGGAACTAAATGACGTATGTCTCAAAAGTTATTTATTTTATTGGCAGGCTAATAATTTAGTTAGGTAAATTTTGTCTTAGTCTTAGATAATAAACTATATTTTCTTGCTGTGAGATTTATTTTAGAGATAAAACTTAAGCCGTTGAGTAGAAAAATGTAAACATTACCGAAAAAAAACGTAATTTTTGATAAGAAAATGTATCGAATGAAATTTTGTTAATCATGTTTTTGTCTTAGTCTTAGAGAGATAAAGATCTCAAAAACATATATGTTAAGTTTCACATTTATCAGGTTTGTGGTTGACGCAGCATATTTATGCAAAAAACCCTTAAAAAGCGGAGCCTGGTCTTAACCACTCAGTTAAAGTCTCCGAGTCTTATGTCCAGATTGTATAAAGACACAATTATTCGCATAACAAATGAGCTTTTAACATAAAAATATTGAAACGTTCCTTGTTCTCTAAAGAATAAAAGAGTAGTCCTGTACAAACTGTGCATTACTCACCACTGCGCCAATTAATCGTTGAAAAAGATTACGGTAATTGAAACTATTTGTTATAGTTTTACAGCTCATATACTGTAGAACAGTCAAACGGTTATTGGAAGGTTTTTTATGCTAACATGCAAGTAGGTAGGAATTCGTGGAAGCCGCGGTCGTTCACCCCGCCCAGCTAGTAAGGTTTTTATAATTAAAAAGCCTCTTAAACACATTTTGTCAGAATCTTTCATTGAGGTCAAATTGTGTTCTTCTGATTGGAACTGCATCATCCCTTAATTTTTGAACAGTGACTTTGAGCGCACGTACAAGGGCGTTGCACAGGAAATGCAAATTTTACCTATTTTTAGGCCGTGGATATTTATTTTATTGTAGAGATTGTGTATTCGAGAAATCACAAATTATAATCCAACGCTATAAAGTTGTAGTCTTTTCTAATGCTGTATTTAACTAACCCTCAAAATGTGAATGTTAAAGTGACGAAAGTTCCACGGATGTAGACTGTAAAGTATTGTCGTGGCGTTGTGTGGCTATGTGGCCGGCGCGGACGCACCGTGACGCGACCGACCGACGACGACGTCCTGTAGAGAGGCGCAAGACAGTCGCCCCCACCCTCGGCGACTTGGCGACTCACCGAGCCTTTGGCCCATTAGTATTATTAATTATGTACGGTATGATACACATTGTATTGTTTATCATTAAACTTTCCGAGGTAGTGAGACAATCGAAGGTGCTTTTCCTAAGTCCTTTCCTATAGGATTCAATAGGAGGATAAGTATATGGCGGACTCTAAAGTAGTTGCACAACGTATCACACAGAGCATCCGATTTAAAAACTTGATTTCAATAAATTGACAGTATCACGTGTGTTCTGTTGTGGGTTCCATTCAATTACGGTTTAGTGTTTTCAGAAAGTGGTTATGTTTAAACAGGTTCTGATAGTAAAAGTTCACAGGTTCTAAATGTCCTATTTCTGCAGACAGCACTAAGGGTTTTTAATGATTATTTTGTCGGACGACCTGCTTAAGAATGTAACCTATTTATCCTCGGTGACCAACGAAACATCTGCCCCCCGATTTAGAACCTTACGATAACTCAGCTGTCGATCGATTTGGTTTGATATCGTCCGATTCAATACATTTTAAATACGAATTTGGCGAATATTATCGAATCGAATCGGTCCGTTATCGAGGTAAGGTTCTGAATCGAGGGGCTGGTCTCTTCTGTTCTAGAGCAAATAAGCAACTTGTGAGCTAGCGTATTCTGCATAAGGTCGATCGTTCCTATCATATGTTATCATTTGCAAGAAGTCGAGTCTTATCATACAACCATAATAAAAATTGCTGGCAGTTTTTACAAAGTTACTCTTTCGTAGTAGATTGATGGAATAGTTTCAATATTATCATGGCTAGGTCCGTTATCGAAAGATTCTGAATCGGGGGGCTGGTCTCTTCTGTTCTAGAGTAAATAAGCAACTTGTGAGCAAGCGTACGTACTCTGCATAAGGTCGATCGTTCCTTTCATCTGTTATCATTTGCAAGAAGTCGAGTCTTATCATACAACCATAATATAAATTGCTGGCAGTTTTTACAAAGTTACTCTTTCGTACTTGATTTAGTATGATACTTACTTATAAAGGTTATACGTTGTTCTTTTCACTGACGTAATCTTTCTAGATACTTCAGTTGTCCTGTAAACAATACACATGGACTGTCATTCAGTTAAACAATTCAATAAGATAGCCAAACAAACAACACTCGCTCGTTGTCCGTTCTGCTTCTGCCCAACATCGTCATCATCACGTCACTTAACAAAGTAGTTGCTCAAAGACAACACATGCAGTCACTAGTAATAATCTAGAAATACTTGGTAATCAAAGTACCCTCCGCTTCATTCGTTCAGTATACAAGTATAACTAATTTAATTACTGAATGTAAGACAAATCGTTAACAGGAAATTGTGTTCGTGCGGCTACTTAGTACTTAACTTACCCTGAATACGAGGCGGGCTACCGTAAATTATTTAAGTGTGAGATGCCGGTATGACACTTGGTGGATGGATATAATGAATGCCGAAAAGTTTTTTAGAATATGACGATGTATCGGGGCAGAGGAAATGTCATCTCTTTATACTTATAATAAAGCAATAAAAACGAAAAAGTCTGTGCAAAGAAGAGAATTAAAAAAAAGGTAGTACTTAAAATAAGCTACTACTGAACATGACACACACAACAACATGATGATGTGTATAACATTTTTTTTTAATTCGTGTTTGTCTGTTTGTCTGTATGTTTGTTCGCGTGTTAGATTACTACTTATTGTAAATATAGAAATGTATAAAAATAATACTTGGTACATGTAAATGTTACGTACCCAGCTTTCAGAACGAAGTATTCGTTCGATTGCGATGCGGTATTCACTGTTGGATAGCTTAGTGTTTGACTTAAAAACTGGTGTACTTGGTATCCGAAGCCGACGAGTAGAAGCCGAGCAATCGATAAAAACTTTTTGACGGCTGAAGGAATTTTAATCAAATGTTGGTATATTGGTATTTTTGGTCTTGGAAATAGTACATAGAGTACTTTTAACCTAGAGCAATGACCACGCGTGCGAAGCGGGTACAGCTAGTTTATAATAAGACTAGTGACAATAGTACATAGAGTACTTTTAACCTAGAGAAATGACCACGCGTGCGAAACGGGTACAGCTAGTTTATAATAAGACTAGTGACAATAGTACATAGAGTACTTTTAACCTAGAGAAATGACCACGCGTGCGAAGCGGGTACAGCTAGTTTATAATAAGACTAGTGACAATAGTACATAGAGTACTTTTAACCTAGAGAAATGACCACGCGTGCGAAGCGGGTACAGCTAGTTTATAATAAGACTAGTGACAATAGTACATAGAGTACTTTTAACCTAGAGAAATGACCACGCGTGCGAAGCGGGTACAGCTAGTTTATTATAAGACTAGTGACAATAGTACATAGAGTACTTTTAACCTAGAGAAATGACCACGCGTGCGAAGTGGGTACAACTAGTTTATAATAAGACTAGTGACAATAGTACATAAAGTACTTTTAACCTAGAGAAATGACCACGCGTGCGAAGCGGGTACAGCTAGTTTATAATAAGACTAGTGACTCGCCCAGGCTTCGTACGGGTAGCGCTCACACTGCGTATTTTTTTTACTATTAGCATTTTTATACCCGCCATAACTTCTAAAAAACAATACTCCAGGGCCCCAATTCTACTAAAACAATTGTAATGACAATTGTCGACAATTTTCGCAAAATTTTCACTTTTACCTCTTAAAAGTGGTAGATAAGATTTATTTTTGGAAAAAATTCAAAATAAAATATTTCCAAAAAAGAAAAACTCAAAATTCGAAAATTTTGCGAAATTATTGATAATTGTCATTACAATTTTTTTAGTAGAATTGGGGCCCAGTAAGCGTAATTCAAATCAAATCTTTTTCAGCAACGCTAGTGTTGCTTTTTGACAGACTTGTTATTATTTCGTTTCCACGGCAACGTGTCATTCAGTTTCTTACAGCGAGTAATCGTGGTTTTTTATAGGCAATTTGTACCTGGCAGGCATTTGTTACATTATTGCTATTTTCGTAGGGATCTCTATTGTTTGAAAAACAAAGTACTGCCCATGTACTGCTCTGATAATGCAGCTTTGTATAGTAGAAATAATTTTCCAAATAAGTTCAGTTTTTTTTGAGTTAATCCATTACAAACAAACATACAAAGAAATATAATCTCTCTGCTTTATAATATTAGTGTAAATGTAGATATCCAATAAAGAAAAGTATAACAATCAAGTAATATGCACTGTTATTTTGTGTACTCTCTGAAGTACATGATAGACTCTTTATTTAAACTCCATAGAACAAAGACAACTTAAAATTAGAACCAAACAACATCGAATAATTAGTGGCACATGGGCGGTTTTATCGCTCAGAGCGCACTTCCAGAGAACCGTGAAGATGACTAGTTTAATAAGTATCTTGGACTCTTAAATCAATATTCAAATTCAACATACATTGAAAAAAAAACTTGTTATTAACGCTTTCTCAACTTTTTTTCCTATGTAGAGTCATAGCATTAGCATTGGTAACGGGCGTTATATCGATTCAGATCTAATTTTAATTGTCATTTCCGCAGAATTAAAAAACTAACAAAATACGGGCTTAATCTTATTATTAAATCAAACACATCACATTAAGGATGTTATCTTGTCAATATCGAAGGCCCTTACAGTGAGGCCAATAGTGTAGACATAAATATGTAACGACAGGTGGTAAAGTGGTCATGCTGCGAAGCGCACGCCCAGCTTACCAACAACAAACATTGTATATTTATCATTACATTGCTCAAAAATGAACTGTATTACAACACAACCTATGGTTTTTAATTACTTTCAACCATTAAAATTACTTCTGACGTATTATTCATTCCGATAATCGCAGCGCAAGCCTGAAGACGGGAGAATTCGAATTTATTGACCATTAATTCAAAATATTATTTTCACAATATAAGTATTCATTTATTAATTTTGAAATATTAGGTTCCGATTAATTTATATGTGTCGTTAAGATATTTATTATGTATGTAAATATCGTCTTTATTTATAATCCTAATCTTTTGTTTTCAGACGTTAAGTACGTTCATGTACAGTCATTTAATAAATTGTGCACTATGAATGGACATGCTTGTGTTTTGAATAGGTGCATAATGATATTTAACTTTTAATCGAGCCTTTGCTTTATTAATAAGCCCTAGTTGTTTTTGTTCGCAGGGCATGGACGAAGAAGACCGGGTTTCTGTAAGTGTTTTAAACATGTTTCTAATTTTCGCGACACGTAGGTGTACTAGTATGTAATATTATGCTCAGAACATTACATTTAAACTAAGTTAATATAAGCAAAGTACGAATTTGTGTCACCGATGTATGATTTTCTTTCTACATAGGTAGGTTTTAAAGAAATGTTCGAGAGCAAAGTCCTAAAATCCGAATATTAATGCGGGATGTATATCTAGCGGCACGTAAGTCTAGCGGTGAACGAAACGTGGCGGGGATCTTGGCACAGTCAGTTTTCGGGATAAAAAGTATTCAACATTTTAACACATTAGATCAACTTTGACTGTTCCAAGATCCTCGCCACGTTTTGTTCACCGCTAGACTTACGTGCCGCTAGGTATACTCGTGTTAATACTGATTCTCATGATATTGACCTAGGTATATATCTTCTGAAGTACATTGTTTTGCACAATATTTTCAACAAAGTATTCATAATATATTATAAGTCACATTTGTTCAACAATTAGCAACTTTTCGTTGATGTTCCAGGCACAAATTACTATTACTTATAGATAGATGTTTCTATACAGTCTAGAGCTATGTATACCGTATAAATCGTTAATCGTTTTGTTTTATAGCTAGACCATAAAAACGAAGACCCGATGGATTCGAAGCAGAAGCAATGGATACTGTGTGCGGCGAAAGGAGAATACCATGCCTTGGCGAAGATGTGCAAGGAAAATACCAAACTTGTCAAAACGAAGGTTAGTGATTCTATTAGAGATTAGAGTGATGGTAGCATAACGATTCAATAGTGCAACTCCGAATCCAAAGATACCGTTACGGACCTAGGCTTCCGCTTTGTCAGAGGCCCTCGGAGGACATGAGAAACTCTAAAACTAACTAAAGAAACAAAAGTGATTATTTTAAAAATTATACCTACTTATATTTTATAGAAGCTTACAGACTGACGGGTTCAAGTCTGTCCATAAGTACTTTGATAACTTAATTGTACTTTCGGTTATGAGGAATATGGTTTTTGTTTCTACGAAGTGATCAATAATCACGATAATCATAGTTTTAAATAAGGAAAATTGAATATGAGCTTGAGATGAAAATTGAAAACAACGCCATTGCCTGATGGTCAGCGTCGCCAAACCATAAAGTTGCTGTGCAGTATTAACCAGAGCTTTTTCGTAAAGCGTTAAAGAGCTAACGACTAAAACCTGGAACTTGGTAACACAGACTGTCCAGCCAGAATCTTACTACTTCGTTAGAAAGTTGCGATAAATCTGATTTACCCATGGAAAAGTCCAAAAATATTTGTGGAAAAAAGTGATAAACGGTGACGGATGTAGTTGTCCCACATCCGCGTTTTTAGGCGCTAGTTAGTACCAAGTGAGAGCACATGTCCAAAAGGTGTGCTTCTAATTGGGTCTCGGGGAGCGCGGCCGGCGCCGGCCCGCGCCCCCCGCTGCATGCTATCTTGACGTATCTCCGGACGTAGTCCCTTGTTTTATTTTACGAGCCATCTCTCAAGCCCCGTTTTTTTTTCTCTAACCTACTATTGTGTTTACGCTGTTTCAACTCGAGCACTTGATATATAGACGTCATATACACCGTAGGATCGCTAATTCTGAAAAGCATTCCACTGATTTATTCGAACACGATTAGTAAATTACAATGGTGCTTGTCTTTTGAGCTAGTTTCGAGTTACATTTAAATAACCTCAGTATATTACTAGCAATTATCTCTGATAACCTTAAATTAGTAGCACATGTGGCACTATTCGCAGTGTTAGTATGTATTGAAACAATATTTTTGTCCTATTTATGGACAGTATTTGAAAGCAAGAAAAAAAAGACATTGAAAAACTCTTAAAATATGCTAATGTTATTTGAAATTATGCTATTGTTTTCGGAAATAAGTACATTATTTCTAACTCTTTATTGAGATCTGTCGACCTGACGTCGTCGCTCTCGCCCGCCACATTGATTACCAAGTACATTACTTTTATTGAATGCGCAGTATAAAAAAGGTAATGATAGCCTTCTTTTATTGATTCGTTGTAAATCAAGGGTCGACGCAATTGGATTTGAATTTTATTGGCATCCTCTCGTATGTACGTGAATAGTTGTTAACAGAACTTAATGACAATCAACTAAGAACTGCATTTTAAAGTAGATAGCTGTTTTTATATGGTTCTCAATACTTTAGAAACGAATATTATGATGAGACGTTATGAGTGATATATAAATATTAGTAACACGGGTTTCCATGTATTGTTTTAATTGACATGTAAAAAGAGGAGATTTTCAATTCGACTGCTTTATTGTTTGTGTCCTGTTCACATAACTCTGGGATTATTCTCTAATTCTTTGAAAGGGTGATCCCATACAATGTCAAGTTATTTTGAATAAGTCCATCGGTAGTCGATTTTTTTATTCAAAGAATGATCTCCTATCCGCTTCCCGAGCTAATAAAGCTACAGTAAATATTGTCAGACAATATGTAACATGTGTTTGCTTCTGCGCCTTGCTGGTCGACATTTGTCGTCTTCTACTAAAAAACACTTTGATGCTTATTTTCGTATTTGCCTCACTTGCTGATGGAATTATAGATTTGTAGAAATATCTCTGTGTGTGGGTTCTTATGATATTTTTTTATTGTGTGTTTTTGTATCTCTTTGAAATTTGAAAGGAGATTTTTAAATGTGTCATCGCTACTTCCTATTTGAAGAAATTTTACTAAATATTTATTCATAATAACTATAATGGTGATTAGATGTCATAAATTATTATTTGAATGTATATCAGTTCTTCTATTACTTTTATCTTCTGAGCTTGTATTAAAGCTCGTAAAAACAACAAAGTTGATAAGTGCCTTTGTTGTTTTTACGAGAAAATATTGCAAAGTAGATGATTTCGAGATGTACAAATAAAACATATTATCTCTCATTTGTATTTTACGGTGTCATCATTGCAGTAAAATATATTATTTATAAGTGTTTTATATATTTTAACACCGTGAAACTGTGTTAAGTATGTAGACTCAAATAAAATAGTTTTTAACATCATGGAGGAACCGGCATGTCTTGGAAATAACCATAGCATTCAAGATTCATGCAGGAACGCCATAATATTTCATCTTAATGACCAAACTACCTACCAATTTTTATAATTCATAATCAAATATTTTATATTTCACTAGCTGTGCCCGCGGCTTTGCCCGCGTGGTCAAAATTCATGGTGTTTTTCCCAGAACCATAATACCTACTTTAAAAAAATAAAAGTTGGCTTTGTTACTCCTAATGACATCAGCTATCTTTCAGTGAAAGTCCCATCAAAATCGGTCCAGGCGTTTCGGAGACAGACAGACAAAAACTTTAGAAAATGTATTTTAGTTTTAAGTACCGTATATACTTTCAAATGCATGTAGTTAAAAGCTGTTATTTTGACATTACAAACAGACACTTCAATTTTATTTATTTGTCTAGATAGATGAGCCATATGGGAGCATTCATGTAATTATTGTGTCAATTCCGTTTGACAGGAAAAAAGTGTTTTACATATCAATTGCAGTCGGTCTAGGTTTTATAACAATTAATATATGTAGCTATTCTAGTTACCCATCGATAGTATTTTTTTCTATCTTCATGGCCGTTCGTGCTAGCCACAAGCACCAAATATTCCACGGCTATTGAAGCCTGCAACAAAATAATAAATTTCGCATCTAACTACTACTCGCCTCTATCTATGAACACAACATTTCTTGTTAGGCTGGGTTATATTTTTTGTTCACAAATCCATAGGTTCCGAAAAACAAAATAAGGGGCTCGTATTACAAAATAGGATAACGCTGTTTCAGATACAATCTTTTTTGTATTGTTCACTGGTATGACTCAACCTCACCAGCAGGTATTTAGTGTTATCATAGATTTTGGAAAAACGAACGTTTGTGGTTCACCTTTGTTGGTGATCTTCTCGAAATCAGTTCGTTAATATTTAATCGTTTCCTAACGATCGTGTAATTGTGTGGATAAGGATTTGTTTGGTTAATAAAAAGAGGAAAGCTCTGCATTATTATTGTTGATTTACGACTATTCGATTTAGAACGGGGCGGAGCTGTTGATCCGAGTAATTAAATTCAAATCATCTGATGTTGCCATACGAACAGTTATATTGATACGATCCAATAATGGTATCGTTAATTACATTTATACCGGGTAGTAAAAGTAGATATTTTATTAACATTGAATGACTACTTAGGGTTTTATTTGTTTGTTAATATCATTGAAGTCACTGCAATAAATCGAACGGATTGGCATGCTCTAATTGGTGAGTTTACGTTGGGCGCAATTACAACCGCATTAACAACGTTTTTTGTTGGCGCCTGCTCCGAGTCTGGCATATTCTATTTCATGTAAAAAATAATTCCAAACATTCGTCTAAGGTTTCGGTTGCACGCGCTATTAACGCCAAGTCGACGGTGGGAGTGTCGTTGCGGAAAGCTATTTAAATCCTGATTTATTCCGGTGCAAGCCATCGGTTTCGTTGACATCTCTCACTCTAATTAAGACACTGATATTCTTAATGATTTATTTGACTTAAAATTTACTACGAACACGTTGAGCTCAGTGCTATTTAATTGACCAATTAACGAACTCTCAGATCGATTACTTTGCTTGAAGGAGAATTCGACTTGTATTAGAACTTCATAGCGTATCTAATTTGCAATATAAGTATTACACTGAGTTTGTTTGAAGGTTAATAAACATATTTGTACTGGAGACGAAATCGAAACTCCGACAACGGTTCGTTTGTTACGGTCGCTCGTTACTTTGGGAACTGAAGCACGACGACAAGAACTTTTGGTTTATTTATTTTTTTGTTGTTAGTTTGAATGGGTGTGCTAACTTCACGAATGTGTCGGCCGGCGCGGCGGCGCCACGCCGGTGCAACCCGAGATTTGACGCCGCGCCTCATTTGACCCGTCCATCGAGGCGCGCGCTATTGTTTGGTATGCATGTCGAACACAACGGAGGGCGGACAATAATCGTTTCCATTCTATATTTTGGTTTGTCACCCCACATAGATTTAGATGCTATCGCCTTTTATTAATTTGGATAAACTCGACCTTTTCTTTGACAATGACGCGCACGTTAAGGCCGGGTTCTAGCACTTTTAGCAATTTTCGATCTATTTTGAACGTCTGTATCTTATTTTATAATTAACACAGAACCATGAAATAGGTATCACACAAAATTTGACATATTATCTCGTACTTTATGAACAGAAACATGATTAGTATGAATTCACTCAATACAAAATAAAATCAAAGGTAACACTACTTTATGCTTAGAACATTGATTGGAAAAAGTCACTAACTGATATCAAAGATATACCAAGAGAAAGAGCTTATTATGGTTGAGAAAATGGCTAGACCATTTTTAATTCCAAGCTTTAGTTTTCCTACTAATAAATAAAAACCTTAAATTTTACTCCCTGTATGTATCATCTTTCCCGCTCTACTTTATCACAGATGAGAGAGACATACAATTCACTGACACAAGGAACATAACTCCAGTCCTAATTATATCAACTTGAATTAATCCAATAACTGTGGACCTAAATAATTCGACACCGATTGGGATTTTAAATCCATAAATATACACAATGTATTGGATGCATAAGAGTAGTTTATGAAACGGTTGCATAATGAGGGGAATTAAAACACGAGAGTGAGATTAAAAAAAAGATCCGTTGGCGAGTTATTTAATAGTATCACTCGAGTGTTTTAATACCTAGTTATGTGCCGTTTTATACACTACTTTAACTACAACCATGAAATAAATAGGAAATTGCAATGAAAAAATATATGTCGTAATATTTTCTTAATTTTGCTGGTAAAAGCTCGTTCGTCATGTTCGTTGATTTTCCTTGATATCAGGTGGAGTCAAATTCTCCTCACGAACACTGTTTTCACATGTTTAACACATCTTTGTCACACTTTTAATCAAGATACAACATTTGATCATCACATAAAACACTAGATTGGTTAGGTACTAAAATAAATTATGGCGCCAAAATCCAGTCCACAGCGAATTCGCGCGCATACGGTCTAACACGCGCCGCCATAGATAATAAATGGCGAAAACCTCGTAGTGCGGAGCCAAACCGGCTTTTATGGGGAAAAATATTTATATATATATAAATAATATAATATATATTATATATATATAAACATTTTTTTAGTTCAAAAAACAGTTTTGTAATTTTTTATCTTAGTATGGACGTGCCGTGCGTAATGTTACCAATTTTCAGATCATAATCCGGATTTTACGATATGAGTGTAGATAAAGTCATATTATGTAGTTAGATGTCACATCATATATATACATATTATAATGATAGTATAAAGCGGCCTGAGTTATGTCTGAGTTATAACAAGCTTAACAATATCTATTTATTGTAAGAAACATAAGTGTTAAAATAAATAAAGTGAACAGATAATACCAAAGTTTAAAATTTAAATCCTGTGACATCAGAGGATCGATGTAACCAGCATGGCATAAGGCACTTCCATAACAGCGCGCGAGTGCAAGTCACTCCCACAATAAGTGATTTCTAACATGCTGACGCAGCGATATTGTAATTGTTGTTTGTTTAGTGGTTCTACCTTACTCGTGTATCGACCTAATCATATATGCCCATAGTTTTGTTTTTATACCAACGTTTCATTATAGAGTTCATGGGCATGTGATGTTGGGCGCAATCAAATTTGAAAGGAGACAGGTTAGCATTCGTGCCGCTTAGTAATTTGGTTCTGGCGCCATCAGGTGTTGGCACTGCCTGATTGAATGTTCTAACTTTTTGTTTCTGTTATAATTTCGATGTTTTGGTTTATTTAATTTTGATACAAATAACTAAATTATTTAATTATTAAGTGTGTTTATGGCATCCTACTAATATCATAAATGCGGAAGTGAGTTGTTTGTCACGCTTTCACGTCTAATTACTCAACCGATCGTTATTAAATTTTGCACACACGTTTTCAGGGGTACAGAAAAAGACATAGGGTACATTTCATACCGATTTAAGAAAAATATATTTTAAATATATAATTGAAATTGTTAATTTTGTATGGGAATTGCCTCATTGATGTCAAAATGACAGGTGGCAAAATTACAGCTGGCAAAGTTTGTTTGTCAGACCGCCCGAATGCCTCTGACATGGCTTTAACGACTGCTAAATGGCAAAGTGACAGATGCCAAGGTGACAAAATGACAGGTATCAAAGTGACAGGTGTCAACGAGATAAACTTTAGTTCGCGCGGACGAAGTCGCAGGCAAAAGCTAGTATCCAACAATGAAGTTCTAGTTATTGTGTGTTACGGGCAAAATTTATTTTTACACGATTGCCCATGAAAAGGAGTGTACTGTTTTTAGGATTCATGTATGTTTGTATGTATGTTTTATTCCACCATAACTTTTATATGCCTCAACAGATTTAGTCGTATGGGGTATCGTTAGAATCCTTACATCCCCCGGAGTAACATATGCAATATTTTGAAGAGAAAAAAATAGTATAGCGGGAGTATGACTCCATTTTCAAATGAGAAAAAAATATTTATCTTCGTATTTTACAATATGGGTATCAAATTAAAGGGCCTTGATAAGCACATTCCGGCAGTATATAATATATTGGCATAAGTTCTTTTTTGGTAGGGCTTGCGTGTTTTTTAGCTTTTAAGCTAGTTATTAGTATACATTTAAGAGCTTGTGAAAATACTGAAAGGCTTACGGAATATCAGGCCTATTTCACTCTACAGTGGAACTTAGCCTTCTCGTGGTTATAGCAAGCGTCAGTAGCACCCATATCGTGTTCTAACGCAGCCGCGCAGATTCACACCACAGATTCGCAAAACAACTACTGAGTATTTTCTATCTGCAATAAGGTGCCCTATGGCCCATTGAATTTATGAGTTAATGTTACATTTCTTGATCTTCCCTTAATTTAAGATGCAATGTTTCTTAGAGAGATTTGATCCTTATGACTGACCCTATCGATTTTTGCCATACAAATACAGAATGTTATATCGCATTTGTGTCTGTTCGATTTCCGGCTGAGGTAAGCAACTTTAAAAAAAAAATTGAATTTATTTATACTTATTCCAAAAATGTTTCGTTTGAGTAAAATTATCTATCCACATTATCATAATTTACAGACACTATCTCTGTAAATACCCACTGCTGGGTACATAACTTATACCTACTGCTGGGTATCAGGCTGGCTTTCAATCAGATTCTAACCTCATCCATGTTTCCCTCCACCCCGACGTGATCATCGACCCACCGCACCGCTGGACGTCCGACCTTCCTCTTGCCAGTTCTTGGTTGTCACTCGTTCAAATACTTGCTCCACCTGCCATCGCCTCGCCTAGCCATGTGTCCCGTCGAATTCCATTTAAGTTCTATGACACTTGTTCTAATATCTCGAACTTTCGTCCGCCGGCGGATTTCGATATAACATAAGGAAGCAAAATTATTTTCGTGTATCGTTCATCCGATTGAGTTGAAACTTTGTAGAGATGTTGCTGGCACTTGAGTGAAGATTTCTGAAGAAAAAAACCGTCCAAGCGCATGCGGACACGCATAGAAAAATATTAATTATGAGTTTGCGCATCGTTCATCCGGTTGAGTTTACATTTCGTACAGCTGTTGATGGCACTTGAATAAAGATTTCTGAAATAAAATATGGATATGATAAAAAAAAAAGATTTCGCGCTTTGTTCATTCGATTGAATTGAAACTTTGTAAGCATATGCTTGAAGGTTTCTGAAATAAAAAAACCGGTCAAGTGAAGTAAAATCAAATTTGTTTTATTTTTCTATAAAAGTTCATCGATTAATTAAAATCATTTAATTAAAATTTGTAGGCATGTATTGTTGTTTTTACAAAATTAGTTTCCTAAAAGATTATGCAAAAAAAAAAATATGGGGAAAAAACCCGGAGACCCCTGCCGGCGAACAAAAATGAGCACATTTGCCGTTCGGTTTGGACATTTGTGGGCGAAATTAACGTTCTCAAATGTTTTTCATCGCCGTTCGTTTGCATATTTAAAAATGGCATACTATTATTTATCTGTGATGATAGTTAAATTACACATAGGAAAAGTGACTTCATTCCGTAGGTAATAGAGCAGATAAGTCAAAACAACTTTTTACAAAAAAAAAATACTAAAGAACATGATTTATATGATATCTATACTTATAATCTATCTATCTATACTTATAATAAAGATAAGAACGAAAAGTCTGTACAAAGAAGATAATTTAAAAAAAATGGTACCTAAAATAACCTACTGAACAAGAATATAACATTTTTTAAATTTGTGTTTGTCTGTATGGTGTATGTTTGTTTGCGCATCTCGTAAAAAACGACTAGACCCAATGTGATGCGGTTTTCACTGTTGGATAGCTTATGGTTTGACTTAAAAACTGGGGTACTTGGTATCTCAAATCAATTGGATGCCAAGCAATCGATAAAAATCTATTTGACGGTTGATCAAATTTTGAGGAAATATAGTATATTGTACTTTATAGGTACTTTTGGCAAAACTGCGGACACAGCTAGTTTACCTACAATATAATTATTATTGTAGTACTTAATGGCGGACTGGCACTTTATTTATGGTGAATAGACAATACGCGCCCGAACGCATGCTAGTGATGTGTCGACACATTTTATTATGTTCTGTACTCTAGATGTGTAGTGAAACATCAAAATGAAAAGCAGTTTAAATACTCAGTTGCATATTTTTTTGAGTTATATTTTTCACAGGAACAATAAACAATACCCACTCTCATTGTTGGTTAGTCAGAGAAAAGAGAACTGATATCTCTCTGATTCACCGACGCGCGTTGTATTTGCAAACGGGGTTCGGTTTGTTATTGCTAAACACGAAAGCATGCTAATTGAAATTCAGCATGAAAGGGATAATGAAGGCGGTGGGACCTCCCGCGCCCTTTCTACAATTCGTCAATCCATAGCGAGATCGCGAACACCGCTCCAAGAACTACTGCCGCCCGCCCGCGCCGACGCGCCTATCTAATAAACTTGCCAAATATCTCTTCCTCTTTACATAAGGCAGTGCCTATGTTATCTCCATTAACATACCTGATCTTTGAATACAAAATATTTAAATTGCATAAAATTATCATCTTCATAATTTTTGCTACATTCTTATAATTATTTATTAGATTTTGCGAAATTAGAAACTAACATAATGCGTAAAATAACCTAAAACTATGTTACAATAGTTTTAAATGTTTTTTTTTACTTTAATTCGTCCTCTAGTTATCATATTTAAAACAAGAAACATAATAATAATAATTGTTAATAGTGTGGTCTTAACATTCGAGTTTAAATTTGTTAACACACGCGATAATTCCATGAAAGCTTGTTTTTCAACACTGTGGTTCTGTGACAAATGACGCCACTTTATATACGTTGGAATTCTCGCTCGCTTATTTTCGCCATGTAAGAGACTATCTGTATCTGTTGAAGAACTCTGAATCACCTGCATTCTGTAATATAAATTCGTTTTACACTCTTCAGGAACGATGAGACATCACGCGTAATTTAGACTAAAATATGGCAACAGTTTCCATTCAAAGTACCTACAGGAATAAAAGATAGCTAGTAACTGAACCCTCGAAAAACCAAATGAGTCAAATGGGTATTTACGCATTAAAAGGCTATTTCTTAGGGTGTCGAATTTTAATTTGCCAAAATTGGAGCTATTGTACATGGGGGAGATGGGTGCGCAATTTACGAAACCCGAGTGGGATGCGAGGGAGAGACCTCGCATTTTACCATGGCACATTAATTAACCGAGCCGAATCTACATACGGCGCCACAACTACGTACAGGGCCCGGCCCACTGGTGGCAAGAGAGTAGATTTACGACTCGTTCGACCACCATCTATCGGATAAACTAATTGCAGCGCAGAGCTATTGTTTCTAAACACTAGGCAGAAATAGAGCCTGCAGTCGGGCTGCGAGCTAGAACCGTCGATTGTACGCCCGAGGACAATATTCGATTGTTCTGATCTGATTGAATGAATATACTTTCGATCTGCTTGTATATCATCAACATATCCGACCATGAGAATCAGATCACAGAACCCGTGTAGTTTTGAAATGTTTTGTATCGGCTTGTTTGGAAACAATATTTTTTTATTATTAGCTGCGGCCCGCAGTTTCTCGTGGTTTGATAACATAATGATGAACCTATGTCACACTCCTAGAAAAATCCTTGAAGTATATTCCTATGCGAAAAACACGTCAATCCGTCGCATAGTTGCTGCGTGAAAGAGGAACAAACAAATTATTAATTGTTTTCGCATATATAATATGGACACACTTTGACATGATTCTGTGGTTATTATAAAGATGCGGCAATGCTCACCAAATTCGTTTGGGCTGCGGATGCAGTATGTGGGAAGCGGGTAAATCAATCCGTACAAGTTCCAATATCACAAGCTGTTCTCCGCACACTGCCTCCTACCCGCAAAGTTCCATGCATATTATAGTTATTTCGTCGTATCATAAACGAGCTTGAAGGATTTTTCGATATAAAATAGTACATTTTCAGATACGGGTATCGCAAAGCTGTTCAAAATGTTGAACCAAGTTGTACTAGACAGATATGCGAGTCATGGTGAATGTTTACAGGAACAGGTTCTTCTATCATCTACTGAAAATGGGTGTTCTATAAATTTGCTGAATCTAGTGATAAAACACAGGAAAATTTATATTTCCTGAATTCCATTTGCTGATTCTCACAGCATCCGTGGGATGAGAAGGGTTGTTCCTATTATCATGCCGAGCGCCACGGATTTAAAACTCAGTGAACGTAAAAGAGGTTTTCAGCAGACGGAAACGAGCTTAAAATTATGATCATTATTTAAAAATAAGTTTTCCAGTTTTAATACATTCATGTGCAATAGAGTAATAACGCGATGCCACGCTTAATGGTATAATAAACTTCTCAGGCCATTGATATGAGTATGTCCGGTGGTATGGTTCTCTACCTTATTTCTTCATTATTAACTCAACTTTCTAGAGCTCTTTATGCTAAACTGTATGTATCCATATCAAATTCAATATAACAATAATCTTCCTCATTTTGCTATTTACACCATACTTTTTTGAGGCGTAGTTTGATAGTTGTGACGATGTTTGTGATGAACAGATTTCAATTAATCCTGCCTGACCCGTAGGTGCTTCGTACCTACTATTAGTTTGTTCTGTCGTGTACGGGACGGGATGCGGGCGGGTATGGTGGTCAATGAAATATTTTGTACAAAGAAATATTAAGAGAAACCCTTAGATAATAATAATAATAATAATAATAATTTATTGAAACAAGGCATGAACAACAAAAAATAAAGTGGAGCACCTGGTTCCTAAACTAGGCTCGAAACCCGTGAGATAGGAACCAGGCCTCATTCGTCGGAGAACAAAATTTGCCTTAAATAAAGATTATATAAAATCATTAATAAGTACTTAATAATAATTTGAAGTTATATAATAAAATTTCGAAAAAGAAAATTAGGTTTTCCTTTCTTAATCCTGAATGCTGTGAGTATGTCTATGATTATACTAACTAAATATAATTGTGATATAAGAGCGAAGTAAAAAACAAAAAATAGTACAAACGCAAGATTTGCCGTAGTCGTGGAGCGGAGCATATTCCGAGTAAAAAGAACAGATCGAGTTCTAAATACCACGCTCCGTTCAAAGACTGGCTTTGCTGACGTAGGTATCAACAGTGCTAGATTGAAATGAGATATGACCCAGGAAGATAACGTTAAGAAAGAACATACTACTTTATTTTTTGGCATTAAACATAGCTAATTAATTGACTAGTCTCACTTGAGTCTCACTAGAAAATATTTGTGGAGCGTCACGCACGTTACAACAACTGCGACTATTTGGAATTTTAGATTTTAAAATCGTTTTTTGGTTAGGAAACTTTTGAGTGTGTGTTATGGATAAACGGCGTGTGTATTCCTGCAAGGGTGGATCGTGGATCGTCATAGCATGTCGCCTCGCGGCCGCCGCCGGCGTACAAGCCGCGCGACCCGCTCGCTCTCGGCGCTTCGCGAACATCCGCCGCTTCCCTTCACCATTCCATCCCCAGAAGATTATTTTATTTATTCGTATAGTTCGAAAGCGACGCAACAAAAATGAGTTTCCGATCAACGTAAACTATCAATTTATTATCGACATCGTCGACAATTCTGTCAGATCATTATTTTAATCTGCCTACTATTGCGAAACAGCAACAGAATGTAGGGGGGGGAGATGATATAAAAAAGAACTATTTAGTTCTTGTCAGGACCTTTAACTCACATCCCATGCAATTTATTTATTACTCTTATAAAAAAGAGTAGGTACCTATTGAATTCTGTGCACAACAATATTGTACTGCGTAGTACTAATTGATGTTAGACCAATTTTTGTAAGTAAGGCTGTTGATGTAAGCCGTTGCAATGTCATAGACGCTTTAGTTTGTATCATACAGAAACTAGATTTCAGCCGAAACCGACACCGAATTTAGTTTCACTTTTGACTTCTCTTCTGGATTCGGATGAAACCGTAACCGAAACCAAAACTTATTTATTCATTCGTGTTAAATTACAAAAAATACTGTTCGAGATATAACACCTCAATTGAATTATTTACGGTAACAGTATTCACAATGAAAGCAATATCTAAGTTTTTTTTGTATAAAGCCAACATTTAGAACAATGTTGCAGTCAACATTTTAAAATGTGTGACCAAATTAGTCTATACTGTATTTTTATGAAGTCCATTTCCAAGTTTCTTAATGACACTGATTCCCTCGATCCATGTCTTCAAATTATGCTTCAGCAGACCATAAGGTAATAATAATATGCGGGTACAAAAACACATACATATCGGAACAAGCTCAAAGTTTCTAATTACAATATGTCTGAGATCCCTTTAGAGTGCACAGAGCTGAATATCTTCGGAACTACTTTTGGGACACTCTATTTCGGCATTGCGTTGTAGCCGTGGCTACGCCAGACAACACTCAAGTTTCGGCTGATTTTCGGGCGAAACCGAAACCGCTTCCGCACCTAGCTTTTTTGGCCAAATTGACCGAAACTTCAGTAAGTCACTAACTTCAGACATAAATAACGCTAATGCTTAACAGACTACGGAAAAATAAAATAAACGAGTAAATGAGTAAAAACAAATAACAATAATAAAAATCCTTGAAGAATTTATTAGCTGGTGAAGATCAGCAAATAAATTTTCTACCAAATACGTATAAACCTTCATGTGTACGTATACAAACTCAGTTAAAATTATTGCTGCAAGGAGCCCCTGAATAATTCCAAAGCAGATCTAATCGTCTAATCCATGGAAATGGTGCGGGCGTCAACTTGTCTCAATTCACTTTCATCTCGGTCGATACAAGCCTCTCGCGCGCTGTCTTACGACAAAAATAATTATAACCGAGAGGCGGTAGGCAAAGCCCGAGGTGCTCCGCTAAGCCACTACAATTCGTTTGCGGCGGCAATGAGCGGCTTGTAAATCAAAGGGATTCTACATAATTAAGCTCATAATTAATGTAAAGACTCCTTTTATTTATAGGCGCAGTCATTCTCAAAATTGCTCCCGTTTTGATAAGGCGGCCCTAAGAGGATGTGATTAACACATGTTACATGTTAATGACTTCTGATAATGCCATTGAGTAGGAATTCGCCTTTTTTTAAAGCGCTGCCTTTTTTTTACTTGCTTTTTTGGTTTTTACTTTAGTTATTTTTATTCACAGCAAAGGTGTGTTATCTATACTAAGTTAATAAGGCAATAAGTACCAAAAAGTAAAGATAGTAAAATAATGGTGTACTTAAACTTAGGACAAACATATAATATTTTAAATGATGTCTGTTCGCGCATCACGTAAAAACTACTGGACCGATTGCGATGCGGTTTTTAGTGTTGGTTTTGATTTAAGGTGTACTTGGTATTTCAACCCGATGAGTAGAAGCCGAGCAATCGATAAAAAACTATTTGACGGCTGAACGAAATTTGGTATTGCGTACTTTATGTAGTTTTGGTCCTGGAATAACACAGGCAACTTTTAACCCAGAGAAATGACGACGCGGGCAAAGCCGCGGGCATAGCTACTGATACATTAGCGTCATAAAAAATATAACTAGAGAATTATGTTTCCTTAAATTGTGAACCATAATGAAAATGTCACAGCTCGACAGGAAATGTATATTTAATAAAAGCAGAAAAACGTTGGTATCCGGGCGTGATTTACTAGTTGAGCTTGTAATATTTTTTCTAAATACATTAATGACAAGCGAGAGCAGTTCTTCATTGAGCCCTAATATGTGAGCGAGTATAATTCTAAACGATGCCCCCAGCGCGCGGGACTGTCGGGCTCCCTATTAATTTGTTTATATTAGAGACGTTCACTTGCGCAGTCAATCACGATTGTCGACGACCGACCGATATACGATTTGTTTTCGAAAGATCTTAACCGTGTTTTGGTTATTTCTGTACAATTGAAGCTTTTAAATTAAGTGTCACCGCAACTCTCCGGAGACGCTTGAAACATTTGTCTCAGGATATTTATCGCTCGGCTAGGCAACTAAATCATCCAGCCAGCATTGTGGCGATCGATCAGAAACCGCGCTGCCTCGGCTTAGTTGATTATTTATTCAGGCTAAGTAAAATCTTTGAGCGGTCGCGTTATTTGTAGAAGGAAGTGGTTAAACGTTTTAATGTACAGGTTTAAAATTTGCCACAATGACAATAAATAAGTTGGTCATTAGTCATTGTCGCAAATTTTTAAAAGCATTAAAAGGTGAGTCGCTTGTCGTAAACTTTGCAGAGAAGGTATTTACTAAATGTATTGCTATCTCACCTCATCCCCCAGATCCCCTATACGAGCGATAGAGAGAGTAGCTAGTGAGTTTTAGTAGTAGTAAGTACCTACTTACAGTTTTTGATAAATTTGGTATCTAAGGGGACAGCACTTTCTACCCCCAATATTGTGCGAAATCTTTTGTTATTAGTGTCAATCGCTTGAGTAGAATATAATCCACGCTTACAGGTTTTTGTTTTTGAAGAATATAGTATTTTCAATTTGACATTTCAAACCGCCAGACTATAAAAGAAAACGTATAAGCACAGTAATTAATGAAACTTGAGACAGTGCCAGAGCTTTTTTGGCAGTGAACGATGATATTGTCATCGATCAATTCATTAATTAAGACTTATTAATCAGGAGAGAATTTGAAAATTAGTACCAACTATAATTTAGTTTTTTTTCGTGAAGTGAGTTTTTTAAACTATTGAGTATAGATGGTCGTTTAGGGGTTCATTGAAAAAACAAAACGCAATCTAGCAAGTGCAGTAAGTATTCACCAAATTATTGCAAACGTAGGGTACTTATCTATATTTATAATAATGCAATAGGATCGAAATAGTCTGTACAAAGAAGATAATAAATAGATGGTCTAGGGTATTTAAAATAAGCTACTGAACATGAATATAATATTTTTTAAATTCGTGTCGATCTGTTTGTCGGTATGTTTGTTCGCGCATCACGTAAAAACTACTGGATTGATTGCGATGCGGTTTTCACGATTGAATAGCATAAGGTTTGGCTTAAAATCCGGGGTAGGTACTTGGTATCTCAATCCGATGAGCAGTAGCCGAGTAATAGATAACAACTTTTGGACGGCTGAAGGAATTTTGTTCAAATGTTGATGGGGCTTTCAAGCATACAACCATTATGCATTATCTGGTTAATTACTTCATATAAGATGCTTCTTACACTGATATACTCCCACTATGGTCATTCTAACCAGAAGATAAGCTGAATATTCCGCAATGATCAGATTCAACATGTCTTAGTAAATATCATTTGGTTATAACACTTATAACATTAACGGATCGTCCTCTAAACTAAAAGTAGTTTCATTTTATTACAATTACTATTTATGTTCCTAAATAGCAACAATATAAATAACACAGCCGGAACAAGACTAAAATTAGCTGAGGCATCCTTTAAACTGCAATATTGTAAGCATTATTTTGCCCACAAAAGCAGCCACACTCAAAGCCATTATATCCAAAACCCTGCCGACATTTCCCTTTATAATTATACTACATAGCTACTTGTAGATACTTCTGTGTACAACAACACAAGGGTCACAGCCGCATGACCTCCCGGGGCAAACGGGGATAAGTACAAGCCGCACTCTGGTAGAAATATAAAACATGTTCATTATTTTAAGGCTAATTGGGAAAGGCCGCTTGCAGCGAAGTAGGTGCGAGCTTCCCGCCGCCCGCCCACGGCAGTACCGAATTCGAGTACCGTGTTAAGCTCTCATTACGCGAATACACATATAGACACTGTTTCTGCATTAACTTGAAGTGCTATACAGCTAGCATACAGCGCTTTGTAAGAAGTGTGGGTATATACTTGGAAGTTGTATGTACGCACACTTCTTACAAAGAAATAATGGCTGCTACAACAAAAAGTATTTAGCCCATTTTATGTATTTGCGCCCACTTATTAGTATGTGACGCACATCATAATGTTGGGATAAAACAAGGCAAAGTTATATAATTAGAGAGAAAACCGATTCAGAATTAGTTGGTCCATTATAACAGGCTTCCCCCCTCATTCTTTTTTTTTTTACTAAATACTTCAGAATAAAACCCTCTCTTTTAATATTCTCTTTTAAATACTTGGTAGGTAAATATCAAGTTTGGAAAAAGGTTTTATCTCGTCTTTGATGATCTCCTTGCTTCAGGCGAATACGTTATTGTGAAACTTTTATATTTTGTTGCAGATTGAGCGTTGTTTTACTGAAAAACTTCTCTTTAAAGGATAAAATACAAAAGAGGACCACTCAGTACAACCCTTGAGCTGTAATTACTCTCTTTAAAGAAAAACTTTTAATTAATCCGAATATTTTAAAATGTTTTAGAAACTGATGACGAAAGCACTCGGTCCTTAATAATTTTAGGCAATCTATTGTTTCTGTGGGTTTCTATTTTATGATAAAAACATATTAGTTTTGCCCCAGACTTGGTCCTCGTAGAAGGGCTTGGAAATCTTATGATGTACTTATACATATTTCATATGCAGTGTCTAAAGGGTGTTGAGGTGCCTGTCTTGTGTTGTGAGTTCCAAGGTCTTAATGCCGTTCCTCAACATTGTAAGAGCAAGATAGTTGGCCATTCTGGTCACTCAAGTAAAAGTGCGGTTTGTGCACATGAGAGCACATTTCCACTATTCTTGAAATAAATATGTTTAAATTTCCTTTAGTGTTTTCCAATCGATGTTGATTGGCTGTGGCGGCCATGTAGTTTTGGCGGCGTCTGTCAAATCTATTGTTTATTATTCAGTTACTGATGCCAAATCACCATGGCAAGTTACACGATTGAGCAGCACGTCCAAATGATAAAATTTGATTATCAAAATGAGAATTTGTTAGTGCAAACGTTGCGTGTGTTGCGCCCATTTTACGGCAGACGAGGTGGGCCTTCAATGTGGACTCTATAACGTTTGGTGGTGAAATCTGAGACGACCAATTCGGTAAACAAGCAGCCAACACCCGTACATCAAAATATCGGCCGAGAACATCGCCGCTGTCCGTGAAAGTGTGCAAAAGAACCCGAAGAAGCCAATTCCTCGCCGTGCACAAGAAATCTGCCTTTCGCAGACTCCAACATGACGATTATTGCATCGGGACTTGGGTCTGCACCCGTACATGATCCAACTGAACCAGGAGCTAATGGAAACGCCGTTTGTTCGCTAACTGGGCTTCGGAGCGTTTGGAAGAGAACCCAAATTTTGGCCGAATCATCATCTTTAGAAACGAGGCGCATTTTTTTATGGCGCCATGGGTCACAAGGTTAACCAGGTGGCAATGCATCCAGACAGTTACTATTACAAACAGTTACTATTTGGTGCGGATTTTGGGCAGGGGCAGGCGCGTCAGTGTCATAGAAAATTGGGCCGCTCGGGTACGTGCCACCGTGAGAAGCTGCGGCGGATATTTGAACGATGTCATATTCTATACATAATGGCATACATAAAAATACCTAATTAAAAAAAAGTAAGGTTAATACGTCATACACAGCTAGCTTGTTTTATTCCATTTCAACATCGACCCGCCCTTATGTACTATTTATTGTATGTAGTAGAGATACCTGCACAACCAGTTTCTCGGGATCCCCTTTGTTTTCATATAAAAATACACCGTGTGGTACAAAAAGTTTGAAATCTGGATAATGCTAGCGTATTTTTAGAATAGTTGTCGGACATATGCCCCTTACATTTTTTAGTTTCTAGATGTTTACTGATCAAAATTCTAATATTGAGATAAATATCAATTTTGAGTAAACCTATCAAAAATACGTTGTTACTATTTAAGATTATAAAACAGAAATTTTGAAAACCTTCATTTGTACCCACCCAAATTAGTGAACAAGGTTATTTTTTTTATCGAAAATGTTTGTTGCCATATTATCTCGTAAAAAACAAGCAATTTTCATTGAGGACAGCTTGTGCTCTTCTAGTCGGAAAGTGGACTTTTTTTTTAATTAGACCTTAACGTTTGGACGTTGGCTTATGGGACCACTTACTTTTGTTTCTTACAAGACATAAGTTCAAAAACTAATACCCGAATACGGTCGGGTAAAAAATAGCTTATGACACTCTTGCTATAAAGACGAATTGATTGATACCTCGTGTGTCAAAATCTGACCAAGTTTTTTGTTTGAACACATAATCAATTGCCTTGCCGTAGTCGTGTAAAAAAATAGCCAATGACACTCTATACATGAAGTCAAATCGAATGAAACCTCACTTGTCCAAATAGGACCTAGCTTTTAGTTTGCATAACCCTTCCTATGCTTCGCCATAGTCGGGTAAAGAATACACCTTTGACAATATACCTGAAGACGAATCGATTGACACCTCGCTTGTCAACATCGGACCAATAGGCGCGACGCTATGGTGGAACATTCACATACCCATATACATAGATACAAACATAGACTGTTAAACTCATTACCCTTCCCTTTCTTTCCTGTAGTTGGGTAATAAATAGATACAGATGTAGAACAAATAGTAATATAGATACAATAGATGTACAACAAATAGTAAATCTGATTGAATTCCAATCCTTATGGGACGTACTATTTGCATCTATTAAACCTGATCCCTTCCCATAATCACTTGCGATTGAAAACGGGATATAGGTAGCTAGCGTTATACCCTAGCGGATAAGCAGCGCGGAACCGGAGGCGGACTGTATAGTTAATCACAGTTCGTATCAGCGATGAAGTGTGGTTCGATTGTAATTACTTCGTGTGTTGATATAAGCTCTATCGCGAGGTTGAACGAGGGCACGGTATATAGCCAGATACATTATCCGAGGGTGTAGATGTAGAGTATTTGAGTACAGGGTGGAAAGTTGGAACGGGCCTTGGAGGGAAACATTGTAGACTCATCATACCACTGGCCTGGCAATACCCCTGGTGATATGGTGGGTCCCAAGGCCATACCACTCGCTCCGGCGTCTTTGCACTATCGCGAGGTTGAACGAGTGCACGGTATATAGCCAGATACATTATCCGAGGGTGTAGATGTAGAGTATTTGAGTACAGGGTATGTTGGAACGGGCCCTGGAGGGAAACATTGTAGACTCATCATACTACTAGCCTGGCAATAACCCTGGTGGTATGGTGGGTCCCAAGGCCATAACACTCGCTCCCGCGTCTTTGCACTATTACACCACAGAACGTCGAGCCTAATTAATTGAAATCCGCTCATCAAAAACATCGTACGTACAAACTACTCGTGATAAGTATGGTGTGAAAGGCATACTAATCTACTTGAAATGAGAAAGACTCTGTGATATTTAATTTGATAAGGATTAATACCGATTACTATAAAGAATTATTATTTCATTATTACGTTTAGTTTGGGCTTTCTGTGATAATTTTATAATATATGGTGTCGCGGTCTTTTTTGTAGAGCTAATGAAGAACAATATATTTACAGTACCATTCGTTTCATTATATCAAACCGTTTGGTCAGTGCACGTCGATAAAGCATCCAAACGGCCGATTTTTTCTGACTTGGATTAGAAACATTGTGTTTTTTTTATTGTAAACAGTATTATTAGTATTTAACATTGCCTGTGGCACTCAGGGATAATGTAGCTTACTATTAGTGAAATAATTTTCAAAATCGATCGGAGTATTTTCAGAGATTAGCGATAACAAAGGTAGGTGCAAACATACAAACCTTACCTTTTTATAATATTAGTGTAGATAAAACAATTTGTAAATTAAACTATTGCCAACAGAGAGAAAAAAAAACATATTCGCAATTTGCCTAATGATTATGCAACGTACCTATTGTTTTTTTGCCCACTAACTGCATTTGTACGTTTGAAACAAAATATTCATTAACAATTTGGATTTAATTATGAAAACAAACGTAATGTTATCAAATATGAATAATCTGATTATTTTCTTGAATTCTATGCTTAAAGTAGGTGTTTCGTCAGCGGGCAGAGGATTACCGGTTTTCATTGTCGTAAGGGTTGTGTTCAAACAAGAATAACTCTTATACTAAAATTTTGAGAACTTTATATAGATTATCATTGGGTAGAACAGATCATAATATCTCATCTAAGTATAAAATAAATTATTTTCAATTTTTGCAAAAGAGTAGAATATCTGAAAAAAGTACGTTGTTTCAGACACAATTTTTTACATTAACTTATTTTTTGCTACTATGTGTATACGCCGTAGCATTATTTTCGCAATAAGTATTAATATTCAGTTATTCACTCATAGAACAGACAATTTTTTTGTTCTGGGAAGGCTTTACTTCTGTAGATATTCATTATTAAAGACAATCAAATAATTGTTACACCTTAAAAAGTAAAATGGCTGACATAAACAAACTATTTTTATTATTACCTCCATTTTTTTTATAATTCAGTGTATCTTTCCCTCCAAGGCGTATTCCACCCTGTATAAATTGGAAATACATATATTTTGGACGCTTCACTACAAAGGACTCAGTATTTTTTGAATTTACACCACATTAGGATCACTTTTTTTCATCGAAATGCAGAATTGTATTTGAAATATTTGTAGTCCGAGAACACAGACATGCCCAGATACCGCTTAAATAGGTCCATTTTTGAAGTAGTTATAAGAACGACACCGTATTCTATACAATTGCGGCGAAAAGATACCCTGCCCCGCTTGAGAATATCGAATGTATACCTCCAAAGATACTTTATACAATTACTGTACTGGTCAGCAGAGGTGCCTTGCGGGGGGAACCTATTAAAATATTAAAGATACGATCAAATTTTTAGTGGATGAGGTGGGTTGGCCGGCATAAACAAGAATCGGATCCCGGCTACTTCTCGTTCTCTCGCTTATATTTTTTATTGTTTTTACAATTGTTTCTAATTATGAGTTGATCAAACATTCAATTCTATATTGTTTGTAATTATACTCTTTTGGTTTTTATTTTATTTGTAATTTTTATATAATTGGCTTCTGATTATTATGTGATCGAAGCAGGTTCCATCGTTTTCTTGTAAGTGGTTAGCGACTGTTTTGAAAATGAAACCTCTGTTCTGTTCTGGGTATTTGTTTATCAACTATAAAGTAAGATGTATGATAGAGTCAGATGTCTAATTTATTTCGTCATTTTTCGCTTTTATGTAATAATTGTTGATCTGACGACTTTATTTTCCTTCAATTATCCCTTTTACGAAACACTATCTGGTCTATAATTTGGCGAGAGCACTCTTCGTAGGTGGTCGAAATTGGACGAAGAATGTTCAAAGGGAATGTGCGATTCGTAAACCTGAAACAAAATGAACATTACTGTCTTTACTTTTGCTATGAAGTCTTCTATTTTTTCCCTACTTATAACTTCTATAACTCGACTAGTTCCCTTCCAAAATTTCCCTTTAGGAAGCTTTTCGTTTGCACTATCAACAGTCCGGCAGTCCTTACTTTTAGAGTGTTGGGCGGGTTTTAAATCTTCTCGGAAGCTATACAAAAATAATCAAAGAAGCTACGCATCGTTGATACTAACGCGCACTGAAAAAATAAACAATATCATTATCAAATTTAATAGATTCTTCTTTCATAATGATCTCCTTGGTAGCTACAAGCCTGCTGAATATATAATGTCAAGCGCAGGATTGAAGAGCCTCATTCATAAATCATAAATAAGTAAGCTTTTATTTCGTGTCTAGTTTTAAAAACTATAGCCTCTTTCTTATCCTTTGTGTCGTAATGTAATAAAACGTCTAAACAACTGGGAGGTGGTCAGGCGCATTGACGGAGTGCCGGAGGGCCTCATCTGCGTAATATACGACAGCGGCTGAGTATACTTTTAATTAGGATCTGCCTACCGACCCAACAAGGCACCTATTTGTTTAACCGAATGTAAGTTAAAGCGAACAAGATGAGAACGAAACGATAACTGCTATCACGAATGCTCGAGTCGCGGTTTTATTTGTGAATCAGCAGTTAGAAAGATTTACTCACAGATGCCACGGAACGGGTCGAGTGCCGCAATCAATTGAGCAAGCATTGAATTAATTACAGGCGGAGGGACCTTAAATAATCTCAAATATAATAAAAAGCAAAGGATAGTACAAAAATAAATCTCAAAAAATAATAATTACTTACTTTTACTACTAAGAAAGACTACTCAAAAAAAAAACATATCTTACAAATCGGTTGAGAAATCGCGGAAACCACAGTCGAATTAATAAACTCCTTTTTGAAAACGATTAAAAATAGCACAGCTTCATGCTAAAAATCTTGTTCGTGATATTTACTTCCGAGATTTTTCCTGCTGCTTTTGTTGTAATAGAAAAGTTAAGAAGGTTGAACTTAAATAAGATTAATGATGATGCTGTCAACGCAAATTAAAGTTCCCTTCAAGATTTTAATAAGGCTATTGTCGAGCGGAACTTCAAAATGTATGCAGATTGCTAAGTTTTATTAAGCGAGTATATTTTGGTATATTGTTAAAGTTAAATACAGTAGTCGCAGCCAATCTATATGTTTGCGAAGTTAGGCTCTGTGAACGATTGCGCAGGTATTGCTATGGGGATAATACAGCATGAAGTACGAGCGATGTAGGATATGCGAAAAACGTAAGCGAGTGAGCGAGGCAGTTATACAATGCTGTCTTCATCTTCAACATTAGTATCGCGCCTGCAAAATAGCAGTTTGCGCAGCGACTAGCAGACAACTTCCGAGACACTTACTTCCGCTGCGACTACTGTACTAACATGTGCTCAAAAACTTGTTGCATATTTGAAATTCTGTAACCTAGCCCCACTGTAGGTACATTCTGTAAGTTTCAATTAAAATTCTTATGTCTTCGCTACCGCTGTTGAATTGCTCCAATGAAACCAGTCGTTTTGCATAAATGCCCGCCAGCTGTTTACAATAATCGATGAAATGTTTTTACGAGTTAAATTTTCAATTTATTTATATTCATTCTTGGATGGACAAATATATTTGTGTAGATAATGTTCTGAAAGACTTCTGTTTATTTTTATCGTGAATTCATTGGCGGGTTTATGAGTCGGCTATCAGTGATGCATTAGGTCGTATTGTTAATTAGAATTTAATGATGAACGCATGTTAATCGACTCCAAATGTACTTACTACTACTTATGACTTAGTACGAAACACTGAGTTGTGGTCAAACTGGCAAGATGCAGTGTATCTCAGAAGAAAAACAATGTAACAAAAATATGTAAGACTGCAGTCTCATTGATTCTTTTGGTATCATCCAAATTTGCGTTTTAGAGAGCTCCTTTGCCAAAAGAAAAAAACTTCAGATCCCATATTAGTTTATTTTTTAGTAGCAGTTCTTAAATTCAGCTTATTAATTTTAACGCGAAGACGCTTTTCTTTTTTAAGGTTCCATAGGAGCCCTTATAGTTTCGTCATGTACGTCTGTCCAATGTCACAGACATTTTATTCAGACACCACTAACACTACAAGGTTGAAATTTGACACACGTCTAGATATTTATAAACGTTACAAAACATGAAGACGTAAACTTTTTGTTTCCTTCCCCATTGGGTTGAGTCTCCCTCCTTCATCTATCTCATATAGAAAATAACCAATAAATACTAGGTTACTAGCGATGAATTTACTAACAAATGTATCTAGGATTAACTAAATAGTTTACGAGCTGTAGCCAACCAAGATAACGCGAGTTACGTCCGCGTCTGAACAAGTTCCATAGTGAAAGACAGAAAAGTAAAAAAAAATGGCGTATTACCATATAATAACTATATACATATATACTCATACGTATTACTTAATAACTACCGGACTGATCGCAAAGCGATTTTCATAGTTGGGTAGCTTAGGATCCTAGTAGTCGCAGCGGAAGTTTGTGTCTCGGAAGTTGTCTGCAAGTCGCTGCGCAAACTGCTATTTTTCAGACGCAATCCCATCGTGAAGACAGCTTTGTATAACTGCCTCGCTCATTCGCATACTTTTTGCACATATTCTATCTCGCTCTTAATTTATGCTGTTTTATCCTCAAAGCAGTACCTACCTGCGCAATCGTTCACAGAGCCTAACTTCACAACCACAAAGATCCGCTGTGACTACTATATACCTAGTTAAACATGTACCTATAGTTTTAAAGTACGTCTCCTTCTTCTAGCGTAAAGATGATTTTATAGCGTTTTCAGCTTGTTTGGCAAATCCATGAATAATTTTAATAAAAAAACATTACTCTGTTTTTTTTTCTTACTGTCTCTACAAATATGGTTCAGTCAGAGTTTTGTATTTGCAGTGACCTATTTTAAACCCTATGTAGTTTAATTAAAGGCTCAGAGCGAGCGCGAGTGCAGAAACCGGTTTTGTACCGTGTTTTGGCAACCACAGTTACCGCTCGTATTGAGCACAAGCATTGAGCACTAGCTTTGTAACGCTAATAAACTGTTTAGCGCTCGCAAGCGTAATACTATAGTATAGTTGCGGGCGCTGAACCATTAATGAGTACTATTGACAAAAGATAGGGTAGGAATGTGTATAATATAGATACACTTAAATTTCGTTTTGTAATCAATAAATAACATTTTATGCTCATTCGTCACTCTCTTGGCCAGTTTCTTAGAATCTATAAATATTCTGGCAGAAAGTAAAACCGCTCCTACCTACGTAGCCCTATTTTGTACTCATTTGACACTCTTGGCCAGTTTCTTCAAAGCTATAAATATTATGGCAGAAAGTAAAACCGCTCCTACTTACGGAACCCTATTTTATACTCATTCGACACTCTCTTGGCCAGTTTCTTCGAGTCTATAAATATTCTGGCAGAAAGTAAAAACGCTCCTACCCACGGAACCCCATTTTATGCTCATTCGACACTCTCTTGGCCAGTTTCTTCGAGTCTATAAATATTCTGGCAGAAAGTAAAACCGCTCCTACCTACGGTACCCCAGTTTATGCTCATTCTACACTCACTTGGCCATTTTGTTCGAATCTAAAAATATTCTGGCAGAAAGTGAAACCGCTCCTACCTACGGAACCCCATTTTATGCTCATTCTACACTCATTTGGGCATTTTCTTCGAATCTATAAATATTCTGGCAGAAAGTGAAACCGCTCCTACCTACGGAATCCCATTTTATGCTCATTCTACACTCTCTTGGCCAGTTTGTTCGAATCTATAAATATTCTGGCAGAAAGTAAAACCGCTCCTACCTACGGAACCCTATTTTATACTCATTCTACACTCTTGGCCAGTTTCTTCGAGTCTCTAAATATTCTAGCAGAAAGTAAAACTTCTACCTACGGAACCCCAATTTATGCTCATTCGACACGCTCTTGGCCAGTTTTTTCGAGTCTCTTAACATTCTGGCAGAAAGTAAAACCTCTCCTACATGTGGAACACAGTTTTATGCCCATTCGACACGCCTTTGGCCAGTTTTTTCGAGTCTCTAAATATTCAGCCAGAAAGTAAAAAAACCTCTCCTGGAGCATTGACTCTGGTGTAGTCAGAAGTATTGTGTTGGCGCAACTAACCGACGACGGCGAGTTCAGAACAGTTTTTCACATCCCGGTAAGATAAGTGCATTTGCTTGTAGCGACAAGGCGCGGCGCGGTGATCGCCTCGCCAGTCCGCCTGAATGGGCGCCCGCTCTTTATTTATATACGCCCTTTTGTAATTAACGATAGTAAAAAATAAATATATCATTTGATTTATATCCTATCATTCTTTCTTCGAGCTGGTTCGGATGTTCGAAAACCTTGCTTTCGTTTTAGTTGGATTTTATAGTAAACAGAAATGAGGTAGATAGGTTTGATATTAGCGAGGTCTATTATAGGTAGCCGTGGTTCTTACCATAAGGTGAAAAACCTGTCACTATGGTCACTCAATTGTGTTAAAATATTGTTATGCTTTTTGACCAAAACAACTATATTATAATTATATATACGAGTAAGCTATATTATACGAGTAAGCTATATTATAAGAATACAATTTTGGAAGAATTCTTCTTATCGATTAAATATTTATTAGTGTTCATTATTATGTATATTATATACGAGCTTTACAATTAAATATCAGCAACTCTTGCTTTAAAGTTTTTCTAACATAAAATACATTTTTTATATAATATAATTATAATTGTTATCTTTAACATAACTGTATAAATTGGGCATAAAAACATTGAATACATCAATGCACCTACGCGGTTCATGTAGGACGAGTTAGCGCAACGAAAGCGATAATGCTAATACAAACAAATAAAATGGCGAGAGAACGAAACGAAAATTGAACGGAGCGTTGATAAAATAAGAGAATTTAGGAGTAGAGCGTGAGGAATGAGACATCGACGCAAGAGTGCAGAGGCGGTGGAGCAGCTGACACCTGTCATCACGCAATTTATTAGTCGCTCCGAAATAACAGAGTCACTGAACGTTCAAACAAAACGAAGAGACACAACGCTCTATTAACGACGCGTACTCGCGTTGCACCCGTTAACATGGCCACAATTAAAAGCACAATGTTCACCCGACTGCACACTAAAATTTATACATTACCGATTGTACACTTTGTCATTATAACATTTTTGAGTGCACCCGCTATCATTTTTACGACCGCTGATGAACGGTTCTTTTAAAGGCTTTTATACAGTAATGGACACTTTAATCCAAAACGGAATTATATTTGCCTTCTCGTGTGGAATTATCAAATTAAGAAGGAGACGTCTCAATTGATTTTAATGTATAATATGAAGATATTTTAAATGTCTGATATTTTTAGTTGTTTATGAACAGAGAATAATGTTTTTGTATTTGTCAGGGCTTCAATTAATTTAGTTTGGTTAGTGGCACACGCCAAAGAGATGACAATATCCTCGGGTGTCAGCGCGTTTCATCCTGATGCAGTGTTCTAGCGCTTAATAACTGTCGACGAATGTTTGCGTCAAGCCGGCTGCAATGCTCGAGATAATAAATTGCTTCTTATTTTAGAAATCCTCATTCACCATGCTTTATATCCATTCGAGAATATCATTTATAAATGTGACCGACACACTTTCTCGAAAATGACATTTGACGACTGATTGCTTTATTGCCGGAGCAGAATATTTGTTAATTGAGACAAATGTAGCTCTTTGACACGTATTTTATAAGGCAGGAAAAGAAAGATTTTTCTTTAAATTGTAACTAAACGAATGACACAATAGTAATGTATGAAACGCATGGTCAATAATAGTTACTATCTGATTTCTAGATCATCCGCCGACCGCCGAATAACTGAACAGATGTCGGTTGCGATTAGTAGTGAGAAAGTGTTTTTTTGCTATTGTTAAAATGAAAATCCATTAATCACGGCTTTGCGTGGTTTATTGACCGAGCGAGCGCGAACCGCGAGTGAAGCGACTCCGTTTCAGCTTGGCCAAAAATGCTTTCGTATGTCCATCCGGATGTCAGTCCAGATCTCTGTTCTCCTCTACAGGTCGCATTTCTCAACCGATCTAGACGAAACTTGGTAAAAAGGAGGCTACTGAATATCTCCGCCATATTAAATTCGATTACAATAGTTATTTTTTTATTTGAAGGTACTTTAAGATGGTTTCATAAAAAAATGAAGATCTGATAAGGATCATCGGCGTGATGAGCAGAATAGCGCTTCAAAATTCAGTATATTTCTAACTTTTAGGTATCTACCAGTGGAATCAGCCCTATACCTACTAGGTAGGGATTGATGGAGCATCTTAGTTATTAATGTTACTTTTACAATAAGGTAACTAGATGGCGCTACTGTGCACTGCTACATTGTTTGCAAAAAAGTTTATTTGCCCGAGGTCTACAGCTCACAGAGCCACTATAGTTATATTCAAAATCAAACTACAATAGTTGTTTGTATAAATGTTTAATAACGGGAAAACTACGTGCGGATCTGTAGGACAGCAGCTTTATATCTTTCCCTCCCTCCAATTTCTTTCACTTTGGCATGCAGTTAGTTTCCTATTTATTGATAGACCCTTAATTCATCGCTAGCGCCAGCCGCACTATCCTGGTGCAGTCTTTTCTCCACCAGGTTTCGGATAATTACGTGTATAAAACGCGTATAGGAAGAAGTCGGGTGTTTGGTCGCACAGTCATTACCGAGCCTCATCTTTGTACACGCATGGGGTATAGCACTGATGGGATATTAAGGTTATTACCAACGGCGAAATTGGCCTGCGACCGCTGAGGAAGCTGCCCACCGAGACCTATTAGTGGTATTACATATTTCATGTGATCCACCGTCGATCGACGATTATGGGTGTATTAAAACGCCGTCCGACCGTCTCCCGATCATGGGAATATGCACAAGACTCACTTTTATCTACGTTTTTTACTGTTTAGTTGGTAATTCGGTGATCACGAGATCGCCCAGAGTACATTACGGATACTACTCCGAAACTTAACGCTAATCTGATTTTTTGCTCTCTTTAGCAAGACCGTGAGAGTTGAGTTGGACAAATGCACTACACTGTGTAATAAATAGTAGGTACATTACTGTCGAGTGCGGGAAAATAAGCAAGTGCAGGTCGAGTTTGACCATATAAATACGAGACCTGCAATTGCTGTTCTCAAGAAATGTTTACAATAAATTCATTCGATTATTCCAATGCAATTTCGTGATAAATAAAAATTTGGGGACAAGCAGCCAATTGGCTGCAGGTCCTAATACCATCCGTAATCCAAAATAATACCTCTAAAATATAAGATATGATTTTCTTTTGTTCCAGGACCCTTTTACGGTAAGACACGGTACACAGAAAGAACATTCCGAGTAGGTAATTACAGAAGCCTAGTAATTGTGTGCCTTGTACAAGTACCTGACAGGCGAAAAGGAGATCGAGACTGCGACGCCTCCAGGCTATTAATTCTTCAGGTCTCAAATCACAAAAATTAAGATAAAAAGTGATAAGCGTAGCCTAGATGTTGTCATATTATTATCCCAGGCTATTTCGCGTTCTGATTTATCTGTTAATTTTTTCTTTTTCCGGTTCGGCGTTTGGTGTGAATTTGGATTTTGGATGAACACAGGGCGTGAGTATTATTTTTTATTTTAACTTTAAATCTATATTAAACATATTTGATGGTAAAATGACGATTGAGTAAAGTGTTTTCGGTAACACTTATCAGAAATGTTATATTAGGTATCGGTATTTATTTGCACTTAGCATGATTAGTTTCAATAGGTAGGTAATTAGTTCCGTGGTACCTATTGCAGATAATTTGATTAAATAAGACAATCTGAGATGGTTTGAATTTGTACACTGTCATGAGAGCTTACCTAAAAACTATACGGAGATATTTTTTTTCCATTTTTAACAATTGTTCAAAAAATTTCAAATATCAGAAATTATAACAACACACATTTAAATGATAAATATAAAAGATAAAATTGACAATGACATATCCCACGATCATCAAACCATCAAACTGGGAAAAACAAAATAAGAAACAAATGACTAATAAGAAATCAGGCTGGACCAGTCTCCACAAGCAGCTCCCTTTTACGAGTATAACTTGTGTATTTGAGGACAGTAATATCTTAAAAGTTATATTATTACGTCGTTCGTCACTTAAAGTAATAATAGGTAGCACTCATTTAACACTTTTTTAATGTTTTTGTTAAGTGGGAAGGTTAAACGCGCAAGTGGGGATTGACAAAGGTCAATAGCTTCCGAAAACATACTGCGCAAGCTTATATTTAAATGCTGAGCTTTTGTAAAGCTTTGCACAATAAAAAGAAAAATAAAACTTTATTTGAGTAGTACCAGAAAACATTTGCCTGTGTCTGTGTGTGGATTACATTATAGTAATTACTACGCATATTGTAATAGTGAAATTCGGCAGTTCGGTGCGTACATCAACGTCTCGCTGTCAACCTATCTGCATAATTACACACATAAGCTGCTTGACATGGAAGACGCATCGTTCCGCGGATCCTAATTGATGTACATGCAAACGCCATCAATATGACGTGGTACCGGATATACCTAACGCCAACACGGCGACAAGGTCCGCGTCCTGCCGAGTAGCCATTGTGTCCTCAACCATAACACAGCGCAATGCAGAGTCTGAACTAAGTATAAAACAGGTTTGCGACTTGCCTGCACTAAAGGAGCAGACATACGGCCTGATTTAGTCACTTGCAGAGGTCCTATAAGTACCGTATCAATATCGTACGTTTTATTCTCAATGTACTAAAATCCTTTCCATCCAAACGGCCACAACGGTCACAGAATAAATAAAACTACAAAACGATTGTCTGGAAGTGAATATTGCGCTCATGTATGCGCTCAGTACTGCGCAATGTTAGCAATAGCGCCACCCGATAATCATGTACTTAACAATAAAACCGACCAAATTGTCTTTGCTATTGAAACTATGTTTGTACGAATAAATTAGTGGCGTTCTTCAATAAAAACTATTTAGACACATCTAAAAGCAGTCCGTACGTGAACAATCTTGATCATGAATTCGCGCTCACGCGGTAGTAATTAAGAGGGTATACAAGATAATTTGTCATAAACATCAAGCAAATTCAATAAAACGGTTCAGACGGAAACTTGAATACGAATACTGCCCACAGACTATATAACCAACCAACCAACCAACTCATAGTCAGAGCAGATTGCCAACTGAATGAGTTACGTTCGACAATCTGAGTCTTGAACTAGGAACTATAACATCAGAATTGTTGTCTTTTACAACAATGAACACTGGGAATTCCCTTCTGTAAAAAAAATTACATTGTTTTACGAAAAAGTAAGAGGCGTTTCAATAACAAACAGTTATGATTTCGGAAACTGTGACTGCAACAGTTCTAAATAAAGTGGGTGAAAGTATGAAACCAGTTATAGAAGAAATAGATAAATTAAAACTTGAAGTACAATAATTGTACAAGAAAATTGAAAATTTGGATCTCAATATCAAAAAAAACAACATTGTGCTTCACGAAATCCCAGTATCTTCTAATGAAAATGAAGAATAATTAATGAAGTTACGTAATGTGAGAACTATCAACAAAGTTGAAAAAAGATATTAATAGCATACAGCTCCACGGTAAAAAGGTCAACAAAGACAAGGCTGGGCCCATTCTGGTCGACACTAAGATACTTCAAAAAAAGAAAAACAGACTAAGAAGAAGTTAGAAACCAGAAGAAAATGAAACCTTCTATCTAAATCACCCACGATTATTTAAAAAAAGCACTAGAAGACCGCAAGGGAAAAAAACTAAGAGAAAGTTAAAAGTGAAAGAGGTCAGACTCTTTCTCTTTTTAATTAGAGCTGAACATCTCCCTAAGCCCTTTCCTGGAGACAAGACATATATCAAACTCTAATGAACGAATACATTCCAGCTCATGCGCGAACGATCATAGTACTTTCATTCGGAAAAAATAACACAATACCGGAAACCCAACAAATACAAAAACAAAAGCAAACTCAACAATAAGAAAAAATCTCCAACCACGGTTGGCCACCGCAGGAGAATATGACCAGTAAAAACAATTAAATACTGTAATATTGAATACAACAACCCTATGAACTCCCGAAGCCCGAATTGGACATAGTTATCCCCAGATGGATGTTACAAAAATGAAATAGAATTTATATTCATGTATTTAAAGGAATTTAGTACAAATAAATTAGATATATGCAATTTTAACTTAAATGCATCGGATAGTTAGAAGTTCCCTAAAAATAAAAGCTCCAAAAGTAACAAGAAAGCACTGTACACAACATATCCAAGACAATCCCAGCAAAGAAGCGTGTAAAGAAATCGCTCAGTCACGTTCAACAAATTTATTTCACAATAAATTATGACCTCAACATTTTAGCAAAACTAGAAAAACAGCTCACGTATAAAAAATACACAAACAAAAAAAAAATATAAGTTAAGCGACAAAACACTAAACTTATAGAAGAAAGAAAATACATATTATCAAGACAGTTTTTAAACGGCTTCGGACATTAAAAAAACCCAAAACGAACTGGCGGAATGAAAAAAGTTCTGAAATAATTGTAAGAGTTAATCAACGAATGAGTACGAAAGCTGAACAAGAATCATAATGAATATGATAATAAATAGTCAAGACATAAACTATTTAGCTACAGAATTTACCAAAAACAATATTTATGTTAAAACATAATACCCACAACCAGCGTCACACAGATAGCTAGGAAACATAACTTGAAATCTTGTTATGTGAAGTAGAAATTGCAATTAAAAGACAGAAAATGTATAAAGTACTCGTACCTGCCAGGCGCCGATAAAATTAATAATGAAATAATGCAGGGAACTTTAGAAAAATTGGTCCCCATATACACAAAGATCTTCAACAGAATGTTAACATATAATTACATTCCAACACAATGGGGAATATCACATATTATCCTATTACACAAGAAAGGTCCAAAAGAAGATATTGGGAACTATATATCCAAATTCTGATATCCAACATTTACAAAATTCCCCTTAAGTCATCCTAGGAAGAATCTTCTCAAAACTTAAGACGAAAAAATATAGACCATATTCATTCCGTTTAAAAATTTATACTGAAATACAACGAGTAGAACAAAACTCTGTACATAGCTTTCATTGATTATAACAAAGTATTCGATAGCATAAGCCATGGAGCTATTTGGGAAAGCCTAGATAACCAGGGGATGTCGACAACACATAAAAATATTCAAAAACATGTATGCAAACATCAAGGCATGGAATTTCATATAAACAGAAGCGTCAGATAGAGAATCCAATGTCACCAAAAATAATCTCAGCAGTTCTTGAACATCTTTTTTAGAAACTAGAACGGTCAAAGTTTGGCCTAAGTATAGATGGACGAAAACTGAATCACCTTAGATTTGCAAATGACATACCTTTGTTAGAGGAATACCCGAAGAGTGAAATAATGATTCAAGCTCAAAGTAATGAAAATACTGAAGTATGACTGAAAAAGAATACTTTAGAAACCAAACTAGTAACAAATTTAAATAAAAGTTGATGATCAACCACTCGAAAATGTAGATCACGTATCTGGGCCACCTCATATCACCTAATTACCAAACAACAAAGTAAATAAATAAGAATAAATAATGGTTGGAAAATACATTGGTCATTGAAATAAATTATGAAGTCAACCGATTGCAACCGATTGTTGAGCATTGCTATTGCAATATAAGGAAAGTTTAAAACACATACTGCCTTGCATTACGTATGGCTGTGAAACCTGGGCCCTTACAAAACATCACAGACATAAGCTTGAACACTGTTAAAGGGCAGTAGAAAGAATCAAGGAAACAGGTCAAGAAGACTAGTGACATAGAGCCACAACAAAAGTAACAGATGTGTTGACAAGAATTGACCAACAAAAATGAAGATGTCTGATAAGAGCAACCATTGGAAAACGGAGAGACAGAACTTTGAGCTAGGGGATAGAGTACAAAAAAGATGGGAGGATGAAATAAAACTAACAGCGGGGCCCAACTAGAGGAGTGACCCGGGACAGAATTCATGGGAAAATGCTAAAAGAGGTCTTTGCCAAGAGCCACAATGTATTGAAAGATATTAAATCAAGAAAACTAACAACCAGCAAATGCAGTTAAAAAATCTAAAAACACGGTTTTTTTAAATGCCTTTTCATAGATTTGTAAGCTATCCTGAAAGTTTCAGCCGGATAGATAATCGGTAAGTGCACGAAATTTTACTTGCAAGATTCCACACGGACAGACAAACAAGAAAATGACTTAATAAAAACGTGTTAAAAATATAAATAAGAAATTTATTCAGAATACAGTGCTAACATAAATTAATAAATTTATAACCTAGAAACGCAAGAGATGATCAGATATTGAATTAGAAAATTCTTCGATCGGAAATAAGGTGTTATACAATACTAATAAAAGTTACTTGATCTTCAACAGAATGAAGAAAAATAATAAAACAAAATAAATAATGCATAAAACTGACGGGATTTCTCAACATTACAAAGAAGCAGATATAAAATCAGTTTTGTCTAATTGGTAACAACATTTATTAGTCTAAAACTAATTTGTAAGACGTCTATAGCTTAAACTGAATTTTATCTTAAACGTTAAAGGCGCGTTTGACACAAACAAGAGATTTATATCGGGCAAATTATAAAGCTTTGCTTTGTGCACGGACCACGTAATCCTGTTTAAAATTTATTGGGTTAGCCGACAATAAATTTGTAAATTCTGTAGACCGCTGACCCGGAAACGTCGTCTTAATGAGATTTTTATTTTAAGGACTATCAAAGGACCCTTAATTCTTTAAATCCGTTGTCTATTTTATTTATAGAAACCTTTCTACGTAGTTGTTCCGTTTCAATTGATAACTTATTTGTTACTTTTAGGTTTCATAATGAAATATATTATTGTTTATTTTTATTCATTATTTTTTGTTCCCGTGTGCCATATCCTGACGCCTGCTTGTCGTGTGCGGTGTGAACACATGCAACATACAGTATGTGAGTATTTTTAATTACATCTTAATTACACTTGCTATAAACAAAAACAGAGGGCTTAACTAGCCTAATTAGTTTAATTAGGTATGTGTTATAAAAATAATGCCAGCGAGTAAGTTTACAATTAAATTTATCCGATACAATATCTCTATAACGCCTGATTATGTTAGATTATGTTTATATATTACATTGATTACTAGCTGAGCTGCCCTACGGCTCCGCCTTAGTTTTCCCGTTATCCAACATTGAACCTTAAAAAATATGTAAATAAAATTGATAAAAGAGTTATTGTAATGTCCATCTGGAATAGTGTAGCCTTCTATCAGTGAAAGAATTTTCGAAATCGGTATTGTATTTTTTGAGTTTATCAATTGCTCACACACAAACAAACAAAAACAAATCTTTTCTCTATAAAATATTATAGTATAGCTACCTTTTCTTTACTTATGTATGTCAATAGATTGAACTTTGTAGCTAAATATGTTTTTATTATAAACTATTGAGAGGCATATATAAAAGTTGATGAAACATATACATATACTCTTGACTTTTGTTAAGCGATGCTTTCGTTAGAGGCCCGCAATATTAAATTTGGTTTAGCTTGTAAATATCGAGGGCAGCTTGCTAGCGCATGCTGAGTCCATTCTGTGAACACATAATTTCAGTTAGGCTCCGAAATGCTTTCGCCAATATTGACGTAGTCGGGCACCGCGCATACATAGATACGTAGAAAATCGTGCCTGTAGCCAATGTGCCCTGTAAATTAACAGCGCTTCCCTCGAGGCCAATATTTCTCCGGGCGACGTCGAACCTAGGACCGCCCGCCACTAACTACCCCACTGAATCAGCGACGATCACGCCTACATCTTGTACATACGCCGATTGGTACGTTACTCGTACCCTCGGATAGAGAAATATATATTCGAAAGAATCTTACTGCTGACTAGACACCGCCTCACCTGAAACAAGTGCTTTCCGCCTCTACTCTACAAGTAAATGTAGAACTAACACTGACTTGAGTTTTATAACTGAAACAGGCTATCATTTGACGTTAACCCCGATAGAAAATGGTGTAGGGTTAACAATTGAGAACGCTTGCTTGGAAGATGCAGTTCGCAGTGGAATGTGTCTGATTGTAATGTCAAATAATAGCTTTTTACTAAATGCATATTAATTATGTTCGGTACTTATAACATAAAATACATTTTTAAATTTTCTGTCTGTCTGTTAGTTCCGGCTAATTTCCGAAACGGCTGGGGCAATTTTGACGGAACTTTCACTGGGAGATAGTTGATGTTATAAGGAGTTAAATTACTCCGTATAACATAAGCTATCTTCTATCCAGGTTACTTTTATTTTCGTAAAAAAATTAGTTTCCCGCGCAAAAAAATCCCGTCAATTTTGACCACGCGGGCAAAGCCGCGGGCGGGCACAGCTTGTAGGTAATATCATGTGCCATGTGCAACGCTATATATGTACAAAAAATTTTGACAGTAATACGTAATACTGAATTTCGAAGTACTAATGTGTAAATCGTCACCTTTTCGGCAAAGCTACTGAAGCGCCAAATTGAGTTATATAATATCGTTAGAATCAGTGGATTTTTCTGCGTCGACCTGTCCAAGTTCCTTAACATTTTAGTGTTAAAGTTTTCGTGAACCTGATGTATAATTTATAATATCACTACCGGCTATTACTCACCTCGCGATCTCGCGGCGTGAACCTGAGGAAGAGCGTCGGATATGCTCGAAACCTATGTCGATGTTTTCGACAATAAACACGTGAGTCATACCTGGTAGTGATATTATAAATTATCAATCGGCACATATATTAGCTACACAAACATTTGCAAAATTTTGGATTTTCTGTTTTAGATAATAATCTAAATTGACGCCATTTTTGCACCTATGTTGCTTTAAACATTTTTTCGCGACTAACTTGGACCATAAAACAGGTTAGCGAATATTCTACTTGCTTTTTTAATAACCTATGGCGCTTTAGCAATGTTACCTTACTCTAAAACAAGAAACCATGGCGCTTTAGCAAAATGCCCCTTTGTCTTATTATAGATATGTGTAGTTTGGTCAAAATGACGGAGTGATAAGACCAAATAAACCTATTTTAGTCATTTTGGTTTTTCCTATTTCTTTATTTTGGACATATTATTTAGCACCATAAAAGTGGCATTAGTTAAATTAACCCAAAATTTCGGTGAGTTTAGTAAATTGAATCGCAAGAATTGGGTAAGTCAAATTTGAAGAGCAAATTGAGGCTTTATTGCGTATGATTTCGTATAGCTCGTGAACTGGGTGAACGTGATCAATCAACGACTAATCTGCACTGATTCCTTGTGACGAGCGGACAAGTCACGCCAATATTACCTGCCATCACGCACGATCGTGTTCTTTCTATCTACAAAGTTATCTCCTATCTACATAACGATGGCTATACTCGTAACTAGGGATCGATAGTTTTTATAAATAGTACTATCCTATATGTGGTCCCTTAAGACCGTAAGACAGTATTATTGAATTTTATACACATCTTCCGACTGTCCTTATAGTCTTTGAGTGACCATGCCCTCCACGCCATAGCCTCATGCTCATGGACTGGAAGATACACGAAAGCATAAACTGACTGTGTCAGCTGTTTGTCTTCCCGGATATAAGTAAGTACCTACTGTAAAAATCAGTAGGTACCAACAGGTAAGTAAGGGTTTATATTCTTTCTTTTCTTATTTTGGGTTTTTGTATGTACCTATGTATAAATAATGCCAAGCACGGGTTACTTAGTACATAAGAGTATACATAAAATCTTTTTTTGTCAACTTTCGCCATTATTCTAATCTTATCCCGCTATCCCACTATCTAATCTAACTATAAATTATTATAAATCTTAAAAGATTGTGGAGATTTTTGTATATTTGAATGTTGTACAATTACTTATGTATGAGTATATTTGCTCTAATATGGCCCTCGAAATAATATAACGTAGTTTAGTAATTATTGGATTGTAACAAAGCGGCCAACAAGGAATATCATTCAACTCATAGATTCAAGCCAACCTCACCTGCTCTTGGTGCATCCTGCTGGATTACTAACGAGGCTCTGGTGACTGACAGATGGCGGTATACACATGCAAAAACACAAAAGCAAGCAAAATAGCACAGACCGCTGACGGGCAGCAGCATTACCGGTACAAGAAACTGCACCCTGCGATCGTCAACCCGCAACCCCGTGGCGATTATGGGCAAACTCTCAAAAAAGACTAGTTTCCGGTTGCCCTGCTAGTCTGGACCATGGTGGTGGTCCTGGAATTGGTAGGGTAGGGGTTGTGAAAAATCAAACAAAAATAAAAAGAAGAAAGGTGACGGTAGGCCACCAAAAACAAAATCAAATTGACTTGGCTACTTATAGTGAACGAAAGGCTAGGCTAGATGTTACTTGGCACAGTTAGAATTGGAACTAGGTAGGATATGGTGGCCAATTCTGGGGGTTAATGAAGTCTGTAGAGAGGGTGAGAACACCTTTATCCTAGAATCAGGCCACATTATGTATTTCTGAGAGGGAGATGATCAATCCCAGGGTGGCGTTGGATTTCTCGTCAATAAGGCCCTCTCTGACAATGTTGTAGAAATCTCCAGTGTATTGATCTAGTACCTAGTACTTAAACTTACCGAAAAATATAGTCTCAATCTCAAGGTTTTACATGTTGACGCACCTACCTAGGCACGCAAGTCCCAATTCTGTGACTAAAAATGAGAGTGGCTTCGTTATTACAGAAAAGAAAAATCACTGAGACATGTGTATATTCAGAGATGTCTCAGTGATTAGCAGGTTCAATAACGGTAGCGATCACTGACTTGTCCGAGGTTCTCAGAATATCAACTACAAGCTGGAAAGATATTGAATGATGAAGTCTACTTTTCGACCTAACCAGCTTCAAACTTATAGGATCGGAGCGGTTCCAGCTCCACCTACAAAATCAATTCACTGCTTTGAAAACTACAGAGAACGTAGACGAAGGTCTCCAACAAGTGGTAGATGTCCCAAGAGAAGAGGGTGTGAATTTTGAAAGCTACAACGTCCTGGCACGAAGTCCCAAGTGATCGGCAGAGATTCTCCAGCTTATGGAGAACATACAGAAGTTACGCAAGCCACGCCGTTATAAAAGCCAGCGATCAATTGTAAAATTATTAAACAGTGCTTGGTGACGTGAACTACGATTCTGCAACACACGCCTTATCGATCAGATAATTGAGCAAAATCGGGGATCAAAAGTTTTAGCCAAGCAGTTGAAGTGCTCTCATCTGGTAAAGCTTAAGAGTTCATATGGTGAAACCGTAACTTGAAAGCTGGAGATCTTAGATGATATAGAATAGTTCTATGGCCGATTTTACTAGTCGCATGCTTCACAGCTCGGCCCTATTGCAGAGGATACCGGAGCCATCTCACTCGATACTATACAGAAGACCAGCCAGATCAGCCTAGATGAAATTAGAATGGCGCTTAGACAGCTTAAAAATTGTAAAGTCCCAAGTGAGTACCGAGCCAGTTCGGTGCTCTTAAAGGCGGGAAGTAAACATGTAGTTCAGGAGTTTCAGAAGTTGTTTAACTCTGCTGTAAATACTAGAAGAATTCCAAAGGCATGGAATAGAAATATTGTTGTTTTTCTACTGAAAAACTACCGCCCGTCTCATTCTTGAGCCAAGTCGAGATGTTTTCGAGGGTCATCACAAATTGACGAGTTGCATTCTCCGAAGCAGTCCGGGTTTTTCGGAGGATTTGGTACCATAGACCAACACAGTGAGGGAGATTATACAGAAGTCCGAAAAGTATAATCAGTGTTTTGCTTTTGTGGACTATGAAAAGGGTTTTGATTCCGTTGAGACCTGGACTATTTTAAAATCACTGCAGCGATGCCAAGTGGCTCGCTGCTGGCGGTATATCGAAGTGCTGAGATGTTTTATGACGCTGCGACTATGAGTGTTTAAGTACAGAACCAGCAGTCTAAACATATCCAGTTTCGCAGGGGAGGAAGACAGGGGATTTTATATCACCGAAACTGTTCACAAACGCCTTAAAAGATAACGTTTAAGATACTGGACTGGAAAGAGTAGGGCATAAATATAAACGGTGAGTACATTTCACTCTCAAGATTTGTCGCAATTGGGTAAAAACAATTTCGATAGGTCAACAGAAGGATTCAGTTGGGCTGGGCAGCATTCGGGAAACTTCGTTAGGTCTTATCTTCAGGCACTGTGGAATAGAGGACGACGAGTCTTTAATGCGTGTGTCCTACCAGTGATGACTGTCATACGGATCCGAGACGTAGACAATAACAGTGGGACTTTTCCACAAATTTTAAGTTGCTCAGTGAGCTATGTAGAGAACTAAGCTTGGAGTTTCTCAGAATGATAAATTCCAAAATCATCCAGCAGAGAACCAAAATCACCGACATAGCTCAAAATATTAGCAAGCTGAAGTGGCAATAGGCTGGCCACATTTCTCGAAGGACGGACAACCGCTATGGTAGACGTGTCCTCGAGTGGAGACCGCGTCTTGGCAAACGTAGTGAAGGACGCCCACCGGCCAGGTGGAAAGACGATCTGCAGAAAGCGGTTAGCAGAAACTAGATGAGAAGATCTGAAGACAGGGCTCTTTGGCGTTCATTGGTAGAGGCATATGTCCTTCAATGAACGAACACTGGTTTTGTAACCTTTTTGAAACTGTAACCTCAGTTAGCTTAGGTAAAAATTACATCTAATTTTGCGCAAAACATTTTTTCCTTTTATGAAAGGTCCCTCAATAGACGTAAAACTTGTGATTATGCCAAAAAATATAGCCAAAAGCATTTTCCCATTTTACCTAGAAAGTATGTCTTAAATTTTTTTTTATATTTTTCAATAAATTATACACTTTTATATATTATTTGTCGCTTTACCAATGGAAAATCAAATTAGCCAACATTTAGATTTTACTAAACAAGAATTATGTTCCAAACACACAATTCATATCACAGTTTTAAACTGAAATGCTACGTATTTTAGAATTTTGATTCTTGTTATTTTAATGTATTAAGTGCGCTTAGTCATTATGCGGTGATTATGGCAGACATTATATTTACTTTAAGGGTTTTTTACATTCTGTATGCTGAGGTAGGTGTTTAAGAATAATGCACTAATTGATAACAAATGTTCAGGAAGTATATAAAACATGTGGTATTTCATCAAACAGAAATATTTGAGTACGGAGTTAAATTCTTTGGATATTAGCAATTTTTCCCCGCCCCAAATTTTCAAGGTAAAGAGGCACAATGGCTGATGCGTCACTTCTCTTGGAAACTAACGGCATCGCTGGATAAATAATAACGCCTAAAAATGAGGGGAAAATCAAGCTTTCAATCTGCCTTAGTTGATCCAAAATAGATGAAAAGAGAAACCAGTTTTTTTAAACATTATATTTTTTTAAATGCTCTGCTGTAAATTTGCTCTCATGGACATAAGCAACTTGCCGAAAAGGTGACTATATGCATACATGGATACGTTTAATGCAGATGTAGAGTTAGCAAAATACTTCATAATGAAAGTTTTCCATCGTGATGTTACATTAGTTCGAAACTATACTTTGCATCTCAATGCAACGAATAACGAATAGAAGCTGAGAAATCGATAAAAAACTATTTGACGGCTGAACGTTTTTTATACGAAATTTAGTTTATAGTAATGGTCCTTGAATAACACATAGGATACCTACTTATATACCAGGAAAATATCCACGCGGGTAATGCAGCTAGTGATTACACAATGAGTAACATAATGACCTATTAAGTACCGGGTGCGGTATTCCACACGTCATGGCAATAACATTACTTTTACGAATTGAGATTTCGAGGTTTTTCATTCATATAATTATTTGCTTTTAAATATTATTTCAGGAACAGGGTTCTTCAAACCCTAGTAGCACAGAATAAATAATAGTACTTCATAGTAGGCCAGCTAGGAAAAATCAATTAAGTGCCACCAACTTATCTGTTCAGTCGAGCGGGATGCCACTATCCTTACGATATTGACAAGATATTGATAGTGAAGTAGTGGCCTCATTAGTTCCTTTTTTTGTCAACTGAACAGATAAGTTATTAGCACCAAACCTTGATCTTGAATTTATGTTTGTCAAGTGACAAACCTCGCGCATCAAAGCCTACTGCGCAGTGGTCATTCGAACGTCAGAAGTGAAAATATGAACGTTAGAGTCAATTAAGACTTTTCTTTATTATATTGTCAAAGTGAATGTAATGTTATTTATTAATATTTTCAAGATCTCCACTCAACGAGGTCTGTCCACCAAATATTTCCAAGAGAGGACAGGCCTAGCAAATTGAACCCACAGATGCATGTACATAGTTTTAGTGCAACGTAATAAATCAAATCAAATATATAATAATTTTCCTTACAGAAGGATAATTACAAATTAATTGCGAATAGACAGGAGTAGCACAATAAATTTGTGAGGAGCTGGCGTCTAAGAGAGGTTTAAAAAAAGCAGTGCAGGTCTCTAGATAGATATTAAATAAACATTTAGGGTTGCCGCAATATTTTTTTTGTATTGGAATTTTAAATACTTTGTATTCAACTATTGCACACGTAAAATAATTTACATACTTGATCGAAACAAACCTGCTGCGTACTAATAAGGCCTTCAGTGACATATTGTAAAATTATAAACAGAACTAGTTATAGTTAACATCAATCAAAAATAAGGGATGTTACCTAACATTTTAGAGCCCGGTAGTTACCTACATTATAATTTTAAACTTCGAAATTCAGTGTTACAGTAACAAAATTTAATAAAATGCTATCAAGAGTAAACTCCTCACTTTAAGTTAAAGTCATGGCCAGCTAATCGAAACAGCTAGTCGAACATGCTATAATTGCGGAGTATTACCTGAAGTTAAACCTTTATCTGAAATGCGGTTCGTTGAAATTATGCTTTACTTACCATAACGTTTTAAATATTTAAATGACCAACGATGATAGCAAGCTAATTCCTATAACTATGCTAATAACACCTACCTTCTCCAAAATATAATCTTTAATCTGGATGCAAATCATCCTAATACGTTCCGATTATAAAGAGCTATAATTTCGGCATTATATTGTCCATCAAAGTGTTTTACATATATAAAAATAAAAGGCTGGCAATCAAGCAATTTGTTTCTCGACCTACTAAACTCTTTTCGTGATCGAATCGTGCACCGATCTTAATACCTACTCAGGCTTCATAATTTAGTATCGATTTAGGAATAGCGGTATTATTTAGGCAATTTAAGTGCTGCGCAGTTTCTATTTATGTTAGTCATTAATTGGTTGGTGTATTTCAGACCGCGATGCACTGGGCTTGTAAACGTGGTGATGAAAATTTAGTGAAGCTACTGGGCGGAGTCGCCCGCCAGGTTGTCAACGAACGTTCCGTGAGTAAAACATTATTTTTGATCTCATACGCCGCCCGTTAGAATTTTCACTCGTTTGTGATGCAAATTATCTGACTACCAGACACTACGCTGTGCTACTTGGTGTAGTAAGATCTAATGGACGGTAAGAGTCAAACTTTAAAGGTTATGTTTTCGTTTTAGGCTGCATGTCTCGCGTTTCACCCCTATCTCGTCTGATGCTGAGAGATGATTTTCTTTCTCGTTTTGAAGACTTCCTGTTTAATGTAAAACTAAGTGACAGTAAAATATTTTTTTATTAACCATCAGACCAGCTCGATGGTGGTATTGTAGTCATCGAAAATACATAAAATTGTAAAGTTTGAGATTGATGGATACAACACCACGTCAGGTCGACCTAACAATGAGCGTGCTAAAAATAGGTTTTGTGTTTGCACGAACTCAAGAAGTCCTAGCCCAAACCTCTTATAATGAAACCTTCTGGGCATCTCTCACACACAATATACATTAAAAGTAAATATATACCTACACATAGTATAAAATCGACTCAATAGAAGATTAACAAGTAAAATGAGAATTCTAAATTATGATTCGGTATTGTATCTGATGTGAATTTTTGTTCCGTACTCAAAGGGTCCGAACGGAACTCTGTAGTAACAGCGCTGTCAGTATGTCTGTTCGTTTGTTACCGGCTTGTAGTTTCTTAACGAAATATCATAGATACTATCTAGAGCCTCTTCTTGCCTGTGCCAGTTCCGTGTTCCGTACTGAATATTGAACTGCACGCACAGTTCTCGGCTTGCACAGCTCTTGAGCTTGCGCGAGCTACTGTGAAGCCGCCCTCACGTTCACTCTTAAGGCGTAAGGCTTAAGGGTAAGGCGTTTTGTATAGGTATGCGCTGAGGCAAGATGGAGGGTGTGGTCGGAACATTAAAGAGAAAATCTTTTTATGTTATTTTTTGTTTGTATGTATATTTAAAGAAATATTGTATAAAATTGTAATCTAAGATATCAAATGAAGTGAAAAATATAATAATAATAACTTTATTGGCACCAGAAATAAGGGACAAATATACAATTATTTATTTATAAAAAGGTATAATGGGTGGTCTTACCGATAAAAGCGATCTCTTCCAGACAACTTTTGGATGGACAGAAATTACGATATAAACAAGACATAAGTTCAAATACTAAAACCCGACTACGGTCAGCCTATGACACTCTTGCGACGAAGACAAATCGATTAGTACCTCGCTTGTCGAAGTCGATTCAAGTTTTTTGTTTGAACACATAAACCTACAGTTGTTACGTCAAAGTCGGGTAAAAAGAAATGCCTATGACACTATGACTGAAGATGAATTGATTGACACCTCGCTTGCCAAAATCGGACCAAGTTTTTAGTTTGAACACATAACCCTTCCTTTGCTTCGCTGTAGTCGGGTAAAAATATATGGTCTATGACACTATACCTGAAGACGAATCGATTGATACCTCGCTTGTCAAAATCGGACCAACAGGGGCGTCGCATACCCACATACCCACTTCCATACCATACATACATACATAAACTGTTAAACTCATTATCCTTCCCTTGCTTCGCAGTAGTCGGGTAAGAAGGACGGTGTTGCAAAACATTACAATAAATGTTGCAAAATCAAAAATGAGTATACCTCATATATTTAATATATATTATATTTAAGTAGGCATGTGTATGTTTAGATGTAAATATGGTTTATGTAGTTTATATATATATATATATATATATATATATTTATTAAATATAAGAGGTATACTCATTTTTGATTTTGCAACATTTATTGTAATGTTTTGCAACACCGTCCTTTTTACCCGACTACGGCGAAGCAAGGGAAGGATATATATATATATATATATATATATATATATATATATATATATATATATATATATATATATATATTTAATAAACTACATAAACCATATTTACATCTAAACATACACATGCCTACTTAAATATAATATAATACCTACTATATATCAGTTTCTGTTTCAAGTATGGAGAAAAAAAAACAATGAGCTTCAGTGGAATGGTAGAAGTTATTGACTTAAGCTTTAAAGCAATTCAGCGATTGAGCGCGTCTAATAGTGACCGGAAGGGCATTCCAGAAGGACCTATTCAAACTAAATCAATAGACAGTCAGTAAAATTTTTCAAGAATACCTAGTTAGGATCTCAAAATACGACTCACTCTGAGCTAGTTATTTATTCATTGTGATAACTAATAACATAAAGGGCTGAGAGATATACGTTGAAAAGTGAAAACACTTTGGCTTTACAATTTCGTACTCTATACAGGCAACGAGTGTCAATAACCAAATTAATGGCATAGCAATTTGTCTTGAAATGGAAATCGAGAATAATGTGTTAGCACTAAACTGCTTAATCGTACACTTAACGCGTTACCTAGAAGCGTTAATGCTCAATCAAATCTTCTTACTGGTGGTTATTCTGTCTGGTTTACTGAATCGTTAAAGTTGTCGTTACACTCTTTTTCATGTGGTGCTCGTCGTTGCCGACGGAAACAGAATGGGGTAAGTCTTTCGCTTTTATTGCTGAACTACTTGTGGATTCGAGGGAAGGGATAGTAAATTTATCCGTGTACCACTCACATTTTAATGTTTCTCTTTTTCTAATGAAGCTAAAGACGTTTTATTACATTTTTATGTGATGTCGTCTCTGTAGAACATGTTGCGTTTCAAAGTAAATACTTTACTGAGTGCCTAAATGATATTATAGAAAATTATCTAATACTATGCTCATTTATACAATTTACAGAAGAAAAAAAATTTAGCTTAGGTCGAAATAGATATTAAAATTGTGTAGGTTAGGTACCATACGCATCAATAAATTATAGATATAATTAACTTTATTTTTTAACTCCTATTTCTTACCTTTTCCAACTAACACTGTGTTATGGGTAACTCCTGTGATGTTAAGAAGAAATACTTTTTGTTCGAAAGTAGCGCGTTGCGGAGTTTGTGATCCAGCTGTCGTTTTTATATTCCGTAATATGTGAGTTCAATATCTATCATGTGTATTCTGTGTAAGTATTAGAATCGCGAACGGGGTCGATACGATATAATATAAAGCGAGATGCGAGCAGATGTTCAACCCTTTATCATAGTACAACTAACAGACAGTAGGGAACACTCTGCAAATAAAGCAAGTTCACATTCGGATGACACGGAAAAGTCTGAACTAAATATTTGGCTCAGTTTTGTCATTTTTCAAAAAACAGACAAATGCATCGAATTTAGGTTAAATAAAGCCGATTAATTTTATAATGGGCCTTACAGTAATTATGACAATCGGTCTCGACTGAACTTTTTTTGGTCCATATTCTAGTTAGTACCAAATATGGCGCCACTTACGACAAATTGTGAAGATAGCACATCTAAAATGACAAATAAAGTTGTGTACGACATCATTTAAATGTAAGGCATTTCAGAATTGATTGATTGATTATTTATATTGTTTGATTGATTGGAATGATCGTGTACATGTTTGGATCAAACTTTAGCAGATGTGGAATGGTTGTCAATCATTCCAAGGAGTCTTCCTACTGCTGTCCGATCGATATACTCGTACATTTCAAGTAGACTGGGACTTTGTGTAACTCGCTCCCGCCGCGCTTAACTTGAAATATTTTATATCTGATACGATTGCAAAGGTGCGATCTTCGAGGCTTGTTTGTATATTGAAATGTTTTATGCAATACCAATACTTCTACGTCAAATGGTTGAAGGTAATTTTCGATTTTGTGATATTCGGTAATTGCCAATGTCAGTGTTTAACGCTACGTATGGCTCTTTCTGTGAATAGTAAAAAAAAAACATATTTTCCTTCATGGTTTATTTTTATAATCCCAACGGCAGAAATCAGATACAGACTCTCCAGATACAGTAAATATTTAAATTAATGAAAATTGTTATAAATGGCCCGGGAAAATGTACAATCGTATAATGTAATTACTCTTTTTCATAATGTAATGTGAAAATATACAAATTTTATTTTCAGGGTTATACGCCATTGCATATTGCAATGCAATTCCGACATGAGAATGTGTACAGACTTCTGGTTGAAGTTTACGGTAAGTTATAAATAGAATTAAAAATATTTATCTTGATTTTTTACCAAGTTCAAAGAGGTTTCCAATTTAGCAGTTTATGTTCTTGAATGCTTCTACTTACGCTTGTACAATGCTAACACCAAAACGCGGCCGAACTATTTTTTTTAATGGTGGTCATCATGGAGATAATTTAAAAGTTTCTTAAAATTACGTTTAAATTCTTTTTTAGTATAAATCCTTTTGACTTCTTATTTTGTTTGTTATTTGTATCTATACATTAATATTATAAAGAGGAAAGATTTGTTTTTGTATGTTTGTCTCTTTGTTTGTAATGGATAAACGCAAAAATCGTTAAACCGATTTAAAAAATTCTTTCACTTATAGAAATCTACATTATCAGCGATTAACATGGACTGTATTTAATTTTTGGAAAATTAGAGATCCCTACGAAAATTGCAATAATGTAACCCAATGTATCAAAAATTAGACCATACAATTCAGATTACTCGCTGTAACGAACGCATTGACGTGTTGCCACGGAAACGATTTACTATCAAGTCTGTCAAAAAGCACAACGAGCGTTGCTGTTAGACATAGAATAACTATACCATTATATAGCTGCTATACTTTTGCATTGGATTTTATCCAATTAGTCATCAAAAAATGGGTAGATTCGTGTACAAATTAAAAGAAACCCATAGCTACCGGTGCGAAGGGGAGGTGAGCGACTAGTCTTAAATAATTCTAAACTAAACTTGACATCAACAGAAATACTGGATCTTTTTGTCTGGAATAATGTAACTATCATACAGTGAAAGAAGTTTTGGAATCCGAGCAGTACTTTTTGAGGTAGCTCACACTCTTGACATTGAAGACAAGACGATAACGTCAAGTCTTGTGGAACGCTTGCAGAACATTATTATGTTGGCTGCTTGTTACTCTGAGGATAGTATAGGACATAATGTACGAAGGTTATTCTGAATATTGCATGTAGTCTACTCACTTTATTCACTTTTTCAGACGCTGACCCAAACGTAAGAGATTGGTCGGGCCGGAAACCAAGGCAGTACCTAGTCCACATGGATACTTCGTTGTCTCCGGGCTCATACAGAAGTAGGTACAGTCATTTACATCTGAATGCTCAAACTAACAATAACTTGTCCAAATGCTTACCTATTTATTATGTCAGCGGATTTAGGTAAGAAATCGGGTTTGATGTAGTCCGGTGAACTCTAATAAGAATCGTGTTTGCCTCTTGTTAGTTTAGTTAGTAGAAGTTTTTTAAATAATTTATTTATGTTTTTAATTTTTATTTCCCTTGTATGTTTTTGGAATGTTATTTTAAAGATCTTAATTTTGAAACCTCACTCAAAAGGTTTTGGTCACTTTTTGTTCCGTCGTAAATAAAATATGGAAGCTGTAAGCCGCCATATTAGTTTTCTTGACACTTCATATATCCTAATTCACTCTCGTGATTTAACGACGAATCCAATGATACCTCATTTATCAAAATCCATGAAGCCGTTTAGGCTGTAGGACGTGCCAAAGGAACATACAGACATCCATACACATAACCCTCCGCAGTAGGGTAAAAATGCGAATTGAGACCGTTTCAGACGTCGAAACAACCCAATTATTAGCGAAACAAACAGTTTTTGCTGTGATTAAAACGAGTGTTAATAGAATAAATTGCAGTTTTAATGATTATTATCCCTGCAATTTTTTGTTTGTTGCAAGCTTATTAAAATATAAATTAACCTGTATCAATGTTTTTTTGCAAGTTTTCCCTATTGTGTTTTTCTAAATATTATGTCTTATTTTGACTACGATCTATTTTACCGTCTGACGCCATCTAGTGACAGACTGACGTACCACTTGAACGGATAGTGTTCTTAGAGCATGGTTCCCGACCCGACCGCTCTATCTTGTACGTTGAAACTTGCACGTAGCGTTAGTTCACGCATGGTGTTACAGAGGCCGACACCTACGACTTACGAAGGACCGTCACTTCTCCACCGGATATACGAATAACGCCAAGTACAATAAATCCACTGTCAAGTAAGAAACAACAAATTGACAGCTGTATCTATCACGCAATTCATGTACAGTTCTGCTCGTAAGATCATAATGATGTCCATGGAGAGGATTGTTTAAAACAGTGGCTAGCTATGTAAACATCACACAATGTTTGCACGATTTTAAAATAATAATAAAAACATGTAGGGTATAATTATGTAAAAACTCACAAAGTTTTAACGTAGAATGATATATGACCACTATCATCTATTTAACTCCTTATTAACTATAATAAGGTTTCGTATTTGTCCACTTTCACTACAGGGAAAAAAAGGAAAATAAAATAAAGATTTACTAACTGTAACATGTGACGATATCAAACAAAAAGGGTCATTTGATATAATATTAGATATATATCAAATGACCTCTTTCTTATATATTTGATATACACGTTGTTGTGAAAGTCATGGCAGGTCCAAACTCCTTTTATTTTGCCAAAGACTATTTATGGCTTTACTAAACGCAGCACAGATCATACTGCATACCTGTTTTTTTTTTAGACCATGTCAAGTTTTTAATTCGTACAATAGCGCTGACTTGTTGTGTATGCCACAACTGTCAATTTTAACAGGGTAATGCATTCAAAAGTCTTCCTCAGACCATTCCAGTGTCTGTATAGAAACCATCGCCAACCATTCCCTCAACGTTGAATGTTTAGTTGACACCTAAAACATCTGTAGGATACGTCAACCGGAATTGCCCTCGGAAGATATAGTAGGCACAATTAATCTTTGTGGCTCGGAAGTTGTCTGCTAGTCGCTGCGCAAGCGGCTATATTTCTGGCGTAATCCCGATGGTGAAAACAGCATTGTATAACTGCCTCGCTCAGTTTCTTACGTTTTTCGCATCATCTATCTCGCTCTTACGTACTTCATGCTGTTTTATCATAACAGCTGTATCTGCGCAATCGTCACTTTGCCACAGAATAAATAATAGTACAAGTACAGAAGAATTACTGAGTGAAGTCATTTAAATTCATAGCGATTCGGTACAATGCAATAAAGTGCAATTTAACTCGCACAGCGCTGCAAGCTTTCTATTATATTTACCTACAAGGCGCTTGCACATCGCGTGCAGCCTAGAATGTATCGTATCACTAAGCGCGGGAGTTTCCATTGCTCTAACCGTTCCCAGTATGGGTCTTACCGATCGATAAAGATCGATAAATGTATCGATTGGTAAACAGTTCTTGTTTATCGATTTTATCGAAATTCTGTAGAATGGATCTAGGCTCGGTAAATTTTATCGATACGATAACATGTGAGTTTATCGACAACACAACAACTGTTAGACCTACAACAATGATACTCCAGGTAGGTGTTTAGATTGAGTATCTACTAGGTACCATAATAATTAGAACATTACGCTCAATTACTACAAAAGATAATTTATGGAAATAGGTAAAACGTATCTAAATATTTTGGCATTGTTATGTACATTAGATACTTACTACAGCAAGCGCAGGCAGTCCATTAGATCGATTCCTTGTCAAGTCACCCTCAACACCTTGAATGAGGGCGAGGGCAATTTCCTTATTCATTCTAAAACGCTGTTCTTCCGGATCGATTTTAAATGTATTTCTTACGTTGCCTATGAATCCTCACGACCGCGACGTTCTGAAGCCTCCTCCTTTCGGCTTCTATTGTAATAATATTTCCGAAATCCATTTTGCAAAAATGTAAGAATGTTTGTCGTGTAACCTTTCGTTGTAACGGAAACCCGATAAAAATTCGATATCGTAATTATATCGACACTAGAACATTAGATTTTATATATAATTACTATTATGTTGTTTTTTGTTGTTGTAATGTGTTCAATAAAGAGTTATTGTATTGTATTGTACGTTACGTGCTACCGATCTCATTTTATCCAATATTTACGTCAAATTTGACATTGAAATTCCGTAAATTTATTTCCGTAAAACTCGGTAAATTTATCGATCAATAAGATCCATGCTCGCACTGCAGAATCGCTCTGTCACTTTTTCGCTCGGTAGGGTTGTATTAAGATATGACTGGGTACTTGTGCTATAAATTATTCTGTGATATATGACTTAGATATTGTAATAGAATAAACAAGTACCTATGTATTATTTTATTACTTAATACTAGAAATTTTGATAGTTCATACATATAATTACATTCTTATCAGAATAGACCTACTACCTCATCATATGATTATATCATAATAGGTATTCCACTATGATGAATTAATGGTGCCTGCTGAATTCCATGCTTATGAATGAAAAAGAAATAGATACCTACGAAATAAAATGTCGGTATGTAAGTATTGAAAGTAGGTATTTTACGGGAACTGACCTGACAGACCGCATGCTGTGCAGTACCTTCTAGGTCCCTTCTTGGTACTCATAATTAAAAAAGGAATAAAATTAGACAAAAACTTTATGTAAGTAGGTACCTTATTGCTAAGCGTGCGCGTCTCATAGAGCGCACGCTTGACAGCCTACTGAGTTATCCTCAATATTGCGGCGTCGAAGTTTAGGTATAATATTTGTACTTGTTGCGGAGTACGACCGGACTGACAGAGCCTAACTTCACAACCACAAAGAGTCGTTACGACTACTGTACAAATAAAATTCCTAATGACAAAGCGTTTCGCTTGAACGATCAAAAATGAATGTAGCTAATTGCTGAATGTATACATTTGCTTAACGTTTTTCGACTTACTTCGTTTCCCAAAGTTAAAAGTAGGTATAACGATGTAAAATTGTGCACTTCACCGCCTCTCCATGGACTATTATATCTTACGTAATTTTTCTATGCTGTTTGTATGTCCTCAATCACTGCTTGTTCGTGTGTGCTACAATATGTGATTTAAATTGTAGTTTAGGTAAACATACATATAACTTTTTTATTCCATACTAGCTGTGCCCGCGGCTACGCACGCGTGGTAATTTATTTAGGTCAAAAGTACTCCTTGTGCCTATTCCAAGACCTAAAATACCAATATACCAACATTTGATCAAAAATCCTTCAGCCGTCAAAAAGTTTTTTATCGATTACTCGGCTTCTACTCATCTGATTGAGATACCAATTACCTCCGCATCGTTATCGATCCAGTAGTTTATACGTGATGCGTGAACAAACATACAGACAAACAGAAACACACGATTTAAAAAATGTTATATTCTTGTTCAGTACTTTCTTTTAAGTACCCTAGACCATTTTTTTAAATTATCTTCTTGGTACAGACATTTTGTACTTATTGCTTTATTATAGGTAAGTATACCTAAGTCAAAGTCAAAGTATTTTATTGTAAATAGGAAAAATAATAGCACTTTTACAAGTCAAAATTAACATCTCCTGAACAAAGATCTCTTTGTTCAGGAGATGTTAATTTTGACACATACATAAAATATTATAAAAAGATCAAATCAATCCAAATTTAGATAAACTAAGTATTGTTTGAGTTTGAAAAGGAAATTTCCCTTTCGTGTGCCAACAGAGTTTAATCTCACACTGGAAAAGGAAATACCCTTCTGACTCTACCGGTGCTAGAAATAGAAATCCAGAAATAGAATCCTAGAAATCCAGAATCCGCTTATCGTATTAATATTATTAATGCGATAGTTTTTGTGCGTGTATGTTTTTCCGGTCTTCACGCTGAAAAGGCTCAACGGATTTTGATCAAATTTGGTATGTAGATACTTTAGGTCTTGGAATAACACATATGCTACTTTTCATCATCATCATCGAAGCGGATGAAAGTGCAGGCCGCAATAAGTGTTTTTTTTTTTTGCGGTGACTATATATATATGATAATATATATACAAAATATAACTTTTTCACTTCTCTTGCTCGTAAAGTTCATGTTTATGTTGGGTGTAAGCGGACTAAAACTGCTTTTTATGCTCTAGTGCATAAAAGTGTTTTACTTCGCTAATAATTCTTTATGGTCTCTGACCCGAGCCTAATATTACTTGTAGTTTTAGAAAAAAGTGGTGGGAACGAAGCACTCTTGGCAGTACTTTCTTGGCAGTATTTAAATAAGATATCACTTCAATTTCTACTTTTGCCTTCGGCTCGGGCTGATAAATGTCTGGTATAAAATGGTTTGTTTTATGCACTTGTTGTACAACCTATATGTGTATTAATCTGTGGTTGACTGGTAAAAAATGCTACTTAGCATTAAGTCCTCTTTGTTCAAATGTTTTGTGCTGAAGTATAAATCTACTATTTTATGTATAAATCGGGAACGCTACCACCGGGTTCTTTTTTATTTTTAATAATGTATGTTATATTTTTAATCATCTAAACACCACATATTTTCTATCTCTAGTATCTTTTAAAGAGTTTGGGTTAATGTGACCTATTATGTGGGTTATTATTACTGGTTTGGGTTAATGCGATGTATAGTATATATTTGATTGATAGTATTCTGTCAAAGATATGACAAAACCCTCATTAAATGGGCCTCTCATTGACCGATTACTGGTTGTTTGGCGAGTTACGAGTACCCCTACAATCGTTATGTTACTTCATTTTCTATATATCTACTCCACCATCCTAGTTACTTAAATTGTTTCTGTCCATACAAATCTTGTCATATATGTGTATATTATACATTGTACATTATATTATAAGTGTTTTCTTATATCTGTCTCTTTACCTTGGTGTCAATAATTTTATTTATGTATTTATTTAAAGCGGTTTGCAGAATTATTACACATTACTATATATATTACTTTACTGGTTATATATATATATATATATAACCACCACGAAGACTTTTATCGTACCCCCCCCCCCCCCCCCCCCCCCCACCCCCCCCCCTGTAATGTATGTTGGCCGACAGTATGTTGATGGCGTTCGTATACTTTCCAACGTGCTGTTATCTGTGGCTCTCATAGACAACTGCATTTACTCCGTACTCTAGACAGGTTCTTGACAAACGTCGCAATGAGAGCATTTTGATAATCGCTATTTTGGCGCTGATAGCTGTAGTTTGGCAGTAGTGAGCGTCCATGGAACTAACGTATTTGTACAAGGAGATGAAACAACGTCAATTTTAGTTCCATGGACGCTCGGTGGGGCGCTTTGAATCAACACAAACGAAAGTACCTACGGCACAGCAAATCCTTAAGAGATCAGTGGTGGCTCTGTAGTTGTTTGGTAGTCAGTTGTTAGTCCTGTGGACTGAATTAGTGCCACTTTTCAGTGGTAATAGTCCGGTTGGTACAAAGCATCGAAATATCAATACCCTTTAGTAACAATAGTTCGGTTAGTAATGTAAAGAAAACGATAAAAAAAACTTATATATAATAGAATGCACATATAAAGAGATCGACTTTTTATAATTATGTATCAGTACAACTATCACCACAAGTTAATTGAGCATCTCTAATAATATCACTTTCAGTATATTTCTTACTTCTTATCGGCAATGTCTTCTTCTAAATCTTGTGTACTTATCGACTTGGAAGATGGCAGAAGTATTGTCATCTTTCGGTACGTTAACTCTAATGGTCGATATAATATGCACAGAAGTCTGAAGATTATTCTTCTGTATCAAATGAATGGTGTATTCAATTTCAGAAAAAGAGAGTTTCCTTCGCATCGGCTCACTCAACGTTCGCGTAAAGAAAACCACCGAAGCATTTAGCAATTTTCTCGGGGTGGGTGCCACAAGATCTTCCGCTTATATACCTAAGTCGGCTCGCGATAGAGGAGACAGGCGATCAGATGACTACGACCTACATAAGAGCTGGGGCTCAGCCGATAATATACAAGTGAGCAATAGAGATGAATCCAATCTGTAGCATGCACCCTCACTTCTGCTGGTTTGTTCGCGGTATTAGTTGCATTAATTTTACGGCACAACAAACTCTAAACTTTAATCAGAAACAACATAGTCAAATGGCTTAAGATTATCTATTTTGCTATTCATTCACGGGCCTCACCGCACATACGACGTCTCCTCAACTCGAATGTATAAGATAGGAAAAAAAACTGGTATAAGGTGGATGCATCAATACTTCCCCGTTCATCTCAATTACCTCTTGCGGAGTGGCTAATGATGTGTGTTGTCTGGCGTTTATCACGACTAAAGCCCACGCTCTTTCTGTTTATGAACCCAGGCCGTTTGGTCTCAAGTGCTTCCTAATCAAGTTCTCTCTCTCACCTCAACATCTCATCTGCTGAGGGCTGTAAAAGTCAGAATCATGGGTTTTGCTCGGCGTTTTAAGCCATAATTAACGACACCCAGAAGAATAAGTATAAACTCGAGTGTAGAACGGAATCTTATTTGACCGAGCCCCAAATGCCGCCTTATAAATAGTATTTTCCCCTTCAGCTCGTAACGTCCCGCTGTCGTCCACGCGTGCTGCCAGGGCCTGTAGTTTCGAAATAGAGATTGTTTTACAACCGAAATCGGTCGCAAAGTCCTAACAATTCTATATTTTTTACTCTATAGTACAGATACAATCGATAGCTTCTGACATTGACTGTCAAAGCTAAAATTGACATCGTTATCTGTACTATGAAAATCGTTAGCTTTGACAGTTAATGTCAGAGGCTATCGATTATCATCGATATCTGTACTGTAGCGACTAGAAAAATCGCAATTATCGGACTTGCCGACCGATTTCGGTTGTAAAACAAAAGCTACCTATATCGAGACTGCAGGCCCTGGGCTGTTAGCCGCTAAATATTTATTGCGTTATATACGTGTATGTTAAGTTACCTACAAAAAGTATTTAAACTTTCCTTTATGTACCTACCAGTTATATACAAGTTTAATATGTTCTACAAGAACAATAAGATATAATAAGAAATTAATTATTACATACTTAAGCAGGCTTAATAATATTAGTCCACCGCTTCTCATCCCGCGGGTGCTGTGAGAACCAGCAAAGAGATATAAGGAAATGGACCAAGTTAAACCAAGCCCCAAGTGGCAGTCTATTATCGTGGATTTGAACGAGTCTGGAGCGCGATTTTCCATTCTACAGTCTTATTACTTATTCGTTTGCTATACCTGTCCCAAACCCAGCATTCACACAAAATCACATTGTTTGGCTATAAGCCAGGTTTCGCCACTGTCTATGGGGCTTGTCCGTGCTTTGACCACGATCTTTTTCACACGTTCTTGATATGCGTCGAGATCCACTTCTCGTCTCCCGTGATTACTATTATCAAAAATGGTTCGGTTCAGTTGTATATCGTTTTAATAGAGAATCGCAAATGAAAACACATTTCATGAGTTAATGTGTGACAGTGTGAGGCCCTCGGGCGGCTTGATAAATTCTGACACCAGAGGCCAGCATTACCTCATACGACAAACAAACTGTCCTTATGTGGGTGTGGACCCTAATATATCCAGACATTTCCAAATGAGTTAAACTCGTTTTCTGATCAATACCCAGTTTTTCAGCAATATCGTAGCTACTCATGTATCGATCTTGCTCTATTTTTCTACAGTTGGCATCGACTTAATCTATTATTTTAAAGAGCCTTTACTACTGCAACTCGTAATAGTGGTAAATCTTGTACCACTATTACGAGTTGCAGTAGTAAACGCTCTTGACGTTACAACTCAAGTAAAAGTATCTACGCGACTGGCCGGTAAGACAATACAGTGGGTAGAGTCCGACTTACGAAAGAAGTCTCACAGACGCGGCTCTAGTTTCCTTGTAAAAGCGAAAAACGTTTAAGCGTTCAACGTTAGTTCCTCTTATCGCCACTACTTCTTTCGTGAGACGGATTCTCAGTTTGCATGTTTTTGGTATGGGTCACTATTTCGACAATGGCTAACGTCAGTTAACGCTGCTACAGTAGTTATGTCACTCACTGCCATTTATCATCGTGAGTGAGTGGGGCTGGGTTACATTATTACAATTTTCGTAGGGAATGCTAACTTTTTGTAAAATAAAATATAGACATGAGAGATGAGATGAGAGAGAGACAGAGAGAACATGGGTATGTTACTCGTTGATAATGTAGATAGCTTTATATAGGTGAAATAATGTTTAAAATCGTAGTATTTTTTGAGTTTACCCATTATATTTTTGTCACTATAATCGTATTTTACTTTATTTAAACAGATTAGATTTTTTGTTTTTGACAAACATTCAAACAAACAAAAAAAAAACAAATCTGTTTACTCTAAAATGGAAAACACAATCGCTTGCTCGATGAAGGCTCTTACAACGCCATCTAGCTGGATTAGGGTGAACCAACATGACAATGGGTTTGCTAGCCGCTGTATTATCTCTGTCTTTTTCATATATTTAGAAACAGACAAATGCTAAAAAGGCGCCAGCATGACGGCGTAATATCTACAGTCCTCGCGTATTGTCTATTTCTATTGAAGTATAGTTAGCCAAACTCTTAATAGAGCTAAAGATTTATAGTGACAAATAGTTCCGCTAGTTGCGCTGCGCTGGATTTCATACAAAAATGTTACGATACTCGATAGCGAGTACAGATTTGAGCGTTTGATTGAACACATAATAGAGGTAAAGGACGACTAGAGCAAAGCTGAATCGCTTGCGTTTAATTTCTTTGATTGAAAACGCTTGAACAAACTTTGAACCAACCTTTACTGACACTGGAATAGGTCTGTAAAATTCTCAACAGGGGAGTAATAAGGGACCTGGAATTTGTATTTACATGATTGTTCTCAGTGACCGCGGAAGTACTCCATGATAGGAGGGGGGGGGGGGGGGGGGGGAGGGGCGGATTTATTTGATTACCAGGAGCTTACCCCGCTCCCTCGCCTCCCCCCAGGATTATGGGACAACCTTATCAAATTATTGTCATCGGTCCTCGATAAGTATGCAAAGTTTAAATTCAATCTGAAGTTTTGAAGTGGGTATAAAACACGTTCAAAAATTCCGTTACAAACAAACATAAATGCAGATGAAACTAAGTGTGATAAAAAGTATTCTTATGCTCTGCTCTCTCCGGCAATTTTTCTTACGTACACGCGCTTTTTCATTTAAGAAAAAACAAAGCTTTGTGAAGAATAGCACAGAGAAATCTTCTTTAACAGGTAGTATAATTGGAGTGGGCGCGGCATCCCCGTTTGATTTTAGGGGGGCATTTGGCCCCCTCTGCACCCCACTTCCGCGGTTCCTGATTGTTCCACTAACGTTTAACATCGTGAACTCTGAATCTGCGATGCCATTATTGACCTCACACAGAAGCGATAAAATACATTTGAAAGCTTCTTGTAGATATTGTCTTACAAGATATGTAGCTATGTCTTCTAACTTCGGTTTAATGCATGTGCTTGAACTTTAAACTAAATGGTTGCGGTGATATTGGCTTCTGATCTTGTCTTTACCAAGAATTTTCATTATTCCTGGAGCATATAACATTCGTAGAAATATAGACGCATCAATTTGCCGCGCTTGTAAGGATAACCGTGATGATACACCACTATGTATTATCACAAAACGAATTTTAGTAGACGCATGGGTATGGGCTAGCTTAGTATAGAAAGTGAAAGGGATTTAGATTATCAGCGTGTTGATCATCAGATGTGCCCATAATACACGTGTAATTCCAGAAGGAGGATAAATTGATGCCACCGCCTATGAGCAGTAAAGTGAGGAGAAGGGGAAATAGCGGTCGGCGAGGCATAGACGCAGCCCATAGCAGGAGTACACCATCTACTCCAGACCAGGTGAACTTAAAAAATATGAAACAAAGATAAAAAAAAAAGTTCGTACCGTATTATTAGTAAAAAATAAAGTGACTATCTGACTTCCAGTTTCTGACAAGGAGCTGCTATTTTAATCCATTCAGTTTCTAGTTTGGAATAAGGAGGTCGTTAGATTGTAATAAGGATAGGGTGCATGCACACTAAGTAGTATGAATCAGGTGATTTAAATATTGGCATTATACTATGAATAAAGACTTACAATAAAATAAATCAATAAATTAAAGAAACAAAATTGAGAGAATGAGTTTTTTGGTAATCTCTACTCTAACGGGCGTAATTTCCTAATCACCGGTAAATTCGCGTATATCCTATATTAGGTATACCCTTTAGAAACGCCGATGATATCGCGAACCTGACAGATCGGGTATATAGTTAGATTTCGAGTATGTTTAGTAGTAGCTGTAGGATCTGGCCCAAATCGAGATGTGAAATTAAACTGAATGTTAAACTGTTTAAAATGTAAGGATGTTAATTAGGTTAATACTAAGTTGAATCATTCGCAATTTAGTATTAACATAATTATCTATCATAATTAATATCCTTGTATATAATAATAAAATAATGATTACTCGTATGAGATGCGATCATGAAGAGACCTCGGTGCATGCTCGTGGTCAGCTAAATATGTAGCTTGTTAGGAAATGAAGGCACAGATTGTTTCCTGACTCATATACATTCGTGATGTTTTGGATCTGCGTAGCTTGCACAATATACGGATTACCCGTACAGTATAGTAGGAACCAATCTTTATGGCGGCTATGAAGCGCGCTGCGAATGTGACTTCGCGCTGGTACACTAAGGTTCGCAAATATTAGATATTTTTTTACTACATACTTGTAGAACATGCTAATTTTTTAATTAAATTCTTGTATATTTGTTCCATAATTCTGGTGTAAAAAAGTGTTTCTTTAACGGGTGGTCTTATCGCTAAAAGCGATCTCTTCCAGACAAACTTTGGATGGACAGAAATTACAAATTAAAAAAGGACGGTGGTGCAAAAGCAAAACAATACAATAAATCATGCAAAATAAAAATGAATATATCTACATACATATTTAAAAAACTACATAAACCATACTTACTTACATGTCACATGCAAATAATGTAATGATTGAAAAAAATATTTGTGTTAAGTACATACAAATAATGGAATGATAAAAAAATGTTATACCTATAGCTATGTTTCTAGTAGCTAAATTAGCGTCGACACTTAACGCTTTAACCTATTCATTATTTTTTTAAATTATGTTAACATACGTCAACACAATAATATTAATATCGGAATATATGCTGATATCGTGTTGGTGGATTGTATTGGTTGGTAACAAACAACATTAAAATAACTAACTAGACTGTACTTGAACAGAATCGCATGCATGTGTGCAGCGTACGGATTCAGCGTGCACACAAGCATAAAAGCAGCGGACGCGCGCGGGATGCGGTGGGCTAGCGGGAGGGTGTGCCCCGGCATCTCACCTCTCGAAAGCCCGCTTACACCTAAAATTAGCTCTTGCGGAGCGCCTTGCGCCTAACTTCTCAGCCGCAATGAAGATTGGTTCCTACTCTAACAAAGGCAGGCCTCACTATACCCTTACCTTACCCTATACCCTGACTGATCGAAACCAGGTATATATTGTAGTATTGTAGTTATTTATAGAAAAAGTAGCCCCAAGTATACACTATCTCGAGGCGTTCGACCGAAATCGTGTATAATAAGTTAATTAAAAAAACATTAAAAAAAGCTTTTATACAGTAGGCATGTCACGGTGAAACTTACAACGAGCTATCACAATTAAATGCGTATATAACGTTTCGTGTCTGTGCTGTTAACCTTTGGCCAGTAACCTAGTCAGGACCCAACCCGAAAAGCAGCAACCATGTCATGGTAAAAATTCAAACTGGCTATCTTAATATAATGCGTACACAACATTTCGAATCTTTGCTATTAATCGTTGAGGACCTCGATGACCAAGTCAGAAGCCAACCCGGACTACTGCAATCATGTCATGGCGAAAATTCAAACCAGCTGCCATAATAGAATCTATACACAAAATTTCGTAACAGTGCTGTTGACCGTTGAAGAGTTATTTTATCTGGAGCTGTTCCTGGATGTCGATTCAGGTCATGCTTACCATAAAAGTGCATTGTCATCGAAACTGAACCAACATGGAAAAAATCAACTCCGTAGAATAGGAGGAAGTGGTTCTAATTCAGCTTGAAGATTTGACATAAACATACATACATATAAACATTACAAGTTAAATTATAAAAGCTTTTAAAAAACAGTCCCAAATACGAGTATAATCTGTCGCGTTCGGCTGAAATCGTGTATAGTAAGTTAAATAAAAAAACATTAAAAAAAAAACTTTTATGCAGTACCTAGCCATGTCATGGAGAAACTTAGAACGGGCTATCACAATTAAATGCATAAACAACGTTTCGTGTCTGTGTTGCTAACCGTTGACCAGTTCCCTAGTCAGGATCCAACCCTAGAGTGTAGCAACCATGTCATGGTAAAACTTAAAACCGGCTATCAAAATGAAATACGTAAACAAAATGTCGAATCTGTTGAAGAGTTTATCTGGAGCTAATCCTGAATGTCGATTCAGATCGTGCTTACCATAAAAAAGCATTGTCATCGGAATAGAACCAACAAAAAAAACAGCTCCGTAGGATAAGATAAACTGTTTCTAATTCAGATTGCAAGATTTGACCTAAAAAATATACGTACATACATTGCAAGTTAAATAAAGCTTTTATAAAGGAGTTACTTTGCAAAAGTTACATCTATTAATTAAAGCACTAACATGTTACATTACCTACACTTTTCTTTCTGTTACACATTGATTTACGCCCTATGTTGTACTTATCATTTGTTGGTTAACGTAGTTTAGCCCAGAAAATCATATATAAGAATATTATTTGCAAGAAACGAAACTCAAGGAAAACACCAGTAGAGCCTACATTAATCAGCTGCCTGCTGTTCCTTTGGCAAAAACTAAAAATTTAATACAAGCCGGTTGTCCCTCCAGAACCTAGAACGTCCGCTAGAAATTCCAATTCCAAAAAGCGTGTAGCCGTAAAAGAAAACACAGCCTAAATCAAAATATCGCCAACAATGTGCAATTTAATTTTGTTGTGTGAAGTTGTGCGTCGTATAAATGTTTTTTTTTTCTTTTCTTTTAAAGCAATATAACTACATAATAGCAAATATAGTTATTATAAGATAATAGTTCACTCGCAAAAAAGACAATAAAGGCGAATGCGTGTGCTGTCAGTGACGACTTAAACGCTACTGAAACGTATTATATGTATACTGTTGGGGTTTTTCATGAGCTCAAAGTTACTCAGAGATTTATGAAGAGCTATGGATTGGCCTATTCGTGAAAAAAAACCGAAATGAAATGAGTAAATCTACAAATGAACTTAAGTTTTCGACATAGCTTTCAGCAATTAGAAATATTCAGTTGGAGTGACAATGAGCGTCTGAAAGGTATTCGTAAGGCGCCAGCAACAATTCGTTGTGTTGTGATATGGCTTTGATTGAACCAAACCTTATGTGGAAATGATTGGGTCCTCATCATCTGAGGAATGTAGAGTTTCATTTCCAGTATTAAGGTATTATTTATTACTTAGTTATCCTTGACCACTGATATTGCATTTAGTTATCATTGACCACTGAGACAGTGCAAGATTCAAGACTTTTAATAAGCTGGGTAATATATTATGTACTATGTAGAAGCTGCTCGCACTCTTGATTTGATATGAGCGGAGCACCGTCGCGTGATATGATAATAATAAATAATAGTTTAAAAAAAAACTAAAAGAACACGCTTTATATAGAAAACCAAACTAAAAAATAGAAAATAAATTTTAATAGTGTAAATAAGAAAAAAATGTTTTATATAAAAAAAAAAATTTTTTTTTTAATATTGCATTGTCATCGGTCTTTGACAGATGTGCAAAATTTGAATGAAATCTGACCATTTAAAGTGGGTCAAAATAGCATCCAAAGGAGTCGGTTACAAACATACAAACATACAAGTGAAGCTAATATAAAGCGTATAAAAAGACGTTCTGGTGACGTTCTTGTCTTGTAGTACTGAAATGATACATTTAGCTTACGAAGCTAAATGTATCGTTATATTATGTATCATATCATTATATTAATACAATTGTACGGGAGAACCCGTACACCAATCTCATCCGATATTAAAAGTGACAATAATGCATAGTCATAGACCTAGGCTCCGCACCAATTACTTTTCTAAGTTATTTGCGGTTTTCCATCGCTCCGTACTTCGGAGGGCACGTTAAGCTGTCGGTCCAGGCAGTTATTGATTAATAGCAAACTTTAAGCCATCTCACAGGCCCTCGAGCGGCCTGACACCAGAGGCCAGCACTACCTCATACTACTAACAAACAATAGTCTACATTATTGAGATAATCCATAGACTCAAATGTTACTCAAGTAGTCAGTCTGACGACATGTTATATGTTATAATCAATGTCTCTGCGAGCTATATATGGCCTACCCATTGCCACTTCAACTTGCAAATTCTGAGAGCTATTTCGATAACCTTGGTTTTTCTACGCATTTGACATGATGTTCGTCTTACCCATGTTAATTTTAAGACCCACCTGTTGAGAAAAAATATGTTTCTCAACCACAATATGTTTCTCATCGTCATTGATGTTGATACCATATCCGTTCCAGTGCAGAAGCTTGAATATATCTTCAAGTGCAGAGGTGAATAGTTTCGGAGAAATAACGTCTCCCTGTCTCATCCCTTTTTGCAACTGGATAGAATTTGTGCTCCGATCCTGAAGACGGACAGTCATGTTGGCCTTGCTGTACAAACACTTCAACACTTCGATATACCGGTAGTCAATCTGGCACCGCTGTAATGACTGTAACACTGCCCAGGTCTCGACTGAATCAAAAGCTTTCTCGTAGTCCACAAACACATAGACATAGTGGCCGATTATACTCTTCGGTTTTCTGTATAATCTGCCCAAGCGTATGGATGTGGTCTTCGGTGCTAAAGCCCTTCCGGAATCCAGCTTGTCCGGGAGGCTGAAAGTCGTGGAACCTACGAGCCAGACGGTTTGTAAATACTCTCGAAAAGAGCTTATAGACGTGGCTCAGCAGTGAAATGGGCCTATAATTCTTCAAGAAAATGTTATCACCTTTCTTGAAGAACAACACCATTTCGCTCCTGTGCCACGCCTCTGGCGTAGTACCGTCGAGGATGACTGAGTTAAACAGCCTCTGAAGGTTTTTAAGTACCGGTGTTCCACCCGCTTTCAGTAACTCTGTCGTTATTCCGTCCTCCCCTGGTGCCTTGTTGCTCTTAAGCTGTTTGACAGCTATTCTGATCTCGTATAGGCTGACGTCCGGGATATCTTCGGGAATAATGTCGGGTCAAACGGGCTCTTGATTCGCTATTCGTGCTAGGAGGTGTATAATTGTCCATAAAACTTCTCGAGCTAACTCAAAATCTCTGGCTGCGACGAAACGATGCTGCCACTGTAGGTTTTCAGCTTCGTCAACAGGCTTTGCCCAATAGACAGATCTCTTGCGAACACTTTGGAGCCCTTGTTCCGCTCAATTGCGTTCTTAATACGAGTAGTATTATAGGAACGCAAATCGTGTCGCATCGACTTGGAGATCTGTTTATTAAGCAAGCTATAACTCGACATATCCACTGAAGACTGCAGCCTCATCTGGCCTCGTTCTGCCATTAGTTTGAGTGTATGCTCAGAGAGTTTGTGTTCTATTTTTGCGGTGGGTCTTAAATAACTCCGACCCGACGCGTGAACAATTTCCACCAGTCCGTTGTTTAGTTCAACCACTATATCGCATTCGGTAAGGATTTGGAAGCTATTTTGGAGTTGCAACTGAAAGCTCTCGGGGTTTTGGATTTGGGCAGGACTTGGGCGAAGAGTAGATGCCATCCCACGAGACCTCTCCAGCTTTACATTGATATTCAATGAGCCTCTTACCATGCGGTGAACACTGCCGGTCTTAACCCTGTTAATCACAGAGACATAATTAAATATATGCCGATTGGTCGTCAAAATGAAATCTATATCGTGCTTATGACCGCCGGAACCACGTCCATTTCCTGGAGGGGCGCTTCTTGAAAAAGGAGTTCATCATAAAGAGTTCCTCCTTCTCCATGAAGTGGGCCAATAGTTGATATCTTTAGTTCCGCTGCCAAATCCAAAATGCCCCACTCTCAGTTCATCGCATTCCTCATGGCCAGCCGTGCGTTGAAGTCCCCCATCACCACTGTGAAGTGTGTTTTCGGGGCATGTATGGCATTAGAAATGTCGTCATACATAGCCTCCACTTCATCGTCCGGGCGTTTCGAGTGTGGGGCGTAAACATGTATTGTATGACCTTCAACGAATACCGTTCGGTAATTCTGAGCATAAGGTATGCCACCCTGCTCGAAACGAGGTACTTGTGGACGAGAAACCCGATACCGTGTTGGGACTGCTGGTCGCCCTCTCGGCCAAAAATTTGTATCACGGACAGGACTCGAACCTGCACCATCTGTGCCTCTGCGCTGCACATGCCTTTAACCAATTCGGTTCAGGTACTGTACCCCTACAACGGTATCCAAAAATGTTCTCACTAAGCAGGCGTTAATGCTAAAACCTTAAAAACGATAATATAATATTAACAAGCGTTTGATTTTTGTATATATCTTATGAGAATTCAGTAGATCCATTCAAAAGGGCAAACTTTAATGCTCTTAAAAACTTGTGACTGATACATAAATAAGTATAATTAAATTTATGAATTTAATAACTTTATTTACTTTTTGTTTCATTTTCACTTTTTATATTTCAAGTTTTTTTTTTCACTTCACTTTTTTACGTTTTTACGTGTGTTTTTTTTATGAACTTTTTTGCTTTGTCATCGCTTTGTGAGGTACCCTGGAAGTTTCAGCCGGGAAGTGCTCGAAATTTGAATTGCAAGATTCCAGGACACAAATACATAGATACATATAATACGCGTACAAGTGAAGTTAAATAAAAGATTTTAAAAATACTTTTTTTTTTTAAATTAATGGTTAGATGTTTTTTAACAAGAGTACCTAAGCAACATTTTATTTAAACAAGTATTTTATTCACAGCCTCGGGCCCAAATCGGCGTCAGAGAAGAAAGTGATTCCGACTCAGATACTGCGGCCGGTTTCCACTCCGAGTGGCGTGCTTCACATTGTACCTAATTTTAAGACAAGCTTAAAATATATTCACAATTATTAATTTTAAGTAGAGCACAATCATATTATTTTATTGTTATATTTACAAATAAAGACTTGAGTCTTGTTGTATTAACAACCAGCATTTGAAGTTTTATAGTATGCAGTCTTTGGCGCGTGCAGCATTGAGGCAAAGAGACTTCCAGGGCAATATAGCATCGGTAGGACAGTAAATCTCAGCAGAATAAGTTTTAAGAATTTTCTTGGTTTGATATACTGTGTACTGACTAAACGAAAGCCCGAAGAGCTTCACTAGCAAAATTATGTCTTACTCCGATGCGATCTAATATGATAAAATATTTAATTACTCACCAATGACATATTTTTAACGCATGTAAGTAATGAACATGATCTCTAAATATTTTTTTCTTTCCAATTTTTGTATTAATACAAACTAACATGAACTTCTTATTGGTGAACGCGCATTATCTGGAGGCGAACGTGTCGAAGGAGCCCATTTTTAGAGTTAGGTATTTGTATGAAAATGCTATGAAACCCATGTGTGACCACATAGATCGAGCACCTTTCCGAACCGAACGCGGCGAATCTCTAGTAGAATTATTTACAACACCGAGTATTTAACGTGAAGAGAAACAAAATAAAGTTGATTAAGTACAACTTATTTAGCTTTTTCTTGTTTTTGTTCACATAAGGAAATTATTGCTTACCTGCTTAGAAAACCATCCGTGATATACAAATAGATGGACAGAAAAACAGATATAAACAAACATGACTAAACTATTAGGGTTCCAAATTTTATCAAAAACCCTAAATATCAACCGTGGCCATTGACTCTCCTAATAAAGTTGGGTTCCGTTTTGTTCAATAAAATTAGCACTAAATATTTGAGGATCTCTAACATAGGTATAGCATTTTTTATGTCATGCAACCGCCCGTGATTTCGAGTTAACAACTGATCGCATTTTGTCTGCAATACGATTCTTCCGATGCGTTCGATTCGTCCGATTCGGCGACGATAGGTGCGCGAGGCTGTAAGAAACTTCGGTGCGTTCATCTTCATCAGTATTTTTACTATAAGTAACGAAAATTTATTGAAAAAAGTATGTAAGTTACTGTGTAATTATAAGTATGGAACAAATAAAACTTTATAAGATTTGTTTAAATGTAGTTTGTTATGATTATTATTATTGAGAAATAAATTGTGATTATATTTAATAAGCTTTTGTTTTATTTTTAGAGCGTTCATCTTAAACTCTTATCTGGATACAAGAGCAACATCTCGTTGTGTAATTCTATTAAGGCCTATGTTCAGCTGTGGAAATCTTCCCGCTGATGATAAGGATGATGATCTAGGAATTAGGTATGTACCGTACCTTCTACCTATTATAAGTTAATGTTTTGTGGTTTGAACACCTAATAACACTAGTGTAAGTTTTTTTTATTACGGTCTATGCAATCGTTTGACCATTATCTCACCTGATGGAAAGCGATGATGTGGTCGAAGGTGTAGCACGCTTGCCTAGTAAATACCTATACATTCTTGACTTGAACACACCTGGGTTATATTTTATCGGAAGCACTGACGAGGGCAGGGCATTCCACTCCTTTGAAGTTCTTATAATAAATGAAGAAGCTTAACGCTTCGTTCTTGTGCGAGGTATTTCTACCTTAAAAGGATGGCGCTTTGCCAATCGTCTAGTCGTACGGTGATGGAAATGTGACAGGGGAATCAGATTGTGCAGTTCTTGTGCACACTCCATAGTGCAATCTGTAGAATACCGACAGGCTTGCTACCTCACGTCGATGCGCCAGACTTTGAAGCTTACTCTTTACCAGAGTGTCATAGCACGTCTCTTAATTGAATCCAAAGCCTTGAGCTGATACTTGGCAGAACCGTCCCAGAGGTGGCAGCAGTACTCCATACAAGATCGGACCTGTGCTTGTTAAAGATTCAAAAGGTGTCCCGGCGTGTAGTACCGCCTAACATTAGACAAAATACCAAGTTGTCGTAAGGAAGAATGAATTTGGGCAGGTGGTGGAACCGTAGTGGCCAAGATCTGCATATATGTTCCTCCACATGCGGCACACCTAACTTAACACAAACTACTGGGTTGTGCTATCGTACCCTAAATACCTATCCCATTAAGTATATCGGTGAGTTCCCAACGAGTCACACCAAGGGGTCTAGTACGAGTTTTATAGTTTTCGAAAACGAAATGTAGTTTCGTTTAGTTCCATACATATACTGGCAGCGCCGCTAACGGAAACTTGCAGGAAATGCAGTAAATGTATGGAACTAAACGAAACTCCATTTCGTTTTTGGAAACTATAAAATCTCGTACTAGGGGAACAGATCCTGTGACAGTGTGACTCGTTGGGTTTTTTTTCCCATCGAGTCCACTGTTACTAGTTACTACTTTTTTTTTCCATGGATCCTTCCTCTGCAACTGTCCTATATAGTCAACATAAATTAATAGCAGCTTATGAAATATTTCATAAGCTGCTATTAATTTATGTTGACTATTAACAATGATAATTTATTAAGAACTACGTAGCTTTTGTAACAGAACAACGTTTCACTTTTATATATTGTTGTGGATGATGTGTCTGCATGTACCTACTCGTATAATTCTACTATTTGTATAACTGTGCACTTAGCTATAAAACTTAACCTTATTCTACATTAGCGACTCGCCCCGGCTTCGCACAGGTATAATTTAGAAAAAAAGACGTGAAAAATGTAGTTCTCGCCCACTTGACCTTCACTCCGCTTCTGGGGACGGCGGCGGCGGCTCGCTTCGCTCGCCGCCTCCCCCTCGCTACGTTCAGGTCTCGTATCATCGAGCAACTACCCAAAAGAGTTTTTTTTTTTATTACGGACTAGGCAATCGTTTGACCACGGTCTCACCTAATGGAAAGCAAGAAGTGATCTTAGATGAATTGTTAGTCCGTCGCATTGTCCGTGTCCACATGTAAATGCTTTTGCACTTACAAATATCAGAGCAATTTTCGTAGGGATCTCTAATTTATTGATTAATAAAATATAGCCCGTGTTATTCGCTGATAATTTAGCTTTCTTTCAGTGAAATCATTTTTTAATCGGTTATTTATTTTTTGAGTTTATCCATTACACACAAACAAATTTACAAAAATCAAATCTTTTCCTCTTTATAATATACCTAAGTATAGATTACGAACCAAATAGCAATATTGATAACATTTGCACATATATCACGTCCTATTATAAACTCCGGAAATCACTGCGTGGCCATGCGAATACCCAATCAAAACGTTTTATTTCTAGACGGAAATTGGCGGAATGGATTTCGAACAAACCATATGCCATTTTGCTACTCTTCTGGTAGCGACTGGATGAAGAGAGCCGAAGATCGGGCTCATTGGCGTTCACAAGGAGAGGCCTACGTCCAGCAGTGGACGAATACGGGCTGATGATGATGATGTACCTACTCTTCTGGGTAGTTGCTCGAAGGCTCGTATTATCCATATCCATAATAACAAAAATCTCAGAAACGGCTGTACCTATTTTGACGGGACTTTCACTGGCAGATAGCTAATGTTATAAAGAATAATTAAGGCTACTTTTATTTTTGAAAGCAATTAGGGCTCCACGCAAAAAATAATTTGAATACAAAATAAAGAAGTCTATTTTGGCAAAACCGCGGGCACATCATATATATATATAAAACTTCCGTGAAAAATAATCTAACTGATGGTGAAAACCGCATCAAAATCTGTTGCGTAGTTTAAAAGATTAAGCGTTACAGAAAGACGGCGCAGGGGGAAAGCGAAAATTAACCATCGCCTTATCTCCGAACTACAATTTTGATAAATACTGAAAATAGTACATAACATCTTAGACGAGTAGATTACAGGAAAAGCTATAGGATGTGTAGCTTCACCCGAAGCGGAGTGAAGGTCGAGTGTGCGAAACTTCACATTTTTCACCTCGTTTTTTCGCTAGTAATTTATTAATGTACTAGCTGTGCCCGCGGCATTGCCCGCGTGGTCATTTCATTTAAAAGTAGCCCACACGTATTATTCCAGGACCAAAAGTACCTACAAAGTACAATATTATACTATTTTTTTACAAAATTCGTTGAGCTGTCAAATAATTTTTTATCGATTGCTCGGCATCTAATCATCGGAACAAAGCTAGCGCGCACAGCCTTGCGTTTTATAACGCATATTCTGTGAAGTACGGAGTGTCATAGAAGTGCACGTATTGCGATGAAATAAACGCATATAATAGGTACAATATGAAATAAACGCTAGAATAAACGCACCGCGTTCCACCGCAAGGCAGTGCGTGCAAGGCCTACGATACCAAGTACCCCAGTTTTTAAATAAAACCTGGTAAGGCGTTGTAGTGCGACGGGCGGTAAGGTAACGAATGACGTGCAGAGTGCAGATGAAGCGAAGAAAATACGTTGTTCGTATAAGTTACTTATATTCAGAATAGGTTGATCTGTATGTATATATATAGATATGTGCAGAGTAATTTGATATCAACCGGACAGTAGGCAATTCAACAGACAATTTCCATTCGCAAGGACTTGAGAGCTGGAGGTTGAGCTGAGGCAAAGGGCTGAAGCTAGTGTGAGCCGAATTCGAAAAGTTTACAGAATTGAATTTAGCGGTACGCTTAGTTGCAGTGAATGAAATGCTTGCGTGTTTTAAGGCAATCAGCGCCATCTACTTAAATTGGAGGCAGATTATGCGCTGGAGTTGTTGATGCTGGTAAATTATGTAGTGTTACAACCTTAATTATATTATTTGTACAGTATTTTTTGTTCTTATTGCTTTATTTTATTAGTACAGATACTACGCTCTCTAGTGTAGAGATCCCACACTAAAAATACCTCAGCTTTCATGCATAAAAAACTGCACCTAAATCGGACCATTCGTTTGGAAGTTACGATTATCACCCCTTTTTCTCACCTCCCCTTCCCCTCCCGATATAGCTAAGAATCATCTCAATCACATTAGCATCCAACAAAAAAACAAAAAACACACGCGCACACACGCACTCAAACATATACAGTGATACACATCCTTAACTTATAACACCCGTCTCTTTGTTCGGGGGTTAAATAATGTAAAAATAACGCATATGATATGTAAATGCTTTTAATTATGGAGCAAAAAAATTCTAGAAGCGCGTGGTTTCGATCCACGGACGTCTGGATTACAATTCCACGCATTTTACCGCTTGGCTTTTCGTTACGTGAAGGAAACAACGAAATTTGGTACCGTTCTTTAAACGGATGTTTATTACTTTAATTTGACATAAACTTTGGACCCTTATCCCTTAAAAATCCTTTATTCTTTCGGGAGTAAAATCTAAATTTTAACAGATAATATAAACTTTGACTATGCCCAGTTACATCAAAATCCGTCCAGTAGTTTCAGCGTGATACGTGTTCTTTTAAATAACTTTCAACCCTCATACTGCGGGAACCCTTTATTTTTTCGATTGATTTGATTGTGCCAAGTTGTATCAAAATCCGTCTGGTAGTTTCAGCGCGATGAGTGTTCAAAGAGACAGACAGACAGACAGATAAAGAATTAAAAAATAACCTTTTAGCACTCCATATAGATTTTGAAGTTTATGACAATTAAAATTTTCAAAAAATATTTAATGTACAGATTTAGCCCAGTTACAGTTTTATTATAGTACTCGTATAATATAGATTAGTGTAATGATGACATCTACTCTTCGCCCAAGTCCTGCCCAAATCCAAAACCCCGAGAGCTTTCAGTTGGAGTTCTCAAATCGCTTTAAAATCCTTACCGAATGCGATACAGTGGGCGAACTAAATAACGGGCTGCTGGAAATTGACCACGCGGTCGGGTCAATTCTTTAAGACCCCCCGCAAAAAAAGAACACAGAAACTCTGAGCGTACACTCAAACTTATGGCAGAACGAGGCGAAATGAGGCTGCAGTCTTCAGTGGATATGTCGAGTTACAGCTTGCTTAATAAACAGATCTCCAAGTCAATGCGACGATTTGCGTTCCTATAATACTACTTGTATTAAGAACGCAATAGACCGGAACAAGGGCTCCAAAGTGTTTGCAAGAGATCTGTCTATTGGGTAAAGCCTGTTGACGAAGCTGAAAACCGACAGGTGCAGCATCGTTTCGTCGAAACCAGAGATTTTAAGTGAGCTCTAGAAGTTCTATGGACAATTATACACCTCATCGTGTAGTCCTCCTAGCAGGACTAGCGATGAAAGAGCCCGTTTGACCCGAAATTATATCGAAGATATCCCGGACGTCAGCCTATACGAGATCAGAATGGCTCTCAGACAGCTTAAGAGCAACAAGGCACCAGGGGAGGACGGAATAACGACAGAGCTACTGAAAGCGGGTGGAACACCGCACTTAAAGTCCTTCAGAAGCTGTTTAACTCCGTCATCCTAGAGGGTACTTCGCCAGAGGCGTGGCACAAGAGCGTAGTGGTTTTGTTCTTTAAGAAAGGTGATAAAACCCTCTTGAAGAATTATAGGCCCATTTCGCTGCAGAGCAACGTCTACAAGCTGTTTTCGAGAGTAGTTACAAACCGTCTCGCTCGTAGGTTTGTCGACTTTCAGCCTCCCGAACAAGCTGGATGCCGGAATGGCTTTAACACCGTAGACCACATCCATACGCTCCGGCAAATTATACAGAAGACCGAAGAGTATAATCGGCCACTATGTCTAGCGTTTGTGGACTACGAGAAAGCCTTTGATTCAGTCGAGACCTGGGCAGTGCTTCAGTCATTACAGCGGTGCCAGATTGATTACCGGTACATCGAAGTGTTGAAGTGTTTGTACAGCAAGGCCACCATGACAGTTCGTCTTCAGGATCAGAGCACGAATTCTACCCAGCTGCAAAAATGGGCGAGACAGGGAGACGTTATTTCTCCGAAACTGTACACCTCTGTACTGGAAGATATATTCAAGCTTCTGAACTGGAACGGATTTGGTGTTAACATCAATGGCGAATACATCACTCACCTTCGATTTGCTGATGATGGCTGAAACCCTGGATGACCTAAGCACAACGCTCAGTGACCTCAATATAGTTTCCCTTTATTGGGTCTTAAAATTGAAACGAGGTGATCCGACATAGAACGAAATGTACCGAAATAGCTCATAGAATTTGCAAACTGAAGTGGCAATGAGCCGGTCACATAAATCAAAGAACTTCTTACTCTTGTGGTAGACGAGTTCTTGAGTGGGAGGGACCGTGCGTGACAAGTCCATCAATATCCGTGCCGTTGAATGTATTCTGCTGCCATAAAGACATTTCGGCTACCATAAGAAAAGCAGGCTTTTTGTCGCTCTGATAATATTTGCAGTGCTTGTAAAGCTTCTTTGGCTAAGCTGGGTTTTCCATCTATGGATTGGTAGTGGTAGCTACCGCTTTGATATAGTTGACAAATGGGGTAGACATGAAAGTAACTGTCTTCGCACATTTGTAACCAGGGCCCTAATTATACGCTATGACCATTGAGAATATTGAGATACGTAACGCGCCGCGTTAGGATATCTTCGTGGCATCGTTCGGCAATTGTCGTAACGACGCGAACCTTTTAATAGCTGGATAATTGTATTATACTTCGGGCTTTTTTTAATTTTACTCATTATATAAAGAAAAAAAGAAAGAAAATACATTTATTTATGACAACATACAATATCGAAAATCCGCTAAGTGCCGTATATAAATTTTAATCTCCAAGAACTTGATTTTTAATAGTGCTAAGACATCTTTCCGGTGGAGTGACGACCAGCGAAAAGCGGCTGAAAGAAAATGGATAAGAAGAGCTGAAGACCGAGCTCATTGGCGTGTATAAGGAGAGGCCTACGTCCAGCAGTGGACAAATATAGGCTGATGATAAGACATCTTTCAGTGTAATTTATCTATCGCTATTTCAAGCTCTTGGTACAGTCATGTGTAATATCGGTCGTGTAATATGTATGCCCTAAATTTATTTGATTTATATAATTTCGTATGATATAATTTTGTGTAGTTTAATAATAATCAAACACTCAGTTGGTATAATCTCACATGATATTACTTTACTTGATATAATCATACACATGATATATAATAAACATGATGTAACATTCATTTGAACTTACTATTAGGTACTTGCTATAATCATCGCTTGGCATACAATTCATATTAAATAACATTCACTTAAACAAAAATAATTTGGATCACGGACGAGATTCGAACTCGCATACTGTGCCTCAGCGCTGCACATGCCTTTACCAATTCGGCTACCGAGACCTATGCGTCGTCATCCAAATCTTTCCAATAGCTTTATATATATTTACGCTAAGCAGGCGTTAACTGCTATAAAAATCATAAAACACGTATGTATGTATAAAAATATAAACTTATAATGTTCATATGATTCTTAGCATTAACGCCTGCTTAGCGAGAACATATCTAACAAATATTATTATTTTCGTTCAGAAAATTATTAGATATTAAACTTATAGATGTTTTTTATATATCTATTTACTTTTTTGTTCCAAACTAAGTCTCCATCTCTGACCGCAATGTGTAATTACGAGTATATTGCTACGAGCTGGGGTTCGGATAAAATGAATATACGCCAATTAAACCAAAAATGTACATTTCGGAAAACCACATAAATAAATTAAACCAACAAATAACACTCAAACACTTTTTAACTCGATTGTACACGCTAATTATTTATCACTCAATTCACCTATAGCTGTGCAGCACTGAACCACTTAGATTGTTTCGTTCCGAATGCCAAGTCAAGTCAAGACTGTTCCAGGCAGCCGATGCGCGCCCTATTTATAACGCGACGGAGGATTCTCGAAGGTAAGTACTGGTATCTACTCGCAGTATATTACGCGGTAGGTTTAAGTGAACCATCAAAGGCGGCGCCAACTTTGATATTGCCGCGTCGCGCTGCGCCCGTAGGTACTTAAGGATGGCGCCGCCTTTGATGTTGCCGCGTCGCGCCGCGCCCTCATGTACTAATCTACTGCGCGCTTCAGAAACTTATCGTAGGTACCTACGCGCCACTGGTGTGTTCCAGGAGGGACCTTGCAAGTGTAGGCACTCGAGTATTGCGTCATCCAGCCACGGCTTCTTGAACATGCATGTAATTGCTTTCTAAGAATCGACCGGCGGACAATATATTATGTCAATTCCGGTCCATTCAAAGGTTGTCTGTAAGAAATTGCTAATAGCGATTAGGCCGTCTATTGTTAAACATTGGATTTTATGTACAAGTACTCTTATTTTGTTTTCTATATTGTGATGTGTACAATAAATACTTATTTAATTATATCAAAGAAAAACTTAAATTAAAGGAGGTGAATAAAACAAAAACAATAAGATTTTATGATACAGAAGGTGTTCAAGCGTGCCCGTGACATTGGATTGACGAGTGCGGTGGCGACCCAACGCAGCGACGTCATCCCGCCCAAACACTCAAGCCAGCGGAGCCGCGGGCAGATTGCTCCCGCCCTCCAGCCGGCAGCGACGCGTCCGCCCGGCAGGTCCGTCCGGAACGTCGTACTAGCACGCACTCGCGCAAACTTGTGCTCCTAATTACTTACCACTTCTCGATTTACCAATTACTCAGTGACACTATTCCTTAGTGACGTGGAAGTTTACGGACTTACAACTACGTCGAGGTCAGTACAAAAAATGTTGCTTTTTCGTAAGTAGTATATCCATACACATTCACAGGCACATTTTATTTATGTTCAATACCTAGTTTTTCAGTAATGTTCTGTGTTGAATAAATGTTGTTCTTTTTTCTTCTTCTTCCATATCAATAAAACATTAAAATTTGATACATGTTATTAAAAGTTCTTGCAGGGTAAATCTATCATAAAGTTACTCAGTATCGCATGATGCTTGCCAATACATCATATTTTGACAATTGTACTGCGTACAGTTCATTGCTTACTATCTGCTTTAACAGTCCCATTTTCATAGCTATAGGTACCTACCGATTGATACAATGTATATATATATATATATATATATACATTGTATCAATCGGTAGGTATCAAATTTTTGACTACCAATGCTTGCGTTTGGATTGCCAACCTACGTGAAGACAGAACGAATATAATTAGATGCTATGTAGGATGATATATATATCAAACGCAAGCATTGGTAGTCAAAAATTTGTTACACAATTTACTATAGGCACTAATAAAACCTACTACTACTACTACTACTACTACTACTTACTACAGGCACACACACAATATTGAAAACAACTGATTGCTAGTTAGAAAACAAACTCAGTAAGAAACTGCAGACGTTTTCTGAAAGATCTATGTGAATTTTAATTACCAACTTACCCAATAGCAATAGCGTAAAAGATATTCCCTGCTGAAAGATACCTACAACGAAATTGGGTAGTCGATTTACAATGAAAGGGTACATTCATAACGGCTATTTCTTTATTTAAATGTTTAATTCGTGTGTTTTATGTGAAAATCCCCATCCCCACTAATATAATAAAAGTTAAACGTTGTCCGTTTGTTTATTTGTTTGTTTGGGGCGTTTTAACGCCCAAACGGCTGAACCGATATTGATGACACTTTATACTAGGGTACTGTATCTACACAACAGAAACCAACACAGGGTTCTATATATCCCGGAAATGGAGAGTCGCCACTGGAAAACAGGAAAATGTAGATTACTTGCTTGCACACAACAACAGCTATGGTGAAGTTTTGTATACTGTACAATACAGATATCAACATAAAATATATTTATCCCGGAAAATGGAAAGTTCACACGGGAAATTGGGAATTTTTTTGAAGATACTCTCCATTAATCCCCATCGCCACTAATATATATAAGTGAAACGTTGTCTGTTTATTTGTTTGTTTGGGGCGCTTTCACGCGATAACGGCTGGACCGAATTTAATGAAATTTTCTATGTAGATGATGCTGTATACCATAGATACCAACGAAGGTTACTCTGTATCTATACCGGAAAATAGTACACGGGCAAAGCCGCGGGCACAGCTAGTAGATTATAAATTAACTTACACAATTTCATATTGTTAATTGCCACATAATAATCAATTTGGAAAACTTCTATTGGATTTATGACAAAATAAAATTACCATCATATCCGGCGGTTCTATATTCAAGGTTGTTTATCTATGATGTGATGTACCTACCTACATATGTAAAGTTAAAGGAATCTGATATTTAAACATGATAATAATATTTAGGTATAAACGCAACCCTCAAATGAATATTAAAACATGAAATGTTTATGACTCTACAATAATAGGGAGTTCCCTAACCTACCTACTAAAGGATAGGCCGTTCACAATAATTTGAAGCACATTAATATGCCATCTTGTGGTTGGATCTCCTAAAAGGCGCTTAATATTCTTGTCAAATACGGGTTAACGACAACTACTAGGATCGAATAATGGACTTTCAAGTTTTACCTTGCAAAATATAACCTTCGAGGACTCGTGTTTCAGAGTCCCGGATCTAATAACATATTCTAAATTATTTCATCATTAATTGCAGAAATCAGAGGAGAATATCTTATTGTATTATTCAAATTCAACTCAAAGGTCGTTCGTTTAAGAAAATAAAAATAAATTATTATAAAACAAAAAACCCGACTGCGAAAAAAAAAACTAAAAAGAACAGAAGCAAACAATCTTTAGATTTTTGATTTTGAAATATTATATATGTATATATTATATATTTATAATTCTTATATAATATTATATAAGAATCATATTTATAAGAATTAGTGAGAATGGTTTCTAACCAACTTTAAATCGTAATAGAGTTTAAATGGTAATTCGAAATGAAAAATAATTTGAGAAACCTAGAGATGATTTTTAAATACATATTCAATGATACCCCATTTGATATTTTTTGTCGACTTTCACTTTTTTCTTTTTCACTTTATGGCGTCTGGTTGTCGCCATATTGAATTTTAATTAATGTCATGTCATTAGTAGCACTCGCAAGATTAAGACAAAACGATGAACGTAAATAACTAACTTAAAAGCTAAAAAAACACGCCTGACCTGCCAAAAAGTACTTATGCCAATCAATTATATACCGTACAAATGTGATTATCAAGGCCTTCAATTTGATACCCATAGTGTAAAATTTGAATAACTTTATTTCGCCTTTGAAAATGTAGCCATACCGCCCCGCCATATAGAATCTTTTCAAAAAAAAACTATATGGTAACTATATGTCTAAATCTGTTCAGGCATTTAATAGTTATGGTGGAATAAAAAAACTCACATACGTACATACATGGATCCTCTTTTTTTCGGCAGTCGTGTAAAAACATCAAAATAGGTCCTTCGAAAACGCGTTTGGTCTATATAGTGATACAAAGGAACAGACATATATACATACATATATAGACTGATAAACACATTACCAGGCCTTTGCGTTGCGCCGTCTGGTAAAAATAAAGTTGCAGTCCCATCTCGAACAGGCATCTAAAGAAATTTTTAAGAAACAATCTACTTTATCTGTAGGAACAATATCGTCATTATCATAGTAACAACATCATCATCATCATCATCATCATAGGAACAACATCGTCGTCATCATAGGAACAACATCATCATCATCATCATAAGAACAACATCATCATCATCAAAATAACATCATCAACATCAAAAGAACAAAAACATCATCATCATCATCATGGGAACAACATCATCATCGTCATAGGAACAACAGTAGACAACTAATTTATTAATTGTCTGCTAATTGGGAACTGCGATGTATAGTCGGTATTTCTGCTTGTCGTTCGTAGGCCAAACTCATAATGTATCTACGAGTATGTTGGAATTGAAATTGAATTAATAAACAACTCGGTTTAAATTCGAGTCATAATTGCATGATTATAATACATTCACACATATAAAAATGTTTTCAAAAGTTTAAACGCGCTGGTTAATAAAGCAGGGGGGGGGGGGCGTAGCCAGTATTCATGTCTGTATTAAAGAAATTTCCAGTTTTTTTTTATCATGTGGAAAATTAAATAAATATTCCTATACATTCAAAAGCACGAGAAAAACGTACTTATAGTGGTTTAATTAAAATAAAATTACAACAATCTGCAATCTAGATTTCATTTCTTACAATGGGGTTGCTTTTAAAACTTACGTATTAGGTAACTCCAAATCATGTAAATTCAAATCTGTATTGATGACAGCAAAAAAGGCGAGCGCAGCGTGCAAGCTCAAAAAGTTAACGCTACCTATATGCATTACCAAAAAAGAAAATTAATAATTCGAAGTCATACAAAACAAATAAAGCAACTTATCAAAGTTTCAAGTACTTACTCAAACAAGCGAATTTTTTAGGGTTTCCTATCAATTAAAATTGGTTTTCAAATACACTAATTGTGCATGTAAAACTTAATAACTGTAGTTGGTTTTCAATGCCTTAATTTGTAAACAAATATGGCGTATGTTTTAATAACCAGTCATTTTGTAGTGTTGAGAAATCATCAGTCCCGTTGACGCGATTCGAGTGCACTAGGGCCGAGTCAGTTGTCCGAATGTACTACATAATAATTATATGTAATAATGGTTACATAATAAAATAATTTAATCATTTATAAAAATAAATTATGAAATAATTCTTCAGTTTTGTTAGCTGTTGTAAAAAGCAGTCTCGATATAATTATTTCCTTCTATTCCTTATTAAACCTAGGCAAGGACCCCGAAGATTTTGATTCAGCGTCAATAATTTTCTCGTACTGGTAGTCGAATTTAATATAATTTTAGTATTTTTACGGTTTAGTATTTCAACAAACAGTGTGTTGAAAATATTAGCCGCCGACCTTCGGGGCGTGAAAATACTTCAGTAATTTTCATAGAGTTTCGCTCATTATTACTGAAACATTAAAGGGGTAAAAATCAAACAGCATACATAATTTATCCCGTACAAAGTCAAGTGTCAAGCTTTCAAGTAGTGACATCAACAACTCTTTATTTTTTTCTTGAAAATATAGCTATGAACTACGTAAAACTATAAACTATAATTTATTTATCAGTCTTGTAGAGAATGTCCATTCAAAACCAACATTTTTTCGCTGCCATATTTTTTTTATTTGACAAATCAAAATACACCTACAGAATATGTTTTTTTTCCATTTATTTCGACGCATAATGCCAAAAAAGCAAATTTCCAAACCAAAATGTATTGCGTTAGTCAAATAAAACTAATGAAAAATACCAAACGCGCATAATAGCAAAAAAGCGAAAATTCCAAAATCAAGTCTGATATTTCAAGATGATTATACTAGCGTTCGATGTATCTACAACTACTTTTTTTAATTTTATTTTTATGGCCTAGGCAATCGTTTGACCACGATCTCACCTGATGGAAAGCGATGATGTGGTCGAAGGTGTGGCACGCTTGCCTAGTAGATACATATTCACTCTTGACTTGAACACACCGGGGTTATAATTTACCGGAAACACTGACGAGGGCAAGGCATTCCACTCCTTTGCAGTTCTTATAATAAATGAAGAAGCGTAACGCTTCGTTCTTTTGCGAGGTTTTTAAACCATGAAAGGGTGGCGCTTTGCTGATCGTCTAGTCGTACGGTGATGGAAAGGTGATGGGGGAATCAGGTTGTGCAGTTCTTGTGCACACTCTCCATAGTGCAATCTGTAGAATACTGCCAGGCTTGCTACCTCACGTCAATGCGCCAGACTTTGAAGCTTACTCATTACCGGAGTATCATCCCCAATGAGCCTCATAGCACGTCTCTCAATTGAATCCAAAGCCTCGAGCTGATACTTGGCAGTACCGTCCCAGAGGTGGCAGAAGTACTCCATACAAGATCGGACCTGTGCTTGATAAAGATTCAAAAGCTGTCCTAGTGTGATGTACCGCCTAACCTTAGAAAAAATATTATTTGCAGCTACCTTGGCTTTGGATTCAATGTAGGACCCAAAATTCAGGTTCGATGTTAGTTCGATACCCAAAAGCTGGGGCTTTGGTCGCTAATGGTATTGTTACACTACGGAAAGACGGAGATCGGTTAAGAGGACTCTTTTTAGCAGAGAACAAACACGCCTGCATTTTAGTAACATTAAACTTAACCAGGTTAGCATCGCCCCAATCGGACACGGCTTCTAAGGCTAAATTTAAACGGTCTACCATAGCCTCTCTCTGAAACTGGACAGCGTCACAACTGGCTTGAGCATTGGAAGCGTATCTCTCAACTACAGTACTGTCATCAGCATACCCAAAGATACCGGGCTTCAGAAGGTCATTAATGTGCAGTAAAAACAGTGTAGCCGAGAGAACCGACCCCTAAGGTACACCGGCATTGATAGCCATTTGATCAGACGAGCAGCCCTCTAAGACTACTCGAATAGATCGTTCCCTCAAGAAATCAACTATCCAATTGCATAAGCCAACAGGTAAACCATATGAGGGAAGCTTGTTTAAATGGCCATCGTGCCAGACCCGATCAAATGCCTTCGATATGTCAAGGGAGATGGCAAGCGCCTCACCATGCATCTCTATGGCTTCGATCAGTATGTGAGTGGCATACGCGAGAAGATCCCCAGTAGACCGGTTTCGGCGAAATCCGTATTGCCGGTCACTGAGAAGATCACTGTCATCAAGGTATGCCAAGAGCCTAATGTTTATGACACGCTTCATACACTTACAGAGTTACACTTACAGGTTATCGAGATGGGACGATAATTGGCCGGATCAGCACGACTACCCTTTTTTGGTACTGGTTGTACATTGGCAAGCTTCCAGCTCTTCGGAACTTTACCTGAGTGAAAAGAGAGGCGGTACAAACGCGTTAAGATGGAAGACAATTCGGGCGCACAGTTTTTCAACACAATCGCTGGAATACCATCAGGACCACTGGCCTTGTTCACATCTAGAGCTCGAAGCGTTCTGAGAACCTCCTTCTGGCGAATGCGAATTTTGGGCATTAAAACCCCGCAATGAGGAAGGCAGGAAGGTGTCTTGCCAGAAGCATCTAGATGCGAGGCTTCTGAAAAAAGAGAAGCAAATAAATTCGCTTTGTTTCCAGCAGTGTGAGCTAGTGATCCATCAGGTTTCAGCAATGGTGGCAGTGAGGGGCGGCAGAAGTTTTCTTCGACCGACTTGGCCAGGGACCAAAAAGCTTTGCTACCCGCGGGGTATGAAGCCAGTTTGGCCCCAATTCGACTTACGTGATCAAAATGAGCCTTCCTAAGTATCTTCTTGCAGGTCTTAACGGCAACGTTAAATTTTCTTTTCTTAGCCCGAATATCAGGAGACTTGCGCTTTCGAGCATCAGCCCAGTCTAGATATGCCGCACGCTTTAGAGCCACAGCACGACCACAGCTGGATCCAAACCAAGGCTGAGCTTTGCTGGAAAGAGTCTTGTCACTGAATGGAATGAAATATTCCATTGCCTGACATATTACCTCTGTAAAAGCAGACGCGCAAGTCGACGGGTCCTGGGAGGTGAAACATGTTTGCTGCCAAGGGTACGATGCAAGGAATTACCGCATCTTGTCCCAATCTGCTTAGTTGTATCGCCACACGCGCCTATTACCCTTAAGGCTAGGATCAGGTGGGGAATGCACTGAGACGGACTTAACCAGGCAATGATCAGAGCTACCAAGGGGCGGAGATACTGATACGGAATATCGGTCTGGTTCAGTCGTCATCAACAGGTCGAGACAGTTGGCAGTGTCACCGTCACAGTCAGGTGCCCGTGTCGGCTCCTGCACCAGCTGAGAGAGATCTAACGCCAGAGCAAGCTTCCGCGTCTCTCTACCAGCGTGGTCGGTTTTTTGGTATGAGACTCCTTGTGGTGGGCATTAAAATCCCCCAAAAACACCAATTGAGCAGACGGGTAACGCTGTTGGGCCACACTTGCCGCCTCACCTAGATAGTCTACCAATAAAGTCGTCCCCCGATCTCCGCTGTGTGAGCGGTACACCGGCCTACCGTAGGCCTATCATAACACGTATAAACGCCTTCTCCCAAAAGGTTGTCATGTAAAATCATCTTTATATTACTATAAAGTCAAGGCTTTCATACACAAATACACTATTAAAAAAAACTTCATGTTACATTACTGAATAAAGCGATAACAAGCGTAGAGGAAGACCATAAAAAGTGTGGATGGATTGTGAGAGAGATGAGATGTATAAGAAGGGAGTGAATACTGAGATGACTGCTGATAGAGAGAAATGGAAGAAAAGTACATATAAAAGTTAGTCGTTAGACGAGGTTCCTATTACGCAAACGTAATAGGAACCTCGATCCATCCAAAGATGGCACAAGGGTCAGGGGTCTAGAATTGACAGTATCTTCCGCTTATAGGAGGGTATGCAGAACTTCGCTACGTGGCCATCGGTCTCATGCTTCAGTTCACAAATCAAGCTTCAGTTCTTCAGGCACTGGAGGGTACGTTACCTACACGTTGGTTCACGTGGCCACTCCGATTGTGGAGATAAAATAAATGATGGGTTTCGAGATGAGGTCGAAAACTTGTGGCTATAACTTCAATCAAGTTCATACTATTGTAAGCGAAATTTAAAGCCGTGGGAACATACCTCCAATTTTGAATATTTGTAGTTTCAGCATTCGACCAACATTACATGAAATTGATCGAATGATTCAATCGGAAGAAGAAGCACCGTCTTGATGAGCAATATCACATGATTAATTGATGACTAACAAACTTATAGATTGTTTTTAAATACTAATGAGCGAGATCTAGTTAGTATGGGCATGGTTATTTTATTTTTTCTGTCTCCAATAATTTAGATGATGTCCATTCAAAGCCACAAGTTTTCGCTGATATTTTTTTTTTAATATTTTGTAGGCTTTTCTGGCCAGTAGGTACTCGTACTAATGGTGTTGCCAAAAATTATCATCATCATTACTATAATCCTCTGATAAGTTAATTATAAATATTGGGGTGGATGCATCTTTCGTCATGTCCATCATCTAAATACTCAATTCGGCTTCAGTTTACATTATATAGTTCAATCATCACTTTATCAGTTCTCAATACCTACCTACTTCTTTGTTTATGATGCGGATTTACTATTTCATACATTCTCTGCTTTTTGGTACACACGTTTTTTTTGTGTTCTTTGTCGTTTTATGGTTAGTGTTAAGGGAGTCAATGCTTATTTTGTTAAACCATTATACAACGTGTCACTCCATAACCTTACAAGTACGAAGCAGGTTTGTTTCGATCAAGCATGTAAATTGGTTTATTTGTGCAATGGTTGAATAGATAGTACTTACGTTTTAAAAAATCTTTTACAAAATGTTATATTTAGAAATTTACGTTTTGCATTGTTATTTCTATTTTGAACCCTAAATGTCTGTTTACTATCTATCTGGTGAACTGTACTACAGATTTTTCTAAATAAGCCTATCTCAGGTACCAGATCCTCACAAAGATAGTAGTAATATTTAGTTAATCCTGTCTGATCGCAATGAATGTGTAAAAAGTTATTCTTTTGTGAGGAAAATAAACAGATAAATATTTGATTTGATTTATTACGTCGCTCAAACATTTGGTACATACATCTGCGGGTTCAGGTTGCTAGGCCTCTCCCCTCTTGAAAAGACTTGATGGAAGGACCACGTTGAGTGAAGACCTTAAAACTAATCAAAAATAACATTATAATCACTTTTTACAAAATGATAAAGAAAATTCGTAGTTGACTCTGATTTTCACTTCTCACGTTCGACTGACTACTGCGTAGTATGCTCCGACGCGCGAGATTTTTCAGTTGATAATTCAAGGTCAAGGTTCGGTGCCGATAACTTATCTGTTCAGTTGACAAAATAAATAAATAATGAGGCCACATACTTCACTGTCAATATCTTGCCAATATCGTAAGAATAGTAAGAATACTCGACTGAACAGATAAGTTGATGGCACTTTATTGCTTTTTCCCAGATGACCTACTATGGAGTACTATTATTTATTCTGTGCTACTAGAGTTTGAAGAACACTATTCCCGAAACAATCTTTAAAAGTAAATTCATCAATGAAAAACTTTGAAATCACAAAAGTTATTCGGCATGACGCGTGGATTACCCCACCCTGATACTTAATAGGTTATGTTACTCATTGTATATGTTGCCTTAAATTTTCAGTTATTATTTTATTGCTCAATAATAAAGTTCACGTTTCTACGCAAAAACTTTCTGACGTTTTCTGATATAGCATGTACTGTGATACACGCTATATCAGAAAACATACACGCACAGTACATATATGTACTGTGTATACACGCTATATCAGAAAACGTCAGAAAGTTTTTTTCCGGTATATATATTGTTTTAAATGCATAATTGCTATCAGTTTAATAGCTATAGCGATGGTAGCTTAACGGTAACGGTTCAATAGTGCAACTTAGGCGTCCATTACATGCTTATTCATCCATCAACGAATGACTGATAGAATGATACCTTCACCACACGCTCAATCCGACTGTTCGTCATTCATATCATAAGTATTTTTTCATAGCGGATACACGTGCTCACTCGATATAAAATGGATATCTTCTATACTTAAAATAAAGCAATAGGAACGAAAAGGTTGCGATTGCAATGCGTTTTTCACTGTTGGATAGCTTATGTTTTGACTTAAAAACTGGGATTCTTTATATCTAGAAGAAGATCGATAAAAATATTTTGACGACTGAAGGAGTTTTGATCAAATGTTGGTGTATTGGTATTTTAGGTCCTGAAATAGCACAAAGAGTACTTTTGAAATGGAATGGAAAAAGAAATGGCCACGCGTGCGAAGCCGCGGGCATCAGCTAGTTCATAAAGTAAAAGCTTGTATTCTTTCGTTCTTTTGGATGCAACAATTTTCTTTTATTTCTTTTCGGTAAGTGGATCTTATAGTATTTCTTTTTCTTCTAATATCATCTAAAATAGCATTCAGTTTTTTTTTTAATTGGTAATAACTTTGCCTAATTCTCATTCCTGAAATCATATAATTAATATGATAACTTTGCCTAATTCTCATTCCTGAAATCATATAATTAATATGAAATTAAATATTTACTAAAGTAGTTAATAACACAAACAAATTTTATCAAAATTATTGTCACTTGTAGATATTATATTAAATAATTATATATAATCGATAATAACTTAATAAATTATATCAATCAAACCTTCCTTTTATATTTATTTGTGTATTGCGGACTCGTGGTATCCCACAATTCAGGAAGAGTCTCGAATGTTAAAATAAAATCCTTCTCTGGCTGTAGTAAATTAGACGGGAACGGTGGTGAAGGACTGCGTACATTAGACGGGAGCGGCGCTGAAGGGCTGCGTGAGTGCGCAAGAGGCTCCTCTGCTTGATCCACGTCCGAATCCATCGCTGTCTGAGCGCTGACTGACGGGTGATTGTCAAAATGTCATTGCACGCACTCTCACAACTCATGACTGATAGTTGCATGACGAAAAAATCAAATTATCTAGATATTCATCAATGAATTTCATGCAAACGTCAGTCATCACATTAGACGGTAAGTTATCCGTCAGTCATAGTAGTGACTGTGGCAAAACTGACAGCAAAACCTATTGTGTTATTGATGCCTTAGAATACAACAATACCGAGTTTGATCTAGGCGGTTTTCCATCGCTACGTACTTCGAAGGGCAAGTTAAGCTTTTGATCCCGGCTGTTATTGAATAATAGCTTGTCAGAGACCCTCGGGGTCTGGAAAATCTCTGACACCAGAGGCCAGCACTCATATGACAAACAAACATCAGTTCTATTAGTTTATACTGTCTGTATTTTTTCCTTAACAAGACAATTTTGCGTGGCTTAATATTATGTGATCAATAAGATAAGACGTGATTTGGATTCGGAGTGTTATTGATATATTCCAACTAGTTAGGTACATGAATATTACTGTCACTATATTAAATAACAATGGTCAAATGATCATATTTCAGAATTTACCAACGTTTCTATGATCTATCATTTCACCGCTGCATAGAAAGAAAAAAAAAAGAAAAAATATATACTGTATATTATAGAAACAAGTCAATATGTAGCAACTCGCTGAATGACCTGGACAGCTTTAACTGCGAAACAGCGGAACCAAGGCATACATTGTTTACTTTCTGTTATTTTCCATTCAATTATATTTTTGGCTTATAGTTTTGTAATTTCCATTTCGAAGAAATAAATGTCTTACCCGGCTTCTGAAGATTGCATTATTACACGAGCCCAAGCCTCTTTCACCGGACACGAAGAGTCGTAATAATACCTCACAAGTATATATGCTGTCCCACAAACAACAGGCTGTATAATTCTGAAGCTATCGTGGGCCAGAGATGCCAGGATCCTTCCAGCGTCCAACCCAATTGTCTGACGTAGATGCTTTTTCTCTCGCCTGTTAGGTATTCAAGCGGGGCAGGAAAAACACACACGAATAAACACTACTGACACTAAGAAAAAACAAATCATGTTGCAATGCACGCACACTGCTACATTTTACAACATTCTCAATAATATACTCACATAGTGCAAATTTACCCCCGTGTGTAGTGTATGTAAACAATAACTCGTGGGCAACATTTGACCCTTGAAAATGTTTTTTTATTAAATATTTTAATGTATACCTTGAGAATATTTGGCAAATTTTTCTTTTTACAATTATCTTTAATTGCCTACCTACTTAGATCTGTGATATGATCAAATACAACTAAACCTGTTTTATAAAAAGTCAATGATTCTGTGCCCCGACCACAGAACTTGGTTTCAATCGGATTGTCAATATTGCTATCACTAATGCCTTGCGATAGAGTCGAAATTGCTATCAAAAAAGTAACAATCTGATTGAAACCAAGTTCTGTAATACGGCCACAGATTTCTGATTCTGATTGCCGTAAGACAGTAAGAGGCGACTATGTAGTGCATTCCATTTTCTGTCATCTGGATGTTTGGTCCAAGAATTAAACAGTATTGGCTTTTAACCACTTTTATGGACATGTTTGGCTTCACTCTATGGCTTCTCTCCTTGTTGCAAAAAGCTCACACCTATTGTTTCGCTGAATTCCTGAGAGATGTACCCTTTATCACAAAGCAACACTGCGAGTTTCTATAACAATGCTGTCATGCTTGCGTGCCGAGGTCGATCTTAGACGACAACGATCAATAAATCTTGCTCTCGATGTCTGTTATGGAAACTGGATAGTTCTGAAATATAATAATATATTATCTTACCTGACATATAGAACTATACTGCTTTATTTTTTACACGACTGCCCAAAAAAAGGAGTGTTATGTTTTCAGCATTCAGGAATGTTTGTATGTATGTGAGTTTCTTTATTCCACCATAACTTTTAAATGCCTGAACAGATTTAGACGTATGGGGTATCGTTATAATCCTGGGGAAAAAACAGTGTGCGGCAGAATGGCTCCATTTACAAGGGCGGAAAAAATCTCAAATTTTACTATATGGGTATCAAATTAAAGTCCTAAAGAAGTACATTCCAATAGTATATAATTTATTGGCATAAGTTATTTTTTGGCAAGGAAGGCGTGTTTTTTAGCTATTAAGCTAGTTATTTATCTCTAGTTAGAAAAAGCATGAGAAGTTCGTGGTACGGTCAAACTTAATAGTACAGATGGTTGCTTCACCAGCCGATCTCTTACACATCTAGCATCTAGCAACTAAATTATTCATTGAACTAAATGCACTTTAAGTATCCTAGTTAAAAGTTAGAGAAATCGTTTGTGCATTCGTTTGTTACCTGAAAGGAGTTTGTATTTCTTCGAGTGTTAATCCTACTGTGAAAATGAAAGGAAGAAAGATAAGGAGAAGCAGGATAAGGATGAAATTTGTAGGAAGATAAAAATAGTTTATCTTACGGATTAGTATACTTATTTACTTTCTGATAATAAGCGCCTCACCTGCCCGTATCCATAACCAAATAGCTGTGCCAACTGAAACTTAGGGTTGCAAAATTTTACACGATATTTCATTGCGCTCGTCACCTTAAGATAATAAGTCACTATTAAATGCAATCAATAAAAACCTAATACTTGCTCCAACCAAAGCCTTTAGCTGTATGAGTAATGACATTAAAAAAATACATATTATTATCTTTATATAAAAGAAAATGCTTGTACGTTAAAAATAAAACGTTTGTGATAAAACTTGTGTTCCGATGACACCCACGAGGGTTTAGGTTAGGGGTGAAAAATCTTGTACGCGTGCAATACCGCGGGGCGCAGCTAGTATATAATTAATATTGCTCAATATATGCTATTAAATCAGTTTGTAATAATGTAAATATAGAGAATTCTCAGCAAACAATTGTATGGAGTAATATACAATTGATCGATATAAACAAGACGCGCGACGGGAAAGATACATGTATGAAAACTATATTTCAAATTATATTTTAGAACTAGCTGTACCCACAGCTTCGCACGCGTGGTCATATCTCTAGGTTAAAAGTTCTGATATGTAACTATTCCAAGACCTAAAATACTAATTTCATAACATTTGATCAAAATTCCTTCCGTCAAAAAGTTTTATCGATTGCTCGGCTTTTACTCATCGGATTCAGATACCAAGTACACCACTTTTTAAGTCTAACCCTAAGCTATCAAACAGTGAAAACTGCATCGCAATCGGTTCAGTAGTTTTTTCGTGATGTGCTAACAAACATACAGACAAACATAAACAAACAAACAGACAGGCGCGAATTTTAAAAATGTTATATTATTGTTCAGTAGCTTATTTTAAGTACCCTAGACCATTTTTTGGAGTTATCTTCTTTGTACAGACTATTTCGTGCAGATTGCTTTATAAATTATATAAAAAGATAAATATATAAGTATAGATTATAGTAGTAGTATTTTGTTTAAGGCAGGCGGTCATTCACACCGAGGCAGCTTTTGAATCATTATCAAGCACTATTCTGATCTTGAATGAAGTACTGAGAAACTTTTGCATTTCACCGTACGACCAGACGATCGGCAATAAAGCGCCACCCTTTTATGGTAGAAATAACAGGCACGCTTCTTCATCCATACCAATATATAAAAGTGAAACGTTGTCTGTTTGTTTGGGGAGCTTTCACGCAATAACGGCTGGACGGATTTTGATGAAACTTGGAATGGAGATAGCTTAAATCCTGGAATAAAACTTAGGATACTTTCAATCCCAGAAAATTGTAAGTTTCCACGGGAAAACTGGAAAAACTGGAAAAAATTGTTCACTTGCTGAAAGAAACGGTTGCCATGGAAACGAAATAACAAGTATGTCAAAAAATCATCAAGGTACTATACCAAGTTTTGCATTACTTTTTAATATCCTAGAAGAACAAGATACTTTTTTTTCGCGATACGTACAGTAGTCCGCGCGGATAAAGTCGCGGGCGGGAAAACTAGTTTATTATAAGATTTGCAAAGGAGTGGAATGTTCTGTCCTCGTCAGTGTTTCCGGTAAATAAAAATCAAGGTGTGTTCAAGTGTAAAGTGAATCTACTAAGCAAGCGTCGGTCCTAGACCTTCGACCACATCATCGCTTTCCATTAGGTGAGATCGAGGACAAAAGATTGCCTATTCCGTAACAAAAAAATAAGACGGTGAAGTCAAAAAAAACCTTGCACTTGATTTTTTATATTATGATTTTTCATTAATTGCACTTTTTTTTTGTTATCACTGTCTAGGCAATAGTTTGACCACGATCTCACCTGATGGAAAGCGATGAAGTGGTCGAAGGTGTGGGCTACACCTAGTGGCTATTTGCCTAGTAGATACCTACCTATTCACTCTTGACTTGAACACACCAGTTTATTTATAAACTGCGTTCAAATTCGCAAACAATTGTAAAAGAAAAACGACATTTTTTTTTAGGAACCATTCGTGCTTTTGGTCTATATCTGACCTCTATAGCGTCACCGAACGGTGTGGCGGGCGCGAAAGCGCTCCGCCGCAATGCGTGACGCAGGCGCACGCCAAAGTTATGGCCACTTGTTCAAGGGCACCTAGGGGGTACGAACCTCGGCTTGGACAGTTGCTATTGCTTACGGGGATCTGGCTAAGGACCCCTGGATGGACCCCGCTAGTTTTAGTAGTGATCCAGGGAGCCCCGATGAAATTGCTGGAGCCCTTTGAATTATTTGGATAACTGACCACCAATTTGGAATACACCTTCGAGAAGAATCGGCAAGATGACTTTTATTACGGAACCTTCGACCTCGCCAGCGAGGTCGGTGTCTGTGTCTGATTGTGTTGACAGATGGTGAGGAAGGGTTGGAGGAATATATCGCTGCCTTCACTGCGGCAGCGATTTCATCGTCCACATCGCTCAAGATGTCACTAGGGCGTCTACGGAGGGGTACAAAAAAACTACGTAAATTCTTACTAGTAATAATAATAAATTTGTTTATTTGAATACTGATTATTTTTCACAAAATCATAAGCCCTGTCTCTGGAAGAAGCGCGAGCTGTGTACCAGAAAACAGTACACCCCTTTTAAAGGTACAAGGTCAGTACATAGGTAAAATTAGTTTAAAATGTAGATATATAAAGTAAAAAAAAACAAAGGCATATAAACTAACACAGTACATAAGTATATTATCTGAGGAGGTAAGAATCAATCTGTCATTGACATATGATATTGATACGAGTATATATTTTGCAACACAAAGCGTTCAAAGCTATTGCATTATAGATTTTAATCAATCAAACAATTTTTCGGTGTCTAAATAATCAATTGATTTTAACCAATGTGATACTACTGTTTTCACTTTAAAACTACTAACATATTTAATTTTTAATCAATTTTGTTATAAAGTCTATGTGCAGTATAGTTATTGTCTTCTTGCCATACTACTATGAAAGTAGGGAACTGGGCAGCGATTTAATCTTTTACTCGACTCTGTATTGGTTGGAACTACTGTACGGTGGTACCTACAAATGCACTGGTGGATATAAAGTTTACGTACGCTAAGTACATTGGCGTTTTTATACAGAAGTGTTGTTAGGAAACGAAATGGCATAAAATACAACATTATAAGAAGTGCTCGCTGGGCTCGTTCTAGTTCGAGCATATACGTCTTTGCTGCGCCACCCTATGAACTAATGCAATAGTTGAGAACACACAGAAAGAGGGCTTTATATGTTTGCAACAGAAGATCAGTATCAGCCACTGTTGGAAGAGTTTTAAAGATATACATTAATTTTCGTACACGCTTAGCGGTTGTAGTTATGTACTCTCTCCATTGAAGTTTGTCATCAATTGTTACGCCCAGATACCTAATATTAGCGACTTTGTCTAACTTTTTGCAGCAGCACAAGTCATTAGGAATAATATGTCTATTACAAGGAAATGTATGTGCGCAGTGACTGACATTTTTGGTAGGTTCGACACTACAGTTTTATTAAAACTCATAAATTTTGTTTTTGTAATGTTTAAAGACAATAAGTTCTGCTCCAGCCAACTAGTAGCCTCACACAAATCTTACTCCGCAAGAGATTATACTTTAGCCCAGGATTTTTCCCGGAATAAAAGCACGGTGTCATCCGTAAACATGATTAGGTCAGCACCCTTAATACTCAGTTCACAAAGAGCATTAATATATATATCAAGAATAGCGTAGGGCCAAGGGTGATGCCTTGTGGGACCCCATAAGTACACGTAGAGGTGCTATTTACTATCCTATCAATTCTTACAACTTGTCTGTGGTTGTTTAGGTAGCCCCTAAACCATTCCAAAGGCACCCATCATTCCCATATTTTCTAATCTTGTTAGAAGAATTGGTATGGAAACCGTATCGAACACCGTTTGGAGGTCATGGAATATACCCAAACATTTGTCGCCATTGTCTATGTTCGACGCTATGAGAGAAGTCAATTTAAGTACCGCATCATCTATAGAGCGATGAAAGCTGAAGCCGTACTGATTGTCTGAGAGCATTTTGGCATTTTCCAGATACTTGACCAACCTCTTATGCATTAACTTTTCTAATATCTTAGTAGATATAGAGCAAAGTAAAGAGATTGGCCTATAGCTTGAGGCAGTTTTTTAATCTCCTGATTTAAATATTGGACAAACTGGCTTGTTTTAAAATGTTTGGAAAATATCCATTCACAAAACTTAAATTACATAAATTACTGATTTGTACTGCCAACTTAAACTTAAACGTCTTGATAAACTATCTTATATAATAAAGCAGGAAACTATAGTTAGGTATAATGTATGGGCAGTATGACAAGTATAGTTTTGTTGGAATGCAGCGATAATAACTCATGATTACATTTTTACTACAGCACAGAATAAAAAATAGTTTAAACTATATTTCGACCTGAGATTAACGTCAAAGTAAGCTTTCTATTTCATTGAACTCTTTAAGCACATAAAATACGCCACTGAGGTAAGCGATATTACCAACCAATCAGGGACAGGTTCAAAATATAACAGTGGCGATAGAATCGCAGAAAATTGGATGAATTGTAAACCTTGAAATAATTATTGATTGATAGTATTCGATAGTGCATGTGCGTTTACAACTTTACGGTTGGAGACGGACAGATTGTAATATAAATAAATTGTATGTGTTAATTATACAGTCAGTTCACAATTTTTCATCTGTTTACAATAACGCCCTATCGATATAAGCTGTACTTATTATGTAATCATCAACAAAAGGCAGATCCTTAAGACACGATCCTAAAAAAAAGAAACAAAAACATAAACTGCATAATATTACATAAACAATATGAATATGTCAGATGGAAATGAAAATCCGATCAAATCGAAGAAAACTAGAGGGAAAAAATATACAAAAATATGGGTCTTTGGACTAAAATAAGTTAGGTAACATTTCGTAAACTATACCTACATTCATATTTTAAAACAAGTATATATAACTACAAAATTTAATATTTAACGTCTTGTTGAAATAATTTCTCAGTATTCTGCAACCGAACTAAAAGAGTAAAAAAACTGTTCTGCCCATAAAACACCCCTACCTAACCAACACATTAGTTAGAACAGTCAAGTAACACTCCCATAAAATGCAACTCAATAAAATAGCGCTTTACGCAATAATCAATACCCTCACAGTTAGATAAGCCTATTCTGGCCACCATATAAAATACGTGATGGAGAATACAAATAGCAGTTGCAACGATGACGATACATCGATAACATATTTAGGTACCTAAGTATGGTAATTGTATAAACTGTAAGCTTGAAGAGAAATAATGTTACTTGTGTCTCAGGTAAAGACTGAGGTGAGTGACTGAGGACTGAGGGCAGGAAAATCCTATTGTAAGAAGGTGTATCATGGATGTCCAATGAAACAATATTGTAGCGGCGAATTAGAGAATGCGAACTTTAACATTGCCTAATAAAATTTGTAAGACAATGTAGCGATAGATATATATGCTATTAAACCACTGCCACTCCACTGAAATAGAAGGAATATTACCATAAGTCAGAGAGCTTTCTCTGCAGTCACTTCTAAGGGAGAAGCTTATGCTCAGTATATAGGGGCCAGGGAGTGGATGCAGATTGCTGTCATTTATTGGCCTTACATTATCATTACCTTCGTGGTATCGTGTTAACTTAGGTTCATTTTGGAGAGTTAACAGTGAAATTCAAAGAGAATAGAATCACTCGTTTAGTGGAGAAGTTCGGAAGACGATATTTTTGACATGTGTGAAATAGTAAAGGTATTTTGGAATATACAGGATTATTGGTCACGATCACGATATGGTTTTTGGTCACGATCCCGTGGCAGGGTGTTAGGACATGCTGTTCACTATCAAATAACCCCATTATGCTTTGGGCATAAGTCAAACATTTTCAAGATATTATTTCTTTCATGCCTGCCTATTCGTTAATTTATATAAAAAATATAAATTGACGAATAGGCAAACAAAAATTACTAATAAATAAACCATTCTAGTTACTCGTTGAGGTTGGTGAGTACTAGAGTGGAGACCACGTTTAGGCAAACGTAGCGTAGAACGAATGCCCTGTGGCCTGGTGGAGTGACGACCTGGGAAAAGCGGCTGACATAAAATAGTAGAGAAGAGCTGACATCCGTGCATCTATTGATTGATTGTTATATGAGGCAGTGCTGGCCTCTGGTGTCAGAGTTTGTCAGGCCGCCCGAGGGCCTCTCACATAGCGTAACGACTGCCATTAATCAATAACAGCCGGCCGACCGACTGCTTAATGTGCCCTCCGTGCAAAACATAAACCAAAACTTACACTATTAACCGCGGAAATTAAGTAAAATTGCCTGCGCCGTCACAACACAGGTTTTCGACTACTGATCGCGACATAAGTGTGCCGCAAACCGTTGACAAAATCGGCACTTCGCTGTGAATAATGTGAAGCGGGATCTTTGAAAAGTGGGCCTTATATGTTTCACCTTAGTATCATTTCTAGATTTATTTACCCTATCACTGGATAAACACCGGGTGTAACCGGTTTTACCTTTTTTTACCGTCAGTTATTTACCCGGTTCCCATCTCTACACGTTCCACAATAATATTCCGTCTCACTGCTAGGATGCAACACTTTCGCCATGCTTGGATTGCTTGGCCAACGACGAGCACATGAACCAAACAATTGTCAAAGGCACAGCGAACCGTTTAATTGGCTGCCTCTGTAGATAGATGTTTCAATACAATTTCTCACCAATTGCCTTCAAACAACGTAGTTTTAATGACTCAACGTCTGCATAAACGAAACATTTTAAACTTTGCCACTTGTGATTAATTGTTATAAACTATAAAATTCATTTATAATCCTACATTAATCATCATCTCTATTGTGCCTTTAATTGGATATTGAGAGTAAACTAATATTTTGATATAATGAAGATCTTTTAAACTTAGTACTTACCTATTATTTATGAACCCCAGCCTGTTAAACTTATAGGTGATTATATGATCCAACGCAGAGTACCTAAGGTCAAAGAAAATATACACGTAAGGCAAGAGCAACCACCTGGCACAGAGTAGGATGGTGGAGGTCGCATTTTATTGTCTGATTAATATGTGTGTAAATAATTATTTGTTTCAGCCTGATGTTGGAGTGTTCGCGCCGGTATTGTTATGTGGGCGTACATTATAGCGGCGGCGAGAGGAGACGCCCGCCAGTCCACACGTAAACGCAACACGACAAGCGCTTCAGATGATCACTTGTCGTAAGAACCTTTGTTATACTTAAAGCTTTGTAGTTAAGGATGTGTGAAGAAAGGGTAATTTAAGTATCTTTATTTTACGGTTATTTTAAATAGTAATATTTAGTACCACGTACATTATTATTTTCTTACTATTCGAGTTGAATGAGGGATATGAAAGTATAAATTTGTAAACAACAAAAAGAAACAAAAAGAAACAAAAAGAAAGAAATTGTATATTATAATGGTGAAATACACCATTATAATATATTATATAATATTATATACTAGCTTCTGTCTGCAGCTTCGCCCGTGTGAACTACAGAAAAAAATACCATAGAAAAGAGTAGGTACTCGCTTATACCCGTGAAATTGAATTCGATATGTTTCTCAAACGGTTCTATAGCATTCAATTAGAAATATATAAATAACTGACCAAAAAATAATTAGCCTTAAACTGAAATGTCTATATCACTAAACAAACACGCTACACCGCCGCGGCGCGGGTGTTCCGCGAGGCGCACGATTACAAGTTTGTTCCTCTTCCTACGCATATCTGCAGCCCCGCTCCCGCGATGTCGCAGGGATAACAAAGTTGAATTTTGAATAATTCAATAATGCCTAGTTTTATGTTTTACTACTTATACTACTACTTTTCATATTTAGTGCTACAAATACATTCTGTTGCATGGACTGAGTACATACCTTGAAAAAATATATAATTCAATGTCACGGTATAGGACACGTAAATGACTTGCACTGAACAAAAAAAAGTGACGAGAAATGTTTAATCTTTTGATAGAACGAAGCAAACATTTCTTTTTAAGTTAAAATAAGATAGATTAACTCTTTATTGACACGAAGAAAATAAAACGATACAGACATAGGAAAATACTTTGCTACAGTATGGCGGTCTGGCTACAGTATGGCATTATACTGTGGGGAAATAGCACAGACATAGACGATATTTTTATGCTGCAAAAAAATGCATTAGGATTTTGGTGAATATTGTTACGACTGATAGCTGCAGACCATACTTTATTGAGCACAAAATTTTGACATTTACTTCGATGTACATCTTAGAACTTTGTAAATTTGTAAAAAGGTACCCACACTTTTTTACAAAACTTAAAGACATATCTAATTGCCCATTTAATCTGAGGCACAAGGAAAGATTAGCGCTTCCAAACTCCAAACTAAAAATGCACAGCTCAAGCACATATGTTATGTCGATTAAAATTTATAACCACATCCCTAAAAGCATACAAGAAATTGAAAAACAAAATGTATTTGTCGCTAAATTAAAACTTTTTCTAATTAAAAAATGTTATTATTCTTTGCACGATTTCTTCAAAGATAACAAACAATATTAAACATATACTTAATTAAAGTAGGAATCTAAAATTATTTTAATTTTAATTGAACTGTTATAGGTATAACTAATGTAGGTTTGTAACTCCTTCTCTCTTCTGGTTGCTGTGCCCAACAGGGTCCATAATGATCTGTTACTTTATTAGTTATGTTTACCACCTTATTTGTACATTATGGAATGCAATAAACAATTGAATTTGAATTTGTCTTATCGCTAAAAGCCATCTCTTCCAGACAACCTTTGGATGGACAAAAAAATATTGAATAACAAGGACGGTGGTGTAGCAATATAGAAAAATGCCGTGTAGCCAAAGCGCTGATTTTCAGCCAAGACTATTGGTGAAATGGTGAAGATGTTACAAGAAAGAAAAACACAAAAAATAAAAATAGTTTACAAATAATTAGTACAATATTCCACGCAAGGCAAATATAAATATCTAACAAAAAGAATGCACATTTTTTAATTTTTTTTGTACTTAATTATTAAAAATCTATGTGTTTAAAATGTAGTTCAACCTAGTAACATATATTCTTCGACATTAAATTTAACATATGAGTTATTATGTTATTTATTTATTTACATTTTGGAGCTTGTGTTGGTGGCACAGGCCGCCGCGCTTCGGCGGCTTTGATGTGTAGACCTCTCTAACAAACTATGTACCATGAATATCACATAACATTCATACAGTAGTCGCAGCGGAAGTATGTGTCTCGAAAGTTATCTGCTAGTCAATGCGCAAACTGCTACTTTACAGGCGTAATCCCAATGTTGAAGGTATAACTGCCTCGCTCACTCGCTTACGTTTTTTGCATATTCTATCTCGCTCTTACTTTATGCTGTTTTATCCCCACAGCAGTACCTGCGCAATCGTTCACAGACCCTAACTTCACAAACATATAGATTGGGTGCATCTACTATACTTACTTGTATTTTGCTACGAGGGCAGGCAAAAAATATATTGAAAAACGCACGGTAATACAGCATAGTAACAACATGAATTACGTGTGTCCAAAGTGCAAATTCATGAAACTAGGCTCACCAATGTCGAGCCGCACATAAATTTCGAGTCCTGGAGCAACGTCTAATTAAATACATTTACAAGTAACTCGAGAGTTTGTCTCCTATGACCGGTGAAGAAAGAAAAGATTTCGACTTTAGTCCCTTCATAAGGGTGGCTATGCGACGGAAATAAGCTAGCTTTTCCAATCAGAAACAGTTAGTTATCCCCATATGCTCCAGTCCAGTCGTGAAACTTTCGTGTAAAAGTTCATCAATGAGCAATCCTGAAACAGCGTCAAATTAAGTACATTCACAAGTAAGTGACCAGGCTACGTTTGGTCAGGGTGATCGAGACGAGGTAACCAGGTTCCAATCCTGTCGCTACGTTAGTACCTCTTAAGTAGCGTGGCATATCTTAACTATTGCCTTAACTATTCCTGAATAGAAGTACAGTAGTAGAAGTACTTTAAGAGACTGGCCAAATAACTTATTTCAACGATGATAATATTAGGAAAAGCGTATGCGCGTGTCAAAAGGATAACTTAGCTAGGACTCTTTACTACGAAGTCTCCTCATACTATAACACCTTTAACCACAGAAGAGAGAAACCTACAGCCGTTAACAGGGATCCGCGCAGATGCGGCCATCCTGGCGGGGTACGAGAAATAGATGGATGCACATGGTGTACAGCTGTACACTGTGCATCTAAGCAGCAATGAATGTTAATATTTGCAAATGCTGTATGTATGTATATGGCTCCTGGTCCTAATACTTACTCATTTTAGAGTACGATGGATGGATTGGAACACCCCACAATCAAAGCGGCTTGCATGTCGTTTATACCTGGAGGAAAGAGCACCAGTAAATAGTACGCGTTTTTTTGCGAAATTTGTCTGCATTGATGTTGGTGTTTTGCGGATTGTCATTGTGTTGTGGGAAAAGTATCGAAGGCAATGCTTCAGAAGCAGACGATGAGAAGAGGGCGTTGAAATCGTTAATTATGGCCTTTGGGGAGTTCTTATGATTCGACAAAATCACGTAAAACGCGAGCACGACGAGGCTCATTACAATCCCACCGTGATTGGTCAGATCGTGAGTGAAACTTACTCCAACTCACATCTGAATTAAATTATATTTTTATGAAAGCGTCGTCTGGAGCATCACATTAGATGAAAGCAAAGTATGAGCATAGATGCTCCGGAAGAAAGGGAAACAATTTATGAAATCAATCATCGTGGCGGGGAAGAATAGCACTTGTGGTAGCATAGCATCTTCTGAAATTGATGCCACACTGGTTCCAGGGGTATAACGGCAAATTCCATGCTTAAAATTCCCGTTCTATTAGACAGTAGTTTCACGCAATGTGCACGATGGAAACGAAATAGGCGAGGAATGAGCAGACTCTATGTATCAGAACATCCACAAAAATAGCCAAACACGATGGTAGAATGGTAGTGGTACAATGTTAGGTGCTATTTTGCGGGGAATTCCACCCCCACAAAAAAGCTGCTGCTGATGATGTCTTGCGGTACGGGCAAAACGATTTATTAATTATGAGGGCATTGCAAGATAGCGGAGAAGAATCTCTAGCGTAGGACAGCGGTCAAGTTTCGCTGAGTTAGTTACACGGCTCAGAGTTTTTGCGGCTCATCATGAGAATTCATGTGCGAGTGATCCGCATTGACTAGGTGGCTGCTTTCAATGAATTATTATTAGTTCTATAAAAACCGTATTTATTCATGGTGCTAACACAAACTTACCGTCCAATTATCAATTCACTCAATGCGTCTGGCCTTCCAGCACATCAAATAAAAGGATTATTGGAATATCAAGTTGATGTCCCAATAATCCTGTTTTAGAACTTGTCACATCCGAAAACATGGAACAGGACAAAGCTTAAAGTAGCTACTGAATTGGATTCAAAAGAGCCACAAACAGTAAGAGTAGAAGCAGAACGTTAACGAGCTACTCGATCGCGTGCATTGGAATCAGAAGAGCGAGCGAACTCCTCTTTAATATTTAACGTATGCAGTTTTCCGTGAGCGCCTGGTTTGAGTTGACTATCAACATGTCACTGCGCGGCGCTGGAGTTGACATGCGGACCGCTTACGTTTTATTTGCCTCTTTCCCGGTCACTTGACTAGTTAGTTTATTTTAACCCTAAAACTCTGTGGGTTAAATTATGTTTAATCTGTAGCAAATGTAAGAGTTACAAAGAGCGTTTTTTTTAGTTTCCGTATATATTTTTAGAATGGTAGGTATTTTAAAGGCCTTTATTTTGATACCTCACTCGATAGGTTTTGGTCATTTTTCGTTCCGTCCGAAAAACAATATGGCAGGTGTGAGCCGCCATATAAGTTTTCATGACACTCCATATACCTATCCTAATAGCACTCTCGTGATTAAGAGGAATCCAATATCTCTTTTATAAAAATCCATCAAGCCGTTTAGGCAGCATGACGCTCCAAAGATATGTACAAACAAACACACATACAACCCAAACACATAACCTTCCGCAGTCGGGTAAAAATTAAGGAAACAACCACTAGGTTTTTTGAAGACGCGCGAACGAAGTAACGGCAAAAATAAAATAAAAAATAAATTTTGAAACTTTTGCCAGGCTGCTTCGTTTAATACATTTTATGGTAAGCCTGTGATGTCCTACTGCTGGGCAAAGGTCTGCCGCAGTTCCTTCCAAATATATTTTTCCAGTGCCACCTCAAACCAGCCCTCTTGGTACGTGCCCAGGTCATCACGCCACCACTCTAGCCCGACGTCCATCTTCAAGCAACCATTGTGTTGTTTTTGCCAACGTTTGGGAAACATGTGGCTAACACTTCAGTCTGGCAGCCTATGAATAAAATTAGACTTTTATGGACCTACTAGCTGTGCTGACAGCTTTGAGCGTGTGTTCTGGATTAAAAGTACCAGTATGTGTTAAAATACCAATATATCAAATTAAATTGAAGTTTCTTCAGCCGTCAAAAATATTTTTAACCATTGCTCGGCTTCTATTCAACAGATTGAGATATGATGTTCACCAGATTTTAAGTCAAAACCTAAAACTTACAACAGTGAAAACCACATTCCTATCAGCCCCGTAGTTCTACGTGATGCGTGAACATACTGACAGACACGATTATTAAAATCGTTATATTCTTGTTCTATAATGTTTAGTCCTCGGGGCAGTGTTTTTCAAATTATCTTTTTTGGAACGACAAATCGTTTGTTACTCACAGCTTTATTATAAGTATCGATTTCTTCGTATATTTGTGAAGAAACTTCAGGAGAACAAACAATAAATGTGAATAAAGAAAAGATTTTGCATAAGGAAACTGAGACGAAATGCTCTCTTCCTGTTAGACTGAACAGTTTTTTCTTGTACATACACTGGGGGATGGGTACAGAGCATTAATAAGTAAACTGTGTGGACTGAAATAACTGACTGACTAAAAGATGTTTCACACAAAATGACTTGAAAGATTTCGAGATACGATTGCTAGCTGAAGCAGCACAGCAAGCGTGAAAAACAAAGGGAACAAGCAGAGACAAATTCGTGAAAATACCATAAAATAAATTAAGCACATGGGGTTCGTTAACAAAGAGGGAAAGGAAGGGGGGAGGGAGGGGAAGGACAGTGCCACCTAAAAAATTGACATCTTTAAAAATTATATTGAGACTATGGCAATTTTTGCGCCTGCGCTGCTTTATTACCCGAACCAATATTTTTTTGGCAAGATATTTATTTATTTATTTAGATGCACAAAACACATTACAATCAAAAAATAATATGAAATAACAAAAATATAGTTTTGATCTGGATTGCAACATAAATACATGTGCGTACAGCTAATCAGAGCAACCATAACAAGCAAGACTGGTACACATACATATATGTTCAAAGCTAGGTTGAGGACAAAGACATTACATACAATTTACATGGAAAAGATCAATGTAGATATTATATTTATAAAGTTAGACAATACAAATTAGAAAACTGCAAAACTATCTACACGCCCAACACATAACACGTCATGTTACATCAAAACAATGACATGATATGCAGACATGAAACAAAAATAAAATTAAAAATATATTATGTTAATGATATGGTTGGATATCCAAGACGCCACTGTTAGTGACTGAAATAGCCAAATTATGAAAATGGAGGATCTCCTTAATATTATTTATAAAAAAGCTTAATTTGGGACTAAAAATGTCAAGTTTAATATTGTTTTTTGCTAATTCGTTATACTGACGAGCCATCCTAGTCAATGGGTTGTAATAAGAAATATTGTTTTTAAAGATTTGTAAGACAAAAAGATTAGTTTCATTAGATTCACGTGCTCTGAATCTAATACTGAATGAGATTTCCGACAACAACTCTGGGGAATCAATTATATTATGAATTATTTTGTAAAGATAAACCAAATCAAAGTATATGCGACGTAACTCTAGTGATTGAACATTAAATTTAGAGAGCCTCTCTTCGTAAGTAAGACTTGAGCGACCCGGTTTCTGAATTCGTTTAACTTAATTGATATGAACCTTATAGTTTGGAGACCAAATTGGTCTACCATATTCTAAAACACTTCTTACCAGAGCAAAGAAAAGGTACAACAAAGTACGAGGTTTTTTAAAACCTTTTGTTGACCTGAAGACGAAACCCAGAAGTTGGTTTGCTTTTGTTACAATGTATTGATAGTGCGCACGAAATGAAAGCTTATCGTCAAACTAAACGCCCAAATCATTAGCAATGTATGAACGATTTAACATGTGGCCTTTGATGTTATAGTCATTAATGATTTTATGATGCTTATTTGTAAACGAAATGGTAAAACACTTATTATTATTTAAATTCATATGGTTTGTTGTACACCACTCAGTTACAGTATTCAAAACATTTTGTAGAGCTTGACAATCATCAACCTTTGTAATTACGCTGAAGATCTTTAAATTATCAGCGTACAAAAGACAATTACAAGATAGGCGCTGAATTAAATCATTTATGAAAATAACAAAAAGAAGGGGCCCCAAATGGGATCCCTGTGGAACCCCTGAAGTTACAGTCACAGGTGAAGAAATAAAACCTTTCAATGCCACCAGCTGACTTCTGTTGCTAAGGTACGAACAAATCCAACGATACAAGCTCCCGTGAATACCATGTGACCAAAGTTTATGGCACAGTAATTTGTGACTGACCTTATCAAAGACCTTTGAAAAATCAGTATAGATAGAGTCAACTTGGCCACCACTAGCAAAGGCCTGACAAAGGTAATGTTTGTACTGGAGCAAATTGCTAACCGTCGATCAATTTTAACAAAACCATGTTGTTTGTCAGAGATAATTGGTTTGATGTGACTGTACAAGTGACTGTAGACCAAGTACTCAAATAATTTCGCAAAGCAAGACAGTATACTTATGGGTCGGTAATTTTCGCAATGAGATTTATCGCCGCTTTTATAAATAGGAATGATATGAGCGGTTTTCCATCGCTTTGGGAAAACGCCGCACCTCAGAGATTTATTGAATATAATGGACAGTGGAACAGATAATTCACTGCCACAATGACAAACGGCGGGGGAATCAAATCCGGTCCTGGTCCCTTATTTTTGTCCAATTATTTTAAATAAAATGTCATTTACTTCTAAAATAATATGAGACAATGAGTTCAAAATATCTGTAGGTTCTCGTTAACAGTGCCAGAATCCAGATTAGAACACACCTCAAAGACTGAACTAAAGTAAAGTGAATAAAGTTCACAAATTCCATTTCCATTAGATGAAGAGGTATTTCCAAATGTCATGGCATGCGGAATAGAAGTTGGCCTTTTCTGCTAATGCAAGCTGCTTTTTTTTTTTCTTTTTTTTTTTGACAAATATCCAGAAAAAAAAACTCCTTAATACTATCCTCAGTAGACGATAGATACTTATTGTAACAATCCTCATTAATAGATGAAAGGTTCTTAAATAAAGAATCAGGTGAAAGTTTAAAGTCGAAAAGTTGACTAATACTCTCCATGGAGACGGGTACATTTTTTATATTAGCGCCTGAAGATCTAGTGCCACAGGGACATAATCTACATCGTCGCCGTCGCTATATTGGCATTCTGGAGAAGGCGTGGGCTTAATAGGGGTGCTCGAGTTATCACCACCTCGCTTAATTTTAGCACTTCAGTCCGGACATGACCATCCTTCAGCAATTCTCGTTGATGGAAGTGCTCTGGTACCCTGATAATTGACACATGTCTGGTGAAAGTCAGATTTACATTTCGAACACTTAACCCGATGACGTTTTATCTCCCCTTACAGCCCCCACATGTAAAGGCCATTATTATAGTTAATTCTTCAAGGCGTAAGAAAAAATTAAACTAAAAAGTGCAAAAAGTGAGCCTCCAATTGGAATTGTATCCTATCTCTGTACGAGAATCTCTGTATCTACGCCTTCCGTACGCTAGACCAACGTGACGGATAAACGGGGTGACGAAACTTATGAGCAAGTTCTCCAGTACTAGTGTTTTGTTAAATTTCTCAGGTTTACCCCCAACTTAAATTTCTTAATCGTGTATTCACTATTTGATTTGAGTTAATTTACGTTAATCCACAGGGTTTATTAAACAGATTTAACGAGAACACACACTCACTCACTTTGTTTATACTTTGCACAAAAACAATTTATTTGTATATTTTCGATCAGTGACAGCTTAGTACGTGTTGACGCAATTAGAACACACAGGTAGAATGAAATATTATATTGTTTTAGGAACAACAGCCCAAACTGTCAAGCCTTTTTAAATATATTCCGCTCATTGTTAATCACCGTTTTATAAATTTCCATTCGGAGTAGTACGAGTAAAACTGTGGAGAAACTTCAGGAGAACAAATAATTAATTCAAAAAAAAGCTCATTAATGCAGATATGAAATGCTCTCTTCTTGTGCCTGAAAACACTTCATATATTCAGATGGAAGCTGAAGAGAACGGCTCAATACACTCTCGTGCATACTAAAAGATGCTTAACTTGGGTTAAGCATATTTGAGTCAGTCATTCTTTGTCAGTTCAGACTTGATAGATTTCGAGATACGGATACTTGATGAAAAATATTTGACTGCCTTTTACGACCTTATAATATCAGAAATTTGAAAAACGTTGAATCTACTTTCTTTTGTCTGTCATAAAAATTCTATATAATAATTATAAAATCTGTAACTTGATCTGTTTAGTACATACGTGGATTTATCGATTCTTACTACCAAAACTTTGAATACCAATTTTCGCCCTCACGAAATGTTTTTGAAACATGATGTTATACAATATTCTTAGGTTTGTTAGAAGATACTGATAGCAATGTTTAACACCTTATTTAACCTTATACTGGGAAGAATTACGAATAATTGCTTGTTATCTTATAGATTCAATATGTTCATAGCTTTAGCGGTTTGGCCTGTGCGATGATTATAAGAATCGAGTTTCTCTTTTACAAGTTTAGATACAGTTACAGTCAGTCTGTAATGTCCCAATGTTGAGCAAAGGTCAAAAAAGTCACAAAGCCTGGAAACCCCACGATTTCCAGGCTTTGTGATCTTGGGCTTTGGTTATGGATAGTCACTGAAGGTGTCTAGTTCGTCCCGTCATCTCCTGCGCGGTCTCCAGCGACGCCGCCTCGCTGTATTGGGACACCACATGGTGGCTAACTTGTCCCACAGCTCTTCCAGCATGCGGCAGAACGTGATTAGCCCAAGTCTATTTTAGGCGGAGAAGAATTGTAATATGTTCATGAACACATCTACTTGGGCCAAATAGTATCCTTCCACGACAGACACGGAAAAAAGTTGAAAGACGCACTGAAAACGCCTTCAAGAGCTATTGGTCCATGAAAAAGCTAGTGAAGAACAACCTTCTGATGAGACTAAAGCTGAAACTCATGAACATGAGCATTCTCCCCGTTCTGACTTATGGTACACTGACATGGTCATTGACGAACATCCAGAAGTCCAAGCTGAAGGTATACCAACGGACAATGAAGCGCAGCATTTTAGAGGTTTGTTTGTTTGTCGTATGAGGTAGTGCTGGCCTCTGGTGTCAGAGTTTGTCAGGCCGCCCGAGGGCCTATGACATGTCTTAACAACTGCTATTAATCAATAACAGCCGGGACCGACAGCTTAACGTGCCCTCCGAAGCACGGAGCGATGGAAATCCGCATATACGAGTAACTGAGAAAAGTCATTTGTGCAGGAGCCTAGGACCGAACCCGGTATCGTGGGATTCTAAGCTGAACTATTGAACCGTAAGGCTACTATCGCTCTTTTAGAGGTTACATTAACTGACCATGTTCAAAATACCGAGCTGCACTCCAGTACTCAAATTGCCGACATAGCTGTTAAAGTCGCCAAACTGAAAGTTTAGATAAATTATAATGAAAGGTTCTTCTGTGTTTTTCGTATTTCTTAATTTTTCATAGGTCACTAGTAGCACGGTACATATATAGTCTGTAAAGACTATATAGGTAGATATGTATATGTATGTGCATGGGCGGTGGGCGGTGGGCAGCAAACTTGTAATAAGTACCTTATTTTGTTCGAGTAATCATTGTATATATTTTTGTAGATATCGCGATGGAAAGGTGTTCATACTATGTAACTCCGTGTCGCCTCTGCCTGGACCCTCAAGGTTGAATGCTCAAGATATACCCAAGAATACGAACAACAAACTAAACGCCGCACCAAACAATACTTTCAAGCTATTACCCATGCAACCTGCAAAACTAGAAGATGGCGTGCAGCCCTTTGAGGAAGAGGTAAGTGATACCTATATAATAACTTTGCATCTTAGAATCTTCATTTAACGAACAATTCTTGTATATTACGCGGCTTTGATATGTATATGTTTTCAATCTAAGTAAAAGTAATGTTATCCAGTTCCAAACTTATCAATCTAAACCAGATAAGCTAAACATCAACTACCAAAATACACAGTTAATGGAAGTGGACACATGTAAATTTTTAGGCATAACAATTGACAAGAACTGCAATTGGAAGTGCCACGTAGAAAATGTCAGTGACAGACTCGATCGCTTTGTCTACGCTATAAGACAACTGCGACTCTCAGTTTCCAAAGATGCTGCCTTGTGTGCGTACCATGGCTACGTGTCTTCGATTTTGTCATACGGACTACTTTTGTGGGGCAGCTCTGTTGACATTAATAGGGCGTTCGTTGTACAAAAAAAATGCGTTCGGGCAATTTGTGGTGCCTGGTCTACCGACAGTTGTCGACCACTTTTTAAACAGTTTCAAATTCTCCCATTACCCTGTATGTATATTAGGGAAGTCTGCGTGTTTGTAAAAGAACACCCCAACATGTTCGACGAACACTCAAAAATGGTACAAAGAAGCACTAGAAATTGTAATAGACTTTATTTTCCAAATTGTCGATTAGACATATTTAAGAAAAACTCTTTTTTGATGGCTATCAAAATTTATAATAAATTGGCAAAAGATTTAAAATCCATGTGCATACATAAATTCAAACAAAAACTAAAAGTCTGGTTATTGGACAAATGTTTCTATAGTGTAAAGGATTATTTACATACAAAATTATGATTAATAATGAAAAATCCCTATGTATTTAAATTTGACATATTATTAAAGTTTATATAATTTTTTTGTTCATTAAAACTTTGACATATTTTACGATTACTATTATGATGACTTAACTTCCATTATTATTGCAACTATTTGACATTGTGATGAGAATAATTAATTGAGATATAACTTTTATTTGTGTAAATTGTGTAACTAACATAAATGTAAGAATTACAATAACATAGTTATAATATATTATAACATGCATGCTAGACATGTAATTATTGCACACCTCTGTTGAGGTAGATTGTACGGGACTCATAGCACTGTAACAACTATCAATTTACCTACATCTATGGCAATAAATGAATTTGTATTTGTATTTTGTATTTGCCTGAGAGGTCATTTATCCAGGTTACCAAATCCAGGACCAAAAGTACCTATAAATTATAATATACTACATCTTATCAAAATTTCTTAAGTAGTCAAATAGTTTTTAATCGATTCTCGGCTTCTATTCGTCGGATTGAGAGACAAAGAAAACCAGATTTGAAGCCAAATAAAAAAATACTGATAGTGAAAATCGCATTTAAATCAGTCCAGTAGTACGTCCAGTATTTACGTGATGCCCGAATATACAAACAGACCAATTGTTTTTTGAAAACATGAGGGGAGCTGAAGAACGAGCTCCGTGGCGTGCACTAAGAGAGAACTACGTCCAACAGTGGACAGATATAGGCTGATGATGATAGTGATGAATTGATTTTTAATTAATTACCCTCGTTATTAACCTCCAAACTCTAAGAGAGGGGTGTTATAAGTTTAGGGTATGTTTGTATCACTGTGTGTGTCTGCATGTGTTATCGTATCTCCCGAACGAATGGACCGATTTTGATGCGATTTTTTCTGTTTAAAGCTGATGTGACCGGCATTTTTCTGAGTTGTAGTGGGGGTTGTATATTTTTATTTGTTTCTTTTTTTGTACTAATTAAACAAATATGAACTTACATATTGATCTAAGCCACGTTTGATTAAAATCGATTCAGCAGAGCCAGGGAAACTACTAATTACTAGCTGTACACGCGGTTTTGGACGCGTGTTCATTTCTCCAGGTTTAAAAAGTCTATGTGCTATTCCTAGACCTTAAATACCAATATACCTAACAACATCTGACCAAAATTTTTTCAGACTTTTAAACGATTTTTATCGATTGCTCGGTTTCTACTAATTGGATAGAGATTATAATTGCATCAGTTTTTAAGTTAAACGCTAAGCTATCCAGTAGTGAAAACTACTGGACCGAATCCAGTAGTGCATTCGGTCCAGTAGTTTTTACGTGATGTGAGAACAAACAAACATATAGACAGAAAGATATGATCTAAAAAAAACTAGATTTGTAGCTTATTTTAAGTACCATATGCCATTTTTTTTAATTATCTTCTTTGTACAGACTTTTTCGTACTTATTGCTTTATCATAAGTATAGATATTTACTACTTTAAAATTAACATAATTTTGGATCCCTATCCCACAGGAAACCTTTATTTTTCGGGATAAAAAGTTTCTTCAATTTTAATCCATCATATAAACTATGACTGTGCCAAGTTGCATCAAAATCCGTCCAATAGTTTCAGCGTGGTAAGTGTTTTTTTAAATAACTTTCAACCCCTATCCTGCGGGAACTCTTTAATTTTTCGGGATGAAAAGTATCCAATGTCCTACCTCGTAGTATGAACTCAAATCATACCAAGTTTCATTTAAATTCATTCAGTAGTTTCGGCGTGATGCCTATAGCCAAGATAGGCATATACAGACAGACAGACATACAGACAAAAATGAAAAAAAATACAGTTTTATTAGTAGCATAGATTGTGCTCTCATAATAAATTAAATCACAGCAGCGTCTTTTTTCAGGTATGTGGTATGGTTAAGTTTTTAGTTACTATAAAATATTAGAAAGGACACATTTGAATCAGACGCTTGTAGAAGCGCTGCAGAGACGGGAATTTTGTCCTAACACCAAGTGAATAATGTAAATGACTCTCGTCTTGTTTTCAAAGATTGATTGTTATTTAATTTATATAACGATAGCTTGACGCGTGTGATTCTATAAAATCCCATTGTAAAAAAAACCTAAAAAACCGATATATTAAAATAAATTCCCATCGATGATGTAACTATATGGATAATATACGGCAAAATATTTTTAATTGAAGAAATAAATAGCTTAAAAATCTTTCGTGAAAATATTATGAGAATTGAGGAGGGAAGGTAAAAGAAGGATATAGAGTCGATTCCAATAAAATTAATTATTATAAACAACAAAAAACCTTTAGATTTTTGATTATGAAATATGAGATGCAGTCGGAGGCATCATGCATTTTTTTATTTTTTTTATAACGCCGTCCTTTATTTCATCTACATACGATTACCCTATATGTACATACAGCTTTTGCCCGCGACTTCGTCCGCTTGGGCTACAGTTTTTCGCGAATAAACATCTCCTTTGTTGTTTTTTGTTGATTTTGTTTGTGGTGTGTGCAATAAAGAATTTATCTATCTATCTATCTATCCTTTGTTCTGCTACGAGAAGGATATTGAAAACTAAAGTATAGCTCTTGATGCTTTTTGACAGACTAGTTATCATTTTGTTTCCATAGCAACCGTTCCTTACAGCAAGTCATCGTTATTTTCCGGATTTCCGATGGAAACTTACAATTTTCCGGAATAAAAATTATCCTATGTTGGTCTCTATATTGTACAATACCTATTTAAAAAGTTTCATACAAATCGGATCAGCCGGTTTGGATTAAAAACTCCCCAAAAAAACAAACAGACAACGTTTCACTTTTATACATATACTAGTTTTCCCGCCCGCGACTTCGTCCGCGCAGACTACTGTTTATCGCGAAAAAGCATGCTATGTTCTTCTAGGATATTAAAAACCAATGCAATAGTAGATATAGCACAAATGCTCTTGATGTTTTTTGTCAGACTTGTTATTTCGTTTCCATGGCAACCATTCCTTACAGCGAGTAATCAACATTTTTCAATTTTCCCGTGGTAACTTACAATTTTCCGGGATAAAAAGTATCCTATGTTTTATTCCAGGGTATAAGCTGTCGCAATTCCAAATTTCATCAAAATCCGTCCAGCCGTTATTGTGTGAATGCTCCCCAAACAAACAAACATACAACGTTTGACTTTTATATATTGGTATGGACTGATGTTGATGTATACATAAAACCGTCAGTAATAATATGTCAAGAAATGTACCGCTGGGTCGTCAGTTTGTTTTGTATTTTCCTTACCACATCATTCATTGCACATAGTGAATAAATGAACAAGTAAAAATTATTACAAAAATACAAAAACCCCGTCTGGCTTAAAGGCGTGGGGCGCGGAAAGGATGACGCAAACATATATTTATATTATATTTATTTTATTTCATAAAGCTTTCCGTTTATGCTTTCTGAGATAGGCGGGCGGACACACCGCCCGCAAAAATAATAGTTACATAATTTTAACGTTTCATATTTACTTACATATTTTACTTTACTTTAATAGTTGCATTTGCAACATTGGAACATAGTACTTACGTAACTTAAATATTCTAACATTCAAAATTTTGTATGAAGCTTGAATGATAATTTCTACTATTTAGGTAAAAGGATTGTATATTTTTGGAATAGTCTCTTAAATACCTTCATTTTGATAACTCATTCGACAGGTTTGGGAATTTTTTGTTCCGTCGGATATACAATATGGCAGCTGTGAGCCGTCATATTAGTTTTCTTGACACTTCATATATTATAAAGCACTCTCGTGATTGATAGAAATCCAATGATACCTTATTTATCAAAAACCCATCAAGCCTCTATAACCTTCTAACAACCTTCAAGTTCTAAAGCCTAAACGGCTGTAGAACGCGTTTAAGAAACGTACAAACAAACAAGCATACATACAACCCCAACACATAACCCTCCTCAGTCGGGTAAAAAGTACCTACATAATAATGTAAGGGTCACTTACATTATTATGTAATACTCTACGATAAACCGTAGCTCAACTTTTCGTAGCATTTCGTAGAAGCTCTACTAGATCGTAGAAGGGTAGCACAAGATTTACCATATTTTGTTATAAGTTTTTAGCATGCATATCCAAATTCCAGAGTTTCATTTTCTTGGAGCACGCGACCAGTGAAATAGATTTGAGCGTAAAAAACAAGTAACAGGGGTTTCTTCCATTAATAAACCGCAATTTTATTATTAAAGTTACAAATTAAATTAAGCAAAAAATAATTTTTCCAATGCCGAAGAAATTGAGTTTCTAATGGCGCTTTGAAGAGCAGCTAATTGAAATACATAGCTTCTATCGAGAAACTTATTTCCATTACAGTAACGTTACAAATGCGAAAGTTTGCGAGTGAATGAGTGAGTGTATATATTAGTTACTTCTCCACGCAGAAACGGCTCAACTGATTTTAATTAAATTTGGTATGAAGAATGAAATTTGGCGCATGGCGTAGCTAGAATGAATTATGGCAGAAGTGACAGGTGTTAAAGTGACAATTGTCAAAGTGGCATAAGTCAATATGGCGTCAAAGTGAAAGGTATCACTACTGATTTTAACTTTTTTGCTGATCTTAAAGAATGACAAGAGTCAACGTATCTATGTCGTTAAAAACCGGTATCTAACCGGGTTTCAGGAGTCAACGATTATAAAGAAAGTGAATTATTATAAAAAAAAAATATCTAAAAGCTGGTTTACCTCTTTTTAGTTTTGTTCGCAGTCGGGGTTGTTTGTTTTTGTAATTTTTTTTTTTTTTTTTTAGTGTATATGAATTAGTGAGAAGGGTTGCTTACCAAATTTAAATCGTAATAGATCCTAAATGGTCATTCAAAATGAAAAACAAGAAGAAAAACCAAAAGATGACTTTCAAATACCTATTCAATGATATCCCACATGACATAGTTCGACATTTTTTTTTATTTATGACAATATGACGTTTGGTTGTCGCCATATTGAATTTTGATTAATGACAAGTCTTTAATAGCACTCGCAAGATTAAGACAAAACGATTGACGAAAGAATCATCAAAATCGCTCCACGCATTTGGTCTATATAGTGTCACAAAGGAACAGACATACGTACATTGGCTGATAAACTCATTACCGGGCCTTAGCGTTGCGCAATCTGGTACAAAACGGGTTGCCGTATTACTAAATGGCGTTTAAAACCCAGACACGCTACAATCTATTGACTAAATTTTAATATTATAAGAAAAACTAATAGGAGTGCGAATAGGTATCATACCACCTCCCTTATTATCTAAAAAACAATTAGTACTCCATTGTCAAAAACAATTGGTATCTATTATGATTACAGACAAAAGCATCACTTGTATTCTACTACTCTGTCAGAAAATTCTTGGATGATCGATGTAATTTTAGAAAGGTTTTATTTTTATATTTGTCATTTTAATGGTTTTTATGTCTAAATTATTGTGTTTGTTGACATTTTTTCTTTATTTTTGTATGTTATTAGATTTATACTAAAGCTTATTTTATTTTATGGCTTGTTTATATATTTTTTGTTGAATTCCCATACAATTCACTGTTTTCTTGGAATCAATGAAATACAATGAAATATCAATACAGAAACACTTTATTTTGTACATGAAAGAAAAAAAACACAGATAAATAAAAAGTGGTGCAGTAATTTCGTCTCCGCCATCAGGTCCTCCCACATACTTATTTTTTTATTATTGTTTTATTTATTAGTTATGTATAGGTTATATATTTTATTTAATGGCATGTTTTTTATATTTTTATTGATTATCCATACAATTAACTGTTTTCTTGGAATACACGACCATGAAATATAATGAAATATTATTACAAAAAGACAGTAATTGTTGACTTTTGTAGATGAAGAAAGAAAACTCAAACATAGATAAATAAAAAGTGGTGCAGTAATTTCGTCTCCGCCATCAGATCCTCCCACACACTTATTTTTTTATTATTATTTTGTTTATTAGTTATGTATAGGTTATATATATTTTTTTTAATTACATGTTTTTTATATTTTTATTGATTATCCATACAATTTCCTGTTTTCTTGGAATAAATGAAATACATTGAAATATTATTACAAAAATACAGTAATTGATGGCTTATGTAGATGAAGAAAGAAAACCCAAACACAGATAAATAAAAAGTGGTGCATTAATTTTGTCAATGTTATCAAGTACTCCCACACATACGGCACAAGTAAAGTCAAGCATCATAACAGTAGTACAAAAACATAATGAAATAAATAATTATTAGCAGAGTTTGAAGTACAGTGTTCCTAGAGGAATCTTTGTGAGTAAATACATGAAAGCAAAACTTTGAAATCTCAAAAGTCGTAAAGCTAAAGTTGTTTGCCATGACGTGTGGAATACCCCCACCACTAGGTAATTTTTCTACATCCTGTATAATATGTAGTTCAGAAAAAAATGCTAACAACAAGGTAACGTTGCCGCCAGCATTTTACCACGTTTTTATTAAGTCACTTTCTTGTTTGTTGTTCCGGGTAGAATCTTGCAACTGAAATTTCGAGTACTTCTCGAAACTTTCAGGGTAGCTCACAACTCGATGAAAACGAACTTTGAAACAATATAGAATTAAATTTTAGATAAGTTTTTAATCTACATCTGCTGCTTGTTGGGCACCTTAACAGCGACTTTAACGTTGAACATACTTTGTTTTCAATTACCATATACCTAACTAACCTAAATTAACTACGCCTGTTAGATGAAAAGGGTACTTCATCCTTGAAAAATACACACCTTTATTCCGCGGGAAAACAGGTGTTTTAAGTTTAGGGTGTGTATCACTGTGTAAGTGTGTGTGAGGGTGTGTGTGTGGCATCGTATCTCCCAAACGAATTGACCTATTTCTATGCGTTTTTTTTTGAGTTTGAAAGCTTATGGGATGAGTTGAGGAAAGGGGGGTGGGTGAGAGTCGTATTTTCCAAACGAATGGACTAATTTAGCTACGGTTTTTCATATTTCAAAGCTGAGGTAAACGAGATGGTTCTTAGCTATAATAGTTGGGGGGAATGGGAGCGACGATCGTAGCTCCCAAACGGATGAAACGATTTTTATGTTTGAAAACTGAGATGATCGAGATTTTTGTTAGCTATAAAGGGGGTGAGTGGTGGTGGTGAGTATATAAATTTTTAATTTGTGCTTGTAAAATGTCTGTAGAGAATCGCGATCAGATGCATTGGTCATTACTACCCAAGCAACAATTATTTTCGACGAAATAGTTTTCGGTCAGTGATTTCGGGATAATTTTTGCGATGTTGTTATGATGGATACCAATAGTGTTAAACCAATTTTGCAACTTTCGTAAGACATGTGCTAACCGCGTGGTGCTCGATAAACCTCGAAATTTCGTTTTTTTTTCAGTTTTACCCTTATATTTTCTAAAAAGTGAACTTTGAAAGTTGATAAAACTTGCTATAATTAAAGCGCAACTGCAGCTCTGTACACAGAGCTAACCTACCTCAAGACACACTGCTACCGCGCTAGAGATGGAATTAAAAAACAAACTTTACCGTAGCACACTAGGGAACTTTAATACATGAGACGAAACTTTTAAATTTAAAAAAATACGGCGGGGCATGCTCAATCGTAGACTACCATAATTTTTCTAGAGCATGACCATCTATTATTTCTTCTGTAATTAAAACATTGGCCAATTATCCCAAAAAGTTCGAAATCGTCGTCATCCTAGCAAAATACCCATCCTTTGAGGAAAGTCAGGGGAGATGAAGTTGTGGAACAGTGAAGTTTTAGCTTTAAGTAAAGAAACCGGATTTAATAAAAAAATAAGCCTGACGAATTGCATGACTTTTAAGGATAAGGAAGACATTAAACTCAGTGGAAAATGGTTTTCATGATGCAAAATAAAATTAAGTTCGATTAATAGTTGATACCTATAATAAAGGAGTAATTAACAAAAAGTCTGTACAAAGAAGATCATTTTAAAAAAAGGTCTAGTGTACATAAAATAAAGTAGTGAACATATTTTTTTTAATCTTGTCAGTCTGTTTGGCTGTATGTTATTAAAAACTACTGGATCGATTGCAATGCATTTTTCATAGTAGTAGCTTAGGGTTTGACTTAAAAACTACTGGTGTACTTCGTATCTTAATCGAATGAGTAGAAGCCGAGCAATCGTTAAAAAACTATTTAACGGAATAAATTTTAATGAAATGTATTGTACTTTATAGATACTTTTGGTACCAGAATAACACATAGGTTACTTTTGACCCAGAGAAATGACCACGCGAGCAATGCCGCGGGCACAGCTAGTCGTAAATAAAGTAAATATCAGTTGGGCCAGGCTACGACTCTATCAGTATTTATGATCTCCATTGTAAACTTTCTTGCTCCATAGTTTATGAAACTAACATTACGGACATTGGCATCAATAGCCATCTAAAAAGTCCAGAGTACTCGTATACATTTGTTTATTTATTTTTCAGTTATGCTTTCTATTTCAAACGGCTGGTAAAGAAAACCCCAGAAAACAATTTTAGAACAGAAAATCAGGTAACATGTCGAAATGTCTGTGGAGCGTCACATACCATACTAGCCAAGCAACAAGTAACACTTCCTAATGATTCAGTAAAAACTGATCAATTTAGTTGAAACGTTCAGATCGCAAACACTGTTTTAATTGAGTAGAGGCTTCGAAACATGATCAACCTAATGCATTTACTTTTAAAGGGGCAATTAGACTTATTACGTTCTGCGATGATGGTCGAGCAATCAGTATTTACGACGGGAGCTACGGTGAACGCGTCATAATCGTGCCATCGGGAAGTCGGCAGTGGTGCGCGATCTTCATAGCCTATTGTTTCGAAGGTGCTGCCTTGGACACGCACAGACTAGCCCATTAAATTTCGACTTTATACTCATTCCCACTTTGACTGTGCTGGAAACGGACGCTAGAACAAACTCCCTGTGCTACATACGTTTACCGAAATAAACTTATATCCAGGCGCGCTACAAACTGCAAGTTTTTTAATTGAAATCGTTTCGTCTCGTCGCGTTAACGAAATGTTCTTTAATTATAGTTCGTGCAACATTGTCGTGGCCTAGCCACCTATCTATTACTTTGATACCGATCTTTATTATTTGTCGACGAGTCTTAATGGCTCTATTTACTTTGAAGACTTCAGACTTCGGTATTATGAGCAAGTGGATTGTATTAATGCTATAGAGTTCTACTGACAGAAAGTTGGGTGTTAAAAAATTAAGATGAGTCCTGTTTACACTATCCATAAAATTCGACTAAACAACATGGTCCCGGTGAGTAAAATACAATGCATGATATGTTAAAAATTTCGTCACATCTTATTATATTTGATCATACATTATTTTATTAAATTTCTGTACCAAAATCGCCTAGATAAAAAAATATATGTATGTATCATCTTGCTAAAAGTTGACACCACTCTGATAAAATGGAGTACAAATCAATATACAACTCTTTCTTGTTCAACAAGTAACACTAGTAAACAATATTACCACCGTGCACCTCCCCATCGTAACCTTCAATAAATATGGTGAGGGCGCTTACTAATTGATTATATTGTGACATTTAATAGCACACTGTACGCAAATGAAACGTTCGTGTCTCGCGTTCGTAAACCAGCAAATTGGAACCAAGACAGCAACAATAACTCGAACTATTGAACTTTACATAAATTAATTCATCTTCCATTTGGATAAGACATTAAAATCAATAATAAGAAGATAATAGAAGTTTTTTTGAATAAAAGTTTAAAACGTCACGTGTAACGCCATTTTAACCGTTACTTTTGTTACAAGTGACATTTCGTTTAATAAATGACAGCTGTAACCCCTGGTACATTCAGAAATCTTGAGGTGGACCACGGGATGAAAAAATTGCCCCTGGTACATCCAGGTGAACTATGTAGGTGGACCACGGGCAGGGCGTGATTTTAATATAGTCACCTCTCTCAAGCACACACATTGGCTCTCGCATCAACGTTACGTATATCATCATCATCATCATCATCATCAACATGTCAGCCTTTAGAAGTCCACTGCTGATCATAGGCCTCCCCCAAAGAACGCGATGATGTGCCACCTCCATCCACCGACTTCCTGCGATGGCTACAATGTTATGTTACGTACAATGTTACGTTACGTAGATGCCAGAGCCAAAATGTTGTGCTTTTACTTAATAAAAACCGCTTTAACAATCAAATTATTAACGCAGAACTTTATTGTCTATCGATTAAAATGGAAGAAAAAAATTACAAGCAAAATGTACCTCATCTATCTAATGAAACATAACTAAATTTAAAGCAGATTCACGCGCATATATTAAAAACTGCAAATGTCTTAATCGCCAGCATAATAAAATAAGCACAGCAGTCTGTAACTTGTGTTACAAAACTAGCTGTGCCCGCGGCTTCGCACGCGTGGTTATTTATCTAGGTTAAAGGTACTAAATGTACTATTCCAAGGCTTAAAATACCAATATACCAACATTTGATCAAAACACATTCAGCCTACAAATGTTTTTATCAACTGCTCAACTTCAACTCATCGGATTGAGATACCCATTTTCAGTTTTTAAGTCAAACCCTAAGCTATCCAACACTGCAAACCACATCGCAATCAGTCTAGTAGTTTTAACGCGATGCGCGAACAAACAGACAGATACAATTTTTTTAAATGTTATATTCTTGTTCAGTAGCTTAAGTACCCTAGATCATTTTTTTTATTATCTACTTTGTAGAGACTTTTTCGTTCTTATTGCTTTATGAGTATTATAAGTATAGATATAGATAGATAGAAGATAGATAGATAAAACTCTGAAGTACCTGTCATAGTACATTTATACTTAGAGCATTCAAACAATTTTTAATTTAGTCTGTATTCTGTAATTGGCTTGCTCGAAGATTCTATGGGACTCCTAATCACCAGGCTCACTTATACTCGGCTGACACATCGCTTTAATGAGCCAGTTACCAAACACTCAACATAAATTCACATCACTATTGTCAAGTGACTTCAATAATATTTGCATTTATATTGCTATTTTATTAATTGAGTGCCAAATGGAAAGGTGTTGCTTCTGATGCAAAAAGGTATAAATCTTGCAGTATAAACAAAATATTGGGTAAATACATGACTGTCGATTGCGGGAAAGATAGCAATTGCAGGTTGGTTGAAAAAAGCTGACCTGCTATGGAAGGCAATGTCGATAAAAATAAGCGCTTTTTATCACTGATAGAATTTTCAGAATCAGATAAGTAGTTCTAAAGATAAACATACATTCATACTTACAAACAACTTAAACTCTTTAGAATATTCGTGTAGATAAAACAAACAAGCCATTCATGTTCATGTTCATTCATTGGTTACAAAGAAATCCAGCTTTCATTGAACAAGAAAAACTATAAATTTCAATGTGTGAATAAATAATTTAAGTACGTAAGTAATTTTTATCAAACTTACATTATTTAGATATACGCAGTGCTAGTTAATGAGCACCTCGTTCATAATTTTCATTAGGTAATTTCAGAAGCTAGTAATGGACGACCCTGTTTTTATCCGAGTACGGCGAAGCAAGAGAAGGCTAATGATTGTGTGTTTATATGTTTGTATGTGTGTATGTGGATGTTCCACCATAGCGTCGCTCCTATTGTTCCTATTTTCACAAGCGATATATCAATCGATTCGTCTTCAGAAGCCAGTAAGCGTAATTCAAAATCTTTGAGTCTTTAGGTAAAGGTGTATATATACTCGTAGGTATAGAGTTTGATTTTTACCCGACTACGGCGAAGCAAAGGAAGGGTTTTATGTATTCAAACAAAAAACTGGTCCGGTTTTGACATGCGAGGTATCTATCGATTCGTTTTCATTTATAGAGTGTCATAGGTGTCATAGGCTTCTGTTCTTTACCCGGCTACGGCGAAGCAAAGGAAGGTGTATGTAACAAGTAAAGTATCAATTTATACGACTTCATCGAAACATTTTCAAAGGCAATTAAAAAAAAAACTTAAATCTTGTTTTAATTTTGAAATATATCGCAAGTGTTATTCATATCTAAAACAAACAAACAGCTAAACTCTCGGATAATAACGTAATTTTGATTTTATAAATAGAAATTTATTTTGAGTTTATTCTTTCATTCATGGCCCATTGTTCAATCACTAAACGGTATACACTATACGAGTGTAGAGTTGAATGTTTGTTGTTGCGGGCGGAAGCCCTTTGCTAAACTCGGTACAAAAATACAAAAGTACGTATATAATATTTAATTCAAAATATAATATGCTTACCATCCACTCCAACCACATATATATCAAGAAGATCAGGTTCTATTAGCTGCCATAAAGCTGACACAAGCACCCACTCAAACGAAAGCTATTTTAAATTATTTTGAGTACATGATAAAATACATAGTTCAAACCAGCTAATTATCATCAATCTCTTCTTTTTAATTTATTTACACAATTAAGTTTAAAATAGTTACTCTAAAGTCTTACTAAAAACTTTTTTTATGTATGCATATTTATTTATTAACTAGCTGTACCCGCGGCTTTGCCTGCGTGGTCATTTAAATGGGCAGAAAGTAACCTATGTGCTATTCCAAAACCAAAAGTGCCTATATAGTATGTACACTTGTCATCAAAATTTGTTCAAACTTCAAATCGTTTTTTTTATCGATTGAGATACCAAGTACACCAGTTTTTAAGACAAACCTAGTTTTTACGCGATGCGCGAACACACATAAGATCTTGTTGCCCTACCTCGTAGTATGAACTCAATTCTTGCCAAGTTTCATTGATTTCATTCAGTAGTTTTGGCGTGATGCGCGGACAAGATACAGACAGACAGATCAAAATGAAAACAAAAACAGTTTTGGCTTCAGTATCGAATATAGAACAGACTCCAAACATTTTTTACAAAATATCTTAATTGTACAGAATTTGGACCCCTATCCCGCAGGAACCATTTTTAATTTCAAGAACAAAAGTGACCTCAATTTTCCCCCATCATAAAAACTATATCTGTGCTAAGTTGCATTAAAATCCGTCCAGTAGTTTCAGCGTGATACATGTTGTTATAAATAACTTTCAACCCATATCCTGCGGAAACTGAAAAGTAGTAAGTAATGAAAAGTATCCTAAGTTCTCGTAGTATGAACTCAAATCATGCCAAGTTTAATTTGAATTCATTCTGTAGTTTCGGTGTGAAGCGCGGCCAAAATACGGACAGATACAGACAGACAGAGACAAACAAAAAAATTAGCAAGTTTCCGATGATTTGTGTGATCATGAATATTAGAAACTATACTAGATGTGAACCCAATCCTCCCGTGGATGTCGTAAGAAGCGACTAAGGAAATACACAACGGAAGATGGGCAGCAGCGTCCTCCGAGTACATATTTGTAACACTGCGGTCACCAATCCGCCTGCCAAGCGTGGTGACTATGGCAACCCCCCCGTTTTGGGGAAGGCCTATGTTCAGCAGTGGACTCCTAAAGGCTGACATGATACTAGATGGCCTCTATTTTCTTCTCTGAGATGAAACGTAGGCAGTTCTAAGAGATGAAGAAGGTAACCTCTAATGGAGCTTGACTGTATTACGTCACTTCGGTTTAATTATTAGCTAATAATAAAGTCGGGTTTTAGTTTTTGATACATTTTTTTTATAAGAACATGATTCATATTTGCTACATTCATTATACATTAATGGCCTTCTGTCAAAACAAAAATATTTTATATCTCTTCAATAACTAGCTTATCACATAATTATAAGTTGGTTTATAAAATTATGATTTCGCTTAATATCCTACGTACTATGCGTAGGTTGATTTAAATTCATTGCTTACCCCACAGTTGACACTCATCCGTGCTATAACGACACTCATCGCGTCCCATACTAACTATCCACAAATAATATTAAACATCCTCGTACGAGGAAAGATCATTCATTTAATAAGGAAGCTATTTATCATTTATATTGTTATCGTGAAGGTACAAAGGATTTCTAAGCCTTGGTATGGGTCATGGTTTAAATCAAAAAAGTAACGCAAAGGTTATAATGAAGGTGAATTAGTTGCTAATTGTTATCACGTATTAACTAAATGTCATAACGTATTTGACTACAATGTGGATCTTACGTCATCTTTGATTTGTGAGTGCCGGCGTTGCACGTGTCGCTAAAATTGTAATAAATTGTTGAAATCACCATGTCAGACGAATATTTATATGGCGTTATTCTTTCGTCCTCACATCAGTCAAGGACATTGGACTCCGAGGCGAAGGCCAGGATCTGCTCGGCCCAGAAGCTAAGCCAGATGATTTCAATCTAGTACAGGTAGAAATGATGTCACTTCAGGAATCTATCAAGATCCCTGTAACAGTTCTCAAAAAAAAACGACGCTACAGTCACATTCACCCTTATTCAGGGTCCAGGGCAGTATAAGTAATTTTCACTGTGCACAAGAAAGTTAGTTTTGAGATGCGGGGCTGGGTCTCCAAAGCTCTTTTTGCTTCCCAGAGATTATTTCTCTTGAATTTTTCCAGCTGAAACATCCTAACAGCACAAAGCTGTTATGATGTTTCAGCTGGAGAAATTCAATTAGCTATACTGCCCAATCAAACAATAGAAATTTTTGCCCATTGGTGATTTTTCGTCCAGATATCTTGGTACCTACCATTAAAACAATTTTACAACATGCTGTCCAGAATTTAGGGATTCTTAGTATTCAAAGTTATTTTCTAAAACCTATGCATTAGATGAATGACTCAGCATTCTGATAAGGTTACTACTACAATGGGTGGGTTGGTTATCAAAGGGTGCGTTAAATTGTGTGCCGGATTGTTTGAATATTTTTTTGTAGAACATTGTAAAAACTTAAACAAAGCATTTATTCTAGTGCTGGCAAACAAAGTTAAAATTATCTTATATTTAGTATTATTTTTTGTTCATTCCTTTTCCTTTTTTTCTTAACCTATGATGTCCCACAGCTGGGCAAAGGTATCCCCCATTTTTTTCCATGTATCTCTATCACCCGCCAGGTCCTGGTGGTCCCAGGTCATCGCCGCCCATCTTGTGGGACCCACTGTCTTACGATCTTGTCCCATCGGTCGGGATACATTCGCATCTTGTGTCGCGCCAATTCCTACTTTAATCTGGCAGCCTTATGCCCCACATCCACGATACCAGTGAAAGAACGGAACGTGGTGTTACGAACTCGGTTAGTCCTCCTGTGGCCCAATTCCATAACTTGGCTACAATCGGATTATCACTTTTTTCATAGCAAATTCGACTCTATCGTAAGGCATTAGTGGTTGCGATACTGAGAATTCGATTGAAGCCAAGTTATGGAATCGGGCTGCTGATCCCTAAGACGCTGCGTTCTATAGCTCTTTCATTCCATTACAAATTGTTATTTATATTAGCAAAGAATCGATTATATATCTTAGATTTTAGAGAAACGAGCAACAAAAATTGTTAAAAAAACTATTTTCATCTCTAAATTAAGATGAATCGTACATTGATTGTTCACTAATATTGAGTCGTAATATGCTCGTGCCGTGCATCAGCACTTAATTTTTGTGTCGGCAGAAATATCACACATTACCTTCATCATCATCATCATCATCATTATGTCAGCCTTTAGAAGTCCACTGCTGAACATAGGCCTCTCCCAAAGAGTGCCATGACGAGCGATCTTGTGCCACCTCCATCCACCGACTTTCTGCGATGGCTACAATGTTACCTTAGTACTACATAAATATATTCTGTGACATAACTCCGCTTTAGCTCGTACTCAACTCCGCTCAGCATTTTGGGAAACAATCTGCCCACTTCACGCTGGTCTCCGCTCATAACCCCTTCTTTTGTATACTCCGTATACTACATTAATGGAACCGGGCCTTAATCAAGATAAAAATGGTATGTACATTGTTTAAAGTATAAGATTCTACAACATGCCATATTATACTGATTATTTACATACGTACAATACAAACATGAGAACACAGGTGACTCTTGGGTTTACATAGTTTTCTCTATTTATGATAAAATAAGACACAAACGTCCAATCGACTTATATAAACCTATTTTGCCATCCATTTAGCACAATGATCGACCGCGTGCGATGTGCCTTATGAAATCTAATAAAAGACTACACGAGATATTAGGGTTTCATGATTCTCGAGATGATTAAACGTCCAGTTATGACGGTCATAAACATGCCGGAGCGGAGCGTGGACTAGTTGCTATTGTTATTCAAAATAATTTAAAATATCTTTTGTCCAACTACGGCTTAGGAGGACTTCCTATGATTTGAGCTTGTTATGATTTTCTCGACATTCAATCAGTATAGGTCAATAATCATAAAATTATAGTTTATAAAACAACTTAGTTATATGGCAATGTTTGCTAGTTGAAAATGATGTAGGATATTATTATTCCTTATTTATCTAGTCTAGTCTATATAATCAGCCCGTATTCATCCACTGTTCATCGCATAGGATATTACATATAGGTAACGTCCACTACCTCTTCTTGTTAAAAATATATAATTAGACACAATTTCATGTTGTCACAATTTCATATAATTGTATAAGAAAAAAAAAGTCTGTATAGAAAAAATTGACAAATTTAATAAAATCATAATATTTCTTACAACTGCATAGCAATAACATATTTTCAATCAATTAACCATATGGGAATCAAAGGAGAATAAGTTTGTCCCCATAGGATCGTTCAGATCACACGAAAGAGAAATTGGATTCCCCAAATCCCGAGGGTGCTCAGCCCTAGAGAAATTGGCGAAGGGAAGGCTAGAAGTAGAAACAAGAATCCCGAAGAAGAGGTGAAGAAAGAGAGAAGCAACATCAAGAACTAGAGCTAGACTGCCTATTTCTCAGAAATGTCAAGGTAGGATAACAATAAAATTCAAAAGAGGCATGCCTTATATGTGTATATGTGGTATATTTTATCTATTTATGGCCCTTTTTAGTTTGTCATTATATCTGTAACTACTGGGTTTTTTCTACTGTTATTTGTAGAGCTATCAAGGATGGTTTTTCCTACTTGTTCTATTGGTAGAACAGATGGTAGTTTACATGTTTTGTTATAATTGTGACATTTGAAAAAATATAAAGAATGAACAAATATGGAAAAAATACATCCCCGTAGAGTTTCTTGGTGCTCTCTTCTCTAACAGGCGTATTTGCAAAACACCGGTAGAGTCAGAAGGGTATTTCCTTTTCCAGTGTGAGATTTAACTCTGTTGGCACATGACAGGGAAATTTCGTTTTCAAACTCAATGAACACTAGTTTATCTTAATTTGGATTGATTTGATCTTTTCATAATATTTTATGTATATCTCTTTGTTCAGGAGATGTTAATTTTGACTTGTATAAGTGCTATTATTTTTGCCTATTTACAATAAAATACTTTGACTTTGATGTTAACAAAGTCGCCCAAACATGCGGGAAAGACCACAACCAGAGCTGGACCGGCAGGGACACAACTCGACCTTCTGAAACAGATAAAGCCAACCAAAAAGAGCAGCGGCGGTCTCCGTGCTCTTAATGCCAGGAACACACACCCTAAGACCACCCGGAGGCATTGAGGGCCAAAGACCCCGTCCCACTTAGCCGTAGCCATGGGGAGAGTTTGGGGGGGGTTGTGAATGTCATTCACCCCCCCGAAATATTCGCAATTGTTTGATATGATGAATGACTGTTCATTATGTGCCGATGTTGTGCTAATTCTAAATCTATCTATCTATACTTATAATAAAGCAATAGGTACGAAATCGTCTGTACAAAGAACTTTTTTTTTAAATGGTTTAGGGTACAAAATGAGCTATTAAAAAAAGAACGTAACATTTTCAAAAATCGCGTCTGTATGTTTGTTCGCGCATCACGTAAAAACTACTAGATCGATTGCGATGCCGTTTTCATTGTTGGATAGCAGTTGGTTCATTATTTACCGGGATAGTTATTACATTATTCATAGTTATTTACCTATTTTACTATGCTTTATATTCTACCACAGAATAAATAATTGTACCTGTATTCAGGTACGGACACGTTTAGAAAACACTTATACCCGTTTTCACTAATCTTAGGAGTCACCTAAATCAGATGCCATTTTATTGACATTGATTCGGGGGTGCCTAATGATACTCGTATGCAACTCTTAGCCTGCGCCGCGGTAGCTTACTCACTCATGTGAATTAGTGAGTTTCATGGTACCAAAGATGTTCAATAAGATTTTTGACCATATCATGAAGTAGCCGTGCGTTTAGCTGTTCATATTGTCAAACGTTAATCATTCATTGAACTGGCCAAACCATTTCATGATGTCACCGATAATTTCATGAAATAAAAAAAAACCTGATGTGGCTAACCATTTCATGAAATGAGAAATTTAACAATATTGCCACGACATATGACAGAGGCAAGAGGGGCAAATTAGCAGTAATCCTAGTGATGTCTCGTCCTTCTTTAGATTTCGTCAGACCGATATCCGATTTATTATTTATTTATTTATTCGCCCTTTTCCACGCTGCTTTATTATAATGATAATCTAATATAGCATCCTGTAACTATTTAATTTGGATACACGGTCCTAAGGCACTAACAAGTCCTAATACAAAATTACTTTTTTTATATACACTCCAAGCACATCTATACTTATAATAAAGAAATAGGAACGAAAAATTCTGTACAAAGAAGATAATAAAAAAGAAATGTCTAGGGTACATAAAATAAGCTACCGAACAAGAATGTAACATTTTACAAATTCGTGTCTGTCTGTTTGTCTGTCTATATGTTTGTTCGCGCATCACGTAAAAACTACTGGACCGATTGCGATGCGGTTTTCACTGTTGGATAGTTTATGTTTTGACTTAAAACCTAATAAACTTTCTTTTTTTCTCAAACCGATGAGAAGAAGCCGAGCAATCGTTAAAAATATTTTTGACGGCTGAAGGAATTTTGATCAAATGTTGAGATATTGGTATTTTAGGTCCTGGAATATCACAAAGAGTACTTTTAACCTACAGAAATGACCACGCGTGTGAAGCCGCGGGCATCAGCTAGTAGTAAATGAAGCGATATAAGTTGTTTCGCGTTTATTCGGTAAGAGGGCATACACTACAAATAATATATTAATTGTAGTCTCTTCCGTACTATCAACGTCCACATAAATGGAGAATAATAGAATAGAAAAAGAATAGAAAAAACTTTATTTGCGACAAACAACACAAAAGAAAATAAAAATTTGTATGAGTAAGTCACAAATCGGCCCCAACTCAGCATAATGCTGGATGTTAACCAACGCTGATCTTCCTTTGGAGCCGTTAGGTGATGTCACGGTCATACACACATGCACAGCTGCATAAAAAGATAGACAATAACTAAATTAAACAAACTGATATTAAAAATAATAATAAAATTACATTATACAAAACTAACAAGTAAGGAGCTAAAAATTAAAGCTTATAAGTTAAAAAGCAACATATATGACAATAATACACCAGTAACATATAACTACAGTACCACAAGATTACACAACGGTAACTTGTGACGACAAATAATGAGTAGTATTGCTTGAGTACACGTTGAAAAGTTCCGTCGTTCCGGTTGATATTTCCACGAAGTAAGTATACAGAAGAGTGAGGTTGAACTTAATTCAGTACCACTTTTTGATACCATTGTACATATTAAGTCAATTTGATAACTGGGCGTATGCATATATAGTCGGACAGCTATTTAGCCCAACGTAATGTAGTCATATCGAGATTTAATCCTAAAGCATCGAGATGTAAGTCTTAAACCCACTTAGAACCTTCTTTGCAAAATAATGTAGCCAGATATCTACCTACATATTTACGAGTGCCTGAAGGGTATAAAAGTCATTATGATGAAGGTAAGTTTAAGGTACTTCCACACTCCTGCCAAAAATTCCCGGTAAATTGAAAACCATAGACTAAAATGACAACCACATTTTTGTTCATAAAAGGCATTCGTTTCGACTCAAATGACATCAATAACAGTAAAATCGCGTTTAGCTTGAAAATTTGTGAATGAATTTTACGTTATTAGCTGTTCTCGATCATCGTTAATTTTGCATAACAATGACATGACAGTTAAATTTGACATAGGCATCGATATTATGAAGTCGTCATGCTATCTATTGCTTTTCTGAATCGGTGACAACTTTAAATTACATTTTAAAATGCAAAACGGGAGTTACTCACGTATATTAGTTTAACTTTAAATTACTAATCATCGATTGAAAAGGCATGAAAGTGGGGCAAGACAAGTTGCGTAATCCCATTAAACTAATAATTAGTAATTCCAATGAACTAATGTTGATTGTAATTGTAGTTTAGAAGTCGGGTAATATGGGCACGGATATGCGACTTAATTCCATAAGGTAAAGGGATTCCTTTACCTTATGGAATTATCCTTGCGGATTGGGAAAGTGTTGAAATTAGTCAAACCGAACGGCTTATTTAAAATTTATATATGCAAAATGCCCAAAACGCCCTCAAGCTAATCCGAACATAGCCTTAAGCGTTCTCGCAGGAGTGTGGAACCGCTTTTTAAAGTTGGGTGGGGGGCGGGTCGTAAAAAGTAAGCGTAATTCAAAATTTTTGGGGCGGGTGGGTAGACGCCAATAAACAAGAGATACACTTCGGTTTTTGTTAGTCGATTAATAAGAAATCTATCCATTTTACACATGAAAGGGTTACCATTACTTTAAAAGTACTACAATGGTAAATTATATTTAAAGAATGAAGCTATGATATCTTATATCTATACTTATAATAAAACTGTAACGGGTCCAATTATGTACATTAAAGATATATTGTTTTTTTTATATTGGAGGGTATTCTTTATTCGATACTGTATTTTTTTTATTTTTTGTCTGTCTGTATCTTGGATAGGCATCACGCCGATACTACTGAATGAATTTAAATAAAATTTAGTATGATTTGAGTTTATACTACGAGGTAGGACATAGGATACTTTTCATCCCGAAAAATTAAAGGGTTCCCGCAGGATAAGGGTTGAAACTTATTTAAAAAAGCACTTACCGTTTGAATTTAGCCTTAGAAGCCGTGTCCGATTGGGGCGATGCTAACCTGGTTAAGTTTAATGTTACTAAAATGCAGGCGTGTTTGTTCTCTGCTAAAAAGAGTCCTCTTAACCGATCTCCGTCTTTCCGTAGTGTAACAATACCATTAGGCGACCAAAGCCCCAGCTTTTGGGTATCGAACTAACATCGAACCTGAATTTTGGGTCCTACATTGAATCCAAAGCCAAGGTAGCTGCAAATAATATTTTTTCTAAGGTTAGGCGGTACTTCACACCAGGACAGCTTTTTAATCTTTATCAAGCACAGGTCCGATCTTGTATGGAGTACTTCTGCCACCTCTGGGACGGTACTGCCAAGTATCAGCTCGAGGCTTTGGATTCAATTGAGAGACGTGCTATTTGGAGAGGCTCATTGGAGATGATACTCTACTAAAGAGTAAGCTTCAAAGTCTGGCGCATCGACGTGAGGTCGCAAGCCTGTCGGTATTCCACAGATTGCACTATGGAGAGTGTGCACAAGAATTGCACAATCTGATTCCCCCATCACCTTTCCATTACCGTATTAGACGATCGGCAAAGCGCCATCTTTTTATGGTTGAAATACCTCGCACAAGAACTAAGCGTTACGCTTCTTCATTTATTATAAGAACTTCGAAGGAGTGGAATGCCCTGCCCTCGTCAGTGTTTCCGGTAAAATATAACCCTGGTGTGTTCAAGTCAAGAGTGAATAGGTATCTACTAGGCAAACGAGCTTCACCTTCGACCACATCATCGCTTTCCATCAGGTGAGATCGTGGTTAAAAGATTGCCTAGAGACTGTTAACAAAAAACTACTGGACGGATTTTGATGCAACTTGGCCGACTGTGCCAGTTCATATGATGGGTTAAAATTAAGGATAATTTTCATCCAAAAAAAATGGGTTCCTGCGGGATACGGGTTCAAAGTTATGTTAAGCATGAAGTTTTTTTTTCGGTGGTTGCTCTGTATGTCTGTATCTTGACCGCGCATCACGCCAAAACTACTAAATGAATTTAAATGAAACTTGGTTTGATTTGAGTTCATACTTCGAGGTATGACATCGGATACTTTTCATCCCGATATTTAGTATGGTTCCCTTGGAAGAGGGGATGAAAGTCAAAATGTGTACTTAGTTGTAATTCATGTATGCGTAGTCTGATTTCATTCATTTTTCATTAGAAAGGAGGTACCTACTTTAGATATTGTCATGTAAATATTTCAAGGTTATCGGGTTTGTACTTCAGAAATAACAGACAGTTCAACCCTCAGTATTATGTCCAAATAATTTGAAACCCGATATGTTCAGGAACGTTTCAACGTAAGGCTAATATAAAGCTGGCCTTCGCACTTTATCATAAAGGATTAACGGTCACCGTAGACACAAACACAACGTAGTGTGGGACGCCCGCCGGCCAGGTGGAGAGACGACTTGCGAAGACAGCTGGCAGCGACTGGATGAAAAGAGCTGAAGATCAGGCTCAGTGGCGTTCATTGGGAGAGGCTTACGTCCAACAGTGGACTGGAATAGGCTGATGATGATGATGATGATTGTGTAGACACAAAACTTATTCTGTGGTTAGGTCGCAAAAACCTGTACCGTCCTGTTTTTTTGGGATGTTGAATAAATAATAGTATCTGTATTCAGGTACGGACACGTTTAGAAAACACTTATACCCGTTTTCACTGATCTTAGGAGTCACCTAAATCAGATGCCATTTTATTGACATTGATTCGGGGTTGCATAATGATACTCGTATGCAACTCTTAGCCTGCGCCGTGCTAGCTTACTCACTCATGTGAATTAGTAAGTTTCATGGTACCAAAGATGTTCAATGAGATTTTTGACCATATCAGGAAGTAGCCGTGCGTTTAGCTGTTCATAATGTCAAACGTTAATCATTCATTGATCTGGCCGAACCATTTCATGATGTCACCGATAATTTCATGAAATCAAAAAAAACCTAATGTGGCTAACCATTTCATGAAATGAGAAATTTTACAATATCGCCACGACATATGACAGAGGCAAGAGGGGCAAATTAGCAGTAATCCTAGTGATGTCTCGTCCTTCTTTAGATTTCGTCAGACCGATATCCGATTTATTATTTATTTATTTATTTATTCGCTCTTTTCCACGCTGCTTTATTATAATGATAATCTAATATAGCATCCTGTAACTATTTAATTTGGATACACGGTCCTAAAGGCACTAACAAGTCCTAATACAAAATCACTTTTTTTTATATACACTCCAAGCACATCACGCTTTATCTATACTTATAATAAAGCAATAGGAACGAAAAATTCTGTACAAAGAAGATAATTAAAAAAGAAATGGTCTAGGGTACATAAAATAAGCTACCGAACAAGAATGTAATATTTTACAAATTCGTGTCTGTCTGTTTGTCTGTCTATATGTTTGTTCGCGCATCACGTAAAAACTACTGGACCGATTGCGATGCGGTTTTCACTGTTGGATAGTTTATGTTTTGACTTAAAAACTAATAAACTTACTTTTTATCTCAAACCGATGAGAAGAAGCCGAGCAATCGTTAAAAATATTTTTGACGGCTGAAGGAATTTTGATCAAATGTTGGTATATTGGTATTTTAGGTCCTGGAATATCACAAAGAGTACTTTTAACCTACAGAAATGAACACGCGTGTGAAGCCGCGGGCATCAGCTATTAGTAAATGAAGCGATATAAGTTGTTTCGCGTTTATGCGGTAAGAGGGCATACACTACAAAAAATATATTAATTGTAGTCTCTTCCGTACTATCAACGTCCACATAAATGGAGAATAATAGTAGTATTGCTTGAGTACACGTTGAAAAGTTCCGTCGTTCCGGTTGATATTTCCACGAAGTAAGTATACACAAGAGTGAGGTTGAACTTAATTCAGTACCACTTTTTGATACCATTGTACATATTAAGTCAATTTGATAACTGGGCGTATGCATATATAGTCGGACAGCTATTTAGCCCAACGTAATGTAGTCATATCGAGATTTAATCCTAAAGAATCGAGATGTAAGTCTTAAACCCACTTAGAACCTTCTTTGCAAAATAATGTAGCCAGATATCTACCTACATATTTACGAGTGCCTGTAGGGTATAAAAGTCATTATGATGAAGGTGAGGTTAAGGTACTTCCACACTCCTGCCAAAAATTCCCGGTAAATTGAAAACCATAGACTAAAAGGACAACCACATTTTTGTTCATAAAAGGCATTCGTTTCGACTCAAATGACATCAATAACAGTAAAATTGCGTTTAGCTTGAAAATTGAATGAATTTTACGTTATTAGCTGTTCTCGATCATTGTTAATTTTGCATAACAATGACATGACAGTTAAATTTGACATAGGCATCGATATTATGAAGTCGTCATGCTATCTATTGCTTTTCTGAATCGGTGACAACTTTAAATTACATTTTAAAATGCAAAACGGGAGTTACTCACGTATATTAGTTTAACTTTAAATTACTAACCATCGATTGAAAAGGCATGAAAGTGGGGCAAGACAAGTTGTGTAATCCCATTAAACTAATAATTAGTAATTCCAATGAACTAACTAATGTTGATTGTAATTGTAGTTTAGAAGTCGGGTAATATGGGCACGGATATGCGACTTAATTCCGTAAGGTAAAGGGATTCCTTTACCTTATGGAATTATCCTTGCGGATTGGGAAAGTGTTGAAATTAGTCAAACCGAACGGCTTATTTAAAATTTATATATGCAAAATGCCCAAAACGCCCTCAAGCTAATCCGAACATAGCCTTAAGCGTTCTCGCAGGAGTGTGGAACCGCTTTTTAAAGTTGGATGGGGGACGGGTCGTAAAAAGTAAGCGTAATTCAAAATTTTAGACGCCAATAGACAAGAGATACACTTCGGTTTTTGTTAGTCGATTAATAAGAAATCTATCCATTTTACACATGAAAGAGTTACCATTACTTTAAAAGTACTACAATGGTAAATTATATTTAGAGAATGAAGCTATGATATCTTATATCTATACTTATAATAAAACTGTAACGGGTCCAATTCTGTACATTAAAGATATATTGTTTTTTTTATATTGGAGGGTATTCTTTATTCGATACTGTATTTTTTTTATTTTTTGTCTGTCTGTATCTTGGATAGGCATCACGCCGAAACTACTGAATGAATTTAAATAAAATTTAGTATGATTTGAGTTTATACTACGAGGTAGGACATAGGATACTTTTCATCCCGAAAAATTAAAGGGTTCCCGCAGGATAAGGGTTGAAACTTATTTAAAAAAGCACTTACCGTTTGAATTTAGCCTTAGAAGCCGTGTCCGATTGGGGCGATGCTAACCTGGTTAAGTTTAATGTTACTAAAATGCAGGCGTGTTTGTTCTCTGCTAAAAAGAGTCCTCTTAACCGATCTCCGTCTTTCCGTAGTGTAACAATACCATTAGGCGACCAAAGCCCCAGCTTTTGGGTATCGAACTAACATCGAACCTGAATTTTGGGTCCTACATTGAATCCAAAGCCAAGGTAGCTGCAAATAATATTTTTTCTAAGGTTAGGCGGTAATTCACACCAGGACAGCTTTTGAATCTTTATCAAGCACAGGTCCGATCTCGTATGGAGTACTTCTGCCACCTCTGGGACGGTACTGCCAAGTATCAGCTCGAGGCTTTGGATTCAATTGAGAGACGTGCTATGAGGCTCATTGATCGAGAGATGATACTCTACTAAAGAGCTTACTCTTTAGTAGAGTATCATCTCTCGATCAATGAGAAAGAAAAGTCTGGCGCATCGAGGTCGCAAGCCTGTCGGTATTCCACAGATTGCACTATGGAGAGTGTGCACAAAAATTGCACAATCTGATTCCCCCACCACCTTTCCATTACCATATGACTAGACGATCGGCAAAGCGCCATCTTTTTATGGTTGAAATACCTCGCACAAGAACGAAGCGTTACGCTTCTTCATTTATTATAAGAACTTCTAAGGAGTGGAATGCCCTGCCCTCGTCAGTGTTTCCGGTAAAATATAACCCTGGTGTGTTCAAGTCAAGAGTGAATAGGTATCTACTAGGCAAACGAGCTTCACCTTCGACCACATCATCGCTTTCCATCAGGTGAGATCGTGGTCAAAAGATTGCCTAGAGACTGTTAACAAAAAACTACTAGACGGATTTTGATGCAACTTGGCACAGTCGTAGTTCATATGATGGGTTAAAATTAAGGATAATTTTCATCCCAAAAAAATGGGTTCCTGCGGGATACGGGTTCAAAGTTATGTTAAGCATGAAGTTTTTTTTTCGGTGGTTGCTCTGTATTCGATTCTGAAGCCAAAACATTTTTTTTTTTCATTTTTGTCTGTATGTCTGTATATTGACCGCGCATCACGCCAAAACTACTGAATGAATTTAAATGAAACTTGGTTTGATTTGAGTTCATACTACGAGGTATGACATCGGATACTTTTCATCCCGATATTTAGTATGGTTCCCTTGGAAGAGGGGATGAAAGTCAAAATGTGTACTTAGTTGTTATTCATGTACGCGTAGTCTGATTTCATTCATTTTTCATTAGAAAGGAGGTACCTACTTTAGATATTGTCATGTAAATATTTCAAGGTTATCGGGTTTGTACTTCAGAAATAACACACAGTTCATCCCTCAGTATTATGTCCAAATAATTTGAAACCCGATATGTACAGGAACGTTTCAACGTAAGGCTAATATTAAGCTGGCCTTCGCACTTTATCATAAAGGATTAACGGTCACCGTAGACACAAACACAACGTAGTGTGGGACGCCCGCCGGCCAGGTGGACAGCGACTGGATGAAAAGAGCTGAAGATCAGGCTCAGTGGCGTTCATTGGGAGAGGCTTACGTCCAACAGTGGACTGGAATAGGCTGATGATGATGATGATTGTGTAGACACAAAACTTATTCTGTGGTTAGGTCGCAAAAACCTGTACCGTTCTGTTTTTTTGGGATGTTGTTAGAATAGATACCAGTAGTGTAAAACTAAATGTTCAGCTTCGAAAGACCTGAGCTAACTTTGTAGTGCTCGAAAAACATCTAAATTTATGGGCTATAACTTCTAAAATGATGACCATGTCAGAGGCCCTCGGGCGGCCTGATAAACTCTGACACTAGAGACGAGCACTACCTCATACGACAAACAAACACCTACATGATGCTGCCCACGGAAAAGTGATCTAATACCTTTTTAAAGAAGCCAAAATTTGTTATTATTGAGCTCAAACGCAGTAATTTTTTGAATAATTTCAAGTGCTGTACTTAGCCATTTTCCCTAAAACGTTCTAAATTATACTTTTAGCCGCCTTCCGAGCAGAATATCGGCTATAAGACTCATTCTATGAGGAAATTCATGGGTAAAAAGTTGTAGAAAATATTTAATAATTTTAATATTTTTATACGCTTTACATTAGCTTCACTTGTATGTTTGTATGATTGTAACTGACTCCTTTGGACGCTATTTTGACCCACTTTAAACGGTCACACCTGTCAAATACCGATGACAATGCAATAAAAAAAAAAAAAGTAGAAAATAAATAATAGTTTATATAACTAAATAACACGCTTTATATAGAAAAACAAACTAAAAAATATAAAATAAATTTTAATAGTGTAAATAAGAAATAAATGTTTTATTTCAAAAAAATCGTGGGGTGCATGGGTCAATAGTCATAAATATTTCATTGACAGATATGAGAAGCGCCCCACGCTTTTTTTTAAATCAAACATTTATTTCTTATTTACACTATTAAAATTTATTTTATATATTTTTTAGTTTGGTTTTCTATAAAGCGTGTTTTTTAGTTTTTTTTAAACTATTTGTCTGTTTGTCTGTTTATCTGCATCTGTTTATTTGTTAGCGCATCACGCAAAAACTACTGTACCAATTGTTTTGAGGTTGTGTGCACTGTTGGAAAGTTTAGGCATTGACTTCAAAATTGGTGTACTTGATATCTTCCATTACTCGGCATCTAATCATGATATCCGATGATTAAATGCCGAGTAATCGATATAAATCTACTTGAAGCTTAAACAAATTTTTTTATTTATTTATTTATTTACAAAACTTAGAACTACCATTACAGGATTTCACCTAATGCGATAGTGTAGCAACAAATTAAAAATAACCCTCCTCAGTCGGCTAAAAAATAACCTATGATTTAGGCATAACATAAAACTTCTAAAGTTACCTTAGTAAATTCACTCAGAGTACAACCAAATAGGTCTAGTTTAACCGCAATTACATTGAGTATGCGAAGTGCACGCGTAAAAGGCGCCTCCCGTAGGAGGTTGGTCCGCGCGCGCGGCACTGCCACCAACTTTGGCATCCGTCGCCGCCAAACATATCTATCTGGGACACACAAGCATATGTGCTGTAGAATATCCGCATTGTGCACCCTACCTCTCAGTACCTTAAATATATAAGAAACAAGAGTAAGCTCTCTCCTGACCTTCGGTTCGTTATATCCGACCATGCCTAAAATAAACAAAGTATGGTACATCAAAGGATAAAAAGGATACACTCCGTATTTTTTCAAATATAAGTACCTAATGAACTTATTTTGTATCCTCTCCACCATCCGAATGTACTTTGTTTCGTGAGGGGACCAGATGACTCCATTGAATTCTAATTGACTCCTGACCAGAGCGCTGTATAAGGCGGAAATAGCACTAATATTGGTGAAACTGTTAGCCATACGCAGGATAAACCCCAAATTTCTGTAGGCTTTTTTGCAGATTGTAATAATGTGATTCCGAAATATTAGCGCCGTGTCAAGAGTCAACCCCAAATCCTTCACCTCATTTACTTTAAACATCGGAGTTCCGTCTATGTTGTAACTATGTATTACGGGCGTATGAGAACGAGTGAAAGTTATTGTCATACACTTGTTTGCGTTAAATTGTAGATTATTTTCTTTACTCCAGGCCACCACTCTGTCTATGTCACTTTGTAAGCGCTCGCAGTCTGTCATATTTTTAACCACCAGCGATAACTTGAGGTCATCAGCAAACAATAGACAGTTGGCGTTCTGAACAACCTTCGGTAAATCATTAATCATTAAAATAAATTCCAATGGTCCCAAATTACTGCCCTGGCTCACTCCAGACCTAGTAAAATACAGCTGTGATCTGCTTCCTTTATATTCTACATATTGCTGCCTGTCCGTCATATAATTCGCGAAAAATTTCAAAAGATGTGGGGTAAACCCAAATCCCGCTAACTTTTTGAGCAATACGTCATTATCGACTAAATCAAAAGCTTTTTTGACGTCAAAATAAGCAGTATCCGCCTGACCCCCATCATCCACGGCAGGCACTAAATAAGCCATGTGACTTAGAAGATTGGTAGTAGTGCTTCTTGCCGGCCGGAACCCGTGCTGAGCGTCCGAGAGCTGCGAACTCACCTGCACTGCTATAATCCTTTGTACTATCGACTCAAAAATTTTTGCCGGCGAAGAAAGTACTGCGATAGGTCTATACTCATCTACCTTTGCACGCGATCTCCCCTTAGGCACTGGTACTACCCTAGTTACCTTCCATCTATCCGGATACTCTGCCGATATAAGACAGAGATTATATAAGTGCAGAAGCGGTTTAGCTAACGCCATACGACAATCTTTTAAAATGAAAGGCGGTATGCCATCCGGACCGGCGGACTTCTTCGGCTTGAGTTGTCGAAGAGCATGATGGACGTCCACTAATTGTAACCTGTCCAAGTGTACTCGCGCCGCTCCGTTCTCACCACCCGCTTCCGCTATCGCTACGCTCACGTCTAAATCAGGCCGCTTCACTCTGTAGACTGAGTGGAAATATGTAGCAAACTCCCTTGCAGCTTGTTCATTACCAATAATCTCCCCGTCCTTCAATAACTTGTGAGGGCTTCTGTTACCTCTTTTGGAATTAGCATAATTCCAAAAAGACTTAGGGTCCTTCTGCAGTTGATTCTGAACATTAAGCTTATACTGCGTCTCTGCGAGTAAAATTTTATTTTTTACGTTGGCCCTGCAATCTGAAAACGCTTTGTAGTCAATTTCCGACCTACTGATTTTAAACTTCTTATGGAGAAACGACTTTAACTTTAAGTCCCTTATTACATCAGCAGCGTGCCACTCGGGGTATACGTACTTTGAATTTACTCGGCATTGTTTTTTCCTTGGAACACAGTTATCTATGATAGAGTTTAGTTTGTTATAAAAAAAATCTAAGCTCGCCTCTAAACCAAGTTCATATATTGGAGACCAATCTACGTTCGCTATCGATGTGTATAGTGATAAAAAATCAGCTTTATAAAAGTTTCTACCTGGGGAATAAGATGATCGCGTACCCACCTCAGGCGTATCCTCACCGACCGGAGCGCGAGGGAGCGGGCGCCGCCGAGGCAGACACACCGACACCTCGAGCGGCGGGTGGTACGGGTCAACCTTCACAAGCGGCGCCTCCGCCGCGCACACACTCACACTACCGCACTCCGCTAACGTACTCAACACCAAATCTAATTGCCTATCATTACAATTACCTACGGTGTTACTCTGAGTGAATCCACAATAGGCTTGCAAATATTCAAAATAATTACATATATCAGAAGAGCAAGAATATAAATTAAAATCACCCATTACAATTACGTCATTACAATTTTTACAGTATTCTTCAATAATTCTAAACATTAGCATATATTCATTCTCAACACTATTTGGCGGAATATAGACAACACATAATAAACATAAAAATCTATTATGCAAGTAAACAGAACCACAAACCAGTTCAAACACGTGATTGTCAATGTTTACTTCCATCGGTATTGGCATACGACGCAATTCAACATATACTACATTTTGAAGAAATGTAGTATATGTTGTACCTTTTAGGAACTTTTGGTCCTGGAATAACACATTTACGAGTAATAGAAATGACCACGCGGGCAAAGCCACGGGCACAGCTATTGCTTAATAATAAAGCAATAAGAACGAAAAAGTCTATACATAAAAGACAATAAAAACTGGTCTAGGGTACTTAAAATCGTGTCTGTCTGTCAGTAAGTGTGTTTGTTCGCGCATCACGTAAAAACTACTGAACCGATTGCGATGCGGATTTCACTATTGGATAGCTTAGAGGGTTGACATAAAAACTGGTATCTCAATTCGATAATTAGAAGCCGAGCTATCAAAAAAAACATTTTACGGCTGAAGGAATTTTGATCAAATGTTGGTATATTGGTATTTTAAACCTTGGGATAGTACATAGAGTACTTTTAACCTAGAAAATGACCACGCGTGCGTAGCCGCGGGTACAGCTAGTATAATATAAGATTAAAATCTCGTACGTTTATACATACCCTATCCGTGTAGTGCTGTATGAATTCATCACATCTCGTATCGCAACTAACACTATTTTATGTATTTTATTTGTGATTAGGTAGTCGTCATGCGAAGCTAATATATATTTACCTATATATCTATTAGCTACTACGGACCTTTGTATTACTTGTATTGCTCGAGTTTAATTTGAAACGTAATTCAATCTCTTTGAACTTGTCAGCTTAGATAATTTGGGAATTGATATTAAAATATATAAATGTTCAAAGCGGTATATAATATGGCTTCATTAATTTAGGAATTGCCCGGTAGTTCAAATGAATGCCTCAAGTTCAAGTTCATTTATTATTAACAATTATTAAATTGTAAGTACCTATCTGTAATAAAATGAAATGAGTCGTTTATTTGTCATAAGCACGGGTACAGATAAAGATCTTAGGCTTACATATAGTTTCCAGCATGCTCTGCCTTGCGGCGTACAAATATTCAAAATAACTATATAATAAAATTTTAACATTATTGCACAATAATTATTAGTAGTAAGATTACATTATACGAGAAAATGTTTGAATAATATTTATCTAAATTAAATTAATGTCAACAAGTAATCGAAGACAATTAGTATAACCAATCCATTTATTAAATAAATTCAGGAAAAATATATGTTATGAAAATAAATTTACATAAAATGTGACATACAGGACAAGACAATAAAACATTGAATTAATTATTCTCGAAAAACTACTGAACCAATTTTGATACTTTTTATATGGGACCACCCATGGAGAGTATAACCCCTTAAAAAAAATGTTTTTTTTAAATCGGTCCGCAATTGACGGAGATATCAACCGTAATACATAAAAAAATGAAGTCGATTAAAAATACAATGTCAGATCAGTTGCCGTTCTGAGTTATTCTAAACAAAATTTGACATTTCACATTGCACCGTTATTTTCAAAGGCCGTACTGCTAGGATTTGATACCTTTCCTTGAACTATGCTATCATGTAGGCTTGCTTTGGATGTTAACAAAAATGAAAACAGCTCAATTGGGTAAACAAAACATATATATTTTAATTGAAATATCCAAATCAATAAATTAGGCTTCGCCGTGTTGACTAAAACACATGATGTTGATAGGTCCATTAACGATCACTATAAAAGTCTAATGAAGTACGAATGGAATCCTTGTAGAACTGAACGCACTGAAATTATTTAATACGAGCCACGACTCAACAAAAAGATTTATTTTACAAGGAAAAGTAGAAAAAATGGTTTCATAGCGGGGCTCCTATCGAGTAAAGAAAGAACTCCCCCATTACGTGTTTTGCATGCCTAAGGTGTGGGTACCGGCGCGGGCGACTTTCCTGGCGCAAGTTTTGATGGTCAGGTCAGTGATGTCATCCTACTATTAGATAGGTCTTACGCAGTCAAACTGTCCGACGGGAAGAAGCAGCTCTAAGATGGGCCCGCACGCCCACCGAGTCTTCCAACTATCTGTCCACAATGCGTTAAAGTTCTTCGTTGTTCTTTCTTCCTTTTTTTTCTTCCTTTGTTCATTCCTTTGTTTTCGCATAGGTATAATGCATATACCTATGCGACAGTAAGCAGAGCCCTAATGTGCCAGATATTTAACCTCAAAATAACAACAAGTCATAGTACAAAATTTAGTCAAAGTAAACATTCCACAGGCAGTAAAATGACTTGGTTGTATCCTTCAATAGTACAGTAGTTCACAGTACCTACATTGTTATCTGAATTGTAAATCAGATTTTAACTCCACCAGCGAGATCACAAAATTCTAGTTTCATTCAATCTCCATAAAGAAAAACCACAGTCACTCCAGAGAAAGTTTGAGAACAGTGTCCTTGTTATGCTGTTATCCTATCGAAGACCTAATTCAAGCTGTAATACTTATAATTTCTGGTGTAAGATGTTTATTCCTCATAAGAATACAATTAAATTACATGAGAATATATATAAAATATACAAGTAATTCAAAGTCGTTGCGTGACATATATGAATAACAGTAAATTTGAGCGTATGTAGTAGCGATTTATTTAAATTAAAAATTTACTTCTTTGACAAAAAAAAGTTAATTCAACCATCGGTTCGAAGTAACTTAGCGTTTTTATTTGGTTAGAATGATTGCCTTTTATATAGTAGTAGATAATTTGGTATCGTATTTATTCCATATTTTGATAATATTTAAGGACTAAGTTCTCCTAAGGCCTACAGAATGTTAGTAAGGCCGGGTAATACTTGACAAAACTCTCAGAGCATTGGAAAATTCACCGACATTTTTAAGAAACAAAATGAAGATAAAATACAAATTATATAAATAGAGAAGAAAAAAGGATGACTCAAGAAAAAGGAAAGCAGAAAGTTAGAGATGAAAGAAGGAGAGTTTAAAATTGCAATGTGAATGAAGGAAATAAAGTGTTTGTGCCCAGAAGCAAGTAAACGAATTGCTTATACGCAGTCTCAGGCATACAAGTAGCGGGGTGGCGTGGCAGTGATACGGGAGCCACGGGTGCAAGTAGTCGCGTCACTTGCTTACGTTTCTGTCAACTCCGGCGTGTATTACTGTCATAGAAAGATAGGGAGTTGTTGAGTGGCTAGTGTATAAGATTCCCTGCAATGGCAGAGTAATGAGATAAAAGGAGAGGTGTCATTGAAGGAGATAAACTCTATGTCTTAATGACTAATGGGACAAGTGCTGAGAAGGAATGTTGTTCATCTGAATGATGTACATCTGAAAAAGTAGGAACAACAGGAAAATGCTTCAGGAAAACTATCAGGAAGACGAGGCCGAAGAGGAAGGCAAAAATAATGAAAGTGAACGAACGATGCTGTGATTTGTTGAATCTAAAATTCTTAATTACTTAGTTAACCTAATTACATAATAATAATAAAAATACACTTGTTAACAGATATATTAGATAATGAAAAGCTTGGCAAGGTTGAATACGAACGTATACATGACTTATGACTTGGTTTAAAGTTTTCAACAAATGCTTTAGCGGGGGGGAATGGGGGTGAGGATTGGAGCTCCGAAATTAATGGCCCGATTTTGATGAGGTTTTGATTCTTAGCTATAAGAGGGGCGGAGGAAGTTCAGAAAAGGGGGTTGGGTATTTTCCAAACGAATGGACCAATTTAGCTGCGGATTTTCATGTTTCAAAGCTGAGGCATACGCGATAATTCTTAGCTACGAGTATAATGGGGGGAGGGATAGGGGTGATGATTGTAGCTCCCAAACGGATGGAACGATTATTGTTTGAAAACTGATGTGATCAGAGATGCTTCTTAGCTATAATGGGGGGTGGGAGTCGGGGGTTATATTTTTTTTTTATTTGTGCTTGTTTGGTAAGGCAAGCGTGTTTTTTACCCGACTACAGCAAATCAAGGGAAGGGTAATGAGTTTAACAGTCTATTTATGTATGTATGTATGTTTGTATCTATGTATGTGGGTTCCCAAACGGATGGAATGATTTTTATGTTTGAAAACTGATGTGTTCGAGATGCTTCTTAGCCACAATGGGGGTGGGAGTCGGGGGTTATATTTTGTTTTGGGCTTGTTTGGTAAGGCAAGCGTGTTTTTTACCAGACTACAGCAAATCAAGGGAAGGGTAATGAGTTTAACACACTATTTATGTATGTATGTTTATATCTATGTATGTGTGTATGTGGATTTTCCACCACAGCGTCGCTTCTATTGGTTCGATTTTGACAAGCGAGGTTCGATTTGTCTTCAATTATTTATGTCTTAGGCTATTTTTTTACTCGTTTACGCCAATTCAAAGGAAGGGTTATATGTTCAAAGTAAGTAAAAACTTGGTCCGATTCTGACAAGCGAGATATCCATCGATTCGTCTTCATCGCAAGAGTGTCTTAGGCTTTTTTTACCCAACCGTAGTCGGGGTTTAGTTTTTGAACTTATGTCTTGTTTAGCTTAATAGGCTAGTAATTTATGTGACTACTTGCACATCCAACCACTCGGCATTTTTTTTTATTAAATACCTTTTTTGGCTGTACTACGGCCATTGACCTAGCAATGACTACGATGGCATGTGAATGGCGTCATCCATTACCCCCGGCAGTACCTATTTCAATTTGTCTTGATACTTTTTACCATGTGATCTTTGTTAAAACTTGTACTAAAGGTGTTCAAAAAACGTGCCATATTGGATATATTAATGAAGCAGTAGTTTTATTTACGTTTCTAAATTTTATTTTTACAATACCATGTTTCTTGTATTATACAAATAAATACAAATTACAACAAGGTGTACGAAAAAATATGTAAAAAGTTTTTGTATAATTTGACTATTTTATGCTGTTCAGATTTTCCTCTGTTAAAATTATATAATACTAAATTAAATCTGAGCCCATTGATTATTTTTGGCAATTAAATTTATTGTTTATGGAAATTTTCTTTATCATAAATTTTACAATACCAATTTATTGGTTTTATAAATATAACATAATAGAATATTCCAATGCATAAAATTTATCACTTTTATAAGAATTATTTCTAATGAAAAGAATTAGTGGACCTATGGTTTGGTTATATACTCTTTCAGAAAAAAAAAAATACTTGAAAATAGACTAATACCAATACTTAATAACTTAAACCAAACTTGGTCGGTTCCTAAATAATAATATAAATTTAAGAGCGTCTGAAACGCTGCTGCTTACTTGTCATTTTTACGTTGAAGACGTCTTTAACAACATTATATATATTTATTTAAATTGAAACGATTACTACCAATCATATACATTAATTCAAAATATATCTCATCATAAACCAATCATTATTAATAGTAAAACTATTCGTCATCATCATCAAAATGTTATCAACAAGTAACAAAACAAACGTTTAAGCATGACCTGTTCGTTTCTGAATAAAGCAATTTTGATTTCTGAGCTTATTTGATATTGCTGAAACCTCGTTTATAGCGGAGTTACTGACAATTAATAAATAGCTAACAGAATTCGCCTGCCTAAACTGTACACACGATATGATCAAATGTTTACACTATCTATGACTAAAATTATAAACTTTACAATTTAATTATATACATGCATACGTCTACACTACCTACAAAATTGAGATGTGACATACGAACGGATAGATAGACAGACGAAGCATATGGTTCACGATGAAAAGAATGTGAAAAACGAAATCATTACAGTTCCTTCGTTATTATTAGAGCCGCGAAACCTTAAAAAATGAATTATTAAATTGAACGTTGATCCTATACGGAAACTTGATAAACATAAAACAGGTTTTAATTTGTCAATCGTAGAATTTCGTAGCGTTCGTAGACCCATGACTACGAATTTGTAGCAGAAGTTGAGAAGAGAGTAATTACCATGTAACTAAAAATTATATACAGGTAGTGGGGATGAGATAGACGTGGCGGTCTCGGCTAAGAATAAGACCCCTCCCAATCCTCCCGTGGATGTCGTAAGAGGCGACTAAGGGAATACACACCGGAAGATGGGCAGCAGCGTCCTCCGAGTACATATTTGTAACACTGCGGTCACCAATCCGCCTGCCACGCTTGGTGACTGTGGCAACCTCCCCCCCCCCCCTTTGTTTTGGGGGGGTCTATATTCAGCAGTGGACTGAGGCTGACATGATGAGTGCAGATGAAGAAAATATTCAATGTTTAAGTTACGTTATAATACTTTTAGTGAGTCTTTTAGTGTATTATTTATTGGTCAACATACCTTCGATACATTTTTCCAATAGCCTAAGCCAATCACCTATCTGCCAGTGAAAGTCATGTCAAAATCATTGCAGCCATTTCGGAGATTTTTATTATTATGGATTTGGATAATACGAGCATACAAGATCTGAACGTAGCGTGATATACACGTAGACCAATAATTTGTTGATCAAACTTTTATTGTATGGCGCAAAAAACATTAAAAATATATTCCCTTTGAAAAAATTCTTCTTTAAATCCCATAACATCGTCAGCCCGATGAATTCACTGCTGAACAGAAGCCTCCCCCACCATAGGAAGAGTTTTACCATATTCACCGCACTTCTCAGGGCATCTTGGTGAATGCAGGAAAAGTTCCTTAAAAATATATAAACAAAAAGTATGATTTTTAATCCTACTAAGATTATGAATGCGAAAGTGAGTTTGTGTTAGTTTGCTTGTTTGTTACGATTTCACGCCTTAAATACTCAACCGATCATCATGAAAATTTGCACACACGTAGTCAGGGGTGCATAAAAGTATATAGGGTACCTTTAACCCCGATTTAGAAAAAAAATACGATAAAATATATTAATACATTTTTAATATTCATTGAATTGCCACTTCGATGTCAAAGTAACATGTGACAAATTGACAAGTATCAAAGTGACAGGTGTCAAAGTGACAGTTGTTAAAGTGACAGGTGTCAGCGGTTGAAACCGCGGGGCGCTAATAGTATGATATATCTAGAATTAATTATACTTCTTAATAAATATAGCCCCTGTCTCACCTTTTAAGTAACCTGAGCCCTTGAAGGTACTGGACCAACTCAAAATCAACTTATATTATTATGTGCTTAGTTATTACAGTAAATTATAGTGAGGCATACACTGAAAGACGAAAAAATATTACACACAATGTTAATAAAATATTTAACAGTAATGGTATTTTGTATTTCGCAGGATGTCGGTGAAATGAATGATAGAAGAAATTGGTACCAGAGACAGTGGTCGAGGTTCACCCAGAACCTTCGCTACCGCATCAGCGGCAAGGGTCGTGCCAAGCCGCCGGACTGGTTCTTGGATAAATTCTCAGCGAAAACGTTCACTGACCCTGACGAACCGCTCTACCAGACCAAAAGGTCTAAGTTCTTCTGCGGACTGAAACTTGCATTCGATCCTACGTTGCCATCTCACTATCAAGTAAGTTTTCTTGCATTGCAATGCATGTAGGTAGTAAATTTGATGCTAAAGATGTCTTCTTATCATGATGTATGTATTGTGATCATGTTAGATAGGTAAACCTAGAAGAGTTTGTTAACAAGAAGTGTTAATTAACAATATGCCGGTGTATATTGTACCACAAAAAAGAATAGATTAATTAAAAAAAACAAAATTGCCTGTTTTAATTTAATTGCCGAGTATTTTTAGTGAATATTTGAAATGTTATTTTGACAAAGTTTTTAAAAAGTATTTATATAGAGATTTTTATTGATACGTTAAATGCTTAAAATATTGTATTAATTACAATCATAATGTGGATTAATATTCGTTTTAAAAGTTGGTTTGCTTTTCAAAGCACCTAAAATTTCGCTCGATTAGACTGCATGTATGTACATAAAAAAAAATGAGCAAGGAATATTAAATTAATTTTTAGAAAAACATACTTACTGATACACGATATAAAGTTCTTGTTAAATCGTCGTTATGTATCCCATAAGTAAATTTAAAAAAACCGGTCACATTCCTCAAAGACTAATTCATATACACCGTAACAGTCCATTATTTAGGATCATAATATAGCATTCAAATAATAAAATAAAAATATCATTAACTGTCCAAAAAATTATTAGCCTTAAAATGAAATGTTTATTTCATTAAACACGCTACACGGTCACGGTGAGGGCACAACACATATTTTATAGTCCTTACGACTTTATAAAATAAGTACTGTGGTCGGTGCTCCGCCAGGAGGCCTAGCACTGGGGGTGGACATTTTTTCCCCGGGGAAACGATAAAAATCGGTGGATATACAGCGGGAGTAGCGTTTTCTATGGTTCAGTACCATCGAATTTTATTTTTTAGTACTCAATTATTTGACAAATCCAACATTTTCAAGAATCATTCGTTCTTTTGGTGTTAATTTCTGTGGTTTATAGATTTCATTTTCAAAAATGTTCGTGCGTACCATTGACGTAGGAAATGTCTGTATGGTCAATGACACATAGATTACGTGTACAATACAAACTTTAAAAACGCTACGCTAGATATGATGTGTAAAGCCGGTGCCAGATGGCGCTAAGTCTGGCGCCTGCGTTAAGTGTATTTTTTTGTAAAAATAACTACTCGTACAAGGAAATCGTAAAATAATAAGATTTATCGAAATTTGCTGTCCGGAAATTCAACGAGTCAAACCGGAGAAATTTTCTTCCATTGTTTGCGTTAATCGCATCAAAATAAAAATATAAAATTCTCGCAATATTGTGTTTGTATGAAGATAAACTTTTATACCCACCAAGAGACGGTGATAAATATTCCCTGTCTTATGTCAATCGTAGAGAGTATTTTAATCTACGTTTTTCGAGTCTATGTTTTAAAGCGAGAGTAGCATGGGAGTAGCGATGGAGCAGCGGCACATAATGTCTATGATAAACGTCAGTAGATACATTTTCCCCCTTTATTTTATCCCTTTCCTCGATTGCCGTGCTATGAACGGTAGAGAAGAGAATTATTTCCGCTGAGAAGTGGATAAAAACGGGGGAAAGATAATTTGTCCACCCCGCATGCTAGGCCTGCAGGTGTGTAATGACAAGTTTGTTACTATCCATATCTGCCGCCCCGCTCCCGTGATATCGCAGGGATAACAAGTTTGAATTTTACTAGTGTAATAATGCCTAGTTTTATGTTTTAATACTTATTTACTTTACACATTTAGTGCTACAGATACACTCTGTTGCATGGATTGAGTACAAACATTTAAGAAAAATATCGAATTCAATGTCACCGTGTATATTTCGACGATCACGTTCTTAAGGCAATTGCGTATAAATTAGTATTGTGAAACCGCCGACACATTTAAAGTCTGAAAAAATAACTACAAAGTATGGCATGATGACACAAAAAAGTAAAGTGAAAGTGAAAGTATGCAACATTTGGTCTAAGGTAGTTTATATTTCAGTGGCTGGCAGTAGTCTCCTTGGCCATCCTCTACAATGTGGTGTTTGTCATCGGTCGAACAGTGTTCTGGGAGCTGGACAACTTGACGCCATTCTGGTTCATATTGGACTATGTTTGTGACTTCATCTACCTTACCGATACCATCGTACACCTCCATGAAGGTATGCGAGCTTCGCGCTATTTTTTGATGCTAAAATTAAGTATTAACGGTTTTTTGAGCAGCACGATGTACTGTGCGGAGATTTTGATCATATACATATGTGGAATTGGAACGACGAAGGACATCATTCGTTTATTGCATTGTCTCTCTTCGGTGTAGCCAACTTTAGACTTTAAGATGTACAACATAGGGTGTTTATAAAAAAGGCCGAAATAACTACAGCTCCGGAAAATTCACTTTAGCCGCCAAACGTGTACGAAGAGGAATTTATTCGGCGATCTCTAGCCAGGATACCACCCTTCTATTAGCATGCGAATAAGCGAAAAATTAATATCGGACAACCGACAGCAGTAGTCAATTACACCTGTCACATATTATGACTTAACTTATGTGGAATGTGGCACTAATTTAATAGTACTTCTGTTCTAGGTTAGGGTTATAGGATATTCGACATAATTATTTACAGAAACTGAAATTGTATCGTTTTTTGGGCGAAAAATAAAAATATTTCCAAAAATTCATACATGCTATTTTAATTTGATTTATAAACTCTAGCGTAACTGCAACTGGCCTGTTCTAAAACTCATTCATTTGTATAGTCTCCTTGTTTTTGTCGGTGTTTCTATCATTTTGCACTGAGCTATTTTGGTTGACTGTGATAATCTAATCTTGCTGCTCAAAATGCGCCGGACGTTTGTAAAATTATAGGGATCGATTTTTGAAGCGCCACTTGTGTCGGCTGCTTCTTTCTCTCTGCCTTGCAATTCTCTATGCTTGGTTTGTATTGTTAATATTGATGTGCTCGTTGCGATTTCATTATTATTTTCTATGTGTTTGCAAGTAGCGAATGATTCCAGGCTTTGAAAAGTGGCAGTATATATTGCACGTCAATGATCAAAGCTTATCTCTGTATCTTCACACTACCTACATACGCAGTGTAAACGACCCCTCAGCTTTAATTGAAACCAAGCGGATAGTAGCAGATCAGCTGATCGATTTGTTCAGTAACCAACATATTATGTGATGGTGGTTTAAGTGATGATGTCACTGACATCATCACTTAAGCCACCATTTATCGATTTTCAGCAAAATATTTCAATCGTCGTAATTATATTTAAATTCCATCCCATTATATATCATAGGGATAAAGCAACCTACCTCGACTTCCCACTGGTAACGTTGGTATCTTCAGGTTGAGTATTTTAACTATGGCAGTTATGATAAACGTTAAAGTATCTGTTTGAATACTAAGAGCTAGCTGGACGTTTGCAAAATAACACAACATAATTATAAATGTTGATTTGAGTCCATAAACAAGCAGGTGTATGCTTACACACAGTTTACAAGCAACGCATAAAATGTCGTAGAAAATTGCAATCGATATCATACGCGACAAAGTAACTCGCAGATATTCCTTCGAGTGAGGCTCGCAAATCAACAGTTTGACACCCACGTGCCCACAGTGAAGCCGCGCCTTGCGTCATCAAATTTAGCTAACGTGTGGACAAACATCGGACCCAGCCTAGTTGCTTTTCCGCACATATATTGCATTGATCCGGAGAGTTTCCCCTGCGAATTGTAATTGATTGGTCGTCCATCCCATATATTTTACACAATCAATGAATGAAAATATAAAACTTCACGATCACAAATCATCAACTGCATAAAATCTAATGTTGTATCGTTTCAGGTTACTTAGAACAAGGGCTTATGGTAAAAGACTCGAGAATGCTGAGAAAACACTACTTCAAAACTAAAGCTTGGAGATACGATTTGGCGTCTTTGATCCCCACGGATATAGCGTATTACTGGTGGGCCCCTGGAACTTGTGATTATGTTAGTATATTTTACTACTATTTTAACTACTATACAGCTAACAGCTGTTTACGCAGTGTCCGCTGTAATGTTAAACGTCATTTATATTGAAAAGTGTCACACTTGTAAGACTATGCATGAACAAAAAAGTTCCACTTAGACATTCTTTAACTTTGTTATTGCTAAAGTGTCAATATTGGTTGTGTTCCAGAATCGTTTGCCGTGCCCTGTTATTGTGCGACTCAATAGACTATTTCGCCTACCTCGAATGTGGGTGTGGTTCGACCGCACAGAGACCGCCACTAGTTACCCGAATGCCTTCAGGATATGCAAGGTTTAAACTTATCGTTCAACTGACTAATTATAATTTTTAATGCATACAATTGACACTTTTATTTCATTATTTCAGGTCGTCATGGCGATTATAGTGCTTATACACTGGAACGCCTGTCTTTACTTTTCTATAAGTTACGCTATCGGTTTCGGTACTGACAACTGGGTATACAATATAACTGGCTCAAGGAACGAAACACTCGCCCACCAGTACATTTACAGTTTTTATTGGTCCACTTTAACACTGACCACCATTGGAGAAACCCCGCAACCAGAAATCGATGCCGAATATTTGTTTGTCGTTGCGGACTTCCTGGCTGGTGTATTGATTTTTGCAACTATCGTTGGTAACATAGGCTCTATGATATCTAACATGAACGTGGCTAGAGTAGAGTTCCAAAACAAAATGGATGGTGTAAAACAATATATGGCATTCAGGAAAGTCAGCGGAGAATTAGAAGCAAGGGTTATAAGGTGGTTCGCTTACACTTGGGCTCAGAGCGGCGCGCTGGACGAAGAGAATGTTTTATCATCTTTACCTGACAAACTTAAGGCTGAAATAGCGATTCGCGTTCACTTGGAGACGCTTCGTAAAGTAAGAATATTTCAAGATTGCGAGCCAGGTCTTTTAGAGGCTCTGGTGTTAAAACTCCGACTCCAAGTGTTTAGCCCTGGAGATTACATCTGCCGAAAGGGCGACGTCGGCAAGGAGATGTACATTGTAAAACGAGGAAGACTTCAAGTAGTTGCCGACGATGGCACAACCGTTTTAGCTACTTTGAGTGCAGGATCAGTATTTGGAGAAGTGAGCGTTTTAGAAATAGCCGGAAACCGTACGGGCAATCGCAGAACCGCCAATGTGCGCGCTTTAGGATATTCTGATTTATTTTGTTTGGCGAAGAGAGATCTCTGGGAAGCTCTAGCTGACTATCCCGATGCAAGAGCTACACTTACTGAACGTGGTTGCCAGCTACTGAGAAAGGTTTGTCTTTAAGAAAATGTACAGTTCGTTTATTAACGAACGACGTTATTTATTTAACGTTTGTTTAATAAGTAACGTTGGATGGCACCAAGAATAATTTAATAAAATCATTTACACTAAAAGTTTCCTAAGTGAAGGCTCAGCCTAATCAATATAACGAAAATCAACTTTTAACCGTGTCAATATATTTCGAGGTCGACAACTTTTACAAGATATTTTTTCGAACAGCTAGAACTTTTAAATATTTAAGGAAATTGCACCCATTACAGGACGGACTACTAGACGAAGACGTATTTGCAAGCGCTCAAACCACCCAACAGAGCCTTGAAGAAACCGTTCACAAACTGGAAAACACGGTAGAACTCCTGAACAACCGCTTGCAGAGCCTGCTCAGTGACGTCGGTGAAGAACAAGCCAAAATAAAGCAGAGAATAGACAAAATTGAAGTCAGGTCAGTATTCTCTTAAAATAGCTACGAACATAAATTTTGTATGCAAATTGCAAAGCGATGGCCTTTAGCGAATTGTGATGAATATTTTGCTTGTGCGATTCTAACATTCACGCGGGATTTTAATTACTGAACTAATTTCCTTTTTCATTACAGGGTAATAGTGGAAGATGAAGAGGTGAATTCTGATGACAGCACTTCGACGGAATCTGATTTGCAGAGCGAAGGTGCGCAGGTGTGCGAGGTGTCAGTTTATAGCGATGGAGACTCCACAAAAAGTCCTGAGCTTGTGAACAGCCCTGATCCTTTAAAGAGCTCCATTCAAGACTTCTCCTTGGCAGCCATGGTCGGGCCTAGTCAATCTTTACCGGTGCGTGAGCGTGGCCTATCGCTGAGCGTAGAGAAAATTCCCAGCCTGCTGCATGTCATTCCAGAACCGCGCAGCAAGTCTCTTCGGTTGAAGAAGCCATCCAAAGACGAATGCAAGTGAACAAAACCGTCATCTTTGAGAAAAACGTTCTGGAAACTGATTCGAAATAATTATTGTAAAATTTCGAAAATATTTTTGATACCGGAGAGGGAGTTATACAAAATTCCATTGTAGATATTTAATCAATTGTAACATGAATGAATCGTATCGTATCTGTCGCGCCTTCATATATTATGAGGTATTTTACTTCAGTGACAAAATTGATTTTGTGCATCAACACGCTAAAGTAAACGTGTGATTGCTTATGCCCTCCTCGTAAATCTATTTCTGTACTTTTGCAAGAAATTTTCGCAAACTTAAGATACCTAGCTGTTATACAGCCATTGGTAGAAATTAGACGAATCTGTGTAGTCAATCCAATGATATCGGTAGTGTTGTTTCATTTTAGTTTTACCAATTAGATAAATATGTATGTATTAATATGTTGTACAAGTACCATCTTTTCTCGTGTACTTGCTTAGTTGTTAAATATGGATCATCTTTGTTCTGTTGTTTTTTAATTCCAAAAGATCAGCATTATTAGAACGCGTGTCAATGAAAAGTGGCTTTAAAAAGAAGGAAGATTTTTAAGGGTTTACAAACGTTATGAATTTCTATTTAAATTATAACGCTTTATATGATATTTTATCATATCAAGGAGATACTTGATAAGTATTTTTCATAATGTGGTACATTCTGTACAATAAATACTCTGATATTTTTACGTGATAAAATCTAACGTAGTTGATAGGTCATTATTTTAAATAAGTATTTGTTGTTGTAATATTATTTCAAACGCATGAAATAACTCTTTAAACATATATTGTGTAACAATTGACCTTTAACATCCGTTATACATAATGCCATATCGAAGTATACGTAGTTGTTAAAGTGTTTAGAAAACATGGCAGTATATCTTGATGTTTTAGATTAATACTTAACTGTTTCATTAGTTTCCAGTAATTTCGTAGGAAATACAGACAGAGGCCAGGCGGTATGTAGCGACATACCACCGTTTATCGCAACTTTTATTAACCGAATCGAGTGGCTCTCGAATGATATCGCGATATTATCCTAGATTTGTGAATATGTCATTGATTTTTCAGTGAATACCCAACTCATAGTAATAAGTTAAAATATTGTATGTTCGGATAAATTTTAAAATTATAAGAATATTATAGGTTAAAATTTGGATTTGGTGAACAACCAAATGCAAATTTTAACGTCGTTGTATAGTTTATTTCACAAATATTTTATGGACGAGATCTCTGTAGGACCTCTACACCCACACTAAATAGGTACACACATAATGTATAACCAAAGATATGGGTTATGGAGACGATCATTCATACCATCACTTAATATGACGCATGGTCTAGTAAACTGATTCAATTAGCCGATTATTAAGAACTATGCTTGGATTTTCTCCGACGGGACAACAGAAAAGTAAATGTAACCAACATTGCCCTGAGGTTAAGCAAGATGAAATGGCCCCTCTGAACCACACCTACAGACCACACACACAAACTAACCTGTCGGACCACATGGTCCGACAGGTTAGTTCGCTCGATCGGCATATGCTTTTTTTTCTGTTGGTCCAATTCATCGGGCGATGACGAATCCCGGATCCTTAAGGTCCGATGAGTCGGAAGGAAACACACCCGTGTTCATAATCAGGACAAAGCCCTCCCTATCTTTTTTCCATTCTTCTTTATCTTTTGCATCCCGCCAACTCTTTCTGGTCTGCCGCGATGACTTTTGCAATCTTGAGGTACCCTTTGTGTGGTATTTTTTTCGAAGAGATCATTCGACAAGCGTATCAGAAATGCCCAACCAAGTCCCACTTTTGTTTTGCCGCTTTTTGGGTCAAATCTGTAATCTGAGTCTTGGCACGCAGTATGGTGTTCTTTATTCGGTCAGTTAGTTAAAAACAAAGATTGCCACCCAAAAACAAACCAGAACGTTGGTTACCAATATTAACTACTGACGGTTTTACAATGAGTCTTAAATTTTTACATAGGTGATCAAAATGAAGGGTGGATTACGAGAAAAAAGAGGCAATTGGACGTGATTAATTGATTTTTATGCTTAACGATTGGCAAAAAAATGACGGCTCCTTTTTAGAACGTTTGGCGTGAAAAGTTTCGATTGTTAGTATTAAGACCACATGTTCAGATGAGAAGTGGCCTGTTTACATTTCCCGAAGTTCTTGAGTGGAGCCCACGCTTAGGCTTCGTAGTTAGTAGTTAGGTGTAGACGAACTGCGATAAGCGGCTGGCAGAAACGAGATGCAGAGAGCTGAAGACCAAGTTCAGTGGCGTGCACTAGGAGAGGCCTACGTCCAGCAATGGACAAAGTAGAGGCTGATGATAATGATGATGAGACAATTATTTTGCCCAAGATAGAATTTTGAACTAACATATTATATTTTTCGCCGTTTACGTGTGGTCCCACCGCCATGTCCCACTAGTGCGACCACGGGTAATTTATTTTAACCGTAGTCCCACTTGAACTATTTTCCCACTGCACTGCAGATGGACATTTACACTGTTTTATATGTATACCATAAATAAATAGACGAATGTGTATATATTTTGTTACGTTTTCCTGTTTATTTCTTTTCGACATCATTACAATGTCACTATTTTTGTAAAAATGCTGTTATTAAAAATAAAAAATCCATTAAAAATTATACCAAGGATAAATGGAAAAGTAATTTTATATGATGGCTACAATTTTATAAAAACAGTACTCCAAAATAAAACGTACCTATATATGGAAACGTAGTGAAAAAGAATAAAGAAAATGTAGTGGACCGTTACTGTTAATTAAGTAAAGTATATAAGTAGGTACCTATCAAAGTTTTCTGTCCTATGGTTTTTATAGAATTACCATTTATTATTAAAATTACAGGAAAAAAAGGCCTTACAAAAAGGATCGTGCCAAAAAAACTGCAAAATAAAACTGCCATGTTTATTTATGATATACGTCATAAATAACAAATTAATTATTCAATAATAGTTCTTATATTCTTTATTGTACACGTAAATCACATAAACATTAAATACATTTTATAGAAGATGTACAAATATTATCAATTATATCAAGAAAATTTTATGTAGCAACAAAACTGATACCACCTGATTTCATATTTGTCAAAATTTTAAAATCGAAACATTAATGTGTACGAGACGCACGGAACGACACTGTATTATTTTTTTGTACGTCCTTCGATGCTGCCCGTTTTACAATGTTGTTCCGTGCGTCTTACAAATTATGTTCCTAGTGTCAATTTTAACTTTTAGAAAAATTTCTAATTCCGTAACAGCACTTAAAATACGTTGTCGCTGATTATTACGACGGAAGCGTAAGATTATCGTGTTTTGTATGGAAGATGACACATGCTTTATTAATGATGTTAGAGAAATATTTGGTGAATGTGTTCCGCGCTGTTATATCTGATCGAAGGTTATTTAACATAGGCACATGCTGAATTCTACGACAAACGTGAAGCATATACTGTATGTATGGTTTGCTCAGTTATTAAAATTCAAATTTCTCCAGTTGTACGCCATTTTGAGGCTTGCCGCTATACAGGCTATGTGGCGACATAGACCAAAAAAAACTAAAGAAAAACAAACCGGAGAAAAGATTAGTAGACGAGAAACGTCCGCCAAACGATGTGTGCTTTATCAGAAAGACATCGGAATAATAATGTATTCGTGTGTAATAATGTATTATTAAATACTTAAATTAAAGTAATACAAAAACACTTCGATTATTAAATGTGTTGAAGAATTTAATAAAATGTTGACCAAATTTAAGTTGACACTAGTGTTCGGTCAAGGCCAAGACCGTTATTTGAGAATGACGATTATATGTACACATACGGAACTAATCACGTGCAATATTTCAGTTGGGTACGTAGGTACTTGAAAAATTGAGATGAGGTGGTCTAATGTTACAGTTTTATAATAACATATGAAATAATTGACCGAGCGAGCGCGAAGCGCGAGCGAAGAGTCTCCATTTCAGCTTGGGCAAAAATGCTTTCGTATGTCCGGATGTCAGTCCGGCCGGATGTAAGTCCAGATTTCTGTTCTCCTCTACAGGTCGCATTTCTCAACCGATCTAGACCAAACTTGGTATACAGGTTAAATTAATTTTTAGAATTTTTTAATCGTCGGGGATTTTTGATTGTACTTCCCCCAAAAAGGGGGCTACTAAATATCTCCGCCTTATTAGATCCGATTTCGATGGTTCTTTTTTTATTTGAAAGGTAGTAACTTTTAATTGGTCTCATAAAAATTTGGTGAAGATCTGATGAGGATCTTCGGCGTGATGAGCAGAATAGCTCCTCAGAATGCAGTAAATTTCTCACTTTTAGGTTTCTACCAGTAGAATCAGCCCTTTGCCCACTAGGTAGGGATTGGTTATTAATGTTAGTTTTACATTAAGGTAACTAGATGGCGCTACTGTACACCGCTAGATTGTTTGCGAATAAGTCTGTGCGCGCGAGGTCTACAGCTCACAGAGCCACTAGTAATTATAATATAAATATCTAATAATTTATCTAAGCGAAAAATTTGAATCCTGGACGGGGTTCGAACCCGCATCATTCCGTGCCTCTGCGCGGCACATGCCTTTACCAAGTTCGGCTACCGTGACAAGTACCACATGCTTCAAATTTTCCGCTTAGTTTGTAAGCCCGTCTTATTAGATAAGTTATCGATAAGCAGGCGTTACTACTAAAATGATATAAACATTTAATAATAGAGATTTTGGAAAAATGTCTTGTAATTCCATCTCCGATGCAGTACAGTGTGACAATATGTAGTTCAAATTACACGTGGACTAACAATAAATTGGATAATTCCTGGAATCCCCAGAATTGCAGTGGGGATTTCGGTAAAAATAAAATAAGCTTATTACCGTTTTACTCACCACAACTACAGTTACGACTATAATACTATAGCATTACTATACCTATCTTTTTCAAGATTACCTCTACCAGCTTTACAGGAACCTACAATTAAAGAAATAAATTCTAGACAATATTGTAAAACTGCGCTAGTACCTACCTAAAACCTTAAACATATTCAATAAAATAAATTATTATATATCAACATCAAAAATCTAATGCCTGATTGCCTCTTTTTAGTTATTTTCGCAGTCGGGTTTTTCGTTTGTTATAACAAATAATAAATTTTATTTAAAACATTTTTTGTTTATATTTAAAAGAATTAGTGAGGATGGTTACTTACCAACTTTAAATCGTTAATCCTAAATGGTCATCATATCAGCCTTTAGCAGTTCACTGCTGAACATAGGCCAAAGAGCGCCACGACGAACGGTCTTGTGCCGCCTCCATCCACCGACTCCCTGCGATGGCCACAATGTCGTCCGTCCATCGTGTGGGGGGTCTCGCTACACTTCGCTTGCTTGTTCGTGGTCGCCATTCGAGAACCTTTATTCCCCAGCGGTTGTCGGCTCTGCGAACTATATGGCCTGCCCATTGCCACTTCAACTTGCAAATTCTGAGAGCTATGTCGAAAACCTTGGTTCTTCTACGGATTTCCTCGTTACGGATCTTATCACGTAGTGAAACTCCGAGAATAGCTCTCTCCAATGCACGCTGCGCAACTCTGAGCTTGTGCATACACAATCTCAGAGTTGCGCAGCGTGCAATGGAGAGATGACATACGGCACTGAGAAGTGATCGCTAACAACTAACGCTAACTATTGGTCTTATGGACTGCTGATGGCTGGACTTATAAGACCAATAGTTAGCGACCACTTCTCAGTGCCGTATGTCATCACTGGCAACACGCACTGATTTATAAACTTTCGTCTTGAGGCTCTGCGGTATCTGCGAGGAGAAGATACGGCGTAATTTCCCGAACGATGCCCATCCAAGTTGGATTCGTCGGTTGACCTCTTTGTCAAAATTGGATCTACCCAGTTGGATCATCTGACCTAAGTAGACATAGTGATCAACAGCTTCGATAATATCGTTCCCAACATAAACCGGCAAACCGGCATGGGTACGACATGGGCATTTGAAATGATGGTCGAAAAAAAATATGGTCATTCGTAATAAAATAATAAGAGAAACCTATAGATGATTTTCAAATATCTATTCAATGATACCCCATTCGATATACACTCGAGAGCAATGAATCCAGGTCACTTAAAGAAACCTATAAATCTCGGAAACTAAGAATGTTTAATGAAATAAATTGTGTTTAATAGACAATTAAATACTCCCAAAACCAAGTAGTAACCCAAGCGCATGGACAGTAAGACGACGACTTGCTAAAGCTAACTTAAAACCATTTAAATGGCCCTAAACTGGAGCGTGGGCATCGTTTTTCAAGACTAAGATATAGATTAGAAATTTAGTAACTGTGACCAATCTAAGAGCACTAAAGTTGTGTTTTTTTTTTCGTGTAGGTAGTATAATAATGAGTCTTTTAAAATAAATAAATACCTTCTTGTTACAATTTTTAGATTTTGTGAAAAAACTTAACCTCTAAAATTTTTATAATACATAAATGTCTTTTCCACTTTTAAAGACACTTTTTGCTGTGTTGCCTTAAGTTTAGGCCAACTGAATGTATCGGTAACTTATAGCCATTAAATTGTTTTTTTTTTGAGACATTTACTAAAACAACATATTGTTACTATTAAAAATTATAGCCCTGCAAACATTGAAGACAGTTTTGTATGAGATACATATTTCAATTGTTGTTTTTATCACAGAATCTAAAAAATATAATGCAGTAGTATTAAATTTCTCATGAAATCTGGAGTTGTGCTAAAAAAACTAAAATATCCTGTAGCTCCTAAACTATTTCAAATCACTGAACATACATGGGAGGTTAAAACGAAGAACTGGTGGTGTTCTAGCTCATACCCCATTTTGATTCAACAGAGTTTAAACAACCTGTATATAGGTTGACCCAAAAACACAGGCTGGACACTCGCGAGCCTTCCCATACAAAAATCAGATTCGTTATTTCTACTACTACACACTAGCGTAAATATGTATGCACGCAGTTTGTATATGCTCTAGAGTGCTAGGGATGATGAACACAGACAGTCATAGTGTTTGATATTTGCGTAAAACCTGATATCGCAAGATCGATAAAAATACAAAAGAAACATTACATCCATTTTGGTTAGGAATCCAAAATGGCGGACATGTTTTATTTCAGTACATGTTTTATATGAGTGTTACTTAAAAAAACTGGGGAAGCGTTTACTTTTTTTTAATATATCACTATATAAATACAAGTCCGCCATTTTCGATTTCATCTCATTTTATAATAAGCACCCGCAGAGAGCTCAACGAACACTCATATCATTTTATTAAAATTAAATCTCGTCCGTCATCTTCAATTTGAAAATGGATGTCATTTTTGTTATCAACCTCGAAAATGACACCTACATCAATTTACTAAAAAAAAACATATCCGCCATCTTGGATTGAAAAATAGATATTTTTAAGCACCACGGGAATTCGAAATTTGCTCCTCAAATTATCATTGCAGTTCAACGGGGCAATGCCACCAGCATGGTTGGGTACGCTGCCAACCGGTACTAGGTGAGAACAATTGGACTTCCATGGCATGCGGGTTGTCCCACTGTTTCATGTTTCGTACCTGTGCGCTACTACTTGTTAGAGTGCTATTATTTATTCCGTGGTACTAGTTGTATTTTTTAGTAGTTAATAAACAAATTACTTGTACCATAGATTTATATTTTGTAATTTCATCTTATATTTTTAAACTCCCAAACTATTAAATGTAATATTTTGCATAATTTATATGTACTGGTATCACCCGCGTCAAAAAGTGCCAAGAACCTGCTTCATAACTTGAAATGAGTTCAGTTTTGAAATTTTGCCTCCGGATAACAATGTGTATCCAACCTCCTTGCGCATACCCTACTCGCATTGAAGAACGGCGCTAGTACACTGAACTGCTCGGCTCGATGTCATCACAAGCGCAGCCACCGAGGGTTGACATACTAGACAGTACGCGAGCTGGCCATGAAACGTAGATAAATATTATCTAATACTTAATGACATCCATGTAGTAAAACGAAGTAAGACCTCCCTTCGCTCTTGGTCTGTAATCAGAGTCTGCGAAATTAAATTGTGATTATTTCTTTTTCAACTGAAGATTTAGCTCAACTTTCCATTGTGTGCAAGAAGCTAGGAGACTGATATTTTTTTCACAGGTAGGTCTACACATAGAAAGTCTAAATCTTAATCAGCGTATTGCGATAACCAATAGTTTTGAGAGAAATAACGTTGTATTCACACAACCGACACAGAACATCCCAACATGAGTTCGAAATGAGTCACAAAACGGACACAGAGCACCCCGATGCTACCTGGTCTTGTGGTCCTTACCCCTAGAGTGTACCTATATAAAAATCGTGAAGCCAAAAGCTTGCGCGGGTGGTCTTGAGTGGACGAAGCGATGCTCAGGGGCGACCTCGCGAGAGTTCTGGAGAGGCCCATACCGAGGACAAATTTCCATTCCATTTCATCGAAAAAATATTGGGGGGAACCCCCTAACCCTCCTTGCCCCACTCCTTCCCTCGTCAACCCTTTTACTACTTGCACATAATCGAAACTCCTTTTGAAGATTTATCATGTTACGAAACTTAATGACTTATTCTAAACATGGAAGTCATTAGGTAAAATGAATAAGTATCTTTAATATGTTACTTCGGCCTTGGTCTAACTAAAATAATCATATACGTAACATTCTAAATTAATATTGTTCCTAACTTAACCCTTACATTCATTCATTACATAGATAAAATACATTTATGAAACTAAGTAAACAACGATATAAATATTAGCATCCAAGTACATTGTTTTTTTTCTTACTAAACATTTTTTAAATTTTATTCTAAAACACAAAAGGACTTAAAAAAAATATTACTGTGCTAACCTAAAACAAAGTAATACTAAAACTAGTCTAACAATCCGCTACCAGTGGGCAACGTTCCCAAAATGCTGGCAGTATTGCCACGTTGTATGGCAATGCTTAGTCTTTGGCCAAAGTAAAGGCCAGCATTTTGGTCACGTTGAGCCACCCTTAGTTTCTACCTACCCAATGTGGTAGTTAAACAAAAAATGAAACTAAGGTGTTAATAATCAAAGTACAAGATTTAATAAATAAAAAAAAACAAATGAAGCTAAGTTATAATAAAATGATGATTAAGTTAAAAAAAAACTATTAAAACTCAGAGGAGGGCACATAAATTTATGAGGTCGTGGTTCGACCTGAAGATTTTTAATGTTTCCACTTCCGTAGCGCAGTACTTCCCTTTTAACGTCAGTCCGGCCGAAGATGGTAGGTGGGCCTCAGGTTCACGGAGCAGTGCGGAACAGTAGGCAGCCAGGTTCAGCAACGGCGATGGCTGTCCTCGGTGCTAAGTCGCACAGCGAGGGCGGTACACGGAATTCCCGTGTATTAGGGAAATCCGTGAACTGCAGTGTATTCCAAGTGGTACAGTCAATTCGAGTTGACTGTACCACTTGGAATACACTGCAGTTTAAATGGTGCAGTTATAGCGGTATTGTTATAGCGATGCTCCCTATATCGGGGAAACACTCACTACTCAGACGGAGTTTAGGTCGACGTTTGGCGTACACCAGCTAAACCGCTGATATAAAAGTTTATAAAATGATCACGCTTATCAGCTAGGAAGCCGATAATTGCTAGCCCACTTCAGCTAAGTTCGCTGAGAGTGCGTGCGATGCGCGGACGTCAGCTTGCTTCGTTTTCCTCCCCTTCCCTTGAGTCTTGTCCCGCAGGCTGAATGCGTGTCAATTACACAGTCACACAATGAGTTCGGGTTTAAAGGCAAAACTATGAAAGTGTTTAGTACATACAAATAACTAAACATTTTAAAATGAACTTTTAAATTAATATATATATATATATATATATATATATATATAATTTAATATCTAGGTTTTCTTTAATATTATTATACTATTTACTTAAAATAAATATACAAGTAACGTTTCGTTACAACGTGTTGCTTCGACCAGACGCCCCGATAGATCTTTGTATATTTGATGAGCCCTTGGTCCTCACGGCCCTAGTGTCTCTACCCCAAAAGGCTCAAATATATATCCGCTGTCGAGGGTACTATATTTGCGCATTTTGAGGCTCTCAGCTGATTCAGCCGCCGCTCCAGCCTTATTTTGAGTACCTTGAAGATGAGACGGCGCAAGGGTGTCTACACAAGTAGCGTCCCACATCAAAGGCCGTCCCATCTTCCATGGAATAAGATTCATTCCGTCAGGTCTATTACCATCGTCGCGTATGAGGCCATTAGGTTCTAAAATAGCATCACAGTTGGTGGTGGTAAAAGCCCGACGGATGATATCATTAAGGCTGGAGTGGCGAGTAATTCTTCCTGCGCTTCTGCAACAGGATAAGCCGTGGTGACCAAGCCGGACAACAGCAGAGCCACACTGGCATATAATAATTGTATATATTAAGGGTCTCGGGCAGTCACGGCAAACGCGTGGCACCCATTGATTTTAAGAGCCGTGTTTTCAGTGAGTCGGGCCTGAAATGGTGGACGATTGGCGGTAGACCTCATATGGGTATTGTGTAAAGCATCCTAAAATGTTGCCAGTGCAGTTTCGATAAAATTATTTCCGTCCCTTTTTACTTTAAAAACTGTATAAATGTGTTAAAAAGTGATCGGGATATGTTTCAGATCACCTTATCATCATATATGTAGGTATAACTGATTGTAGCTATATTTAAACACTTCAGTTCCATTAGTTTGTAAATCTATGAGAAGAGTACATCAGTTGAGTGGATTCGAAAAATTGAACTTATTTTAATGAATTTTTTTTTTTGGTTCCTACATCCTTGACATTTTTTTTTTGCACACTGGTACTAAAAAAATTGAAAATTACCAACGAGGTTGACAATTGCGGATTTTCAATCCTATTCTTATTTGAAACCACTCAGCTGCAGTAGGTACTTACGTAGTATTTATATACTCTTTGGTAGGTACGTGAGTTGAGCAGTATTCGAAACTCATTGTAGGTTTAATACATATTATGTGACGAAAACACTTTCAACATTTTCTCAACCTCCGTGGTGTGTATATATATTTGAAAACACGCCTCAGATGAGAGTCAACCAGATTTTCTCTCAAAACCTTCCCGAAATACATTATAATTATAGCCCCAAAATAATTTATATTAAAATATTAGTTCAAAAACTAAAACATCCAACAACATATCGAGTGTAAAAGCAACGAGTAGCAATACTAATCCAGATGCTAATTAAAAATTTGTCTGTTAGCACTGACCATCAGTAAGTATAGTTAAAATTACGAGTTTTCCAAAAAATCCTTGAACTTGACTTTTTACAAGTCAGTTCATCAAATCTTGTTTCCTAGGTACGTTGCTTTCAGTCAGTTATGAAAATAAAATAAGCAAAACACAAAACGAAACCTTCATTTTCACATAAACTGTGTATTATATATTAACTTTATCTACACTTATATTGTAAAATCCGGATTTTAAACTCAATAATGGTGGCATAATGACATGCGACTACTTTACGCACGGCACGTCTCTAATAAGAAAAAAAATATATTATATAACTGTTTTTGAACTAAACAGTGTCCTAATATATATTATAATATATATATATTTCCCATAAAAGCACCGGTTTGGGTCCGTCGTCTTCGGGTTTTTGCCATTTATTATCGATAGCGCCGCGTGCTAGACCGTATGCGCACGAAATCGCTGTGGACTGGATTTTGGCACCATAATTTACCTAACATTAGTGCCTAATCAATTTAATGTGTTTTTGTTGTTAAAAAGTTTTATTCTGATTAAAAATGTCAGACAACAGTGTTAGTGAGAAGAATTTGACTCCACCTGACATCACGGACACAGCAATGAACATGACAAACGCGTTTTAACCAGCAAAATCAAGAAATATTACGATAAATATATTAAAATATATTTCTTAAAGAATACTAGTAATGTGGTCATTATTTCGACAACCTTCTTTGGGCAAAGTCGACCTTGCCGCGCTGCTTAATAGGCGCCAGCAACGTTGTATGGAATTTCATTACTGTCGTGTTTTGCGGCCAGCAATTTCTTTTGAAAATCTATTATTGTCGTTTTTTGTCTCTTTTGTAGCACTATTATTTATTCCGTGGGTTCGTTAATCCCGAACGCGAAAAGAGAGGCGTTGTAGCTCCCAGACGAATGCACCGATTTTGATGTTTTTTTTCTGTTTGAAAGCTGATGTGATCGTGATTGTTGTTGTTGTTGTTTCTGTTTCTGTTTCTGTTTCTGTTTCTGTTACTGTTACTGTTACTGTTACTGTTACTGTTTCTGTTTCTGTTTCTGTTACTGTTTCTGTTTCGGTTGTTGTGGTCGTTGTTGTTGTCTTTGTCGTTGTCGTTGTTGTTTTCGTTGTTGTTGCATTGTTTGAGTAAATTCTTATTATACTAAGCTGGTTTTATTTAAATTTCTCGCATTGTTTGAGTAAAGCACTATACAAGGCTTGGTCCGCAATGACTGCCCTGCTGGCCACGCTATGATGGCGTCGAGCTTTGCTTAGTTAAGTTCTCGACCATCTTCATCGCTGCCAGCAACGCAGTCATTACAGAACGCGGCAGTAATGTACTATTTTCATTAAAAGTAAGTTCCTATTGCATGAGTGTAGATAAAGTAGTGAATGAAACGGCACATAACTAGGTATTAAAACATTGTTTGTGTGTGAATTTTCATACAGAGACTCTCCGTAAGAAAAGGCCAAGGGCGGCGCACGCACGGAAGATTCGAAAAGGCACAAAACACACGAAAACAATGTTGATTAAGGAATCGAGAATTAATTATTTCTTCCTTCTTTTTTATCCTAGCCCACCAGACTGTCCCTACTAGGTATGAATTTTGGGAAAAAACTAAAATAGTTTACTCGAAATCCTCAGTATAATCGTAGTGGGGATTTCAAGAATAGGCGAAATATATTTTTATCTCATCTATTCGAAAAGAGCTTGTTAATTCTTCGTAAACAGTGACTTAAATAGTTCATTAATCCTTAGGGAATTAAAAGTGATTTGGATATTGTTAGTAAAAGTTCCAATCACCAAAGAGATAAATCAAGAACGTTGTATGAACAAGTAACTGTTTGTCTGACTGATGACTGTATGATAAAGTAAACAGAGAAGAAGTGTGTAATAAAAACGCGCGAAATGCCTTCGTTTGTAAAAATTGTTTATCCAAATTCGGATTTTACTTAGTTAACATTACATTGTATCGAAAGCTAAAAATGTGTAACAAAATACCTACAAAACCCGTATAAACAATATAATTCAAAGCTCATGACAATTTTATCCATTAAAAAATGCAAGAACAGCGAAATCTTTTTCGAAGAATGTGTTTTTGGCCTATTTCAAGATTTAGTCAAATCTAAACAACCTACTACTCTTTGGAGTACCTATATATTCTATGCTAAAATCTACAGTATTAATACCAATAACGACATTAACATCGAAACTTACTCAATATTATTAGCTTATCTGAAATGGCAATCCGAAGGGCATAAACCGAAGAAATCCAAGCTGTTTTTGTGCTATAATGTCGAAGCTTTTTTAAACGACGCTTCCAATTTTTTTTTTCTCCAGACAAAAGTAAGTATTTACTTACGCAACAATGTCGTATTAAGTGGGTAATAAAATGACTTAGTTGCTAAAAGCAGCGTATCTTATATATTTTGACTTATTGTTCCTAATTGTATGTAAAACTTACCTATTCTTCTTCATAAGAAGCATCTACTTATTTTTCATAGAGGGTAATTAAATGTAGATTGTCCACTTCGGGAGCAACACTAGTTTAAACTAAAGTGATCTACTTTGGAAAGAAAAACTCTCACCTTTAAAATAGATGTTTGATCCCTTGGTAAACAATGAACTATTTAGTCGATCAGCTTGAAGAAATGTTTGCTCGCTACAAAAGTAGCAATGAGACTATGACGAAGTGTTTCCACGACAAAATACTTATCACTCATGAAGAAGTGTAGGTAGCTTATGTGACGCTGCTAACAACTCGTGATTCGGGGTTTACCGTTTGAACGCGAAGATTAAAGCAAAAGACCAATCTGGCAATGTGGATGAATCATGCCGAAGATCTGCTTCAACTGCTGCAAGATGGGCCATGAAATGCGGGACTGCCGCACTACTCGCTGACAATATGGCGGCTTCTATCCGGCATATAATATTTATTGACATTTCACATTTCATATACCCTATGCCAATTTCTGAACTAAAACGAATTCAATGAGACCTCATTTATATTAGGTTACAGGATGCACCAAAGACACACACATGAAAAACATTACCCTCCTTCTGGGAAGTCAGTTTTTTTCTTATTATTTTTTTTTACTTTTTGCTCGTAAATTTCATTTATCTGATCAAACCTCTTTAGACTAATACAGAACACTTCAATCAAAACTCTTTAGTATAATACAAGCGACAATTTTAGATTTTATTTAAATTTGGTGCACGTTCGGAAATCGTTACCGTACTACAAATGTTGTAGAAGACTGAAACTATAAAATGGAAATTGCTTGTATATTTTTGCTTGAAATGTTGTATGGGTTATCAAATGATGATGTAGGTATATTCTGATTTGCGATGTGATCAGGTTCAATGATTTGGCTAAAAGCTACGTTCAAAACTTCGAAATATTAACATAGAAATAGTCAATTTTATACAGCAGGCGCAATTACGACTTATTCATGGTGAAATATCTATAGGTATCTATAGGTATATTTTTGGAAAAAACAGCATTATATAAATAGGTTTTTTTTCGGGAGAGTTCACACCAATTACCTAGCTTCTAACTAGGATACCCTGTACTATAGGCACGAGGTAACGGATAAACATGCATAGATACAAATATTAATATCCATGATTCGGAAACAACTATATCTGCTCATCACACAAATGATTACACCTTGCGGTATTCAAACCCACGACCGTTTGATGTCGTAGTAGGGTTTTTTACCACTAGACCAACCGGACCGGTCTAGTGGTTAGAATTATTAGGGGGAAAAGGTATAAAATAGTGTGATGTTTATTTATTGGAATTACATTACCACAGAGTCATTTCTATGGTGTCAGATGATGACGTGTACAAAATACCTCTCAATGCATGTTGAGTAAAAAAATAACGTAGATATTTTCTATACCTAGTTTAAGTTAAGAAATAAGTTTTTTTAAGTTATGTTATACAAGTACTAGTTTTTGTCAATGAGAGGTTTGATTCACGCATAAAAGTGACTTAGAAAAGTATCTAGTGTTTTCAACCAAAAATTTAAATTGAAAATGCAATTGTACTACTGAGACTTTTTCATTGAACTAATGAGACTAACAAAGCTCAGTAGTTCAATCAATTGAACTGCTAACTGAAATTATTTCATTGAACTAGTGAGACTAAAAAATCTCAGTATTTCAAATCTATTGAACAGTTAATTGAAATACTGAGAAAAGACGGAAAAAGTGCGCCCTTAAAGTAATCACAAATTATGAAATGGAATAGAAATTTGTATCCAGTATGGGCTCTCGCCAGAACTCTCGCGAGATCGCCCTTGACCGTCGCTTCGCCCACTCAACCTACGCTCCGCTACAGCCTCGCGGATTTGCTCCAATCAGGACCTCCTACGCGAGCTTCTGACTTCGCGCTTTTTATATACACTAGGAGTAGGGACCACAAGACCAAGCAGCATCGCTCTGTGTCGGTTCTGTGACTCATTTAGAACCTAGTCTCCTCATGTTGGGGTGCTCTGTGTCGGTTCTGTGACTTCTTTAGAACCTTACCTAGGCATGTCGGGGTTCTCCTAAGATTTCATCAATAATTAACGTCATTTTGTTCCATTTCACGGATCAGTAGCAAATACAATAAACTTGTAACGCTTTTAGATGTTATATCTACCTGCCGTTATTTAGCAATTGGCTGAGACAAGTAAATGATAATAACAATTCTAGAAGGTAATTTTTTTAATTAATTATTTAAGGAAGTAAGTTTATACAGGGTCGTAGGTCCCACTTGCGTCTGAACAGCGTTGAATGAAGAAGTAACCACTGGCCTTAGCAATAGAGGAGGGCCGGTGCATTCGTTGACAGTGGACTAGTTTCACGGCGTAGGGTAACTCCAATAGGGCTTGGTAAGTTCGGTAGGGAACTGCAGGAGTTGACCGGTAGGTGCACGCAGACAAGCGGAAGCCGGTAGTAGGAACCCTGCAATCCGTAACAACCGGATGGCTTAGTATGTTCCTAAGTCCATTACCGTGGTTTGACTGCCACATCCATTTCTCCAATGTTAAAGCACAATGGTAACGGAGCAAGAAATAGTGATCAATGATGAGGCAGTCATACAATGGTTACTAAAACTAAATAAGTAAATAGTGACATACGGCTGAACATACATAATTATAATTGGTGATAATTATGTATGCAGGGAAATTATGTAGCATTCACAATACATTAAAAATCAAAATAAAACTAATGATTTGGCAACGTTATGCAACATCATGCATATTTCAACATTTTACAACGTCACCCACTCCCGGATTTCGTATACCGTGAATAACTGTAAGGTAAGTACAGGTACCGATAAGTGTTCACGATACACGATAACGCCATAGTTATTTTGGTAGGGATTATCAGAACGACTTCAATTAAGTCACAGTTAAGTAAGGTAGGTAATTAGTATTGAATAAGAATTAAATAACTATTGGTTTAAGTGCGATCATAAAGTATAGAATTACGAGTGCAAATTACATAGTGCGTCAAATGAACAGCCTTCTCTATCTGAGAGAAAGCCTAGGTCCCAACAGTGGGAAGTTCCAGATCGATTGTTGATGATTTGCAAAATCACATGTTGCAACACTCACCCAATTGGGGAATAACACTCTTTTTATAACACTAATATCACTTAGTATCCACTAAATACTTATGATTACGATAAGATCGAGCAAGTTAGATACGTGCGTCGTCCTTGTAAGTCGATCGCAGCGTGGCGATCAATTGACGGCCAGTTCTCGTCGTGCCGCCTTCCTCATAACCAGTTAGTATGACAGTCGTGAACTATAGCAGCGTTCACAGTTTTGTAATAGGTGATAAGTTATTGTAGATTTATGTTAGTTTGTAAGGTTCTTTGTATATGTGTGGTAAGAATATTAATTCATATGACTTAGTAGGTAATTTCATTCGAAGTTTGTAACAAAACTGTTACAAACTAAAATTAAAAAATACACTTCGCCTTTCCTCGGGCTAGGAGCGGCACCTTTAGAAAGAGGAGTCAAATTTCTTCCCAATACAACCCTCAGTCACCCCAATTTCGTTCGACTGGATTCTAAAGCATACCCTCAAACCGTAGGAGACTTGCAACCTAACAATTTTTAACTGTTTAGAGTGAAGTTACAGCTACATAATTTGACGTCTTGACAGCTACGCTGAAGTTAATAAGAGGTCGATACGGATTTAAAAGCCGTAGACACCATATTAAGTAGACCAATCATTAATCAAACGCACTAATTACATTTCTCAATTAGGTAAATCGTTCGCTGATAATGAGCAAATTCTTTAACCTACCCGCGTCTTGTAAAAAGTATATTTAATTCAAATCAATATTTATTAATAAGGTTAAAAATATTAGATGTTAAATAAAACTTATTATTAATATTAAATCATAGTTCTGTTATGGTATATTGTGTCTTATTTTTATATAAAATTTTATTACGGGTATATAAGTTTGGATCATCGATCAATACATCGTTTAAAAATTAATCAACACTGTAATAATAATAATCTTTATTGATCAGTAGCGTCTTGACCTTGCGTGTGAACGAGATGCAGCTAGACACCTCATTCACCCTCTGAGGAAGAGTGTTATGTATTTTGACACCGACGTACTCAAGTTATTTTTGTGATTTCTTAAGCTTCCTAGAAGCTAATTTGAGGCGATGCTTTCTACGTGTCGGGTAGTTATGGGAGTCAGCCCACGTCGGGATCTGCTCAAGGTTTTCATTTACAAATTTTGCCGCCTGCAGGATTAACTGACAGGGTAGAGTGAGAATTCTTTGATCCTCAAGTACAGTTCTCAAGCGGGATGATCCCATTCCACAGCACACATAATCCTCAACGCACGCTTCTGCCGTCTGAATGCCCTGTCTCGTTCCGCGGCTAAGCCCCACAGGTCTAAACCATAAGTCAGTAAGGAATAAAAATAATCGTAGTAAGTAAGCCTTTTTGATGTTTTTTCCGGTGGAGACTACCATACAGACGATACAGAGCAAGGCATGCAGACGACAATCGACTACAGGGACCTTATTCTCTATTGCCACTCGGCCACGTAACGCGCCGCGTTAAGATATCTGCGTGGAATTGTTTTTGCATATTCGAGAATCGCCGTACTTTTCCGAGCGATTTCACAGCGAGACACGTTATGCGTTTGACTGTTCATAGAGAATAATGGCCCTGGTGTGGTCAATGTGGGCTTTCCATGTTACAGCCTCGTCAATGATAAATCCCAAGTATTTGACATGGAGAGAGATCTCCTCTGCATGATTTTTTCGTTATTTTATGTTCTGTGTGGCTTACTATGTTCCCCAATATTTTTAATCCCCAATTCGTTTAGGTATCTCGCTAATTCATTCTAACTTTAGTAATTCTTTTCCTTGAATTTCATGATGAGCAAAATTTTCTTTTCATCCCATCTATTCGAAAAGGACGACTTGGTTCGCCTTTAAGTGAACCCAAAGTGGTGGTGTTTTCTATAAGAAACTTTTAGCGTGCAGTAATGAGTTTTGAATCTTCTTTATAAGTGCGTCGCAATTATCTTAGCCGCGGACTTTTTTAATTTGGAACATCTTAGTGTTCAGCGCCAAAGAAATTTGAACGCAAATATTGTTTGAATAAAGACTGGCTGGTACGACGGCCCAAAGTCGCGCCGCCGGCTGAATAAAAAAAAAGAAATCAAATTAAAAAGGCGCGAACTACAGCCCAGATACAGATTGTTAGAAATTCATGGTTTTGTTTTGAAAAATGAGTTCTTCAAATGACAGTGAAAGTATTAGCACTGACGCAAGAAATGTGATGGATAAAGTATTACCTGCAAAATCCCGGGAGAAATATATGAAAGCCTATGGTAATTTTATTGAATGGAGAAATGCACGAGGCGCCTAATTGCGAAAATATCTCAAATGTAAATATATGTTTTTAGTTGTTTTATTATTAGATACTATTTAATTTCAATTTAGTTGTTACTCTTTATTTTATTCAATAATAATAGTACAATAAAATATGAGGCGCCTTTTATTTTCTCATAGTGGGTGATGAAAAGTAGAGTGTATCATTCGGGCGCAAAATATATTTTAGGCTCGGGCGACGTACTTTGAATCTAATACGTACGTTCAGGATTCTACTAAAAAATCACTCGTTACGCTCGGGATTCTACTCTAGAATCCTTCACTCCGCTATGGATTCAAAATACGGCCTCGCCGGCAATTTATAATTTTGCTCTCCAGTAATACAATCTACTATTATATTCTTCTAAATCTTGTTTGTCTAACCATGCTAAAACTTTGGGGATGCCCAACGACTGCACGTTACTCGTACTTACGCTCGGTGTTATACCTAACGGTGTTTCACGGTTCAAAAACAATTCTGAAGTTATGTTACTTATTTTTCATAATTAATTAATAAAGTTTTTTTCTAAAAATTACATGACGAGGTCCTGATCAAGTCTTGAAACGTCCATCCCGGATTTCGGGAAAAAAATAGGGCAAATCTGATGGGAATTTCGGAAATAATTCCTAGTCACCTTAATATTTGGTACAATAATTGTTCGACTTCCTATTATACTAATATATGCTTATAAAATACCACATTGACATAGTGTGTGGGACATATGTATTTTGGGACACCCAGGTTTTTTTTTCGAACATACGTCTCTACTGGATACTGGATATTTTTTTGTGTAAACAATAGCTTTCCTGTAATTCAAATGAAAATAAAAATGTTTTTGTACATCAACTTTGCTTTAAAAATATTTTGTTATCCAATGAAATAAAACTATCGATACTTAATATCGATAATATATTAATAATAACGAACATTATTTTTAACCTCTTTATTATTATAGTACAGGATGTTGTCTAACTGAAACATTGTATTACTGAAAAGTGTATTGAATTGATTATAGCTATACAATGCTGGAACAGCTGTTTGAGATCAACGTTGAAGCGAATTTAACTATATTCATTTATAACATGTTTTTAAACGCTGAATTGGAAATCAACGACAGCGATGAGAATACGGACACAACATCAATAAAACTGCCACATTTAGATTCAAAATCACATTCAAGGTTTATCTATACAACATTTATTTTCATGATTAACTTCATTTTTTCCTAATTTAAATGCACCTTTAAACAATGCACTACATCAACAAATAAAATACAAACGATTTTTTATTTCATCACTCTAATAGAGCCCTTAAATAAGTAAAACTAGTCTTGTATCCTCCAACTTTGGTTTTACATAAAACATTTCGAATACGGAGCCGCATTAAAAACGAGACTGGTCGAAGCCTCTTCTTTTACGCCAACTGCCGAAAGAAAGACTACTTGTTATAATAAATATCTATTATAAACACAGTGATAACACAATTTTTATTCAACGATGTGATTTCTGCTTAGACGAACTGTCTGCTTAGACGAACTGTCTGCTTAGACGAGAGTACTAAGCGAATGCACAGTCAAAATCCTTTTTATTCACCGTCAGGCCAGAAGGGAAAGCGAGCGCCGACGGCATCCGATGACGTAACGGCCTCGTGGCGGCGGGTGGGCGAGAAACTGCTCGATGGCACGTAGCCGCCGTTGGGGCTTGGCGATCCTCCTGCAACAACCGAGGCTTCACTTAATAAAAACCTGGCCAGTTAGCTCCAGGATATCGGAATGTAGATCTCTAGAGCTTGTAGGTAATTATCAATAATCGTGGGCTTAAAAATCCACTATTTAATGTTCAGGTGCATTGCCCACTGGTGCTAGCCAATGATTTGTATCTTTTATTATTTCACAGGCCACGTATATGTGGTTTATATTTTCACTACCGGGCAAATGGTATTTTCTCCATGTCTGATGTTGTCATAAAGATGCTGATGCATGCTAACGCATAATGCCCAATAATTATCTAACTGACCAATCCCAATTATCTAGTTAGATATAATGTAACACAATAAAGCGGATTTTCGCAAAACAAATTTAAAATGTGAATGAAGTGAAACGAAATCCTATGCATGAAGCAAAATCCTAACTTCATGGTTCTAATTTTCCAACTAACGCCATCTATTGTAATATTCGAAAACTCTCGTTGATAGTTAAAAGCATGTGAATAGCTTTAGGCACCTCTACCATTTAGGTAAGTTTTGGTCTTTAGTATTTTGGACAGATGTCATTTTCAGACATTGAACTATTTAGGCACTATTTAGACTTTTTTAATCAAAGTATATTTGTATTTATATAGGTACTACTATTTAATTTCTCACAGAATGTTTGAATACAATTTGTAATGGAGACACTACTTTTCATTGGTTAAGCTGAAAACTAAAGCCTTTCAGGCAAATAGCCTCTGCGATGACTCTGAATCGACGATCTGAGAAAGTACGTTTTGCGAACGGTACCTAGGTATTGAATTCTAATCTTTGATAGCTGGTTATTTAGTCGGAAAAATATTCTTGTTACATTATTGGTTATGAAATAGGGATCCGTTTGTATGAATGATAAATGGTTCCGTTTTTACGATATGAATACCTCAGTATCTGTATTGTTTCCTCCAGAAGGGGTGAAAACATTCTGCTGATTGCTGGTCATCGGTACCACTGAGCAAAACTGTACAAAAGTCATCAGTTTTGGAGTTGTGAAAACAAGAGGTGCGGTGGTAATAAAACTTTACATTGGGAGACGAATGTCTTTATTTAAACCCTTTATAGGACGGCTCATACAAAGTGGCCAATAAACTGGACAGTCTCTTCAGTTTTTTTAAACATGTCATTATGGTTTGCACCACAGAATTGTAATCATTAAAAAATATAACGAATTCAAAAAAAAACTTGGGGTTTGCGTTAAAGTGTAAAAAGACCACGAAGAAAATTGCTTGAAATAATCGTAACAATAGCCAAAAAAGTTCATTCAGATTTTGAAATACCTACCAGAGTTAAAAATTCTGTCTCGCCAATTAGTAACGATAGAAATTTAATTTTACATTCAATAATGTACCATTTTTTTTTATAACTGCTCACAACTTAAACGGCTATTGTAACTAACCGTGGTATAGAAAAAAACTATACCAGGGCTTTTACATGTACTCTATTCCACTGTTTTTTTACAATAATGTTTATTATTAATCGCATTTTGATGATGTGGTAATTATTTATGCAACGAAGCCTTTTTATCTCCTAGTGACTCGCCTCCGCTTCGCACGGTTAGATAGATTTCTCTTTATTTGTACACGATTCTACCCGTATTTTAATTGACTAATCTAATGATACTGTCTCTAATTTGAACAAAAAACTGTTCTTGTGACTTAACTATAATAGTATGATATATAGCCTCACGGACTTGTGGGTAATGATGAGTACTATAAACATGTTGTATATTATTTTATGTATTGTATTTCAGTGCAAAAGTATAATTTTAAAAAAAGAAGTGAATTTGTGAATTTCGTTTGAAAATCTTTGAAGCAACGCTCGTGGTGCTTTATGACAGATTTGTTATTATTTCGTTTCCACGGCAACATATCATTCTGTTCCGACATTTTTATAGGCCAATTTTTAATACCTTGGGTTAAATTATTGAAATTTTCGCAAAAACGTCAAATTTTTTGAAAAATAAAATTCGTCCCATGTTACTCGCTGATAATGTAGCTAACGAGTAACCGACATTTATTGATGCAATTTTGTTTATACCTTTGGTTGCATTATTAAGGAAGCTGTCGCTGTGAAGTTCATGGCCCGAATTCAATCTTCCGGGTTTCACTGCTCCATCAAGTCATAAACAGCATTAGATAAGTTTCCCATTCCTGCGTTAACTATATATCTGAAAATGTGGGTACACCACATTTTCAGATATATAGTTTTTATTTCATGCTGAAGAACTCTTTTGTATTTAATATCTTCATTTTTCAATAATATAATACGCACAAATAAATCTTTACTTATTAGAAGCAAATATCCATTAAACATTTTGAATATACTTTTAAAAATATAACACTTTTAGCGATAAGACCGCCCACTGTGCCTGTTTTTAAAATAAATTATTGTATATTTTTCTCCTTAATTCTGGTGCAATAGAGTGTTTATTATTATTATTATTACTTTCTATGATTTTAAAACAGAACTCAAAAAACATTCGTTTATTACCGCCATGCCCTGAAGCTAGCCAGCAAAATTGTTAAAAGGATAAAACAGTCCCTATGTGTAACAGAGAAAGAGTAAGCTTCAAAATCTGGCGCATCGACGAGAGGTCGCAAGCCTGTCGGTATTCTACAGATTGCACTATGGAGAGTGTGCACAAGAACTGCACAATCTGATTCCCCCATCAGCTTTCCATCACCATACGACTAGACGATCGGCAAAGCGCCATCCTTTTATGGTTGAAATACCTCGCACAAGAACGAAGCGTTACGCTTCTTCATTTATTATATGAACTTCTTAGGAGTGGAATGCCCTGCCCTCGACAGTGTTTCCGGTAAAACATAACCCTGGTTTGTTCAAGTCAAGAGTGAATAGGTATCTACTAGGCAAACGTGCTACACCTTCGACCACATCATCGCTTACCATCAGGTTTTCCGCTTTGCCTAGACAGTGATAAAAAAAAGAAATATGGGGTGAACCGCAAGAAACCAAATAAAAAAAAAATGTTGTCCACGCTAATGTCCAGCGTACCATAACGTCCAATGACATTTCCTATATATTGCAATGTTCTTAGACTTATGCGCTTTACGACAGACTCGCTTTCGCTCGCGTCTTTGACTTCGAGTGGACTTGAGTTTATTCATTGTTTTTGTGTTTGTTTGTTTGTACAAACAAACACACATACAATCAAAACTTTCTTCTTATAATATTAGTGCAGATGTGAAAGATTTTTGGTTTAAAAAAATGGATAGTAATCATACGGATGAAGATTTGTCACCACGAAATAACCTCTACGAGGCAACAAAAATGACCCGTGACTCCCGAATAAGTCTAGGAAATCATACGATAAAGCCTACAAGAGATTCTATAGAGTGGAAAATGGAAAATAAAGACATTTTCATAAAACGTAATGCTTGCCCACTTTCAGCACCTAAAAGAGAAGAATGGTTCTTCGTTATGCGTGAAATACTCAAAATTTAAATAACTATCCACACCTATATATAAAAGTGAAACATTATCTGTATGTTTTTGGTTTGTTTGTTTGGGGAGTTTTAACGCGATAACGGCTGGACGAATTTTGATGAAATTTGGAATGGATATAGCTGGAATAAAACATGGGATACTTTTTATCCCGGAAAATGGTAAGTTTCCACGGGAAAACTGGAAAAGGCTGATTACTCGCTGTAAGGAAACAAACATAAAGAGCGTTGGTAAAAAAACATAAAGAGCGTTGGTGCTATACTTTTGCATTGGTTTTTAATATCCTAGAAGAACATAGGTTGCTTTTTTCGCGATAAACTGTAGTCCACGCGAACGAAGCAGCGATATAAAGCTAGTTATAAATAAGTGGTAACTTTTCTTATGGCCGGTTCCTATATCTTAAAAGGAACCGTTTTCGCTTACTGTCCGTAGGCATTTGACATACCACAAAAAACGTCAACAAGTAACGAGACGTAAGAAATAACGACTCGTTTCATTTTTATAGGAATTAAGTAATCAATTTTGTTTAATTTAAAAATAGTTAGTGTATGAGTAAAGATGAAAGTAGTGTTTGCAATTCCATATCATTACCTAGGTATTAAAACACTCGTGTTATAGATACTATCATCACACTCGGCTACACCATGTGTGATAAACCCACATTCGGATTTTAATAACCCCAATTATATGACAGTTGCATAAAGTTTTTTTTTTCTATAGTTCATAATCTGGATTTAATTATAAAATGAAATGAAAAAATGAAATGATAAATTAATTTATTGCCACTATCATAAATACATAATAATCCATTATATGAAAGTACAATAGAAAAAATATAAATATGCGTCCAGCTACAAAAATCGACGACAATAGGGCAATTGGGTATCTTCAGCTTGTGCATTATATGAATGTCGCATTATTAAAGTATAACGGAAGACTTAAAACGCCTACCAAATAAGCTTTTTAAGATAAAACTAATGTTATATCTAAAAACTTAAAAATGTAAACGCAATTATTTTACCCGAGTTATTTTAATTTCACATGCCATTGCATGAGGAGAGCTGAAGACGGTTTATTCCATTCTGTCCTACTAGTAGTTTGATGACCTAACTGTTTGGATAGTAAAATTCCAATTTGTTATACTAAGGACGTGGTATAGTGCAACATTTCGAACATTTAGGCCTCTCATAACGCATGCAACTGAGCTCGGTCTTCAGAACTGCTCATCCATTTTCTTCAAGCCGCTTTTCTCAGGTCGTCACCTGGCCACACTACGTTTGCCTAAACGTGGTCTCCACTAAAAAACTCGACTACTGCTATAAAACACTGGATATTGTGGTACTTGGATTTAATAGAACAATGGACTCCTTAGCATACTAGACGTTATTGGAGACTATACATTGTCAGCCAGAACGCGTGTGACGTTTCAAGTGAATTTCTCTTCAATTTTTTACTTTAGAGATCTTCTAACTGAAAATCTGCAGAAGCAGATCAAGCGGATATGTGAAGATAACCCGGGAACAACTAAGAAATCAACGCGTCTAAGTAGGAAGTGAGATGACAATTTGACATTATTGATGAAGTTGTTGCGAAAGCCGATATACTTGCGAAGTATGCTGGTTTTATGTGAATGGATGTGAAACTAACTCTATTTGTACTTAATGTACATCATTATATATTTAGCCTGTGGTGAACTACAAACATGGACGAAATTTTGGAAAATCCTTTTGAAAACAGCTTAAAAATGCACAAACAAACATAAGAAATAACAGACAAACTGACAGCGAAAATGCATGTAAAATTAAACCCACTCTCGCAAACTGCCAACTAAAACAACTGAAAAGGTCAGTCAGCGAGATTTAAAAGAAAGTAAAACGAATAAAAACTTGACTTTTGGCATAGAAGAAAAGGAAAAGCATGGACCAAACCTGATCAAAGAGGAAAAGACAGAAAAACAATTGGAGTAAAGCTAGAACTGTAAGAGTTACGTAAAGTACGCCAACGTATGCCAACTTGAGAAGAAGGGGAAAACGCGTACGCTAGGTCAATACCAAGGATAAATTAACTCCAAGAACAGAAGCAAAACTATAATAAATAAAAAAGATATCAAACATCCTTTACATCACGGAGATTTTTCGTTACACTTGATAAAAAAAATGGCGTCCCCTGTAAGTTCTATGCCGACATAAGCTTTCATAAAAGATCTGTATACGCACTCTCCGGAAGGTGCTTCACTCGCGAAAGGTTCCTTAAGCTTGCATTAAAATCCAGCAGTTTTTGATCTGTTGAGGGAAAGAAACAAAACTAGAACACAGAAAAGGACGAAGATTTTCAGACTGGCAAATGAAACAATGCATGCAACTGAGCTCGGTCTTTAGCTCTGCTCATCCATTTTCTTCCAGCTACTTTCTCAGGTCGTCACCTGGACAGGGTGTCGTACACTACGTTTGCCTAAACGTGGTCTCCACTAGAGAACTCGACTACCCTACCCTACTACTTGACTATCGATTTTTTGGGAAATGTGACCAGCGCACTGCCACTTTAGCTTACTTGTCCATAGAGCTAAGTCGGTTACGTTGATTCTCCGTCGGACAACTTAATTACGAATCTTAAAAAAAAAAATGTCCTTCACAAAAACTCCAAGCATAGCTCGCTGAGTGACCTTAAATTTGTGGACTAGTCTGACTGTAAGTGTCCATGTTTCGGCTCTGTAGGTCATAACTGGTAGGACGCATTGATTGAAGACTTTTGTCTTCAGGCACTGGGTCTGGACAACGAGAAGACTTGACGAGACTTGCTGAATGAATGCTGCCCAACCCGGCTAAATTCTTCTGTTGCCTTTCTTGTTAAAGTTGTACTTACCAATTTGCAATATTGTTTTTACTCTTGAAAGCAGGGGAAAACCCGCACTTCAGGAGCTTAAGGGGTTATTTAGCGCCGTTCTTAACAATGGGAGAACTCCAGAGGCGTGAAGCAGGAGTTTGTTAGTACTCTTCTTTAAAAAAGGGGATCAAACCCTTTCAAGGAACTACCGACCTATTTTAACTCTTGAGCCACGTCTATAAGTTGTTTACGAGGGTCATTTCAAATCGGGTTTCACGCGTATTTGGAAGATATGTTTAAGACGCTGGATTGGGCATTTATATCAATGGCATGAAAATATCACACTTACGATTTTCTGATGATAAAATCCTAATTGCGGAGCCGCTGCAAGAATTGCAAAGCATGCTAACCAACCTAGATGATGCTTCTCGACGCTTTGGTCTCAGAATGAACATAGATAAGACCAAGTTCATGTTTACCGATATTTTGGTCCCGGAACCGATAGCAGTCTATGGTGTACCTCTTGAAGTTGTCCGAAAATATGTTAACCTTGGGCAAATATTGAAATTAGGAATGAACAACATTGAGAAGGAAGCCAACAGAAGAATTCACCTGGGTTGGGTGGTATTCGGCAAGCTTTGTCAAGTTTTCTCGACATCCATTCCACAGTGCCTCAAGACAAAAATCTTCCATCAGTGCGTCCTACCAGTCAATGCCTACGAAGCTGAAAGGTGGACACTCACTGTCAAACTAGTTCACAAATTTAAGATCGCTCAGTGAGCTATGGAGAGAGCTATGCTGGGAGTTTCTCTGAAGGCCAAGATTCTTAATGAATATATCCGACGGGTAACCAACATAGCTCAAAGGATAAGCAAGCTGACTTGGAAGTGGGCTGCTCACATTTACCGAAGAACCGATAACCGATGGGGTAGACTACTTTTCGAGTAGAGACCACGTTTAGGCAAACGTAGTGTAGGACGCCCTGTGGCCAGGTGGAGTGACGACCTGCGAAAAGTGTCTGGAAGAAAAGCCGAAGATAAGAAAAGCTGAAGACTGAGTTCAGTGACAATGTTATTGTTTTAATGATAATGAATAATATTTTTTTATTTGTCAATACTGTGGATAGATTGTATATCCGTGGCATTTAACATTTAAAATTCTTGCACAGGAATTTCCGGTCATATCTATTCATTTTAATTGAATATTTTTTTAATAACAGTTCTCGACTTGGAAGCCGAAAGCTGGCTCCTTTTGGGATGGCAAATTGAAAATCAGTTGCATCACTTGTCAATGATAGTTTGATGACACAGATAGGTAATAATGAACATACAACAAAATTTCCGTACAGACAAGCTGTTGAAACACTTTCTTATTTAATGGTGGCTAAAACACCAGATATTGCAATTGCAGTGAGTCTGGTTTTCAGGAGTCTCAATAATCCTGCAAAAGATGATATTCATCGAGTCAAGCGAATTCTAAGGTACCTGAAAGGTACAGCTAACTGTAGCCTAAAAAATATGAAAAATGGTTTAGAAAATCACCGTGCTACAGTATCACTAATCACAGTGTGCTTAAGCGAATACACTTCTGGACTTATATGTCTATACTCTGGAGTGTATGATAAAACAGAAATATGAGTCTGTTTCAGAAAACAGTCAGTTGCCATATCGACTACAGAAGCTGAACTAGTCGCAACAAGTGACGTTGCTCTAGATATAGTATGGTTGAACAGGCTGTTCTCATAACTATCCAACTTCACTACTACGCCAATACTATAGGAAGATAATGAGTCAACCAATTGTCATACGAGACAACCCACCTTACGAGTTTTATAGAAGAACGAAACATATTCGACTCCGACACTTTTTATACGTGAATGTGTAACTGGAGGAGACCTGCAAGTAGTTTAAGTCAGTTCAGATGAACAAATTGTAGACGATCTGACGAAACCCATATTTAAGTCCAGGCTAATCTGCTAATCCTGGTTTGTCATCATTCTTGAGCATACAGCAAGCCTTCAGTTCTTAGTAGTGGCTTACCATAAGCAAGCTGTAAACAAGTTTATGTTTCTAGAGAAGTGTAGATGTTAAAATGAGTATTTATTAGACAGTTTTTTTAATCAATTCCGTCACCATGCAACGTTTGTTTGTAATATAAAGAAAAACATATCAATGTATTCCTGCTAGATATTATTCCTTGAGAAAGATACAATAAAAAAAAAACTAATATGTTTAATGCCTTTAATGCCGTACGAGAAAGGAACTTTGTACTTCAATGTTAATATAATTTTGTATTTAATGTGAATGGATAAGAAAGTAACTATATTTGAACTTTAATGTTATAACATTATTAAATTTAATGTAAATGGATGAGAAGGTAACTCTATTTGTACTTTAATGTTATAAAATCATTATATGTTTTTAATTGCCTATGGTAAACCACAAATACCTATAGAAGAAAAATTGAAACCCGTTTAGAAAAATTGCTTAAATATGCTCAAAAAATATCAGTTAAAGTAACTGCGAAAATGGATGTAAAGTTTAACCCACTCTTGCAAACTGCAAACTAAAACAAAAACAACTGGAAAAAAAAGTCGGCGAGATTGAAATGAAAAGAAAATGCATAAATATATAATTTTTGCAATGAAAGAAAAGGAAAAGCATGGACCAGAGCTGCTCAAAGACATAAAGACAAAAAAATAAATATAGGAGTAAAGCTATACAACTGCAATAGTTACATAAATTACGCCAACTTGAGAAGAAGGGGAAAATGCATACACTAGATCAGTAACAATGGTAATTTTAAGCGTGTAATAAGCAAAATTTTAATTAATAAAAGTCAAAGTGCCTTTAAATCACAGGATATCTTCCGATACACTTAAGGAAGAAAATGAATGGAATATAAAGAAACTCTATTTGTACATTAATGTTATAACATTACTATATTTAATGTGAATGGATGAGAAAGTAACTCTATCTGTACTTTAATGTTATAACATCAGTATATGGTATGGTTTGTGGTAACAGGCTATTAAAAACAAATATACTGATGTACCATAAATATGGAAGTAAATTTGGAAAACCCTTTTAAAAAACAGCTTAAAAACGGACAAACAAACATAATAATTAACAGACAAACTAACGGCGAAAATGGGTGTAAAATTTGACATATTTTTGCAACTGCATACAAAAACAAGAACAAGTTGGAAAAGAAAGAAGGTCGAGATTTAAAAGAAAAAAAAACGAACAGAAAAAAATGAAAAGCATGGACCAGCCCTGACTGAAGAGATAATGAAAAAAGTAATATTAGAGTAAAGCTAGAACTGCAAGAGATACATAAAGTATGCCAACTTGAGAACGGGGGGAAATGCGTACGCTACATCAATAACAATGATAATTATAGTCCTGGAAAACAAGCAAAGTTTTAACAAATAAAACAGAAATCGAACATATTTTATATCACAGAAGATTTTCCAATACACTTTTTGATCTGATGAGGAAAACAAAGATTAAACCTAAAAAATAGAACACATAGAAAGAGACGACGATTTTCAGACTGAAAAATGAAAAAATAATAATGATCAATTATTTTTAATTTACTTCGGAATATATGTAATTGTTTATTTACTGTGTATCATCATCCACATTATAATTTTATACAAGATAATTCAGTATTATTCATTTATATCGAAATACGTTTATGTTTTGAATTTCTGTGTATCATTCACATACTTATTTTATGCAAAACTAGCGACCCGCCCCAACGTAACTTCGCAAGGGTGCAATTAAGAAAAAATGAGGAGAAAAAATAATTTTCGCACTCTCGATCTTCACATCGCTTCGGGGTCGGCGGCTCGCTTCGCTCGCCGCCTCCTTCCGTTAAAAATAATCTAGCTGTGGTGAAAACGCATTAAAATCGCGTAGTTTCAAAGATCTAAGGGTAAAGACGGCAGGAAGCCACTTTTTTTACCAATATGTATTGTTTTTTTCCAACATCTTGAACATTTATCGTCATATTCAATAAATGAACACGAAACAATATCAAACTATTCGTTTACACGTTCAAAGCGGCAGTGATTTTTCTATTCTTTCCATTCCTGCTGTACAAGGCGTTGTACACCTGGTCATAAAACTATCATTGTGTCGGTGCAGGGCTAATTAAACCTTGTAACGTTTAAGAAACTAAAACCCTTTTTTTTGGCTTCATGTAAAAATATATATGATTTTTTGCTTTGAATATTAACAGTAATGAATTAATTGGCATTAACCTGAAGGCGTACGTCAACAGTTTGTTTTGTTTAAAAGTTATAGGTATAATAAAATACAGGGTCTTATGCACCCTATGCCGCACTGAATAAGGGTAGTTTTCTGCATATTTTAGGGATTAAAAATAAAAATATATTGTTCCCACTGTCTTCAGGAACATCGTAGTTTATTTTTTACAGCACCTTTTCGTCGGTCTTGACGCCATGTCGACGCGTACGTTTCACTCGAATGTGATCCTACACTAGCCACGCGAAGCTAGCGTGGGGTGCGGTACAAGGTGCGCGGAATACCAGGAGCATTCAACCTGGTTTCGCACTGTGATGAAATTTTATCTCTTCTGTGCGGTACCTGGCCGAAAAAATCTGGTATTAAGGTAGCCACACCAATGGACTCTATTTTAATAACACATCTTAGATATATATTCATCTCTTTCCTACACCGAACCAAATTGAATTTATGCCTTTCGACAAAGAGGTCTATACTTTTCTTAGCCGCACTGTAAGCAAGGCATAGTAACAAGGTGTTTCAGATCTGGTTTCGCACTCAACGTGTTAAAACTTCCTCTTGAACCATTGTATGTATTGATGAAAACCGCATTAAAATCCGTCGCGTAGTTTAAAAGATTAAGCTTTACAGAGGGACAGACGGCGCGAAGCGACTTTGTTTTATACTATGTATTGATGTTATTCAGGTAGCTCGTGTTCGCAGATCCTGTTCCTAGAGCGAGATATAGCGCCTCGCGACTGTACTTTCCTGCAGCTGCCACCATGGAGGCCGCAGTAGGGCTGCTGAAACTCGGTAACATTTGTTAAATGAACAGCATCATGGAAGCCCATCTGCTCGCCCGACATTGAGGTACCTTCAATCATTATTCTTGTTTCACACGAGGGCATCTGCCCTCACATAATAAAGTGACTTAATGACACAAACCTTAAAAGTAGTTCGTACGCTTATCAGCCTGGATTTTGAGACCGGACAGAGACGACGATAGAGACATAGACAGACTAGACATTTTGAGATGCTGGACATTTTGTCAAGTAGACCTTTTGATACAGGCTGTCATAGAACAATGTGGGAACGGGACGTAATAGGACAATGGACTCTTAAGCATACAAGACATTATTGAAGACTAGACATTGTCAACCAGAACGCGTGTGACCTTTCGAGCGAATTTCTCTACAATTTTTGACTTTAAAGAAATTCATAAGGAAAATCTGCAGAAGCAGATCAAGCGGATATGTAAAGATAGCTCGGGGACAACCAAGAAATCAACGCGTCTAAGTAGGAAGTGAGATGACAATTTGACATTATCGATGAAGTTGTTGCGAAAGCCGATATACCTGCGAAGTATGCTGGTTTTATGTAAATGGATGAGAATGTACTCAATGTTGGATGTGTTTGTACTCAATGTTATAACATCATTATATATTTAGGCTGTGGTGAAAGTGTAAGAAATAACAGACAAACTGACTGCGAAAATGGATGTAAATTTAAACCCAATCTCACAAACTGTAAACTAAAACAACTGAAAAGCTCAGTCAGCAAGAGAGAGAAAAGAAAACGAATAAAAACTTGACTTTTGGCATAGAAGAAAAGGAAAAGCATGGACCAAACCTGATGAAATAGAAAAAGACAAAAGAAAACTAATTGAGTAAAGCTAGAACTGCAAGAGTTACGTAAAGTACGCCAACGTATGCCAACTTGAGAAGAAGGGGAAAACGCGTACGTTAGGTCAATACCAAGGATAATTTAACCCCAGGAAAAGAAGCAAAACTTTAAAAAATAAAAAAGATTTACACCATGAAGATTTTTCGATACACTTGATAAAAAAATGGCGTCCCCTGTAAGTTCTATGCTGACATAAGCTTTCATAAAAGATCGGTATACGCACTCTCCGGAAGGTGCTTCACTAGTGGAAGGCTTAAGGAAAGCTTGCATTAAAATCCAGCAGAGTTTTTGATCTGACGAAGGAAAGAAACAAAAATAGAACACATAGAAAAGGACGAAGATTTTTCAGACTGGCAAATGGAACATTCCATCAGCCTATATTTGTCCACTGCTGGACGTAGGCCTCTCATAACGCATGCAACTGAGCTCGGTCTTCAGCTCTGCTCATCCATTTTCTTCAAGCCGCTTTTCTCAGGTCGTCACCTGGCCACACTACGTTTGCCTAAACGTGGTCTCCACTAAAGAACTCGACTACTGCTATAAAACACTGGACATTGTGGTACTTCGATTTAATAGAACAATGGACTCCTTAGCATACTAGACGTTATTGGAGACTATACATTGTCAGCCAGAACGCGTGTGACGTTTCAAGCTAATTTCTCTTCAATTTTTTACTTTAGAGATCTTCTAACTGAAAATCTGCAGAAACAGATCAAGCGGATATGTGAAGATGACTTGGGGACAACCAAGAAATCAACGCGTCTTAGTAAGAAGTGAGACGATATATATTTGACATTATCGATGAAGTTGTTGCGAAAGCCGATATACTTGCGAAGAACGATGGTTTAATGTAAATAGATGAGAAAGTAACTCTATTTGTACCTTATAGTTATAACACAATTATCTTTTTACTAATAGCCTGTGGCGAACCACACATATGGAAGAAAACTTGACAAAACCTTTCAAATAACAGTTAAAAATGCACAACTAAACAAGTAATAACAGACTGAATAACTGCAAAAGAAAATAAGAACAACTGAAAAATAAAGTTTTCAAGATTTAAAAATAAATAAAATGGATAACAACATTATAAAGTAAGGCTTGGAAAAAAAGAAAAAACATGGACCAGAAAAATGGTCATTTCCTGCTCAATGCAGTAAACACAAAAAAAATAGGAATAAAGCTATAACTGCAAGAGTTACATAAAGTACGCCAACTTGAGGAAAGGAAAAAACTTGAAGGAAAAAACGCGAAAGCTTGATTAATGCCATGATATAATAACACTCGTGAAAAAGAAGCCACATTTTAAGAATTAGAATAATAAGTAGACCCTTACATCACAGGATATACCAATACACTTGAAAAAAAAAACATCGTTAAGCAAGTTCTATGCTTACATAAATTGATTAAAGATTAGCTATAAGCAGGTAGGTGCTTCGCTCGTGGGTGTTTCCTGCTTTAAAATCTAGCAGGAATGTTTTTGATCTGATGAAGAGATGAAAAATATAAAATAGAGTACATAGAAAAAGACGACGATTTGGTCGAAATTTTATTTATATCAGAATTAGTTTACGTTTTGAATTTCTTTATATCATAAAAGACTGTTAAATTTATCATCGCAGGTTATATCAGAAGAGGTGATGACAATGGTTTTGGCTAGAGGTCTCAATTTCGCTCCCTGACTTGGAGTCTATTATCACTGGCATTGTGGATATGATTTTACGGAAAAGGATCCATAATCACGGTGCAGTGTTTAAAACAGGATGTGACATCAATTATAAGAAAAGCAAAAATGCTAAACCCCAACATTTTCAAATCCAAATTGCGTAGGGTCTCCACATTGGAGACCCTACGCAAAAACTCCGACTTATTAGTTTTACCAGCGGACAAAGATAATGCTTCTGTTATTGTTGGTACACTGCATAATATAGGTCATTGGGCAACTAAGTATGGAGAATACACCCATGGTCTACAGAAAAAAATAGGGTAGGATGTTTAGATAAACGTCTCTAGTTTACGAATATATATGTCGCATTAACGCAGATAATGATAATTTATAAAATAATAAAACATATATATAAAAAAAAACAATAATAAGGTTAATTAGAACAAGGCTTAGCACATTTTATTGGTTTCTTGATAGTAAACATGATTTAAAAAATAAAATAGGTAAAAAGAACCGGTTCCTATTTTTCTGACATGCGAGTGAAAACGTTTATTTTGTTTATTTAACAGAATGCTTCACTGAAATTGTTGTATCTATACATTTATTACCTATTTTTTATCAAGCACAGGTCCGATCTTGTATTGAGTACTGCTGCCACCTCTGGGGCGGTCCTGCCAAGTATCAGCTCGAGTCTTTGGATTCAATTGAGAGACGTGCTATCAGGCTCATTGGGGATGACACTCTGGTAAAGAGTAAGCTTCAAAGTCTGGCGCATCGACGTGAGGTAGCAAGCCTGGCGGTATTCTACAGATTGCACTATGGAGAGTGTGCACAAGAACTGCACAACCTGATTCCCCCATCACCTTTCCATCACCGTATGACTAGACGATCAGCAAAGCGCCATCCTCTCATGGTTGAAATACCTCGCACAAGAACGAAGCGTTACGCTTCTTCATTTATTATAAGAACTGCAAAGGAGTGGAATGCCCTGCCCTCGTCAGTGTTTCCGGTAAATTATAACCCCGGTGTGTTTAAGTCAAGGGTGAATAGGTATCTACTAGGCAAGCGTGCTACACCTTTGACCACATCATCGCTTTCCATCAGGTGAGATCGTGGTCAAACGATTGCCTAGACCGTAATAAAAAAAAAACATTGGAGGTGTGCTTGAAAGAAATGGATATTAATGGAGATAGACTTGGCGTGTTGCAAGCACGTTATCGAATTTGCATCTGGCTTCGGTAGAAAGAGCGGTAGCATACCTGCCATACATTAATGGTGTCACGGACAGTATTGGAAACTTTTTACGCCGGAGCGGACAACTAAGACATCTGCTTCGCTTTCCTAATGATGGAGACCCTTTGGGAGTCCCCGGTGTCTATATAATTCCCCGCGATTGTGATAAATGTTACGTTGGTGAAACGAGAAGAAACATTTCCACTCCACGCTCACAGAACACGTATGCTCCAAGCAGAATCTGGATGTTAATGGTTCCACCGTGGCAGAATAGTCTCTGATTTCTGAGATTCGGCCTTATATCCGATTTGATAAAGCTCAGGTTTTGGCGCGAGTAAAGTTTTTCGTGCCTCGTAAGATCCGAGAGGATATAGAAACTAGTAGGCGTCAGAACTTTTACTGAGACGGGGGATGGTTTCTGCCACCTGCTTGGATTGGACCATGTCTTCAAGGAGAGTATGATAGTGCGAAGTATGTGACTGGTGGAGATATAGTGAGTTCTGTGTGTGTTACTCGATCGATGAAGAGGATTCACTCCAGGCCGTGCCAACAGACCACGTAACCCCCCGCCGTCCGCAACAGTTGCTGTCATCGCTTGCTTTACGTACAGTTGCCTATAGAGCGAGGCGAAAAACGTTCGCGAGATTTCCGCACTCCCCTTAAGAATGACCACCGGATGGGTTTGGTGGAATAATTCAATGGCTGGCTATACGTGAGTGACAATTTTTGTCTTTTAAAAAGACATTGACTATGACAAAATAATAAATTAAGTTTTACTTGGACTGTATTCTCCCTGATACAAAATTCCTCAGGCATATAACATAACACATATGGCATATCTGTAGTTGATGGAAATAAGAGTGGCGAAAACAAATAAAATACAGTAACTTTCAACATTAGAATAATGTAATTTATACAATTAAAACATTCGGCCTCGACAGATAATTTTCTTTGAATTTTTGTTAAACGAATTGACCTGCAGAATTTTATTTGTACTCATATTTATTTTTTCATAATGTAAAGAAACAAAAACTAAATGTGATAGGTCAATCTTAAAAATATGGTAAAATGTGTCTTTTTGTACCAGTTACGAAAAGGTTTTCAAGAAATTCATTAGTAATCCAAGCGGACAAAGCCGTGGACAAAATCAAGTAACTTATACAACGTTATTTATTGTTTAGGCACGCAAGTTGAGAAATTTGCTTGTTCAGAATCACCAGCACATTCCAATAAACAGTGTTTCACAACATGTTTAGTTTTATCCTAAAACTATACCTGCTAATGTTGTAAAGCATGGACACTTCTTTTGCTTAGCGAGTGTATGGGCAAAAACAAAGCAAACACATAGAACAAGACATAATTGAAAGTGCTATGAAACCCGACTGTGAACAAAACTAAAAAGAGACAGAAATTTAAGTGAGAATGGTTGCTAACCAACTTTAAATCGTAATAGATCCTAAATGGTCATTCGAAATGAAAAATGATAAAATAACTTAAAGATGATTTTCAAATATCTATTCAATGATACCCTTCCTAACATAGTTCGTTGAATATCTATACTCTTTTCTTTATTTTTTCACAATATGGCGCCTGGTTGTCCCAATATTCAATTTTGATTACTCTAATGTCTTTAGTAGCACTCGCAAGATTAGGACTAATCAATTGACGTAAGAATCATCAAAATCGGTCCACGCGATTGGGTGCAATTTCCCGCTTTCATGAATGATGAATCTGTAAAATGATACGACGAAGTTTTTGGCCTTCATTAGTTTCCTGTGAGCCAGAGAACTATGCTTGCAGCTACCAAGTCCGTAATCAAACCCGCGACCTCTTATTTACGCAGTGCACAAAACAAATGCACCGCTTTTTTTGCGTTAGTGTATATATTCTGAACATTCGCAATTGGATACTGGAACATCAAAAAGTTGATGGAGAACATAAAAAAAAACAAGAAAAAACATATTTATCCGTATTATTTATATCATTAGGCATACTTCCAACTTGATATGTACGCCAATAAACAGAACTATAGAAAACCCACGATTAATCCTTAGGCAACCTATGCCCTATATATACCCTGTGAGACCATGTGGTGTGGATTTTGAATAAGCGGAATCATTAGAACTTTTTTTTGGAATGCAGCTGGCAATGATGTTTCTGTCAATGGTTTTAGTTATCGTGACATGTTAACTAACTTTTGTTGCCTGCGTTGGATGAAATTTACGTTGATGCCTGCCACAATGCTACATAAGCAATACAGTTATTGCAGACGAAATTTTCAGGACGAGTTATCTCACTGAGGAAGTTAACTGGCCACCATGGTCGTGTGATCTGATACCTCTGAACTTTTTTCTTTGGAGTTTTGTGAAGGATAAAGTGTATGCAAATAATCCACAAACAATTTCGGAGCTCAAAAGGGAAATCCGACAATTTATTGACGAAATTCATCCACAGATCGATAATTTTGTTAAAAGGGTGATTGTTTTCCAGAAAATCCAAGGCGGGCCTTTGTTGGATGTTGTGTTCCACAAACCTCCGTGTCCATATTTTACATTGAAAAGAAACACCCTCAAAATTCATCAGCTACAATATGTGTTAATTCAAGCAGGTTTTGAGAAAATCTGTAGGTACTATTAGCGTAAGTCAATACACATGCAAGTATACATATACTTGTTAATTTTTTAAACATTCCTAATCAATAATTTCAAAAATGTAGACAATACTAGATATTTTTTCTGAAATAATTACATTACTACCTGCAAATTTCGATGGCCGTGTGTTGGCGAAGAGTATAAAACTCGTTAGAAATAGTTGTTGGTATAAATGGCCTGTAATAAACGTGCACTATGGAATTTAGATTAAGTTTTAGCCTGCAAGTAACATTTGAAAATTAATGAAAACTTCCAACAAAAGTCAAATTTCTTATGTAAGTACCTACCTAAAAAAACACATCTAACCGTTCCATAGTTGTTAAATTAAAAGCATAGTTGAATTATTGGCCAAGCTCGTATAGGGCATGAACATATGATCACCTGCCAGAGGTTGACTCAAGGCTTAATCTATCGAAGAAGTTGTTGCAAAAGCCGATACACTTGCGAGTAAGTAACTCAAATTGTTTCTTTCACTTCCATATGTTTGTTCATATTCTACATATTATTTATGTATGTTTGTTTTAGTTATTATCTTTATCACATCAGAGGCCCTTAGACGGTCTGACAAACTCTGACATTAGAGGTCGGCACTAACCTCATTAGACATAGGTACATACATTATCTTTATTCATTTGACATCTCGTCTCGAGTTTGTACCCGGACCAAATAGGCATTAGTGGAGTAGAAGTGAAGCTGCATGAGCTATGAGGCACTAAACTTTGGATTATACTCGTATTATAGGAGTTGTGGATACAATTTATAGAAGATTTTTATATGTTAATCAAACATTCAAAAGTGCAAGCTCGAAGTTTGCCAACGACCTATAAAACGCTACTGCGCGTTTTTGGGGGTTAGACTTACAGATCACGTTCTAAATACAATTACTGCGTTCCAAAACGCAAATCATATACTGTGGTAAAAAAGCTGCTAGGTTGAAGTGGAACTGGGCAGGACATATCTGCCCCATGTCGGACGAGTTGTGGGCTAAAATTGCCACTGAGTAGACCACACAAAATGGCAGAAGGTATCGCGACAGGCCCTGAAGGAGATTACAAGATGTGCTGGATGACTTTTGTAAAGAAGGAAGGGATGCCTTTGCCCTGCAATGGGATAGTCAACGCTAAAAATAATAATAAATATATAATGGGCATAGTATGTCTTACTAACTTTACTAAGCGAGTGATTTTTGATGGATATAAACTTGTCTATAAATGAAACTCCGGCACCTGCCAATTCCATATCATAAGGTATTTTTAATTACGTGATGGTAGTGGACATCTGGAGATGGACTAAACAAACAAAGGTCTTTGAAACAAATTATAATTATTCTATATTAATTGCCTATTTACCTTCGGCCCAGAATGGAAATCGAGGTACCGCCGCATCCGAAGAAGTGACTATGTCATGGTGCCGGTTTGGAGAGAAACCCCCGGTCGGCGCGTACGTAGGACCGGGGCTTGGTGATCCATCTGCAGTCAAATATGACATTGTTAGTGTATCCTATGGTCTAATAAATAAGGTTATCTAGTTAATTTCAAGACTCAAACTGTTTTATATAGATGTGGTCTAATAAGAATTAAAGTTAAAAATTATTCAAGCATATTTTCAAAAACTTTGCTATGAAACAAGTCAATGCAACGCATGACCAAAGCGCTGGTACCTTATAAGGCCTTTAAATTGTCCGGGCCAACGTAATCTGTATGAAATCTTTTCATTTTAAAGCTATTTAAAGCTATTTACTCACCAAGAGCATTTACGCCGATAGAGTTGTAAGTATTCATGGACATTGTCTGCATAGGCTGTAGAGAGTTTTGTAGCTGAAAAATAACAAAAAGGGATGTTTCAAACAATTTGTTTCTGCTGGAACGATCTCTAAATTTAAGTCAATATTTCTATACTACAAAAAAGTCTATTTACGTTGTTAGGTGCCCCGTTACAATCACTCGCCCGAAGAGATAAGAAATGTGGCTTCCGATAATATATTTAAGAATAAAACCAGGAGGTTGTTGATCAGTCAAGCGAAATAAGTACCTACTTGATAAAAGAGTTCTCTTGCAAGAGCAAATATTATTCTATCGTAAGTAAATTATATTATTTGATTGTGACTATACATACTAATATACACAAACATAAACAATTACAATACATTCCGAAAAAAAAATAAGAAAGATTATATATAATTATTGTTAAAATTTATTCGAATGTATTATTTATATGTATTAGCATTCTATAAACCATATACAATGTAAACCATCTACGAGTCATGGATGTATACATTCGTATTTAAGTATGTTTACCCGTTATCTATAATACTAATATATTTAACGGTATTATAGATAACAGGTATTTATAATACCCATATTACTGGGTATACTCGTTTGGGGATAGGTAATTGGTGTGAATAATTGTCCTGAATATATTTGATGAAGCGTTGACTCAATAGATATGACGATCGAAGAAGCTGGAAGATTTTGGTGCTCTATGAAAAATGAAGGGTTTTTAAAATACGAATCGAAGCTGCCTTGACGTTGGTCATTATTATTTTTGGAAGATCAAAATTTTCACATCATATAATTATTGAAAAGTTATCAAAGAACTAAAGGAAATTCCTGACCCGGCCCATATAGGATGTCTACCTCCACTTCCTATACACACTTATATATTAAATATATATTTTAAAAATGTGCGAATATATCATCATTATTATCCAGGTAAAATTCAGAAGAAAAGACGCTCAAGATAACGATGGAGTCTAAAATAAAATGTTTTACCTGTTGCTAGAACCACTCAAATATGTTTTTGCTGAAATTCTCAAATGACAACGCTACAAATTACATTTTCGACATCAAAACTGTCTTAGGATACAATGTTGAAATAAAACCACTAAATACCAACTTAATTTGTTCCTCAATGCAAGAGATGCCAGGCTTATGTGCACATGCAAAAGTACTCCTCCAAAGAACTGAGATGTGTTAAATGCACAGGTAAACACCTTATCAAGGACTGCACAAAACCTAGAGAGGAGAAACCAGAGAACATCCGCTGTGGAGCTCCACATCCAGCTTACTACATGTGCTATAGCTGAAAAGATCCAGCGAATCCGGAACAAAACCCGAAAAACCATTCTACATTACGCCAACGTAATTAAATTAGTGAACTAGCTTAAAAGCTAAAAAACACGCCTGCCCTGCCAAAATGAACTTATGCCAATAAATTATATACTATTGAAATGTGCTTATCAATGCCTTCAATTTGATACCCATATTGTAAAATCCTTCTTTTTTTTAATGTAATTTGGAACCATACTGCCCCAAATTGTTTTTTTTTTTCTAAATAACATATAGCCTATGTTACTCGGAGGGATGTAAGGATTCTAAAGATATCCCATACGTCTAAATATGTTCAGGCATTTCAAAGTTAAGGTGGAATAAAGAAACTCACGTACAAACATACAAACATACATGAATGCTAAAAACATAACACTCCTTTTTTGGGCAGTCGTGTAAAAACAGGATGGCCATCATAGAGAAAATCTTAAAATTAATTTCATCATTCGACAAAAGATTGAAAAAAAAACACCAAAACAGCTACATCTAAGACGAAAAAATGAATAACACACTCAAAATTTTCGCGTGGAACTCAGATGGGCAAGAACAACATCATAATGAGTTACAATTAGTCCTAGATTTATAAAACTTGAATGTGTGTCTAATATCGGAAACGCACTTTACAAAGAAATCCTATATTAAGTTTAAAGGTTAAAAGTTTATCATGCAATTCACCCAGATAATTCTGCAAGGGGCGGTAGTGCTGTCATTTTTAAGGAAAATCTCCAGCATTATGAACAGTCAAAATACGAAGAACAAGCAGATATTAAAAAAAAACTATTTTATAACCTAGAATTTATCATCTAGCTACTTGGGAGTAAAACAATACATAGGAATGATATTAATTTGGATCACTCTGCGATCCTTTTAGAAATAATTAAAAGTGCCTTACATATGGAAGCCGCTCTGACCCTAGTTAATAAGTTTTCTGATTGGGAGAGCTTTAAGATAAATTTAGATAGTCATATAGACCTCAACGTTCCACTAAAGATACCGGAAATGAAATGAAATGACACGAAATTTATTCACTAAAAATAGGGTTATACACTGATCTTTATGACAATTTTGATGTTCTCCTATTTTGCCGTTACTCGGCATGTAAATTTGGTCATTATAAATGATTAAAATTATTATATAAAAAAAGCAAAGTACTAGAAGTTAAGCTATATAATAGGTTGGCATATCAAAAGAAGCGGACCCCTGGGCAACAAGAGGTTGACGTTGGCCCACAAAACTTGCGCTTTGCAGATGACATCGTCCTTTTTGCTCCGACTACATCCGAACTGCGAGAAATGGTACAAGATCTGAGCACAGCGAGCCTTGAGACCTTATGATGAATCGGTCAAAGACGCTACTCTCTGACCAATAGCACAAAAAGTAGGGTTGAGGTAGACGGTCATGTACTACAATACGTCAATGAGTATATCTACTTGGGCCAGCTAGTCTCCTTCGAAAATCGGCAAGACAAAGAGATCGGTCGCCGCATTGAGAATGCCTGGAAAAGCTACTGGTCCATGAAAACGCTCATGAAGTGACCTTCCACTGTCACTAAAGCGAACCCTCATTGACATGTATGTTCTGCCCGTCCTAACCTACGGTGCGCAAACTTGGTCATTGACCAAGGCACAAAAGTCCAAACTCAAGGTTTGCCAGAGAGCCATGGAGCGGAGCATAAGTCAAAAGGACAGATAGAGTTCGAAATACCACGCTCCGTTCAAAGAATGGCATTGCAGATGCAGGACTCAAAACTTCTAAATTGAAATGGGATTGGGCAGGGCATGTAGCCCGTATGCACCCAGAAAGATGGGCAAAAGTTGTCACACAATGGGAGCCCAAAGACGGACGGCGACGTCGTGGCCGGCCCCGTAAAAGATGGCGTGACGTTATAATCGCCTATCAACCCAATTGGATGGATCTAGCTCTAGATAGAGATGAGTGGAAGATAATGGGGGAGACCTTTTCCCAGCAGTGGGACACAATAGGTTAACAAAAAAAAAGGTTGGTATATCAAAAGAAACAAATAGAATAAATTACAGACCCTATATCAAGGTATACAATATTTTGTCAAAACTCTGATTGCAAAATATTTATGTCAACGTAAAAATAACAATTTTACTATTGATATTTACATGTTAAAAATTCTTTTAGACGATAAAAACATTTTTCGATTAACCACGTCTTTAGTTTTTTCCGGAACATTCCATAAGAAAGCTCTTTTAGCGATGTCGGTAGTTTATTAAGTGATGCATATGGAATAGCAATTCTTATGAAACAACGCCTGTCTCGGATGGTGGCTGAGAACGTCAGTACATTTAAAATCCGGTACAGAAAGAACCTGCTTGATCGCCAAAAACACAATTTTGAAGCAACCTCCAAAAATGCAGAATCAGACCAATAATAATACACACACCCCCTCATACACACACATGCACACAAACACACACACAATATACATATACCTACCACAAGCTCACATGCATCCCCACATCTTCAGACTTACTAGTAATGATGTATTTATTTTATGTTTTATTTATGTATTTATACACATAAATAAATAAATAAATGATATAGATAGATTTTAGTTGTTTTGTTTCGCTGATATACGAGTAAACCTAATGTTAATATTTTTAATTATAATTCAGATTTAGAAAAAATCATAACTCATAGGCCAGTAAATAGAGAAATTTGCCTTGCAAAAAGTGGTGTAGTAATGATTTTCTCATATTTTGTTAAAGTCTACACTCTGATGAAAAATCCAAGTTTTCGACCTTGAGGGTGGCAGGGAGGCCGGGGGGCGGGGGGGAGGGGGTTTGCGTTAGCCGCCATTTTGAATAAAAAGGGGCCAAATTAGTTTTTATATAAATAGTTCTTCAACATTTAGCTTTATGGCAAAAGTGTGTATGAAAAGTATAAAGAAGATAATATTTGCAACATTTTTTACACTCACTATTGTTCTGTAATTCTCATAGGTAAAAAGTTACAGCACAGTTGTATACGCATTTTATTTTGATAGACATTCATAAGTTTCACCAAGACATAGCTACTGCATAAAAGCTTATTTTTTAAACGTATTTTTACTAACTTAATTATAATTCAAAATTATCTTGGACCAGTAAGTTGCAACTTCTTTAGCTTCACCAGAACACTGCTAGGTTTCTTCCAGTGTGCAGCGGTAGGGACATGCAGGACACTCCAGCAAGAGTGACCAGTTAAGGATGCAGCGGAGCATGTGCAGCATGTTGACTAGTCAATCATGTTGTTCATGTCCCACTAGCACAGGTTGCTCCACCAGCGTCCAACCTGGGTACGCAGTCTATCCATTCAGCTTTGGCAAAAAATGTTTTCGTATGTCTGGCTGTTCTCCTCTACAGGTCGCATTTCTCAATCGATTCTCGTGACATTTTGTGAGCAGGTTCGATAAAAGGCTTTCCACAATGGCCAGGGCTGTTCATGGCCAGGTGGTAGCCCCTCCAGTGGTGTTATGCTTAGTTATTGTTTACTTTATATTAAAGTGTGACGCATCTTCCCCACTTTAACTGGATGGTAATCTGTTATACTAAAGACAAAATAATAAAACAAAAGAATGTGCTATAATATAAGTTATCTATTCTATAATCTATGTTATTCTATCATCTGTGCTGAATGCTATCATCTGTGCTGCATGCTATCATAAAACGCCATGAGTACCTACGATTGACGCTAGTTTTTATTTGACTTTATTTTTAAAAAACCTTAGTAACATCTAGTAAAAAAGTGAACACGAACAAGTGACCATGTTACCAAAGCTTTTTTTTGTCATTCTTTGATGCAATTAATTAATTAAACCTGCGATGTTAGGAGTTGTCAGAAATACAACTTGAAAATCCCCAAACTCAAAATGTTTATTAATTTTTTATTAATATACAAAATACCCGACTGCAAACAAAATAATTGAATACGAGCTGACCTCCCGCAAAAATAACCACACTAATACTATTTATGCGAAAGTTTGGATGCATGCAAGGGTACGATAAGTAAGGGTGCGTATGTGTATGTTTGTTACTTCTTCACGCTTAAACGGCTGAACGGATTTGGATGAAATTTAGTATGGACGTAGCTTATACTCTGTATTAACACAAATGCTACTTTTAATCCCGGAAAAATCCACGGTTCCTGAGGGACGTGGGTGAAACCGTGGGGCGCAGCTAGTATTTATATAAATTTAATGTTTGTTTTCTACTTACGTACATATTTTACTTTACGTACATTTTTTAGTTGCAATAACTTGCAATTGCTTTTTAGACTATAGTATTTACATTAACTTGAATAATCTAATATTGAAAACTTTGTAAAAAGCTTAAAAGACAATTGGTACAGTTTAGTATAGAATTATATATTTTTGAAATTTTCTTTTAAAGTCCTCCATTTTTATACATAACTCGATAGATTTCGGACATTGCAACATTAGATTAGAGTATTTAAATTAAATTCTATAAACATAAAATGAAATTTTTGCTTAAAAGATAATTACTACTGTTCATTTATAAGAATTATATATATTTGAAATCGTCTTCTAAGGACCTGTATTTTCATACCTAACTCGATAGATTTCGGTAATTTTTTCTTCCGTCGGAAATACAATATGGCAGCTGTAAGCCACCATAATAGTTTTCTTGACACTTCATATAACCTACCTATAGCACTCTCGTGATCAAGACGAATCCAATGATACCTGATTTATCAAAATCCATCAAGCCGTTTAGGCTGTAGAACATCTTTAAGAAACAAACAAACAAACAAACATAAATACAATCCAGACACATAACCCTCCCAGCAGACGGGTAAAACAAACATTTTAATATTCTTCACATTAAATTCTGAACTAAGTAGCGTTTCCGATGATATCAACTTCATATTTTTTATTCAGAAACCGGACATTAGTCAGAATCTTAAACTAATGTACTTGACTACGCCTGGTCACGTGATGTCCGTTAAACCTCATTAAAAGGGCTGGTGAGTCGTTATACATTTTGAACAAATAAAATCTTTCGAACCAGATGAAATTAAAACTGATAATCGACTTATGAATCGGATGTTCTCTGAAACTCAAAAGTAATCGATTGTGTCGTGTGCACTTTTCAGTATCACTATTGATCACATGTACTTACTACAGCTCCAATAATTACAGTTACGGGCAAAAATAACTAGCTAGGTACTTCGACTCGATAAAGCCTTTCATCAAGGCATCGAAGCGATCAAGCGTCGACCTGCAAACGCACTATTTTACTGTTTTATGACACGCTTTCTAAACTTTAATTTTAATTTAATTAAGTAAGTACGGGTTATTTTTAATTCCTTGGTCTACGGACCACGTATAGTATCATATACCTTCTGGTAGATTACTTAATGTAGTCTATTTTACCTTCGACCCCTCTAAGAAATTAGTTTTTGTACATGGTTATATAACTTGAAATCGTAGGAGCAATTGATCCCAGCTTGACACAGATTAATTTCCCAAGAAATTCAATGGATAATGTGTTTATCCATGACTATGTAAATGTCATGCGAACCGGCTGCCTGAGCGAAAACGACCGCCAGGAAAGGTGGTTTGAAATATACTACCAGACATGCGTGCGTAAAACCCTTTCGTCGCATAGTACCAGAAACGCAAATTCCCAAGCACGCAAATGACCATACCCGAAAAACGCAACTTACCATATGTGCAATCTACCCGATACACAAGCGACCAGAAGTGAATACGCATTCGACCAGATACGCAAATAAACAGAATAAATACGTAATTGACCAGAGTGGATGACAGCTGTCAAACTTAAAAGGACTCTAACTCGGAAACTATTGATCTCAGTTTCTGTGCAGAAGTGATAGATCTCATGGATATCTTCATTTTGAATGACAGCTCTCAAACTTAAAAGGGCTCCATTTTGGAAACTATTCATAGAGTCATAGCCCTTTTAAGTTTAACAATTGTCATCCATATGGAAGATATCAATGAGATCTTTCACTGTTGTAAAAATACTACTAGTCTAGGATCAACAGTTTCGGATATAGCCCTTTTAAGTTTGACAGCTGTCATCCTAAAAAAGATGTCGATAAAATCTATGACTTTTATTACGAAATTTCTAGTCCAGAATTGTTAGTTTCAGACTTATAGCCCTTTTAAGTTTGACAGATGTCATCCAAAACTAATATGTCAATGAGATCTATCACTTCTGTAAGGAAACTACTAGTCTAGGATCAACAGTTTCAGACTTACAGCCCTTTAAAGTTTGATAGACGTCATCCAAAACGAAGACGTTCGTTGAGATCTATCACAAATGTAAAAAAAACTACTAGTCTAGGACCAGCAGTTTCAGAGTTGCCCTTTTAAGTTTGACCGCCGTCATCCAAAACGAAGATATCGATGAGATCTATCACTTATTTAAAGAAACTCAATCAAATAGTTTCCGGGTAATAGCAGTTTTAAGTTTGACAGCTCAGTTTGTCACTTTGACGACATCTGTCGCTTTGATGACACCTGTCACTTTGATGACACCTGTCAATTTGAAACCCATCACTTTGACACCTGTCACTTTAAAATGTCTTACTACCTATTCAGTAGAACAAATGGATTTTTTGTTGTCCAATCTGCTCTATAGTAGAACAGCATGGACGGCCAACACACAATTTGTTCGGATCCAATACTTGTAAAATAATAATAATAATAAACACTTTATTGCACCAGAATTAAGGGAAAAAAAATACAATAAATCATTTATATTATTATTTTTATCGTATGTCATACTGCTTAGTAGAACTGATTGTTTTTTTATTGTCCAACCTGTTATATAGTCGAACAAATAGCAGAACAGTTTAGACTTACCCTAAATTTAGACTAAATTGATTTCATTGGCTAGTAAGAAGACTACATATGTACTGTGCTAGTAGGGAGAAGGTCCCGCCTCTTAAAATTTAGTATACGTAGTGATTACATTCTCTTTTATTATAGGTACAATGTTTTTCAGGTAAAATGCGTATTAAAAGAATACTGGTCATTTGCAAAAAGGTATTCCGGTACTTTACGTATCAGGTCATTTGCTGATGAAAATATAGTCATTTGCGTGCATGGAAATTTGCGTTTCTGGTACTGTGTCGAAAGGCGTAAAACGTGGAACGTCAGACGGCGCATGGAATATACACAACTGGTAAACAAGGTTCTAAGAAACAGCGAGCCAACAAAATCATATCGGGTACATGGAATGAAACCGCAAAATTTACCTATTTCAGGAATAAGTTGACCGTCTGGAGAAATTCTTACCAATTTAGAAAGGATATTGACAACACAATATAATTTTCGGGTCCTAAGAGAGAAAACTGTATAGGAGTAGGTTTCTGTGTCAACATAAACATGTTAAGAAACTAAATATCATGCAAGTACAATAGGCAACCGACTCAATATCTTCTTGAGTCGAATCTATATATGCAACCATTAAAGAGATACCCAAGAGGGAATGTATATTGTTTTTGATGATCTTAAATCCAGGAAGGTAGATTCAAAATATTTCAATCTACGAAGACTAGTAGTAAAATTCAGGATCGAGGATAGGAATGAGGGAGCAGTAAGTTTTTATTTAACTTGCAATGTATTTATGTACATATGTATATATATTGGATTAGTTCGAGTCTTGCAAGCTGAATTAGAACCACTTCCTCTTATCATACGGAGTTGAATTTTTACATGCTGGTTCAGTTCCGATGACAATGCATTTTATGATAAACATGATCTTAATTTACATCCAGGATTAGCTCCAGATAAAGGAACTCTTCAACGGGCAAGAGCACAGACACAAAATGTTGTGTACGCATTTTATTATGATAGCTGGCTTTCATGACATGGTTGCTGCACTCAGGGTTGGGCCCGGACTAGGGAACTCCTCAACGGTTAACACCACAGACATGAAATTTTGTATACCCATCTAATTGTGATAGTCCGTTCTAAGTTTCACCATGACATGACTACGTTATAAAAGCTTCTATTAATCTTTTCTCAATTAACTTATTTAAACTAAAAACATTAGTGCATAAGGAGTTAATCTATTGAACAAAATCCGTAATGGAGTAGGTATAGGAAAATAGCCGAAGATGTGAAGAATAAGTGTTTGTATCATTGTACAATAAGGACTTTGATAATAAAAACAATTTCCGTACATATGTATTTTTTGAGGTTTACATATGCTACAGAATTTGACTGTGCGTTATGGAACATTATTTAATGACTGTGCAATTAATTTATATTTGGAAATGTATTTTATAATATAAATTAATTATAAACAATTGTGTAATTAAAACTAACTAAATCTAAACTAAAACCTAATCTAACAAGTCGCTACCAGTGATTCTCAAAATGCTGGTTGCGTAGCCACGTTGTATGGAAAAGCTTTTTCATTGTCCAAAGTAAAGGCCAGACCTTGACCTTGGTCACGACACGTGTTGCTTTGACCAGGCGCGCAGATACGTCTTTAAAAATGTGTGCACTCCCAGCGTTAAGACCCCAAGGGGCCCAAATTTAATACTAGGGTACTATATTTTCGCCTTTTGAGGCTCTCCGCTGATTCATCCCCCGCACCAGCCTTAATTTGAGTTCCTGGAAGATGAAACAGTGCAAGAGTGTCTACGTAAGTAGCGTCCCACACCAAAAGCCGCCCCATATTCCATGGAATAAGTGTTATTCCGTCAGGTCTTTGACTATCGTCACGCATAAGACAACTTAATTGTTAAAAAACTGCACAGTTGGTGGTGGTAAAAGCCCGACGGAATGACTGTGCGCTATCGAACAAAATTTGTAGCCTTTTGATACATATCTCATCACAAATCTATACTTATAATAAAGCAATAGGACCGAAAAAATCTCAAATAAAGTGGGATCTCCAAGAAGACCAAGATCCGACTAATCATGTATGGAGTAGAAACGCGGACAATCAGAGAGCGAGAGAGAGAGAGAGAGAGAAAAAGAAAGAGACTACTCTCTTCTGCGTCTACACGCATTCGAAACGTGGCGTAAGTTGCGCATAGTCCGGCTCCCATATATAGTGTCTATTCTCACGGAACTCGGAATTAAAGACCACTACTCTATATCTCTACATCTATACGTATAAAAAGCAATAAGTACGAAAAAGAAGATAATTAAAAAAAAGGGTACTTAAATAAGCTACTGAACAAGAATATAACTTTTTTTTTTAACATACAGACATAAAAAATAACAAACAAACAAACAGAGAGTTTGTTTGTTTGTTATTTTTTATGTCTGTATGTTTGTACGCAACACGTAAAAACTACTGGACCAATTGCGGTTTTCGCTGTTGAATAGCGTAGAGTTTGACTTAAAAACTGATGTACTTGCTACTTGTTACTTGATGTGTTTACGTATCTCAATCCGATCAGTAGCCAATAAACATAGAAAAACCAATAAATCGATATGGAAGCCAATAAATCGATACGGACGGGCGGTTTGGGCGGCTGAAGGAATTTTGATCAAACGTTGGTATAATGGTATTTTAGGTCTGGGAATATTACATAGAGTACTTTTAACCTAGAGAAATGAACACGCGCGCGAATCCGCGCATCAGCTAGTAGTATATAAAACAAAGTTGCTTTCCGCGTCTGTCTGTCTGTATCCCGCTAACTCCTCCTAAACCACGGCACAGATTTTAATGCCGTTATCACCATCAGTTAGTTTTTATTTTCACGGAAGGTAGTATATATAAAAAAACCTAATTAAGTTTTTATGTAAGTAGAAAAAAAACAAAATTTTGCAACCAAGTCATCGAAAAATAAATTTACATGGCTTACAAGCTAATCCTTAAGAAATACATAAACGGAGGGAAACCAGCACACGAGACCTGAACGTAGCGTAGGGAAGGAAGAGCCGACCCCCGAAACGGAGTGAAGGTCGAGTGTGCGAAAACTTCACATTTTTACCTCTTTTTTGTCTAGATTACACCCGTGCGTATCCGGGGCGGGTCGCTAATATTTTGGACTGGTGATCGCGATCTTTAGACATGGAAAAATTCTGTTCACCTGCCCTTGAAGTTGGTGTGTAGCGAACGGATTGACGCCCACCGGCGAGGACTGGTGCGGCAGTGCGGTGTGAGGGGAACAGCCCGGTGGGCTGCGGCCCATGCCGCACGCGCCAGGGTAAGCCAGCCCGCTGGGCGTTTGTGTCAGCCAAGTCCTGCAACAGACAAGCCGCAACTTCAAAATAACAACAAATGCAACTGCTGCAAGATCTATTAAGGATTAGCTTAAGACCAAACCAGACGCATAGGCCAATAGGAATTCACGGACAGGGACGTTAATCGGCTCTCGCACAGTGTTGGGTGCCAAGTATAGTTGTTCAGAAGTTAGTTTTTCTATGCTCGTTTAGCGCGCCTACAAGTAACAAGTTATCACACCACCTTACAAGCAAATATATTTTTACTACCACGTTTTTATTAAGTCACTTTCTTGTTTGTCGTTCCGGGTGGAATATTGCAACTCAAAGTTTGAGCACTTCCCGATTAGCTATCCGGCAGAAACTTTCAAGGTACCTAGCTAACAACTCGATGGAAATAAATGTAAAATAATAGTTTAAAAAAACTAAAAAACACGCTTTATATAGAAAACCAAACTAAAAAATAGAAAATATTTTTTTATAGTATAAATAAAAAAAAAAGTTTTATATCAAAAAAATCATGGTGTGCCCCATGCACACCATGATTTTTTTGAAATAAAACATTATAAATATTTCATTGACAGATATGAGAAGAAGGATTGTCATTTCGATTATATCTTAAAAAGCACCCCACGCTTTTTTTTTAATGAAACATTTTTTTCTTATTTATACTATAAAAAATTATTTTCCATTTTTTTGTTTGGTTTTCTGTATAAAGCGTGTTTTTTAGTTTTTTTAAACTATTATTTATTTAGTTATTTACTTTTTAGTTTTTTTTTTCGAATTATTGCATTGTCATCGGTCTTTGACAGGTGTGCATAATTTGAATGAAATCTGACCGTTTAAAGTGGGTCAAAATAGCGTCCAAAGGAGTCGGTTACAAACATACAAACATACAAACATACAAGTGAAGCTAATATAAAGCGTATAAAAATAAGGCTTTTTATATTAGTTTTTTAATCTACATGCTACTTGTTTAGATACGCACCGGATCGCGTTTCGCTCGCGCATATATAAATTAACCCTTTTCAATCTTATCATAGCACATCAGTGAGATGTGTGTGCATGAATCCAGCGAGAATGTACCTACTAATATTGTCTCATATTACGCAATAGAATCGTTTATTTGGTAGTTGCTGAACAAAATTTTTTCAGTTTGTCAATTCCTAGAACTTTATTTCAATTAATGTCTTTAGGAGAGGTACTTAAGAAAGGACCGACCATAATTAAAATATTGATATAAATCTGTTCAATAAAACTTTTGTTACATTGAAAAAACTTGTAAGTACGTTAATTTTCCTCAAGTTTTTTACCTTTTAATTGTATCTGCTCGTTTACAAGCAACTCAAAAGGAATTTAGTAATGTTTATTATTACATAATTACTAACATTTTACACAAAGTCTTTTTAAGTTTAAAAATAATGAATAGGTTAAAGCGTTAAGTGTCGACGCTAATTTAGCTACTAGAAACATAGCTATAGTTATATTTTTTTTTTATCATTCCATTATTTGTATGTACTTAACACATATACTTTTTCAATCATTACATTATTTGCATATGACATGTAAGTAAGTATGGTTTATGTAGCTTATTAAATATGTATGTAGGTATATTCATTTTACTCAAACAATACTAGTAATGTGGTCATTATTTCGACAACCTTCTTTGGGCAAAGTCGACCTTGCCGCGCTGCTTGAATAGGCGCCAGCAAAGTTGTATGGAATTTCATTATTGTCATGTTTTGCGGCCAGCAATTTCCTTTGAAAATCCATTATTGTCGTTTTTTGTCTCTTTTGTAGCACTATTATTTATTCCGTGGATTCGTTAATCCCGAACGCGAAAAGAGAGGCGTTGTAGCTCCCAGACGAATGGACCGATTTTGATGTTTTTTTTCTGTTTGAAAGCTGATGTGATCGTGATTGTTGTTGTTTCTGTGTCAGCTTCTGCTTCTGCTTCTGCTTCTGCTTCTGCTTCTGCTTCTGCTTCTGCTTCTGCTTCGGCTTCGGCTTCGGCTTCGGCTTCGGCTTCGGCTTCGGCTTCGGCTTCGGCTTCGGCTTCGGTTTCGGTTTCGGTTTCGGTTTCGGTATCGGTTTCTGTTTCTGTTTCTGTTTCTGTTTCTGTTTCTGTTTCTGTTTCTGTTTCTGTTTCTGTTTCAGTTTCTGTTTCTGTTTCTGTTTCTGTTTCTGTTTCTGTTTCTGTTTCTGTTACTGTTACTGTTTCTGTTGTTGTGGTCGTTGTTGTTGTCGTTGTCGTTGTTGTTTTCGTTGTTGTTGCATTGTTTGAGTAAATTCTTATTATACTAAGCTGGTTTTATTTAAATTCCTCGCATTGTTTGAGTAAAGCACTATACAAGCCTTGGTCCGCAATGACTGCCCTGCTGGCCACGCTATGATGGCCTCGAGCTTTGCTTAGTTAAGTTCTCGGCCATCATTATCGCTGCCAGCAACGCAGTCTTTACAGACCGCGGCAGTAATGTACTATTATTTTGCATGATTAATTGTATTGTTTTGCACCACCGTTCTTTTTTAATTTGTAATTTCTGTCCATTCAAAGGTTGTCTGGAAGAGATCGCATTTAGCGATAAGACAACCCATTTTGCATATTTTTTTTAATTAAATTCTTGTATATTTGTTCCATAATTCTGGTGTAATAAAGTGTTTCTTATTATTAGCATGTTCTACAAGTAGGTAGTAAAAAAACCTCTAATAATTGCGAACCTTACTGTACCAGCGCGAAGTCACACTCGCAGAGCGCTTCACAGCCGCCATAAAGATTGGTTCCTACTATACGTATGCCAAAATAGAAGTGCCGATTAGGAGCCATAAGTACATCAACGTTTTTTATTTTAATAAGTCTTTAATACAAATTATGATGATTCATGATTTCACTTTATAAGAGTGAAGGTAGGTCAATCGAACAATAATTGTATATAATAACCTATCCTTATGGGTAGTGACCACCTCTTTATCAAAGGACAAATCCATTCAATACAAGGTCATTGGCACTTTTGTAACGTCCAGTATTATTACATTATGATAACTCCCAGTGCTAAAGTTTCAACTTTTACGGAAATCGGAAGTTACATCTTAGCGATATCAGGATATCATTAGCGTTTGTTTTGTAAACATGCATCCAAGTTACGTAAATATTTATTCAATAATTATGTATAATATTGTCACTCAAATAATAAACATTTGAAATAATGTATAGTAATCGATGAGTCCGTTTAAGTAGGTGTATTATATAATTATTCTTTATAACTTATTATAAGTAAATCATAGAATTTTGTGTTCATGTCATCTATTCAATTTAAAATTCAACTCCATTAATAATTTTTAACCTGATTTAAATGTATTTTTAATTTCAATATATCAATGTTTATTTCGGTCACTACCTATATTTTGAAAGTATTAAATTTGTATTAAATTAATTTCAGTAGCGAGGCGGCGTACTCCAAAATGTACACAACCTTTTTTTTGTGCTGTACCGATTTGTGCTCGACAAAATAAAACATTTAATACAGAGGAATCCGTATTGTAGTTTTCTCGCATTAATTGCTACTGTGATGTCCTCACGCACTCTTAACTTCTTTACGAACTGTAGGAGTGCTTTATGATTTGCGTTCGGTTTGCGTCAGTCACCTTAGACACGACGCATTAGTTCGCAAAAATGCACTGAATTGTTTTTTGGAATGTTGTAAAGGATAGATATAATATTGTAGAACAAGTGTGCAGTTTTTATAGACTAGTGCTAATTGCGTAGTGGACGGATAACATTGAAATTTTCGTTTTTGTTTTTCATGTTTTGGCTTTTACCCTTCTAGCCGTTGCATCCTACGGAAAGTCACTTCGTACACTTTTAGTGTAGACAAAAATATGCATTAAGCATAGCTCTTTAGGTCCACCTGCACTGGATATACTAATCAAAGTCAAAGTGTTTTATTGTAAATAGGCAAAATAATAGCACTTTTACAGGTCAAAATTAACATCTCAAGAACAAAAAAGTATGTAAATAGATCAAATCAATAAAGTTATGTCAACTAAGTATTCTTTGAGTTTGAAAAGGAAATTTCATTTTCAAAAGAATACGAGTAAAAGCAAATAACCTCCTGACTTTACCGTTGCTTCGGAAATACGCCCGTTAGAGAAGAGAATACCAAGAAACACTACGGGGATATATATAGTTTATATGTTTTATAGTTTTTTTTTTTTTTTGTTTTTTTATAGTTGTTTTTTTTTTTTTTAGATGTTAGATTTTATAATAATACACATATAACCTATTATGATACAAAAGTAAAACGTTGTCTGTTTGTTTGAGGAGTTTTCACGCCTAAACGGCTAGATTGATGTTGGTGTTTTTTTTATATAGTTACAGTATACAACAGAGACCAACATGGGTACACTAAAACCCAGAAAAGGGAAAATTGCTGCGGGAAAACGGGAATATGTCAATTACTCGCCTTTCACACCAAAACAGCTATGATGAAGTTTTAAATATTGATAGGTAGGTACTCTAGGTACTGTATAATACAGAGATCAATATAAGAAACATTTATGCCGGCAAATATAAAGTTCATACGGGAAATTGGGAAATCTTTGGTAGATTGGTTTACTCGTTTTCACATGAAAACGGCTTTATGAAATTGTTTACACAGTTTTAAAATAGAATGATTTTTATCCCGGAACCAAATAATATCTCTCCGCTTAATCGTTATAGTAAACGACTTAACATATGTTAGGTATTATAGGTACTGTATGTACAATACAGAGATAAACATAAAATAATTTCATCACGGAAAAAGGTAAGTGATAGTAACAGATTTCGATGAAATTTTGTAAATAGGTGCTGTACAATACATAAAATACATTTATCCCGGAGAAAGGTAAAGGAAAGCTAAAATTCAGGAAAATTTGGTAGCTTGATTGTAATCGTTAACACATCAAACATATTGGAGTAACATATAAGATACATTTTATCATTGAATACGCGGGCAAAGCCGCGGGGCGCAGCTAGTACAAGATAAAAGCGACGATCGAGATATCCCACAATCATAAAACCATCAAACAGAGAAAAAAAGAAGACTTATAAGAAGCCAGGCTGGACTAGTCCCCATAAGCGGCACCCGTTTACGAATATGACTTGTTTATTAGCCATCACCCCCCTTAACCATTTTAGAGAGAAGGAAGGGATCCGGTACACAGAGCCGCCGCAAGTCAAGACATTTTAGTGAGCATGACCATGTTTGTTTGTCGTATGAGGTAGTGCTGGCCTCTGGTGTCAGACTTCGTCAGGCCACCTGAGGGCCTCTGACATGGCTTAACGACTGCTATTAATCAATAACAGCTAGAACCGACAGGAGGGCACGTTAAGCATGACCATAAATTCTAGTTTCTCTGAACCCTTACTTTCTAAGTTTAGTACTCGTATGTTGTATAAAAAGTCATGAGGCATCTCACAAAGCACTCAGAACATTTGATTCAATTAACATAAACACTTATTATTATCATGGACCTTGGAGACATCAGACCATGCATTTCTGTCCTTAATATTATCATTTACGAGTACATTGTAATATGCTTTCTTAATGAGATTTACTTCAAAAAATGTTTTGACCTATGTACTGATAATTTTATTGATCAATAGGTATCTAATTAATAAAGCGCATTCAGTTCCCGATATGATGAACCACTAACTTTCTTTAACCGAAATCCAGATACTTGCAGTTTATTTGTATTTCTAGTAATACAATAATAATTATGAACATTTAAAAGAAAAGTATATTCTTACGAACATACATTATATTTTTATGTATATATTGAAAGCCACTGTAAGAATATTGATATCTTTAAACCTCAGAGAATCGCGGTATTTTTTATTTATTTTTTCTTTCTATCTGGAATGAATTGGTCGGTTTTAAAGCACAAATATAGACATTGAATTTCTGCGCTTTACTCCACAGCAAAATACCCTAGGACATAATACTGTAAAATAACTAAAATATATTAATCTTGCAGTGGCTATATCGGTAATCTGTCTAATTTTACGTACTTCAAAGGCTGCAGAGCACAATCTATCAGCTACTGATAATATTTGAGGACCCCATTGTAATTCTAAATCTAAGGAAATACCCAAAAAAAAACTGCACAAGGCTATGGGCTCAGTATTCATTAAAATACGTAAATTCGTAGGAGCCCCTCTGACATTGGGAAGTGAGATTTTAATATATTAGTTTTCTTGGCATATAACATTATATTATTAGTTGTAAACCAAATAAGAACAAACATCATTGCCTTGTTGACGTCGACAATATTGTTCATCGCTCTGTCAATTTTAAAAATTTGTTGTTTCATTTGTAAACAAAACAGAACATCGTTAATGTAAACCAAGAATAAGAATGCCTCCAATATTGAACCCTGCAGGACTCCCACTGTAATAAGAGATAATAGACTACCAGGTATCGAAACGAACCTAATCATAGTATATTTGGATATAATTTTTTTTTTATTCGTATGTGTTAGTGCTCACTATAATAATAATATTATACTAAGTAAATAATGAAAAAATAAGGCCATAATTAAGAAACTTACGTGTCATATCTTGGATAAGACGGCGGGTGATACGGAGATCCAGAGCCGAAATAGTTCCGGGCTCCAAGCGGCAGGGGCTGCATGTGTGAGGGCACATGTTGGCCAACATGCGCGACATGGTAGCCTTCGCCGAACAGTGATTTGGAGTAGGGCGTGGCACGGAAAGGTCGCTTCATTCGCCGCCTCCGCCTGAAGTTGCCATTCTCAAACATCTCGCCACATTGCGGATCTACAACAATTCCACACTGACGACACCCGAACATCTATAAACATCGTATCATATATACGAAGCGCAAGCATTTCGCTGTGAGCACATAAGAAAAATAAACGAACGCTTTGCAAAACCGTCGCAACGCGCACAAGCTACAATAAAAAACACATTGAAGTTACATGAATGAAAAAGTAGTACGATAGAAGATACACAAAGAACAATAGAAAATTATGCACAAAACAAACTTCATGTAAAGAAAAACTAATGGTGTGATTCGAAAGAGTTTTATAAATAATGAAATATAAGAATCTTACCAAGCGTCCAGTAATTGCCCTTTCGCTCTCCGCCGCCCTCCCGTGGCACCTTGATAAAGCATTCGTTAAGACTCAGGTTATGGCGGATGGAGTTCTGCCAACCCTTCTTATTTTTCTCAAAGAACGGAAACTCTTTGGTGATATAAGCGTATATTTCACTAAGTGTGGCGCGTTTGGTTTGACTATTCTGTATGGCCATGGTTATCAACGCAACGTAGGAGTATGGCGGCTTGGTGAGGGCCTGTGACGTAGGCGTTGTAGACTGCGGCTTCATTTCTGAGCTCCCAGGACTTGTTGGCGTTGAAGGTTTTGACTTATTCTTTGAGTCGTTGCTGTGAATGTTAGATATTTTTAACTATATCTATTTTTAATTTAAGTGCCTGAGTATTAAAATGAGTAGAAAAGCAAGGATTACACAACGTAAAACGTGGGAGTAAATCAAAATACAATTAATTATATTGATAAAAAACAGAGATATGCATCAAAGTAGAAGAATTCCAAACTAATCGGAAATGATTTATAAATAATTAAAGATTGTTTCACTTAAAAATAGCACTCGCGCATATAATTGATTTCAGTTTAAATCTGGCCTATTCAAGTATTGCGCATCACATTCAGGTATATTCAGTTGTTGTAACAGGTACTAGCAGTGCCGCAGTTTTGCTTGCCTATTTGCTTGTCCTAGGAATTTAAAATAATTATAATTGAATATAGTCAGTATGATTACTAATAATGAAGTCAATGTTCATTGAAAGGGATTTAAAAATCTTAGTGTTAAACTGTGAATAACAGTTTTCGTTATTGCGTTGAATATCAGACCTTGTGCTGGGACTAGCGTTCTCCCTGGGAAGCGCCGGTAGAGAGAGCGTTTGATAAACACGAGACAAGTCTTCCTCAGACTTAATGTTTTGTGAGGTGGATGTATCTGCAGCATTGTTCTCCAGTAGGCAAATACCGCTGTCATACGATGATGCACCTATAAAAAAGTTAAATGTTATTTTTTAGAATATCATTTAAGTCGTTTCACAAATATCACTTAAAAGTAAATACAGTAGCATGGTTAACCGCGGTGTAGCTATGTGACGTGCAATATTGTTATTATGTTCTTACATTGAACACTTGAGATTTAGCCAATCTTACGCGTACGTGCCTCCCGATACGTATTTCTCAGAATTCGTCGCTTAACGTTGTATGTAACCATGCTCAAAACATCATACCACTCTGTAGTCATAGGTTATAGCTGCATAAATAGGTACCGTACCGAAATGCCTTACCTACCTACTTTACTGCACTTCAAACTTATACCTATGCTTCTTGACAAAATACAGACGACAAAGACCACAGATTTTCAAAGGGAAGACAGTATGTGCTTTATTTGCCTTTTTGGTTTCCGAGCATAGCTTCAATTATTTCCTACAATCTACATAAATAAAAGGTTTCATAATGGATGCGAAGAAATAATAAAGTAATAAAAAACATTCCAAAATAGCTTTTATTCCTTAGCCATGTCATGATGAAACTTAGAACGGGCTATCACAATTAAATGCGTATACAACATTTCGTATCTGAGCTGTTAACCGTTGAAGAGTTGCCTAGTCAAGACCCAACCCTGAGTGCAGCAACCATGTCATGGTAAAACTGAAAACCAGCTAACATAATGAAATGCGTACTTAAAGTTTTGTGTCAGATGTTGACCGTTAAGAGTTCCTTTGGAGCTGATCCAGGATGTCGATTAAGTTACCATAAAATGCATTGACATCCGAATTGAACCAAGTAAAAATTCAGCTCCGTAGGTTAAGAAGAAGTGGTTCTAATTCAGCTTGCAAGATTTGACCTAAACAAACATACATACAAACATTGCAAGTAAAATAAAAGCGTTTAGAAATGTAACGTATAAAAAATAAGAAATACAAAACAAAATAAAAAGAATTTCTCTTCCTTGACCATAACCAAATCATATGATTAAAAATCCTACTCCTGCGGCCAAAATGGCGAATGAACCTTTATAATTTAGTCATGAAGTTTAGTAATCACAAAAAAAGTTTTATTTAAAAAACATTGTCATAACTTATGCACTGGATATTAAAGCTGCCCAACTTGCATTTTTAATGTTAACCTTCGCTTTTCCTAGTAATATTATAATAACAAAGCGCGTAATAGATATATATGGACACGGAAAAATATTTTACAACAGATCCCACCGATTGTTCAAAAAAGCCGCATTGGATGGTCCATCTATTGACAGTTTTATAAAATATCCCGCACTACCTCAAAAGTTATATACAAAAAGGACAGCTGCATCATATGGCTTGACTCGTCACAAATTCTGACAATATTTGAAAGAGAAATACGACAAAAAGAAAAAAATAGACAAAATACATAATAAGTGAAAAAGAAAAAGAGAAACAATCAGGAAAAGAAAAACCCAAAAAATATGTAAAGAACAGCTCCAAAACTCCCAGAAACGCATTAAAAGCCAAGTCAAAAAAATATAGACCTTTTTATTGACTTCCTACGGAACGTTTTTATGATTTTAGCATTAAGGTTCCTTTCGTCCACGTTTGTAACTGAAGTTTCATAACCAGCTACAAAAACAAGAAAAAAACAGCAATAACTAGCAACGAAACGGAATAAAATTGCCGTTTTCGTAACCAATATTCATAACCAGCTGAGAAAGTTGATTTATTTTTCTCTGTTCATAACTGGTTACCAAAACAGAATTGAACTCATTATAAAAGCTTTTATTTTAACTTCACTTGTATGTATGTACGTACGTACGTATGTATCGATGGATCTATGTAATTTGTCCTGGAACCTTGCAATTAAAATTTCGAGCACTTCCCGATTAGCTATCCGGCTGAAACTTTAAGGGTAGCTCACAAACCGATGATATAGCAATAAAAAAGAAGGAAGAAACAAATAAAATATTGCTTTTTTATTTATATTTAATACGTAAGTAGTGGAATTCCAAGAAAAAAATGAAAGAAACAATTAAAAAAGTAAAAGGTGAAAAAATAAGATAGAAAAGTTTCAATCATTTAAAAAAGGTCGTTATGATTATACTTATCATTTGTACGTTAACTAAGACTATATATCGTATGAATACGCAACAGGTCCTTTCCCACTTCGTTGACTTGAATCCCGTGTGAATCAGATATAGCCAATGAAATTACTGCTTTGGATTTTTCTGCAGCTGTCACGTCCTTTTAGGCATCTAAAACAGAAAGGCTACACAGGTGTTTTGGATGCCCTCAGGCCGCAGCATTTAAAAATATTGTCAGGGTGAGTGAACGATGATATCATTGAGATTTTATACGGTGCAAAGGTGCTGAGTGTGAAGAACGCCTTCAATTCGGTAGTTAAGGGAGAAAAAGAAAAAAAAAAGAAAAAAAAAATTGATTGGCTATGTCACGTTTCTTCTAGAACATTAACTTTTCACAGCAAAGAATTTTCGTCTGCAGCTTGCCAGCAAGGCGATCCTCTCAGCTGAACTGTATTTAGCCTTGCTATCCACGCCATGATCCAAGCTTAATGTTTGGTACTTGGATGATAGGATTTTGAGTAGTTACGTGAATATTTCTTCTATAACATTAACTTTTCACGGCAAATAATTTTCGTCTGCAGTTAGCCAGCAAGGCGATCCTCTCAGCTGAACTGTGTTTAGCCTCGCTATCCACGCCATGATCCAAGCTTAATGTTTGGTACTTGGATGATGGGATTTTGAGTACTGACGTGAATACAGTCTGAGTCAGACGAGTTTCGCACGATCGGCCTTGACCTAAATTTTTCCAAATGTGAACTGTTTATTTAGGACGCATACCCCGCAAAATATTCAGTTATTCAAAAACTTAATTTTGGACCGAGAACAATTCCTAGGGTTTTGGAGTCAAAGTGGGCATAAAATAAGGTGATTCTTTAATAATTTACTTCCCATCCCATCACACACTGCGTGCACGTGCCTATAAAGAAAATTTACCTAAACCGACTTCTGGTCACCAAATACCTATGTATATTCTGGCTTATAATTGTAGGATTGCAATTATCTATAAATCTATAAATAAATGTATGAAATATCTAGAAGGGCTGTCGAAATGCAAATAATAAAAGTACAATTATAACAGAAGAGTATACGTATTGCACCTGGCTCTGATATAATATGACGTCAATAGAGCTAATCAAATTAAAAGGTGAGAAATGCATAACGTTTTATAGTGCAGTTGAGGTACAAGAATGTGTCCGACGGAGTGGGCAAGGCAGTTGCATATCGGATTCGAGCCGAGGCGCGAACACCGCGAGGTATTGTGTCGCATATAGAACAATGCGTCGTATTTATAAAACATAAAAGCCGGCGTATCGTTCGTGAAATTAATAACAAATAACAATTGTGAAACGTTAGTTCGGGAGCAGTGCGAATTACCCATGCCGTTGAATAACTGCCTTCCTGAACGTGTGTACCGATGAGACGCTTAGCAAATGTTAATTGGAACAAATACATTTAACTGTCTTGGTGCTTGTTTGCTATGCCACATGAAATTCTTTGCAGAACAAGTGTGACGTTTTTATGACAATTCCACGAAGATATCGTAGCGCGACGCGTTACGTGTCTGAATGGTCATAGCGAATAAGGGCCCTAATCTGTTAATTTTTATAAAAAAATTGGGAGACAAAATTTGTCATCGAATGTACTTTTCTCTAGGTGGGTGGGTGTTTTTCCGCTTTTCTACCATTTATGAGATGAAAGAGTAGCTTAATAATAAAAACAAATTTGCTAAAACATTGTATCTTTCCATTCCGAGCAATCGCAGGAGGTCCTTGCTTCCCTCGGTCCTCGCCCTCGAGCGAAAGAAATCTAATCTTTTCGCTCAATTAGCAACTGTTGCCAAGGATCGGAACACCTTGGGGCCATTATTATTCAAACACCTGGTTACAGAGAAAAAGAAAATAAACGTTGTGGAAATAGAGTCGTTAATCTGTCGCGAGGGAATTCTAAATTGATGAAAAGAGTAAAGTTTTAACATTGTTTGTAAATAATAATACGTCGGATTGTAAACAAGATCGTAAAATGTCAAATGAAATGAATACATTTAGGTATACGAAGAAATATGTTTTTGGTTCATTGTATATTGTATAGTATATATTTTGGATATCTTTCAGTATTTAATTCCGCGGTTGCTGTCGTAGATGCTGAACAAGTAACACTTATTAGATAGCAGGTGTACTTCTTCAAGATCATAAGCTGCACAAACACATATAACATAGTAATATTTAAAAAAGTTTTTGTGAAGATGTTACGGCCAAAACGAGTTACTTGGTTGGTATTTAGCTTAGGGACCAAATAACTTATGATACTTTTTTCATTAATTGACTTCATCATACTGATACCATCCGCCATCCTAGACATGACAAAGTTTACTTACCTATAAAATGCGAGTGTGTGCCCGTAATGTTTTGTTCCATTAGCATGCTATCCATATCAGAAATTACTGTTTAAAAATTTGCTTACCATGGCTGATTGAAAATCAAAATACACTCCTATGTATGTAACTATACGTACTACTAAACGAGCAATTATTCGTAATAACATCCCCAAAAACATTCCTTTATTTGAGGAAATCTAGCTGCTAGCTAAAGAGCTCATAGCTTTTGAAAACAAATTAGGAATAATGCAATTTTGAACATTGAATTAATAAATCTTTACAATTAGTCAAGAACCTCTTACAAATAACTTCAAGTTATGGTTATAATCTTTGCCTCCGAAAATAAGAGTTGCAGATGCTAATGAATGTAGGGCAAAAGCATTCTGCGTATTCTACACCTCAAAACATAATCCTAATGACCAGGGAGGATACCCGAATAAAACAAAGCTAGTCTGCGAGCTTTGAGGTGAGTACCACAGCCTAGGTTGCAACGGGCTGCAAAAGAGCTTTTGGCTATTTGCATGGTTAGAACGTAAGGATTCTTTATGATCAAAGCCGACTGGCCCAAGCAGAAGCAGAAATTATAAACTGTAAATACTCGGTCTTAGCGAACTTCACTGGAACTGTTTTGGCGAATTGAAAGCACCAAAAGGGTTGACTCTCTTGCTGTAGTGAAAAAAACGAGAATTCCGCACAAGAATAGAGCGGGATTCTGAAAGATAAGGCGATGGAAATGAAAGAGGGGCCGCCCGCAGCATACGTGGAGGCGTTTCATATCGGCCAAGGTAATGACATCGGCAAAACATGGTCTGAAGTTAAGTGTGAAGCCCTAAATAGAACGAGATGGAGAATCACTGTGGACGTCCTCTTTCTTCCCCTAAAGGCCTTAAGAAATTAAGTGCAGTAGATTTATAATATTATTTGTGGATAAATAATAATATAATAATGTATTCTTATTTAGCCCGAGACTTATGAAGTTATGAGTATCTCACAATAACCAGAACAAAGACATATTAAGAGTTGGCGCTTGGTTAAGCGTTAAATACTCTGAATGCGATACTTTGACGTTACATAACGCGTCTACTGATTACGGCTTCAATATCCCAGTGGCGACGGTGGGTACAAAAGGTAATTGTTCTCTTGAACAATCATGCTCAATAACGTTGTTTCTAGGTAAGGTACATGGCATGCATTGTAACACCTCAATGACTTCCGATCTGCGGTTATATAATGCTGACTCGACACTTGCATCATCATCATCATCATCGGTCTATACGTGTCCACAGCTGATCATGTGCTTCTCCTCAGCCACTAAGCTCTACGCATCCAGTTTCTGCCAGCCGCTTTTCGCAGGTCGTAACTCCACCTGGCGTCCTATACATTAAGTTTACCTAAACGCGGTCTTCACTACAGACCTCGTTTACACCAACGATTGTCGCTTCTTCTGGAAGTATGACCAGTCCACTGCCACTTTAGCGAAACTTGCGCCTATGATTTACTATATATCACAGCTTATACTTGGGTATTTACAGGCGTGCGACGGACGTCTACTCAATATTTTGAATTGTATGTTTGATTGAAACAACGTGTGATCTTTTAGTGAATTTAATTTACATGAAATGAAATCGGAAATAGTGATAGATTAAACTACCAGGGTTACTAAACCACTTTCATGATTTCCATGCAAATTCCAAGTAGACTAACTAGTCCGTGTCCCTGGGTTGAATGTTACGTATATAGAACGCAATTTGACCAGTTATTATTTTAAATATTATATTATTGTTTCTCCAACTGTGTGTTGCAAGCTCTTCCGCGTCATTCGATAGATTTATGAATGAAACAGCAATTCGTCGATGTAAACCAGACGCGCGGCGGGTTAACTGCAACACTAATCTATAACCTCTCGCGACCCCCCAAGCGACCGTGAAGGAAGGATAGTAAAAAAATATTTCCTGGTTATGAAAGAACTAAATACTACTACAAAACCGGCTGGAGAACAGGGGGAGTGTACACTGTACAGGGGCCCACTGTTGGCAAAAAACCGCTCTTAGTAACAGTAACCATCGTATCCATATTTTATTGTATGTTTCAGGAAGATATTGTTGACCGAGCGAGCGCAAAGCGCGAGCGAAGCGTCTCCGTTTCAGCTTGGGCTATAATCTTTAGTAATATTTGGTCTGAGGCAAAAAAGCTTTCGTATATCCGGCTGTCCGCCGACCGCCTGTCCGTCCGGATCTCTGTTATCCTCTACAGGTCGCATTACTTCCCCCAAAAAGGGGGCTACTGAATATCTCCGCCTTATTGGATCCGATTTCGATGTTTTTTTTTTTTTATTAACTCTAAGTTGGTCTCATAAAAAAATGGTGAAGATCTGATGAGGATCTTCGGCGTGATGATCAGAATAGCTCCTCAAAATGCAGTAATTTGCTCAGTTTTAGATTTCTACCAGTGGAATCAATTCTGTCCTTTGCCCACTAGGTAGGGACTGATAATGCACCTTGGTTATTAATGTTAGTTTTACAATAAGGTATCTAGATGTCGCTGCTGTGCACTGCTAGATTGTTTGCAAAAAAGTTGGTACTCGCGAGGTCTACAGCTCACAGAGCCACTAGTAAATAAACACTTAGTTTAAGTATGGGATAATGTCGGGCAACTAGTATCGAGTATTTTTATGTTGAGTTGTTTAATCGTATTGAATTATGAACGGTTTGCAACAAGAGCGACTAGGTTAAGGGGACGTGACCCCGGATGACGTCAGGGGCATAAGACGATCGGTGCGCCGTGCCCGCTAGATACCAACCCGTTGTTACAGATAAGCGACAACCTCGGCGCAATCGGCGCTGATAATTTACAAAAACAACTTGAAATTAAGAATCACGTTTTCCACTACAGCGGTCACGTGTGTATTTGTTACAAAGGTTCAGTTTAGGTTAATCGTTGATCGTGTAAAACTTTGCGGTAGTTCGCTTGATACCAAATGTTTGTTTATGAAGGGAACCAGAAGCTAACGAAAGAGTCGAGAACGAAGAGTCTGGGTTTGTGTCTCTTTATTAATATTATCTCGATTTACATTTCTTTGGGACAATGTATGATACATTGTCTTTATTTATTACAAAATATCTACAATAAATATCTAAATACTTTAATATAATATCTATAATAAAGCAATACGAACAAAAAGTCTGTACAAAGAAGATAATTTAAAAACGTATGGTCTAGTGTATCTAAATACCCTACTGAACAAGTAAATTTTTATCGTATCTGTCTGTTTGTTTGTTTGTTAGTTAGTTTGTCTGTATGTTTGTTCGCGCATCACGTAAAAACTACTGGACTGATTGCGATGCGGTTTTCACTGTTGGATAGCTTAAGTTTTGACTTAAAAACTGGGGTACTTGGCATCTCAATCCGATGATTAAATGCTGAGCAATCGAAAAGAAGTATTTGACGGCCGAAGGAATTTCGATCAAATGTTGGTATATTGGTATTTAAGGGTCCATAAATAGCACATGAGCACTTTTAATCTAAGAAAATAACCACGCGTGCGAAGCCGCGGGCACAGCTAGTATTAAATAATCATAGATAATTGACCGAGTGAGCGCGAAGCGCGAGTGAAGCGTCTCCGTTTCAGCTTGGGCAAAAATGCTTTCGTATGTCCAGAGACGCTTAACTCGCGCTTCGTGCTTGCTCGGTCAATTATATACATAATTTTTGTGTCTATATGTCATAGCTATATTTGAGGGATTAATAAAATACCTATATATACACTCATATCGTAAATTCCGGATTATGAACTCAAAAATGGTGGAATAATTAATAATGATAGTAGCTGGATTACCGAGCCTTGCTCGGGTTTTTTTTTTTGGTAAATTGTTTTTTTTTAGAAATTATATTTAAATACGAATTGCTGATGAAATGATGAAATATGAGTAATATTTTTCGATCTTACCGAAATAATAATAAAACAATATGAACTGATTATTTAAATAAAAAATCACGAGTGCAATTAGTTTAATATTATATTAGAAATAAATACTTAATGTTTTAGAGTATATCAACCTATTACGTAAGTATAGAAAAAAAAAGTTGATGTTTAAGTTGATTATCGATAAAGGTGATTGTTGAAAACACGAATAAAACAACATTTTCTAAAAATGAATCCTAGGTAGATCGATTTATCGCCCCCGAAACCCCGAGATTCAGATACAAGAATTTCTCGTTTAAAGATATAAGATAAGATACATGACGCACGGCACGTCTAATACGAAAATAATTAAAATTATAACACTGTTTTTTGAACTAATCATGTTTTAATAAAAAAAAAACATTTAAGTACCGCGTGGGCTCCACACAACGAGAGTTTTCGCCATTTATTATCTACTATCTGTGCCCGCGGCTTTGCCCATATGGTCATTTTATTTAAAAGTACACGTGTTATTCCAGGACTAAAAGTACCTACAAAATACAATATACTACATTTGTTCAAAATTCGTTCAGCAGTCAAATAGTTTATCGATTGCTCGGCTTCTAATCATTGGCTAACGCGCACTGCCTTGCGATTTTAATAACGCATATTCTGTGAAGTACGGAGTGTCATAGAAGTGCACGAATTGCGGTGAAATAAACGCATATAATACAATATGAAATAAACGTCTTAGAATAAACGCACCGCGTTCCACCGCAAAGCAGTACGCACAAGGCCCTAAGATACCAAGTACCCCATTTTTAAATCAAACCTTAATTATCTTCTTTGTACAGTCTTTTTTGTTCATAATGCATTATTATAAGTACAGATACTACGCTCTCTAGTGTAGAGGTCCTACAATAAAAATACTTACGCCCGTGTTAAGGAAGTAGGATACTCCATTGTGCTATACTCGTACTCTAATATATACCCGTTTTAGGCCCTTTATGCGTGATGCTTTGAGAATCTATCTATGTTGCATTGCAGTAGCGTCTGTGGTAGCTTTGTGTGGAGGTATATTTTCAAAATATGCCTCGATTCGAAAGTACCCGGTACCCGATACCCGATCTCTGATCGTCCAGTGACTCGCGTTGCTCGCCCTCACCCGCTGCTGTGACAGTTCTGTCAGTACAATATGTAAAACAGTAAGCAGTTTGGTTACCAATAAAAAAGCCGCAAGAGGGCGTTCTTATACGCTTTATATTAGCTTCACTTGTATGTTTGTATGTTTGTATATTTGTATGTTTGTTTGGACGCTATTTTGACCCACTTTAAACGGTCAGATTTCATTCAAATTTTGCACACCTGTCAAAGACCGATGACAATGCAATAATTCGAAGAAAAAAAAAGTTGGAAATAAATAATAGTTTAAAAACTAAAAAACACGCTTTATATAGAAACCCAAACTAAAAAATAGAAAATAAATTTTAATAGTGTAAATAAGAAAAAAATGTTTTATTTAAAAAAAGCGTGGGTGCTTCTCATATCTGTCAATGAAATATTTATAACTATTGACCCATGCATCCCACGATTTTTTTGAAATAAAACTTTTTTTTCTTATTTACACTATTAAAATTTATTTTCTATTTTTTAGTTTGGTTTTCTATATAAAGCGTGTTTTTTAGTTTTTTAAACTATTATTTATTTTATGAGGGATTGTAAATTGTAACAAAAATTTATTGCTTTTTTAAAAATGCACTTCAGGTAAAACTAACAAATATACAAAGTAAAAAAAATATAAAGTAAATTGACAGAATTCTTTTCCGTTTTTGAGTTTTTTCTATTTTTTTCGAATTGGAATTATTGTGACCTATTTTGTTGTAACAATTTGACGGTTTACTTCAGAAAATGACAGGAGCCTTAGAAGTATCAAGGAAAATATAAAAATAACTCATAAAATATGTAAATGCTTAAAAATATGGAGCAAAACATTTCAAGAAGCGCGTGATTTCGATCCCGGACTTCTGGGTTGGAAGGCTGACATGTTCCCACTTCACTACTCAGTTTCGTGGCCAGATGGTGGAAATTATGATACCGTATTAATGTATTATTTTTATCACATTCAAAATTACTTTGAACAACTATCCCGCAGGAAGCTTATATTTTTTGGGGATAAAAAAGATCCGTAAATTTAATACATAATATGAACCTTGACTGTGCCAAGTTACATAAAACTCCGTCCAGTAGTTACAGCGTGATATGTGTTCTTTTAAATAACTTTCAACCCCTATCCTGCTTTCAACCCAACCGTAATCCATAACATAAGCTATGACTGTGCCAAGTAGTATCTAAATCCGTCAAGTAGTTTCGGTGGTAGCGTGATGCGTGTTCAGAGACAGACCAAAAATAAAAAATATCCTTTTTGCACTCTATATCGATTTTGAAGTTTATCTCAATTATAATTTTCAAAAAATATTTAATGTACAGATTTAGCCCCGTTACAGTTTTATTATTGTATAGATAGATAGATGGCAGCGCGTTGTTAGACCGTATGCGCGCATAATTCACTATGGACTGGATTTTGGGGCCATAATTTACTTTACAATAGTACCTTACTAATTTAATGTGTTTTTCTTGATAAAAAGTTTTATCTTGATTCAAAATGTCCGACAGCAATGTTAGTGAGGAGAATTTGAGTCCACTTGACATTATGGAAACAGCAACGAACATGACGAACGAGCTTTTACCAGAAAAATCAAGAAACAATGTTTCTACAATTTTTTTCTTCATTATTTGTAAGTTCCTATTTTATGATTGTAGATAAAGTAATGTATGAAACGGCACATACCTAGTTATTAAAATACTCGAGTGATACTATTCAAACACTCTCGTGTTTTAATGCCCCTTATTATGCAATCGTCTCATAAGGTACTATTATTAATTGATAAAGTAATAAATTTAGTTACCGACGAACGCCACATTATACTAAGCATTAAATACGTTAATAATTTAGTTTATTTCCTTCCCAGTCTCGTACTCGTGTTAATTTACTTTTCTAAGGCGTTAGGGGCTTTTAAACTATGATTATGGTCGTAAGTAGCCCGTATCGAATCCAGTACAAATATGAACATGTACTTCTCGGCTTTATGTTGCGTTGAGGCTTTAACACAGTTTACACCTTAATCGATTAGACATCGAAAGAAATCGATTAGCATAGTGCTGATAGTTCATTTACTATAGTTCTTAATCGATTAGACATCGAAAGAAATCGATTAGCATAGTGCTGATAGTTCATTTACTATAGTTCTTAATCGATTAGACATCGAAAGAAATCGATTAGCATAGTGCTGATAGTTCATTTACGATAGTTTTATCATCGTACCAGGCTCTAACCTTAAGTAAAAAATACCTACTATAAGTACCTATGATATAAATTTTTACCACTGAATCACAAGAAAACTTCTAAGTTACGCAATACCTTCTTGAATGTTTTGAAAAGTTACCATTTTATATTAATTACTCTACAATTTTTAAAATTTATGGGTTATTTAAGGAAATAAGTTAGGCTTTGAAATATTAACACTCTCGTAGCTTAAACCAAATCTGTCCTCAAGAAACACACAATGCGGTGGTTTTCAAAAGAAAGAAAGAAAGAAAGAATGTAGATAATGAATGTTTGAGTATAAAATTATGTAAAGACGCGGATATTCACCTATTCTAATCAAACACTTCTGGATACGGAACACTAAAAATTACACGATATCTGAAAGACGTATGAAAAAAACTGCCAAGTGCGAGTTAGACTTGTGCACAGGGTTCCTAACACATGTGATGTGTGTGATGTGATGTGAGTGTTTATTACTGCAAGAGCGTGAGTGCAATATAAATGGTGGTTTTCGCAATTTACCTACATTTTTTTTATGTAAAACTTCTGTGCCATCATGAAAACTAATTGATTATCCATGAAACCCGATGCAACATATGTACGAGTTGTAGTTGTTGTGTCGTTGTGTTTAGCCAATACTGTCCACAGCACAGCATTGGCTGGGCAAAGGCCTCCCCTCGGTTTTTCCATTGTTTACGGTCCTGTGCTATTGAGTGCCATTTTTGTCAAAGACGTCAAGCTCGTCCCGCCATCTTTTGCGGGTATACCGCTTCCCCTTATTTTCGTGCTGGGCCTCTATTTAGTGATTATTTTGGTCCATAAAACCTCGGGCATACGGCACATGAATGAGTACATATATACGAGTAAATATTCATATAACATGGAAAGTAGCCGAAGTCATTATGATACCCAAACCTGGTAAACCACCTCATGAAGTAACATCATATTGACCAATTTCATTGTTGCTGATAATGTCGAAATTGTTTGAAATACTACTGCTGAGACGATTGAAGCCCATCATAGAAGAAAATAAATTCATCCCGGATTATCAATTAGGATTTAGCATTCTACAATAGACAGAATAACTAATGTTATTGAAAAAGCTTTAGAGGAGAAAAATGATTGTACAACTGTGTTTCTAGATGTAGCTCAAGCATTCGATAAAGTTTGGCATTTAGGTCAGCTGCACAAATTAAGAAAAATGCTGCTTGAACAGTTTGCAGATATTCTCGAGTCTTATCTAACGCATAGAATGTTCAGAGTAAAGCAAAAAGATGCTTATTCAGAACTTAAGCAAATAAAAGCTGGAGTACCGCAAGGGAGTGTTTTCCCAGATTCCTTGCGATATCCCAGATTTAGATAATAATACCATTGTTACATTTTCTGATAGCTAACAAAATTATTAATTGGGGCTACTTTAGAGGAAGCCGTCGAAAAAGTACAAACAGCCGTCAATACCATCCTCGATGAGACTAAAAAATGGCGAATTAAACTCAACCAATCAAAATCCACACATATAGATTTTACAAACAAGAAAACGAATCATCATACTGTATCTATAAAAGATCAAGTAATACCACACGAAAATACGGACAAATGTCTTGGTATGACATTAGACGCAAAGCTTCGCTGGAAGGCGCATGTCAAAAAGAAACGCGATGAAATGGAGCTTCACTACACAAAAATGTATTGGCTTCTGGTGAAACCATCCTTCGAAGTCAGTTCGCAATAAATTACTATTATACAAGCAACTCCTCATGCCAATACAGACTTACGGTGTCCAGCTATGGAGTTGTACCAAATCCACCAATATACAGATCATTCCACGTTTCCAAAATAAAGTACTCAGTGGCTTTGTAAAGGCACCGTGGTACATCAGAAGTTACGACCTCCATCGAGACCTGAAGGTGGATCTCGTTACTAAGGTTATTAAAAAAGTTGCCTTAGCTCACGAAAGAAGACTTCATCATCCCTAAGAGCGATGGTGGCCTAATGGTTCTATAGTGCAATTTAGAATCCAACGATACCGGGTTTAAAACCTAGGCTCCCGCACCAATGACTTTTCGAAGTTATGTGCGGTTTTCCGTCGCTCCGTGCTTCGGAGGGCACGTTAAGCTGCCGGTCCCGGCTGTTGGTTAATAGCAGTCGTTAAGCCATGTCAGAGGCCCTCGGGCGGCCTGACAAACTCTGACATCAGAGGCCAGCACTACCTCATACGACAAACAAACATCATCCTGTGTATGTCGAGGCTATCCAGCTCCTCGAAAACACGGACATCGTGAGAAGACTCAAACGGACAAAACCATTTGAGTTAATTTAGTGATATGTTAGTGACAATGTAGTATCAATTAGTATTTTATCAAACCAAATGAACACAATAACATAGTGACTTCCCCCTTACATAGTGACATTAATAAAAGTGTTATGGACACATTCTTAGTAAATACTCTACTTAGCAGCTAAGGTTAAAGTTAAATTACTTAGTAGCCTCAAGGCTAGATTGTAATTTTAATGAGGCACCACAATACCATGGTATGTCATTACACAAAAAAGAAAAAAAAACTTGGTACACAACGCAACGTACCATGGAGACAGCATTATATACTATGCATATGCATACACCTCACTCACTCTCTCTGAGAAGCTTGGAGTCCCAGCTGTGGTAACGCTATAGGCTGATGATGATAAATGCCTTAAATAATAATTTGTATTATTTTATTACACTTACAAAATACATCAAGCATTCTTATTACATTCTTATACAGAATCTTATTTAAACTAAAATTCCATTAACTGCTCTACACATACCTATCTACGACCGATCATCCAGAATGATCTCATAGAGTAAGGCACATAACACGGCGACTGTGATTATAATGTAAACAAATGTACCCACATTCATTCGTGCACTAGTTATGATGATGATATTGGTAACACCGCATGGCTTGGCTATATTGTTATGTAAGATTGTTGTATAGGTAGGTCATACAATATGAAGAATATAAAACGTATCGCTGAAATAGTCCATAGATAGTGGTCTCGTTTTCACATTCGTAGCAAATTATCAACAGCTTCTATGTGTATTTCTTTAGAATCAAAGAGACGAACCCTTTTTACCCTACTATGACCAAGCAAGGGAAGGGTTATGTATCACTGTGCAAAAAATATCTCGGCCCTCGGGCGTTGATGCCCTCTGTAACTATCTCACATGCAGGATGAAAAATATAACATATTAAAAATAATGTAATGTCGTGAATGCAGCGATACATAGTGCGCCGGTGCGGTCAAAAGACAATTTCAAAGTCTACGACAATCTGGTCAAGAGGGACTTCATATGTAGATTTTAAGTTACTTAGAAATGAAAAAGTGAAAAAACGGTGCATCTCGAGGTCCCCGGGCGAACTACTTTTTAATAGTTTTGAAGAAAAAGCTCTACTCCTTGTTGTGTACAGTAATATGAAAAAGATCCGTAGCTAAGTGGCAAAAACTAATTATAAATTAGTCGTGTACTCGTACGTCCGTTGATATATCCCGACATAATCTTGTAGTTTTAAATGTTTTCTGGGAATTATTTATGAAGCAAAAGTTATGTTTAGATAATTCACCAAATTATCTAAATTTAAGCTTATAGTGGGTACCTGTATTACGCAAATAAGCTTTTATAGCTAACTTCAAGGATCTCAAAACGCTCCCCGAAAATAGCGACAGTTTTTAGTGCGGGAGGCGAGTCGACCGGACGGCATTAATGATTTAGCAATTTACTTCTCGAATCAAATTCACTGTATTGCGTTCAACGCTATTTCAGTGCAAGGCGATTAAACCTATCAATGAATTTCCGGCAGCGGCCGCTTGACACTTTTAATATCGCCAATCAACCAAACCCCGTTCTGAATGAACAATACTAGCTCGGTCGTAAATTAAATATTCCTAAGTTTGTGCCAACACAACTGAATGCTTAGCACAGGGCCGCACTCTGAATCTGAACAAAATGACCCACCGGGCCTCACATATGGGCCGCTCGCCTTCCATGCCGCCCAGTGACTTAAAACAACTTTTAAAGCGGAAGATGACACTTTCACACATACGGCTGATTACAATGGGTTGAAATATGCTGTGGTGAATACAAAGTATTATTCTTGTACCAATGCGTTACCTCTTAAAACATTAGGTATTAGCGGTTGCTAGTGTTGATAAATCAGCAGAAACTTTGTTTCTGATTGAACTCTATCAGGGGAAGGTAATGGGATATTAGACGCTCAGAATAGCTCGTAGGGAGATCGACTACGTGTCCCGAGGCAAAATACAACAGGGGTCGTGAGCGATCAAGGTAAATCGTGATCTTTTTCTATTAGCTCATTTGTAAACCCCCTTTTATACATTTAATGTCTCATGTTACCAGGTGTCGTATTTGTACAGAGTAATTATGTAAATAGTTATTGACAAATAAATTTTATTTGCTACTCTTAAAAAAATGGAGAAAACAGATAAACTTCATGATAAGGTAAGAGTTTATAAGCATATTTGTATATTAAGTGATCTAAAGAAACTTCATTCTTAGTACTCAAAATTCTTAAGTTCGGAAAATTAAATATTCCTGTTTTTTAATTTCTGCTTATTTTAAGAACTGTTTTGTTTTATTTAATACTAGCTGTACCCGCGGCTTCGCACACGTGTTCTTTTTTAGGTTCAAAGTAGGTACCATAATGTGCTATTCCAGGACCAATATACCAACATTTGAACAAAATTTCTTCAGCCGTCAAAAATACTTTATCAATTGCTCAGCTTCTAACTCACCGGATTGAGATACCAATTACACCAGATTTAAATCAAACCCTAAGCTATCTAACAATGAAAACTGCATCGCAATCGGTTCAGTAGTTATTACGTGATGAGTGAACAAACAAACATACAGACAAACAGAAAGAAAGAAAAGATAAACAAAAAAATAATTCAATACCTTTTTTAAAGCACCCAAGAGCATTTTTTTCATTTGAATTCATTTAGTAGTTTGGGTGCGATGCGCGGTCAAAATATGGACAAACAGAAAGACAAAATTAAAAAGTAAAACAGTTTGGCTTCAGTATCGTATATAGAGAACCATCAAAAAAATATTTTTATTACTTAATTATTAACATAACTTTGGACCCATATCCCGCAGAGACCCTTTACTTTTTCGGGATAAAACGTGTCTTTAATTTTAACCCATCATATAACTTAAGACAGTGCCAAGTTGCATCAAAACCCGTCCATTACTTTCAGCGTGGTACGTCTTCTTTTAAATAAGTTTCAACCCCTAAATAATAACCCATACATTTTTCGATATGTAAAGTATCCTTTGTCCTACCACGTAGTACGAACTCAAATCATACCAAGTTTCTTTTGAATTCATCCAGTAGTTCCGGTGGCGTGATGCGCGGCTAAGATACAGACTGACAGATATACAGACAAAAATGAAAAACATACAGTTTAGGCTTCATAATCGAATATAGAGTAATTTTCAACAAAAAAAACACTATATCTTTAATGTACAGAATTAGGACCCATATCCCACAGGAACCCTTTATTTTTTCGGGACAAAATGTATCCATAATTTTTACCTATATTAGAAACTATGCATGTGCCAAGTTGCATCAACATCCGTCCAATAGTTTCAGCGTGCTACGTGTTCTTTTAAATAATTTTCCACCCCTATCCTGCAGGAACACTTAATTTTTTCGGGATGAAAAGTATCCAATGTCCTACCTCGAAGTGTGAACTCAAATCTTACCAAATTTCATTTGAATTCATTAAGTATTTTCGGCGTGGTGCGCTGCCAAGGTACAGACAGACAGACGGACAGACAGACAGACAGACAAAAAAAAATACAGTGTTAGCTTTAGTATTGAATATAGAACGGCCTCCAAAAAAATTTACATAATATCTTCAATTTACAGAATTTTGGACATTATCCCGAAAGAACACTATATTTTTCGGGATAAAAAGTACCCTCAATTTTTACCCATTATATAAACTATGACTGAGCCAAGTTTCAACAATATCCGTCAAGTAGTTTCAGCGTGATACGTGTTCTTTTAAATAACTTTCAACGCCTATCCTGAAGGAACCCTTTATTTTTTCGGGATGGTAAGTATCTTATGTCCTACCTCAAAGTATGAACTCAAATCATACCAAATTTCATTTGAATTCATTGAGTATTTTCGGCGTGATGCACTTCCAAGGTACAGACAGTTAAGTTTAAGTTTCTTCAATTTACAGAATTTTGTATAAAAAGTATCCTCAATTTTAATCCATCATATAAACTATGACAGTGCCAAGTTGCATCCAAATACGTCCAGTAGTTTCAGAGTAGTAAGTGTTTTTTGAAATAACTTTCAACCCCAATCCTGCGGGAACCCTTTCATTTTTCGGGATGAAAAGTAGCCGATGTCCTACCTCGTAGTATGAACTCAAATCATACCAAGTTTCATTTAAATTCATCCAGTTGTTTCGGCGTGATGCCTAGCCAAGATAAAGACAGACAGACAGACAGACAGATAAAAATGAAAAAAAAATACAGTTTTGGCTTCAGTATCGAATCTAGAGAAAGGTCCAAGAGGTAAGGTAGGTAAGGCTTTCCATCAGGTGAGATCGTGGTCAAACGATTGCCTAGTCAGTAATAAAAAAAAAAAAAAAAAAAAAAAAAAAAAAAAATCTTCAATGTACAGAATTGGACCCGTTACAGTTTTATTATAAGTATATAGATTTCAAGCCTAATATTGACATTATTGTTAATCCATGCATTTTCTAACCAACTAACTTTTTGGTTTTCAGAATAAAAGTTTAGAACAACTTAAAAAGAAATCACAAAATAATAACTCAAGTATCACTGAATTACCTCATTTTAGGTTGCGTCTAATGAAATGTATTTTGTATGGGCAGTTTAGAATTTGCAATATTTGTAGATATTTACTATTGTAGGAAATTTAACAGACTCTTACAAAATAAATTTGCAAAATTATCTGTTCGAGAAATAAAATTATGTGATCATATAATCAAACTACGAGTATCACCGATTAGCACAGTTTTGCCCTACGGAGTTGCTGTTGTCAATGACAATGTATAACAGAAAAATATACTACGTCCTGAAAACTTCTGCAATGTAGAAATATTTACGAACTAGCTGTGCCCGCGGCTTTGCCCGCGGTCATTTCATTTAAAAGTAGTGTGTGTGTGTGTCTGTGGCATCATAGCTCCCAAATGAATGGACCGATTTTGATGCGGCTTTTTTTGTTTGAAAGCTTATGTGATCAAGATGGTTCTTAGATATAGTGGGGAAGGGGGGAGAGGGGGAAGTGAGAAAAGAGGGTGAGAATCGTAGCTTCCAAACGAAAGGACTGATTTAGCTGCGGCTTTTTAAGTTTGAAAGATATAGTAAACGAGATGGTTCTTAGTTTCTTAGCTATAATGGGGTGAAGGAGGGAAGGACGGGTGTGGGGGGAGGGGTAGGGGAGTGAAAATCGTAATGGGGGAAGGATAAGGGGGAGGATGAGAATCGAATAGACCAATTTTGATGTGGTTTTTGATGTTTGTAAACGAATGTGATCGAGGTGGTTCTTAGCTATATGTGGTATGGGGGGGGTGAGAAAAAGGGGGTGAGAATCGTAGCTTCTTCGGGACATGTGACCAGCCCACTGCCACTTCAGCTTGCTTATCCTTTGAGCTATCTCGGTTACCTTGGTTCTCCGTCGGATATCTTCATTACGAATCTTGTCCTTCAGAGAAACTCCAAGCATAGCTCTCTCCATAGCTCGCTTAGTGACCTTAAATTTGTGGATTAGTTTAACCGTGAATGTCCACGTTTCGTCTCCATAGGTCATGACTAGTAGGACGCACTGATTGAAGACTTTTGTCTTCAGGCACTGTGGTATGGATGACGAGAAGACTTGACGAAGCTTGCCGAATGCTACCCAACCCAGCTGAATTCTTCTGATGGCTTCCTTCTCAAAGTCCATTGCAATATTTATCCAAGGTAAACATATTGTTGGACAACTTCAAGAGGTACACCATTAGCTGCAATCGGTTCGGTTCAGTGGTATGTATGTATGTATGTATGTATGTATGTAATCGTATCTATGTATGTGGTTATGTGGATGTTCCACCATAGCGTCATCCCTATTGGTTCGATTTTGACAAGCGAGATATCAATCAATTCGTCTTCATGTATAAAGTCATAGGCTATTTTTTAACCGACCGTAGCGGGTTTTAGTTTTTGAACTTATGTCTTGTTTATTATTAGGACTAACAAAGAAAAACAAAAGAATAGCAAAGTAGGAAAGTATAGCAAAAGCGCCTAAGCACGATTACAATTGTGCATTATAACGACCATGATCACGATGTCCTGGGGCAAAGCAGTGGCGTTAAAAAAAGCCGTGTTCTACGGGCAATGCGCTTCATAACAAGTGTGGCTATTGTGAAAAAGACTTGCTGAGCCGACATAGAGGTGCTTGGAGAATGAATGATACCTGAGCCAAAACGGGAAGTTAGTACCTACTTTTGTAGGATAAACCCTGGTGGATGTTTAAGCCTTTCTACCTTTTAAAATAATGTTTCTGGGAATATTTGGAGCACCCTTGGAGGCACGGTACTTAATATTAGCAGTGGGGGGTGGTTAATATCAGTCTGGTTTTGCTCGAATGTGTACGTATACGAACAGCAAGGCATACAGGCGCACCGCGTTTCGGACCATTATTAATCTTTATCAAAAAAATATGTTAACAACACTGAAAAAGTATGTTTACAATCAAACAGCTGGCACCGCAACTATAGTCCGTTTTTCTTGAGCCATTTAAGAAACAACAATTTTAAAAAAACATTTCGTGATACAATATAACTATAAAATCATGACTTTCTGTATTGAAAGAAAGAAAGAAAGAAAATACATTTATTCAACACACAAAAATAAAAGTTTACAAATAATTAGAAAAATTAAGTAGGAACAATAGAAAAGGAAAACAAAGAAAAGGTGTAAAAGTAGGTAATTAAAGTGGTGATGAATGGGCCTTAACTTAGCATTAGGCTGTTTGCCGAAGGCACGCAGCGCTGGTTTTCAGCTAAAGTGGTGATGAATGGGCCTTAACTTAGCATTAGGCTGTTTGCCGAAGGCACGCAGCGCTGGTTTTCAGCTAAAGTGGTGATGAATGGGCCTTAACTCAGCATTAGGCTGTTTGCCGAAGGCACGCAGCGCTGGTTTTCAGCTAAAGTGGTGATGAATGGGACTCAGCATTAGGCTGTTTGCCGAAGGCACGCAGCGCTGGTTTTCAGCTAAAGTGGTGATGAATGGGCCTTAACTCAGCATTAGGCTGTTTGCCGAAGGCACGCAGCGCTGGTTTTCAGCTAAAGCCCACAGAGAGCGGAAAAAATAAACATAGGAGTATAAAAAAATGAAATTAAATATGAATACATTTATAAATATATATATATATATATATATATATATATATAATAATAATTACATATAAGTAATTTAAATAAACATAGATAAATAAATAAATAAAAAAGTATATTTAAAATATAGCAACGACAAAGGAATCAAATAATGTAGTCTCTGAATGGTATCAAATAACTGACGAAGAAAGTGTCGTCAAAATTGCGTAAGAGTACCGCTGACTATTAAGAATACCACGCATGTGGGTAGCAGCGAAATAACCTCTACTATTACGTGCAACTAATAAGCGAAAAGAAATGAATTTCGAGGAAAAATAATAATAATAATAACTAAAACTCACTAATTAATAAAAACACTAATTACTAATTACTCACTAATTTAATTTCTTTTAAGTGTATTGATCACTTAAAAGAAATTAAAATTAAAATTTCTTGCTAACTAAAAACAAATGCAATATATCCATGTAGTATGCATGGTAAATATTCCGTTTCGAAAGTTTATATATCTAGCAATATAAACTACACATAGGAAGAACAGATAGAAAATTTAAAACAATATTTTCCTCGAAATTTAATTAATTATAGTTAAATTAAAACGTGGCTGGATGATAAAAGCTTTTCTATAGCAAACATCTCAAGAACAGAACTGTCACTGCGGAGGTAAGGTTAAGGAAACAAACTAAACAAGAATAACATTGAGTTGGTATATAAAACTTAAATGTGAGTATTGTTTGTGTAAATGTGTATCGGTGCTCTAACTACCTAAAATATACCCTCTATATATATAAATTATACCCTCAAGAACAAGCTAGGAACTTTGGAACAACTTGGCATGTATGATATGTACTCGTATGATATGGTTGATATGCAACGTATGATATGTAAGTATCTCTATTTACAGTTTTCATTAATTGGTGACAGACCTTATACCTGAGAGCTAGGCGCAGAGCCAGAAACTGAAATTTCCCAGCCACTACGGTAATAAAGCGATGTTTTTCTTTACCATACCAAATAAATAAGCTGACATAGAAACATCATAGTAATTAAATACCTATCCAGCAAGACCCCACTCGAGAGGGTACAAACAAATTTTGTGGAAAGCGTTTTAAAAAACTTAACTTGAACTTTGGAATACACCCCGATTGTAATAATTCAAGGAAAAGAGACGACGGCAATGCAATGAAACGTACCGTATTGTACTGCGGCAATGAGTTCCACTATTCTGATAATTAATGTAAGTAGATGCAACGTTTTGTGCTTATTGGAGGCATTTCTACCATAAAGGATGGTGTTCTATCAAACATCTACAACTTCGATTGTAAAATAGTGGTAAGGGGGAACTAGGATGAAATTCCACGAACGTTTTCAAAACTGCATGGTACTACATGACAATGGGGAAATAATATGGATATACTAAAGACACAGAGTAAATAATATGGATATACTAAAGCATAAGGTAAATGTTTGGTTTGGTAGCTTGTTTTCTTGTGCCATAGAGGGTGGAAAGATTTAATGTATAATATTCATGAATTTGATGATGATGCAAGTATCAAGTCCGATTCTCATATTAATAACCGTTTTTAGATGCTCCATTATATCAAATGAATGTTTTTAGTAGTTTATATAACGGTTGCATAATGAGGGCTATTAAAACACGAGAGTAAGTTTAAAAATCGAGCCGTAGGCAAGTTTTTTAATCGTATCACTCGAGTGTTTTAATAGCTAGCTACATGTGTTGGTGTCGTTTCTTTACCTACACACATGCATTAGGAATTTACTTTCAATGAAAAATAATATGTCGTAATATTTTCATGATTTTGCTGATAAAAGCTCGTTCGACATGTTCGCTGTTTTGTCCGTGATGTCAGGTGGAGTCAAATTCTCCTCACGAATACTATTTCACATGTTTAAGACATCTTTGTCAAATTTTTAACCAGGATAAAACATATGATCATTAAAAAAAACACTTTAAATCCATAGCTAATTCGCGCGCATACGGTCTAACGCAAGCCGCCATAGATAATAGATGGCGAAAAATTTCGTAGTACGGGGCCAAACGGTACTTTTATGGGGAAAAAATATTTTATAACATTGATTAGTTCGAAAAACAGTGTTATAATATAATTATTTTTCTTATTAATGACATGCCTTGCGTAATTTTTGTCATTTTTGAGTTCACAATCCGAATTTTACGATATGAGTGTAGATATAATAATAAATATCATGATATTCGTATTCGTAATATTGTTGCAAATTTCAAATAAAACTGCTTTTAATCGATTACTGCGGGATTTAACTGATGCTTGAATGTGCCTTTTGGCGAAACAAGTTTTTAAAAATAAATTGAATATGCACCAATGGATTGTGCTTGGGTTTCTACACGACTGCGGAAACTGACTGTATGTTTATTTGTACGTTTCTTTCACGTGTCCTACTGCCTGAATAGCTTGATGGATTTTGATAATTAATGACAGATTATTGATTTGATTTAATCACGAGATTTTGTTAAGAGAGAATTTGAACGACGACGAGAGAATTTGTTCGCAGTAGGCTTTTTTCTTCATATTATTATTTTTATGTGATCATGTTTCTTTTCATAGGACATTTAATAATTATTGAGATATGTTTTTAAATCAGTTTAGCGCACCTCTTGTAGTTATTGAAAGTACTTTCGTAGGTATGTTTTTTTTGTATTTATTCATTTGGCTCTTAAAGTTTTTGAATCACTTCAACATCATCATTATCAGCCAGTATCAATCCACTACTGGACATAGATCTCTCCCAGAGCACGTCACTGAGCTCGATCTTCGGCTCTTCCTTATATCAACACATAATTTAGAAGTACAACAGCTAGGAATATCAATGAATCCAATCAATCAACTCCAAATATCAATGTCCACCGGTTTAGGCTGTGCGTTGTCTTTCAACCAGCCAGTTGGTATGTCACGGTACTGTTTTAAATTAGGTATAGATAAGAGGCTACGAAGCAGTTTACGTTAATAGTGAAGGAAATATGTAGTTCTACTGACCTGATAGGTTTACGGAGCAGATGTTGGATGGCGCTGCTAAGGAGTATGACGGCTCATCCTTGGGTTTCAGGAGCTCATGAGTGGACACTGCATGTATTGACAGCTCCTGTATACAAAAATAACCCATTAATTAAATTTATATTATGATAGAACGAATCGAAACACGAGCTTCTAAAAACCTACTAAGAAATGGTAGAGAAACATGAAAATTGTTTAAGAAAAAAGCATCATCAGTTTAACATTACCGACCTGAATTAGTCAATTTTCAATATAAATATTTGGACTTTACTTATGGCACATCCTACTTTTTATTTGCCTTTTCTACTCAATTGAATATTATGTCAGGAATTAACAATTTTATTAAAATTAGCATGATAGCAAAAACAAGAATGAACTCCTACTATATAAAGAAGACGTATCTAATATAATGCCAGTGTGAGTTTTATTGGCACAAAATGTTTGGTTTGAATGAACCAACAAATTGAGATTCTTAACTATCATAACAACTCTAATCCATGAAATTTTATAGTTAGAATCAAAATTTAATTTATAATTTGAAGCAATACATAATAGGTGTAAATTCGCACCATAAAAGCAGGGTCAGGTTAGCCGTCTATGGCGCCAGATTTAGGCACAGGTTCCCGAGATCCCTCTCGGGAACCTGAGCGTGGGTTCGAACCCTACACCTGACATTCTAAGTTCATAAATATTGTTGTTTAATTTTAACCTCGTCAGTGTTTCCGGTAAATTATAACCCCGGTGTGTTCAAGTCAAGAGTGAATAGGTATCTACTAGACAAGCGTGCTACACCTTTGACCACATCATCGCTTTCCATCAGGTGAGATCGTGGTCAAACGATTGCATAGTCCGTAATAAAAAATAAAAAAAACTATTGTGTTAACCCTTAACTGATTTTCCTCAAATGTCGTATTCAAACATATGAATTGGCAGCATTTGATCGCTACGCAATATCGAAATTGCTTAAACAGAGAATAATACAAAGGATGTTAATAAAAAATCCATAATGTGAATAAAATCACAAGCAACATGTATATAGCCTTAGATAAGCGTAATACAACCTCAAAGAGAGGCTTTTAGCTCAATTCGAATCTAAATATGACAATTATTATTGCTATCAACAATCCTCGTCATACTCATCATCCGCTGGAAGACGTCCACTGCTTGACAGAGGACTCCCCCCTTCCCATAGAACTTACAACGAACGTTTACTCGCTGTTTGCATACATCGGCTCCCGGCGACTGTCACCAAGCATAGCTCTCTCCATAGCTCGTTTACTGACTGAGTTTTAGTGGTGGATGAGGCAGTTCATAATAAGTTTCATTGATTAAGGAATACTGTTTGCTTTGCTATACTGCCCCATTAAATAACTGTCTTCTAATGATGATAAAAATCATAACGTTTCGCTGATTCCCAATACGATTAAAATCTCAAAATCGTCGGAATTACAAAAATAGAAGTGCTTACAGTTATGTCCTTAGTTGACATCAGAAAATATGTCCTCGAACAAATTAGCGTCCATCGCATAAACACGTGCGTACGATATTTTTCTAATGTTAATATTAAATCGAATCCCGAAGAGATGGCCAATAAATATTCTACAATGTCTATTTTTAAATGCGTTGGATGCTTTCTCCGATCTTGAATGAACGGAGAGTCGACCCTCCTCGTAATGTCTTTGCTTGTTACGGGATAGTTCATGACACAAGCAAATAGCGGGAAACTTCACGCCCGGGAATTATTAACCAATATTACATAGATTTTGAAAACAAGCTTGTTTATTATCCACATTTAATGTGTTTCGTTTAAATGATGTGCTAGCTACTTATGAACTCTAAAACTGGGTTAAAGCACAATATTATATTACGATGAGTCGTTTCCTACGAAGAATGTATAGTGTATGTAATTAGATATTTTTTCACGGCTGGTTGACATAATTAATGTCGCTTGCAAACTGTAGCATGCACCGCGGCATTAGCTTTTTGACACTGTCAGCTATATCCGAGCTGATTTGTTCGCAACAGCTGCGTGAGCGCACCTATTAACCGCTGATACATGTTTGTCAGTCGGCTATTAGTGTGAAAGAGATAAAATTTCGGATTCATCTATATAAGAGCGAGATCGATTCATTTCTCCAATTCACGACTAATATTTATTTGCTGCACCGTGACACTCGAGAAAAATTCTTGTACCAAAAATTTTGAATTCAAATACAAATGCGTTATCTCCGCTGGCAGGTCATTTTTCTTGTTTCTATATAAAGAAAATATTGGTCAAGGAATGTTACTTTTAGTCGCATGTGTTACTGACAGAACGCGTTTTTCTAAGTAAGAAATAACTGGCACTGCAATTAGGTAAGGCAATTCCTATTGTCTTTTAATTTTTATGACCATTTTATTGGGATTTCCTGAAGATTACTAGAATACTCACGATGAAATATGTTGGGCAATATGTACAAGACATGAATGAGATGCTTATGGTTGATTAAAAACGTAACGACTGTCAAAATGTTTTGTTATAAGGCAATTACGACGAATGTTGACGATTACGACTGTACTGTACTACGCTTATTTAGACCATAGAAACATTGTGAACACTTATTTCGTCAAAAACATAATAAAAAATGGGTCTGTAAAAATCAAAAATAATAACAAGATCAATTCAATGCAACAGCTTTGTGAAGTGTTGTAAACATTTTAAGTAATTATGGAAAAAATGTTGCCCTGACTGTATTTTCGCATGTAGGTTTTTACGAGAAGGTGAATGTAATACACGGCCGAGTGTATATGATGAAACTTATGCACTTTTAATTTATGAAATATACTTAATAATGCGTGATTGCATCTGGATAATTGTAACACAAAGAATTAATTGAAGACCTGATTCCTGACAAGCATTAACGAAACAGCAAAAATGAGCTGTCTTTATAGCAATATGCATGATGGTCATCAACTATTAAAAGTTGTTGAAGGTTGCTTCTATCCAAAATATTTTGTAACGAAACTCAATACCAAGCAACATACTCGTAGTAACCGATACACCAAAATATATATAATAATACCACAGCAAATTCAAATTTGTTTACTAAAAACTAAAGAGCCATTTTTTATGAAATTTATATCGATCCGGAGGATGTGCCCTAATTCACAACGCTAGCCCAGTGCGTGTTAGTGGGTGGCACATGTCCTTCGATATTGAGATTCTTATACATTCCAGTTTCCTTACAATGTTTTCCTTCGCCGTTTTTAAGCGATGGAATCGACATCTGCACATTGGTACAAGGCTGAAATTTTGAACCGTTGGATTGTGATACGCACTTGCTAACTTTTAAGCCACAATTCAAATAGTGATCAAAAATATTTAAAATTAAAAGTTGTAGTAGTACATGAAACATTATGATAAACACAAATTTGTAATAATCACATTACAACCTCAAAAGCTGGACTTCGACAAGCTTGAACCACTTCCACATGCACAAACTGCAAATATTTTCGTTTATAAAAACATTTATACGAGTCATCAAATAACGTATTTATCGAGACTAGATACATTATAAAGGCTGATGATACGCTGGTGGTCCTATTTTTTTTTATAAAACTTTTTTGTGCATTACAAAAAAAGAGCGCTAGTTATTATTATTTTTAAAAGAGGGTAATGGTGCTTGTGATGATGACATTAGACAGAATTTTTGTTGCTGTTGAAGTAGTAAATTTATTACTGATTTTATTAATAACCATTTGAATGCTAGTATGTTTATTATAGGACCACGAAAAATTGACATGCTACAATTACGTTTAGCATGTGATAGTAAAAAAAAGCTCACGAATTTTCAAACTCAAATGAATGTCAAAGATTATAATGGTTCATGTCACGGAAAATTTTCTTGGGCAGGTCCGATCTTAGTTCTAAAAAAAACGAATAGTTTGATAGATTCCAAAAAAATAATGGTGAAGATAAAATATATACATTTTCAATTCGAATAAAAAATGTGTTGTGGAATCGAGAAGTGACGAGACGACAGTGGCTCGCAGGGTAGGATTAAACGAAAATAGCGCTATAATTAATGGGCGTTTCCAAGCCCACAAACTCAACACGAGAGGCATTACGAGAATTCCATCTCGCATAATTTAATAAAATCATCGAATTTAATATTACAATTTACTACGCCTAATTTCGTACGAAAATAAAAAGTCACTAGACAAGCAGCAATACTATTACTCTTTTACGACAATTTCTCCCGATGTGTTTATTGAAACATCTCAATTATTCCGCGTGAGTGCTACGGATCTATTTTAAGATTTAGTTTATTTTTAAAACTAATTATATCCTACGTCAACAGAGCATTTTTTTATGTTCTCAAAACTTTTATATTGTATTGATCAATGATAAATAATTGAGAAATCATCATATTTCACCATTTTCTTATTCAGTTTTATTACTTCCTCGCTGCGCCCCGCGGTTACCCTCGTGGACGATTATGATTATAAAAAAACATCTGTCACTTCGACTTGTGTCACTTTGGCACCTGTCCCTGTCACATGTCAGATGTCAAACAACCCACATGTCAATTTGACATGTGTCACTTTTTATGGATTTCTGCTCGCCTAGTAGGTACTACTCCTTTTACACGACTGCCCAAAAAAGGAGTGTATTGTTTTTAGCACTCATGTATGTGAGTTTATTTATTCCACTATAACTTTTAAATGCCTGAACAGATTTAGACGTATGGGTATTGATAGAATCCTTACATCCTCTCGAGTAACATAGGCCATTTTTTTTTAAACTTTCAATATTGCCTCAGTATGGCTCCATTAATAAATTCGAAAAAATACTTCGTATTTTACAATATGGGTATAAATTGAAGGCCCTTGATAAACACATTCCAATAGTATAAAATTTATTGGCAAAAGCTCTTGTTTGACAGGGCAGGCGTGTTTTTTTTTTAGCTTTTAAGCTAGTTTATTTATTTTCTTCTCCAGTCTCTCTTCTTTGTTCTAATTTTTTTGTTATCTTATTATTATTATTTTTAACTATTATTAAAATGAGGGAAAGAAAATAATAATTCACAAAATCGAAGAACAAAATATCGGAGAAAGGAAAGGATGGTCAGAGGAGCTAGGATACATGATTAATAATAATAATAGAACATAATATAAAAATAAAATAACAAAAATTATACATACATACCTAGCACAAGATTATAATTCTATGCCGTTAATTTCAATAATTGAAGCTAAGACTTTAAATATATAGAAATATAGTTATTATCGTGTAGGCATTGTATATTTTTTAGAAAAGGGATTTCAAGTTATGCCAGGACTTTGTAAAACGTAGTGTTATCATACAAGGGACAGTTAAATATGATGTGGTTAATATCCCCAACATCTTGTCCACATTCACCTTTTGCAAAGTCAGTTATTCGGATTCGAGCAAGTTTTGCCGGACTGCACATGTGACCTAAATGCATACGTATAAATGAGCACGGATGTGGCTCTCTTGCTAACTCTTACCTTAGAGAACCAAGGCTTCACTTTCGGGTTGCATGGCCTAATAATATAATATACATTTCAAGCGGGCGCTACACTTCCATGCTTCACTCCAAGACTGTAGGAGATGAAGTTTAGGAAGAGCAGCGAGGTCGTAGGTATAATTTTTGAAAGGAATCAAATAATCCTCCACACTCTATCGCCTCATTTTATTTCGGGAGCTTACATTCAAAATTTTGACCATCTAATGTCAACAGTGTATTCAAAAATAGGTATTTTGTTAAAACTTTGAACTCTTTTTAAACTCATTGAAATGTGCATTCATATAAAAAAAAAATAGTATTACCTCTTTATAACATACTCTCCAAATATCAACCCCCTTACTTATAAAAAGTTATGCAATGGTTATGCAATGATAAAGAATTCCGCGCAGTACAATATTGTGCAACCCAGGTGGGTTAAAGTCAAAAGTGAATAGGTATCTACTAGGGAAGCGTGCTACACCTTCGACCACATCATCGCTTTCCATCAGGTGAAATCGTGGTCAAACGATTGCCTAGTCCGTAATAAAAAAAAAACAATATATTTTTCACTAAATGTAGCTGAACATTTTTTTGTTGCCACGAGTGACAATGTTGGGACAGTAAGAAGAAAGAAAGACCTAAATTATTCATGAACTCGTGAGACATGGTTAGTGGGAGTGTATTGAACGTGGAATCAGAAATACCTAATTGGAATCGCTTGATTTTGGTCCACATAACTGAAGATAGTGTTCTTGAAGATATGGTGGTGCAGTACTGCATGCTAGTAATCTTTTTTCTTTGAATAGTTTTTTTTGTGTTAGCTATTAAATCCAGTAAAATGTTGACGTTTTCTTTAGTCATATTTATGTTATATTTTACCTCCGTCTCTCCTTTTTTAATAGCGCCAGTGCATTTACTGTCCCACTACGGTGGAGAAGGAAGTTTTCCATTGAGAGCATTTTTAATTGGAAAGGAGACATCAGCAGCATCTAACATTAATTTTGTTAACAATGAAGATCGTTGTTGTTTATTGCCTAATGTAGGTAGGCTATGAAGATTATTTCCAACATGTTTCTTAAATTTAGCCCAATTATCATTGATTATTTTATATATCGTAGGAGATTTAGGAAGCGTTTTTTATATTTTATCTCCAGGGAAGGTTCTATGGATCGGAGAATGGTCACTGCCGGTCAAAAGTATATGAAAAGGTGTGCCAAGAAAGTGATAATGCTAACGTTGAAGTGACAATAGAGAGGTCAACGGCACTAGGATTTCAGTAGGATCTATACGACGTGTTGGTCTTGTTAAAGACTAGATATACAAATACCACCACATTATCTCTAATTACTTATGAATATGACAAATACTTTTTTACGCACACGAGTGGAATTATAGATTGAAGGGAAAAGTGTTTTTCTAGACGGTAAATTTCAGGTTTGTCCATAGCCATTTAATAAATTGGTGCAATAGCATTCTACATTGTGACATTAAGACTATGGAACAATCAATGTCATTCTATCAGTTTAGAAAAAGTTGCCTGGAAGAGGTCGCTGCTTATCGATAAGGCCGCCGATTGTACTATATTTTTAAGTTTATTTTTTTTGTGTTTCATTTGGTGCAATAAAGTGTTATCTATCTATCTATATGCCTTTCTACCAAATAATAAAACTGAAAGTTATATGTATGATGATGTTGGAATTAATCAAAGCGTACATATATAGACTGATTTTGAGAAAGATTTAGAGAAAGCAATGAAATTTGTGTTCCTATCATTTTCAGAAAGCAGTTTGGAAGAAAGAAGAGACCAAGTCGAACCGCATAAAAAAAATTTACTCATTTTCATGGTCAATTCTCTCTAAGCCCGAAAAAGTATATCGAAATTGTTTCCATGTAAAAATATGTTACCCCTTATTTATGGATTTGAATTTCCCATACAGTCCCAGTTATAAAAACTGTATATTCATCATGTTTGTTTTAATGCACACTCGTCAATTAGTTAAAGCTGCGAATCTGTCAAGCTATCAAAAATACTGTATACACTCGTCAACAATGCGAGTTTGTCAAGCTATTCATATCTTGATCTAAAACTTCCCGATACCAAAATCTCTTGTATATATTTAGTATTAATTCACTGGCGTTTTAGGTTATATAATAATTGTTTTTTTTATGTTCTTCATTGTGTATACAATTATTTTACATAAAATAAAATACTTTGTTTTACTGGCTGTTTAGAATATTTTAAAAATATTTCTTAATGTACTTTAGATAATGTCAATTGACTTAATGAAAGGTTATCGGGAAACAAGAAAATTTACAACCGTTTCACAAACAAACGTTCACAACATATCATAATATAATAAGCCGTAATTATTGCAAGCTGTGGATTCTAAAGTTCTATTTCAATGCTGGAATGTTCAAAATCTAAAACCCTACTACGGTCGGGTAAAAATAGCTTTTGACACTCCTGCGAAGAAGACGAATCGATTGATACCTCACTTGTCAAAATTGGACTAAGTTTTTAGTATGAAAATATAACCCATCCATTACTTCATCGTAATCAGGTAAAAAATAGCATATTATTATGATACTCATGATACATGATATGAATCGATTGACACCTTGTTGTGTTTAATGTTTTTTATTTAGATTTTATGGTTTGTTTGTTTGTCGTATGAGGTAGTGCTGACCTCTGGTGTCAGAGTTTGTCAAGCCGCCCGAGGGCCTCTGACATGGCTTAACGACTGCTATTAATCAACAACAGCCGGGACCGACTGCTTAACGTGCCCTCCGAAGCACGGAGCGATGGAAAAACGCACATAACTCAGAAAAGTCATTGGTGCGGAGCCTAGGTTTTGAACCCGGTATCGTTGGATTCTAAATTGCACTATAGAACTGTTGTTCTAAATCGATGGTGGACAAATTGGATTCTAAATTGCACTATAGAACAACAGTTCTATAGTGCAATTTAGAATCCAATTTGTTAGGCCACCATCGATTTTATGGTGTAACATCCACATACCCACATACATTCATACTAGATATATAAATAGCCTGTTAAACTAATTACCCTTTCGTTGCTTCCCCGTAGTCGGGTAAACCACGAGCACAACCATAACACAAAGGAAAATATTAAAAAAAAAGTATTGTGTTCATATTTTCTTTAACACTCTCAAACTAAGACTGCTACCGAGAGTCCGAATCATAAATTGTTTATACAGAATGACGCATAAGTATGTAACGTTATGATTTATTTAATGAATAACTTTTTTCTTTCTGATTTTATTTAACACTAGCTGTACCCGCGACTTCACACGCTTGGACTTTAAAAGTACCATAATGTGCTATTCAAGGACCAATATACCAACATTTGATCAAAATTTCTTCAGCAGTCAATTGATCGGTTTCTAACTCACCGGATTGAGATACCAATTACACCAGTTTTTAAATCAAACCCTAAGCAACCTAACAATAAAAACCACGTTAGAAGTTAATTTAATCTCCGTTAACGCGGAGGCCATCATTTCAAAACAGAAAAAGGCAATACTATTCAATCGCCAAAAAAATTTCGCAGAAGAGCCTTCATTTAGTTTTACTCATGAACTAACTAAATCTGATATGGGAAAAGAAGTAAATTATGTTAAATTTTTTGCAAAGACCGCCTAGACATCACCAGCTGCTGAGGACGTCGCCTGGTGGAAGTTTCAGGGTTTTCCTCAATACTTGCACGCACCCGGGTAATGTTCACATAATTTCGAACTGCACGAGGCGAGGTCTTCCATCATGCGAAAGATCAAAGACAGCCTCTTGTTGTCGAAAACGCTGAACCAATCGGTAAATAGGTGCATTTCGAACATGAAAAAAAAATCGATATGATCTTTGTGTCTGAATAATCGAATGCTGAGTTTCAAAATAAAATTGAACATCATCGGAGAGTCTTTCCATCATAAATTTCCCAAGTATTTCAAAGTGAATTCTGAAAAAACGAAAACAAACCTTAAATAAAAAAAACACTAATTAAATCATAACGTTACTTATGCGTCACCCCAAAGTATAAAACGTATACACTCCCAAAATTAAATTGTGTTATGGAATTCAGACCAGGCTTCCACGACACGGGCTTAGAGCCTATTAGTGTGGGGCCGCTGCTTGTCAATGTACATCCATCTTATTTGGTTAATATACTTATTATTATTATTTATTATTATAATTAGTCTATTACCAAGAATCAGAATCAGTGATTGTTAAATGTATAAAACTGTATACATAAGATGGTAGGACTTCTGCCACGGAGGGAAGACTATCCTGGAAAACACCAATTGAAGACGGTATAATGAGAACTTTGAATTGAAGTTTCATTGAAAAAGAAGAAAATAAATTACCTTAATTATTATTACAATTTTTTATATTTAAAACTTATTGATGATACGAGCAGGTAATTTGCTTGATGGTAAGTGCTGGAGTGTAAGTTAAAGAACATCGACAGGACTCTTTTGAATATCGCGCTATGTCTTCATGCAGCGGCCGGATAGTCTTGGTGGCTGGATATCAGAGAAATGTTTCAAGCAAGTTAAGAACATATATGAAAAAAAATACCGGGACAGCTTAATATTTCCAATACCGGGCATTTATAACATCAGAATAACAATGTGAGAGCTGACCATAGTCAGTTGCGGTAAGGTTAAGGTTTCTATGGAGATGAGCGTGTGCCACAAACAAATCACGTAAGGCAATAAATTGAACACAATCAGTTATTTACTTCTGGATACCGCTCTTTGTGTTCTGCAGGAGTTTAGAGCGCAATAGTTACATACAATTATCCATCAAATACAAATCCTGACCAAACCTATTGTTATCTGAGGTATTTTCTTTGGTTTATTCTCTTTAGATCAAATTCGCGTTTGGACAGAAAATGCAAAGTTCGGAATAACAAATATTCTCATACTAGTATGATATACCATTAGTGTAACAAACTATTGCGCATGTTTTATACTTACGTGTATTAGGGCCGATTTTTAAATGCTTAGATAAGCAATCAGAAAGCCTTTATTTGACTAATAGCATAAGACTGAATTTTTCAATCGTCAGATATTGACGAACAACTCGAGTTGTTCGTCGAATAAAGCCTATCTGACGATTACCCGTTCGTTCCCGTTCTACCCGTTCGACAGCCAGATAACTGCTTATTCGACTGTTTATTTTGACATTGACAAGTTGATCAAAATGGGAGTAAAATTTGGATTGCAGTAGTGTTAGGAAGGATACGAGGGGTCAGTTACTATCCAGGTAAGTTGTTAGTAGTGTAGTCGATCATCAGGTATGCCAGTGAGTTAGACCATGAGAGAGATCAAACTATTTAAACTTGAAAGATTCTTTATAGATAGATAGATTCTCTTTCTTCTCTACAACATACTCTTCAACCCCTCTACTCCCCTCTATCTCAAGGAACGATTCCAGTTTCTTCATTCCTCACTCCCTTTAAGTTTTATTCATAGAATAGTGGCATAGAAATAAAGGCATAACAGTCATTTGTCTATGCTACAATTCTAAGAATAAAATTTAGTCTCGTTTGGTCGAATCCAGCCTTAGTTTTACTTCCGTCCAAATGCGAATCTGTCTTATAACGATTTTGACTAAATAAGAATCTGACCTAACGCGAATCTCACCTAAACCTAATTTTTTTTTTCTTTTTACATTTGTAAAGATAAAACCAGTTTACTGATTCAGTTTTCCAGTCTTTAAGAAATCACGTAAACATTTTCTTCATCGCCTGTAAAATTTCATCGAAATGTGATTGGTCTTGTCATCACGTTCAATAAACAAAGACTGTGTTTATTTGGTAGTATAATTATTATGGTTATATTTGACATAAAGTTTTGAATAAATAGGTAATAATTAGTTAATAAATAGTAATTAATAAATATAGTTTCTCATGCAGTCAAGTGCAAGATTAAAAGAATGATACAAATAAAAAAAATTAAGCTATTCAACTATAATCATTGTTTTCTTTCTAGAATCCAATAAAGTTTAAACTTTGTAACATATTTTACAGATTTATCCTAAAACGTAACGTATTTTTTTGAAAGCCGTTATGCAATCATTTTTTAAAATGTCCGCTTTGTTCAGACTATTTCGTTCCTATTGCTTTATTATTATGTATAGATATAGATAGTTTTTTTATAGCTTGACAAATATACAGTAAAACATTTGAAGAACAATTATGATAAGAGGACCGGGACAGCTTAAGGATTCTATGGGGATAACCTTTTGCCATAAACAAATTACATAATGCGACAAACAACTGTTTAATTCTGGATACCGCTCTTTGTGTTCTGCAGGAAGTTGGGAACGTACTCGCTACATAATTGATTACTTACACTGACCAGACAAATTACACACAAAAAGGTCATAAGGGCAACTAGTAATAATATTCCATAAACAAATATCCATCAAATACAAAATCTAACCTAACCTTGTCATCTGTGGTGTTTCGTTTTATATGCTATTCAAAATATCAATTTAACTAACATTATATTAGTTCAACAATTTTCAAAGAGAATTATTATTTTATTGTGCATAGGTCTCTGCACTCTGGTAAAGAGTAAGCTTCAGTCTGGCGCATCGACTTGAGGTAGCAAGACTGGCGGTATTCTACAGATTGCACTATGGAGAGTGTGCACAAGAACTGCACAACCTGATTCCCCCATCACCTTTCCATCACCGTACGACTAGACGATCAGCAATGCGCCACCCATTCATGGTTGAAATACCTCGCACAAGAACGAAGCGTTACGCTTCTTCATTTATTATAAGAACTGCAAAGAAGTGGAATGCACTGCCCTCGTCAGTGTTTCCTGTAAATTATAACCCCGGAGTGTTCAAGTCAAGAGTGAATAGGTATCTACTAGGCTTCGACCACATCATCGCTTTCCATCAGGTGAGATCGTGGTCAAACGATTGCCTAGTCCGTAATAAAAAAATTAAAAAAAATTTGGTAAATATATAAAATGGCATCAGAACATACAACTACCAAGAACTATACCAGAAAAACGTAATTATAATAAAAACTACAATCTTCCGGTGAGATGTGAGATTTCATCAATTTTAAAAATGACAAATCAGGAAAGATACAAAACGAAAATTTTGTCGACATACTTTACAAAACAATGGTTTTTGATGTTTGAAATCTGGGGTAAACGAGATAATTCTTAGCTATAATGGGAGGAAGGAGGGAAGAGGGGGGGGGGGTGAGAATAGTAGTTACCAAACGAATGGACCTATTTAGATGCAGTTTTTTATGTTTGAAAGCGGAGGTAAACGAGATGGGACTTAGCTATAATGGGGAAAAGGAGGGAAGGGAGGGGGGGGGGTGAAAATAGTAGCTCCCAAACGAATACACCTGTTGATCTGTTTTTTTCTGTTTGAAAACTGATGTTTTCAAGATGGTTCATAGATATATTTGTGATGGGAAGGGAGGTGAGAAAGGAGTGGTAAGAATCGTAGCTTCTAAACAAATAGACCGCATTAGCTTCGGTTTTTTATGTTTGAAATCTGGGGTAAACGAGATAGGTCTTAAATATAATGAGGGGAAGGAAGGAGGGGGGGGGAGGGGTGAGAATCATAGCTCCGTAATAAATGGACCGATTTAGCTGAAGATTTTAAGGTTTGAAAGAAGGGGTAAACGAGATGGGTCTAAGCTATAATGGGAGGGAGGAAGGAATGGGAGGGGGGGGGGGTGAGAATCGTAGCTCCCTAACGAATGGACTGATAATGGTGCGTTTTTTTTCTGTTTGAAACCTGTTGTAATCGAGATGGTTCTTAGATATATAAGGGATGAAAATCGTAGCTTCCATTCGAATGGACCGATTTTGATGTGTTTTTATATATTTGAAAACTGATGTAATCGACATGGTTGTTAGCTATAATGGGAGAGGGTGGGGGGAGTTGAGAAAAGGGCGGTGAGATAACGAATGGACCGATTTGGCAGCAGTTTTTAATGGGGGGTCGGGGGTTACATTTTTTTTTAATTTGTGCTTGTTATGTTGATGATTGGATTTTGGTTCAACGACGAATTTGGAAGGTTATCAATACAATGTCAATTCGAGAAAAAAGGGAAATTGGAGTAATCGGGACCCTGTGTTAAACTATTATTGTTTTATGTTTATTATAAATGCTTGTACATGTGTGTCGAAAATATAAATGATTTGTGCCTACTACGTGATTTAATTTCTGGGATCCTCAAAATACCTATCCAGGATAAGGATCGGATCACACTTAGGTCAGTCAAGTCGACACCACAACTGCATTGCGACTTTGAAGTAGACTTTATCAATTCTTTCAATGAGATATTTCCAGAAACTGTTATATTAGGATGCTACTACCATTGGAGAAAAATATATGGCAAAAGGCAAAAGTCAAAACAACTAAAATATGAAACATAACAAGAAAAACGAATTGTTGGTATGAGTACGGCTTTACCACCATTGCATGCAAATATGATATTAGAAGGGTGGAGATATACAAAATGAATATGAAGTTGCACTGCTGAAAATGCTTTATTTCACATTTTTTTTTTAATGAAAATACTGATTTTCATTAGTATATTGAGCGTGCTTGCAGCGTCACCACACAAACAACGTGGTTGAATCATGGCCCTCTACCCTTAATAAACTTTTAAACAATAACACTGTCACCATACTGAGATATCTATACGTTCTAGTAAAAATTGATAAATATATGCAACTATTCAAAATAGTAAAGAAATTCAGAATACGAAACGAAAACAGCAAAACGAAAAATAAAAGATTTAATATGATTCAATCAAATGCAGCTATTAAATAACGAAATAACAAACGAAGGTGCCATAGAAAAATTACTTAGATACTTAAGCGAGATAATCAATTTTTTGAAGTGTGTACCTGTTGCACAACTAATTGCGCAGAGTAGTTGGTCCACGGGTAAACGTGCTTCCAAAGCACGAAGCGCTGAAAAATCGCCTATAACATAAAAGTCATTGGTTCGGAGCCTTGGACCGAAACCCGTATCTTTGGATTCTAAAACGCACTACCATACCGCAAGGCTACCATCGCTCTGTATAATCATGTAGTGTCGTTTTATAAAATAAATATGTAGGTACTTTGTTTATTAGACGCTATTCTGTAAATAAATATCCATCAATAAGAATATAAATCATGTTTATCATGTTTTACGATCTCGCAGCTAGAAATGCCAATTACCAAGACTTTACAATGTTGTTAGAATTAACAATAAAACACTTTCCAAAGTTCCCGAAGAGTACTACATTTATCATAGCCCTCAATAAAAAGTCATCCTTGAGGAGCTCGGTCATTTTTCTAAGTGTTTTTTCGTTCCAAGTCTTTTTTCCATAGCGCCCCTAAGGGTACACCCCAACCCAACTCTAGAATGGTTCGGAGAAGAAAACGAAGTTGCATGGACGTTGCATGTCCAACTCTTAGCCATTTCGATTTCACGTAGGGGACTCCATTATCAGCCAGTCAAACTTATACGGTGCGAAAGTCTAACTACACAGCCGAGCCGTGATAACAGTATGGTTCAAACACAAATTTTTCAAAGAATACGAAGATAACAAAACCAAGAAACTTAAACAAGATACAAAGGATAGCCAATGAAAGAGTCTGTAGATAGATATTTCTGTATAAACAGGTGCAACAGAGATCACTCACAACACAACAAGGAAACGAGAAACGATTTTGTACATTTTTTGTTTGAATTGCGGTAAATATTTTTGCATATCGTAGTAAAAAAACAACTGCCTCTCATTACTGACCACTGTCACTCAATTACGTCAACTAAAAAGAAAATAATATTTGAATTCATCCTCTTTGCATATTATAGAAAAATAAAAAATAGTTTTTATGAAAAAGTTTGTGGTTAAAACACGTCTACACGTCTAACCTTTATAGTATTGTTACCGACCTCTGCAGTGTTTTGTATATTCGCACACGATTCGAGGGTTGCGAAAATTGGGGGAGGGTGGGGAAAATTAGGGAGAGGTTAGGGGGAAGTGAGGGCAGGATGGGGGAAAATGGAAAAAAATGAGGGCAGGTTGGGGTAATTTGGGGAAGGGTTGGTAGATGTGAGGGGAGGGTGGGGAAGATGGAAAAATGAGTGGGGAGTGTGGGGGGATGTGAGGAGAGGGTGAAAGTCGGAGTCGAAGTTCAAAAGTCAAAAATGCGTAAGGCGAAGGGCGAAAGGCGAAGAGAGAAGGGTGAAGGAAGAAGCGCAAAGGGCGAAGGGATAAAGCGAAAGGAGAAGGGCGAAGGTGGAAGGGTGAAGGACGAAGGGTCAAATTTCAAATGTGACCAATGAGCGTGCGCGGGACTATGTTAATGCTGCTGATTACCAAGGTGAGATGTCACATCATAATAAACTATTTAACTACCTTAAAATATTTAAATTACACCAAAATAATTGTAGGTAATTGTACAGTAGTCACAGCGAAAATATGTGTCTCGGAAGTTGTCTGCAAGTCGCTGCGCAAACTCCTATTTTTTAGGCGCAATCCCAATGTTGATAGTGAAGACAGCATTGTATAACTGCCTCGCTCACTCGCTTACGTTTTTCGCATATTCTATCTCGTTTTTACTTTATACTGTTTTATCCTCACAGCAGTACCTGCGCAATCGTTCACAGAGCCTAACTTCTCAAACATAAAGATTGGCTGCCACTACTGTAAATAGGTATGTACGTTAAAAATCTATATAGTTTTATTTTAACTATTTATGCGCATGCGTGATTTCGAGTAGCGGAAATGTAAGAGACTATTGGAAGCTTTTATAATTTTATACCAAATTTTCAAATTGGCATCACATGGCCATAATAATAACTAATAATGCTAACAACATGGAATCTCGGCAAATACTAGCTATAGATAGAGAATTTATGTTTTTTGAGCTAAGTTTCCATGTCGTCAAGGTATGGTATTATATTGCCGATTAACTGGAAAGAAATATATAAACCTTACTAAATAAATTACCATATATTTTAATCTTTTGTGTTTGATGATTTACCTCAATCTATATCACCATTATTGGCCGAAAGTTGTGACGGTGCTACCCTAAGACCGTGTTCGAGCAAACAATCAACTTCCAAACGGAGTTGGTTCTTGACCTCGAAGGTCGTGCCATAGAAAAGTAAGCGTAATTTAACGTATTTGTGTCGTATAGTCTGGAGTGATGAGGATCGTTCGTCCTTCGACAACGTATCCCTCCATCTCCGTTTGAATGCGTGGTCGAAGGGCTCGTCTACGATAACTCGCCATCTCTCTCTCTCTGTTCATCATCATCACCATCAGCCTATATTTGTCTACTGCTGGACGTAGTCCTCTTTTAATGCACGCCACTGAGCTCGGTCTCAGTTTTTCTCATCCATTTTCTCCCAGACGCTTTTCGCAGGTCGTCGCTCCACCTGCCTGACCACAAGGCGTCCTACACTACGTTTGCCTATACTTGGTCTGCACTCGAGAACTAGTCTATGATTTTAACAAACTACTTATAGTAGATTCGAAGAAAGGCTCGGCAAAATTATTGAAACCTGCTCAACAAAAACATCGTCATAACTTTCAAACGTCATGACAAAAAGTATAGTGCAAATGGCGGAATTGATATTCATAAAATAAGAAAGACTGCTGTGAAATTCGCTAAATTGTATTAACTCGAGGTTAATACAGATTAGCACCAAAAGCTCTAGAAAATTGAGTTCTTCGACCAATATAAAACTCCATTAGACCTTTTCATCAGCCGCTTTGCGCATGAGTGCCGCCATGTTAAATTCAATTGTTTCGAACAGTATGAGGAGTTTTTCAGAAAAAACCCGGAAATATGTAATCACTGATTAGCCGTGTTTTTGTAGTAATTAGACAGACAAACTATTTAACAACCATAAATATAAAAAAGGTACACCTAAATAGAAAATAATTAAAGAAAGTTTAACTGTATATCCATTACTTATTACAAAAAAATATTGCAAATATTCGAATACTAGTATTTATTACCTTAAATAGATTTCCGGTTCGTAAATGTACTAAGTAGTTTCTTAAAAATTTGAATACCAAATGGAGGGCTCGGAGTCAAATCGGAATATAAAAAAAAACAACATAAAATATGTAGCATCAAAAATGTAAGTCAGACAAATGATAAATGGTAAAATTAAAATATAACAAAAAAAATAAAACCCCCACCCTAACCAAACCCTACACAAATCCAAACTATCGTAAAATATTAATGAAAAGAAAGACAAGGCCAAGAGGCGCAAAAAAAACTGAAAATAAAACTGATTCAGTCCAGCACTCGACGAATCAACATCACCCGAGGATGCCTCGTGCAGAGGCGAAACACGTGCCGTATTGATGTCAGACGTTTGGTATTTGGAAGAGGTATATGTTTTTAATTCATTTGCTATATTTTAATTGTACCATTTATCATTTGTCTGACTTACAGTTTTGGCGGAAGTAAGCTACCTATTTTTATATTGTTCATTTTAAATATGGATTTCCGCAAAGTAACGCCTGAATCTATCAACTATCGGAATAAAAAACAACGCAACGTACTGTTCTGTGGGCTTATTAGTTTGTCTTAAAAAAACTTTTCAGGCACACACTAACATTCATTTTTATTTATTCCACAGTGTCTTAACTGCTAACACAACAATTACGATACTCTAATTGTTGCTGCACTTCTGTTTATTTGGGCAGAGGTTCCACCTGACTGTGCTTAGTCCAAGCTGACCGACAGGCATAATACCGGGTCCGTAGTCAGGTGGCTTCAGAGAGCGATTAAGGAAAATGACTCGAATACTACAGATCGCGGATTATTTACCTTTGCACATTGCTGACAGTGTATTGAATTGGGGGTTATCCCTTAGGTCAGCAATATGCGCATAAAAAACACTACCAGGCTGTTTTTTTTTATTTCTTTGTGAAATATCGCACTAATTCAACCAAATCTATTTAGAATCCAACTATACCGGGTTCGATCCTAGGCTCTGCACCAATGACTTTTCTAAGTTATGTGCGGTTTTCCACCGTTCTTCGAAGGGCACGTTAAGCTGTCGGTCCCGGCTGTAGCAGTAGTTAAGCCATGTCAGAGGCCCTCGGGCGGCCTGACAAACTCTGACACTAGGGCCAGCACTACCTCCTCCGACAAGCAAGCAACAAACCAAATCTATACAAAACACTTGCGAATTATACTTTCAAACCTTCCTCTTGAATCACCCAACGCCTATGTGAAAACCGGAACAAAATTGGATATGTATTTTCTGAGAAATTTGTGCAGACAAACAGACGCGCTTGGTGACTTTTTTATAATATATAGTGACTATAACAACAGCTAAAACTACACAACAAAGCATAAAAATCAAAGCTAGTGACATAGCTCTCAGAATTAGCAAGTCGAGGTGGCAGTGGGCTGTGTTGGGCAGGCCACATAGCACGTAGAACCGATAACCGTTGGGGAAAAAGGGTTCTCGACCGGCGACCATTGACAGGAAGACGGATTTAGGAAGGCCCCCCACGCGGTGGACGAAGACTTGGTGGTGAGATTCGGTGGATACGAATAGCTACAAACTAAAATTACTATAATAACTAAAATGTACTTAGGTAGGTTCAAGAAATAATAAATTGAATTGAATGGAAATCGATCGTTGTACCAATCTAAGGGTAAACTACGCTACACTATACTAAACACTATGATCAGCAGTGGACGTCATCCACCTGATGATGATGATGATGAAGTAAATTATACTGTATAGATAGACTATCTGGTTTTTTAATACGATACATTAGGTGCTTTGTAATTTACAGTCATATGCAAATGTGCTATCTAAATATGGAAGTATCAATAGAATGCATACTCAACTAAAAATTGAATCTTTTTCGAAAAAAGAAACGGAACATACTCCCATTAAACAAACATATATTATGGTTTCTCTTTTTGTTTATCGAAGCTATTTATTCTAAAAAAGTACTACTCGTATATCCAAATCCTACTTCAATCGGAGGCTTGGAACAGTCCGCCGAATGAAATCAACACTACTTCAATTATCAGTGATCGGTCAGAGTAATGTCCCCCTTTGTGTTATGGTAGCTTAGATTTATATCACATGTAATAATTAATAACAATAATAAAGGAACAATTGAAAAGAATACAGTAGCAATTCGCATTAGCCGCGCGGTCGATGGTCCGTGACCACGTTCTCGTTTTCAACTAATGTAATGAATAGCTAATTGATTTGTTTAGCAACTACTGTTACGAGTTCTCCTCTTTTGTCTAGAACATAAAGCCTTAAAATAGGATCTCTGCCTCATGTGAATAAAGTGCACGAGTTGAGAGAGAGAGAGGGTCCTAGTGACAATTACTTCTTGTGATTAGGTACGATGTAGGTGCTCATGTGCTTCAACGTTTTTATTTATGTACTAGCTGTGTCCATGTGTGTTGCTCGCATGGTAGTTTTTCTGGGATATAAGGATCCTATGAGTTATTCCAGTACCAAAAGTACTAAATAGTTACCTACCTACCTGTGTTAAGAACCTTCAGTAGTGAACCGACATGGTCGTGATAGGTTAGAAGATGAAGGATCGCCACTGAAGGTTGTTGACAGAAATCTGTGTTATGGTAGCGTTGTGTGGAGGTATATTACGAAATAAGCTACGCGAAATCCTAAGTTCAAAAGTATACCCGATGTCAGCTCGGCCATAAACGTTGGGTTTTCCCTTTTTTTAAAACATGCCCGACGCCAACACGGTCTTTGTGTTATAATAGATTATCAATATTCCAAAATATAATAAACCCGCAGTCGTCTGTATATGATAAATTGCTTGTTTTAAAATAAAACTTAAAAAAATAATAGAGCAGCCTTAAAAATATCAAGGATATCAAGGAAAACCCTCCATTACAGCTAGAAAGCATCTAGATCACATCAGTTTTCAAACATAAAAACCGCATAAAAACGGTCCATTCATTTAGGAGCTACTATTTTCACCCCCCCCCCCCCCCCCCCTTTCCTCCGACCCCCCGTTATAGCTAAGAACCATCTCGTTTACTATTTTAGCTTTCAAACATAAAAAACCGCTGCTAAATCAGTCCTTTCGTTTGGAAGCTACGATTCTCATCCCCCTCCTCCTTCCCCTTCACCCTTTTATAGCTAAGAACTAATCGGTCTATTCGTTTGGAAGCTATGATGCCACAGCCAGACACACACACAAACACAAACACATCCTAAACAGTCTCCTAAGCACACTCTGCTCCACTAGGAGCGATCAACGAAATTCGGTACCGTTCTATAAACGGATGTATTATTACTTTAGTTTAACATAAACTTTGGACCCCTATCCCTTAAAAATCCTTTTGTTTTTTCGGGATTAAAAGTATTCTAAATGTTAACAGATAAAATAAACTTTGACTGTGCCCAGTTACATCAAAATCCGTCCAGCAGTGTCAGCGTATTACGTGTTCTTTTAAATAACTTTCAACCCTTATCCTGCGGGAACCCTTTATTTTTTCGGGATAAAAAGTATTCTAAATGTTAATCCATAATATCAGCTGTGATTGTGGCAAGTTGCATCAAAATCCGTCTGATAGTTTCAGCGTGATGCGTGTTCAAAGAGACAGACAGACAGACAAAACATTTAAAAAAACCTTTTTGCGCTCCATATCGATTTTGAAGTTTACTCGTATATCAATTATAATTTTCAAAAAATAAATAATGTACAGATTGAGCCCATTTACAGTTGTATTATAGTATAGATAGATAGATGTAAACAATAACACTACAGAATCTGTTTGAACTTATAAGCAAGTTTATTAGAACCTTTCTTCTTTTAGAAGCCAGAGCAAGAGTAGGTAGGTACTATGTTTTCCCTTCATGCTCTCTCTTTAAATGCAATATTGTATACGATATTGTTATCATTACAAAATGTCGACTCTAGACTAGAACTTTAAAGAACTTTTGTTAAGGGAATTTAATCAAGATAAAAAGTGCAACAATGTGAATTAGCTCGTGAAATAGGTCCATTGTGCATAGTACTCGACCGATTTAGCAATGTGCTTTATCAATATTTCCGATAAGCAGCTTTAAATATTCATCAGCTTAATTTGGTTCTTTGCTTTCGTTCTTTAAGATTGAAACTTGTTTGTGCACTTAGGGGTATGAAAGTTGACGCTCGAGTAAAATATACACATGTGAAAAAGTAGTTGCAGGCCACCCACGATCACCGCACATTGAACACACATTCTGTACGTGAATTCTGTTCCATTACGGTCCGCGGGAAGTGCAAAAAACTAAATAGCATTTTCAGTATTGTTGGAGTGCTATAATTTTTATTTAAATATACATTTATAAACATATTTTCATATGAATTGACGGTAATCATCTCAGTGCTGACCAAAAGCTCCTGATAGCACCGCACACGCATCCGATTCATCGATGTACCACACCACCATCGTCAAACGAGGGGAAAAATAACGTAAAACTGAATTATATCATTAATAGATTTATTGTACACTAGCTTTCCCGACCGCGACTTCATCCGCGCGGACTACAGTATATCGTGAAAAAAGTACCCTATGCTCTTCTAAGATATTAAATACCAATGCAAAAGTAGGTATGGCACCAACGCTCTTGATATTTTTTGACAGACTTGTTATTTCGTTTCCATGTAACCGTACCATGGAAACGAAATAACAAGCACAATAACAGCGAGTAATCAACATTTTCCTGTTTTCCCGTGGAAACTTACCATTTTCTGGGATAAAAAGTATTCCATGTCCTATTCCAGGAAATAAGCATTCCTGTTTATATTTATTTTTTATCAAAATCCGTCCATCCGTTATCGCGTTAAAACTCCCCAAACAAAAAACAAACAAACCAACAAACAAACAAACAGAAAACGTTTCACTTTTATATATTGGTATACTGTATTCATCCACTGCTGGACCTAAAGCCGAAAGCCGAAGATCGGGCTCAGTGGCTCGCATTAGGAGAGGCCTATGCCTCTCCTAATGCGAGCCACTGAGCCCGATCTTCGGCTCTTCTCATGTAATTAGTGCCAGGTACATTAAGCAAATCGTTGCTCCATCTAGCCGGAGAGCGTCCACCTACACTACGTTTGCCTACACGTGGTCTCCATTCAAGAACTTGCCTACCTTATCGGTTATCGGTTCTAACTTCTAACGACTATATCCACTAGGAAACAACGATGGCCCCCAAAAATAAATAAAATAAGGTGTTAAAATAAATAAAATAACTTTCCAAAAAAAACGAAGAATGTCATTATTATACGTAGAAATATATCCAGCAACAAAACGTTGATGGAATTTCAAACTAAAGTTTTGTGCCTCTGAAGCTTCTTATCGTATCGAATGTTTGCACTATTATAATGATTGATAGCAGTTAAGCCATGTCAGAGGCCCTCGGGCGGCCTGACAAACTCTGACACTAGGGCCAGCACTACCTCATCCGACAAGCAAGCAACACGATTATTGTCATCGCATAATCGAATAAAACTAAGTGAATTTTAAATCAAATCGGGTCGCCACCCGGCTTCGCACGGGTGCAATGTAGAAATCACAATCACACTAATAGTTTGACGACATTTTTGAGTTAACTTGAAAACGATAAAATACAGAACTGTTAAAATAACACCAAAAACTATTCATTCTTTATCGCGCCCACAGACCTTATAGGAGATATGGGGATTTCGCGCCTTTTTTTGTCTTTTGCCTATGGTGGATAATTCGGTTTTCGAATGAACTCTCTTTACAATGCCCGTATCTATGTGAGTTTTCTTACGAACTTTAACGTTCCAAACTCAAAAAACTCTCAGTCGGCTTGATATCTTCCGACATTTTGAACAATTATCGTCATATATTTCAACAAATTAACACAAAACAATATCAAACTATACGTATAAATCTTGAATCACTCTACTACCGTGAGTCGCTATCACTAGCGACTTTTTTATACTATGTAGATATTGATATTGAAGAAGCAATTAGTTCAGTAGTTATTACGTGATGCGCGAACAATCAGACAGACGAACACCAATAAAAAAAACTCGTTCAGTAGCTTATTTTAAGCCCCTACGCCATTTTATTACCCGACTACGGCGAAACAAGGGAAATTATCGGACTTGTACCTATAGAAACGGATAATACCTAAGTTTGTAAGAAAATACAAAATTCAGCAGTGGTTCAACGTTCAACGCAATAGAAGAAATACTATTTAAACTGCTCGCGAAGTTGCTTCGACAAAGTACGGTTCGAAGTTGACTGAAGTTTGAAGTACGTGACTACACACTCGTGCAACTTCGCAAGGAGCTCAGTCGCCCGGCGGCGCGTGCACGTTATGCATCATGGATAATGTTCCAATGGCAGCTGCTTTTGCAATGTTTTTTCTCGCGTCTACGTACGCGCTATCTACGTATATACAACAAGAAAAATATATTTAATGATGGTGGATGATTGCAATGCACTGGAACAGAACTATGTTGTTAGAATAAACAAGGCACAATACATTTTAACATTACCTTTAATAATTTTTTATTACTTGAATTTTTCGAAGTAGGCCGAGTAGTGTAGTGAGACGCTTCGTTATAGAACTCCGGGACGCTTCGAGTCCTTTGACTCGGGCGCAAAAACCGACAACAATCGGAAGTCGCTCGAGGCGAGCCAAGGTTGCACGAAGCGAACCGAAGTGCCCGTCTACACTCTCGTGTTCGCTTAACTTCGATCCACTTTGCGAGTAGTGTAGTGGCCGTTTAACACTAGTGGCTCAGTGAGCTGTAGACCTGGCGAGTCTGCCTTTGCATAGCTTAAAAGAGACGGTCGAGGGTTTGAATCCCGTTGAGTGCAATATTTATTTTTTGAGCAGAAATGTTTTTTGCTGCTTTTTTTCCCTAGTCATGTTAGGAATATAAAAATGTTGTATTTTCATTGTTTTTATTGTTTTTTCGAGTCATGGGTAAAGACATACATTTGTGATTGTGATTTAAAAAATATTGCACTCAACGGTATTCAAACCCGCGACCGTCAATTTTAAGCTATGCAAAGGCATAGCTTAAAGCTATTTTGAGTGCAATTATTTTTTTTGAGCATACATGATTTTTGCTGCTTTTTTGCCCTAGTCATGTAAGGAATATAAAAAAAAACGTATTTTCATTGTTTTTATTGTTTTTTCATTATTTTTATTGATTTTTCGAGTTATGGGAGTAGTTCAAAAAGGCCATCTTGAAAAATTTCGAAAACTTATTGGGCAAATATACTTTTCAAACCTGCTCACAAAATTTCTCGAGAAGCGGTTGAGTAATGCGACCTGTAGAGGAGAACAACCGGAAATACGAAAGCATTTTTGCAAGCTGAAACGGAGAAGCTTAGCTCGCGCTTCGCGCTCGCTCGGTCAATAAATGACATATGTTTTACATACTTTGACTCAATTAAACTTTGTACATATTTTATGTCAACGCACAAAAATGTTAGCAAGTAAATTTTAACATTGTCGTCTAAGCAAATGTTAGCATTATGCGAAATAAGCTGAAAAGTCAATTTCGACACAATATTAACATTGGCACAATTTTTTAACTATTACAGTTCATTTGATCGAGGTCGCATTGCAACACCGATACGAAAGTATCACGACTCATAATAGTCGTAATACTTTCTTGTTCCTTCTTTCTTTAGTGTTCAATAAATGGGTTCCGTACCCAAAGAGTCCAAACGGAATCCTATTGTTGTGGCCAAGTTATCTGTCTTTCCGTCTGTCACTGACTTTTAGAGCCTAAAATAAATAAGATAGGGGCTTGAAATATTCACGCATAATATTATGTAGGTACGTACGTGACCTAAAATGGAAAATCTTATAGTAAACTAGCTGTTCCCGCGGCTTTGCCCGCGTGGTTATTTCATTTAAAAATAGCCCACACGTGTTATCAACAGACTCGGAAACAAACACTTTGCTCATAACAAAAATGGTTGCACCTTGGGGGATTCAACCCATGACCGCTGGTTGACTCGGAATATAAATTTCATCAAAACGACTTAATTTTTCCAAATATTCGTATATAACATTTAAATTGAACAGGATTTGGATATTATAACTTTGTGGAAAATAAGTTTTATCTCAAATAAAGAAACAAAAGCCCACGTATTTATTTTTAAACTTCCTTGGTGGAAACTCTTTTTTATGGACTGAAGTAGTAAATCTTGTATTCTACATAGTTGTTTTGGTGTGTAAGATTTTCGACACTAGAAAAGGAAAAAGATACGCAGTGAATTAAGAATATCCTCAAAGTAGGTTAAAACTACTTGCAGCATTTTTCAATATGATGATTTTTCAAGAGGTGGAAAAGGGGTTAGAACATTTTTCAGTGAGCAAGTCATCTTAATTTACCTATATATTTATTATCAAACTTACCAACCCAACTCTTTAATAAAAAGTGTATTCGGTTTTTTATTTCAAACAAGACCTAAAAGGGCGATAAACTTTTTATGAAAGGGATTGTTTATTTTTCAGTGAGCAAAAAATCTGTTTTAAGTAGGTAAAAACACAAAAATTGTTACAGGATTTATAATTGATACAGGAAATAGGCAGCAGCAAACGAAAATATATATATGTATGTATGTTATACGCATGGGCTACTTTAAAAAAAATGACCACACAGCAATATTACTTTAGACACTCTGCTCAGAGCTCGACCCCCACCCCCGAAGAGAAATCCTAGGTACGGCCTTGAATGCGATCACCAAGTTGCTTTGCAAACATGGTGATTGTTGCAAAACTCACTCTTAACCTTATCATAGTAGCAGCGAGAATCCGCTCGTTGTGTCGTAATGAGGAGGATGTTCAGCAGAGGACTTTTACCGGCTGATAATGTGATTTGTCCTACTAAGATATGATTATAGAAATAGGGTAGAAAGTCTATAAAAGTACATAGGTCACGCGAGCAAAACAGCGTGTTCAGTTAATAGATAATGGTTTGCCAATCATCATCAGCCTATATTTGTCCACTGCTGGACGTAGTTAATGCACGCCACTGAGCTCGGTCTTCAACTCTCCTCATCCATTTTTTTACAGCTGCTTTTCGCCAGCCCAGTGCCACTTCAGCTTTTCATAAGATATCATCATTACGAATCTTGTCCTTCAGAGAAATTCCAAGCATAGCTCTCTCCATAGCTCGCTGAGCGACCTAAAATCTGTAGCTAGTCTACAGAATTTAGGTCGCTCAGCGAGCTATCTGACAGCGAGTGTCCCGTAGTTCACAATCACAATGTACTTACCTAATCTAAGAAATGTTAATACGCCAAATGTGTTGTTCTGTTCATTCGTTGACTCGTATTAATCTGTCGTCCAAGGGCAATTTTGCTGAACAAAGCATCATTGACTCTATAGTGGCAACTACAAGCGGTAGCTCGACATGGAGTCACATAAAAAACGCAATACTTTTCACATTTGTCACAGCGCGCGCCACTCGGGTTACAGCGGAGTCATTCGAGACATTCAAACCGCCGCGTGCCGTCCAGCTGGTAATACGTCATCCGGCGAATACCTTCTGAATGCTGACTCCGCTGCAATACCTATCCACTGACCAGTCGCCAGTACAGCAAATAAGATTAACTATCAGGAACATTTTGTAATTTGCTTTTATGGTCTAGCAGACTAGGTCGCATTTTTGACATGGACGTAGAATGTAGCTAGTGTCCGATGGTGGAAAGGAGATGCATGGAGGAAGGTTTTCCAGGTTTTAAAGGGTAGAGGCTCTTCAACATAATAAGGATTTTAAAATTCTCAGATGATTCATCTTTTTGTAGTAGGTTTCTTTGTTAGAAATAATGTGTTTAATACCGTGCGGTACGCCCGTATTTTTATCCGAGTTATTTGTTTGGGTTATATGTATGTACTCGTAAGTATGTTTGTACGTTTCTTAGGCGCGTTCTACAGACTAAACGGCTTGATGGATTTTGATAAATGAGGTTCATCGGATTCGTCTTGCTCACTTTGAAAACTAATATGGTGGCTTACAGCTGCCATATTGTATTACAAACGGAAGAAAAAAAACCAAACCTGTCAAGTGAGGTATCAAAATGAAGGTCTTTAAAATACCATATCTAAAATATATAAATCTTATAACTAAACCGTAGCAATTGTCTTTTAAGATTCTTACAAAATTTTCAATTTTATACACGGTGTCTCAGGAAGTAGAGATAAGCGGAAGTCCCTAGGCAGAGCACTCCCAGGGGCACCCTAATAACCCCCATGTACGTTCCGCGATTTTTGATATTTTCGGAGTTATTCCATTTTTTATTTTTTTCTCGTAACTTCTAATTTCGACACAATAATTTTGACCAAACTAGCAATATTGTTATGTTGCAATATTGTATTCAATATTGCAATATTGTATTCAGTTGTTTTTTTTGTATATTGGTAGTACAGTACTAGAGTAGTGTGTATCGAAAGTAGTGTAAAATTGAAACACCAAAATTATACGGGAATTATTAAAAAAACATAGAAAAATAAAAGAATAACTTCAATTATTATTTTCCTGTCTTTACATCTTCTTCAATTCACTGGCAATAAAATGATTGACATTTAAATAGCCTTAACTAATAGCAACATAGCATAAAGTGACTTCAAATGTGGAAAGGTCGACATTTTGATAGTACCGATATGGAGGGGTGAGATTGTGTTTGGATATATGGGGATAGGTGGGGATGGATGAAGATGGGTGAGAATTGGTAGGGATGTGTAGGGATAGGTGGAGTTGGGTGGGAATGGGCTGGGATGGGTAGGGATGGGTAGGGATGGGTGGGTTTGAGTCGAGTTGGGTAATGTTGGGTCGAGAAGTATGGTGACAGGTGGGGATAATAGGTGGAAATTAGAGGTGATGGCTGGAAATGGATGAAGGTTGGTGGGGATATGTGGGGAAGGTAAAGATGGGTGGAGATCGGTGAGAAATGGTGGTGATGTATTAAGATGTCTGGAGATAAAAGTCAAATGTCAAACGCATCCATCCCCACCTTATTCCACCCTTCCGACCTATTCCGACCCTTCCCTACAATACCCATCAATCCCCACCCGTCCCCACTTATCCCAATTTATCCTCACTGATCCAATTAAATGTGAGTCATTTTATTGCCAGTGAATTGAAGATTTTAAGACAGGACAACAAAAAAGAATGCCATTTTTTTATATTAGAAATTATAGTTTTTTTAATAATTACAATATGATTTTGGTGTTTCATAAAAGGGTCGCTACTGAAATACCAACATACAAAAATCAACTGAATACTATTGTTAGTTTGATCAAAATTTGTAATTTTGTGTCCAAATCTGGAAAACAATTCAAAAATGGAATATCTCCGAAAATATCAAAAATTGCGGAACATACATGGGGGTTATTCGGGTGCCCCTGGGAGTGCTCTACATGGGAACTTCCGCTTATTACTACTTCCTGGGACACTCTGTATGATTCAATTTCATGTAAATACTTTAGTCTAATGTTGCAATTGCAACTACTAAAGTAAAGTAAAATCTGTTAGTAAAAATGTAACATTAAATTTATATAAATACTAGGTACTATAATACTATTAATTTATATAAATATATACTAATACTATTAATTTATATATATTATATGCACCCCGCGGTTTCACCCGCGTCCCTCAGGAACCGTGCATTTTTTCGGGATAAACGGTAGCATTTGTGTTAAGCCAAGGTACAAGCTACCACCATACCTTTCATCCAAATCCATTCAGCCGTCTAAGCGTGAAGAAGCAACAAACATACATACACACACCCTTACATACCTACTACATACAAACTTTCGCCGTTACAATGTTAGTGTGATTATTTTTGCGGGCGGTCAGTTCGCATTCAATAATTGTTCACAGTCGGGTTTTTGTATTTTTAACCCCCGAACAAAGAGACGGGTGTTATAAGTTTAGGGTGTATATCACTGTTGTGTGTGTATGTGTGTGTGTGTGTGTGTGTGTGTGTGTGTGTGTGTGTGTGTGTGTGTGTGTGTGTGTGTCTGTGGCATCGTAGTTCCCAAACGAAAGGACCGATTTTGATGCGGTTTTTTCTGTTTGTAAGCTGATGTGATCGAGATAGTTCTTAGCTATATGGGGGAGGGGTGGGAGGTGAGAAAAAGGGGGGGAGGAGGTGAGAAAAAGGGGGGAGGAGGTGAGAAAAGGGGAGAGGTGAGAAAAGGGGAGAGGTGAGAAAAGGGGAGAGGTGAAAAAAGGGGGGAGGAGGTGAGAAAAAGGGGGCAGGAGGTGAGAAAAGGGGGGTGAGAATCGTAGCTTCCAAACGAATGGACCGATTTAGCTACGGTTTTTTATGTTTCAAAGCTGAGGTAATCGAGACATTTATAGCTATAATGAGGGGATGGAGGGAAGGGGGGAGGAATGGGGGTGAGGATCGTAGCTCTCAAACGAATGGACCCATTTTTATGCGGTTTTTATGTTTGAAGACTGATGTGATAGAAATAATTCTTAATCTTAAAGCTATAATGGGGGGTGGGGGGCCTAGGGTTATTTTTTTTTATTTGTGCTTGTATAATAATTATACTTGTTGTTTTTTTTTTGTTGTTTTGTTTTCCTGAGATAAAAGTAGGTACCATATATTGGAATCTCATCACACAGGTTATCAGCCGTGATATGTCCACTGGATATTTTTTCTTTGACATAGACTTTACCTGTACACAACATACAAATAAATAATTTAAGGTGTCTGTTTGTACTGTCAAAATAACAGCTTTTTACTAAGCTGTTCCCGCTAATCTCCAAAAAAGCCGCGGACACAGCTAGCAGCTAGTCAGCTAATAAAAGGGTAGTTTTTCCCATAATCAGCGCGTTTGCAGGACTCTTGCTGATCGCAGAAGTTGCTAATACACAGGAAAATGATGTCGCATATTTGCTTAAATCCTATTGGCTGGTCTTCACAGCACCCCGGGATGAGAATGGGTGCTCTTATTATTTAATGTGATAGTTTTATTATCATTATTTAATGTATAATACATTAAGAACCTACGGTGCTCAGACCTGGTGACTGACCGAGTCTCAAAAGTTCAAGCTTGGGGTTTGCCAAATAGCGATGGAACACGGCGTCTTAAGGATCAGGAGGACTGACTGATTTCGTAACACCACGCTGGTCTTTATAACTGGTATCGTGGATGTGGGGCTTAAGGATGCCAGATTGAAGTGGGATTGGGCGGGTCACGTGAAGCGAATGCATCCCGACCGATGGGCCGAGATCGTAGCCCAGTGGGTGCCACAAGATGGGCGGCGACGCCGAGGGAGGCTGGGAAAGCGCTGGCGCGACGATTTGGATGCATACCAGGACTGTTGGTCGGATCTGGCGGGTGATCGAGATACATGGAAGCAAATGGGGGGAAAACTTGGCCAAGCAGTGGGACAGTATAAACCGAATAAAAAGGGATAATGCGAGTTCGAATCCCGTCTATGATCCAAACTTTCCTATAAATAAGTACATATAATAAAAAAACGTTTTTTTTTAATTAATATCAGTTATTTTTATTTGTTTTTTTAGCATTTTCACCTTTTGAGTTTATAATAAAAATAAATAAAAATTGCTTTGTTATCGTTTTGTGAGCTACCCTGAAAGTTTCAGCAGGATAGCTAATCGGGAAGTGCTCGAAATTTGAATTGCAAGATTCCAGAACAGACATAAATACATACATACGGGTGAAGTTAAATAAAAGATTTTAACATTTAAATAAATTAGATAGGGTCTCATTAAGCAGGCATTACTGCTAAAATCTTCTAACATTATAAATACAAACCAGTTTCACATAATATTTGTATAACATGCCACGTTTTTGCTTTGCGCTGTAGTTCTTACAAAATATGAATTACTACAGTCTAGTTAATCTGTAGAACACCACGAAACTAATTGATGAGCGCGCTTGCTTTGAGCCATCACAATTATATAGATTTAATTTTTTGCAAGGTACTAAACTTAGAAAACCAAGATTTTGGTATCCATAAAACGACTCATATTTTTTAAGATATCTTGTCGTTCTCTTTGTCTGTATGTTTGTTTGTCCGCGCATCACGTAAAAACTACTGGATCGATTGCAATGCGGCTCATTGTTGGATAGATTAGGGTTTGACTTAAAAATTGATGTAATTGGTATCTCAATCCGATAAGTATGAACCGAGCAATAGATAAAAATACATTTGGCAGCTGAAGAAATTTTGATCACTTGTTGGTATATTGGTATTTTCGGTCCTGGAATACTAGTAGCACATATTATAGTACTTTCAACCTAGAGAAATGGCCACCCGTGCGAAGCCGCGGGTACAGAAGAAAAGAAAGAAAGAAATAAAACATATAAAGAGTTCCTAATGAACAATAGAAAACAGGATGTCAAAATTTTGAAATATTGTCATTTCCATATTAGCCAAATGTCATAGTTTTGCTAATTTGATTCATTTTAATTGTAACCAGAGTTGTGGGATATTTCATCATTTATTTTTGAACGCTAGTAGTGATAAATAAATTGAATCTTATTGACAATCTGTTGGTCGGTCCGCGATGAACTTATTACGAGTATGTCAGGGGCATTTGATAAATACCGCTACGGACACATTTTATTTTCCATTCAATTATTTAGTAATATAAGAAATAACATCAAAATTAAATGAAGTGCATTCAGCTTTTGACCACTATCTCACATGATACGTTGTAACTTTGCCTGTATGTCATCAAAATGGTTGTGAAATATTGTTTTGTTAAAATATTTTGCACAGTTATAAGATGAAATACGTAATAAGTACGCATCATGAGGTTTATTATTATAAGTGGTATGCATTCATTGGTATCATTAATTAAAAGTAGGTATGCTCATTTTTATTTTTACAGTTAATATAATAATTCATAAAATCGATTTAAAAACTAAGGTCTTCTAATTAGAGCTATTCTGATAGAGTCTGTGCGGAAAGAGAACTGCATCGCGCCGAGAGGTAACTAACATTAAGATTGTTGTATGGCAAAATAAATCAATAAAAGTATGTCTAAAAAAATGTTAACTAAATACTAAAATGATAATTAAACGCTAGCAGGTTTCGACGGTTTATTTCCCCACAAACTCACGAACGTATTAAGTATTTTTAGGAAGAGAATGTTTAATTCTTCTTCATCTTCTTCTTATTTAAGAGTCCAGCTCTTGTCGGTGGAGTAATTTTCAGTGTTCCCTATCTTCGGGCAAAGCTTTGACTTCCTTATACGACATGACATTTATCTGATCTGTAAATTTCCTTCTAGGTCTGCCTTTTCCTCTTTTTCCTTCTACCTTCCTTCTATGATGGTTTTTATGAAGTTTTCGTGTCGTATGAGGTGGCCAAACATCTTTCCTCTTCTGTTTTCTATGGTCGCTATTAAATTTCGTTTTTCTTGGACGAGACTGAGTACTTCTTCGTTTGTCTGTCTTTCAGTTCAGCTTTTTTTCTCCATGCGCCTCCAACACCACATTTCAAATGCTTCCAGCCTTGTCCACGTCTCGCTTCCGTACTCTTTATGGAAGCGAGAGCAGTGCTCTAGACCTACATTTTTATTAACCTTTTTCTAAATGTTTTGCAATTTTGGATAAATGTTTAATATAAATTTATTATTAATTTAATTATTTTGCCTAATAATTCTGACAAGTAGGTAGGGTAAGGTTAGGATGATACTATTAGGTACCTAATTAAAAATATTTTTATTTTTTAAGATAAGGTTGAGAGAATAAGAGTCAAACAAACAAGGTCAGTGATGTAACGGCCGGTGACGAAGACGCCACAGTTATCTCAGTTCACCGCAGCGATAGCGACTAACTTCAACGACCAACGTCATGTCACGATCAACACCATTTATTATGAAAGTAATTAAAAAACTTATTAATAAATTAATTATAACTGTAGAAAATACAACATAAGTAATTACTGGGCTATAACTATGCTATTTACTTATCAAACTATAACAGCATCTCACTTTGCAGGCCCAATTAGATCTTCTAAATGATATCATTTTAGGTTATAATACCTACACTTATAAATAATAATAATTAAAGGCCGCCATTAATTTGTTTTGAAACAGATATCGATGAAATTCGCTGTTTATTCTTGAGAATCTTGGGTTCCATGCATCGAATATTTTAAGAACTAAATCCGTCGCATGTTTTTGCGATAATGGCATAAACGGGAACAATACCTTGCTTGCTGGCGGTGGCGAGGCGAATGGCCACTTGCAGAATGGTAACCTTACACCTCAAGGGACGTACTACCTTCAAATCACTCTTATTTTCTCGTCTCGCTCTGCACTTCATCTCTGAATGCTTTTTTTCAATTTTACTGATGACGTTTTTACGACTTAAAGACGGATTTGTTTTGCCGTGATTTAACGAGTCGTATTAAGTTTTAGCACTCCTTCATATTTTTAGTTGACATTTACCTCATTTTGTTTCTTGGTGACGTGTAATATTGTGAACTGTTTACACACATAAGAGCACAGATTATCGCCTTACAATTGCGACCTCGTGATAAATAGTTCAACTCCTCTGTGAGCGTCACTAAACTTTCAATTGGAACAAATATAAGTAATATATAAGTGCGTTCAGTTCAAAATATCACACTAATATTATAAATCAGAGAAGTATAGCCTTAGTCGTAAACAGGCCATTCAGAGCTTAGAGTTTTAAAATGAATACTCTCGCCGAGCGGAAAATTTCGTATACACGATGCAGAACACCATACATTAGAACTGACAGTCCATACAAAAGTCATAAAATGCATAAAAACCGATTAGCGCACTATCTCTAGAAGTGTATGTAAGTTTTTTTATCCGTTCACGCTGAAACGTCTGAATGGATTTGGATGAAATTTGTTACCAGGATAGCATATATCCTGCACACATAGGCTACTTTTCATCATCAACATCATCCATCATCATAATTCTCATGGGTGAAACCACGGTTGGAGCTAGTTGTCTTATATATTTTAGTAGATTTTGCGATGCCAGCGAAACGTATCTTTTTTAGTTTCAGGATCAGATAGCGTTCTTACTCAAAACCACACTTCTCAAAATATACGCACAATCAATGATCATGTGAAAACACCATCTTCGCGGAAAATCATTTTAAAAACCATGACTCGCGCCTGTTTTCTATAATGAAATATCGTACGGAACCCTTAGTTTTTAACCAACTTCAAAATAAAAAAATATTTATAAAATGTCACGTAGCCTTTTGCAAATTGCATTCTTAAATTAATGGCATTTTTAAGCCAGTTTAGTAGTTTATCCTTTACTTGCGACTCGCCCGGGCTTCGCACGGGTAGCTAAAGGTTTCTCATTATTTGTACATTACCCGTGGTTTGAGAGACTAATAATTATGAACAAAATAGTCAGACATATATAATAGCCTCGCGGACTTTTTTGTGTGTAATGATGAGTACTATGAACATGTAATACATTATTATATATAAGATAAAAGTATTATTTATATAGGCAAATTTTTGGTACCTTGGGTTACATAATGTTATTGCAATTTTCGTAGAGACATGTAATTTTTTGCAAAATAAACTTTAATTTTAAATAGATAAGATTTGCAGTTTTTGAGATCTCTACATCGCTTACTCTATACCATATAGAAATACGACTGAACTAATGCGATTTTCACTGAGCAATCGTTAAGAAATCTGTTTGTAAATATATCTTCTATTTACGGAACCTAACTGAACTGATCATTATGCTGTTTTTTACCGTTATATAACTTGCAAATATAAAATGCTTATTATAAATGTGAAAATATGTGTGTAAGTATTTTTGTTGCGTACTTACGATGGTAGCATACCTACTTAATGCTTTAGTAATGATTGACTTTCAAAGAATACAACACACATTTTATAAAATGATACTTGTTATATTATTACTACCCCGGAATAATATCTAATCGGGCAAAGCCGCGTGATGGCGTTATAGTTTAAAATATTTAAACACATCTTCGATATGACGTGAGGCGCAGCATCGGCCCTTGGGTGACGAACGACACGAAGGGAATAAAGCGAATGAAATCTATCGATTGCAATGTAAAGTACCCATACGATATTTTATGTATAGCTGGTGAAATCAAAATGCAAAATATTGAAAGGTATTCTCTACTATATTTTCAATCCGTCACAGTTATTTTTGAGATGCATACCTTATTATCAGAAACTTAGAAAATCTTTTTCGTCGTTATTTTAGGAAACACAGTTTTTACGAAGAGGTTTATTTTTGTCTAGTTCTAAAATACATTTGTAAAATCTATGATGAATATAGGGATTCATTATTTCCGCAAAGTCATTTTTAAGTGGTTATTTTTAGGTATACTGTGTAGTTTAAACTAGTTTTTTAAAGTTTCTTAACATTGAAAGCATTAATATTATTACAAAAGGGTTTCATTTATATTATATAAAAATTCAACATTAACAAAACCAGCTAAAGAATATAATTACATCGAATAGATACATAATAGGTATGTTTTCATGCGTAAATAAATGGTTGTAGCTTGCAATGAGCCTATCACAACATTGACATGAAGAATTGCACTGTTGGGATCGTGATTGAATCGGAATGGTGTTCGAGAGTAAGCCAGCTGATCGTATAGAAGAGCACGAAGCATCTGGCATACGATAGGTCGTTCTCTTCTCATTGTTCTTTATTCAAAATGTCCTTTTCTTTAAATACCCCCGTTCTCAGTGTATTTCGTATCGCTAAAACGAACTATTAACAAAGTATATCAATCATAACGAAAGGCATGGCAACCCATGAGAGCATTGAATGCAAGTGTAGTTAGTGTGTGAAACAAATGCCTTCAAAAGCGTGACTCACCGTGGGATGTAGGTGTGGGTGCGAGTAAAGCTGCATTCTGCGCGTGTCCAAGGAGAACGTAGAGGGGGGCAGCTCGTTCATCTCGAAGGCACGCGAGTGGGCTGCGTTCAGCCGCGCGAGGTCGTCGATGCCCCCATCGAGGCCTGCCCCATCGGAGCTTCGAGCCACTGTCCACAACAACGCTCACATTACAAATTCAACTTAAAACTGTAACTAGCTTCTTATAAAGGAATTTTAAAAATATGTACCTCTAAGCGTAACGTTGGGTTATCGGGGGTGGCAAAGTTAGCACGCGGGCAATGCTGCAGAGCGCAGCTAGAAGATGAAAAAAAAAAACAACCATACATAGAGACACAGTACGTTTGTATTCTTTTTAATACCTTCCAAAGAACTGGTTGACTACATGTCCTCTCAGCATAAAGAGTAGGAATGTAATTAAAGTGTATATATGTCACCAGCAATCTGTGTAATTCAGATAGGTATACTATACAATACCTAGGCCTATAGAATACCTGGGGCGTATAGGCAATGTAATTTAGGTATTCTATACATTGTCTAGGTATTTTATAGAATACCGGATAATACAGATTGCCGGTAACATATACAAATAAACACACATCTGTTTTACCATCCACAAAAGTAAAACTGTGAACCACCGCATAGTTACTAAAAACAATTGCTGCGCTTTATTTTGCTATTGATTCTATATAAATACATTTTAAATGCACTTATAAAAAGTTCTACACCCCACCTTCTAATCAAAATATTTGACAACCGGTTGGTCTAGTGGCTATATGACCCTAAATACGAAATCAAACGGTCGCGGGTTCGAATCCTGCAAGGTGCAATCATTTGTGTGATGAGCAGAGATGTTTGTTTCCGAATCATGGATGTAATATTTGTATCTGTGTATGTTTACCCGTTATCTATTGCCCATAGCACAGGCAACAGGGTATCCTAATTTGAGGCCTAAGTAATTGGAGTGAATTGTCCCTAATATATTTATTAAAAATTGCAAGAAAATTTATTTAAATTTACTTGCAGTTACCTTTTGCTAAAATAATCTACCTTTTCTAGATTATTCCAGTTGTCGATGTAACATTAAAATATCGTCCATAATGTTTTAGTCGTTTTCGCTGCATGATTTCGTGCGGTTGAAATAGCAAACGCATTGCATTAATTAAAATTTGGGGATAATTGTATATGTTGTAGGCTACTTTTGCATAAATTTCACTCTATCTATACTTATAATAAAGCACTGAGCATCGCTCTTATACGAGTATACTTATATAAGAGACTTATATGACTTATATAAGAGACTTATATGACTTATATAAGAGACTTATATGACTTATATAAGAGACTTATATGACTTATATAAGATCGTGGCCTAACGGTTCTATATTGCAATTTAGAATCTAACAATACCGGCTTCAAACCCTAGGCCAGTGACTTTTCTAAGGCATGTGAGGTTTTCCATTGGTCCGTGCTTCGGAGGGAACGTTAAGCTGTCGGATCCGGCTGTTATTGATTAATAGCAGTCGTTAAGCCATGTCAGAGGCCCTCGGGCGGCTTGACAAACTCTGATATCAGAGGCCAGCACTACCCTATACGATAAACAGACAAACAATAAAGCACTTACAAATACAAAATTTCTGTAAAAAGAAGATAAATAAGAAAAATGGTCTAGGGTACTTAAAATAAGCTACTGAACAAGAATTTATCATTTGTTTAAATCATGTCTGTCTGTATGTTTGTTTGTTCGCGCATCACATAAAAACTACCTGACTGATTCTATGGGGGTTTCACTGTTGGATTGCTTAGGGTTTGACTTAAGGGTACTTGGTACTTCAATCCGACGAGTAAAAGCCGAGCAATCGATAAAAATATTTATGACGGCTGAAGTAATTTAGATCAAATGTTGGTATATTGGTATTCTAGGTCCTGGAATAGCTCATAGAGTACCTACTTTTAAACTAGAGAAATGACCACGTGTGCGAAGCCGCGGGCGGCTAGTAGACAATAAATATCACGAGTCCATTGTTTTTTTATTTTTTTTGCTAACTTTCGAAGTACATGAAATGTAATATGTTTAGTGTGCAGCTAAATAAATGGCTGGTGTTTTTTACTCCACTACGACGAAGCAAAGGAAGGGTTATGTGTTCAAACTAAAAAGTGTATGAGTTGTATGTATGTTCGTTTGTTTGTTTTTTTGTACGTTTCTACGTCCTTAAGCCTAAACAGCTTGATGGATTTTAAATGAGGTATTGGATTCTTCTTGATGACGAGAGTGAAACGTTTCTTATTGAAACGTTTGTTTCGTTTCTTATTGATGAGTGAGTGGATATATGAAGTGTCAAGAAAACTAATATGGCAGCTGTAAGCTGCCATATTAGTTTTCTTGACACTTCATATTGACACTTCATATATTGTATTTCCGATGGAAGTTTCAGTAAATGTCCACCATTTTACTGATTCGTGACTTTGACAATAATTGACTGTGACGTGACATTACTATAAAATATAATACACTTGACATTGGCGAAATTGCTAGTAGGCCAGTGCCTCCGCAGAAGCCATCCAAAAAAAAAGAAGAAGAAGAACAAACAATGACCAAAACCTGTCGAGTGAGGTATCAAAATGAAGATTTTTAAAAAAGAACATGTCAATAATATAAAGTTCTTATAACTTAACAGTAGCAATTGTCTTTTAACTTGTAACAAAATTTACAATTTTAGATTATTCAAGTTAATGTGAATACTTCTAATGTTGCAATTGCAACTATTAAAGAAAAGTAAAATAAACATTAAATTGATATAAATACACACAGCGCCTTGCGGTTTCACCCGCGTCAGGAATCGTGCATTTTTTGGGATAAAAAGCCTGTTTCGGTCCAGTATATAAGCTACCTCCATACCAAATGTCATTCCGTTCCTTATCATAGTTATTCCGTTCGGCATTGATGTATATGCTACTATATGCCGTTCAGCGAGTAATCGTCCTTTTTTAAAATGTGTGATACCTATCCATTACAAACAAACACACATACATACAAACAAACAAACACAAAAATAAAATCTTTCGGCTTTATAATAATTAGTGTAGAAGTCCAATTTTATTTATGCAATATGCTCCTAACTAATTTTGACTGGGGTAGTTTTAGTTCATGGTCAATCTTTGGGAGAACTAACGAAATAATATGAAGAAATGAAATTATCATAATCAAATTTTTAGGAGCGTTACAAACGAAAGTTTGAGTATGGAATACCTAAAACTGAATCGTTAACGCTATTTTGCTTAAGTATTATTTCACTAACGCAAAACACAAATGCTTAGATAAGTATTTAAATAATGGCAAGTATTTAGATTATGGCATTTTGCGTTTTTGGCTATAGCATCGAAACTTTAAAATTACTTATAGGTACTTTTCCGTTATTTTGACTATTCGGGTAAGAATAAGGAAATCTTTGGTACATCGAAGCGAGACGTTTTTTAATACAATCTTCAAGTTTATAATAAACTAGCTTTCGGCCGCGACTACGTCCGCGTGGACAGTTTATCCCGAAAAAAAGCATCCTATGTTCTTCTACGATATTAAAAACCAATGCAAAAGTATAGCACCAACGCTCTTAATGCTTTTTGACAGACTTATTTTTATTTCGCTTCCATGTCAACCGTTCCTTACAGCGAGTAATCAACATTTTCCAGTTTCCCCGTGGGAACTTACCATTTTTCGGGATAAAAAGTATGCTATGTTTTATTCCAGGTCTATAATCTATCTCCATTCCAAATTTTATCAAAATCCATCCAGTCGTTATCGCGTGAAATCTCCCCAAACAAACAAACAGACAACGTTTCACTTTTATATATTGGTGTGGATAATAACACTAACAAGAGTCTCCATGTGCACATCCGCGGTTCGAATAAATATTCCGGGCAAAGTCCGCTATAGGTTTGCAGACATTATAGTCAGCATTACCTACCTGATTACAGTGACATAAACAACTTCAGACTTGGCTGATTAATATAATCATTGTCGATTTGCGAGAACTTTAAACGGCCCGTAGTTAACTGTGAATATAACTCCAGCGGAGTGGCGCGGCACTTCAAATTAGCCGCGTCTTGTCGCGCCGCGGCCGCCCTGCTGAAGTACCTACTACCTTTACAAGTCTTTACAAGACTATATATGTACTGTGCTACTTCATTTTGTATTGTTTTTTGTATGCAGTTGTATAATTTTAATCTATCAGATGATAACTTCATTATTCCGAGTCTTTGTTCTACGTTAGCACTCGATGTATACTTAAGTAATAAAAAAGGATAATAATGAATCCGGGCTTCCTCCGGAAATGTTATACCATTTTAGCAGTGTTTGTGAAAAAACTAAGAATGTGAAAAAAGGCAAAGTCAAAGTATTTATTGTATATAGGCAAAATAATTGCACTTTTACAAGTCGAAACTTACCATCTCACGAACAAAGAGAAAAACATAAAATATTATAAATAGATCAAATCTATAAAACTTGTTCAAATAAATATGATTTGCATGTGAATAGGAAATTTCAGACTCCGAGGAAATGGAAATATCTTTCTGACTGTACCGGTGCTTCGGAAATACCCCCATTAGAAAAGAGAGCACCAAGAAACTCTACGTGGATGTCATTTTCTCAATTTTTAACAGTTCTATAAATATTTTTTTAAATGTCAGAAAGACATAATAATTTACTTGTAAATGTCAAACACAACAGATAAAAGTATCAATGAGACGACCCACAATTATTAAACTGATTAAAATAACAAAAATACAAATGAATTATAAGAAAACAGTAGGCTGGACCAGTCCCCACAAGCAGCACCCGTCATCAATCCTATCAACCATTTTATAGGGAAGGGAGTGACCCGGTACACAGAGCCGCCGCAAGTCAAGACATTTTAGTGAATTACCATACAATCTATAGATTCTCTGAACCCTTACTTTCTAACTATGTATTTTGTATGAAATATCATGAGACATCTCACAAAGAACTGTGAGTGAATGTTCAATTCAACTAATATAAACATAGAAGTAATCACTTAGTTTTTTTACACAATGTGTACCTATAACACCTTTGAATTACTTTCAATGAACGTTATTATTATTATTATTATCATGGAGCTTGGAGACATCAAGCCATGCTTTGCTGTCCTTAATATTATCATTTACATAGTAATATGCTTTCTTTATGAGATTTACTTCAACAAATGTTTATACCTATCTTATTAAAATAGCGCATTCAGTTCCCCATATATGGACCTCTAACTTACTGTAACTGAAACCCTTGATGTCTCCAATCAGGCCATGCATTTCTGTCATTAATGTAATCATTTACATTGTAATATGCTTTCTTTATGAGACTTATTTTGACAAATATTTAAAACCTACTGACAACTGATCAATTCTGTTAGGTTAGTTATTATAAAAGCGTATACAGTTCCCCAATAATTAACCACTAACTTTCTGTAACTAAAATCCATATACTATCAGTATTTTTCAAAGGTATCAATATTCTTCCAGACATGCATTATATTTTCATCTATACATATAATAAAGCAATAAGAACGAAAAAGTCTGTACAAGGAACATAATTAAAATAAATAATAGTTTTAAAAAACTAAAAAAACACGCTTTATATAGAAAACCAAACTAAAAAATAAAAAATAAATTTTAATAGTGTAAATAAGAAAAAATGTTTTATATCCAAAAAATCGTGGGGTGCATGGGTCAATAGTTATAAATATTTCATTGACAGATATGAGAAGCACCCCACGCTTTTTTAAATAAAACATTTTTTCTTTTTTACACTATTTAAATTTATTTTCTATTTTTTAGTTTGGTTTTCTATATAAAGCGTGTTTTTTAGTTTTTTAAACTATTATTTATTTTCTACTTTTTAGTTTTTTTTATTGTTTTTTTTTTCGAATTATTGCATTGTCATCGGTCTTTGACAGGTGTGCAAAATTTGAATGAAATCTAAACGTTTAAAGTGGGTCAAAATAGCGTCCAAAGGAGTCGGTTACAAACATACAAACATACAAGTGAAGCTAAGCTTTGTTCAGTCGGTTTTACGCGCATCATGCAAAAACTACTGGACCGATTGCGATGCGGTTGGATAGCCTTAGATTAGACTTAAAAACTGGGGTACTTGTTATCATTATCCGATGATTAGTTGCTGAGCAATCGATAAAATGTATTTGATAGCTAAATGAATTTTGTTTTTTTTAGTTTATTGTACTTTATAGGTACTTTTAGTACTGGAATAACATATGTATGTATTATGGGTTACTTTTAAATTAAATGACCACTCAGGCAAAGCCGCGGGCACAGCTAGTATACAATATAAGTATTATCAGTAAAATAAAAAGCCGCGCAGCAAGCGCGACAGTTTCGATCAATTTTAACAGTATTAAAAATGTAAAGATTGAAGCGATAATAATGAATCTTGATTGTTTTTTTTCATTTTAGTGTCATTTGATGATAAGCTTCACTCCTGCAGTGTCACCCAGAACATTGGTTGTAAAATTTTAAGTCTCAGGGTTTTAAGTCCAATTTATATCGATCATACTTATAATAAGCACTAAGTACGAAAAACTCTGTACAAAGAAAATAATTTAAAAAAATGGTCTAGGGTACCTAAAACAAGCTACTGAACAAGAATATAGATATAGATTTATAGATCTTAGCATATGTACAGGTTGTGGTGTAAAGAGTAGTCTACCCGTGGTGGAGGTGGAAGGCGTCATGCCTGATCAGAAAATCATAATTTGTGTTTAGTAAAAGTGTCATGGTTTTCTTGATATTGGCCATTTTCTTAAATAATTACACCCTTGGTCACACTTTTCGGTGGTATGATCACAATTAAAGGTATTTCTTAGCCTGTTTTTGTACCGCTACCTTAGTTTTTGATTATTCATTACATTAAAATAAAAAATAGTTAAACGAAAACAGAACCTGAAAGATTGAGCGCCAGTCGTGTAAAAAAATATGTAAAAATATGGTGGCCTGTGTGACCAAGTTACAAAAAAAATAAGAACATTTCATTGAGATTCTAATACATTATAAGAAAAGGTATTTAGTTGATCGCGGTCTAATTGTAGTAAATTAATTATATCATTTATTTTTTGTAAAAGTTAACTTCACAAGCCCTAATACTAGCTCAAAATAGTAATTAAGCAATAATTCATTAGATTCCAAGAATTCTTCCATGTGACAGCGGCATACCAGCCGTACTCTATTCTTCTCTCTCATGCAAGAAGTACCAAGATAGCTAGTGAAGCATCATCATCAGCCTATACTAGTCCACTGCTGGACTTAGGCCTCCCATAATGCACGCTACTGAGCGTGGTCTTCAGTTCTCCTCGTCCATTAAGGGTATCTACTTTAACGAGTTTTAGTTTTTGTAGCTCTTTAACTCTTCAAAAATATTTATAAGAAATAAAATATTGTTTCGTTTTCTAACGAAAAATTAATTTAAACCGTGCCATTTAGTGTGTACAATTAGTATTTAGTAAACAAAATTGTTTTTAAAGCATAATAAAATAAAATACAGTGCGCTTAGCGCCCCATAAAGTTAGAAAAAACATTTATAAAGAAGGTATCACTTATAAATAAATAAGAAATTAAAAATGTACGTAAATATATTACTCACCCACTTTTTTAAAGACTAGGTACTCCTCCACTGCCGTTTTGTCGATGAAAAGCAACCGAAAAAACAAAACTATGAACTCAATCACCACAAAAGTTAATAAATTTCAGTCAAAATTCACTTTTCAGTTCCCGACAACATAATCCGGCGCAAGTGTTTATTTTTAATCAAGTTTATTTGGTAAATATTATTGTTTTAATAATAATAATAATTCATAAGGAGAGTGCGTGACGAAGGCGGACGGACGAGTTTTCGTGTTCGCGCCGAGTGCACTACGCAAGCTTTCCGTTAAATCCGTGATGCGAGTGCGAGTGACGCGCGCCGTGCTCCGCGGCCGAGGTGCGAACTGACTCCGCTGCCCGCGGCTCGACCCGCCACTCTCGCATAGCAAACGACGCGCCGCTGAAGCTGAAGTTTTGCGTCGTGCCAGCTCATATACCAAGTCCCCTAACCGCATCACTTGCAGTAATCCACTCTGACATGAATAAAAAATTACACATTTGGTCGTTCTTGGCTGTCCTGATTTGTACTTAGACCTCACATGTGATTTGATTTCAGAGTATCACCACTGAACTACTCTGGTGGCTATTATCGAAAGTCGACGCAATGGTGTTGGTAGGTAATTGTTGCAAAATCCAAAGTTTTTCTCATTCTTTGGAAAACGTAATCTTCGCATTAAGGACTGATCGTGAGTGGGGCAAGACGCGGCCTCATTGGCGGAGCGGTGACGCTCGAAGCCAATAGCGAAGGAAGGAGGAGTCGCTTACGGACCGCTTTAAAGTTCGGCGAGATAATATGCCTTGCCTCCCAAATTTTCTTCTTTTTACTGAAGAGCGCTACGAAAATAGGCTTCGAAGCTTAAATTCGGGACCGCCTCCGCGCATGTTGACGCATGTAGAGCATGCGTCAGCATGTTTAATTACTGCACAAGCGTTGGCTCTCTTTAAACTCAGTCACGCATTAGGCGTTCAATACAAAAGTTTTCATAATAAGGACAAAGGCTCAAGGTTACAAACACATAAAATAATGAAGCAATGTAAAAATTGTATATAGGTGTGCCATGCCCAAAAAAGGAGTGTTATGTTTTTAGCATTCATGTACCTATGTTTATATGTATGTGAGTTTTTTTATTCCACCATAACTTTTAAATGCCTGAACAGATTTAGACGTATGGGATATCGCTAGAATTCTTACATCCCCCCGAGCAACATAGGCTAGGTATATATTATAATGGCGGCAGTATGGCAAGATTTACAAATTCGAAAAAAAAAACTTCGTAATTTACAATATAGGTACAAATTGAAGGTCTTGCACATTGCAATAGTATACCTATAATTTATTGGCAAAAGCTCTTTTTTGGTGGGCAGGCGTTCTTTAGGTTTCTTTAGCTTTTTTAATTATCTTTACACTTACAGTTTTTTCGTTCTTATTGCTTTACTAAGTACCTGTGCCTCAGCTTCGCACTCGTGGTCATTTCTCTAGGTTAAAATTAAAGCAATAGGCTAGGCAATGTACTATTCCAAGGCCTAAAATACCAATATACTAACATTTGATCAAAATTCCTCGGCCGTCAAAAAGTTTTTATCGATTGCTCGGCTTCTACACATCGGCTTAGACACCAAGCACACCAGTTTTTAAGTCAAACACCAAGCTATCCAACAATGAAAACCGCATCGCAAACGGTCCAGTAGTTTTTACGTGATGCGCGAACAAACATACAGACAAACAGATAAACAGACAGACGCACGAATTTTAAAAATGTTATATTCTTGTTCACAGTTTTCTTAAGTGCGGCCGCTTTTCTAATAATTAAGCCTATTTAATACATATCTGGGAATCACCGCACCGGCGGAAGTAACGGTTAGCTTATTTCAAGGCGCGGGCTTCTATGCCGTCTTCGAGGTTTATAGGTGAACTGTCGAAGTTATGTTACAAACTCGAAAGTAAAGTATTATAATTATAAGTTACGTGTTATCTAAGAAATATGTTTTTTATAAATAAAATGTCCGGTGTCGTTAAAAAACTTTCATAAACTATTAGGGTATGTTTTATGTATGTTACTCACAACATGTAGTAATACTCCTATACAACATGTCGCCGAGCAAGTAGGTATGCTATGTGTCAATAATTTACTTTTGGTACAGTTTCTGGTAGGTAGACACATAAGTAGGCCGACGGGGCCCGTGGTAAAAACCAGCTGGAAAAATAAGTCGCCATGGGTCACAGCACAGTGTGTCTCGGTGTGATTTTTTATTTCCCACCGTGTCATACTGGTAAAAAATTAATGATCGTTGATGGGCACTCAAATGAAAAATAAGATGTCACAGTGTGACTCCGCCGATGGGGGCAAAAATCCCATCGACTTACACTGTTTCCGGTTTGGGTGTTATTCGATGGGAATTATGGGAATCCACCAAAAATACCTGTAGAACAAAATAATAGTTGAATCGGCACATAATTGTTTCGGGTAGGTAGAACTGGTGGTCGGACCACTGGCAACAAACGGTGCCAGACGATTTCCACGATGCTTACTGGCACAGTAAGTACGTGTATTATGTGCTGTGATAAAAAAATAGGAAAACTGCATAGCATACTAAGAAATAATTTATTAGATACTTATGAAAATGGTAGCATAATTGACTAAGATCTTTAATTATGTAGGTATTATTATATTATAATATGCCTCGCAAGGGCGGATCCAGCCTTCGAGTCAGGGGGGGTCACACTTAGGTTCCTATATCCAGCCTACTAATAGCTGTTCTCGCGGTATCAACCGCGTAGCCTAAGCAACTCAGGAATAATGTAGCCTTGAGTGGTGAATAATCTTTCAAAATCAGGCTAGATAAAATAATGTCATGCAAAAATTCTGAGGCACTAGGTATAATTTTATTGTGTTATGTAGTTATGTGGTAATTTCGATAGTTTTCTATGACTGCGAAATATGCCATATTAACAAGATGGCGCGAGCGAAGCGAGTGCGAAAATTTTGTGTTACTTACACTTTTATTAGTGTAGTTATATCAAAAAACTGAACGTTTATTATCGATCTTCAAGTGTGCAAAACATGTAATATTGTAAAGAAGGCGCGAGCGCAGCGAGCGCGAAAATTTTGATAATATCTGATACATAATACGAATGAAGAAACAGAAATACCATTTAACAGATGCGAGTATAGCGTGCGCAAAAATGATCGGTAAAAATTCATCATCGTGCGAAAATAGGTAGTATCAAAAAGGCGCGAGCAAAGCTAGCGTAATGTTGAACTATTTGTGGCAGTGCGCATAAAAGAAGAAAAAATACGATGGATCCATTGGGTAGATTATAGATAAATTAACGCAGCCAACTATAACAAGTTGCGAACGTAGCTAACGCGATAATTTCAAGTTATACCATGAAATGTTTGTTAAAAACTGAAGGAAAACAAGATTCGCCTTATCCTTCATTCAACAGGCAATAACAGAACAAGGGTGCGAATGTAGACATCGCGAAAATTAGGAGTTATTTCTATTGTCAGTGTTATTGTGTGTGTTTTAAACGTAACATTATTACAACAAGGCGCGAGCGAAGCGAGCGCGGAAATTTTGATATATTTCTATCAGTGAAACAAATAAACATGATTACAAAACATATGAAAATAACAAATGGAACTAAAAAACCTTTGGTTGAAATAACCCCAAGGATCCGCGCTTGATGCCTCGCTTTGTAGCAAATGAATTCACCGTACCGCCAAGACCAGAATTCTCACAATAGTCACAAGTAGGTGTAGTCACAATACGTTTTCCAGGTCGATTATTCAACAACATCACGACACGATAAAATTGCGAGGCTTTTCCGCCGCGGCTTTTTGGTATCCATAATCAAACCAGCACCTTTTCATCAAACTATGTTCTCGTAATTAAATTATGTGCACAGTTATAGGCATATAATATTATATTCGGGACATTTCCACACCAATTATCTAGCCCCAAACTAGGATACCCTGTGCTATGGGCACTAGATAACGGATAAACATACATAGATAAGAATATTACATCCATGACTCGGAAACAAACATTTCTGCTCATCACACAAATGATTGCACCTTGCAGGATTCGAACTCGCGACCGTACGATATCGTACCCAGGATCTCTAGCCACGAGACCAACCGGTCGTCAAACATATTTGCCGAAAATGTAGTTTCTATTCCATAAGACAATTTGACATAACTTACCCGTCCAGAAATAAAAATCACTTCGAGAAGAGGGATAAGAAACTCTGGTGTGTCGTTATTTTTCCTTTTAAAGTAACTTGTTTCACAAACCTATATTATTTACAGAATTTTTATAATATTTTGCTGTATATTATTTGGGAGATATGTATTGTATGTACTATCATATGATATACTGACTTTATATGACTTTTTATAAAACATTAAGCACATTAAATAACTCAATAAATAGGACTTTAAAAGGACTTATTACCATGTTTTGCATTTATCTAAATTAGAACGGTGTAGGTAAAAGCACTAATAAGCTTCAGAAATATAGATCTGTCGGATAACCGACAATTAACCTTCTTAGATAATTTTGCTGTTTTGGATTTTCGCACTATTGTTGTTCCATTCTATCGGTAGGACAGGACAAGTAGAATATGACTTTATAACAAGTACAAATATTATAAAAATTACAAAAAAAAACCCGACTGCGAAATTTTTTATTGAATACGAGCTGACCGTCCGCAAAAATAATCACACTAATATTATAAAGGCGAAAGTTTGTATGTATATAAGGGTGTGTGTGTTTGTGTGTGTATATGTGTTGGTGTGTATGTTTGTAACTTCTTCACGCTTAGACGGCTGAACGGATTCGGACAAAATTTGGTATGGAGGCATAGCTCGTACCTTGGATTTACACATAGCTACTTTTTATCCCGTAATATTCACGATTCCTGAAGATCGCTAGAAAACGCGGGGCGCCACTAGTATTGATTTTATGTTTCTGTACATTCTCGTATTTTACTTTACTTTTCTAATTGTATTTGCAACATTAGACTATAGTATTATACATTAACTCGACTAATCTAAAATTATTAATTTTGTAAGAAGTTTAAAAGACAATTGCTGCTATTTAGTTATAAAAATTATATATTTTTAAAATCATATTTCAAAGACCTTAATTTTGATACCCCACTCTGGCTTTGGTAGTTTTTTGTTCCGTCGGAAATACAATATGGCAGCTGTAGTTTTCTTGACACTTCATATTTCAAATAGCACTTCTGTGATCAAGACGAGTCCAATAATACCTCATTTATCAAAATCCATCAAACGTATAGGCTGTAGGACGCGCCTAAGAAACGTACAAACAAACAAACATACATACAACCCAAACACAACCCTCCGTGCAGTCGAGTAAAGAGCTGGACTAAAAGAAAGGCGAACGTAGAAGTACTCAGTCTCAAAAAAAATATCGAAACAGACAAACAAACATACATACAACCGGATACATACAGTCGGATAAAAAAGACAATCTTCAGGTTTCTCATGAGGGGTTGATGAGCTGGGGCTTACTTGTGCGCGTTAGAATCAGGAATCAGGATCAGGGCAATGACCCGACCACCCACTGGCTTCACCCACTAGTGGGTGCACGGATAATTCGCTTATACCCCGCAAACACTACCATGAGGTTAGTGTTGGCCTCTGGTGTCAGATGATGACAAGCAAACATGTGATACTCAGGACCAGGAAATGACTTTAAATTAAACCATTCTTAAGGCTTTGAAGTAGAACATATTAGACCAGCTGTTTCCATTCTTTACAATTCTCTTGAGAATGGAGGATATAACTATTTATATGAAATCATTCTACAGGTTTTTTATCTAAGTATCTGTACTTATCTATCTATCTATCTATATCTATACGATAATAAAACTAAAACTGGGCTAAATCTGTACATTAAATATTTTTTGAAAATTATAATTGAGATAAACTTCAAAATCAATATGGAGTGCAAAAAGGATATGTTTTTATTTTTTGTCTATCTGTCTGTGTGTCTGTCTGTCTGTCTCTTTAAACACGCATCATGCAGAAACTACCAGACGGATTTTGATGCAACTTGGCACAATCATAGCTTATGTTATGGATTAACATTTAGAATACTTTTTATCCCGAAAAAAACAATAGTTCCCGCAGGATAGGGGTTGAAAGTTATTTAAAAAAAACACATATGAAACGATGAAAATACCTGACGGATTTTGCTGTAACTTGGCACAGTCAAAGTTTATATTATGTGTTAAAATCAATAATACTTTGAATCACGAAAAAATACGGGATTCCTGCGGGATATGAGTCTAAAGTTATGTTAATTTGAAAGTAATAATAATAGCACATACGTTTATAAAACGGTACCGTAAATTCGGTGCTCATACCACAAGTCAGAGTGGCACAGTGCATGCGGTGTCCTGGCTTGCAACCCAGAGGCACATGGAACGAATCCACGCGCTGCTATAAATGTTTTGCCTCAATATTTATAAGCATTTACATATGTTATGCGTTTTTTTCATTTTCTTTGATTTTTTTAAGGCTTCTGTAATTTCCTGAAGTGAACCGTCTAGTTTTATTTGAAAACAATATATATAATGGGATATATCCAAACGAATAGTCCGACTCAAGCGAATAAACCAAAGGCATCAAAGTTCTCCCTCCGATTTAACTAGATGGCGCTGATTGACCTTAAAACACGCAAGCATTTCATTCACTGCAACCAAGGGTTCCGCTAAATTCAAATTCATAGAGTTTTTCGGATTTGGCTCACACTAGCAGTAGCACTACCTCCAGGCAGTGTTGCCAGTAGCCGATAGTCAAAAGTAACACAAGACGAGGCAGCTCTAAAAGCAACATTTTCACGAGAAAAGTAACATTATCTTATTTTATGTAGGAAACGACTCTATTACTGTAATATGGCACTTTATTGACCGGACGAGCGCAAAGCATCTCCGTTTCAGCTTGGGCAAAAATGCTTTCATAAGTCCAGATGTCAGACCTTTTTCAGCCCCCTTTATGCCCATTTTTGGAGGAATAACCCCCCGGCATCAGCTAGTTATAAATAAATTATGTGAGCATAATAAATATATCAAAGATATTAAAAACGAATTAAAAGTTTTGGTGGATTGTAGGTACTTAATGACTGTTAATGTTAACAATGACCCCAGGGACTGACGAATCTGTAATATCCTGAGGTAACAGTAACAAACTATACGTAGTTACGTACCTATATACATATCTAGTTGCAATGCAGTTATAAAAATAAATAAGAAACTTCGTCAGGCGATATTTTTTAAATGTATGACTCATCTACTCCTACTTACTTATTTTCATACATAAAACGGACATACATAAGTACATCATTGTTGTTTGGAAGTTCCGTACAAAAATTGTAGCTTAGTTAAATGCTGGAGGACACTCGGTTATTAAATTCTCGTCATCGTAAACCAAGGACAGGTCAACTGACAAACTACCTACCTACTCTTTACCCGACTGAGGAGAGTTATTTGTTTGGGTTGTATGTTATTTGTTTGTATGTTTCTTAGGCGCCTAAACGGCTTGATGGATTTTGTTAAATGATGAAAAGGCAAAAATGTTGTTGGTGTTGTCTTTTTACCTTCATTTTGATACCTGACTCGATAGGTTTTGGTCATTTTATGTTCGTCGGAAATACAGTATGGCAGCTGTAAGCCGCCATATTAGTTTGTTTGGGTTGTATGGATCATTGGATTCGTCTTACTCATATGAAGTGTATTGACACTTCATATGAGTAATTGGATTCGTCTTACTCATATGAAGTGTATTGACACTTCATATGAGTAAGACGAATCCAATGATCCATACAACCCAAACAAACTAATATGGCGGCTTACAGCTGCCATACTGTATTTCCGACGAACATAAAATGACCAAAACCTATCGAGTCAGGTATCAAAATGAAGGTAAAAAGACAACACCAACAACATTTTTGCCTTTTCTGTAGCAAAATTGTATTTCAAGCTTCTCACAAATTTTAAAATTTTATTCAATAGTTTCGCAGTCGAGTTTTTGTTTTTTTTTTATAATGATTTTTACTGATTCCATGTCAGTTTAAAATACTTAGTACCAGTTTATGCTACTTTATTCCGGTATTTTCACGGAAACAGAGTAAATTATCATTGTTGGATTGTATACTAAAAAGTAAACAGACGTTTTGGTGTGGAAAATGCTCCAAACAACCAAAAAAACACTTACTGTTTCATTGTTACCTAGATAGGTATATATTTTTATCAGGGCCCTGTTTCATAAAACTTACAATTATAGTTTACCATTACAATTTAGTGTACATTGATGCATATGTTAGAGTGTTACGTGTAAATATCACTTTTGCTAGAAGATAAACTGCAGTGTACACTAAATTGTAATAGTAAACTATAATTGTAAGTTTTATGAAACAGGGCCCTGCTCGTTTACCTGTCAACTTACAATTTAGGGTTTTCCATGGGACTTTTTTTTTCAGGATAATAGTAATCTTATGTTAGTACTGTAGTATGTACAGTATCTGTGTTCATTAACAAATATTGTAAGAGTCATTCAAAATCATTTCAATAAAATCGGTTACCTAAGATAGTTTGACAGGATTGTAGATAGGTACTAGGCTTGCCAACTTCAAAATACGAATTTGCAGGAAATAATGGTTTCAAATGCGGGACAAGGGTTTTAAAAGCGGTATTTAATTAATTTTGTTTAGAATACAAAAAACGTGAACTTTTCTTTGCAAATGAGGATGAGAAGTAAAGTGAAACACCTTGTTAGATTAATAATAATCAATATTTACTAAAAAAAAAACAGTTATAGACTATAACTTATAGTGTATTTTACACTTTATTAAGAAAAGTATGAATTACTTTTTAAATTAAATTTTTCTTGAGATTTGGCACTTATGGTTTTATTTTTTATTTTTAAGTAAGTACAAAATTGTAAAAAAAATTGCATGGATAAGAAAAATTAACTTTAACTTGTAGCTCTGACGTCACATAATCCACATTCAGGCAATTTCGCGCATCGGTCCAGGCGTTATTAAAAAGTGAGAAGACCCTCTCTGCTGCTGCATTACAACACGGAATATTTGTAATGTATTTAAATATTTGCAGCGTGTTTGATGGCGACAGTATTTTGTGCTATACTTCATAGACTGACGCTTTTTGAGTACTTTCATTGGCTCGCTCTTCAATAACTTTCTTTAAAGTTTATTTCACAGCACAAAACTCCTCATAGAGCATTATGCGTGGTGCGTAGCTATTCCAAAAAGCGGGATAATTAGAGTCCCGCACACACCCTGAGCGGGGCGTCTCGTTAAGGGTCTCAGAAACGGGACGTCCCGCGTACAGCGAGATGGTTGGCAAGCCTAGTAGGTACCTACCAGTCCAAAGACAATTCACCGTGGAAAACTTTGAAGTTACAGTTTGTACGATGCTACGTAATAGCTAGTAGTCATTGCTAAACACAAAAGACTGTATTGGAGAGTTTATCTAAAGCACTGGAATTTGTCTTTTAATGTAACCTCAAGAGGGATGGGCCAAAAAGTAGGTATCACAATATCATTTATTTATACGGTTTGAAGTATATTGTTGATTTGGCCAGCTCTAAAAATAAATTCTGTCAGAATATTAATAGATTGAGCAGCAACTTGCAGTCAGGAAACAAAACAAGATTTATCAGCAAATTAATAACATAATTTTATTTATCGGACAGCTCAAAAGTTATTTATTGAGCTAATTAAATCTATCTAACTATACTACAATAAAATAATAAAACTCTAACTGGGCTAAATCTGTAAATTAAATATTTTTTGAAAATTATAATTGAGATAAACTTCAAAATCGATATGGAGCGCAAAAAGTCTTTATTTTTTGTCTGTTTGTCTGTCTGTCTGTCTGTCTGTCTCTTTGAACACTCATCACGCTGAAACTACCTGAGGGATTTTGATGCAACTTGGTACAATCACAGCTGATAAATGGATTAACATTGAGAATACTATTTATCCCGAAAAAATAAAGGGTTCCCGCAGGATAAGGGTTAAAAGTTATTTAAAAGATTTTTTAAGGGATAGGGGTCCAAAGTTTATGTTAAACTAAAGTCCGTTTATAGAACGGTACCGAATTTCGTTGCTTGCTCCACTAACCAGAGTGGCGAAGCGGTTACATGCGTGGAAATGTAATCCAGACGTCCGTGGATCGAAACCGCGAGCTTCTAATTTTTTTTGCCCCATAATTAAAGCATTTACATATTTTATGCGTTATTTTTACATTTTTTAACCCCCGGATAAAGAGATGGGTGTTATAAGTTTAGGGAATGTATCACTGTGTGTGCGTGTGTGTGTGTGTGTGTGCGTGTGTGGCATCATAACTCCCAAACGAATAGACCGATTTTGATGCGGTTTTTTCTGTTTGAAAGCTTATGTGATAGATGTGGTTCTTAGATATAGTGGGAAAGGGGAGGGGGGGTCAGAAAAGGGGGGTGAGAATCGTAGCTTCGAAACGAGTGGGCCGATTCAGCTGCGGTTATTAATGTTTCAAAGCTGAAGTAAACGTGATGGTTCATAGCTATAATGGGCAAGGGGGGGGGGGGGGGGGAATTGGGGTGAAGATGGTAGCTCCCAAACGAATGGACCGTTTTTGATGCGGTTTTTATGTATGAAAACGGATGTGCTCGAGATGCTTTTTAGCTATAATGGATGGTGGGCGGGGGCCGGGGGTTTTCCTTGATATCCTTGATATTTTTAAGGCTGCTGTAATTTTTTGTTAAGTTTTATTTTAAAATAAGCAGATAAACATATACAGACGACTGTGAGTTTATTATATCTTGGGATAATAATCTATTATAACACAAAGACCGTGTTGGCACCGGGCATGTTTTAAAAAAAGCGAAAACCCAACGTCTCTCCCAATGAACGCCACAGAACCCGGTCTTCGGCTCTTCTCATCCAGTTTTTGCCAGCCACATGTCATCACTCCACCTGGCCTTGTGGGCTGGATTGGTGGGCGTCCTACACTACGCCTATCCTTGGATCCTTATATCCCAGATAAACTACCACGCGTGCAACGCCGCGGGCACAGCTAGTACAATAATAAAACTGTAACTGGGCAATATCTGTTTTTTTTTTGTCTTTGTCTGTCTATCTGTCTCTTTGAACACGCATCACGCTGAAACTACCATACGGATTTTGTTGCATTTTGGCACAATCATAGCTTATGTTATGGATTAACATTTAGAATACTTTTTATCCCGAAAAAAACATAAGTTCCCGCAGGATAGGGGTTGAAAGTTATTTAAAAGAACACATATCAAGCTGAAACTACTGGACTACTACTACTGGACGTAGTTTGATGTAACTTGGCACAGTCAAAGTTTATATTATGCATTAATATTAATTAAATAATAAAAAGTCTCGTCTATTGGAATAACTTTCACATGGCTTTATGATAGATCTCTTAGTAGGACACCTCTTAAATACCGATTTAGAGTCATCTTTGGAAATAAAATATCGAGCCAACAATTCTCAATCACGTTTCTATCACTTACAATTTCTAGAGTGTATATTCAAATTTAATGAAACATATTTTTTTCATTATATTTTTTATATTTAAGTTGATTTACAGAGGTTCAAAAACCTTTAAATGTAGTGAAAGCTCGCCTTAAACAAGCACAAATTAAAAAATAATATAACCCTCGACTGACTCCCCATCCCCATTATAGCTAAGAAGCATCGCGATCACATCATTTTTCAAACATAAAAAAAACATCCCATCCGTTTAGGAGCTACGACCCCCCATTCCCCATCCATTGAACCATCTGGATCACATCAGTTTTCAAACATAAAAAACCGCTTCATTCATCGGTCCATTGGTTTGGGAGCCCCAACCCCATTCTCAACCCCATTCCGATCTATTTAATAATCCGTCCTTTTTTAGGTATCTACGTCTATGTACTGTTTGCAATGCAAATCACTGCCGTTCGCTTTGAAGAAAATGGCGAAAATAACTGATAAAAAAGCTAAATATGATCACATTTGCCGTTCGTTTTGGACATTTGTGGGAGAAATTAGCATTCTGAAATGTTTTTCGATCACCGTTCGTTTTGCATATTTAGACAATGGCGAAGGAAATGTCTTTATGCAAAATTCCTTACTCTATGAATTTAGATGACATGACAGTTAAATTAGACATAGGTAAAGCGACTTTATTCCAACTATTGGCAAAGGAAATGTCTCATAGACGGGATTTTTTTCAAAAAAATCAAAATGTTGTGATGTAGAGTTAGATTTTATTCTCAATCTTGTGTATCTTCGAGTGTTAATGTGTAATATTGGTGGAATATTAACCATTAGGTGTTCGTTAACGTGCACGAGTGCGGACAAAAGAATCAAACGCAGAAATAAATGGCATTTTGTGATTTTTCCAAATCTCCCGCGGAAGTTTCAGTAAATGTCCACCATTTTACTGATTCGTGACTTTGACAATAATTGTCTGTGACGTGACATTACTTTAAAATATAATACACTTGACATTGGCGAAATTGCTAGTAGGCCAGTGCCTCCGCAGAAGCCATCCAAAAAAAATAAGAAGAAGAAGTCTAATAGACAGGACTTGTCATGTCACAACGTCCATGACGCATAGCAACGAACCAAACAATGAATTTAAAAATGGCCGACCTCATAATGATGTGACCCAAACAACAATTCATCAGATCGACAGACTATTACTTTGTATCGATTTTATAAAAACTTTATGTACTACCTGTGATACCTTTATAACGTCAAAGCGCTTTTATGAAAATGGATGTCCAGATTTTAGTGTCCGCTGCGATTTATTTATTTACCGCATCTTTAAAATCATATGTATATCTGTAAGTGACCTATTATTAATGATAATACTACGTCTTCTTACTGTGACCCTCTGCTTCACACGCATCTTCATACGCACCTACAACTTTGTAATAGAGGTTTATACATACCTGCTTATGTGGCTACACCCACTTGTATCTACTTACTATCATTTATCCAAATTATAATATTGTTTACTATCTGACATTCAACATTTATGAACTGTTCCTATTTACATGAATTACATTTAAGCAGTACCTACATAAATTATAAAAAAACAGTAAAATTCACCTATATTTATATTTTCCATGATATGTAGATTGATTTATTTGATTTATAATAAAAATTGAAATTCCTAATAGCATCGTTAAAACAGACACTTTACAATAACCAAAATGCACACTTTTTAAAGTTAGCTTTTGCTAAGAGCCACAGTTTTATCATTCTTATTCCAATGCTAATCTGGCTGAATCAAAATGAGCGAAAAACATCGAAGATCCTACAGCCAATAGGTAGCCTTCGTAGTAGTCTTCCTTTTGAATTCATTTCTTGGTATTCTAAACAGAACATTTCAAATTATCAGAAAGATATTATACATATAAAAAAACTACTTTGTACAGATATACAGGTAACTTAAATAAGGCCTCCACTAATATCATGCGCCCGGGAAAAAAATAAATGTATATATATATATATATATATATATAGAATACAATAATAAATCAATATATATATACATTTATTTTTTTCCCGGGCGCATGATATTAGTGGAGGCCTTATTTAAGTTACCTGTATATCTGTACAAAGTATATATATATGTTACAGACTCTCGCATAGGTGCGGGGTCCCAGTAGCAGAGAAATGAGACTTAGCTGAGCTCAGGATGTGGGGACGAAACGGAAATGCAGTTTATCACAGTTGAATTGAATTTATTGTCACAGTTAGAAAACAAATGTTTACACTAAGAACTTAATTACACTTCCGCTTTACAAATGTTGGCTACGGAGCCCTTGATTCACTGGGTGGGGCTTTAACTTAATGTTGGTCACATTTTACTTAATGATGGAAGAACTTGTAGCATGCTTGAACGTCGATATTATAATGCACACTGTTTACTGAAACTTTCAAGTAAACAGTGAGAAAGTATTACTTTTTATAGTTTTGTCAGAAGCGTTCCAAGCTCTTCCATTGGGCGACTAACTAAAAACTTTCCATGACGTCATATGAGCCATTGTTCTTAGCGAGAATTTTCCCACGCTCTAGAATAGGTAATCGGGCCGTGAGTGCGAGGGATCCTCCGATCTTTCAAGTCTCTCGCACTCGTACAAAAACGGCACCCATACCTGAGATAGGAAACCTATGTCTATTTCAGAATCATCGCATTCCTAAAGTGTAACTCATTGTTAGGCAACAAGCTTGACCATTTTAGAAGAGTCCTTCTATCTCGGTCTCGCTCTCGCCGCTGATATAGTCAGTTACCTTTATTTTTGTAGATTTAGTTCAGGTCTACCCCGAGTTGTAATTACTAAATTGTAACTTATAGCTATTCTGTGGTTATTTATTGCGCTTGTTAACAATATACAAGTATAATGTCAGTTCGTATATTTTTAAAAGCACGTACTCAATTATACAGGACTAGCAATTTACTGCAAAGACCTGAAGAAGTAGGCATTCAGTCCGTGATACTGAATATACTAGTAAACGTGATAATAACAATGTAATAATAACAGAAGTGATAGATCTCATCTCTATATCTCCGTTTTGGGTGAAATCTGTCAAATTTAAAAGGGCTATAACTCGGAAACTGTTGATCTTAGACTAGTAGTTTCTTTACGGAAGTGATAGGTCTCATCGATATCTTGGTTTTGGATGACATCAAATGCAAATAAACTACTACGGATCAATAGTTTCAGCTATAAAGCCTTTTAATTTTGACAGCTGTCATATGAAATGAAGATCTCAAAGAGATCTATCACTTTTGTTAAGAAACTACTAGTCTAGGATCAATAGATACCGAGTCATAGCCAACTTTAATTTGACAGCTGTCATATGAAATTAAGGTCTCAATGAGATCTATCACTTCTATAAAGAAACTACTAATCTAGGATCAATAGTTTCAGAGCTATAGCTATTTTTTATTTGACAACTGTCATCCAAAACGAAGATATCGATGAGATCTATCATTGCTGTAAAGTAACTACATGTCTAGGATCAGTAGTTTCCGAAATAAAGCCATTTTAAGTTTGACAGCTGTCATATGAAATGAAGATCTCGATGAGATCTATCACTTCTGTGAAGAAACTATTAGTCTAGGATCAATAGATTCCGAGTTAAAGCCATTTTTAATTTGACAATTGTCATCCAAAACGAAGATATCAATGAGATCTATCATTGCTGTAAAGTAACTACTAGTCTAGGATCAGTAGTTTCCGAAATAAAGCCCTTTTAAGTTTGACAGCTGTAATATGAAATGAAGATCTCGATGAGATCTATCACTTCTGTAAAGAAACTACTTATCTAAGATCAATAGGGTCCGAGATAAAGCCCTTTTAAGTTTGACAGCTGTCATATAAAATGAAGATCTCGATGAGATTTATCTCTTATGTACAGAAACTACTAGTCTAGGATCAATAGTTTCCGAGATAAAGTCTTAAAACCCAAGTTTAAATTGATGTCCTTGTCATTATAATTTACATACTAAAATGGTTCAGAGACATGTCTACTTATGACACTAACACAACTTACACTCGACAATTCCGTTTAAATCGATAACAGATTAATCTTCAAACAATATCGATTTATTTTCAGAGTATCAAATGGACACAACACTATTTAGAAATGAATAAAAAATTAAACAATAAATGGTTGCTAGCTGCATCATAGCGACATAACAATTATATGGCTTATATAGCCACTCTAGTTACTCTGTGATTCCAACAGACATTATCATAGAGTAACAGACATTTCTTATTGTCGTTGGACATTATCCGATCGTTTTTCATTAGGTTTGGGAAGGATCGTTGTCAAAAGTTGCAAAAATGCCAAGTGTTTATAATGTTTCAAAGCGAACGGCTTGTCAAAAATGTACATTTCGAGGGTGCATTCCGAGACACGATAAAATCGATGTAAGTAATCACAGTGCTAATTTGTGTTTTGATTCAGAAATCGCGCTCATGATAGTAGAGAGATGCAGTTGATTCGGAACGCTCGTGAGCGTGATTACAAGATCAAAACAAAATAACCTCAAAATTTGCTCAATATACAATGTATTACTCATAGGGAAAGTTGTCTATCTAAAAATTGGTCAATTGTCTGTAGTAATATATGAAATAAATAATAGTTTTAAAAAACGAAATAACACGCTTTATATAGAAAACCAAACTAAAAAATAGAAAATAAATTTTAATAGCGTAAATAAGAAAAAAAAGTTTTATTTCAAAAAAGTCGTGGGTCTTTGATAGGTGTGCAAAATTTAAATGAAATCTGACCGTTTAAAGTGGGTCAAAATAGCGTCCAAATGAGTTGGTTACAAACATACAAGGGAAGCTAATATAAAGCGTATAAAAATGATCGAAAATCACTATAGACATTTCTTACTGTCGTTGCACACAACTGAATTCAAACGACAGTTTCTTTGCAAACACCCGTCAGTCTATCACTTTGACAGTAGCGCTCACGGTGATATCTGTTTGGGGCATGGTCGGTGTAATCGCAAAATGGCGGATATAATGACGTAATCCGTGACGTCATAAGGGATATCCTTGTCACGCTCACGGTGACTCGGTACGCGTGATAACGTGATAATATCGTTTTTATCGTGTCTTTGAATGCACACATGGTCGCTTTTCCTATGTCAAATTTAACTGTCATGTGCAAAACGCACGCTAATTTCGCCCATAAATGTCCAACGCGTACGCCAAATGTGGTCATTTTTAGCGTTTAAAACTGTTGTTTACGATGTTTTCGCCAAATGCTTCATAACGTACGGCTTCAAAGAAGGCTGGATCCCGTAACTCCTAATTTCTGTAAAAACCAAACAGTATTTACTAAGGGGCCGTTCGTTTTGATGCTAAATGATCGAAAATAACGTTTGCTCTCTGCGTACATAAAACGCATTGTGACGTCGTGTTGTGCCTAATAACCTTAATAACAGTTAAAAAAGCTAAATATGTTTAGATCAGCGTTCCCTTTGGACATGATAGTTAAATTTGACATTGGAAAAGCGACTATATCATCTAAGCTTTAGAGTCGTTTTTCATTCGGTTTGGAAAGGATCATCAGTGTCAAAAAATTGTAATCGAAACAGCCCAAAACGCCACTGCTTCATCTCGAATGCAGTGCGATTACTTAATGTTGATCATGACAGTTTCAAGCAGTCAAATTCAATAATGCTTTGCGATAGAGTCGATTTTGCTATGAAAAAAGTGACAATCCGATTGTAGCCAAGTTCTGTAATTGGGCCACTGTAAAACGTCTGTAAAACCTACAGACCTCGTAGACGCGAGTATGTACCTACCACAGATTATACAGATTAAGTATCAGGTACCTAACGGGTACCTACGAACCTACGGTAGGTGAAGGTGTAGTCTGTCTGTGGGTGAAGGAAGCAGTGGTCTCGAAATGTCTCGAGCCTACCTAACATTTTTTTTTTTTTTTTTCTTGCGGTAGTTGTTAAATAAGAAACAGGTACTTTTTAGTAGTTCCACTTTATTTACTATTTAAATATATTAAAATAGTGTTTTGGGCAAGAATCTATGCATAATCTTATAAAGTAACGTACCTCACCTGCCATATAGTGTGTTGTTCTCCCTGGATAAATCACTGCACTTCACTACAATTATCATCTTTTATATTTTTTACGTTCAACCCGCACTTCATGATGGATGCCACTGATTTCAAACAATCACTTGAGGATCTAATGGTGACCTTCTATAAACGGATGGACAGCTTCGAGGGTAAGCTTCAGAATACTCCGACCACCTCCAGTACGGAAGCATTGGCAGCCGAGTTTGCTGTCTTTAAAACTTTCGTAGCAAAGTCTTTGCGAGCTCTTCAAGGTCAAATAGAATGGCTTGCGAAAGAGACAGACACCCTGGAGATGCGGGGTCGACGAAAAATTCTGTTGCTGCATGGTCTCCCTGAACATCCGAAAGAGGATACGGCAGCAGTTTTTGCAAAAGCGGCTGTAGAACGACTGAAGCAGATAGATTTCATGGCAGCTGACATCAGCCGATGCCACCGGATGGGACGCGCTGCGAGCCCTGACAAGCCTAGGCCGATTCTCTGCAAGTTCCGTGACGTCATTGTTCGAGATAGGATCTGGACTGCTAAGACTTGCCTGAAGGGAACTGGTGTTACCATTTCGGAGTTCCTGACAAAGACCCGGCATAATCTTTTTATGGCAGCTCGTCAACAGTTTGGTATCACGAAGGTTTGGACGAGGGAGGGGTTCATTTTCATCCTCGGCCCCGACGGAATTCGCACCCGTGTGAGCTGTCTGGGAGATCTCGACGGGATTGCACAAAAGCAAGTGCCAAAACCATCGGCAGCGTCGAAGCAGGCAACGGCGGCGGTGGTGTTGCGCACAGTGGCAGTGGCAGCAGCCACGGCAGCGGCCCCGCCAGTCAAGATTAAACGCGGTGCAGCCAAGAAATAGGGTGTCATCTTTCTTATATTATTTTTTTCTTATTGTCATTGTAAAATGTCTCAAGTAGTTGTTTTTCGACTGGGTTAAGGAATACAATTACGTAAAAACTTTTTATCAACTTTTTATCAACAACACCGTCACCAAAGAGAATGTAAATACTACGTACCGTCACTGTGATTTTTTCTACATGATACCTACCTCCTTTTTATTTGAGATTCCTATGTTGTTTCTCTTTCGTTTAATTCTGTTACGTTCCGTTACATTTATCTAAATTGTAAACCCAGTCGGATGAAAGTATTTTATATTGTAATTTTTAATGTTGTTTTTGAGACTTGTGTTTGTTTTTATTGGTTTACTCTTTTAAAGCACAATTTGGCGGGTGGGCAGTTAATGGTTGAGTTTTTTTTTAAAGCTTTCTCGGGTACCACAACTGGCAGAAACTAGCCGCAAACTTTTCGCCTCCGCTTTTTCTATTAAGAGATTACGTAATTTCCTACCTACTACCACTAAAATTGCTCTTGCACAATCCCTTTTACTCCCAATATTAGATTATGCTGACGCCTCATACCTAGATTTAACCGAAGAACAGCTCAATAAGCTTGAAGCTTACAGAATTTTTGTATAAGGTTCATATTTGGTCTGCGCAAATATGACCATATTTCTGAATATCGCAAAAAGCTGAAGTGGTTACCTATTCGCCTTCGCCGGAATGCTCACATCCTTTCTATTCTATTCAATATTTTATTTATTCCTTCTACTCCCTCATATCTCAAAGAACGTTTTGTGTTCCTGCACATGACTCACTCCCGATGTTTGCGTTCCTCAGAAACTCTTCAACTCAAGTCACCTCCCCACACTACACAGTTCTATGAAAAGTCATTTACAGTAAAAGCTGTGAAACTATGGAATGCACTTCCGCTGGATATCAGACGAGCTAAAACATTACCTATATTTAAAAATATGGTAAAGAATCACTATCTCTCCAATCTAAGCACTGCTACGTAAAAGTATGTATTTAAACCTAATTTGTAATATAAATATGTATTAGTTTCTTGTAATAACATGTATTAGTTTATTATATAAATAGTTATTGATTTATTGTATTTTAGAAAAGTATCTATGTAATAGAATGTTATTTTAATGCACCGCCGTCTACTCCTTGTTCTTCCATTGCTGTCCATCCAAAGGTTGTCTGGAAGAGATCGCTCTTAGCGATAAGACCGCCGATTGTACTTATTTTAAAGAAATATTTTATGTGTAATAATATCTTTTTAGGTGCAATAAAGTATTATCTATCTATCTATCTATCTACCGATTTTTCGGTATTTCTTATGATTTGGGCACTGTCCTATCGATATACCGAAATTGATCAATTTTCTCACGATCCCTGCCACCTAAGCCAAAATGACTTCTTGCAAACAGAATTTTAAATTAATATCGTCTAACGCGCCAGCAGAAATCTGATTGAACAAGAAAGGTAATTGCCCTGCTGGATATTTTTGGAACCACTTGCAAATTATTAATATTTTATTAACATTCATGTTTTTTGTGAATATTAAATAACACTCGATATTTTAGAGCACTGTTCAATACTAATCTGTCATCTGTCAGTAGATCAATTAGTGATGCACAAATTATAAGGTTTGAAAATAATCAACTACTGTGAATTTTAATCAAAAAACGGCCATTGGCGCAGTCAGTAAAAAAATGCAAAACTGACTGCTTCAATGGCCAAAAAATATTGGCGCGATCATAAAAAAGATTGATTTGTTTTCTTACTTAATCCCACCTGTTCTGTAAGTAAATATTTAACTCCAAAAGTACTTAAGTACCAAAAAAAAAAAAAAAACCTTTACACCGATTATATGTACAAATTTACCGATTTTTAGTTTTTGAGGGCAATTCTACAGATTTCGCATTTTGACGTTCGAGAACACTGAAAGCAGTGGTCTCGAACCTACCGATGTTTCGGTATTTCTTACGATTTGGGCACTGTCCTACCGAAATACCGAAACCGATCAATTATCTCACGATTTCTGGGGCCCTGTCACCTAAGCCAAAATGACTTGTTGCAAACAAAATTTTAAAGCAATTTGAACTAACGTGCCGGCCGCGCTATGTACTAATCTGTCATCTGTCAGTGAATCAATTAGTGATGCACAAATATGGTTTGAAATAATCAACTACTGTGAATTTTATCAAAAATCGCCCATTGGCGCAGTCAGTTAAAATATGCAAAACTGACTGCTGCAATGGCCAAAAAATATTGGCACGATCCTAAACACGATTGATTTTTATCCTTACCTAATCCCACCTGTTTTGTAAGTAACTATTTTACTTCAAAAGTACATAGGTACCTATTATATTGTATTTTTCCCTATATACCGTTTTTTTGTACAAATTTGCCGATTTTTTGAGGGCAATTCTACCGATTTCGCATTTTGACTTTCGAGAACACAGACTGGGAGAACACGGGCTGGAAGTACTCTGTGGGCTGGATCCATTTCACACTCACAGAACACTGTTACTAATTTAATTAAATTATCGGCATTCGGCGTTGCTTATGTTTTTATCAGTTTTATCCGCAACGCATCTTACGCATCTATCGGTAAAGGACATATTTGTAAATGCGATTAAATTTAGTTATGTACGTTACAATAACATCATAAATTCTGGATCGCTCACATAATTGTATATTTGCAGCCCTTGCAGGGTAAGTTTCTTGTATTATTTTCTTTTAAATGCGCCCCCTTGCATTGATTTGTGACTTTGGACATGTTGTATTGATGTTTGTGAATTGCTTGGTTATATTTTGTTAGGTACCTACCTACTATAATTCTATAGAAACAGATTATGTAGGCAAACCGGCCATGTACCTATCAGAGATTATCTCAATGTTAATAAAATATTATTAAACTGCTCTACTATTGCCCATTATTGTTTAGGTCAGGTAGACAGCTCCAGTCTGCTTTTTCTAACACTTGAGTATTTATTAAATACATAGATTAAAACATTATAATAATTTGATTTTGTTTTTCTGCAATGTTGTTTGCCTTTATGGAAGTATGCCAATGGCAACAAAATACTTTTGAACCAGTTATTTCTGAATTCCTTTACATAATATAGACAACCATTTATCTCAGATATCATCTTAAGCTTCAGGGGTACGGGACAGGGGGACGGGCTGCAGGCGTAGGTATACATGTGCTCAGTTTGGCTGCAAGGTTAGTGGTCTTATGTTGATAGGTTGTGATTGCTCTAAGTGAAATCCACATGAGATTACATTCCCGAGTTGAGCCATTATATCTAAAGACACAATCTTGATAGCCAGATATACAAAAAAAGAGAAGAGGAAAACATTATATTTGTAACCCGTTGAGAGGGGGCACATTGAGTTTTTAAAAATTATTGTGAAATTCCTTTGACTATATAAAACCATAAAGTCTTCTTGTGACCACAATCAATGCAACTTGATTGAAACATCGAGGTAATTAAAATTAAGTTTTCAGCTCCATTAAGTCCTGTTTAAATATATTACTATGTATAAAACCACATAAATATATTTTTATTGATGCACATTACTTATTAAAACTTTAGTTTTAATAGTATTATTATTTTCATCATGCACTATAAACTGTATGTTAAATAGATGATTATGCCTTAGATGGATTTGTACACATTAAACATAAATGTGGTTAGAACATTGTAAACAGCCAGGAGGATGCAACAACACATCTTCATGCCCACCCTCGCGCCCCTTTATCATTGCGGATGATATCTGAGATATGTTTGTAGTGTATTACGCAAAAGGCCGCGTGGGGATGTACCACACCTTTGTCAGATATTCAACCGCCAAGCAGTGGTGTACTTATTTCTGTGTTTCGGTTTGAAGGGCAATGATTCCAGCGTAATTACTGGGCAATGAGAAATAACAACCAATATCTCAGGGTATCGAGCGCAGTGCATTGACATCCAAGATTTTGCAATCAAGGTTCTGGGTGCACTGCAACTGTTATGGGCAGGCGTGATGCTTACCATCAGGCGAGCAACCTGCCTGTCTCGTCACTCGAAAGTAAAAAGAAAAAGTGGTCTGCCTATAGCAGTTTCACAATTCAATGAAAAGAAAAACAATTGTTGGTAAATCTTTACAACAGATTGATAGATGAGGGAACTAAATCTAGATGCTGTAGCATAGAATGAGTTTGGCTTGTATTAATATGCACAAAACAATGACAACTTAAAGAAATAAAAAATTCTAAGAGAGAGTCTAAGTTATCTTTACCAAACTTTAACCTGTTTTGTATTTTAAAAACTGAAATATGTTCAATTTTAAAACTGAAATTCTACCACACTCAAGAGATATCAACCAGGAAGATTCCTCAGACACAGATGCAGTCAGTTTTTAAATAAGCTAAGTCTGTAATGATTTCCTATACTTTAATTTTCAGATAACAATGTCGTTTAACAAGCTTTCATCCAAAATGAAGCTGAATGAAAAACTCCTGCCAATTAAAGGACATTTCTTCTTCTTCAATGCAGGTATTTAAATGCATATATGACACTGATCTATTAGTTATATAAAGCTAAGCTTTACAAGATATATTAAAGCACACACAATAGTAGTGGTAGTAGTGTGTAAGCAATACTGTTTTCCAGTTGATCCTCACACTAATGTCTCTAAATAAGTTTTGTGCAGATTTGCTATCACTCCAAGCTTCGGAGTCAAGCTATTAAGTCAGAGTCAGTTCCGGTTGCTAACAATAAATTTATTGTCAGCAGTCATTAAGCCATATCAAAAGCTCTTGGGTTGCCTGCCAAACTCTGATACCTGCGCCCCAATTCTCATCAATTATTTAATGAAAGTTAACCAAATCGAGGTTGAATTGAATAAAAATTGACATTCTGATCAGTGCCTATATTCAAGTCTACAGATGACTAAAAATTAATAAAACATACGTAAATAAAGATAATGGAGGCTAAAAATACATCATAACTGTGGCATAAATTTTGAATGGGAGGTGAATAAATGTCATATGTCTGTCCCACTTTCGATGTGTAGAAAGCAGGTTTGATCGAATTTGAGAACTTTTCAAACTCCTTTGATTTGTTGTGAATTTACCATCGCCACTATGTCAACCAAACTACAGCAAACATGCATGATCCCCACTTTCATATACCGTTCGAAAGATCATTTGGAGTGGAGGGTCGGAACATATTCTGGAGCCACCATAAGCTCAACTCTCAGTGACATTACAATAACCTTCAGATTTCGAGTATTGTTTGACGTTGTTTTTAATGAGATTGATTGGTGGATGGGAACTGGAATTTGAATTTTATTAGAGAGTTTCTGAGGTTGGCACTACCTGGTACGATATACATACATTATAAGTTATAACATCTATAATATTAAATCTTTGATTCAATATGCTATACAACTTAATTTTATATTGAAATCTTAATCACCACTTTAATTATAATGATCTTTATTCAACCTTCATTATTATTTAAGATTATTCAAACATGAACAGTTATTTTAATGTATTTTTTGTGTTGAGCTATTTATAAAAAGCAATAAGTATATTATTTTCATAGCTCTGATCTTTTAATCTAAAATGATTAATAAAGGAATTATAGAAAATTTGCTACACACATATCTTCCACAAACTTTACCCTTTTCATCATCAGCCCGTGCTCGTCCACTGTTGGACATAGGCCCCTCCCAATGAACGCCACATAGCCCGATCTTCGGCTCCTCTCATCCTGTTTCTGCCGGCCGCCTTTCGCAGGTCGTCACTCTGGCGGCCGTCTGGCCAGTGGGCGTCCTACACTACGTTTGCCAAGATGTGGTCTCCACTCGAGGGCACGTGTACCCCAGCGGTTGTCCATCCTTCGAGTAATATGACCAGCCCATTGCCACTTCAGCTTGCTAATCCTTTGAGCTACATTGGTGACTTTGGTTCTCTGGCGGACCCATTTACCCTTAGATAATCATTTATATGGGATAAAAAGCACCTTATCTGTTATCAGGACGTAAGCTATTAAATATACCCAATATCATTCAAAATCTAATAAGCTATTAGACAAAAATGCAGCCACTTTTCCAAAGGATCTTTATACCAACTTTAATTTAAATACATTTAGCCTTATCAGGTAGTTACAGAGCTGACTGGTAACAATAAACATGTGGATTACACAATAAGTGAAAAAAAGGGAATTTAATTCAAGAGACATAGTTGGATCCCAACGTTGGAGCGAAGGATTCTAGAGTAGAATCTTGAGCAGATCGAGGGATACAAAGTCCGAGTATTATTTGCTCGACTTTGTACCATTGACAGTGAGAACGTAGTAGTAGTTTTTGTGTTATGTCATTTTATTATATAATCCGTAATAAGAGAACAAAGGATTAAATATAATAAGATAAGGCAAATTAAGTCAAGTTAAGTATTATGATCCTCGACTTCAATATCTGCCCTTTAAATAAATAAATATATTTGGGACATTTCCACACCAATTATCTAGCCCCAAACTAGGATACCCTGTGCTATGGGCACTAGATAATTAGGCTCGGACGTATAAATGTCTCGGATAAAATGGCTTGTATCATGCACTTTTTGTACAATCTACAAATTTCACATATTTCGTGCTGGTTTCAAATTCAAAATGGTTTTATTCACTGTTATCAATGAATCAAATGCCCGTTTTCGAGTACCAATGGTAAAAATATACCTACCACAGATTTTCGCATGTATATTATTGTGTTTTAAACAATACCTAAGTGACAATAACATTTTGTTTACAGGCACTGCCCCGCTGGTTCCATACTTGTCCACCTACGCTCGCCAACTAGGATTTTCTTCGACAACAGTAGGATTAATATATACAGTTTTACCAATATTCGGACTCGTTGCAAAACCACTATTTGGTGTTATAGCTGACAGGTAATTAGTCTTGATTTAATTACAAATAGCTTTAGCTGAGTGTTCATTTCGTAAATAAATTTCTTCATCGTAATTGTTGGCTTCGTAAAAAAGTTTTTTTTCCCCTGGCGTCTATGCCTCACTCACTAAACTATCACTAAAGCCTGTCAGCGTAAAATCAACTTTGTTACCACGCGGCGAGAGTCCCGATTTGTCCAAACGCTGTCTCAGAACGTGAACGAAATTTATCCAAACGCTTTAAGACAGTGTGTTAAAAACCTGATTTAATTACGTTATTTTAAGCGGTGCAGCTTAAATTGACGTAAGTTTATAATAGATGCCAGGGGCAAAAAGACTTTGTTAAGATGTCAACAAGGTTTAAATTACATTTCAAGAAATTTAGTCTAGTTTAGTTTAAGGAGTAAAAAGATCGAATTGCTGCCACTAACGCCACCTAGTTTAGATCCTTGTAATAAAGCCAAATGGGAAAGCAAAGAGTACACAAAGTAGTCAATGTAAGAAATGTCTTTCAACAAGCGTGTGTTAGAGTATTACATAATGAAATGTTTAAAAATACAGCTTGGTACATTTTACGCATATGATCATTTTTTTAACAAGACATAAGTTAAAAACTAACACCTGACTACAGTCGGATGAAATGACACTCTTGCGATGAAGACGAATCGTTTGATACCTCGACTGTCAAAATCGAACCAAGTTTTTAGTTTGAACACATAACCCTTCCTATCCTTCGCCGTAGTCGGGTAAAAAAATAGCCTGTGACACTACATGAAGACGAATTGATCGCTTGTCAAAACCGTACCATTAGGGGCGACGCTATAGTGGAACATACACATGTAAACATACATACATAGACTGTTAAACTCATTGCCTTTCCCTTGCTGCACCGTAGTAGGTTAAAAATACATTTGTTAAAGTTAGCTTTCAGTTTGGTAAAGATACTGCACACAGCTATGAATGTCTTCTTAAAAATAAGTTCAAATTTGGCACAACTACCACGAGCTACATCTACAATTTATTATCAACAGATACGGCGGCCTCGCGTCTAATTCGTGATTAATTTTATTGCTTCACTAGGTCATCATATACATGTACTTATCATAATCTATACTTAAACACTAGAATTTATGATCCGACGACGTAGTAGACACTTATCTTCGATAGCAACTAGAAAACGTTTAATCTTCTTGCTTATGGTAATAATATAATGATGGTATAACGTAAATGTCATTCATTCATAGCTTATTCTATATTACAAGTTCAGACAAGTTACCTCAAAAATGTCTTGTAAAACTAGTTATAAAAAACCGCTTATGAAAAAGTAACAAAAAACATTTTATAATTTTAGCAAAATAATAGATAAAATCTAAAATAAAATTACATTAAATTAATCATACAAGTGGTCGTTGTCCGAAGATAACTAACTTGATTATATTAATATTATTGCTCTGAAATGATATTAATATAATCTCTGAGTACTTAGAAATAATATATATTGGAAAATATTATATTATTTCTAAGTACTTAACTGATGTACAGAAATAATATAATAGTTTCCATTAAGGTCGCTTATATTATTCAACATCCACCAGTAGACTTTTTAACACACACTAATGAAGAAAAATAACCATCGGACCTAAGTTTTGAATAATACAGTCCATTCATTCTTTTATTATTCACCATCCACCAGTAGACTCTTTAACACACACTAATGAAGAAGAAGAAGAAACATCTGACCTAAGTTTTGAATAATACAGTCCATTCATTCTTATATTATTCACCATCCACCAGTAGACTTTTTAACACACACTAATGAAGAAGAATAACCATCGGACCTAAGTTTTGAATAATACAGTCCATTCATTCTTTTATTATTCACCATCCACCAGTAGACTCTTTAACACACACTAATGAAGAAGAAGAAGAAACATCTGACCTAAGTTTTGAATAATACAGTCCATTCATTCTTTTCTTATTTCACCATCCACCAGTAGACTCTTTAACACACACTAATGAAGAAGAAAAACATCTGACCTAATTTTTGAATAATACAGTCCATTCATTCTTATATTATTCACCATCCACCAGTAGACTTTTTAACACACACTAATGAAGAAGAATAACCATCGGACCTAAATTTTGAATAATACAGTCCATTCATTCTTTTCTTTTTTCACCATCCACCAGTAGACTCATTAACACACACTAATGAAGAAGAAAAACATCTGACTTAATTTTTGAATAATACAGTCCATTCATTCTTATATTATTCACCATCCACCAGTAGACTTTTTAACACACACTAATGAAGAAGAATAACCATCGGACCTAAGTTTTGAATAATACAGTCCATTCATTCTTTTATTATTCACCATCCACCAGTAGACTCTTTAACACACTCTAATGAAGAAGAAGAAACATCTGACCTAAGTTTTGATGTTACATATAGATCGTAACTGGCTGGTCAATACTAGGTGATTTTTCGATACGTTTACTTATGTTATGAGTTTATCAGCATTCATTCTTCTACGATTGCCGTTGAAACAAAACTCATCTCTTTATGATGGTACTATTATGTTTAAATGTATATACACTTATAATCCCGATAAATTAGTTAAAAATTAATCTTACATATATATTTTGCAACAAAAGTGTACCAGATTTTAGGCAATTAATATTATGTAACCAGTATTTAGTAGTATGTCTAAAATGACAGGTGTTTTTTGTAAACGTCTTATTTAAAAACATTAGTAGGTACTAGGTACCTAGTTTGGTCCAACGCGTATATCGTTTAAATTTTCTAACAACCTCGTCTTTTCCAGGTTCAAAATACAAAAGTCACTATTCATAATATTCCAAGTAGTGACAATAGCAAGTTTCTCGGCCATATATTTTATACCAGGGAATAGGCCGGAAGCTGCCGTTGACTTTGACTGCGACAATGGTGCAACAAGGCTGAGAAGTTGCTATAACGACAACGTGAACCCAGATATGTGCAAAATTGACACACTGGCCAGACAGAATGTTACAGCATTTTGCGCTGTAAGTATATATCTTGCATGCTTAATTCAAAAGCACACTTCATCATCAACAGACTTCCACATAGATCGCCACAACAGACGGTTGCTCGCTGTTACCATAATAAAGGGGGGTTTTGTCATAATCATCATGATTGGCAGGCGTCTTGGTGAATACACAAAGAAACCCCGGCCTCCCTCCCCCATTTTAGCTAAGAACCATCTCGATCGCATCAGCTTGAAAACAGAAAAAACCGCATCAAAATCAATCTCGTTTGGAAGCTATGATGCCACAGACAGACCACACACACGCAGTGATACACATCCTAAACTTATAACACCCGTCTCTTTGTTCAGGGGTTAAAAAGTAGTAAACGTGGGTATGTAAACGGTTTAGAAATAGGTATAATTTAAAAAAAATATATATAAAAAAGATTTTACAACTATTTTTTTTAAATTTCATTTTCACTTTTTAAATATTGTCTTCTTTTTTTGGTTTGTCGTCGCTTTGTGAGCCACTCTGAAAGTTTCAGCCGGATAGCTAATCGGGAAGTGCTCAAAATTTGAACTGCAAGCTTTTATGACAAAATATACATAGATACATCAATACATCGATATATATATTCAAGTGAAGTTAAATAAAAGCTTTTAAAATAGTGCCAGACAATAATGAGCAATATTTTCCAGATGAACTGCGACATGACGTCGCCGAGGATGTGGCAGACTGTGTGTGAACATTGGCACATACCGCAGTACTGTTACAGCAACACTGAAAGCATTGAGTTCACCACGCATCTGGCCAATGTCATCGTGAAGGATGATTGCAGCTATATTGCAGCTAGCAACGTCACTTTAGATGGTAACAACATAATCTCATACGTAGCACACTTCCGCCCAAACTGTAAGTCAGACAAATGATAAATGGTAAAATTAAAATAAAACCCCATGCTAACCAAACCCTACACAAATTGAAGTATCGTAAAATATAAATGAAATGAAAGACAAGGCCCGGAGGCCAGAAAAAACACTTAAATGTATACAATAAAAAACATAAACAGATATAGTGCTGGGAGAAAGTAAATATATAATTGTTTTTTCTGGCTTCCAGGCCTTGTCTTTCATTTCATTTATATTTTACGATAGTTCAATTTGTGTAGGGTTTGCTTAGCATGTGGTTTTATTTTAATTTTACCATTTATTATTTGTCTGACTTACAGTTTTGGCGGAAGTAAGCTACATATTTTTATTGTGTTCATTTTAAATATGGATTTCTGCAAAGTAACGCCTGAATCTATCAACTAACATAATCTCTTTTGGAAAGTATGAACTAATGAACGAGATTGACCTCATTAATTGTTTCATATATCTTTGGCATGAAAAGAGCATGTGACTTACGCTGGATTTCAATTAAATATTTTAGCTTTAATAATTCCAGTTCCGCTGGTAGACGACTCTGTCAAATAAGAATACTTTTTTGTAATATTTGTAATCCTCATAAAATTAAATTGAAAGTCTTTAATCATACATTCGCTTTAGTATACGTGTTTCACGCGTTATTCGACTGTATACACGTTAAGTAGATCCGCCCCTGTTTCAGAAACCCACGAGAACTCAGTTGACGTTCGTTACGTTCGTTCGTTATATAGTACGATTCAATTCATTTTTTATTCACAATAGTCCAATAGTGGAAGCAATGGCGAGAACATCTCACACTTACGATTTGCCGATAATATCGTCCTAATGCCGGAGTCGCTGCAAGACTTGCAAAGTATGCTAACCAACCTAGTTGATGCTTCTCGGCGCATCGGTCTCTGAATGAACATAGATAAGACCAAGGTCATGTTACGTCTACGACCAGCAGTAGACTAATATAGGCTGATGATGATGATGTATAGTGGAAGCGGAGTGGAATGGGAAGAGGTGGGGGAGGAAAGGTTTTTGCTAGGGGGAGGGTTAAGGGGAATGGAGAGGGAGAGGATCCCTTCTATCCCCACTCCGTCCTCCTTCCTCTCACCTTTCCTACCAGCCTATGCCCCTACTGGAGATTTCAGCAATAATTTAAAATTGTATTACACAGAAACTCCATCCTACCACGCAATCGATATTGAGACTGAGGATTTACGTGTACATGATTTAGGCCTATTTTTAAAACAAGATCAGGCTCCAATACTTAAGGGTTTTTTCTGTACATTATGCTTGGTCAACCGCAAACCTGATAAATGTGAAACTTAACATATATGTTTTTGAGATCTTTATCTCTCCGTGATCAAGACAAAAACGTGATTGTCAGAATTTCATTCGATACATTTTCTTATCAAAAATTACGTAGGTAATGTTCAGTAATAATTTCATTTTTCTACTCAACGGCTTAATTTTTATCTCTAAAATAAATCTCACAGCAAGAAAATATAGTTTGTTACTGTCAAGACAAAATTTACCTAACTTAATTATTAGCCTGCCAATAAAATAAATAACTTTTGAGACGTACGTCATTAAGTTCCGAGCTAAATTGTGTGTTCAAACAGCCTTCGCGATATTCAACCTTGTTACGCAGGCACTTCTGTCAGTGCTTGTTGCGAGTAGCGGGTGGCAGAGTCACCTAAGTGACTCTGCCACCCACGATAGAAATACCTAAGCCTAAGTGAGAGAATACCTGCGGAGCTAGCGTGGGAAAACTGGCTTTAACGACGTCCAATGAGGCTGAAATTTTGCACACACATGTAGTTCTGATGACAATACTATGGTACCATTGATCTTGTCTGACGGTAAAGCCGCATGGTGAGCACATTAACTCAGCAATCAATTATGAAACCCTTCCTAGTTTGGGCTCATTTAACTTGTCTTGATTCTTGATTAGTTCTCCGATCTTAAGCGGTACTTGAGTTTATGTTAAGCTTGCTTATAAAAGTATTGTTTTGGGTAATTCCAGGCTTTAAATACAGTCCGGGGTGTGGCGCGAGCGGCGACTACATAGACATCAATGAACCTTGCAAGATGCACTGTCTGAATGCGCAACTCACGAAAGCATTGGGAGGCGAAGACATCAACATGACGTGCGTGAACAAAACGATCAACTACCGCACTTGCGGCAACGCCACGGGATTAGCGAAGCTTACTAGTGATTCTTTACACGCTAGTAGTTGTGAGGTAGGTTTGTGTAGAAACACGTGCCTTAAATATTTTATAAAAAAATGTAGAAAAGTTTTTTTGTGGATTACCACAAAAAAACAGTTGATCAGTTCTTGACATCAACTGTAAAGAAATATCTTTACAGTTGATGTCACATGTGGACATAGTCCGAGTGAAAAAAAATACGGGTGGGGCTGTGTCGGGGCGCACGGCCGTTTTTTTGTCGTGAAACTTTTCGCCTCGTGCATATCGCGAGTTATATCGAATTAAAGATCACAAAAACATCCATTTTGCTGATTCTGAGCGGGACAGCATGAGAGTGGTCGCCATTTATAGTCACATCCTTGAACTACGTGGGTCATAGTTATCTTAAGTAGTATATTATATTTTCTTTGGTACCTACTACTTCCATTATGTAACAGTTCTGTATATTACAATTTTCAATTTTGACAAATGTCGTCGAACGATAGTGATTTCATTCCGGAGTTTAAGAAATCAGACGCTTTGGGATTATTAATAATCTACTACCGGAAAAATCAAAAGATAAATAAGAAAAAGCCTATAATGATTATAATCAATGGAGTAAACAATAGGAGTCGAGGCTTTATCTGAATCATTCCTTTTAGTTTATTTCAAAAACTTAGCATCAAATCGAAAGCCAATGGTGTATTTATTGAGTTTATTATCTCGCAGAAGGCATGAAAAGTAGAGTATTCACCTCGAAGAGAAAGCCTGTCTTACGCCACGGGCGGCATATTGGACGCTCGCTTTTCTGAGGACTCCACATAACTGAACTATTAACTTTAAACGCCCGTCGCGCGTCTTTACGCTCGGAAGTTAACTCTAGAGTCCCTCGTTACTCTCAGGGTCCAGTATGCCGCCCGTGACGTAAGACACTGCTTTATCCCCTTGGTGCTTAATCTACTATTTCGTTACGGTGCTGAGTCGTTATACCCCAGAATGAATTTAAAGACGTGCCTTTCACGTCAAAAATACAGGCGAATTGAGAATCTCATTTTGTGAAGTCGATTAATAAGCCGCTCCACTGAGCTCTATAATTAAATACGTGACAATACAGGTCAGTAGAGGTGAGACGTATATACTGAAATAGGTTTATGGAATAGGTTTTAGACTGGACGTCTAAAAACTAGGTTTCTCATACACGATCGAACGAGTTGCAAGTTATTAGAAGTATCGGACGTCACAAGACTAGCAAGTCAGCTAAACATGCACAAAGTGAAGGACGCGTTCGATGTATGTGTGAGTGGTACGCTAAACGCTGAACACGCGTAGAGACGCGGTCTCAGACGCGTTCGATACATGTGTGAGTGAGTATCCATCGACCCACACCGGTTTTAGAGTTGATTTTAATTTGCTTCCATGTCATAAAGGGTCGGCCGCGGTAAAAATATAGTACCTATATTATTATATTATATAATGCTAAATTCTTTATGAGAGTATTTCACAAAACAATTATTCTACCCTATTTAGAGAATATAGTTGATCGTTATAAGCATTTTTATCTACACTCATATTGTAAAATCTGGATTATAAACTCAAAAATAGTGGCATAATGACTTTATTACGCACGGCATGTTATAATATACATATATATACATATATATATATATATATATAACATATTATAACATTGTTTATTTAAAAAACAGTGTTATAATGTAATTGTTTTTCTTATAGTTACATGCCGTGCGTAATAAAGTCATTATGCCACTATTTTTGAGTTTATAATCTAGATTTTACGTATATATATATATATATATATATTCCATAAAAGCACCGGTTTGGCTCCGTAATACGAGGATTTTCGCCATTTATTATCTATGGCGGTACGTGTTAGACCGTATGTGAACTCGCTGTGAACTGGATTTTGGCGCCATAATTTACTTTACAATTAGTAGGTGTCTAACCAATTTGATGTGTTATGTCTTTATGTTGATCAAAAGTTGAATCCTTATTAAAAATGACCGATAGCAGTGTTAGTGAGGAGAATTACACTCCACCTGACATCGAAACGGCAACGAACATGACGAACGAGCATTTTTTAACAAAAAAGTTAAGAAAATATTACGACAATATTTTTTCATTAAAAATAAGTTCCAATTGCATGAGCGTAGATAAAGTAGTGTATGCAACGTCACATAAATATGTATTAAAACACGAGTGATACTATTAAACTCACTCTCGTGTTTTAATAACCCTCGTTATGCAACCGTTTCATAAACTCCTATTATATTTATTTAAATACCTACTTATAAAAAGTCTACTTTTATAACCTGTAAAATAATAAATCTGTTCATTATTACCGTGAAAAAACCCCGAGACGTTTAGTTCAGCCCGAACTCCTACCTAAGCCTGAGTTTCAGACCCGAACGTGTACTCATACAGACAGACATTCTTCTGGTTATGAGGTATTCTTCTGGAACAGATTTTTGATTGGACGTGGACTTGAAACTCGATTTGTATATTAGCTAGTACGTCTCTCCTGTACAGGTCAGTGATCCACTCTCACCAACTAAACCAAACCCGTTCAGACTCACCGTACCCCTGGCCATACCCCTGTGTCGGGGCGGGGGTGTTTTATTTTTCGCCATTGGCTTCAACCATTACGAACTCGTTCGTTTTAAAGACACCTTGACACCTTGTAGGTCGTCACCTACAAGAAGGTTTAATAGGGGATCTCTCTGGTTGGTGGCATGTAAACATTTTATTTTATCTATATCTGAAAATAGTACGTCATAACCGTTTCCATCGTTTCCGTTACAAGACCACTTTTAGTTATTGTACCCCGTTTGCAATTTTAAAGACGTTTCACGTCAAAATAAATCTCCCTTAACACTCTAAAAATGTTTTGCTTTGAATTGATGTGCGTACATCATAACGCAATACCGGTTTTCTTATTACTATTACTTTGCAGGTTTACTGCGAGCTCAAAAAGTCATCGCCATGGAAACTCATGGAAATTTGCGATGGATGGAAAGCAGACGACGCGGCTTCTTGCCGACCTAAAACCGAGTCTGGTGGTCATTTTCCGAGCAATCTGTCCTTCACTGGAGCGGTACTACTGCCCACTACGTTATTGGAGCATGGATGCGTCTTTATCAAGCTTGATTATATTACATTGCCGGATGGTAATACATCACTTTTTTCATATATACATACTTGTCACTCAGCAGCCTATAGAAAGATCTATGCTTAGATTCTTTAGAGACTAAGCAACTAAACTAAAGAATCAAACTGGAAACGATGTGATGCGGAAGAGAACTAAGTTTACCGACAGCTCTGAGAATTAAGCTAAAGTGGAAAAGGGCTGGTCTTATCAGCCCCAGAACCGATAACCGTTGGGGTAAAAGTGTTTCCGAATGGATACCGCGAATTGTCAAACGTAGCGTGCCTCGGGGGAGTCCTATGTCCAGCAGTGAACGAACGCAGGCTGATTATGATGGCCCATGGGCGTCAGTCATTCGTGTACCAAGTAGAAAGAGACTATCGTGCCCGCTCATACATTGTGTTTTTAAAAATCAACCAGACAATTTAATAAGCTAAACTAAAACAGCAAAAGGAAAAACATTAAAAATAATAACAATCCGTGTTAGATATGTCTTGGTGCGCTTATTAAATGCAAGGTGTTACTCACTCTTATATCTAGAAGACATTTAAATTCTCAGCGACTGCAAGTACAGTTTTCGTAGAAATCGGTTGACGGGGATCTTGTGTCCTACGTGACTCACATCTGGGGTTATGCTATAAATAAAAGTACAATTAAAAAAAAAAAACTTACTTCCTTTTCTTTTTTAATGAATGTCACGATTTAGCTTTGCAATTTATTTCCAAAAATAAATGTATTTTTTGTCTTTTTTACTTTATACGTAATAAATTAAAAAAAAAAACTACCCTGAAAGTTTCAGCCGGATAGCTAATCGGGAAGTGCTCCAAATTTGAATTGCAAGATTTCAGGACAGACAAAATACGTAGTCGCAGCGGAAGTATGTGTCTCGGAAGTTATCTGCTAGTCGCTGCGCAAACTGCTATTTTTCAGGCGCAATCCCAATGTTGAAGGTGAAGACAGCATTGTATAAATGCCTCGCTCATTCGCTTACGTTTTTCGCATATTCTATCTCGCTCTTACTTTATTCTGTTTTATCCCCACAGCAGTACCTGCGCAATCGTTCACAGAATCTAACTTCACAAACATATAAGTAGATTGGCTGCGGCTACTGGAGATACATATAAGTAAAGTTAAATAAAAGCTTTTAAAATCGGCAACTTATTCAGGATTAATGCTCACCTAATAGGACATACGTAAAGGTTTTACATTAGTATTCACGTAACTTTCATTCTCTACTAATTTTGCGCAATGTTCTTATGACTCTGTGACGAAATAGAATCCAAAAACAATAAATATTAGCGGCGGGCATTTAAAGGATCAGTTTTTCTTACAGGTTCAATCCACCATCCGGTTTGTTTATCAACTACGAAGTACAATTTAGAGACTGAACTTTTTCAATCATCGTGTGAAATCAACTGTGATAACGAACTGGTGAGGTTTTTAATTTTCCTCTTATCATGCTGTCTCAATTATTATCGCCCTTTCTTTACTGTTCCATTAGTGATTAGTATATTCAGATATACTTCGATTTTAGCAATGGGCTAGTCACATATGGCGAAGGATGGAAAACCGCTGGGGTAGACATGTTCGCGACTTGGCAAAGTAGTGTAGGACGCCCACAGGCCAGTGGAGTGACGACCTGAAGGCGACTGGCAGAAACTGGATGAGAAGAGCCGAAGATCGGGCTCTGTGGCGTTCATTGGGAGAGGCCTATGTCCAGCATTGGACGAATATCAGTTTATCAAGTCTTCCCCTCCTGAAAAATGTTTTATTTTATTCTACAGATGAACGACATTTTCTTGGCAGCTACGGAGAGCAACAAAGAGGAAACCTCACAGTACACTAAACAGTTTTGGCTGTTCTTCATGATGATGATCATCAGCTGGATCGGCCAAGCTGTTGTGGTAACATTCGCCGATGCGATCTGCTTTAACTTGCTCGGTAAGCACGTAAGCCCGAATATAAATTAAAACATCACATACAATTACTGACATCAGATCTGTAACGTTTAACTATATCGTGGTTAAACGATTCAAGAGCATTCGTTTGACCACGATCTCACCTGATGGAAAGCAATGATGTGGTCGAAGCTGAAGCACGCTTGTCTAATAGATACGTATTCCTTGTTGACTTGAACACACCCGGGTTGAATTCACCAGAAACACTGACGAGGACTGAGCATTCCACTCCTTTGCCGTTTTTATTGACCGACCGAGCGTGAAGCGCGAGCGAAGCGTCTCCATTTCAGCTTGGACAAAAATGCTTTCTTATGTCCAGCGCATGTCCGGCCGTTCTCCTTTATAAGTCGCATTTCTCAACCGATTCTCGTGAAGTTTTGTGAGCAGTTTCGATAATTATATGTTTTTTGTCGATTCAGTTTTCGTTCTTTTTTAAAATGGTTGTAATACGGGGGTCGAAAACGTAAAAAAACAGGTCGTATTTCTCAAACGAATGTCGTGAAATTTTGTGAACTGATTTTTTGTGATGTGATTATTTTAATATTTTCTTTTTTTTAGTTTTAAATTATGCAAAGACAGACTCGCGCGGTCTACAGATCACTAGTAATAAATGAAGCATAACGCTTCGTTCTTGTGCGTGGTATTTCTACCAAGGAACTACTGGTCATTTATAGCCGCCAATACTTGAGTTTTGTCATCAAATCAATCGGCGTGTCTCATCTCCAGGTACTAAAGTGTCGCAGTACGGGAAGCAGCGGCTCTGGGGCTCGGTGGGGTGGGGCATATTTTCGTTGCTGACGGGGACGCTGATCGACGTGTTCAGCGACGGCGCTTACAAGGACTACACCGTAGCGTTCGTGCTCATGTTCGTGTTCATGCTCGGCGACGTGGCGGTCTCCAGCTTTCTGAAGGTGACCGAAGTCTTACTCAGCTTTATAGCTGGTTGTAGCCGGCTAGTCCGAAATTTTGAAGAAATCAAAATATGTTAAAGTTATTTTAAAAAACATAAAAGAAAGCTTTTATGCAGTAGCCATGTCAGAGACTATCACAATTATATGCGTATACAACATTTCGTGACTATGCTGTTAACTGTTGTAGAGTTTCCTACTCAGGGTCCAACCCTGAGCAAACATGTCACGGTAAAACTTAAAACTAGCTATCATAATGGAATGCGCACACAAAATTTCGTGTCTTGCTGTTGACCGTTGAAGAGTTCCTTAACCTGGAACTAATCCTAGATGTCGATTCAGGTCATGCTTACCATTAAAATGTAATTGTCATTTTAAAAATACACGATAAGATTCTGCATAGAACTCTATGCAGGATCTTTTAATAAGCTGCTGGCAGGGAGGAAATTATAAGTACACCCCAAGCGGGACTTCAGTACAGGTACATTACAGAGCCATTTATAATAATATTAGGAAGAGGTTTTGTTTGTATGTACGAGTATGTTTGTAGGACGTAATCCCTAGAACTACCCGATTGGGAAAATTTCGTTCGATATCGAAAAACTTAGGGCGGAGCCATAGGGCAGAGCAGCTAGTATAGAATAAAAATAAGAACCCCAAAATACACATTAAAAAGCTATTTATATTAATCTAATCGGCCCGTGTTCAATCTTAATCCAAGATCCACTGTGATCTATACTTATAATAAAGCAAGAAGAATGAAAAAGTCTGTACAAAAAAGTTTTTTTTTTTAAATGGTCTGTTGTACTTAAAATAAGCTACTGAACAAGAATGTAACATTAAATTTCTAAAAATCGTGTCTGTCTGTTTGTTTGCTAGAGCATCACGTAAAAACTACTGTACCGATTGCGGTGCGGTGAAGTTGGATAGCTTAGGGTTTGACTTAAAAACTGGGGAACTTGGTATCTCAATCCGATGCGAAGAAGTCGAGCAATCGATAAAACTATTTGACGGCTGAAGGAATTTTAATCAAATGTTGGTATAGTACGAACCAAACTTAATGGCGGCTGTGAAGTTGGCGCGGAGCGCTGCGCAATAGCAAATATTAGGTATGCGCGGGTGTTGGAGGGGTGAGGAGATGCGCGATGCCGCGCTAGCAGCGCACTTCACAGCCGCCATAAAGTCTGGTTCGAACTATATATTGGTATTTTAGGTCTTGGAATAGTTCATAGACTACTTTTAACCTAGAGAAATGACCACGCGTGCGAAGTCATGAGTTCACTAGTATTGCAATAAAATAATGGATGACTTCACCTATCACTTGAAATTTTGTACACAATTAAAGACCTATAACTATTCAATTTCATTATCATCATTTTCCTAACTAAGCGACTACTTTTTGGCAACTTTATAAAATAATTGATAGATTCAGGCGTTACTTTGCGGAAATCCATATTTAAAATGAACAAAATAAAAATATGTAGCTTACTTCCGCCAAAACTGTAAGTCAGACAAATGATAAATGGTAAAATTAACACAAGTAAAACAGTCCAGCATTCGACGAGTCAACATCACCCGAAGATGCCTCGTGCAGAGGCGAAACACGTGTCGTATTGATGTCAGACGTTTGGTATTTGGATCGAGGTATATGTTTTTTATTGTGTTTTTTTTTTATATTATATGTATATGAATATATAAGTGTTTCGATACTTGTATTTGGGTAGGGTTTGTTTAGCTTGGGGGTTTTTTATTGTGTATATATATTTATATATATTATTTGTATATAAGTGTTTTTTCTGACCTCCAGGCCTTAGCTTTTCTTTCATTTATATTTTTCATTAGTTCAATCTGGGGTAGGGTTTTGTTTAGCGTGGGGTTTTACTTGTGTTAATTTTACCATTTATCATTTGTCTGACTTACAGTTTTGGCGGAAGTAAGCTACATATTTTTATTTTGTTCATTTTTTTTTTTTTTAACTTTATAAAAGTTTGCGTTATGAAGAATTTTTTACTTAACTTGAAATGGAATCGTTCGAACCGACAGAACTTTATCTCCATCTTACAAAATATGCATTTTTAATTACCTACTTTACACCAACTTTCAGTAACTCACCATTAAATTATGTAGTGGTATCAGATAACTAATTCAATTTTTCTTTATACAATTACTTCATTGATACATGTTTCAGATAGAATCAACAAAGATGTCGATGAACATCCTCGCGGATGTAGGCGCCCTGCTATCATCGCTGCCCACATTCCTGTTCCTGCTGTGGACTATTGCCGTGGGGCTGTGCACCGGGCTGCTGTGGCAGTTTCTCTTCTGGTTGCTGGAAGACGTGTCGAACCTGGCCTGCGATGGCGCTAACTATGTCAAGACGTTGCAAGGCCTTGTCAGCGCTATTCAGACCTTCTGCGGAGAGATACCCTTTTTGTTTCTTTCTGGTAAGGTTTAAACTGGACTATAAGTTCCTACCTGCTTGATGTAGGTCCTACATAATGCAGCAGGCATTAGCGACTTAAGATATGCAGAAATGTAAAAAATATACAGTTTTTTAATGAATTAAAACAGAATGTGTTGATTTTCACTAAACCAGAATGTTTACAATTGCTACACCTTCGACCACATCATCGCTTTCCATCAGGTGAGATCGTGGTCAAACAATTGCCTAGTCAGTAATAATTTAAAAAAAATACGCAGCAGATTTTATATCCTCCAAAAAAAAAACATTTAAAAACTAGCTGTTGCTCGCGGCTTAGCACGAGTGGTCATTTCTCTGGGTTAAAAGTACTCTAATGCTATTCCAGGACTTAAAATGCCAATATACCAACATTTGATCAAATTTTCTTCAGCCGTAAAAAATATTTTTATCGATTGCTCGGTTTCTACTTATCTAATTGAGATACCAGGTACCCCAGATTTTAAGTCAAACCCTAAGCTATCCAACAGTGAAATCGGTCCAGTAGGTTTTACGTGATGCGCCAACAAATATACAAACAAACAGTACCCTAGACCATTTTTTTAATTATCTTCTTTGTACAGACTTTTTCGTTCCTATTGCTTTATTTTAAGTATAGATATTATGTTTGTTTTTTTTTAATTCTTCATTGCTGTTTTAATACATTTAAAAATCTTAAAAAGAATTTATCGTAGATGTACAGATATTGTACCGATTGATTGTGGATGATGGACGGCACGGTTTTTTATTTTGTTCCATTAATATGTATATAATACAGAAAAATATTAATTTAACCATGAGCACAGTTACACTGTAAAGTGGTGATTTCTACAAGCACAAATTAAAAAAATATATAACGCCCAACCCCCCACCCCCCATTATAGCTAAGAAGCATCTCGATCTCATCAGTTTTAAAACATAAAAAACGCATCAAAATCGGTCCGTTCGTTTGGGAGCTACGGTCCTCACCCCCATCATCCCCAAGAACCATTTCGATTACCTCAGATTTGAGACATTAAAAACCGCATCTAAATCGGTCCACTCGTTTGGAAGCTACGACTCTCACGCGTAGACACGTTAGATCAACTTACGCTTGTCGTCGACTATTTTTGTAGAAAACACCAGTTTACAGTGAGCTCATTCGTCGCAGGAGCCCGCGGAGGGACTTTGGCATAAGCAGTGGGCCCGAAACTCGGCCAGGCCTGTATCTTGGAAAAAACGTGCGACGACTTGAGAACCTCGAGATAATGTCGATTAAAAAATGCAACGTCATTTTTAGGCTACATCCTCCGCAAAGTGGGCCACGTGAACATGATGAGCCTGGTGCTGTTTGCCTTCGGTGTCCGCTTCATCTTATATTCGTTCCTGACCAACCCGTGGTGGGTGCTGCCCATCGAAATGCTGCAGGGAGTCACCTTCGGCATGTTCTACCCGACCATGACGTCGTACGCTAACCTCGTGTCGCCACCCGGAACCGAAACCACTGTTCAGGTGTTTATACTTTTATTTTTTAGTTTTAGGGTTCTTTGCACAAAGAGTCCAAAAATGGAACCCTATTGTCTGTATTTTTCTCTGTGTGCCCATCACAGGCTTGCACGTCAATACATAGTATAAAACAAAGTCGCTTCCCGCCGTCTGTCTCTAACGCTTAATCTTATTAAACTACGCAACGGAGTTATATATATATATATGCTGCGCCCGCGGCTTTGCGCGCATAATCAAAATTCATAGGTTTTTTCTTGCGCGGAACCCTAATTCTTTTCAAAAATAATTGTAGCCTATGTTACTCCTTATAACATCAGCTATCTGCCAGTGAAAGTCCCGTCAAAGACTTTTCAGCAGTTTCGGAGATTTTTATTATTATGGATATGGATAATACGAGCATACGAGACCTGGGGCCGTATTCAGCTAGAAAACCTAACCTGCACTGCAACGTGATCGCTGCGCGATCGTTACAATTCAGTGTGAAAACTTGTCTTGTGTGATTCACTTAGAAAAAAAACTGGGGAAATAATGGAGGGATGTAGGTTTGGGGAAGTTCGGGAAAGTGTGGGGAGGGTAGGGGGAAGTGGACGAATGGTGGGGGATGTCATGTCGGGGAAGGGTGCGGGAAGTGGGGCAGTTGGTGCAAAGTGTGGTAAGACTGAAAGGGAGGGTGTGGGCAGTGGGAGAAAGGAGGAATGGCGGGAGGAAAGCCCCTTCCCCTACCCTCCCCTAACTTTACCCACCTTCCCTCACTTCCCCAAATCTTCCCCACATCTCCCTAGTTTTTTTTTTCTAAGTATGGCCACACTGAAAGGTAACGATCACGTTGCAGTGCAGGTTAGGTTTGTTAGCTACATACGGGGACTGAACGTAGCGTCGCCCGAAGCGGAGTGAAGGTCGAGAGTGCGAGATCTAAATTTAACACCTCTTTTTTTCTAAATTACTCCTGTTCGAAGCCGGGGAGGGTCGCTACTGATAAATAAAATAAGTTAGGAAATTTGCACTTAATGTAGTTCTGTATATTATTAAATACTAGCTTTCGTCTGCGACTTTGTCCGCGCGGACTTCAGTTTATCGCGAAAAAATGCATCAAATGTTCTTCTAGGACGGATATTAAAAACCAATGCAAAATTTTAGCCACGCTCTGGATGTTTTTTGACCGTCTTGTTATTATTTCGTTTCCACGGCAAATTGTCATTCCGTTATAGCGAGTAGTCGACATTTTCCGGGATAAAAAGTATCCTATGTTGGTCTCCATATTGTACAGTACCTATTTACAAAGTTTCATCAAAATTGGATCAGCCGCTTTGGCGTGAAAGCTCCCCAAAAAAACAAACAGACGTCGTTTCACTTTTGTATATTGGTGTGGATTCTTGAAATATATATTTTATATTACACAATAAATATTATAAAGTTATACATGTATTAATATTTTCTATTATCAGTCATCACTATTTTGCAGTTAATGAAATTCTTAGGGCTATATAAATAAGGTCTTCGAAATACCTAACCCTGAATACACGAGGCATGACTTGAAGTATTGAATATATCACGTGAACTATAGAAATACATTGTTTTTGTAGCCCTCACTAACCCGAGGCTAAGCTAAAATACCGGTTGCATCATCAAACCTTTGATACCGCATCAGACTACAGATCTCATCAAGGCAAGCCAAATGAGCCCAAACTCGAAGGGGTTCCATAATTTGATTATTAAGTTCCTTTGACTGTCTAGTATAGTACAAGTGGGCGTCGTGGAAGACACTTTTTTTACCATTGTCACTAAAATTATCAGCACTAATTCAGTGTTAACACATCCCCCCCCCCCCCCCCCCCATTATAGTTAAGAACCATCTCGATGATATCAGCTTTCAAACAGAAAAATACGCATCTAAATCGGTCCATTCGTTTCGGAGCTGCGAAGCCACAGACAGACACACGGATACAGTGATACATACATACAATGATACTCACCCTAAACTTAAAACACTGTTTTGGAGTTCGGGGGCTAAAAATAATAAACATTGTTGCAGGGTCTAGTGGGGGCTGTGTTCGAAGGGGTGGGCACATCTCTCGGCAGTTTTATCGGCGGGCGACTCTACGAGACGTACGGCGGGTGGTACACTTTCCGCTGGTTCGGTTTCGGCGCTCTAATCTGCTGTTTCCTCCACGTGGTTGCTCAGTTCGTTCTCGCTGGCAGGATCACGCGACCCGGCGTGGCACAAGGTAAAGACAATGTAGACGCTGAATAGCCAACCATAGTGAACTTAACTCATTTTAGTAAACTAAGCGATAGGGCAGAAGCCTATAATTTAGCAAAAAAAATAGATGATATCAAATTGATTGTGTGAGAGATGACATGTGTAAGAAGGGAGTGAATTTGGAGATTACGGCTGATAGAGAGAAATGAAAGAAAAGTACATGTTGTACCTACCCCACGTAATAGTGGGAAATATGGTATGATGATGATGATGAAGAAATCAAACAAAAATCATTATATTTTTGCACTTTTGAGAGTTGTTACATTGACTCGCGCCAAAATAACTATAGCTGTAATGTAGGGATGATCGATGATCATCGATGTTAAGAGATAAAACATCGATATTTTAACATCGATATTGCATTATGTCAAACATCGTAAGATCGATATCACGACCACCTAAGTAATCGAAAGAACAATGGCAGAATTTTGGATGGTTATTTTTTTGTGAAGCTTATCCTATCGAATTTGTAATTGATTACAATATCTATGATTCGTTACTTCATTGAAAGGTTCTGCGCTTTCAGAATTATTAAAACACAATTGACAATAAATATTGAAACTTGTTCTTTCACTGAACTGTTCCGTGAAAGTACAAGTTATATTTCTTTCTCTCATAAAAAAAACCTGTGATTTTATGGTTGTTTTATTTATTGATGACAATGTGTGCAAAAAATATCCATGTTCGCCGACATCGATGTTTTGTGTTCGATAAACATCAATAATCGATGTTCAACTAGCGATGTCAACATCGATGTTTTTGCAATATCGATCATCCCTAATGTAATGGAAACACTATTGCAAAAAGATGTACAGTAGTCGCAGCCAATCAGTATATTTGTGAAGTTAGGCTCTGTAAACGATTGCGCAGGTACTGCTGTGGGGATAAAACATAAAGTAAGAGCGAGATAGAATACACGAAAAAAGTAAAAAAAAGCGAGTGATCGAGGCAGTTATACAATGCTGTCTTTCAACCTTCAAAATTGGGATAGCGCCTGAAAAATAGTAGTTTGCGCAGCGACTAGCAGACAACTTCCGAGACATATACTTCCGCTGCGGCTACTGTACAAAAACGCTTGCCACACAGGAACAAAACAACTGCGTATCCAAAATATTTAAAAAGCTGTGACGTCACGCGTACTGCTCAGTGTTTTTAGTTAAAAGGCGTAAAGTTACCTTTATTATTTTTGATTTAAAAAAAAAAGTTTTTGCTCATTATGAATTAAATTAATATATATAATCCTTATGATAAAATGTAATAATGCAATGAATCGTTTTATTTTTCGTTTACTGTCAAGTACCCTATTAATATTCACCAGACGCCGCTGCTCAACTAGCTATGATTGCCATTGATTTCTTTTATTTTGTCTCAACGGGTGCAGAGTCCAAATTAGTCAAATTAAAATGATATTTTGGTAAACTATCAAGTCATCATAGTCATCTCAAACTATAGGACTTTGAATATTGGTAGTGTGTCTGTATTCTGGATACTAAAAAGAAAAGTCTTGCTTTATTTTTGGACCTTGCAAAGGCTTTCCCCACGGTGTTAATCCCGCTAGTTTTATTTAAACTTGAAAGGATCTTCCGATCCGATAGAGGCACACAACTGAAACTTTTTGAAAATTATTTTCATTTTCAAATTTTCTATATGCATTTCCAGCCAAACCCTAGTTTTTTCTCGATTTCTATCCTGATAATGCCCTATCGATAATTTTATTTCATTTTATGTTTACCTAATATTTACTCAAATGAGTTTATATTACTTTAAATAATATATAACATATATAAAATTATTTAAAATCCGGTTCAGTGTTAGCTTATGTTTTATTTGTGATACTAGTATTATAACAAAACCTATGAAATTACCCATGTTTCTTAGTAATAAAAAAATCATGAACAAAACAAGATAAAGCATTACTATTGTGTATATCTTATTGGCTACGCATAGATAGGTAGGTATATAAGAAAATATTATCTGTATAGCTTAATTAAATTATATGTTATGTAATTTAAGTATCTTGTCGTAAACATTCCATCGTCTCGTGACTTGCCATTTCCTATATTTATTTGTTTGTTATTAGTGCCAAAAATTAGTATTGTTTATGTTGTATTTATTATAAGTTTTTAGATACGTAAAAACCGAAGTTGTGTTTGTTAGTTCCTTTAACTCAAGTATTATTAAAATACTTTTATCAAATATACATTGGGCTTATTATAATTTGTTGTTTAATTTTGTCTCCTGACTTATGTCTGTCTCTTGAATTCAAGTTTTCTACTTTCGTCTGTCTCCTAACTTCAAGTTATCTACTGTTGTCTCCTGACTTTTGTCTGTCTCCTAAATTCAAGTTTTCTATTTTTCTCCTGACCTTTGTCTGTCTCTTAAATTCAAGTTTTCTATTTTTGTCTCCTGACTTTTGTCTGTCTCCTAAATTCAAGTTTTCTACTTTTGTCTCCTGACTTTAGTCTATCTCCTAAATTCAAGTTATTGATTAATATCAGTCGTTAAGTCATGTCAAAGGCCCTCAGGCGGCCTAAAAAACTCTCACCCAGCACTATATCATACGACAAACAAAAAAACAATAATAAAAACGTGTAAGTTAAAAAAAGTAAGTTTTCCAGCGCGATTAAGTCCCGTTTAAATATATAACTATAAACAATTCAAGTTTCTACATTTGTTCCCTGAATTTAGTCTGCCGGTTTAATTCAAGTTTTCTACTTGTGTCCCCTGGCTTTTGCCTGCCTCAATAATTGTAGTTTTTCTATTTTTGTCCCCTGAATTTTGTCAGTTTCCTAAATTCTAGTTTTTTACTTTAGTCCCGTAAATTTTGCGCCACCCGATGATCATGTACTTATCTGTCTCCTAAAATTAAGTTTTCTACGTAGGTATGTCTCCTGACTTTCACCTAAATACAAGTTTTCTGTATCATATAACCTTCTACCTCAATTTTATTCAGGATTGTGGATAGTTAAATTGCATCCACTTATTTTTAATGTAAAGTTAATATAAAGACAATAGTCGGAATATTCGTAGGTGACATATTTTGTAAATATATATGGCGTATTTGTAATCAAAGACAATTTGTAGTGTTGGGAAATCATCAGATGAGTTGAAGCGATGAGTGCTCTAGGAGCGAGCGCACTGGCACAAATGTGACTTAGATACTCTGTTATGCAAAAACCCAACACAGATGCTGGTGTTTCAGGGGTTTCAAATATAGCTTAGAAACATCCAATAAAACAAAATAAATGCAATGATTTTGGTTTACCCGTTCAGGAGCTACGATGCTACCACACATGCACACAGACAGGCAAAGGTTCAAATGAATAACACCCCCTTTTCACGTCGGGGGTTAAAAAGCTTTGAAATGACGAATGTTCAGTTGTGTGGTCTGATGACACCGCGCCGTATGTCGGGGGTTCGAATCCCAACAATAAACATGAGCTTTCTGTGAAGGAAACCATCGTTATAAAACTAATCCAAAGCAGATCTGATGCCAATTAATGGAAACTGGATCGAGACTCATAAACAGAACTATTTAATTGGCACACTGCGCTGACTTGTTCCAAAGTAATTAGCTTTTTCTTGAGGATATCATGTTAAGGCCAACATACGTGGAAAACTAACGTTCATCGCCAAGAAATGTTGTATTTTTATCCGTTCTAAAATAAGCGTGTTTCCATCTTCGACCACGGCAACACTTAACACCAAGTGTGTCAAATACTAGACTATACCACAGCAGAAATAATAGTATTAACGTACCTATAGCCAGTAATAAAAAAAAACATAATGGGAAAAAAAGATGCTTGTTTTTTTTTGACACCATTTCATTATTTCCTATTTTTAAAAGCTTTTATTTAACATGGAATATATTTTGTTTGTTTGTGTGTACGTTTGCTTAGGTCAAAGTCTTGCAAGCTGAATTAGAACTACTTCTTATAGTAAGATGTTGAATTTTTTCGCTGTCAGTTTTTTTTTTCAATTAAATTATTGTCATAGACAGTTCGCAAAAGTTGAGCGCTGTCGGCCGTGATCGGATGTGGACATTATCACTCCTTGCCGCGAGTCAGTAGCATCTGACAATCTCATTCTGATCGTGTCATTGCGGCGTTTCCCATCACTGAAAAAAAAAGATTGTTATTTTTCAATATCCATACCAATATATAAAAGTAAAACGTCTCCTTGTTTGTTTGGGGAGATTTCACGTGATAACGGCTGGACGGATTTTATTGATATTTGGAGATAGCTTATATCCCGGAAAATTGTAAGGGAAACTGGAAAATGTTGATTACTCGCTGTAAGGAACGGTTGCCATGGAAACGAAATAACAAGTCTGTCAAAAAACATCAAGAGCGTTGGTGCTATACCTACTTTTGTGTTGGTTTTTCATATCCTAGAACAAAGGATGGTTTTTTTCGCGATAAACTGTAGCCCGCGCGGACGAATTCGCGGGCGGTATAGCTAGTTTATAATATTTCGGGAAAAAGGTTGATATAAATGCATAATTTCTATCAGTTTTATGTGTACCTAGTTCATATTTGCCTGTGCGTTTTCGGTAGCAAGACAATTTTGCACGGCTTAATAAACGGGATGTTGTGATTTCATTCCGGAGTGCTATTTGTTTACAGAATAAGGCACATAAGATATTTCCGACTATACCTTTTAAAATATATTAATCTGGATCATCCTATTTAATAAAACATTTAGCTGTTCTCAATATAAACCTAGTATACTCACCTCTATAAATCATAATAATAAAGTTGGAATATTTGAGGTTTCGAAAGTACATAACGATTGAAAAACTGTAACGAATTTTTCGTCTGTTTACAAATACAGCCTCCGCCAATATCTGCTTTGTTTGCTTGGACTCTAAAAAAACATATTAAAAATATCCGTTTGCAATTTTGTTTGTTCTTACTCTCAGTTTCTTTTACGCATATCCCGTATGGACATGTTTTCTGCTCAGCGTTTTGCTTATGACTGACGTATCATCTAAATGTATCTACAGCAATAAAAAATTAACTTTATTGACCCATAAACCTTGAATTTATATGAATGATTCGAAACGTAATTTGAAACATTGATAAGCAACCTTTTCAGTATGAGAGATAACAAGTTTATTAGTACCTTGCCACAATTAAAAAGGCAACGTTTACTTGATTATAAGGTACTAAAAGTGCTTAAAATATTATATTATACGATAATGGCGTAATCTCATCGTAAACATTGGTACTTTTAACTTTGATGATAGATAATACCTAAGTCATAATTTATTGCAAGCAATTAGTTCATATCAAGATATTGCCTAAGAACCGAGTTATTATTAGGTATAATTTTCATCCAAAATTGTAATAAATTGTAACAAAGAGCGAACCCGCCAGGCTTTCTCAACATTTTCAATATTTCGGCAAAACTGTCATGGATGGACTTGGATTTTAGGTCAATTTTCCACGTGTTACTTTGTTCCTTGTTGCTCTACGAAACCCTAATGATTCCTTACAAAAACATTTTCTAATGTACTGCGCCAATGGTGTCCACTCCCTTGTAACCGACTAGACTAAACTACGCTAAATTTAAGTATATTAGGCCTGTAAATTTTGCTTTCCGAATAAATTTAAAATCTACATGTAAAAATCACTGCGACGGAACTAAGGGACTTGGTAGGTGGGGTGTTGTGATGTGCACGGCTGGGATGTGGTGTAGGGTTTGAGGGGGGAGGGGGGGTTAATTTTTAACCCCCCCTTCCTCCCCGCAAAGCCTCTCCTCCCTTCACCAGGGCGGTCGCACTCCGCAACAAGTACAAATAAATTCAAGGACCCAATATTCGGGTCCATTCAGTCGAGTGTCAAGCGTGCGCTCGATGAGTCGCGCGCCTTGTACTTAGCGATAGAGCACCTACTTACGTAAAGTTATTGACAAACTTTATTCGTGTTTTAATTGTGAGTACCAAGAAGAAAGCTAGAAAGTACTGCATAGCATTCGGCTGTTTGAATAGTGATAGAAATGACGAATTGTCATTCTTTACGCTTCCAATACCTAATTATTAATTGATTATACCTACTATAATCAATTAATTTTATAATTGATTATAGTAGGTATTGTTGATCGGAAAATGAATTACTGTGCTGACTTAGTAAGTAGCCTACAACTAATTAGGAATTTATATAATATATCTCTCGTATAATACCTACCTACTTTTAATACCTTTTATTACGTAGGTAGCAATTTATTTTTCACTCATTAAAAAGCATGGAATTCAGACAGGCTTTTATTCATCAAAGTGCAATACCTATAGGATATAATCATAATCAACCAACGACACGTAGGTAGGTATCTCACTAAAGTTATCGGCGTTCTGAAAACGGGATAGGTAGGTAGTAAAAATGAGGTAGTAGGTCTATTCTGATAAGAATGTCATTCTATGTGATAGAATTATTTTAATTTATAATAATAAGTAATAACATAATACATTATTACTTATTTATTCTGTTACAATATCTAAGTCATAACATATCACAGAATAATTAGTAGTACAAGTACCTAGTCATATCTTAATACAACCCTACCGAGCGAAAAAGGGACAGAGCGATTCTGAAACGGTTAGAGCAATGGAAGTTCTCGCGCGTTGTGATACGGTGCATTCTGCCTGCACGCAGTGGGCGAGCGCCTTCTAGGTAAATATAATTGAAAGCTCGCAGCGCCGTGCGAGTTAAATTGCACTTTATAGCGTTGTAGCGAGAGTCGCTATTTATTTAAATGACTTTACTCAGTTAGCCTTCTGTACTTGTACTATTATTTATTCTGTGCCTTCACCTCACTCCATTCGGTCATTTGACTACGATTTCGCCTGTTGAAAAGCGATGATGTGGCCGAAGGTGAAGCACGCTTACTTAGTAGGTACCTATTCATTCTAGTTTACACCATAAAAGCTATAACCATTTTGGACAACGTCCTGATGAGTACATACTAAGTATATAATATTACCTGCATTGTTTCGAGTTATAATAACTATTATTTTTATGTATAACCCAATTCAAAGTTAATGGCGGCTGTGAAGTGCGCTGCAAGTACACTTCACAGCCGCCATTAATGTTTCGCGCAGCCCCTCACTCCTCCAATGCCCGCGCACATCTACTACTTTCTATTGCGGAGCGCCTCGCGCCAACATCACATCCGCCATTAAGGCGGGTTCAGACTCGAAATCAGCAAAAAGACGAATATCGAGAATGGCGTAATCAAACAACTTTATGCGAACTAAAAAATACTGTGGATAGAAAAGTAAACTACCTAAAAATATAACCGAACAGAACTTTCTGAAATGGCTTGGTATCCTTGGAAAAAAAACACGAACTACCACATGAAAATAACTTGTTACATCGCTGTTCTCGTTATTTTCAGCGACAGCAACATTTTTTTAATATAATTATTTAGCTTTTCTATTAAACTAAACAAATAGCGAAACACTTTTTTTGAATTGAGTTTTATATATTGAGATATCGATAAAAAAAAGCACAAAATTTCTCTAAAATAGACTCCCGAGATGCATCACCTCTCCCGCTCACACTGCATCTGGACGAGCAGGACAAACGTTTGAGGGCGTATCCCGCCTTAAGTTTGAATCGGGCTGTATTTGTTTCAATAGTATCGAATATTGTATTACAGGTTACACGACAGTCATTCGCTACGAGCAGCCCACTGACATGGTTTACATGCTAGAAGACATGCAAGACTCCCGAGTCCACGACACCTAAACCCGAATTCTCAGCAGCGAAGCAGAACATGGCGAAAAGTTGCACTGTCGCTTTTTGCCGCTCGCATTTATGTAGGACAATATTCTATCAATTCCTTTTAATAGGGTAGTTGACAAATTTTCGTAAATAAATCGACAGCCATAATTATTGTAAAAAAATACAATATTTATTTAAGTAGAAGTCAAATGAATATTATTACATTTATTGCACTTTGAGAGTTGTTCAAATGAATCATACCAAAACCTGACGTCATACTGTCGCTAGTTGCTCAAAGGGGAACAAAAACGCAAGCCACACAGTACAATACTACCGCGAATATGCAAGTTGACGTCATGCGTACTGCGCAGTGTTTTTAGTCAAATGGCAGTTTACGATTATTAAATTAAAAAAATAAAATGTTAATAATTATTATTTATGAATTAAGATAAACATAATATCGATTGAAATCCCTTTTATTTTTGTTTACTGTCAACTACCCTATTGAATCAAAACGCCCCGTAGCGTCGATCTGTTTGGAAAAGCATTAGAGCTTATAGTATTATGTGACAAATGACAATGACCTAGTAGTTAATTATGTAGTTAAATAGTTAAAAACCATTCCTCCTATTTGTGTATACTTAGTTTATAACGTTCGAGACCTGTTTGGGATGTTAATTTGTCTTAATATTAATCGACTTTGTAAAAGGGATTCATTATATGCGTAAGTTTTTATAACCAACTTTACTTTATGGAAATTAAATTTCGACCGTATTTTATTAGATTTCAAACAGGCCTTTGATGTTGTATCCATAGAACACTAGTCAATTGTGTTAGTGAACATTCCAATAAGAGTAATCCATATCAATGCTTATATTATAAAAGCGAAAGTAACTCTGTCTGTCTGTTTGTTATCTTTTCAACACTAAACAGCTGAACCGATCTTGATGAAATTTAGTATGGAGATAGTTTGAACCCTGCGCAAGGACATATGATACTTTTTATCGCGACAAACTGTTCTCTGCGCGGACGAAGTCGTGGGCAAAAGTAATAGTTATTAAGATCTGATGTTTAGACTTTAAACCTGACAGATGAATTTTCAATGATCGCATTCATAACAGTCTCGTAGGATAAGTATACAATATTATATAAATATATATTTATTACAAATTAAGCACTAGTGTATTATTATTTATAGGTCATTTTGACAGCAGAGCTTTTGTAATAACGTTTTATAGCTATCGGTAAAGTGTGAATTTTTGAAAGTGTTTTTATGGATCATTATAGGATCGTCGTCCTTGCAATTCTATTAGATGCTGACGTAGAATTTAGGCTCACCAAATGAAAATCAATGTGCCAATTTTATAGAAGAGAATCACTCTTCTTTAGGTAGTAGGGTATCTGCCTAATCGTCGTCACTTGACATTGTTTTATATCAATGACGGTCAATGATACTGCTCTTATGAAATGAATAGCTCAAACTTATGAATCATATTTTTCAACTATGTACTTACTCGTACCATTAAATGGCGGAGTATGCTAAGTCTGGCCCATAATATGTGGGTCACTTCCCAGTAATTTATATCAATACTTATTAGTAAGCGTGTAAAGGAAAAAATGTAACATAAAACAACTAACCGTGTGGTTTAAATTGCACTGATATGCGATAAGTATACTGTCAGCGCGTAAGATGCACATTTATTCTCCACATCGGACACATGACGTCAGGGGAGACGTCATTTTGGTGTGCAAACAACGCTCACAAAAAAGTGGTAGAGCAGCGTATGCAGTAACATCAAATTCAATTGACATATGTCATTATGTACTGATAAGTTGTTGGTTTTGATTTGAATTCCTCAAAAGTTAGGTACATACGTTTACGTTGTACATTGATCATCAATTTGACGAGGTATGATATGAGTATGATACAACATTTTTACGGTTTTTTTCTGATAGCGTCCTTTATATCATTAAAATAATGACTATTTTATCATCACTTGACGACGGAGATGGTGACGATGTTTCTTCATCATCACTGTCATCTTCGTCAGTTTCTAAAAGTTCCAATAAAATAGTTTCTTCCATTTCGCATAACGCTATCACTTAAGTTTAGATTGTTCCTTGCATTCAATTGTGTACTTCTAAGACAAGTTGTGTACAAGTTAGAGGTTATATTATTTTAGCAGAAGCGTACTTATTCAAGAGGACTAAGAGAGAAATGATAATACTAAAAACAAAACTACAGTCATTTGAGTCACCTGTTGAATCTAGTAGATTCAACAGGTGACTCAAATGACATAAGCATGCAAGCTTCGGTTTAATTTGTTAGCGTGCATCATATGCTGACAAACAATTGAACTCAACCGATCGTTAGCACTGTTTGCAGTGTCAGTACTGTAAGTGCAATTTAAAGCATACTACAAGTAATCCAAAGCAACATTAAAAAACTTAAAACTTGTTGCAGACTATTAGGATGTTTGATGTTACATTCTATAATAAAATAACAATAAAGTATTGTTTTTATATTATTTTTTGTTGCAGCTTGCTTGTATTTGTTTAAATTTATTGTTAGAATAGTTTTAAACTATCATCATTTGGTGTAATTGGCTTAATTATTACTGGTGATGGATGTATTATTTTACGTTTTTAATTTGAGAATTCCTTAAAACAACATTTTAAAATTTGTAATTTAAAAACAACGCTCCAAAGTCGAGTACAATTACGTTTTGGTTCAAAATGACCCGTATTTTTCGAAACTTTCCCAGAAATTATCTTTTCTAAAATCCTTTTATAATGTACCTCCTTATGTTGACACCTTTCTTAGGGCTTGTTTCAGAATGTCCGATCAAAGTTCAGGTTAAGCTAATGTGAACTAAACTGTTAAATAAACTCTGTACTTGCGTTTCTCAACCACTGAATAGGCTTAATCGTAACATAAAGTTTCTACTAATTTAAAGGACAGATCAAGTGGCAACTAAAATTTTATAAGGTGGTTAGGCAGTTTGATAGCTGATGTTCCGTAAGAATGCGGCGTTGCCATTCCGCTGTACGAGTATCTTACGACTAAGTATATGGAGGGTAAAAATGATTGTGAAACGCGATGTTAGATAACCGAGAGTTTTATCTTCCACATAATTTGTGTCATGGAAAACCAAGAGGTACTTTAATAGCACATTCTGAAACAAAGCCTTAGTGCAGTTTACCCATGCTGTGAAATAATTTCTAAATATCTAGATTTCTTGTAAAATAATTTGCTCGGTCAATTAGAATTAGGTGTCATGCCATTATAAGGGTGGGACATTTGGGCAATGGAAATTCAGTAACAGGGACATTTTTACAGAGGGATATGTTGGGATGGTACTTTCTGATACGGTCTTTCTGGGAAAGGGATATTTTGAAACTAAACGAAACAAGAAACGTAAAAATATTGTTGTTTTATATTTTGTTGTTCTAAACCTATAGGTTGTAAAATGTTCCTAAATATTTTGTTAGATTTTTTGACATTTAAAGATTCGGCTAAACCACGCGTCCTGCTTGCGATTGCGGTTGCGTGCACGGTAGCGATTAGCTACTACAAATGTGTTTTTTTTAAATAATTAACTCGTCCTGCGGCTGGACACGGCGATCGAAGCGTTTGGTTTGAACACATCGTTACTAGTACAACTGCAATAACTAATCGCTACCGTGCACGTCACCTCAATCGCAAGCTGGATGCGTTGGTTTGGCTGAACCTTAAGTCGGCGTATACTAATTGTAGGCTTTTTTTTTTGCAGAGTTATTACATATTTTTAGTGAATTTAAAAAATATCAATAAATGTGACTTCCGAAGTATATCGTTTTAAAATTATTGCGTAAATCACACCAAGTCTGACCCATATTATACATACCTATAGAGTTAAGGACATAAAAAAATAAAAATTACGCACATAGAAATAACCCGACTGAGAGTGGTTTCTAACCAACTTTAAATCGTTAAAGATCCTAAACGGTCATGCAAAATTAATAATTATAACAGAAACATGAACATGAATTTCAAATATACAATGCTTCTCGCTGTCTACGTTAAAATCTCCGTTTCAATATGTGGAACCTTGATTAAAAGAACGGGATTATTACTGAAATCCCCACCAAACCGTCCCCAGTGGGGATTTCGGGAAAAAGCAAATAAAGTTTTCCCGAAATCCCCACCAGGATAAGCAGTGGGGATTTCGGTAAAAAGCAAAAAAATATTGAACGTAACGGAAACGATTACATCGCCTCGCTTTTACTCTGTAACTAAAGCTCCAGAGATCCAACATTGGCGTCATTTTTTTAAGTGCGCCCCTTATTTCCGTAGGTAGGTACTAAAATAAAGTTTAGACACAATTTTTTGTTGAAAAGAAGAAGCTCACAACATTACCCTAAACTCTAGCACAGTGCAAATTTGAGGGTTTTTTGGAGAAACAGATGTAATACTTCAGGCAATTGCCTCCGTTGCCGAAAGAAGAAAATATAAAATATATATAAATATAACAAAAAAGTATCGACGTGACGTGCCGTGAACCAGGCACGGGAGATATCGCTCTGCCAGAAGTTATGTTTAGATCTTTCCGTTTCATAGCAGTTTGCCTATATAGCCAAGCCTAATACATTAAAGTGTTTGGAAACTCAATAACTAAAATCATCGCCGAGATGGATGCCGACACTCTACTGCTACTGCTCATGGAAGATTTCAAAATGTATCCGCGAACCAAAGAAAACTCTTGGCTATCGCAACATCTGAAGCAATAATATCGCAATCTAAGAACGGTTTCATGGTTTCATCGCAAACTCTAGGAAACACCACGATAGATCTCACATACACCAGACACTTGGAGCCTTCTCCCATGCCGTTTATATCGTATTTCAGCTACCATATCTCACGAGTAAAGTTATAAATTCATAATGTTACGCCGGTCGATTCTTAGAAAAACAGTAGCTACTAAAATATTCGAGGAGTTTCGGTCGGATGACGCAAATACCTACATTTAAAGGAACGTTCTGGAACACACTAGTTGCGCGTAGGTACTTACAGAGTTTCCTGAGTGCGCGGTAGGTAGGTACATACGGGTGCGGCGCGGCAACATCAAAGGCGCCGCCGTCCTTAGGTACCTACAGGCGCGGCCAGTATTTATATACTCTTTGGGCGCGGCGTGACATCAAAGGCACAGAATAAATAATAGCAGAAGTTGCACTTCGCGCAACCATTAATAGAAATAACGACTAGCCACTAAGCAATAATTCAGCTCGCAAGCGCTCAGTGCCTAACGCGATATTCACCTAAACGTTGCCGCTCTCTTCTAACGCGTAATTCTGTCGCTGTCTGGCGCGGAGTGATGCGCTAGCTGTGGCGCTAGGGTTGGTCGGCTTGCCGCTGCTAGTATAATATTCATCGTCTATCTACCTAGGTACTTGATCCGCTGCTGATGAGTATCATATGTCCTCGTGCAGGGTTCAAACTATCTCCATACCAAATTTCATCAAGATCGGTTCAGCTGTTTAGTGGTGAAAAGATAACAAACAGACAGAGTTACTTTCGCTTGTATAATATAAGCATTGGTAGGGATTATTCCTAGAACGATTAAATCGATTTTCACTGCATTAGTTATCGTATGCTTATAAAACTTCCCCGATTTTTCTTCACATTAAATTTAACTGGCAACACTGAAACGACGGTGACGACACGCAGTATACGCACTCGACGTCACCTTTCAGTGGCCGTATTATAGAACTTGGCTTCAATCAGATTGTCACTTTTTTCATAGGAAAATCGACTCTATTGCAAAGCATTATTGAATTTGACGGCTTGAAACCGTCATGATCAACATTACGTAATCGCACTGCAGTTCACGGATAGGTTGGTCGGACTGTACCTACATTCTCTTTCCCAGCGTTCGAGATGATGAGATGGCGTTGTAGGCAGTTTCAAAAAGTAAATATATAACAAGTCGTTCGCTCTGAACATTTTCAACACTTTTGCCATTTTTGCAACTATTTTGCATTTTTGATACTACCGCAGCCCGATTCCATAACTTGGCTTCAATCGAATTCTCAGTATCGCAGCCACTAATGCCTTGCGATAGAGTCGAATTTGCTATGAAAAAAGTGATAATCCGATTGTAGCCAAGTTATGGAATCGGGCTGCCGATCCTTTTCAAACCGAAAGAAAAACGGCTAACGGAATTAAGTTGATTTATGTCAATATGTCATCTAATAATGGAAAACGAACGGTGATTGAAAACGGTCCCAAACGCTAAACGGTTTGTCGCTTTTCGCGCATGGACATCTTGGGCGAAATTAAGGTTCTCCGACGCTTTGGACATTTGTTCAAAACGAACGGCCTCTTTGAAAGTACACTTGGAGTCGTTCGATATGCAGCAAAAGGCGAAAATAACTGTTAAAAACGCTACATAATATGATGACATTTGGCGTTCGCCTTGGACATTTGTGGGCGAAATTAGCGTTCTGAAATGTTTTCAATCACCGTTCATTTTGCATGTTTAGATGACATGACAGTTAAATTTGACATAGGAAAAGCGATTTTATTTCGTATGGGTATAGGCTTGGTAAAAATGTACATTTCGAAACTGTCCACAAGTTCCAGAACGCCATCATAAGTAGTCTAGTCTGTGACGCCATCACATCATCTCGAACCGTAGAAAGATAATACCACGAACCACTACTATACTTTACGAAGGATTACAGATTCATGGATAATACCAATAAACCCGTATCATCTTCTTAAGTTTGTGATACCAATATAGTAAGTACATACTCGCGTTTACGTCTTGAACGCAGATTTGTTAGGTTTATTGTTGAAGCTACAGCCTCCGGTTTATTTTTTCTGTTCTCCGGTACATAAAATCACGAAAGTATTACAGATTCATGCTTAAACCAAAGAGTATATAAATCCGGGACTGACGTATATTAGAACGGATGTTGTGAATTTTTAAAACGTGCGCTGAGAATAAGTGCAACATAACAAAACTCTATACCCACTCTATACACAGCATGTTAGCCAACATGAGAAACAGAAAAGGATGTCTGCAAACATAGCACATTTTTATCGACATCGATATTTTGAAGAGAAAAAACGTATTAGGACTATTTTAATTTATGTGGAGTTTATAATAATAATATGTTTTTTCTAACCATGTGGTTTTTATAACATACAAAAATAATACAGTTTATAGTACACAACACAATTTATGGCTTTTTCCCTGAAAATAATCTCTATTTCAAACTAGCAGTGTTCCGTGCTTAATAGCAGATATGGAGTAGGATTTATTTTTTTAATTGGGTTGTTTCTTTTTTGTTGTCGGTGTTTCGAAATGTTTGCCACAGATATATTTAATTCATGCAGCTTTTCGATACATACGTAAGTCAAGTCCTCTTTACTGGTCACTTGTATTCAGTTTTAGCACCTGAAAATAAGATTTTTAATATTATACTTTTACTACGTTTACTATTATATAGCGTGGAATGCAGGAGGACTTAGAATAAGATTAGGAACCTAACGTCGCATAACGGGTTAGAAAAAATATCGATAACACCGGCACCGCACTAGTGCTAGCAAGCCTATGTTATTTTGTTGAATAATGAATGAAAAATCATTATTGAAATGATACTTCATAAGCGACTTCCAACAAGGTTGCGTTAAACGTTTAACGCTACCATGGAGGCCATCCTATTTTCATTTCCACATTACGAAGTTTCACTTCTTCGGCGCGGAGGGACTCCATGATGTTTTTTTCTTGTACTTAGTAGATTACCGAATAGAATTACCACTTACCTATCTTTATTCAGTGGAAATTTAGCAATAAATGTTCGTTTTTGACCCTTCGCTCTAACAGATCGCAAACCACAAATTTTGCAAGTTTTATAGCTTATTGCCTATAAAACATTCAAAACTTAATCACATTATTAATTATTTCATGTAGAAACAAACACCTTCAAAGCATTAAATACATCAACATACAGTAATTATCACAAAAGCAACCTACTAATAATATTGTAAACAAAGTTAAACCACAGAACACATATTCATACTGTCATAGCGAAGGCGTGCAAGAAGGTCAGGTCATGCATATAGTGAAGTAGAAAAGATTGCCGCCATAGAAATTAGCTCACGTTTGATACAACGGTTTTTTATTAAGCTGTTGCGCCTGATTGGCTTAAACTATATATATATATATATATATATATATATAGTTTAAGCCAGTAATACTGGCTCCCAACATAAACAAACTAATGTCAGCTTCTTTGATTATATATTTGATTATATACCTGACTAGATAGATAAATGTAAACATACAACACGCAAAGAACGGCCCAAGTTAGGCACAATGTGTGCGTAGCGCTAGTGTACATACTGTTCTATAACTGGCAATATGTACGAGTTTAGGGATATCAGCATAAAATAATAAGGTACTATTTATTACAAATTACTATCCACTTCAGCATAAAAAGCGGTATTAAACGGTATTCCAGTAGTAGCTATGTTACTTTCGTGTAGTTTTATGTGTAGTTTTTATTATCTACTATTTATTACAAAATCATATCGAAATGGTGAGTTAAAATGATTATGATTTTAATTGATGTGTGTTTTGTTTATACGGCGTTTGATTAAAAAGTCAATAAAAGGTTTAGCAGGGAAAATGCCAAATAAAATAATGAGCCATCGCGGGACTCCTAGCGGATATGTAAACATAAAAAAAGAAAATATATGAAACAACGAGCAATGTTTTACACCGCGTGCTCTCATTGGTCAACTGTAAATCAGAAACTTTTCTTCTTGTTCTTCTTCTTGTTCTTGTTCTACTTGTTCTTGTTATTCTTGTACTTCTTGTTCGTCTTCTTGTTCTTGTTGTTCTTTTTCTTGTTCTTCGCGTCACGGTACGCTCGCGTTGCGGAACCGCTCGATCGCCACGCCGCTTGATTGCCACGTCAACAGTTGGCGTTACCCCCGTACCAAAAATGGCTAACATTATCATAATCATCTTTCATCATCATTATCATAATGGAAGAAATATTCTGATTAAACTATCCTTCTTATCTTACACGTATTTTTGTAAAAGTAAATAAAGTACAACCTATAATGATGATATCGGTGATGAGACAATAAATACCCCGATTTACCAAGGTGTCTAAGAAAAAAGTCTGCGTGAAATCGGTCCCACCGTTTAGTATTCGACTGGCAACTCTGTTCAATTCAACTAGCCTACAAAATATTGAAACGAAATTGTGTTTCGATAAAAAATATACTAATAGAACTTACTAAATTACCGATTGAAAGTGATCTTTGTCCTATTATCATGTTTTCCTGCATGATTGTGACACAATTTAACGGCACTAACTGGCATAGTATTTTATTTTTCATGAGCACAACAACGCGTAGTGATTCAAGTGACACTGAAGTAGTGGACGAGCATATCTACCAAATATAAAATATTTATTCGGCCGTTTTTGATCGGCCGATTCGGTATCTCGACAAGTATATAATCAAAGTTTCTCGTATTACCCGACTAGAAACGATAGTCCTAGCTTACCATGTAAGTGACATATTTTGATGTGTCTCCATAAATTATTTGGGTTTCCATCGAGTTACCACCAGTGCTCAAGAAGTTTAGTTTACCCATAAATAAATATTTCTCTGTAGATGGATGAAAACATTTTGAATCCCTTTGCTTTCGCAAGCCAATGCATACGAACTATAAACATACAAGATGACATACAAGATGAAGACTAGATGACAATGATATCCTCAAATAATGTTAGTCGTCTATCTGACCCATACATACGTATTACATGAATAGTACAATCATGTGCATATTAATATGATTGTATTGTATGTATTACGAGTATGTATGTATTTATTTTATTTTATTTTCTTTATTAGGAACAACAAACAGCTACATTATAGAATAATTACAATATATATATATATATATATATATATATATATATAAATATATAAAGCAAGCTTTTTTAAAAATTAATAATAATGCAGCCCACAGCGCTATTCACGGAATAATAAAAAGGTTAAATATATTACCGCTGAGAGCAACTGACTGATAAAACAATTATAAATAAGCATATAAAAACTTATTAGTACAATAGTAGAAAAGATACCTAAATATATGAAAAGAAGTAGTTCTTAGATGTGCTTCGATGACAGTTGGCGCAAAACTGCAATTTTGAATTTATTTGTACTATTGGCGAATATATCGATTTCATCAAAATCATTATTGTAGGACTCTACCATGCGGCGAATAGCAGTGCGCCGTCCTATGTTTGTGCGGCATGAGCCCAAGGCAAACAATCGACCAGCGCGAACCTGCCGCTTCTGAACTGTTCTGGGTACAACGTAACAGACGTGTCACCAGATCCATACAATCAAAATTATTACTGACAATTTTATATAATGCAGTGGCTTCTAAGTATTTACGTCTAAACTCGAGTGTTAAAATTTGATATTTGTTGAGCAATTGGTCGTGAGACAGGTAACTTCTATGGCACCTGTAGTGCATACTACGTAAAAATTTACGTTGAACATTCTCAATCGCATCTGTTCCTGAGCTCCACCGCTCGGCCAGCCACCAGTCGATTAGTGGACTGTATAGCTGAGGCGGAAGTCGGAAAGTGACCGACCGTGGTCGATGGCGCTCGTTTGGTCGATGGAACGGGCACTGGGTTGATGAAGAAAAGTCGCCTTGGTTCAGGGTTCCGACCCTGGGTTGTTCTTGACTGGAGAGGTCTTGAGAGCGAGTTCTAGTAGAGATGTTTACTCGACGGCTGCTGGCGATGGAATGAATTTCGGCGACGAGTGGTCATCTTGCACCGGAGGGTGCAGGGAAAAGAGGTTTCGGGGCTTAGCCCCCTTCCTCTGGCTGTTCTCCGACCTGCGTCTGCAGGTGGGTCTATTTGATTGGCTTAATTGCCATTGTCTTCTCGGCCCTTTCGGGCTTTTGTTTATGTGGCTTTCTCTGGTGGATCGGTCAGAGGGTAACCATATGTCGGGGCGATCAAGGCCCTGCCGAGTGAGACCCCTGGTTGCCCAGGGGAGGCCCGGCGAGCCGATCGGCGACCACGACGGCGACCTCTGGCCGTCCTACCATTCTCTTCTTCGTCTTCTCCGGTTCATTTAAGCTTAGGGTATCGGCATCTGTTTCGTCCCGTGTAACGAGTTCACGGGGGTATGGCCTCGTCTGGCGTCTTCTTTTGTTTTCCGGTGGCCGCGCGTGCAGAGGTGCTATGCCTCTAATATGGTCATAGCGTGATTCGTCCGCTTTTCTGAACATATTTGTACTGAGCCTTCTTACGAAGGACTCCAAGTTCTCCATTTGTAGGCCTCGTGCCACCGTATCGTTTCTAACGAATCTCGGTGCCTTGACTATTGCCCTTAGGCATTTGTTTTCTTGTGCCTGCAGTTTCTTTTTGTTTGTAGTGGATGCAAAAGCGTACCACGCCGGTGCTGCATACGTAAGACGTGATCTGATGTAGGCCTTATATATCATCGTCTTAGTCCGGAGTGGTAACGTGGACTGTAGGATCGGATTAAGCTTTACACGGGCTCCCTTAACTTTTCCTATTGTGGCTTGGATATGTTTGTTGAAGTTTAGACGTCTATCTATTTGGATGCCCAGGTATGTTACGGCTTCTTGCCAGGGGATATCTATCCCTTTTAGCTTCAATTTTGTTGGCAGATTTGAGCTCCCTGTCAGGATGGCTTGGGTTTTATTCACATTAACCGATAATCTCCATTTGTCCAGCCATTCTGGCAGGGCATCTAGTGTGGGTTGAACCTTCTTTACGGCTAGTTCCGTTTTGAAGGAGGATGCGTAGTAGGCTGTATCATCTGCGTACAGCGCTAATTTCGCCTGCCCTATCAGCGGGATATCATTTGTGTACCATGAGTAGCAGATTGGGGAGAGGCAGCTTCCCTGCGGTACTCCAGTTTTAACCGATCTTGTTGATGAAAGTACGTCTCCTTCCACTGCAACTTGGAATTTGCGGTCACGTAGAAAGGTGGCAATTATATCCACGATTTTCCGGGGTGCTGGAGCCTTCGACAGTTTGTACAACAGTCCCTCATGCCATACCCTGTCGAAGGCTTTTTCCATATCGAGTAGTATCGCTGCAACGTATTCTTTTTTATTGTAGCTTATTGTCATATCGTTTATAATCCTTGTTGCCTGCAGTGTTGTGGAATGTTCGGCCCTGAATCCGTACTGTTCCTCGCGCGGCTTGATATGTTCAAGTATGTGCGGCAGCAAGAGCCTCTCAAACAACTTGGACAGTGTGCTTAACAGGGTGATCGGCCTATAGCTTTCCGCCTTTTTCGTGTCCTTTCCGGGCTTCGGTAGCATTATCACTTTGCCAGTCTTCCAGCAAAGGGGGAAATGGCCGGACCGCATTATCCCGTTGTAGATGCGGGTTAAAGCTGCCACGGCCTTAGTCGGCAGGTGCTTCAGTGTCTCGTTGGTTATGCAGTCGAGTCCTGGGGCCTTCTTTGATGGTAGCTTTAAAATCTGCCTTCTCACTCTTCCTGGTGAAAAGAAGATTTGCTTCTCATCTGCGGGGCGTGACGCTGAGAAGTAATCTTCCATGTGCTTTTCAACAGTCTCCACGTGTTCTACGTTTTCTGTGGGGTTTGGTTTGAACAGAGTTTCTAGATGGTCCGCAAAGATTTCTGCTCGATCTGCGGCTAGGAATCTTGGGTGCCCATTTTTGTCCATCAGTGGTCTAGTTGGTTGCGGGGTCGTCGTTAGCTGACGACATAGGCGATAAACTGAGGGAATTTGTTCGCCTATGTCGTCTATGTGATCTTGCCAGGACTCGGCTGCATGGTCTTTCAAGGCGATTCTGACATGCTCAACAAGCGTGTTTAGCCTTTTCTTCGCGGTTGGGCAGCGCGACTGCTGCCACAATTTCCTCTCCTCCCTTTTCTCACGTATTAAGTTCCGAATCCGCGTCGGGAGGGGGTCGGAACGCTCTCCCGGTGCGCTGGTGTGTGATGATGCTGCAAGGGAGGTTTGGATCGTTGTGGTCAGCTCTTCCGTTGCCCTGTCCACGTCCTCGGGCTTCTCAATCGGAAATGTGTTGATAGTGTTTTTGACTTCTTCTTCGAACTTCTCCCAACAGGTCTTTATTCTCCTTCTGGGAATGGCTATTCTGCAGGGGAGCTCTTTGAATACCATCAGTACAGGTCTGTGGTCTGATGGTAGGTCTGGTAGCACTGTAAGCGTTGGCATTGTTCTTAGTCCTTGGTGCACGACGATGTCAATCACATCGCCTTCTCCGTTTGGTTGGTAGTGGGTTGGTTCGTCCGGACCAGTTACCTCGTAGTGGTGGTCCACCGAGTCTTGGAATAGGCGTCCACCTTGGCTGCTTATTTTGCTTGAATTCCAGTGCGTATGTTTCACGTTTAGGTCACCGGCAACAATCGTTGGGATTTCGGATTTTACCAGTTTCCTGATCTCTTCTGGTATGAGCGTATCATTTGGGGCTTTGTACGCTGCAAATATTCGTTGGTGTTGACCGTCAACGTCAATGAGCACACCGAGTGCGTATATGGAATTATATTCTTTGGGCGCTATGAGTTGGTGGACTACCCTTCGGTGGACCATCACTGCGAGCCCCCTATAGGCTCTCCCTTCCGGCGTAATTTCGTCTTTTCTATAGACGAAGTAGTTCGGGATTTTATAGTTTTCTGTTTTTAGCAGGTGCGTCTCGCTGGCCAGTAGTATATCGATGTTTTGCTCGCGTAGGAAGAAGGCCAGCAGTTTTCTCTTCCTCGCGAGCGTTTGGGCGTTCCAGTATACCACTCTAAGAACGCCCATTTGAGAGAATATTCATCAATCCTCTAAGCACTGCGGTCTTCGCGTCCGTGCCTGACTGGACCGCCTCTAAGATGCCCTTGAGGACGTCAATTGTCCTTCCCAGGGCATCTGGTTGTTGTGCAGCTGCCGTTTGGGCCTTTGCAGGTCGTGTCTGGCCCTTTCCGATACTTTCCAGTACCTGGGCCGCTTGTGGTGGTGCTGGTTTCTTTTTTCCTCCTCTTTTTCCTCGTCTTGTGCCAGCCATCTTAGGCGGGTTTGCCGGTGCCATAAGGGACTGGGCATTCGGTTCTTCCTCCACCATTGCTGGGATGACTGGGGCTGTACCTCTCCGGTTAGAGATGGTAACAGCCAGTGTTCCCGCTCTTTTGTTTCTGGTTTCTTTTTTGAAGATCGGACAGGACGCGAAGTTTGCGGGATGTGCTCCTCCGCAGTTTGCGCATGTGGCCGGTTCCTCTCTAGGGCGGGGGCAGTCTCTCGCCAGATGTGGTTCTCCACAGCGAACGCATGCCTGATCGCGGTGACAGTTATGCGAACTGTGGCGGAACTTCTGGCACTTGTGGCACTGTGCAGGTCCTCTCTTGGCACGCCACATTTCAATGACCACGCCTGGCATCATAAGGAGCTCCGTTTCCTGGTAGATGTTTGGCGTCAGGTTTGGTGTTCTCTTCAGGAGTACGTAGAAGATACATCCTGGTCTTCCTTGGCGTCCCTTTATGTGTTTGACATACTCTGGTGTGTATCCCTTTTCCTCCAGAGCTGTTTGGATTTCTGACACCTCCGTGTCGGCCGGCAGGCCGCGGATTGCGACTTTCAAACTCCTTTCCGCTGGTAGCGAATACGAAAACCAGCTAATTTTCTCTGTTTTTTCCAGTTCTGTCAGATAGTTCTGAATCAGCCTGTACTCTGTTGCGTCAGTGGGAGTGAAGCGAATGCCCTGTCCATATGGGCGTCCGTTCGGTGGTCTTCCTAGTTTATTGGCGAGTATTTTAAAATGATTCGTCCAATTTTCTATTTTCTCCACGATTAGAGGGGGATATCGCGGCTCTTGCCTTTTGAGAGGTTGCTGCAAGTCGTCGGTTGGTTGCTGCAGATCGTCGAATGCATTTGCATTTGCATCCGATGCTGCTCTACCGGGAGCTCTACCGGGCGGAGCTTGCATGGCTCCTCCCACCGGTGCTCTACCGGGCGGAGCTTTGGCAGTACGTTGCGGCTGCGGTTTCGCTTGATTTAATGGCTCTGGCGCTGCGGTCTGCTCGACTCGCGCTGCCTGTGCGAACGTACTAGTCAGCTTTTTCGGCTTCATGCCGATCGGGATTTCCGCATTTGCGGAGCTAGTGGCGGCTTTGCAGGGTTTCGGTTCTGCACGAAGCGTTCGCCTAGGCGTTTCCTCTACTAGCCGGCGGGGGCTCCGGTCCCTCGCTCGCTTTTCTCTTTGCGTTGGGCTAGCAGAGAGAGAGCGGGTGCGGAGACGCTTGAGTCCTCCGTCCTTTGGCGGTTGTGGCGGCGTTTTGCGACGTGTCGGGAACGTGAATTCTCCGACTGGTGGTAGCGTGACAATCGCTCGTGCGGCGAATTCGAGCGCTACTCGATCGTCTATGGTGAGGTCCTTGCCTCCGAGCTCAGCCTCTTCAATGCGCACATACAGTGACATCCACCGAAGCATTCCCCCCGAGAGGACACCGCCTTCGTGAAGACGGGCGAGTGTGAGGATATCACGCTCATATAATCCTCTCGGGGAGAGCCCTTCGGCAGGGGACAGAGATGTCGCGCATTCTTCGGGCGAGACTTTGGCGTCTTGTTTTTCCAGGCTACTTTGGCCCTGAAAAGGGCCTTTTGATGATGATCCGGGTTTCGGGTTCATCATAGGCGGTTACAGTGGTTACTGTGGTCGGTTACTCAGTTACTCGGTTACTCGGTTACTCGGTTACTCGAGGTGTGTGACCTCTGGAAGGGTCGCAGTGTCGGACCCCACGCAGTCGTTCCACGTCGTGTACTAGACCTGCGTGGGGAACATGCCTGCTGCTCCCTCCCGGTGTTCACTTGCGCGCGACTTTCACCTCCACAGCAACGGAGCTGTGGGCGCGATCCGCAAAAATTTCCTCAGGAAATTTCTTTGAATACACTTTCAGCGACTTGTTGCAGTTTTCGTCCGTACACACCAAGAAAGACTATCATCATGAATTTCGGGCTAAAATGTTCCTGTATTTATGCGGTTGATTCGCACTGTTGTTTCGCGGCGGTCGGCCGCAGCGCGGGTGGTGGGAGTGGCAAGCAGTGTCTCTCGCTCGCACGTCGCTCCCTCTCTGTCTTTGTAATCCTATTTTAGCCTTTAATTCTTAATGTTTTTGTCGTCTGTATTACCTTATTTTTGCTCTCGTAGACCCTACCAATCAAACAACCCCAAATCGGCATTTATTATTGTGTAAAAAACGTATGTACAAACTATAGCTTAACTTAATCTATTCACTTATGTTCTAGGTCTTAAGTTGTTTAGTGTCGTCGCGAACAGCATCCTTGTACTTATTGTAATAGGGGTTCCAAATAGGCGCAGCATACTCAAGTGAGAGCGAACTAAACTTTTATATAGATATAGATAAGTAGAAGTGAGTCTAAAATCGGAAGAAGACCTCATTATAAATCCATACATTTTAAAAGCTTTATTTACAATGTTATCAACATGCGCATTTAGACTCAATTTAGTATCCAACTGAATTCCTAAATCCCTCAAAGCTGTTACCTTAGTCAGAGGGGCATTGCAAATATTGTAGGTAAATTGAATAATATTTATGTTTTTAGTGAAGTTTATGTAGTTACATTTAGGGATACTCAATTGAAGTTTATTCTTAGTACAATATGTAGTTAATCTATTTAAGTCTTGTTGAAAGAAAATGCAGTCATTAATGGTTTTAATAGTTTTAAAAGCTTTGAGGTCATCTGCATAGAGTAAAAGTTTGGAGTTATAAAAACTTTGTTTAATATCATTTATGAAGATTATGAATAACAATGGCCCAACAATAGAGCCTTGGGGTACCCCAGAGGATACCAAAACTCTCTTAGAATGATATCCAGTGACAACAACTTTTTGAGACCTATTTTGTATATAAGACGCAAACCACCGCAACAAATTTCCATGTATGCCATTAAATGCTATCTTCTTTAGGAGTAGTTCGTGGTCCACCTTGTCGAAAGCCTTTTTGAAGTCCATATATACTGCATCTACATGTACGTGAGCATCAACATTTTCAAATAGGAAATTTGTAAATACGAGTAAATTTGATGTTGTAGATCTGAGTTTTACAAAACCATGTTGTTCTTCATATATAAAATTATGCAATATTGGATAAACCTGGTTTTGAACTAATCTCTCAAAAAGCTTGGACAATGCAGACAAAATAGATATTGGGCGGTAATGCTCTACGTCATGTTTAGGGCCATTCTTGTGCACCGGTGTTATAGTAGCACGTTTCCATATCTCAGGAAAGACTCCTTCGCTTAAGCACTTATTATAAACTAGCTGTGCCCGCGGCTTTGCCCGCGTGGTCATTTCATTTAAAAGTAGCCCACACGTTTTATTCCAGGACCAAAAGCCAAACCACCACCAGACCAGTTGTAGGTTTGGTCCAGAGGACCAGGAGGACCAGGACCAAACCTACAAAGTACAATATTATACTACATTTCTTCAAAATTCGTTCAGCCGTCAAATAGTTTTTTATCGGTTGCTCGGCATCTAATCATCGGAATAAGGCACTGCCTTGCCTTTTTATAACGCATATTCTGTGAAGTACGGCACTCCGTACTTCACAGAATATGCGTTATAACACACTTGCAGTTCTATGACACTTCATAGAAGTGCACGTATTGCAATGAAATGAACGCATATAATACAATGTGAAATAAACGCTAGAATAAACGCACCGCGTTCCACTGCAAGGCAGTGCGTGCAAGGCCTAAGATACCAAGTGCCCCAGTTTTTAAATCAGGCGCAAGGGCTTGAGAGCAGGGCCTGGATTCTGTTTGACCACTCACGCCAATTTCACGCCACCTGAGTGGAATTAGGGAAGGTGGGTGCCTGGTTTAAAAACCTGGTTGCGTAAATACGCAACCAGGTTTTTAAACCAGGTTTTGGCTTGTAAGTAAGCCGTCCTGGTGCGGACCCGCAAATACTTGCAAGACATTCAAAGTATTTTACGCTCTTTCGCCCCGTCCGCACCTACATGTACATACTCGGTGGCGGGTTCGGCATGGCCTCGGCTGAGTTCGGCCGCACTCGGCCAGCCGGGTCACAAGAACCTAGGTGGCCGATACATCGCTCAAAAAACTTGCAAGGCTTCGAAGTTTTTTTAAGCAAACGCAATTGTGCTCTTTATTTACATAAGCGCTCGGGTCAATTTCCTATGCAAGTATTTTTTACTTTCAATTCCACGCTTCCAAGTACTTTTTTCCATATATTACTATAAATAATTCGCTTAATTTCGCTGCGTGTTTTACAACTGAAGTCGACTTATTCTATGAAAAAACACAAAAACATCTAAATACGTTTTAAGAGCCTTTAGGGACCTTAAAGTAAAAAAAAGAAGAAAATGTGTTGTTCGAGTTCATTCAACGTTCAAACCACTTCGTGACAAACCGCTTGCGTGTTTTAAGGGTAGACAACGCCATCTAGTTTAAACGAAGTAACTTGTTATCATGAACGTCTTGTTATGGAGTACAGAAAATTATCTCCGAAGGTAAGGTGGCACAGATTAGAGAGTAATTAAGGTGGTGAGGTAAATTGGATGGGGCATCAAGGGTAGGTCATTATTATGAGGTCCATACGAACAAATTTTAATGCAACGAAACATTGATTTCTTAGTACAAATTATTTTTTATGATGTTTCACAGAACGACGTACTTATTGGCACTTTAACTGGCTCTTAATAATTACCTACCCTACCTACCTACTCTTTGAGCTTTTTCAACACGATAAAAAATAAAAAGTTTTCCATACTTTCTCTGTGAAGAGCAATACATGTACCTACCTCTATGTACACATTTCAATACCGATAACTAACCATTTTGCCAGTAAGACATTATGAAGAAACCTCCGCTATAACTATATAATTATGTAGGTACGTAGGTAGTACATTATAATATCTCAATGGAAGAAACAATCGATTTTGAAGTTCATCTCAATTAAAATGTTCATAAAATATTTAATGTACAGATTTAGCCCAGTTACAGTTTTATTATAGTATAGATAGATATCAAGGAAAAAATAAATGTAAAAAATAACGCATAAATAATGTAAAAATCTTTTAATTATGGAGCAAAACATTTCTTCAGCGCGTGATTTCGATCCACGTACGTCTCGATTACGCACCCATGCATCTGTCCAACTGGGCCAGTGAGCCTCGTAGCAGAATGATGAAATTCGGTACCAGTCTAGTCGTAAACGGATGTATGATCACTTTAAATTTAACACAACTTTGGACCCATAGGCTGCAGGAACCTTTTAATTTTTCGGGATAAAAAGTATTCAACATTTTAAAACATTATATAAACTTTATCTGTGCCAAGTTACATCAAAATCCGTCCAGTAGTTTTAGCTTGATACGTGTTATTTTAAATAACTTTCTTCCCTATCCTGTGGGAACCGTTGATTTTTCCGGGATAAAAAGTATCCTAAATGTACATCAGCTATGATTCTGCCAAGTTGCATCAAAATCAGTCTGGTAGTTTCAGCGTGATGCGTGTTCAAAGAGACAGACAGACAGACAGACAGACAAAAAATAAAAATATAACCTTTTTGCACTCCATATCGATTTTAAAGTTTATCTCAATTATAATTTTCAAAAAATATTTAATGTACAGATTTAGCCCAGTTACAGTTTTATTATAGTATAGATAGATTACAGTTTTATTATAGTATAGATTATGTAAAGTGGTTTGCATATAGAACTGGCGGTATGTGTAAAAAAAAATGGAGGTGGACCATCTGGCCCGGGCCCTTTTGAAATGTCTAACATTTTAAGTTCTTTCATAATTTGTGATTCACTTAAATTAAGGCTAGAAATTAATTCTTCGTTGTCGGATACTGTAGGTGGCTGTTGCCATTGTGTGAGAGTAGAGAAAGCGGGCTCAAAAACAGATAAAAAGAAATCTGAGAACATATTACAAATTTTTTTCAGGGTCATTAGTTTTTGTGTTTTGGTACTCCATCGTAGAGGGGATTTCTGGCTTAGCTTTACGGTTTGATATATATTTCCAGAAGTGTTTGACAGTTTAGTAATATTACTTTCAACAGATTTCATATATTTTCGATAACTCTGCTCACAGTTATCCTTGAAAATTGCTCTATATTCAGAAAACTTTTCATAATCTGATTCATTTTTAAATTTCTTCCATGCCCAAGTTTTTTGTTTCTTTTTATAAATATTTATTAATGAGCGTGAAAACCAAACTAGGATGTCCTGGAGCTAGCTAACGGAGCATGTTGTTTAAAAATGAAGTCAATAGTGTTATAAAAAGTATCAAGAGCCATCTCTGAAGGAAGATTTTGCAATAGCACAGGCCATTCAGTATCGTTTAGATTAGAATTAATAAGGTCATAATCTGCTTTATAAAAATTATATTTAATCATGGGCCGTCTTTTTATTGGTTGATTTTTGTGACGGACATTGACATAGGCGACAAACGGTGGGTGATAAGGGTCAGGGTGCAAAAGCGGGGGAGACTGGATACCGACTGTGGAAGGTGAATTAGAAATAAAAAGATCAAGAATCTTACCGTTTGCATTAACGATATTATTATATTGTGATGCGCTTAAAAGTGACATAAAATTTATAAGTAAAGTATGCACACATGATGACCCAAGACCGATCAAGCAAGGAGGTTGCCTATCGCTTGAAGTATTAAGGTAAGGTGGTGCAATCCAGTCCATATCAGGTATGTTATAATCTCCTATTATGTAGAACGTATCAACAACTGCATTTTAACGGAGTCTTGCAAAAGATCAAAGTGGCTCTCATAAACATCGGAGGGGGTCCGAGGTGGGATATAAGCTGCACTTAAAATATGTTTTTTCTTATGATTCATGCTAGGTATTTCAATAAGTATGTGTTTGATAAAATTAGATTGCAAAAAATTGGTCAAATTTGATGTATCAAACAAAGTAGCCCTCAAACTACGCAATACCGCCACAAGAACCCCACCGTCATCCTGTTTATTTGTTGCGACACGATCACGGTCACATCGATAAACTACGTAACGTTGATCAATAAATTCATTGTTATCAATATCGCATATCAACCATGTTTCCGTAAGAATTATGGCGTCATATGTGTTAGACAAGATATTCATATAGGGTGTATGCAATTTGGTACGAATACCCCTACAATTTTGATAGTAGATAGTAAGATTATTATTTATTTGACCGGTGTTATCCATAATCAAATTGTGTGACTATAAATTCGTGTAAATTAATATTAAAAAAGTATTTGAAAAGAGGTGCTCAAAGTTTCAAGATTCCGCTTATACTTATTTAATAATTTTGCATGATAATACGCGACGCACAAAGAGTGATCAAAAATGTTCAAGCAAATTAGTTTTAGAAGCCCAGAAAAAAATGCAAGGTCTCCCCACTACTCATCAGTTCACATAAAAGAATTATTCTGCCATCTGAAAAAACATTGCTAAATTGTGTAAGTGTGACGTTAAAAGTAGAGTATACAAAGTATATAGGTAGTACATAACGCATAAAAACTGTTACGAATTCGAAAACTAAGAATATATGCTTTAAAAAATATAGAATTATTTGAAATACAATATTAGGTAAATCAATTGTTAGTGCTGGCTTCTTGAGGTCACTTTCAACTCTGATTGCGAGGGCTGGGCTATCGTCTCGCTCTCGGACAAGGATTGTCGCATTCTTGATCCAAACGTATTTATAACGTGGTTCCCTGGCGAGCTCACGGCACTTTTTTTAACGTAAGATGTTCATTCATAAATATCATAGATGATGTTCCAGGAATTCCAAGTTGGTCCGATTTAAGAGACTTTGTCTTTCGACAGGCGGCCAATATATTTTTCACCTCACAAGCTCGGAAAGATTCTGTTTGTCATTCGAAATCTGAGTGCAAAATTGCATTTTACCCGCTACCGTTTTGAAAGAGTTTTTGAAATTCGAACCTTTCTATTCAATCATTTTCTATACCGACAATCCACTGAAAATACTTTATTAATAATTTATATTATATTCTTATCCAATTCGATTCTACTCTACTTGACTCTATTCGCCTCTTTTTGACTCTACTCGACACTACTCGACTCTACTCTATTCTACTCTGTTCTACCCTGTTCTTCTGTATTCTACTCTATTCTACTGTATTCTACTCTACTCGTCTCTACTTTACTCTTTTTACCTTCACTCGACTCTACTCTTCTCTACTCGACTCTTCTCGACTCTAATCGACACTTTTCGTTTCAATTTGACTCTATTTGACTCTTTTCAACCCTATTCGACCCTATTCGACTCTATTCGTCTCTTTTCGAATCTATTCTATTCGATTCTGTTCGACTCTATTCTATTATGTTTACATATCTGCCAGGCATCCCGCGACGGCTCATTTTTTATTATTATTATAAACACTAATATAATATATTAATTTAGCTGTTTTTCTTGCATATAGCATTTTCCTCGCTGTAGTGAGGTGAAAAGTTTTGTGTTGCGCACGGCAGCAAAGTTATTTGGCGTCTCGTACTTTTGAAACCCTCGCTACGCTCAGGATTCAACGCAAGTACTCTCGCCAAAAAATGACATTGCAGCCTTGCATAACAAATAACTAATCTCTCTGTATTTTCGTGACAAGCTTAACTATGATATTTTTTATTCTGTTCGTTTCCTGCTGTGCATGAGGCACTCTGTGAACAGATACCACATCCTTATTCGAGAGTTGGAATTTAATCGCAGTCCCAATGGCCTCGATGATCCCCGTCAGGTTCTCATTGCGCCGCTCGGGCACGTTGCATATTTCCACGTTGCATTGCCTAGCCTGCTGCTCCAAAATATCGATTTTTGATTATAAACTAGAGTATACTGTAGTGGTTTGGTCGCACGCCGTACGCGCAAGATCATCAACGCGATTTTTAAAGGCACAGTGGTCCCCAACTTGAAATTGTATGGAATCTTTGAGAGTCTTCATCTCTGTGTTGATGTTGGACACAGTTTGTTTTAAGGTGGTTTGTTCTACGCGCAAAGACTTCAATTCCTTTGGGATATCATTTAAAGTACCCTTAATGTCATCCCTTATACTTATCCTTATATGTATGTATGTATGTATGTATGTATGTATGTATGTATGTATGTATGTATGTACGTATGTATGTAATCATAAAACAAAATATGTTAAAATTTGTACCTCAATTTTTATTTTGTACTTTCAGATTCCATGAGAAGATAAATCAATCGCGATTAAGCAACCTAGTACTATTGAATGAGTGAATTGAAAAAACTGGTATGTTTAAATAATTCCCAAATGAAAAATTGAAAATTACAATCGGCCAAACGGCTGGCTAAAGTCGGGGGTTTCTCTTTAATCACACCAAGTTTGACGTTTTTATGTATAACCGTACCTTACACCCCCACCGAGTAACATAGGGTATATATTTTTTTTAAACATTCAATGTGGCGGATAGTTCAATTATCAAATTCACAAAAAAAAAAACTTCGTATGTTGCAATATGGGTATCAAATTGAAAGCCTTGATAAGCACATTCCAACAATATATAAGCTCTTTTTTGGCAGAGCAGGCGGGTTTTTTTTTAGCTTTCAAGCTAGTTATTTATATTTTCATTATTTACAAATAAATCCATCATCACCAAATTGAAGTGGTTGTAGCTTCTTCGGTATATTATTTTATTTTTACCAGACTACGGCGAATCAAAAAGGAGGGTTATGATTCAAACCGGCATGTATGTGGATACGTATGTATGTATGTATGTATGTTCATCTGTTCCGTCCTAATTTCTAAACTACATAACATAATTTGACAAATGAGTAATCGTTGGAAGCGTCTTCATCGTCTGCTGGTTTTAGGCTACGTGACGTCACATCAAATTGACTATGGATATAAAGACGTGAACTAAAAAAATAACACCCATTTTGTTACATTTTCTTGTTGCGATAAAATATAAACGCTGCAATCCTAGGCTAGATATTATTACGGTCCAGTTCAATCTATCTACAAACTTTAGTTTCGTTTCGATTTGTATTTTTTCGATTAAACCAGTAAGTACGTTTTCATGAAAAGAAGAAAATCTACGTATTGTCCGTGGCATTCTTATATTGATTAAAAGCCTGATAGATCACAACTTGTTTGATTCGTAGAAATCTATCTTTTCCTAGAAATAAAAAACCATTAAGAAGTTGATAGTTCCGGAATTAGGTGTCCAGTATCAGGAGTCGGATCTCAAGTTTCGGAATCGAAAACCATACGATTTTACATGCCCTGGTGAGGAGCCGACTATGGTGTCGGACGGATGTAATATTATACTTTTCTAAACGCACATCGCAAACTAAGATTATTAAAGTTATTTTAATTACCTAACTAAGGAGAAGGATGGCGATGTTTGTACTTGTTTTTACAATGTCAGGTCACATTGGTTATCAAACTAAGGCTGATGATGGTTGCTTGTTTTACACATTAATATGGGTAAAATATCTCCCTTATTAACTCTTTACGCTACGTCATAAACTAATGCTACCATGTACCTATGTATTACCTATACGCTCATAGTAATTCTATATCATTTCTATATACATAGTACTCTGTGGTAATTCTATTGGTATAGTCTTTCTACGATATATATCGTATATGCTCCGGGCTGCGTTCACTTACTACGCTCGAATCATCCGTGCGATTATCGCTCAATCATCCGTGGCCCGACCACATAACTTGATTTCAATCGGATTGTCAATATTGCTATCACTAATGCCTTGCGATAGAGTCGAAATTGCTATGAAAAAAGTGACAATCCAAGCCAAGAATTGAAAAAAGCCAAGTTCTGTAATAGGGCCTGGATACTGGAGTTAGTGAACAACTTTGGACGTCCACATAGAACTGACAACTGTCAAGTGTCAGTTTCATACTATTCTCCCCTCCCCTACTATTTTTCGGATGACCCAGGTGAACGCTCGACGACGCCGTGAACGATTTAGAGTGATCGCGCGGATGATCCGTGCGTCCTCGAACGTAGGGTGCATTCCAAGACGCGCAAAAATCGATATTATTGCGCTAAAACGCGTACCGAGTCATCGTGAGCGCAACAACGATATTCTTTGTGACGTCATGGATTACGTCATTACATCCGCCATTTTGCGATTACATAGACCATGCCCCAAACCAATATCTCCGTGAGCGCTACTGTCAAAGTGACAGCCTGATGGATGTTTGCAAAGAAAACTGTTATTTGAATTCAGTTGTGTGTGATTTTCGATCATTTTTCCAAATATTACTACAGGCAATTGACCAATTTTTAGATACTACTTTCCCCACGAGTAATACTTTGCATTTTTAGCAAATTTTGAGGTTATGTTGTTGTGATTTTGTAATCACGCTCAGCGGCCCGATTACATAACTTGGTTACAGGCGGATTATCACTTTTTTCATAGCAATTTCGACTCTATCGCAAGGCATTAGTGATATCGATATGAGTGATATTAGTGATATCGTGAGAATCCGATTGAAGCTAAGTTATGTGGTCGGGCCGCAGGGGCCCGACCACAGAACTGCACCCGTAGTAAGTGAACGCGCCCCCGGTACGAGTAGGAGTATTATTGTTCTGTGGCTAGGCTAGGATAAAGCTACAGCTACAGCAGCTCGATTACAGAACTTGATTACAATCGGATTATCACTTTTTTCATATAAAATTTCGACTCTATCGTAAGGCATTAGTGGTTGCGATATTGGGAATTCGATTGAAGCCAAGTTATGTGGTTGGGCCGCCGGGGTCCGACCAGTGGCCCAATTCCATAACTTGGCTACAATCGGATTATCACTTTTTTCATAGCAAATTCGACTCTATCGCAAGGCATTAGTGGCTGCGATACTGAGAATTCGATTGAAGCCAAGTTATGGAATCGGGCTGCTGTGGCCTTATTACAGAACTTGGCTGCAATCAGATTGTCCCTTTTTTCATAGCAAAATCGACTCTATTGCAAAGCATTATTGAATTTGACTGCTTGAAACTGTCATGATCAACATTACGTAATCGCACTGCAGAGCGTCGTCGAGCGTCATTTAAAAACGCCTCCGAGTGATAGCCGAGCGATCGCCCCGAGGGTTTTAGAACGCGTTTATGTCATCGAGCGTCGTCGAGCTACGTTTACGAACGCAGCCCTACTGTCTAAAACGTAGTGTTTTTATACTCTTTGCTACTGCCTACATCACAGATTATACTTAATCTGTGGCCTACATAATCCCCGTATCTTCTTTGTAGTTTGTGATCCGTCCCACAAGTCCTACAACAGACAGACGTATCTCTACCTAGTCTGTGAGACAGACCCAGAAAACTTTCCTGTAAAACTTTCACAACTTGTAATAAAAATTGTAAGTAAATCCATCCTCCTTCTTTGTCACTTTTTTGAGAATGATCTTAATAAAATTTAATTTATGTATGCATTCGTTCGTATCTTTCTGTAGTTTGAAGGATTCTATGCATTGCATAAAGAGAATATAATCTTGCGAAATGTTTAGAACTTTTTAGTGGCTCAATAAGTGGTACCTGCTATTACCACAACCGCTTTATGTGTGTGCCCTCATGATAGATGATAAAAGTATGATCAATAAACTTATCTCCCAGCAACTACAAATATTTGTTTTGAAAATAGAAGTGTTTTCTGATTGTTTCAGTACATAATGTCTCTTGGAGCAGACCAAGTCTGGGATTCTTTCCATCTAAATAACTCTACAAGTATGCCAGCTGTTGGTTGTAAGTACGATACATAAGTATTCCATAGAGTCAAAGTCAGTGTTCTATTGTAAATAGCTATGCATTTAAACAGCACTTTTACAACTCAAAACATGCTTAATTTAGTAGTGATGCAACGAATACGAATATTCGTATTCGCCGAATAGTAGACATTTACCGAATATTCGTATTCGGCGAATACTAATACGAATATTTAAAAACTAATATTTTACGTACAAACGCAACAATACAGGCAGACTTGAAAAACGCGCGTGTAAAAATACGCACGTGTACAGAGGGCCTTAACCGCAACGACGACGCAACGGGGGACTCCCCGGCCATAGTTTGTACAGTACCGCAGCTCCGGGAGTTTCCCTATCATTACAATTACGAACCATTGATTGATTGATTCATTTCTTTCACTTCATTTGTTAGTCGAAAGCAGAAGTCAAGCAAGAGAGTATTGTTTTATTTATTTTCTGTGGTTGCTGCGAAGTAAAAGAAGTTAAAGTTGAATTGAAAATGTCTTCTCGTAAACGAGATCAAAGTGACATATGGAAACACTTCGATAAATTACCGAGTAAGTAGTGATATGGTCTGTATGTCTTTGGTATCAACAAAAGGTAGGATAGTAAGTAAGTAACTTAGACGAACGTTGGTAGTTAATGGCTGCGTCAATGTACTACTAGACTTTGCCCGCGACTTCGTCCGTGCAGACATCGGTTTTACTTTCACATGTAATATTATAGTGGGATAGGATTTTAAATTGTGTTGTTTTTATTTTAGACAATGAAAGCAAAATTAGATGCAGATATTGTGCTTGTGAATTGTCTCGGGGAGGGAAAAATGCATATATTAAAGGATTTACTACGACCGCACTGTGGACTCATGTGAAGAGATTTCACGAAAATGAGCTTGCTGCCAGTATAAGTACTGTAGACGAAACAAGCACTGAAGTTGAAGTAACTCCAGCGAAGAAACAAGCGTCCTTAAAGGAAATATGGGAAAAGCGAACTACGTATGAAACGGGTGATCCTTGGGCTGTCAAAATCACATATTTGATTGCTGAACAAGTTTGTCTAGACATGGAGCCCCTGAATTTGGTAAATAAACAGGGATACCGTCGTTTGCTCAGTGAACTAGCTCCAAGGTTTGTTTGCTTTTATTAAAATGCTATACATTTGTTCATTCATACATATCAGTGGGATTTTCAGATATAATATCAGTATTTTTTTTACAGATATAATATTATATCTAGAACCCACCTTACAGAAAAAAATCTGCCGGATATTAATGAACATGTTAAAATAAAATTGAAGGAGCAGTTAACAAAGACCCCATATCTCTCTGTCACAACAGACATTTGGACCAGTGACGCTTCCTCACAAGTCAATGATTTTATAAGTCTTACTGGACATGGTGTCAATGAAGATTTCCAGCTCAAATCTTATTGTCTGGAAGTGTTTCCCTTTGAAGGTGACTCACATTCAGGAGAAAATATTGCCCACAATATGCATATGATTTTTCTGGAATGGCAGATATTGGGTAAAGTTGCAGCAGTTGTAACGGACAACGCACGGAATATGGTTAAAGCAAATGATGAGCTTGATTTTAGTATTAAACATATTTCTTGTTTGGTACACCGCATCCAATTAGCGCTGAAAAAAAGTTTATTTGGTCAAGAACGCTTGACCGAAATGTTAACCACATGCAGGGGAGTTATTACTCATTTTAATCACTCAACCTCCGCACTCAAACAACTGAAAGATTCTCAACAAGCTAACAATATACCGAAACATGTTTTGTTTCAAGATGTTGAAACTAGATGGGACTCAACATATCAGATGTTGAAGAGATTACATGAACAACGCATAGCGATTCAAGATGTTTTACCATCTCTACCAAATTGTCGTCATGAAATGACAGCAAGGCAATGGGCTCTTTTGAGTCAAATCATTGATATTCTGGCCAATTTTGAAGAAGCTACTAAAGAGCTAAGCAAAGAATCAACAACGTTATCTCAAGCAATCCCAATAATATGAAGTCTAAAATCTTGCCTCAATAAAATTTCAAATGATCCTTCTTCTCATCCTGATGTAAATGATCCGGCAAACTCCCTATTCAGTGGACTTTCGAATAGATTTGCCTTTATGGAAAGTGATGAAACTTATCTATTAGCAACGATCCTTGACCCACGGTTCAATACAAGGATTTTCAGCTCAACAGTGGTCGCTGAAACCGCTCGATCAGTTCTTAACGCTGCTTTTGATAGCAGAGAGGCCGTAAGACCGACAAGACCTCCAGAAGAACCTCAACCGTCGACAAGTAGAGGAATTTGGCAAGTATGCCAAGAAATAATTGAAGAGGCTGAAATGGAAGAGCCAATTTCAATATTTTCTGGTGAGTATGAAAAAAGTTAGAAAAGTTATTAATAGGTAATAGGTACTCTTTGTCATCTACATAGTATACTAAAAGTTAAATTTAATTTCAAAATGTCTTTTTACAGGGGATTCGCAAACTAAAAACGAAATAGATGCTTATCTAAAGCTCCCAAATTTATCGCCGACTGCTGATCCACTGGCCTTTTGGCGAGAAGATGTCCATTTTCCAAGTCTGAAAAAACTTTCCCAAAAATATTTTTCACTGAAGCCATGTACAGTCGCCTCAGAAAGACTTTTTTCAACGGCTGGGAACATTCAGACTGAAAAAAGGAATCGCCTTAAACCAGAAAATCTACAAATTTTATGTTTTTTAAATAAAAATTTGCCTGTTGTAAATTTTAATTATTAGAAGAATAGAAATTTATCAAATAAATTAGTCTTTTATTACCATGGCGAGATATTCGTATTCGCCGAATAGTAGGTTTGATATCCGTATTCGTATTCGTAAAAGTACTATTCGTTGCATCACTATAATTTAGTCATTAGTTTTCTAGTCCTATACTAGTACATTTTGTGTCACATCACAATCACAATCGACTTGGACAAAGATTTAATAAATATTATTTATTATGTATGTCAACCAGGCAAGCTCTAGCAAAAATGGCTTTGCTAAAATTGTCATAATGTATAATAATTATTGCTCTTTGTTTGTTTCAGTGGGGACCTTTAGAATTAGGAAAGAAGAAGATATAATGCGTGCTGTAGATGAGGCGCTCAAAGCAGGTTATAGATTATTTGGTAAGTATGTAAAAAGAAAAATATCTTGGTATTATTATGGAAGCATTCTTATACAAATATTACAACTGTTTTTTTTGTATAGGTCACGTTGGCTAAATTGATACAGACATGTGTTGCAATGAGGCACTAATGATACAGGTCTGAGTTCCATAAGACACAAAAAAGTTTTGAAAAATTAGCAGTTTTATTTTACAAATGTACCCATTTAGAGAATGTGAACAGTGCCCGTGATGAGAACTGCATGAATTGCGAAATGCCCTTTTTGCATCAAATGCACATTTTACGCCTAACCCTAATTTTGATGATAGAACTCCGTGGAGACCCTATGTGATTTTGATGAAAATTTGATTTGTAGCTTGTTTCCAATAAAACCATTTAAAGTAAGTTTTTTGGAAAGAACTATTCTGTGGAAGTAATCAAGTTAGTTTAAAACATTTAAAACTAGTAATAAAACTGGCTGCTTACATTCCAAATATTCTGCTTTGCCAGTCATTGTGGCAATATTGACACTGATGGTTAAGTTATTTTAATTTTTTGCAGATACAGCAGCTGTGTACTGCAACGAGATGCATCTAGGAAAAGCACTCAGAACTTTACTTCCGAAATATGATTTAGAACGTGAAGATTTGTTTATTACCAGCAAATTGAGTAAGATATTTAATTTTACTATAATAGTTTAGAAGTTTAGAACAAGTAAAAAAACTTTACTTACAATATTTGTTTTTTTTTGTGCAGGTCCGAGTGAAATGTCTTCGAAAATAATCGTGAAAAATGCATATCAAAATAGTATAAACAATCTGGGATTAGAATATTTGGACTTGTACATAATTCATTTCCCTGGTCAAACTAGTATGGAACCATCAAACACCAAACACAAAGCATACCGCAACATTGCATGGTCTGCCTTGACCGAGCTATACGATGACAGTTCGGTTAAAGCCATTGGGGTATCAAACTTTACAATTGACCACTTGAAAGATTTGATTAAAGACAAAAGTATTGTGGTACCAGCCATAAATCAAGTAAGTACTGACCTCATGATTCATATCAATTAAGTACTTCCTTACTGGTGAAATCCCATACAAACTTTTTTCATTCAAAAACCATTTCCATTGCATGCTTTTCGTTTTAGATAGTGCTATTAGAGTTTGTCATGCCGCCCGAGGGCCTCTGATAAGGCTTAACAATTGCTACCAATTAATAATAGTTGACTGACACCTTAACGTGGCCTCCGAAGCACGGAATTTCCGATTGATTGTTTAACAAGACATAAGTTAAAAAACTAACTCCTGACTACAGTCGGATGAAATATAGCCTATGACACTCTTGCGATGAAGACGTATCAATTGACACCTCACTTGTCAAAATCGGATCTAGTTGTTAGTTTAAACACATAACCCTTCTTTTGCCTTGCCGTAAATGGGTAAAAAATAAATCGTTTGATACCTTGCTTGTCAAAATCGGACCAAGTTTTTAGTTTGAACATATAACCCTTCCATAGCATCGCCGTAGTCGCGTAAAAATATGACCTCACTATACCTGAAGACGAATCGATTGACACTTCGCTTGTTAAAATCGAACCAATAGGGGCTACGCTATGGTGGAACATCCACATAATCACATACGTAGACCGTTAAACTCATTACCCTTCCCGTGCTTTGCTGTAGTCGGGTAAAAATAGAGATGTACTCGAAGTTCGATATAGCAAAACTCAATCTACTACAAAGTTTGGTTTCGATCCGACTTGTGGTTTTTGAATGGGTGGGTCCACCAACGCAGCGCGATCCAAATGCAGATAGGTCTAGGATTCTTTCACACGATCCTTTTTAGGAAACCCGTGATCCTACCGCGCGCTCCAGTGCCGCTCCACGTTTTAGATAATTTCAGTTCAGTTGAACACATCGATATGGAGCCGCACGTACGGCAGCTTCATCTGATTGCAGTGGCAGCTGTAACCTATAATTAGTCTGCTCAATAAATATTCATGTAAAAGCACCTATTGCCCGATCGCTCGTTGCACACTTAACCGTCCACAATGAGCGTGGCAAACGACTGAGGCGTCTTTGAGTAATTTGATTGAGCATTTTAAAAACCGCCGCGCTCTTATCTGCTGCAACACGGAACGCGCGCTCCGTGTTGCACCCGCCGCCGTTGCACTTACCGACCCGCATTTGGATCGCGCTGCTGCCGCCCCCGATTGGAGTGCACTGGATCTTCCGGTGTGGAGGAAGGAAATTCAAGCTGGGTCAGCTTTGAATATCCTTGACCTTACGCAACCTCATAAACTGTGTATAAAACCTCTGTAATATCATTGCTTCGCAGGTGGAGTGGCATCCGTACTTTCACGATGATGATCTGTACAAGTTCTGTCGCGAGCACGACATATGGCTCCAAGGTTATTCTCCCTTCGGCGGAGTGCTGAGCAATGGAGTCGTGCTGAAAGATCCGGTAGTGCAAGCCATTGCATCGGAGCTCGGAGTGACGCCGTCACAGGTGCTGCTAACTTGGAGCTTGCAGAGACGTGTTGCTATAATACCAAAGTCCACGAATCCGTCGCACATCCGAGCAAACTTCACGTTCGACGTAAAATTGAATGATGAGCAGATGGAGACTCTGAATAAACTCAATACCGGAAAAAAGTTTGCGTGGGATCCGTATCCATATCTCTAAACCGTAAAAATAAAACTGAAATATTTTAAATAAATAATAATGCTCCGATCTGCCCTGTACTATGGGTACTAGACAACGGAAAACCATATTTAGGTACGAATACCAGTTCCCCAAGTAAGTAACGGCAAACACATCCATGACTCTGCAACACACATTTGTGCTCATCACACAAATGTTTGCACATTGTGGGATACAAATCCGTGACCATTGACTGCAGTTAGGATCACTGCCCACTCGACCAACCGATCGTCTCTATCTATCTATTCAGCTCATGTCCACCCCCTTTTGGGTAAATGCCTCCTCTGCTTCACGTCATTTGTTCCGGTCCTGTGCAAGTCTCGCTCAGTCCATTCCTACGTGCCTAACGATGTTGTCTGGCCATTGGACAAAGCGCGGGGCGCTGCATTGTAGTAATTATATACAATAGTATGGCTACGAGTCCTACTTCATTTTAGTAGGGTAATATGAGCCAAAATACCTATGATATGCCTACTAAAGGTTAGTCTTTAGGTACCCCTAAAATAATGTTGCCTCGATATTGAGTACCTATATTTAATAGTAGTGACTCGCCCCGATTCACGGATAGATAAGTATTTCTGTTTATTTGTACACGATTGTATAGTCCGCATCAAACTTAATGGCGGCTGTGAAGTGAGCTGCGAGCGCGCCATCGCGCATCCCCTCACCCCTCCAACGCCCGAGCATACTAAGGGGCCGTTCGTTTTGTAACAATTGGCGAAAGTAACTCTTAAAAACGCTAAATATGATCACAATTGGCGTTCCGTTTGGCCGTTTGTGGGCGAAATTAGCGTTCTGAACGTTTTCGATCACCGTTCGTTTTGCAAGTTTCGATGACATGTTGAAATAGGAAAATCGACTTTATTTCGTCAGAGATACGGTCGTTTTTCATTCAGTTTGGAAAGGATCGCTAGTGTCAAAACTTGCAAAAATGAAAAGTGTTGAAAATTTTCAAAGAAAACGGCTTGTTAAAAATGTACATTTCGAAACTCATCCAAATTCCAAATCATCATCTCGAACGCAGGGCTAATATTTGCTATTGCACAGCGCTCCGCGTCAACTTCACAGCTGCCATTTAGTTTTATTCGGACTTTACACGTGTTTTTATTGACTAATATGAAACAAAAAACGGTTATTGTGACTTAATTATAATAGACATTAATGGCTATTAATGTCTATTATAATTAAGTCACATTAATAATCGCAGACTTTTATGGTTAATTATGAGTACTATAAACATGAATGTATAATTTTAAAATTATTAAAAAATATTCCATAAGTACAGCAGCAACACACCAGTAAGCGTAATTCAAAATCTTTGGCAGCAACGCTCGCGGTACTTTTTGACAGACTTGTTATTATTTCATTTCCACGGCAACATGTCATTCCGTTACTTACAGCGAGTAATCGAGATTTTTATGGGCAACTTTTTGATACCTTGAGTTAGATTATTGCAATTAAAGTAGGGATCTCTAATTAAAAAAAAATACAGTCCATGTTACTCGCTGTTAGCTTTCTATACGTGAAGGAATTTTTAAAATATTCAGTATTTTTTTACTTCTTCCATTACAAACAAACATAAAAAAACGGAACTTTATAATATTTGTGTAATAATGTAGATCTTAGAGTATATATTAATAGGTACATATATCCTCCAAGGTGGAGATAGATTAGGGTAGTTATCCGGGTTGACGGGTTGCACCTCTTTTAGCGATTTTCGATCATCTTTTAATGTCTGTATATCTACATATATGTATAATAACTTAATAAGCCTAGAATTAAGAAAACCTCTCTTCTTGCACACGGTCACACGGATGAGAGGGACAAAATCTTTACTGCATTTGTATAAATCATTATATTGCACTAGTGCCTACATCCGTAAGTAATAGGTAAAATAATAATAATTTAATGTAATAAACTGATCTTTCTTTCTAGATTCAAATTATATTATGGTTGTGATGTGATGTGAGTAAAGTTATAGTAATAACATAATTAACTATTTTAAATTATTTAGGAACTAGTTTCAACCGTAATTTAACTATGGACTCGAATTTAAGTAGAAGAGGAATTTAATATGTAATTTATATTTAATAAAAATGATTTTATATTTTTTACATTTTACCAAGTTGTAATGTAACACATATTCTTAATAAAATAAATACAAACTAACGACTTCGTGTTTTGCTTTTGTACCTACCTAACTCATCATCATCATCATCATCATGTCAGCCTTTAGAAGTCCACTGCTGAACTAAGGCATCCCCCAAAGAGCGCCATAACGAGCGATCTTGGGCCACCTCCATCTACCGACATCCTGGGATGGCTACAATTTCGTCGGTCCATTGGGGGTCTCCCCACACTTCGCTTGCTTGTTCGTGGTGGCCATTCCAGAACCTTTATTCCCCAGCAGTTGTCGGTTCTGCGAACCATATGGCCTGCCCAGCTACGTCGGTAACCTTGGTTCTTCTGCGGATTTCCTCATTTTGGATTCTATAACGTAGTGAAACACCGAGCATAGCTCCCCCCATTGCATGCTGTGCAACTGAGAGCTTGTGTATGAGACCAATAGTTAGCGACCATGTCTCTGCCGTAAGTCATCACTGGCAACACGCACTGATTATAAACTTTCGTCTTGAGGCTCTGCGGTATCTGCCGCGAGAAGATATGGCGCAATTTCCCGATCGCAGCCCATCCGAGTTGGATTCGTCGGTTGACCTCTGTCGAAGTTGGATCGTCTGACCTAAGTAGACATAGTGATCAACAGCTTCGATAATATAATTCCCAACATTAAACCGACATGGGTATTAGACATGATGTTCGTTTTACCCATGTTCATTTTAAGACCCACCTATTGGGAAACAATATTGAGGTCACTGAACATTATGCTTAGGTCTTCCAGGGTTTCTGCTATGATGACTATATCATCAGCAAATTGAAGGTGAGTGATGTATTCGCCATTGATGTTAACACCATATCCGTTCCAGTTCAGACGCTCAAATATATCTTCCTGTGCAGAGGTAAACAGTTTCGGAGAAATAACGTCTCCCTGTCTCACCCCTTTTTGCAACTGGATAAAATCCGTGCTCTGATCTTGAAGACAGACTGTCATAGTGGCCTTGCTGTACAAACACTTCAACACTTCGATGTGCCGGTAGTCAATCTGGCACTGCTGTAATGACCTACCCAAGTAGTTAGCTAGAATCAATAAAAATCTTGATTTCAGACATGTAGTAAACATATAGCTATATTAATTAATATACATAGCCAAGATTCCGGTTCTATCCTGAATGAAAGATAAGTTGCTAATCTTTTTACAAATATGTAGTTCTTGTAGTTGCTTTGTGTGTTGCTTCTTCATTTATTAAAGAATCCTGAGCGTAGCGAGGGTTTCAGAAGTACGAGACGCCAAATAACTTTGCTGCCGTGCGCAACACAAAACTTTTCACCTCATTACAGCGAGGAAAATGCTAGGTGCAAGAAGAGTAGAAAAGAGTTGAGTAGAATAGAGTAGTATAGAGTAGAATCGAGTAGAATAGATACCTATCTATTCTACTCGATTCTACTCTATTCTCAACAACATTTCGACATTTCAACATTCATTCATTTCATTTACATTTTTTTTTCTTTCAACATGTCGGTTGAATGTTGAAAGAAAAAAAAATGTATATAATTATAAATAGCAATTGCCGTGCAAAAACGCAAAAACTCGAGAATGGCTCAACCGAAATGTTTTTTTTGTTGTGTTCGTAATTGTACGGATAAGGATTAAAAACAAAAAACTCTGTTTATTGAAATTTACCAGGAGTTAGTTAGAAAAATATATTAAGGTTTTCTAGGTCAGCTGTCGGAGCGAGCATCACGGTAGCTTCAGAACGCGCATTCGCGGACACGGAGGTCCCCGCGTGAGGGTTACGTTCGCCCTCAACTCCCGTGGACTCTATCTGTCCAGCGACGGGAGTGTCTGCCTCCGATTGGCTTCGCGTTTTCATTTTGTTCGAATATAACGGAATTTACACGAAATTAAAGTTTATGTAGCAAATAGTGACAGTAAATAGCACTGAATTTAGTTTCACCGTAAATGTCTTAATTTAACACTTACGCACAAACCTTAATTACTTATGTCCTCGCAGGTTGTGCTCTGCAGCCCGATTACAGAACTTGGTTACAATCGGATTATCACTTTTTTCATAGCAATTTCGACTCTATCGCAAGGCATTAGTGATATCGATACTGACAATCCGATTGAAGCTAAGTTATGTGGTCGGGCCCCTGGTCAACTAATCTAATCACGTTAACTAGATTCAGTAACTATAGCTAAGACTTATTCACTATTCACTGTCATTTCAGGTAATTTATCTGGCTACAATTATTCACTAGATTGTCTCGCAACTTCACTGAATGTACACGTTGAAGATTTAACTGAATTTAGGACTGAAAATCACTGAATAAAAAAATTATAAATAAAAACTGTCCAATCTCTGGGTCAGAGGGACCAATAACAATTCAAGATCCGCGGGAGAATTACTAACAACTGTTCATAAAACGCGCGACAAGAATCAAACTTTTCACGATCCGTTTTCGGAGGACCATACTGTTCAGAATTACTTTTTCGGAGGAGTGGACTGTATTACAATTTTAAATCGCGTATTCACTTTTTCGGTCATAGGTCGCTGGTTTATATTAACTAACAGCAATAACTTATTCGTGGTTCAGGAGCTTCGAGGATTCAACGAATGAAACTACTACGACGGGTATAACAAACTGACTGACTACTTTTATTTACAAAAATGCACTTATATTTACACAATACAATTTAGGTAACGGTACCTGCTCGGTCACAGGGAGAGCTCAGGAGCAAGGACAATTACAACGATTCTCGTATTTTTTGCAACAACTAACTGGCCATCGTTCGTTAATTGTTTTACTATCAACGGCTTTTACTTTGTCGGCGCGTTGCGCTTGTTACAATTCTAAAGATCGTGGGAACGTAGCCGTACTTAGTCTAACGGCAACTGAACTACCTGCGCTAAGGGTTTCTGTAATAAACACATTGCGCATCGCATTGTCTAACAAACTTAAATAATAAACAATTGGCGCTTTTATCTACTTCTAAACTAACTGAGTTTTTTTTTCCTAACGGTAACTTTATTTTTATCTCCCTTAAATTACACGTTAAATCTACCTACTTACTCTAGGTGTACTACTATTTAATCTTATTCTAGTTTTATACAAAATAACTGAAGCGAAGCCTCGTAGCCGAAGTGCTTACACGTCGGTCGGTCGGTCGCGGTCCCTTTGCTCTGGCCGGTGATTCCCGATGACTAATTACACATTCGCGGTCACGTGATCTATGATCGCGGGGTCACGCGGCATCTGGGAGGTGGACAGGCTCGCTGTCCTCAACACTTACCATGTGAAGTTAACTCTTGCGTGTCTACGCCTCCAAATGCCTATAAACGTGTGAGTTCCATGGGTTAGCGGTAGCCTGAACCGGGCCCCCATACTCTACTGACGTGTCTAATTGCTGAATGCTAACGAGTAGAATGTTTTGAGTTCCTGTTCTAGAAAGCCTAGTTCCTGTTCTGTTCTAGAAACATTAGATAAGGATAAGTGAAAATAATATAATTTATATTATTATTTTATCAACTCTATTATTATTATTATTTTATTAACTTCAGCTATTTGGCTGTTTGATTCGAGAAAACCTTGAGCGTCTTAGAACCAGGGTGCAAGAGGTGCTGTTCACCATGGCGCCGTGATGACGCCTTACTCTGACAGCATTAAGTGCCATAGTATGTAGGGGCACCGGGCATCACTGGCTCGTCTCCTAATTGAATTTAAAAAAAAATTGCACTCGCTACGCTCGCGGACATTTATAGCCGTTTATTACTCGAGTAAATAGGTTATTTTTATGAAAATTTAAATTATTCTCTTTCTGCACTGATTGAAAGGGCGCAAACTTTTCGTCCAAGCATGCTGCGCTCACGTTTTCACAATTTTGTTCGCTGTCATTCTCTTTTATTTTTATGTGATGACTCTAAATTTTCGCGATGCTCTTCTCGTATTTTAATCCTTTCGATATCTAAATCGATTTGGAATGAAGAAAATAGGGAGCGGCGAAGTCGGCTTGGCCGCGGGCAACAAAAAATCACGCTACTACTGACCTTTATAATTACGTTATGTTTATATGAACACACAGAAGGTCAATTATTAACATTCATATTTCACACAATTACTAGAAATAGCTCCAAATTTTCGTGCTCGCTACCTCACCCTTGTCCTGTTATTGCCTGTAGAATGAAGGATACGGTTGATCTTGTTTTCCCTTAGTTTTTAACAAACACTTCAAGAAATTACTACTACTCGCGTCTTGTTATTATGGTCTTTATCCTTTGATATATCTACCTATCTACTCAATGGATCCATATTAAATTTTCATACACACGGCCACAATTACTTCGTCAGTTTTGCGCTCGCTTTGCTCGCGTCTTTTTAATGTTAGCTATTTTCGCTCGCTGAGGAATTCCAACATACTAATCTCGCTCGTTTCGCTCCCGCCCTCTTGGTATATTTTACACACATACCCTGCGTTCGAGATGATGAGATGGCGTTGTGGGCAGGGAAGTTTCGAAATGCACATTTTCAACATGTCGTTTTCTTTGAACATTTTCAACACTTTTGTAATTTTTGCAACTTTTGACACTACCTATCCTTTCCGATCTTCGTTCACTACTTGTGTGTTTTTTTCGTTATAATTTGGGAGCTAAAACCAACTATATTTTTGGTTTTCACGTATTACTCAAAAAGTAGGAGATCAACAACTTGAATATGGTGTAGAATGCTAAAATAATAATAAAACAATAATTATGGTGAAATTAATTATAATCCACATCAAACTTTTAGTTTTTGAATTATGAGATTTAGGCAATATACAGGTGAAATAAACTAAGTGGTGGGGTTGGCGTAAAAAAACTTTTTTTATAGATGATAATGGTTCTATAGGAACACCTTGATACTTGGATTTAAAAGAAGATAAAAAAATTGCTTTAAGTAAACATAAATAATAACAATATATGTTAAAGTATGACTAAATCATAAGCATGCGAACATTCAACATCATCTCAAAACTTCAATTTGGCTATTTCGTTGGTTCTAGCGATAGCGTGTCGATTTTATCCAAATCCATTCAGCCGTACAAGCGTGAAGCAACAAACATACACACACACACACACACACACACACACACACACACTCACACACAAACACACACACTCATTCATACAAACTTTCGCCTCTGTAATGCTAATGTGATTATTTTCGCGGTTGGTCAGCTCGTATTCAATAATATTGTTCACAGTCGGATTTTTGTATTTTTAGAATAACTTTACTTGTTATCTGAAAATGTAGAACTAATTATAATTATGTACTTTTACCGTGTAGTTAAGTGAACAATACGAACGTTTATGATCGATCTTCTATGGGGCCGTTCGTTTTCTTATTCTTCTTATATTATTTATTGTACACATAAATCACATAAACAGTAAATACATTTTATAGAAGATGTAAAAAAGCGAGCTTAACCCTAAAAAGAGTTTTCTTCCAGCAAACCCTTGAAGAAAGAGAACGTTCAAACAAACGTAGGTTTCTGTGTAAATTAACCTAAATCAGCAAGAAAATCGCAAAATATATATATATAATAAATTGTAAAAGGAAGTCAATACTTATATACTATACATAACAAATATAGGTATACATATGGGTTCATATAGATACTTACATAAATAAATAAATACAAATTAACATGTCAAATATATCGGGTAAGATAAGAATAGTTTATTTATAAAGAAAATGCTCTTTTATTTTAACTTTGAAGACTTCAATAGAGGGTTTAGCACGAATAGAATGAGGAAGTGAATTCCATAACTTGACTGCTCGTACAGTGAACAACTTACTGTAAGAACTAGAAGAGTGAGTGGGTATTTTAAGTAGGAGGGATTTTGTGGTCCTGCATTGAATGTTGCGGGGCACAAGATAGTCAAAACGCTCGCGAAGGTAAGGAGAAGAACGTGGATTAAAAAGGATAGAATAAAGAAAAAATAACACATGAGAGTCTCGACGCTTACGGATAGGTAGCCATTTAAGTTGAGATCTGAATTCTTATACATGATCAAACTTACGCAGACCGAAAATAAAGCGTTTTGTAGCAAATGGCGAAAATAACTGTTAAAAACGCTAAATATGATCACAATAGGCGTTCGCTTTGGCCATTTGTGGACGAAATTAGCGTTCTGAACGTTTTCGATCACCGTTCGTTTTGCAAGTTTCATGACATGTTGACAGCAGAAAATCGACTTTATTCCGTGAGGGCTTGGGTCGTTTTTCATTCAGTTTGGAAAGGATCTAAAACCAACGAAATAGCCAAATTGAAGTTTTGAGATGATATTGAATGTTCGCATGCTTATGATTTAGTCATACTTTAACATATATTGTTATTATTTATGTTTACTTAAAGCAATTTTTTAATCTTCTTTTAAATCCAAGTATCAAGGTGTTCCTATAGAACCATTATCATCTATAAAAAAAGTTTTTTTACGCCAACCCCACCACTTAGTTTATTTCACCTGTATATTGCCTAAATCTCATAATTCAAAAACTAAAAGTTTGATGTGGATTATAATTAATTTCACCATAATTATTGTTTTATTATTATTTTAGCATTCTACACCATATTAAAGTTGTTGATCTCTTACTTTTTGAGTAATACGTGAAAAACCAAAAATATAGTTGGTTTTAGCTCCCAAATTATAACGAAAAAAACACACAAGTAGTGAACGAAGATCGGAAAGGATCGGTAGTGTCAAAAGTTGTAAAAAAGACAAAAGTGTTGAAAATGTTCAAAGAAAACGGCTTGTTAAGAATGTACATTTCGAAACTGCCCACAACGCCATCTCATCATCTCGAACGCAGTGCAAACCATCTCATCATCTCGAACGTAGGCTAAAAGTCAGCTGTCAAGCTGTCATTCAGACATCTACGTCAACGACGGCCGACAGTGGACGAGTGATTTTAGCAGCAGAATTATCAGCAATATCATTTTGTGTTCCAGTCTGTAACAAATCCAACTATAATAAATTTGGGAATCACTTTATAAAACATGACAATGTATTCGGTCCACAATAAATAGTTTTCTATGGCTTGTGATGTTTCATAAATAAGAAATATTCTTGCAAGTTACCATCAGCGGAAGGTCGTATAAAATGTAATTTAAAATTTAATAGTCCACGTCGCGACATGGGTTCCAGAATAAGGTAATGTTTGCACATTGGAATGTTTTTGATTCACCACTCTTCTATTATTCTATTTAGTATTTTGGTAAATCTTATAACCTTAATTCTCAACCAAGTAAATGGTGCTAAGTACTAACTCACTCCATCTTGTTTCTGTTTTGTTTTATTTACCTTTCAATTTGGCGGAAAACGTTCGTCGACTGATAACATTTCTTTGTTGCTGTTGGTCTGTATGCTATCATATCCTGCTACTGTGACATGGTGGTGATAAGTAGTTGTTCTGTTATAATTTGTATCTCTTAATTTGGCAGAATATGCTATTATAAGATTTTCATTACACAACACTTCTTCGATTTATGCTAAACTATTTAAAGTTTCTATGTCTTTGTATTGTATCTAGTAATATACTGGTTGTATCTTGATTGTATCTAATGCTAAATAGTATCAAATAGATAATTATAAAACTTGTAGGGAGTGTGCTGGTAGTCATTTAGTGTTAAGTTTACTTCACAAATGAAGTATGTATGTACTATTATGGTGTGGGTTTATACTGAAATAAATCTTACCAGGAGTTCAAAATGTTGTGGTAAACACTTTCATTTGACATATATATGTTGCTTATCTTAAAACTCATTTAACTCTTTATCACTCTATTGGAGTTTACTGAGTTATATGATTTTTTATAGCAGTTAACACCTGCTTAGCATAAATATTAGTGATGCAACGAATAGTACTTTTACGAATACGAATATCAAACCTACTATTCAGCGAATACGAATATGAATACGAATATCTCGCCATGGTAATAAAAGACTAATTTATTTGATAAATTTCTATTCTTCTAATAATTAAAATTTACAACAGGCAAATTTTTATTTAAAAAACATAAAAATTGTAGATTTTCTGGTTTAAGGCGATTTCTTTTTTCAGTCTGAATGTTCCCAGCCGTTGAAAAAAGTCTTTCTGAGCATCTATTTCGTTTTTAGTTTGCGAATCCCCTGTAAAAAGAAATTTTGAAATTAAATTTAACTTTTAGTATACTATGTAGATGACAAAGAGTACCTATTACCTATTAATAACTTTTCTAACTTTTTTCATACTCACCAGAAAATATTGAAATTGGCTCTTCCATTTCAGCCTATTTTTACACGCGCGTTTTTCAAGTCTGCCAGTAATTAGAGTTGCGTTTGTACGTAAAATATTAGTTTTTAAATATTCGTATTAGTATTCGCCGAATACGAATATTCGGTAAATGTCTACTATTCGGCGAATACGAATATTCGTATTCGTATTCGTTGCATCACTAATAAATATATATAATAATTTTCTAATGGAAAAATTATTATGTTTACTGAGTTTGTTTCTAGGTGACTCATAAAATGTATGGGCAAAATTACCAATTGAATAGGTAAGTTAACTAGTATGATATGTGTTGGCGGTCTGTCAGCAGGTCTGTTTATCTCACTTCTGCTCATATTACTATTATTAACCCCAAACAAAATGTAATCATTCTGACAATGGATAATGTTCCTTTATTTTTCACAGAGAGACTGTACGCTACCTATTTGAGTTATACTGTGAAGTGTCACCAGGGAACCAAGTACAGGAACCTTATGTTGTTAAAAAATACCCTGACTCATATAAAAACGAGGAAGAGTTGAAGAATATCCCAAAATTCACATTCCCATGTCAATTAGACAAGTAAGTGTTGAAACCAATAAAACTTTAGTTATGGTTTTAATTCCAAATTTATTACGATTGCCTTTAATCATAAAACAAAAGTGGTTATATGCATATCCAACTTTGATTTCTTATCCACATGCAATGCATGTTCCATCATTGAACTACCTTGGTCAGTTATTCTTGTATGTTTTGAATTTATAATGTTCTGACTGAACTCACTGACTGAATTTATTAAGGACACATCAAGAACCAAACTAAGTATAAGCACTGTCTAGTTCTCATATTGATGGTTTTATATGCTGTATTGTCCTCTATCTTCTGAGTATATATTCTTATGGTCAAACTTAAAATAATTGCAATGAAATGCAAAATTTTCTGATTTGTAATTGAAAAATTTGAAGAACTAGTTGCACCCTGTAGTTTCGCTCGTGGGGATGATGATGACGATGACAAAAACCATTGTGCCTTAAGCATGCTAAAGCACGATAGTCAATGATTATAATTGAATTTTGAACAAAGCATCCAAGTCAAGTTTAACTTCATACAAAAACCCCATAGAAAAGTGGATATTCAAATTTCCAGAATTAGAAAATGTTCCTGGGAAAGTTTCAAATATTTTTTTCCTTATCATCCTAATTAGAAATATTAGGCATATTAAAAAAAAAACAAATCAGTCCAGCCGTTTTCAAGTGATGCATATAAAGAAAGTATGATTAGTTTCGAAAATAAGTTTCAAGTTTCTAAAAAGAGTATCAACAAGATACAAACATTGACTTTACAATGAAAATAGGACCACTAGCTAGATCAATTAGTAGACCACTTGGACAAAGTTTTGTGCAAAAGCTAGTGTAAAATAAAACTGTATTACTTAAAAGTTTTTAATATAGTCTTTTCTTGTTTTTCAGTTCATTTGCTCAACATTATTCATTTGTATTGACATCTGTGGACTCGAAGTATACATTTTGTTTTTGTCGCTATGACCCAAAGACAAATACAGCACTTGTACTGCTGTCTCATTTACCATGGCATGATATATTCTATAAGTAAGTATTTTGCTTTTATATATATATATAAAGAAAGGCGTTCAATATTCTCTACTTGTTTGAAGATTTGTAATCTTCAAACTAACTTCGCAACTTCTCTCACAGTTAGAAAGAAAGAGCTTTGAGCTATAATCTGCCTTCCTGGACAAGTGTTTGGTGAATGGCTTAAGCGTTTAACTTTGTAGTTCTTGGAAATACCAAGATTTTAAATAATAATATGATATCCGTGAGCAGTGTGAGTGATAACAAACACCATGAAACAAATGTTTTGATTCAAGGCCAAGCTAGGATTACAATTGAGAGCTGTACAATTTATTGCTTGTCCACCAATATACTCGTATCATGAAGACTAATATGGGTTTGATACATTTTAAATTTCTTTGTAGTATAGTTGGTCTGTTCCATGTAAATTTCAAAGAAATTTGCACATGTCCGAGATCAATGTGCATTCCTTTAATAAGACCATTGGAGGTAGGTGAAAATAAAGTAACAACAAGTTATTCCCATTTGCTATAAATGCTCTGATACACATAGTTAAAGCACAGGTTTAAGAAAGGGAGTGTAACTGTAAACAATGCTGTCTTGCTTTTCTTCAACTGACTTAAAAGTTTCTAAATTCAGTGTGTGTTATTATAGTGACAAGACAAGCTGTTTTTTTGTAACTGCTAGGCCTGCCCATATAGATGGCAAAATATATGGGCAATCCTTAATTATAAATATTTTGTATTCTAAGGTGTATTTTTAGAAATTTACTTCATAATTTAGATACATTTTTTACAAATTCCTTTAAGATAGATTTGAATCAAAGATACCATTACCTAGCAACATTAATAATTAGTAACTTATTGAAGGAGGACATGTTTAGGGCGTTGTGTATGGCCAAGCGAATTATAATGCTTGCGTTAATTATGTTGTATTAATTTTTAGCCAGTACTGACGTGAACAAACATAAAATAAAATAAACAAATCGGTCAATCAAGATCGGTTCGCGTTTTTGTGAGACTAACGCATGGCAATTGATATTTATGTATAACGTCGGGTTGTTTATCAGGTGTGCGGTGTGTAGTTGGCACCTGCTAGGTTATTGGGTCCTGGCTGTGCCCAATAGTTTCATCCGATGTCCAGCAGAGCTTAGGCCTATTTAGGGTGCCTAGGAACGTCCGAAGGTATTGCGTAAGTAAAAGAAGTAGTAATGGTACAATTTATTCTACATTCGACTCTAAGCATCCTAAACAGTACAGATTGATGCATTATGTATGTTTGAAAGGAATCAAAGTTGCACTGCTATATCAAACACTGGGAAGGAAGGATGCAATAGAAGAGCAGTTTAGTAAAATATATTCTAGAGTATAATAATAGTAATGATAACAAAAATATGCAATAATGTTGTATTGTACAATATTGCATTATCGAAAAGTAGTCGCTTAGCTTCAGCGCCCAGCCATGCATCATTTGTCACCTTGGTCACCGTTCAATGGTTTACTATACCTATGTATACATACATAAATTAGTTATAATTACATAGCTTCGTTAAAACTATCAACCAACATCAAGGAAACAGTTTCATAGACAACTATTATTTATGTATGCTTTCCATTACCTCGGATACTTCTGAGCAGATTTCGATGAGGCCTTTATAGTTCGACGGCTAAAGCATTTGTATGCAACCTAACAAAATGATGCAGGTGGTTCGACTGATGGTAAGAGCCATGCCTGCCTACAATATTATTGCGCTCAAAGCGCTAACCACTTTGAGACATTTGTTTTAATATGCCCAGTAATTTTGCTGGCAACAATAAACAATATGTAATATATTTTATGTTTACGAATTACGATGGTGATGGACGACGGATGCAAAAGATCCAGAAGTGGAACAAATACCTACCTGCTGAGCTTGTTTTTCTATCTGTATGTGCATGTCATCAAATTATGTATGAATATGAAACATGGCTCGTTTCTTGTTTACTACTGGCGTCGAAATCAAGGAACGGCTTGAGTGCAAATAAATTGATACAATAATGTACGGTAGGATTGATCCAAGCAGATAAGATAAAATGATGATTACTTTCGCATCTATCATTCTCTTAAGTTCGAATCCCAGAAAGGATCAATTTGTTTGTCGTATGAGGTAGTGCTGGCCTCTAGCGTCAGAGTTTGTCAGACCGCCCGAGGGCCTCTGACGTGGCTTAACGACTGCTATCTATCAATAACTGCCGGGACCGACAACGCAACCTCCGAAGCACGGAGCGATGGAAAACCGCACAAACTTAGAAAAGTCATTGGTTTTATTTCAAAAGCTTAGGATCGAACCCGGAATCGATGGATTCTAAGTTGCACTATTGAACCGTTAGGCTACCATCGCTCTTCAACATCTTCTATAAAAGTTATGAATGAAGGATACCAAAAACCTACAAAAAAACACAAAGATGAATGGCGTGCAAAATCCGTATCATATCTCTCGGAGAGTTTTGATTCCCATCCAAGAAAGCCTATGCATAGCAGTGGCAAAATATCAGCTGAGCTGAGGAGAAAGGTAAAGTAGGTGAAAAAATAGTTCAGCGTGTTTTTTTTTAAATAATACCAACACAGACAATAGCGAAGGATATCAAATTATAAAGATATTTATCTTATCTTCTATGTGCGATATTGAATTTAGTTCTATGGTTTTTTTGTTCATGCAAATGCAAATGTCTATTTTTAACTGCTTCTGCTCTGTACTAATTAGTTAGATATATGTAGATATAAAATTATTTATTGTACAAGATAATACAAGTTAATAATGCTTTCATAAAAGTAATTGGAATATTATAATAACAAATCTATTTCTGAATCATAAACGACTACAAAATCACTAATTGACCCTCATAATTTGTTTTCCATGTATCTTGGTTATGTCCGCGAAAGATGCTCTTGGCGAATGTTAACCTTCCGGCCCTACTCTGCATATAGGGGTATGGCATTATAATACTAACAATGACACCTCTATTACAGGTTATTAAATAGCATAGCGAATCTTATAAATAGTCCAGAGAAAGGGGAGTTGAATTCGTTTCTGGAAGCATGCCGTATGCGGCCGCCCATGGCCGGCCACACGCTGAAGGTCACGTACAACGCGGGCCACAGCGTGTTCACGTGCCAGTGTCCTGACGCTAAACTACCGACTATTCCGGAAAACGTAAGTACACACGTACCTACGTTCCGAACTAGGGCACAATCTATACTTATAATAAAGCAATACGTAAAGTCTGTACAAAGAAGATAAATAAAAAAATATGTCTAGGGTACTTAACAAGAAATAAGCTACTGAACAAGAATATAACAAAAAAAAAACGTGTTTGTCTGTTTATATGTTTGTCTGTATGTTCGCACATAACTTAAAACAACTGGACCGATTAGAATGAAGTTTTCACTGTTGGATAGCTTATAGTTAGACTTAAAAGCTGGGATACTTAAAAAAGCCGCGTAATCGATAAAAATCTTTTTGACGGCGGCGGAAGGAATTTTGATCGTGTTGTTATATTGGTATTTTAGGTATTGGAATAGCACATAGAGTACTTTTAACGTAGAGAAATGACCACGAGTGTGAAGCCGCGGGCACAGCTTGTAGTTATAAAGCAATGGAGTCACAATGCAATGATGATAAGCCATAATAACCTGTATCCGTACTCGACGGTTATACTCTTAACACGCTGTAATTTACTATCAAGAATCCGGTTAATAACTTTGTTTGATCTAAAATTTTGAAATGGAATAGAGGCTGAGGTTTTTAACCTCCGAACTCGACAAGAGTGTGTTATAAGTTTAGGGTGTGTATCCGTGTCTGTCTGTGGCATCGTAGTTCCCAAACTGAACAGACCGATTTTGATGCGTTTTTTTTCTGTTTTAAAGCTGAAACAAGCGCATCAAATGATGTTTTCGATATTGTTCTTAGCTATCTACACGAATGGGATCGTTTCTGGAATCTGATCGTAGCTCCTAAACGAGATTTTGATGCGGGTTTTTTCTCTTTGATAGCTGATGTGATCGAGATCCTTCTTAGCTATAAGGGGGGGGGGAGGGGGGTGATGTTATGTAGCTGACTACTATAATGGGAAAGAAACGTCAGTATTTCCCAAACAAAAACAAAAAGCATCAGTGTGTTCGCCAGGCTTTCTTTCACCATGTTACTTCGCAGTTAGTATTGTAGTGTTTGATGGTCATATAAAAATAAATCTAAAGTATTGTTTATGATTTCAATATTAGTTACAAAATAAATAAACTTGGACTGCCAAATAACGATTAACATACATCAGGTTTACAGTCTGAGGGATGATGATGAATCTTGGAGTATTGCAATGTCTGTTTAGCTTGTACTGCCCCTCGAAAAAGTCTCACTAGTATTTTTCCATTCTTAAGACTTGGTACATTTACTATCTTCATGACATCGCACAGAGAACGATCGCTTAGCAAAACAATGCCAAGTTACGCAGAAGTCATTTTATAACTATACAATTATTTAAATACATTGTAAACGCTAGTTCCCCTAATACGTCTTGTTGTGTTGATTGAAAGATTGTTTCTGTGCAATTGAGTATCCTATAGCTCTAAAGGAGGGGAGGGTTATACTTGTAGCAGTCACAGTACTTGACAGTATTTACTTAGCAGTTATTGCTCTTTGCATTGATCAATCGTACGATTAGAATTTCTGTATGTCACAGCTATTTTGTTACCCACTATGTTCTAGGGTATAAGCTGTCTCCATTTAAAATTTCATCAATATCCGTCCAGACGTTATCGCGTGAAAGCTCCCCAAACAAACAAACAAACAAACAGACATCGTTTCACTTTTATATATTGGTATGGATTAACACTATAAAGTTGAAATGTAACAACAGTGGACTGGCAATCCTAATAATGATCTAGCTTACATTTTTTTAAGTTTCGCGTTAGAGCACCATTAACCTGATCTATTTATTAGTGTTCTATTTATAAAAAGGGGCGTTATAAGTTTAAGCTGTGTATGTATCATAGTGTCAGTATGTGGAATCGTAGCTCCCAAACGAATGGACCGATTATGATGCTTTTTTATTTGTTTGAATGCTGATATTTAAGTGAATTCCGGGATGGTTTCTACTGTAAATTCGCACTTTTCCTTTTCAGTGTAATTTAACGGAATATTTTAGCGCGATGGACAGTAACTGCATGGCTGGCCTGTGGGCCGCGCTTCTACACGAGCGCAGGGTAGCCATAGTCGCATCCAAACTGTCAAGGCTGTCTGCGTGCGTGCAGGCAGCCAACGCGACGCTCTTCCCGATGTCTTGGCAACACATATTCATACCGATTCTGCCGAAACATTTGGTCGACTATCTGCTAGCACCGATGCCCTTTCTTATTGGAGTTCCTAGATGTGTTATGGAGGTAAGATTCGATCACATCGGTTGATTGATGTGGACGCGATATTGTTTGTTGCTCGTATGAGGTAGTCACTGGTGACAGAGTTTATCAGGCCGCCCGACGGCCTCCGCAATGGCTTAACGACTGCTATTTATCAATGACACCCGGGACTGACAGCTTGACGTGCCCTCCGAACCACAGAGCGACTGAAAACCGCACATAACTTAGAAAAGTCATTGGTGCGTAGCCTAGACCGAACCCGGTATCGTTGGGTTCTAAGTTGCGCTATTGAACCATTAGGCTACCATCTCTTACTATGCGATATTTATATTGATATTTACTACTCCTTTGTAATACCTAACTTAAAAAGACGAGGAGTGTTGTCAGTTTGAAATGTAGTGTATGTGTGTTTGTGTTTGTCCATTGCTAACTAGCTCCATAGAAGAAAGGAGAACGCAGAGTTCCTACAAACATAACTTTGTCTACGTCAGGATTAAAAAGATGATACTACTATGACATTACTTAAGAAAGTGAAGAAAACTTTCAAGTTGGTAACTTTTCTAGTTTCAATGCTATTAAAATACAAAGTTGATGAAATACTGCATATGATATGAGCCTCGTAGCTCATTGGAAATGATACTCTGGTAAAGAGTAAGCTTCAAAGTATGGCACATCGACGTGAGGTCGCAAGCATGTCGGTATTCTACAGATTGCACTATGGAGAGTGTGCACATAAACTGATTCCCCCATCATTTTTCCATCACCGTACGACCAGACGATCGGCAAAGCGCCGTCCTTTTATGGTTGAAATACCTCGCACAAGAACGAAGCGTTATGCTTCTTCATTTATTGTAAGAACTGCAAAGGTATGGGATGCCCTGCCCTCGTCAGTGTTTCCGGCAAAATATAACCCTGGTGTGTTCAAGTCAAGAGTGAATAGGTATCTACTAGGCAAGCGTGCTGCTCCTTCGACCACTTCATTGCTTTCCATCAGGTGAGATCGTGTTCAAACGATTGCTTAGTCAGTAATAAAAAAAAACTGTCTACGAGCTAAATATGAATGAAAACAAAAAGATTAAGTGTTTCAAGTTGTCTGAAGCTTTTATTTGGTACAGTAAAGGTTGATTAGTTAAAAATATACTTTCTATATACCAACAGAACTATAGCCTTTATTACAGAATTAGTAAGTATTGTATTAGAAGTTGATGTATGTGATGTCACATAGGTAATTGGGACTCGTCTTACTGTAATAATGTTGCACCTCATAATTGACTATTTCTTGTTTCAGACTGTTAGAATGTCGGAAATAGGCGACGTGGTGATTTTAGATGTAGATGAAAATGAACTTAGATCTCCTTTCCGTGATTTAGAGAGTCTTCCGCCTGATTTGGTAAGAGTGCTTCATATTTTCAATGATTAATCTTTGAGGCCAGGCTCCACTAATACATTTTCCCACTCATTTTCATTTTCTATACTCTGCCACCCGCTACCCGCAAGCACTGAAGTGCCTGCGTAACAAGGTTGAATATCGCGTGCGCTGTTTGAACACACAATTTAGCTCGGAAATAAATGCCGTATGTCTCTAAAGTAATTTTATTTTATTGGCAGGCTAAAAATTTAGTTAGGTAAATTATGTCTTGACAGTGGATAATAAACTATATTTAATTGCCGTGAGATTTATTTTAGAGATAAAACCTTAGCCGTTGAGCAGAAAAATGATAATATTACTAAAAAATAACTTAATTTTTGATAAGAAAGTGTATCGAAATGTATTCTGTTAATCACGTTTTTGTCTTGATCACGGAGAGATAAATATTATATGTTAAGTTTTACATTTATCGGATTAGTGGTTGACCCAGTATATTAATGGAAAAAATCCTTAAAAAGTGGAGCCTGGTGTTAAGTAATTAAATTAAAATACAAGTATGGATTACTTGAATTGAAGCAATTTAACGGTAGTTCAAAATTACCATATATTACGAGGGGCGTTCAATGTATTCTCGGTATCGGGGTAATATACTAATGATGAGGGTAATTAAATTATCTCATTAGTTTATGACACTCATTGAGGGTATAATTACAAAATTTTATTTGATTGTCGCCATTAGTATTCAAAATATCATTTCGGAAAGGCAACTAAAATGACTGATACAACAATGTTGAAAAAAATCGAGCATCGCGCTGTGATAAAATTCCTCACAAAACAAGGAAAGACTCAAAAAGTAATTCACGAAGCAATTCATGATGGCTGTTTACCAAGATTCTGCCCCTTCATTATCTACAATTCAGAAGTGGTCAAGTGAATTTAAATGGGGTAGAGAGAGTATTGAAGATGACTCTCGTGCCGGTGGGCCGGTTAGTGCCGCTACTGATGAAAACGTAAAAATTGTTGAGAAACTTGTACTCGAAGATGCCCGTGTGAGACTGAAAATATTAGCAGAAAGAACCAAGCTATCCGTGGGTACCGTTCACACTATCCTTCATGACCATCTGAATTTGTCAAAGGTCAGTGCAAGATGGGTGCCGCGAATGCTCACAGCGCTTCAGAAACAAGCGCGAGTTGATTGTTGCAAGGAGTTTTTGGAGCTCTGTGGTGAAAATCCGCAAAGTATTTATGATCGGATTGTTATTGGTGATAAAACGTGGGTTCATCACTATGGTCCTGAGAGCAAGCAGGAGTCTATGCAGTGTCATAAAAAAGGAACAGCCCCACCGAAGAAGTTCAAAGTCTGCCCATCCGCCGGAAAGCTCATGGCCACAGTGTTTTGGGATTCCAAGGGAATCTATTAATTGAGTACACAAAAAAAGGTGAGAGTATTACTGGCGCAACTTACGCTAACACCCTGCGCAATTTAAAAGAGGCAATAAAGGAAAAAAGACGGGGAAAATTGACCGCAGGTGTATTGCTTCTGCACGACAACGCGCCTGTTCACAAGGCGCGCATTCCCAATGCTGCTGTGCGGGATTGCGGATTTGAAGAAATCAATCATCCACCCTACAGCCCGGACCTAGTCCCTAGTGATTACTTTATGTTCCCAAATCTCAAAAAAGAACTTGGAGGCAAGCATTTTTCCGACGATGAAGAGTTAAAGGCAGCAATTAACGATCATTTTTTAAAAATATTTTTTGGAGTGAATTGAAAAGTTATTTTCCAGGACAAATAAGTGTGTTCTGATCCTAGGGGACTACACTGAAAAATAAATTTTATTCAGAATTTTCTGCTTATTCTTTCATGCCTATACCGATAATACATTGAACTCCCCTCGTATTAGTTAATAATGATTCTCGATGAGAACAAGTTACCGTATTTTTTACACTATCTACATCTACACTAACCTTATAAAGAGGTTTTTTTTTAATGTTTGTGAAGGATAAACTCAAATAATTCTGAACCGATTTTAAATATTCTTTCACCTATAGAAAGCTACATTATCAGCGTAAAGTACTCGTAATGTAAGACAAGGTATCAAAAATACAGAATGGAATAACATATTGCCATGGAAACGAAATAATATCAAGTCAGTCAAGTACGTGAGTTGTTTGTTTGTCGTATGAGGTAGTGCTGGCCTCTGATGTCAGAGTTTGTCAGGCCGCCCGAGGGCCTCTGACATGGCTTAACGACTGCTATTAATCAATAACAGCCGGGACCGACAGCTTAACGTGCCCTCCGAAGCAAGGAGCGATGGAAAACCGCACGTAACTTAGAAATTTCATTGGTGCGGGGCCTAGGTTGTTGGATTCTAATTTGCACTATAGAACCGTTAGGCCACCATCACATCTGGTAGATGTGATGGTACGTGAGTGATAATGCAGTTGTCTATGGTAAAAAAAAAACACGATCGTTCGAAAAAAATGTTTAGATGGGTATAAAAATGCTAACAGTAAGAAAAATGCCGCATTGTCAGCACTACCCGTGCGAAGCCGAGGCGAGTCACTAGTATTAAATAAATTGCTTTAGCATTAAGACCTTTTGTAGTTTACCTTTTGTACTTTATTTATTTAATACTTTATGCACAAAAACTGTGTACAGAGAGGACTTAATGCTAAGACAGCATTTTCTGCCAGTCATCCTGGTTGTGCAAGAAAGATGTGTATAGGCGTGCACTCGAGATATGGACAGTAAAATGAAAATAAAGATAAATTAATTGAAATGAATACTAAAATATAAAACTTTGTAAAATATGTATACACAATTATTATAAATATTACATCATATAATATCATACAAATAAAATACATATAAATATTATAAAATTAAACAGCTGGTGTTGTTAATAAGTCTTTTTTAAATGCTCTCCAGTTAACCGTTGAGTTTCTCGAGATACGTTCTTTTTGCAATGAAGTATTTACAAAATGAGTAATTGTTGAGGACATGAAAGACCAGGACGATGTCAGCACAATCCATAGGCAAATGACACAAGGGATTGGAGGCTATGTCCTGCTGTGGGTTGAGACAAGCTGATACTCGTAATCATAATAAGGCAACATTGTGTAGCTAGTCGTGTTGCGTGTCTTGTAGCGCAACAAAAAGCGACGGCACACACAAATACATCAATATTTTTTTATCATTAGATTAGACCTTAAAAATACGGTACTTCTTTGACAAATAATAATGTTTACAATATTTTTTTCATATTATCGAAATAAACATATAGTGGCTCTGTGAGCTATAGACCTCGCGCGTACAAACTTTTTTTCAAAAAATCTAGCGGTGCACAGTGCACAAATCGTCTAACCTGTATACCTAGTTTCATCTAGATCGGTTGAGAAATGCGACCTGTAGGGGAGAACAGAGATCCAACTGGACAGACTGACATACGGATATACAAAAGCATTTTTGCCCAAGCTGAAACGGAGACGCTTCGCGCTCGCTCGGTCAACTAACAAATGTGCATTTCTTTTTCAGGTTATAAGTTTGAAGAAAGCGTTAAGTGATAAAAATGCGTTGGGCGACGCGGTTTCGAGGGCGTTTTTGCGCGCTCTAGTATGTTTAATAGGTGGATATCGCGATGCGATCAAGTAAGTTTTTCAAGTGCTTAAAATATACTCGTAAGTTGTCTTATTTTACGACAGCATTGAATATTGTTGATTTATGTTCGGTGTCGATGCTTATCGATCTGCCACTTCTGCTTCGTACTCTTATGAGGTACTGTTATTTTTTGTCGATAATCACGAAAGATATAACTAACAAAAAAAAGTATGACTAACTATCATGCGAGTTATTCAGCTGTGTCCTTTAATAATAAATCTATCTTGAATTTTACCCTACTAGAAATAGGAAGACTGTAAATAATATATTGAAACAACGTTGCTTTTAGCTATGCAGGTTGTTTGTCATTAAGAATAGCTTGGGAAGCCGCAGCACACATCCACACTCACATAACACATCACAGTGGGTTGCGCGTTTTAGTATCATCTGCATATTAAGCTGGGCATACTATCTGAGATTAGACGGTGATTCCCACCGGAGCTAGCAGCTCAATCTGTACCAGGCGCTAAATCGGTCGTGTGTTCTACCAAAAATTAGCTAGACGCACTGGTTTCGATAGAGAGAAAATGATGTAGTCGAGCCCAAGACTTTAGAGCAATGAGCATCGACGGAGAGATGCTTGCATAACTTTGTTTATGGGATGCATTTCGGCCAATTTCTTCATTGAACGACTAGACATACGGCAATGCCAACGTTATGTTTGTTTTTTGTGAATCCAGAGGCTAATATTGGTGGACTTGTTATTTTTTCCCACATCATAAATTCTATGATAATATCATCATCATCAGCCTATAACTGTCCACTGCTAATGCACGACACTGAGCTCGGTCTTCAGCTCTTCTCATCCATTTTCTGCCAGCTGCTTTTCGCAGGTCGTCACTCCACCTGTCCACAGGGCGTCCTACACTACGTTTGCCTAAACGTGGTCTCCACTCTAGAACACCCAACGGTTATTGGTTTTTCGGGAAATGTGACCAGCCCACTGCCATTTTAGCTTGCTTATCCATTGAGCTATGTCAGTTACCTTGGTTCTCCGTTGGATATCTTCATTACGAATTTTGTCGTTCAGAAAAACTCCAAGCTTAGCTCCATAGCTCGCTGAGCGACCTTAAATTTGTGGACTAGTTTGACCGTGAGTCCACGTTTCGGCACCGTAAGTCATGACTGGTAGGATGCCCTGATTGAAGACTTTTGTCTTCAGGCACTGTGGTATGGACGACGAGAAGACTTGACGAAGCTTGCCGAATGCTGCCCAACCCAGCTGAATTCTTCTGTTGGCTTCCTTCTCAAAGTTGTTCTTACCCAATTGCAATATTTGCCCAAGGTAAACATATTGTTAGACAACTTCAAGAGGCACACCATTAACTACAATCGGTTCCGGGGCAATAAGATAGTTAAACATGATCTTGGTCTTGTCTTTGTTCATTCCGGGACCGATCCGTCGAGAAGCATCATCTGGGTTTGTCAGTATACTTTGCAAGTCTTGCAGCGACTCCGCCATTAACGATATCATCAGCAAATCGTAAGTGTAAGATGTTCTCGCCATCGATATTAATGCCCATTCCGTTCCAATCCAGCGTCTTAAACATATCTTCCAAGGCATGAGTTGACAGTTTCGGTGATATAACATCTCCCTGTCACACTCCCCTGCGCAGTTGAATATGTTTAGACTGCTGGTTTTGTACTTGGACACTTATAGTCTCGGTGTCATACAGAAACCTCAGCATTTCGATGTATCGCCAGTCCACTTGACAACGCTGCAAAGACTCCAGAACCGCCTAGGTTTGAACGGAGTCAAAGGCCCTCTCATAGTCCACAGAAGCAAGACACACAGGGGCTGGTTAGATTGGCTCTTTAGATTTCTGTATAACCTGCCTCACTGTGTGTATGTGGTCTATGGTGCTAAATCCTCCGCAAAACCCGCCCTGTTCAAGAGGCTGGAATTCGTCAAGTCTTCTTGCGAGATGATTTGAGATGACCCTCCTAAACAATTTATAGTCTTGGCTCAAGAGTAAAATAGGGCGGTAGTTCTTTAAAATAGTTTTATCCCCTTATTTAAAGAAGAGTAAATACCAGATGATAATACGCTGCCATACATCCCTTGATAATATAATATACAATATGTCTGGACACAAGACTCGGAGACTTTAACAGCGTATGCACTTAATTTTATCGAAAAAATAAGAGGGGGGGTGGGTGGGGGTTGGGTGCAACAAAAAAAAATTGTTCATATGTAAATGAGTGTTAAAAATAAGGTATCATTTTTAGATTTTATAATCTAATGCAAAAAATAAACAGTTTACATTTGTGTCCAGATTATTTTATGCTTAAACCATAGCTTATGGTCAGACCTAACAATACTCCATTTAAAGATTTTATATATAGTATCTGCCTAATTAGGTAGGCAATTAAATACTTATGCGTGATAAATATAATGCTTAAAGATATTGTACTTATTCAATTACCTACCAAGTGTAACAGACTAGACTTTTAATAATAATTATTTTCAATCTGTTACTTCCTAGTGAGATTACAAAACAATATGTTTAGACATGTTGCTGCTGTTTCACTGTGTAGGGAAACAGTTGTCCAATATTAGCACAAATATTTTGCAACAATTCCTTACACTAAATACTTTATTTACACAATTAATATTTGTTTCTTTTGTATTTATTGTTCAATACTTTAAGCCGCGCAGCCTATATACTATTTTGTTTTTCACGACCTGGGTAGTAGATAATGCTATTTAGCATTAAGTCCTTATTTTTTCACTATTTATGTGCAAAAAATTAAATATATAAATAAACTTAACCTAACAACAATTCCTTACACTTCCTCCATAAACTATAAGGCTCTGTCCGCAATGCGTTATTTCACCGCGCGATTTTTATTCACGCGTATTATTCCGTGATCGGAATTACACTTATTACTCGCTGCGAATAAAATGTCGTACGATTTTTGTCAGTTTGATGCTGTTCCCGGCTGAGACGAACGTCTAAAATGAATAACAGCTTTTTTTAATTTACCTGATACTAGGGCGGCGGCGTGACATACCTATCAAAAGATGTCATGAACATTGGACTCACCCGTGAGACCGATGAAAGGATTTTTCTACATAAAACATCAAGAAGCCTTTGACTATAACTATATCGTCATTTTCTGGTAACATATGTGTGGCCCCCTATCAGGTGGGAGATGAAGCACGCGATATCCTACCAATAGCACCGGTGCACGATTGAGTGAAACGTACGAATTTTATTTCGCAGTGCGGCCATAGCCATAACTACTTTATACTGTACAAAACATTCGCGCGGAAATAAATTCTCACTGCATTGCGTTCAATTTGCATTAAATGACAGTTTTTTTCCCGCGTGAATTTTTAACCATCAGTGCGGCTACTCCTATAAGATTCAATGGGTTACAGAATTGCGAGAAAAAAAACGTGTGGTGAAATATCACAGTGCGAACAGGGCGTTATGCGTTGTATTATCTATGCAATAATGTTTTCTTTATAGCTTTTATTTTGTCTATAGTATTATTTTGTTTATCGCAAGGAGGTCGAATTAGGCTTACTGTTAAAAGGTTTGACGCCAGAAAGCGTAATTCAACCTCTTTTGGTTTTAAAACCCGGGGGGGAAGTAAGTGTAATTCAACCTCCTTTGGTTTAAATAACCGTGTATACTTTGTTGACTATTTTGACGTCCAAACCGGAAACATCATTGTACGAAGGAAATGAAATGAAATTTCATGTCTTTTTAAATTGATTTGTTAACCAGGCTTTTCCTAGCTTACATGCTATGTTGAAAAAACGTAGAAAAATAATTACTTAGGTTCTGTAGTAATGATATTTCAAGACGCTGCAAGATTTATCACCTAAACTTTCGCCGTTGTTCTTTCATCTAAATTGGTTGTGTAGTTTTTTAAAAGTATATGTTGTTGTTTTCTGTATTTATGTTCCTTAATATCTCTAAAAATCTAATCTATTTTGGATAATTCCTTCATTATTTATAAAGATAGACCACCAGTGTAATTCTAAATGACTATTATCAAAATAGGTTTAGAAGATTTTTGTAAATCCATTTTAAGTCGGTTTATGGAGTTAAATAATTATTGTTTGGACGCACGAACGTCACGAACAATGAAAACAAATTTAAATGAACGTAATGTTATTACATGTGTATTATTTTATTGTATCTACCTTAAAAAAAAAACTTTGCTTTAAGTAGTTTTTTTAAAAGAGCGCACAGGGTTATCTGTTTTCATTGATATGTCCCTTGCGCAAGGGCTATGTTCAAACCAGAATAGCTACTAAACTAACAAATTAAAAATTTGCAATCGCTTGGTAGAACAGATCATAAACTACCATTTAAGTACAAAATAATGACGAGTTTACAGTTTAGTTTAAGCAGTAGCGCAGAAAATGAGAAGTTTTTTTTTAAATTTTGTCATCAATTTTCATATGTACCATTGATTTGCCATGATGTGTAAATATTAATAGAAACTTATTATTATCTAAAAAGTATTATTTTCACACTTAGTCCGATATTAATTATTAATGACAATCAAATAGTTTTTACACTTCAAAAAGTAAAATTTCTGGCATTAATAGGGGGTGAGGTGCACCCCCCTCTTTTTTTATAGATGAAATTAAGTGCATAACACGCTGTTAAAGTCTCCGAGTCTTGTGTCCAGACATATTGTATATAATAGTCGACTTTAGGTAAAGTTTGTTCAATTTCATGAGTGGGAATGTTGAGAGGTTGGAATAGGTAGTAAATACGTCACTACTTTGCTTTCCAGGGCCCAACATTGGGACTTACTAAAGAACTTCTTCTTTGTGATGGTATTTTTAGCCTTTTGAACGGTCCTGAAAGGGAACTGAATCATATATAATATTAGAGGATTTGTCAGTGAGAATCATGAAAGTACGAGACTCACTGTCTGGTTCTTGAAGAGTCGGTATGAATAGAATTTTGTGTTAGGACTAGTCTAATTAAGTCAAAAGCTTCCGCGCGTCTTGGACGAGAAACATTGACACGAAATATGAAGTATCCGAGCTCTTTGATTATATTTAGATGCTATATTATAAACATAAGTTAAATTATCTTTTCCAGAATAGAAAACGGTCAGCTGATAACTTTCAACCCCGAAGCCTTTGTAAGAACGAGAAAAAACATGCAACCGTTTCTTAAGAAAATATTGCAATCGCAAATATTTCAGCAGGTGAGTTCAGGGGGCAACAATATATAAAAGTGAAACGTTGTCAAGCCAAACGTTGAGCTTTCAAGCCAAAACGGCTGATCTGGTTTTGAAGAAACTTTTAAAATAGGTACTGTACAATATAGAGAGCAACATAGGATATTTTTTATCCCGGAAAATGGTAAGTTCCCACGTGAAAACTTGAAAATTTCGATACTACTCGTTCTGGAACGGAATGACTCGCGTTGCCGTGGAAACGGAATAATAACAAGTCTGTCAAAAAGCATCAAGAGCGTTGGTGCTACAATTTTGCATTAGTTTTTAATATCCTGAATGATCCTTTTTTTTTCGATAAACATTTAACCGCGCGGACGTAGTCGTTGGCGAAAGCTAGTCTATATACATAAAAATGAATGTGTGTATGTGCGCGATGCTCTCCTAAACCATTGAACGGATTGTGACGACACTTTGGCAGGGTTTTCTGATGACGCCAGGTATGGTTTATGGCTAAAAATAAGACAAATATTAATAAACCAAACCAGAGTTAAACTTTTAAAAGTCTTATCATTTAATTCCTATTGTTAACTTTTCTATTGTTTAGGTAGAATCTAACCACAAACTAACTATAGTCATATAATGGACTTATAATAAAGCAATAGGTACCAAAAAAACCGTACAATCAAGACATTAAAAAAAATGTAGTCTTGTAGGTGCTTACAATAAGCTACTGAATAAAAATATATCATTTTTTTAAATCTTGCCTGTTTGTTAGTCTGTATGTCTGTTCGCGCATCACGTAAAAACTACTGAATCGATTGCGATGTGGTTTTCACTGTTGGATAGCTCAGGGTTTGACTTCAAAAATGGTGTACTTGGTATCTCAATTCGAGGAGTGGGAGCCAAGCAATTAAAAAACACTTTTAATTTTAAAAGTATGTTACAAGTTTTGATTAAAACTACTGGACCGATTGCGATGCGATTTTCACAGTTGGATAGCTTAGGGTTTGACTTAAAAAACTGGTGTACTTAGTATCTCATTCCGTTGGGTAGGAGACAAGGAATTTATCAAATCACTATTAATTTTAAAAGTGTGGTAGGTACTAAGTTTTGAATGCATGTATTACCCTTTTTTTATTTCTTCTATATTTCTTTTACAATAACTTCTCCTTTCTTTCTACTTATGATACATGTGTCAGACTACTGAAAAGATGTTGGGGTTTCATATAAAAAAAAGTTGTTAAAACTGTTAGATCATGTTATTTTTCCTTGGATATTGCCAGAACTTAAAAAAGGTTACCATGATATAATTACAAAATAATAAAAAAAAAAAAACTTAAAATAGATTAATGTGTACCTTTACATGTAGTATTAGATAAATAAAATTAATTAGTTCGACATGGTGCTAGAGAGGTACCTATGTGAATTCTTATTTTTTTCTGGTAATTATCCCTTGGAAGTACAGATCATTGTATTGAAATTATATAGATATAGCTCTCAGAATTTGCAAGTTGAAATGGCAATTACAGGCCATATATCACGTAGAGCTGATAGCATTGGTGAAGAAAGGTTCACGAGTGGTTACGGACGAGCGTATGAGCGTAGGACGGCAACTACAAAGTCGACTGGTTATAGTTACGGGGAGTCTCTTGGACTACATTTAGCAGAGCGGACGTCATCTACCTATTCACCATCATCATGTCAGCCTTTAGAAGTCCACTGCTGAACGTAGGCCTCCACCAAAGAGTGCCATGACGAGCGATCTTGTGCCACCTCCATCCATCGACTTCCTGTGATGGCTAAAATGTCGTCGGTCCATCGTGTGGGGGGTCTCCCCCCACTAATGATGACGAGGTTTTAAATGTCCTTTTATATATTTATCAGACACCATTCTTAATTTTGAGTTCCGAAAAACCGAAAAAGAAAAAGTAAGAAACTTAAAAGTTGGACAATCATCTAGGTGAATATTTTGTATCCCAAACATATGTGTAACTTTGTCATAAATAACAATTATTATTATTGCCTTAATAGATCAACCGTTTAGCCTCTTAGTTAAATTTCCCGTTAATGGAAGTGACTGACTGTACTCAGTACTCTCAAGCCACTGCCAAGGTTCTCGAGCTAAAAGTAGACGCAGATGTTGACTGACAGATAATTTGAACTTGTTCCATTGATGTGTTACTTAATCAAAACCTAGATCCGGCCAGTGACGTAATGTACCTACTCGTATTGTTATAACCATAGTAAATGTCCCTTTTGCCGGGAGAGGACGCATCAGACCTCTCTGTAGTTTATTTTTTAATAAATCGCGTGTTGAGACGGCATTATTGTTGCTCGGTTGGATATCTATTGTGACGTGAGCCAAAAGGAGCCGAGATATGATTCCGTCTTTTGTGCATTGATTAGAATTTCCTTGTGGGGTGATTGTGCTGGTATTATCTGCATCGAATACAGAAGAATTTATATTCGCAGATATGATCGTAATTTCAGTTTTTCGACGCTTAAAACATGGAAGAGCTAATTAGGCTAATTAGTTCTGTGCAACAAAATTAGCAGTGGTCAATCAAATATTAAAAAAGTTTGAGAACATCAAATTGGATTTAATATTTTATGACCGTAATCCGAATTGGTGTTTTTGAATCTTGTTATAGTCGATAACCATTAACTATAATTTGGGATACAATAGAAGCATATCACCGGTGGATCCAAAGTGGATGTAATATGCAGCCTTTACGACGTCGCAGTGTATGCTATCAGACGGTACAAACTCATTTAAATGTAATGTCGAAAACTCATTATATACTCGGTATATGATACATATAGTGAAATGCTCAAAACCAGGATTGCTGTTAATTTGAGAACGTTGCTTACTGGTAGGGTTTTGTTAGATTATGTTAAGTTTAGGCTGTTGTTTGTGTTTAATTCGTAATTATTAATAAAAAACTTGCGGTTACAGTTCATCGACGAAAGATTAGACCTCCTCAATTCTGGAAGAGGTTTTAACGACGAGTTCGAAATGGAGTGCAACAACTACGCCGACAAAATTAACACGGGCAGCGGCCAGAAGCTAAAACAGCAGTACAGGGACTGGGCTAAGACTGTGAAGAAAGAGGGAGGGGCCTTCTTTAAAACTGTTAAGGATAAGGTAACAATATACTATTTATGTTTTGGGAACTTTGACTTCTAGTTAAGTTTTAGGTTACGATTAGGTTGAAAAGTAATTGTAAGTATTTTATTTCCTATTTTTTTTTTCCTAACACCAATGCATACACCATATTGTAAGGTCAGTACAACTCACTCGCACTAGTGTTGCGAGATATAGGCTGTACTCAAACCAAACGACTTTTCTTTGGTTTTCTTTTAATATTACTTGTTAATATGATCTATTTTGTTAAGGCCATAGTCAACGTTAATAGAGGCATTTTGTTCGTCGTAGAACTCTTAAGCAAGAGTATCGCGAATAAGCAAGACTATAAGTATTGATGAAGTACCATCGCTCTGTCAGATATTCGGTCGCCAACTAGTAATGTGCAAAGTTTACTGTTTTATCTGAGATCAATAATCTCTCAGGATCACGGGTGCACTGCAGTGCCCGCGTAAGAATAAAAAATCTACTATCCAAAGTTCACGGTTCAAGTTTGTTAGGGGCAGACATAGAGTTCACCACCGTACATACTACTGGCTTATCTGGTCACATATTTAAAACCAAGAACACTTGTTAATCGTCAATTAGATTTTTCTCAAACATGCATGGTTTTTTTGTGCTCCCGTTTGAAATTGCCTACGAACATCAGTAAGAGTGACTATCTTCGAAATCGCCGACAATGTTAAATAGCCTCCTGTGAAATAAATGAAACAAAATAACGATTCAGTTGCTTGCTGCTATAATAAAAAGTATGAGAGATGGCGGCGAAATAAACAAAAAGCTTTTGTATGCTTCGGCGGGAAAGGACTCGCTAGTCTCTAATAGTTCTATCTCTTACTCGAACTGCAATTGCTTTCTCTACCGCATTTGACAGAAATTGACTTCTCTATGTTTATGAAGTAGGTAAGTATGATGAATCATTCGGAATTCGTTTTATAAAACATACTTAACATTGAAAGGCCAGTCAGTGGGGGTAAAAAAAGTGTATTTGCCCTACAAAAGGTACAATAGCTTTTTTATTTCTGTAATTTTTGTAATATGCATATTCTTTAAGAAAACATGTTGGATATGTTGTATTTTTTATTCTGATCAAGAAAGTTCTATGTACACTGTACGTAAGTAAGTACATATAATTTCCTTGATTCTGATAGACACTTTTGTCATAAAGTCAACTGTTGAAGAATTAATAATAGACAAACAGATTTTGACACATTAAATTCAACATGGCGGCTAACGCACCGGACCCTCGAGGTCGAAAATTTGGGTTTTTCATAAAGACCTCATACAAAAAAAAAACATTTTCTACTCCACCTTTTGTATGGCAAAATACCTATTTACTGGCTTATAAAATGCTATGCATATTATTTAACATAAGTTTGTAGTGTGCTGATACTTGAATACTCTTATAATATCCGTGCTATGTTTCATATATTAGTCGCTATGATAACAATAAGAATATGCTAACTGACTTTAACTAACAATATACAAAGTCTTTAGGCAACACCCTTGTTAACTATAACATCGAGGGCATTGAAAGTGTTTTTTAACATGATTTAATATAATAACTAACAACAGTCGTGAACCATGACTTAATTAACATGAATTCAAAGGGTAGCAATTCAGTTCTTTCTAGGAGGCCGCTTTTCGCTCGGGCTATTAAATTGTCCGGAGACAGATGAAGTGAGTGGAGATGGTTCAAAAATCAGCACAACTTTTTAAACCTTCGCGACGTGGAATCACGATTTTGAGGAAACTTCGGGTTTTTTCGCGCACAATTTATATCAAAATAAAATTTTGACCAACCTCCGCGTTTCCATCAAGTTCAGCTCATTGACCGTCTTTGTTATTTTGATTTAAATCAAAACGCGTTATTCCGTTATGCTCTTTAAAAAATCTAAGTAAACTGCCGTCAGCCTTGTCTTCGCTATAAAAGCTGATGGTATCCAGTGCCTTTGGAACATGTAAGACCAGTAAGACGCGTTCTTCTAGTCTATTTCTGGCAGTGTAAAATAATGAAACAAGGCTGTTCAGTACAAGTCTTAGAAACCACATTTGAAATAAATACCCATGTCACTTTTTTGCAATTATCCAGTAGATTCAAATTGGCCGCCAAATCTGCTAACTGCTGTAATCATAAACGACAATTAATGTTATTCAAGCATTACAACATCCATACAAAATCAACAATTTAATGCTAGATTTGCATCAATTGACGTTTATGAGTGCGGTGGATTATTATTTTGAACGTTTGATAGACGTTGATAAAAAATAATATACAAAATGTCTGAACTAAAAATTATAAAGTTTAATGATTAATAATAATTTAAATAAGGCAGTAAAAAGATAGAGATAGATCTAGACGACTTAAAATAAGATGCCTTATCTTATTTTAAGTCGTCTAGAAGCACGGAGCAAGTTTTTTAAAATGGTCAGAGTGAATTTGTCTGTCTGTTAGCACATCACGTACGAATTACTGGACCGATTGAAATGCGGTTTTCACTAACGGATAGGTTAGGGCTTGACTTAAAATCTGGTGTACTTTGTATCTCAATCCGATGAGTGCAAGCTGAGAATTCGATAAAAACTATTTGACGGCTAAACAAATTTTGATGAAATTTAGTATATTGTACTTTTTAGCCCTGGAAACAACACATAGGTTACTTTTAACCCAGAAAAAATGACCACGCGGGCAAAGCCGTGGCTCAGCTTATCATAAATAAAGGTTGACGGTAATTGGATGATAACATCAGATCATTTATATTATGAAAACAAAATAATGCAGTTGTCTATGTAAGAAAATAACAGACTTTTATTTGACACGACAACACTCAATCCAAAGAAAGCGCTAAAAATAGTCATATAAACATAGAATTAGACAAAATAAAAAACATTACAAAAATAGTAAAATAAGTACTACTTACATACGCGTGCATCCAAGAATAATAACGAAACGCTTTGTTTTTGCGTTTGCGGTCCCAAGGAACCCACGGGAGAAGGGGAGGATTTGTAACGCGGTGTTAATGCAATAAACTTAATTCAATGAAACACATTCGAAGAATCAAGTTTTAGAAAATACAATTTTACTTTCATGACAACTATTTCATTAGTGTCGTACATCCACCAGTTTAAAAGACATGTTCCTTATAAAGAGTTAACTTTATAAGCGTATCAAATATGGCAAGCGGTGTAATTATTTCGTCTACTGAATTGCAGCCCTTGATCGCTTGCATGCTGTAAATACTAGAGTATTCCTTTTTTGCTTTAAAGTATGAATATTTACAGGCAAACCCAGCAGTGCAATCGGCTGTCAAATCGGTGAGTCTTGGCGAACTCTTTTGTTCTTGAGTTATCGTCTTCTTGACATTGCTGCTATTCAGTACTTGGTGGAGCTTATTTCTATTACAGATTCAATAATAGCGCTTTATATTTTGCAATAGTGTACAGTAACTGAGCAATTTCTATTTCCCTGATTACGCGACTTGTGTTAACTGAACAACAAAATGGTCCGCCGTACGAAGGAAAATTTAGAAATTATTTATTCTGTCTGGGATTGTAGGTAGAGTGCGATGACCACCTTTATAAACGTAATAGGTTAAATTATTACATCTCTTTATTAAGTACTATGTGCCTGCATATCTTTTTCATATTTTAAGTAGCTATTTTCATCTCTACAGTACACACTATTTCTGTGTAATTTTTTTTACAAAAACTTTTCAGCGATGGTTGCTGACATTCAATCCATATCTATCTACCTATCTAATCAGCCCGTATCCGCCCACTTCTGAGTATAAATCTCCTCTCGTTCACGCCAGTCTTTCCGGTTCTGTGCTAACCTCATCCTTTGGCCTCCAGCGTACCTCACAATATCATCTGACCATCGAACTGGTGGTCTGCCTCGAGATCTCAGCCCATCTCTTGGATACCATTCGGTGACCGCCTTTGACCACCTGCTTTCCTCCTGTCTTGCCAAAATATAAAAATTATTAAACAATCCATATACATACAAATAGTTAATTGTAATGTTATTTAGCATGTAGTAGTTATAGTCTGCGTTACTTACCGCAGCGGCATAGCACGTACTGTATCGTCTCTGGCGCGCTAGATGTTGTTATGTTTCCAGTCCGGTATCCATAATTGTCATATCCGTCCTTCTGTCACGCCTTCCCGTTATCAAATAGTGTTAGGGCTATGCATACTGTCCCAGTATTTAAAACTTTGATATAACCAAAATTGTCGCAAAACAATGAAGTAATAACAAAAGAATATGAATCTATCTTTTTGAATAAATAAATAAATACTTACGTATAATAAAACAGTAACTGCCTTATTTATAAAAATTTAAGCAATGATTAGTAATACTGCGCACTACAATATTGTACTGCGCAGTATTAATTAACGTTTATTAACTTTTTATAAATAAGGCCGTTAGTAACAAAAAAGTATGTACAATAAAGATTTAAAAAAAGATCTTTCTTTGAAGAAATTGTGTCTTTCTGTGTCAGACAGAGAGACAAAACAGGAAGAACATTTAAAAAAAAAACTGGACCGATTGGAGTGCGGTTCACAGTTGGATAGTTTAGGTTTGGACTTAAAATAGGGTGTACTTTTATCTCAATAAGATGAGTAGAAGCCGAGTAATCGATGAAAACTATTTGACAGCTTAACACATTTTGATGAAATTTAGTATATTGTAATTTACGGTCCTGTAATGTCACATACCTTACTCTCAACACAGAGAAATGAGCACGCGGGCACAGCTATTTATAACTGAAATTATGTTACGACTTCAGGTTTACTGATAAATCTTGTTACTAAATTTATCAGTATATTGTATTTATTTTTGTTACGACTTCAGGTTTACTGATAAATCTTGTTACTAAATTTATCAGTATATTGTATTTATTTTTGTTACGACTTCAGGTTTACTGATAAATCTTGTTACTAAATTTATCAGTATATTGTATTTATTTTTGTTGTTGTCTTGTTGTTTTTAATTAATCTTGTTGTCTTGTTACATTTTAAGTAAAAAGCTTTTTTGAACAAAAAATAATTCAATCGCTTTGATTAGCAGTACTAGACGGTAACGGAAATATTCTCCACGAAGTTTTGAATATCAGTTGTGACAATCAAAATTGTAGACTGCACTGGGTCTAATTAGACAGGCTAATACAACGTCGTATTTATTGCATGCAATCGTATTAAATGTTCCACCTTCCTTCGACGCCTCCTGCGCACTACATTACGACCACCTGTATAAAGATTAAGCATTGGTACAAATTATATTTTACTGTTCTACGTGGCAAAAATGTGCCACATTATCCGACCGTCATTTCAATATCGGCTACGATACTCATGGCCTTATGGCCAGTGTCTGTAGCCCGTGTATATTGAATCAGGTAGGGACCGCGGAAGTGGGATGCAGAGGGGGCCAAATGCCCCTCCTAAAATCAAACGGGGGTGCCGCGCCCTCTCTATTTTTACTACCTGCTAAAGGTTTCTCTGTGCTACCCTTCACAAAGCTTTGTTTTTCTTAAATAAAAAAAAAAAACGCTTGTACGAAAGAAAAATTGCCAGAGAGGAAAGAAAGAAAGAGCTCCGGAGCTTAAGAATATTTTTTATCACACTTATTAGCTCCATCTGCATGTATGTTTGTCTGTAACGGAAATTTTGAAGGTATTTTTTACCCACTTCAAAATTTCATATTGAATTGAAACTTTGCATACTTATCAAGGACCGATGACAATACAATAATTTGATATGGTTGTCCCATTATGCTGGGGGGGAGGGGACTTCTGGTAATAAAATAAGTCGCCCCCCCCCCCTCTCATAATATTTAGTTATAGGTGACTGTACAATACTAATGCACACAGTATTTGATTAAACTTATACGACCGGGCCGACCGACCGGGACCGACGTTTGTACCTATAACTTATGTGGCTAAGAGATTTATTTGCGCTGGAGGTGGTACAACAATCTAGAAAATTAAGGAATTATATAAAAACGGGCAGCATCAATATATGTAAAATACTATTCACTGTTGTTATCTGATTTTTCTTGCAAGGTAAAATGCAAGCTTACAGTTTCAAGTCGGTTCATATTAAAAGATACGTTAAAACAGGACCCACACATTTCGCCAAACTCCGCTTTTTTGAAAAATATTATCAATACTGTCATGGAAGTAGAATTTAGTGTTATGGTAATATTACCTCGCGAATTCGTATCGAAACTGTTTGCTTGAAAGTACTCGTATATACTCGCACCTATATGCATAAAGGGACACTGTTCTGTTAACATCTTCATAATGATGTCTCGTATCTCTTTCTACAGGTTCGCCAAGGAGGCAAAAACATGAAATCTGCCGTAAAGGGACTGAAGAATAAAATGCCAAGGACTGGATCGCGGCCATCGTCAATAAACACTACGGATGATAGCAGGTATAATAACGTAAAGACAGCTACCGAGCTTTGCACTTTTTTCTAGAAAATGAGACCCTGATAGACCTATCAGGGACCTATTTGGACCCCTAAAGCCTTTTTTTTTGTTTTATGTGCCTCGGGCCTTTGTGAGTGTTGTAAAAATAGGAGAGTGATGCTGAGATAAAATCCAACAATTGGATCGCTTTATTTTGCAGTGGTAGAAAACTAAAACATTTTTATCAGTAGATTTTTACAGCTCCCGGAATTATTTCTTAACGCGCTCAACCTTCGAACACATATTACTAAAAATTCTAAAAAAATCTATTACGGAGTGCAATATAAGCCGATTAAATTAGCGTTAGTTCAATATAAGACGGATAAATTAACTTAGAGAAGAATTTGAATGCGATGTACTATTGTTTGATGCGGTGGCATAATTAGCAAAAAGCACGAGCGGCGCAGAGACATGAATGAAGCGGGTTCGAGTCCCGTCCGTAATCAATTAGATTTTCTGTAGAAAAATTATGTGATATTTCCGATCACGTCTGAGAAAAATATGTTTTCCCAGGTATTCCTGCGGCTCCGCGACGCCGGTATCCTCTGATTCTTCGGACTCGCCGGTGCATGAGACCCCCGCCCCGCGCGAGCCTCCCCCCGCGCTCCCCCTAGACCTCCTCACAGAAATGGAGTTCCTGTTCTCGAACAAAAATGCGACTCGCCGCGACAGCTACCCCAACAGCTCGTTAAACTCTGAAATAAGTCTGCCAGACAAAGCCGTAAGTCGCACAGCAACCAATTTCCACACGTGTACATGTCAATTTAAATTTCAAGTTGTTTCTCGTTAGTCGCTTGTGTCATTTCGTATTCAGTGTTGCATATCCATAGTAGCACAGTACGACTTATCAGTGTAGAACCTTCAACAATACTTTTTTTTTAAACTTGTATGTTCATTATTTACTATATGCTAGTAGATGCATCGATGCGTGCGTTAAAGGCGTCTGTAGCACCCCGATTTGTTTTTCAATTTGATGGTAATTCATTCAACCATATAAACATATTTTTTTAAACAGGACATCAATGAGCGGTACATATAAATTTTAATATGAAATACATTCGCTTCCATGTCAAAACTATTGTTTTCCCGTCAATTTGGATGGAGCTTTGTCGTAACAGCCAAGTTACAGCGCGCACTAATATGAACCTCATCACAAGGGGATTGCGTTCGATTCGCAACAAGCTGCTAATTTGGGAGCTACATGCGCCTGAAAACATCCCTCAATTATAACTGTGCATGAATATTTTGCGCGGTTTTAGAGCACATATCGTGTTAAAAAATCAATCAATAAAAATGTTATTCAATCTGCGGCCGAAATACCATACTGGTATCGTACTGTGCTTGTAGCTTCTGTCACTTTATACATTCGTCGCCGGTTAGCCCGTAATCACAACTTTCGAAACGCTTTGCATAAAATTAATTTAGTATGCCGTAGCGGCGTGATTTTGCATTTGGATGTTATTATATTAAAGTGTTTACATCCAGCCTCGTAACCAGACATTTGATAAAAACGCGGCCGCTTTGAATATATATAATTACAGATTCTATAAAGAATTATATGAATTCATATAATTCTAATATTTCGAGTCTCGAAAGTTATGATTTTTAAATACATTTTTCATTACAAATTCTCCGCCTGCTGTTGTTATTACGAGGACAATTTGCTAATGAAAAGTATATATTATCGTCATTAGTAAATTTACAATACGCTTATGTCGTCGTAAGTTCATTCACTAGTACATGCAACAGCCATTTTGTGATGTGTGAGTTCCAACTGTATTGTGTATGTATGCGTGGACTCGAGCATGCGCTCGTAGCTGCACCGTGGCACATTATTCAATTTTGTTTTGCAGAAGACACTGTCGCCATGCCTCCCACCGCGGTTAGCGGAACGTCCCCAACTCCCAAACCGTTATCCAATAATATCCACGAGGAAACTGATAGATCTGTCGGACGCGCCGACGCCGCCGCCTCGTGCCACGCCCGTCAACAACAATAACCAATTTGTCAGTAATATCACTAAAAACGACGTGAAAGCGGCACACTTCCACACCAGCACTATATGCTTCACAGACGGGAACAACAAGCCCAAATTAAAGCTGACGATGTCGTCGAACCAGAGGAAAGTGTTGGCGAATGTGCCGTCGAATGCGCCAACGCCTTGTAACGGGTCGATGCCCAGTGCGCCTGCGCCGACACGGCCCGAGCGTTCAGAGCGGCCGGACCGCGCACGGCCGCTACCCGTGCCCCCGCGCCCCGCGCTCTCCTTGCCCCCCGCCAGAATGAACGTGCAAGAGGTAATAGTGATATGCACCTTCGTTATCATATCGATATTGTACCTTATCACAAAAGAAAAATTGTTGTTCGGGCCTTGAAACGTCAAGAGTGGAACTGTTTGCACTAACACTGCGTTAACGTTGTATTTATTATCAAATGGTAATTTATGAATAAATACCTTGTTATTGATTATGGAAATAATTATATTTTTCTAACATTTTGCAAGGTTGTCCCTTTATTCCCTACGTGGTTGCCTCCCTACACCCTCTTGGTAATGAGCACGACACGTTCTAAGGCGAGGTGGTACCGAAACGCGGTTAACTCTTCTATCCCTTTAGTTGTCGTCATTTTTAGGACCAATTGTATTCAAATGATATAAATATAGTACAATTTGACAGTAGCCTATGAATCATAACAGTTTCTTAGAGAAAATATTCTGCAGAGTAACGTGGCAAATGTTTTATAAGTTAAGGTAAATATTAATTAATTTTGGTTTACATTATCTACGTGACTTGCTGAAGTTGTGCACACGAACATTTTAAGAGTGAGCATTTGTGCTGAATAACGACAACATCGTTAGCGTTGTTGTATATGAAGGCTCGTGGGAAATACGCGTAACGATTACCTAATGCTTGTTTTATCTTAATTTAGATTTTTCATACACTTATTTGCTATTTCGACACAAATGATTGGATAAAGTGATGCCATTGAAACAATATGAGATGTCATTAATATAATTAACCCCGTGATTTAAACTATATCTTATAATCATGCCGAAATTATTAAAACTGAAAATATGCAATCTCAAACAATATCATTGCATGATATTGTAACTATCAGTGATTCGAAGGAATATCTTATACATAGTAAGTACAATTCCTTCGACTCAAATACTATTTTTTATCATACAACTAAATGGGATATCTTTTTATTTATTTTTTGTATCTATTTATGCACCAGCATGTCTATCATGATTGTGTTTTAACCTTTCGTAGCATTGTCAATAGTTTAGGTATGCATGTAATGTAGTCCAGGCAGATTGTCTATATTACGGTGTACTATCAGTCTTACAACTTTACTTGAACTTAGTATTAATTATTACATTATCGATTGATTAAATGAGAAGTCCAGTCAACGAAAGTAGCGCAGTAGTGTCTGACAAGTAACAAAATCTAATATAATTTTACAAGTATAATGTAAAATAACTAGCTGTATTCATAATTTATAAGCATAACCTTGTAACTTGCCTAACCCTACTTTTTTATTAATGCGTATGTTTCATTAGATTGTACATTTTATTGCTTATCTTCATTCACGTTAACGCTTAAGCTTTTAGCACGCTTGCTTAACTTTGTAACTAAAATGGACTTGATAAAGTTAATCAAATATTCAGTATATTAACTGCTGTGAAATATGAACTGTTTGATTTATCCCGTATGCATATATCTTTACTTTTGTTTAGACGTAAATTTTGCCAGTATAATCAGTATAATATCTTTAACAATTAGATTCACAAGTCCAATCCACTTTATATACACATAGTCTTGTGTTTTTTTTTTAATATTGCCTTCCTAATTTTCCAATAATCTCCTTAAAGCAGTCAACGTTTAGAGTCCTTCAATTGTTTTTTTAACATAAAGAGTTTCATCGATATAAAGAATGAATAACATTTGTATCTAATTGAATTGATGTTTAAGTAAAAGTGTTTCTAATGTATCGCCTGCGGGTAAAAACGCACAATATCGCCAGCGGGGTGTGACTAGGGTTGTGTTTAACTCCCGTGTTTCTTTTTCAGTCTTGTGGCTCTGATTCTGATCTCATAAATCTGGACGACTCGCCGACTGATTTGGAAGATTTCGATCCGCTCAAGTCGCGCGAGAAAGGCCAGAAGGGCGAACAAATCAAGACGACAAACGATAGTGCTCTTTTACACGAATATGGCTTAGACTTCAGTCGATTTGGTTTGCTAGACCTCTCACCCGGGTCTAGTACCCAGACAGACGCTAAACCCGGCGTGCCCAAAGGGTGGACTACGTTTACATAGAAAATGTTCCTCTCATTCCCTCTCTATGTCAACAAATATATATAATTTTATTTGTATATGTCGTTATGTTGTTTATTTAATACGAGAAGTTGGAGTCACGCTGTTGTATACATGTTATAAATAAATGTACATAATGTTACATATCAGTGATTTGTAAAATATATTTTAATCATATAACGATATAGTTTGTATATGTGTGTATAATGATGATAGAAATAAGTATAATAGATTATGTTTCTCAAAAAAACTCATATAAATGTGGTTACTTGTGTAAACCTACATTATTTTGCTTCCAGAATTTATTTATTTAATTGTTTGTATAGTTACGTTTTTCTGTTAAAGGTTTTCTAGTTTAATGTTATTTCCTAATTAATAAAAAAGATTGTTTCTATTTCATTTTGTTGTATAAATGTATGGTCTATTTATAATATCTCTAGCATACCTACAATGCCCAAGTACTTGGAAATATATTGAATTAAAATAAGTTAATGAAAACTAAATTTAAACTGGAAACATCTTTTTTGTTTAAATTTTATCCTATCTGTTATGAAATGCTGCTAGCTTGAATACTTGTAAGTAAATAGTACAATTAGCTGAATTTTAAAATAATACCATTTTTTTTCTCTATTAACGTAGATCATTAATTCATAGTATATACTACATATAATTATATAAGGTGCTGTGTATCGCTTATATTTTAAAGACAATGAAAATTTATATTGTGATAGATATGTTTAATCAATAGCACATAATATATATAGTCTGAACAAGATCTGTCTTACTGCACAAAATATTACATAAACTAGAACACAATGCCAATTATTAATGCAGCAATTGTATAGCCAGTGCAAAGGTTATGCAGTATTACAGTGTTACACTCTTGCTCTATGTCGCAATAGAATTTTGGACAGGTGTACAATTGCGGCAAATAGCTGGCCCGTGTTTTATAATTAATTCGGTGTAACAATGATGTGTGATGTGACAACATTTATATGTTGTACGTGCGAAAATTGACGCATTATTGAGCTTTTCCATGCGCCATTTCGGTGCGATGATGTTACGAATAATGTTATGCTTTTAATTTACGGAACATTTTATTAAAAACACGATTGCAACATGTTCATCAACATTTTTGACAAATATAATGTCAGCTTCCTGTAATGTAAAAAGCCTTTATTAAAGCTTATCTGTAGAAACTCTTTAAAGAGAAACGTTAAGAGAATCGACTAATCGATCCACAATATTACCAGAAAATGGTCGACCAAAAAAAACTCAAAATTTGAAAATCAATTTTTACTAGTACGATAAGCTGTTTACCCAAAAATGACAAATTTCCCATTGTAAGTAGCTTTTAGGAATATTCAACCTAATTCTCTGTTACTTTTAAATGCAGGCAAAGAAGAAGGAAGTAGTTAAGATCTCTCGGCCTGTCTCACTCGATGTACTTGCGCGCGCTAATTTCTGTAACGTCCGCGTTACTCTATCCGTGGCTTGCCACGAGATAGACTGAGATAGACTTGCGTCTTGCCACTTGCGCGTTAGAAAGAGAGACGCATATAAAATGATACGCATCAAGGTAGTGCGAGCTGAACTGCATTTTATTGAGTGGCGGCAAGAGTCGCTTTTTATTTAATTGTCTTAGCGGAGTGAGCCTTGTGTACGTTAGTACTATTATTTCTTCTGTGCCCTCGTATCAATTTTTTAAAACCATATTGTGGCAGAGTATTATTATAACTCGGTTTACAATAATAGAAAATAATGTCAGATATGTTGTTTATTATGTAAAAATCACTGCTGTAGCGATGCTATATTTAACTACTAGCTATCCCAGAAGCTTTGCCCGTGTGATGATTTTCTGAGAGAGAATTATCCTATATGTTATCCCAGGCCCAGGACCATAAGCAAAATGTAAGTACATACATATAAATTACGATACGCTTAATTTCGTTCAGCCTTCAAATAGTTTTGTATCGCTTACTGGGTACTGACATATTAAATGTTACAGGCGTACGCTTTAAACAACACTAGCTGGTAGGTAAAAAAACTCACGACATTTGCAAATGAGCGCTTTGTAGTAGAAGGCCTGCATAAGTCCGCCTGGTGATACTTGTCATATATTCAAACATGAAACAGTAACGTGCAAAGCTTACTGTTTCGGTTTGAAGCTCAATGTTTCTATTGCAATTACTGGTCGTAAGAGGCAAACCAATATCTCAGTGTTACTCCAAATCGAAGTACCTACCTACTGCAATTTATGGAAAGGTGGCTTCGCCGTCTCGCACAGTTGTAGGCACAAAAAACTGATTTGCTTGCTACAAGAATTACAAAACGTGAGAATATCGTGATTGAACCTCGCCTTTGGCTCAATAGTGTACAAGTTATTTTTCGCACAGGATCCGAGCTGAAGTAGGTATCCTTGAGCACCCATATATTTTTATACATCTACTCTGTATCAATGCAAATCTATGTAACTAAACATCGGATATTTTAATGCGAAATATTAACTGTACGTACAGTAGTCGCAGCGGAAGCATGTGTCTCGGAAGTTGTCTGCTAGTCGCTGCGGAAACTGCAATTTTTCAGGCGCAATCCCAATTTTGAAGGTTGTACAGCATTGTATAACTGCCTCACTCACTCCTTTACATTTTTCGCATATTCTATCTCGCTCTTACTTTATGCTGTTTTACCCCAACAGCAGTACTTGCGCAATTGTTCACAGAGCGTAACTTCACAAACATAGATTGGCTGCGACTACTGTACGGTAATGATGTTTTTTGTAATATTGCGTGCCTATTACCTAGGCCTATCTGTTTACAAAACTATTCCTAATATGCAAGTATCAAAATGTATTTCTTTAAGAGGTCTAATATCAGTCTCCGAAGTCAGATTGTGAAATAATTGTACATTTTTGCTCTGATATTGCAACGACAAGACAATTACTAATTTATGTAGGTTAGGCAGGTACTGTAGAAGCAGTAGATATTTTAAATGATAACTAATTAGTGTAACTTTTTTAAAACACCCATAAGCCTAGATTTTTCAAGTAACAATTGCTGGTATATGTACATCTTATTACTCGTGGTCACACTAGTATGACAAAACGGTGTGACCACGAGTCCGTCGCCATTATTTTATGTAGCTACACACAAAAACTGAATCACCATCTATAGGTAGTGTATAAATATAAGTTATATGATGTTTTATATATGTGTACAACATGATTATAACATATTTCTGCAATAACCATTTTATTTATATTTGTCTTTATTGTTATCAATATGTTATGGCCTTCCGTAAAGAAATAGAATGAAGACATATTGTACATAGAAGTACCTGAAATAAGAAGACAAATGAGACATCTAAATATAGCCTTTTATTTTACTCCTTGTACCAACGCTATCTGGTTAGCTATAACTAGCGAACCGCCCCGGTTTCGCACGGGGGGGGGGGGGGGGGAGGTAAGGGCTTCTCTAAATATTTCTTCTCTTGACGGCCCGCAGCCCGCCCGCATATCCACGTCTTTTTATATTACACTATTAAGGTTGTCTCGAAGAGATCGCTCTTAGCGATAAGACCGCCCATTGTACTTTTTTTTATCTCTAATTATATATTTTTAGGTGCAATAAAGTAATATCTATCTATTACACCACATAATAAAGTAATAGTAGGTGCGAACAACGGGTCAGGCAGAATTGATTGAAATCCGCTCATCAATAACATCGTGATAACTTTCAAAGGACTCGTTAAAAAAGTATTGTGTGAAAGGCAAAAATAAACTACATGAAATGGAAATATAGGATGATATTTAATTGAATAAGGATTTATACAGATTAGCCCAAAGAGCTCTATAAAATTTCGCCAAAATGTGCTTATTTTTATTGTATGTTTTTTGTAACAGGGAGGTACATAATGGTGTCGCCGACTTTATTGTATAACTGTTGTGAGAAGAACAAACCTGTGACGCATTGTTTTCATGTAGCTGTAACACAACTTGGACGGCAGGTTTTTCCTATTTTATTGCTAAAATTCGCCCTAGGTGGACTAAATTTACACAAAACATTTAAGAATTACCTATACTTTAAAACCTTCCTCTTGAATCAACCTACGCGTAGGTGAAAGTCGGAACCCACAAAATCTGTTTAGTGTTTTCTAAGATATGGACAGACAGACGTGTCCGGTGATTTTCTTTTATAATACATATGTAGTGATAGTGATAAGTAGATTGGATATCGGTAATGGATCTCAAGTGACAGTTGCACTAGACAATATTGACACTGGCTTAATGGCAGGCTAATGAACTTAATGGCAGGCTAATTATGAGCTCTATTCACACGCCAACAAACTTTCGTTTGTAGCCCATGGTACTACTAGTATTACTACAAGTAGTACCACGGTTAAAAAAAACCCCGTAGAACTACCAAGCAATCCAATGTACCACGGGAAGATTTTTTACCCGTGTTACCGGTGTTACACTCTCAGTCGACATTTATTAGTTTAACACCTGACACTTTGACATCTGTCACTTTGACACCAGTCAGACACCTGTCCCTTTGACCGCCAGCGGCATTCATTTGTTTATCGATAATTAAGAGCCTTCACATCTAACCCTACCCTTAATTTCCCTACCTTAGGACCTACCTTTGTGCTAAGGTAGGGAAATTTCTAAATAGTTTGACACTTGTCACTTTGACTTTTGCTATTGTCGACTAAGAGTAACATGTATAAATAGTAGATTGCTGGCGAGGGCGCTATTTTGAATCCAGAGCGGAGTGAAGGATTCTAGAGTAGAATCCCGAGCGTAGCGAGGGATTCTTAAGTAGAATCCTGAACGTAGCGAGGGTTTCAATATACGTTGGCTGAGGGAAAATAATTTTGCGCCCGAGTGATACACTCTACTTTTCATCCCCCTCTATGAGAAAAATAAATAAAAGGCGCTTGTAGATACTTTACAGTTCATATATTTATTTACAAGCACAAATTAAAAATGAACATAACATGATTGATTTAACTTAGCGTATGCTTACCTTAAAACATAACTTCCAGACAAGTTAAATATAAATTACTAGCGACCCGCTCCGGCTTCGCACGGGTAAATAAGTCACAGGGGACATGGGACACCCCCCCCCAAAATCGTACACGTCAAATTGAAAAAAAAAACAAATAAGAAAATTATTAAAAAAACTGCTCTAGCTGCGTTGAATTTTATTTTTTGCAGACATCTTACGGTGCTTTTATGAACTAAGACGCCTAACGATGTCCAACAACCTATATGTGACATCTTTGTAAGCAACAAAGAACGACGTTTTTTATTTATTTTTAAGGAAATGTCGATATGACTCGTTTTAATAAAGATTGCATACCATATTCTACCTGCGTAATTTGTTGGTTTATTAGAAAGATACTCAAGATAATCCGTTTAAAAAGCGTTGAAAATGGGGATGGACAATAAGAAAAAACATGACTGACCTAAAGGACCGACTTTCTGCAGATACGATGAACCTTTCGGATTTGACATTTTTAGGCCACAATCTGAAATATGAGAAGTAAATATGAGAATTGTATTCCCATTTCTTGAGCGTTCTTGCTGCCACGTCTTTACAGTGTATCAGCAGAGACATATTTACTCTAGGGCCAAAAGGGCCATTGGCACGGGCGGCAGGCGGCGGAAGCCGCCCCTTACAGGTTGCAGCTTATGCTCATCTTTAGGTGCCTTTCATAATCGTAATTCGTAAACTATCTTTAATTTTATTGGATTTTGTCTTGACTTGCCAGAAATTTACTAAAATTACTATCTAAAAATCGCGCGCTATTTACTTGGAGTTATTATATACAAATGATTTGAAATCATATTATGTGTAATGTTTACAGTAATACAATTACCTCAACATTTTCGCGATCGATACGCTCGCGCTTTATGATAAATGTATTATTTTTACATCATTTTGAATTATGTTTTACACTTCTATAAATAGCCAAAAAAACGTGCTCCCTGCGCTCGCAGGCACTTTTCTATGATCTATCCTTTTGACATGATTTGAAACAATGAAAACATTGTTTCACTGAATTTTGCACGATAGAATTGTTTAAAAATTTCGCGCTCACTTCGCTCGCGCTTCATTATTATCAATCACAGTGTCATTCGTTAACCAATTAGTGCGTCACAAAAAAGGTCTTTAATTTTTTTATACTTATGGGCTATTTTCATTATTAAAGAGTTTCACTTTTTAGAGTTCCTTACGTACGAATGAAATAACATGGAACCTCTTATAGGATCACTTGTGTGTTTGTCTGTCTGTGGCTGAAAACTTGGCTGAGAACAAAAATGTTAGAAGAGTGGCTGACAGGCTAAATATTCATCCAGGGATGACCAGACGTCTCCAATATTATCCCGATTTTCCAATAAAAATTGAAGACTTCCATTTGTACGTGTGTAATAAATAGATGTATTGTGCATTAAAGTCTAATTTACTCGACATATTTTATTATTAGTGACCCCTCCAAAATTTCAGCCCGCGACCGCGCCTGCACCCCGGTGGTCATAAGCACGAGATAGATTTCATTTTGACCAATCGGCATGACCAATCGATATTCAATGATGTCTCTGCGATCAACAGGGTTAAGACCGGTAGTGATCACCGCATAGTAAGAGGCTCATTGAATATCAACGTAAAGCTGGAGAGGACTCGTTTGTTTGATCTGTTCTTTGCCCAAATCCAAAACCCCGAGAGCTTTCAGTTGGAGCTCCAAAATCGCTACGAAATCCTTACCGAATGCGATACAGTGGACGAACTAAACAACGGGCTGGTGGAAATTGTTCACGCGGTCGGGTCGGAGTTTTTTAAGACCCCCCGCAAAAATAGAACACAGAAACTCTCTGAGCATACACTGAAACTTATGGCAGAACGAGGTGAGATGAGGCTGCAGTCTTCACTGGATATATCGAGTTACTGCTTGCTTATACAGATCTTCAATTCAATGCGATACGATTTGCGTTCGTCTAATACTACTTGTATTAAGAACGCAATAGAGCGCAACAAGGGCTCCAAAGTGTTCGCAAGAGATCTGTCTATTGGGCAAAGCCTGTTAACGAAGCTGAAAACCGACAGTGGCAGCATCGTTTCGTCGAAGCCAGAGATTTTGAGTGAGCTCGAGAAGTTCTATGAACAATTATACACCTCATCGCGTAGTCCTCCTAGCAGGACTAGCGATGCAAGAGCCCGTTTGACCCGACATTATACCGAAGATATCCCGGACGTCAGCCTATACGAAATCAGAATGGCTCTCAAGCAGTTTAAGAGCAACAAGGCACCAGGGGAGGACGGAATAACGACAGAGCTACTGAAAGCGGGTGGAACACTGATACTTAAAGTCCTTGATAAATTGTTTAACTCCGTCATCCTCGAGGGTACTACGCCAGAGGCGTGGCACAGGAGCGTAGTGGTTTTGTTCTTTAATAAAGGTGATAAAAACCCTCTTGAAGAATTATAGAACCATTTCGCTACTGAGCCACGTAATAAACTGTTTTCGAGAGTAGTTACAAACCGTCTCGCTCGTAGGTTTGACGACTTTCAGCCTCCCGAACAAGCTGGATTCCGTAAAGGCTTTAGCACCGTAGACCACATCCATAATCTCCGGCAGATTATTCAGAAGACCGAAGAATATAATCGGCCACTATGTTTAGCGTTTGTGGACTACGAGAAAGCCTTTAATTCAGTCGAGTCCTGGGCAGTGCTACTGTCATTATAGCGGTGTCAGATTGATTACCGGTACATCGAAGTGTTGAAGTGTTTCTACAGCAAGGCCACCATGACAGTTCGTCTTCAGGATCAGAGCACGAATTCTATCCGGTAGCAAGAAGGGGTGAGACAGGGAGACGTTACATCTCCGCAACTGTTAACTTCTGCACTGGAAGATATATACAAGCTTCTGAACTGGAACGGATTTGGTGTTAACAACAATACAAGCAATACATCACTCATATTCGATTTGCTGATGATATAGTCATCATGGCTGAAACCCGGGAAGATCTAAGCACAATGCTCAGTGACCTCAATATTGTTTCCCAACAGGTGGGTCTTAAAATGAACATGGGCAAGACGAACATCATGTCAAATGCCCATGTCGTACTCATGCCGGTTTATGTTGGGAACGATATAATCGAAGCTGTTGATCACTATGTCTACTTGGGTCAGACGATTCAACTGGGTATATCCTACTTCGACAAAGAGGTCAACCGACAAATCCAACTCGGATGGGCAGCGTTCGGGAAATCACGCCATATCTTCTCGTCGCAGATACCGCAGAGCCTCAAGATGAAAGTTTATAATCAATGCGTGTTGCCAGTGATGACATACGGCACTGAGACGTGGTCGCTAACTATTGGTCACATACACAAGCTCAGAGTTGCGCAGCGCGCAATGGAGAGAGCTACGCCCGGTGTTTCACTACGTGATTCTGAATTCACGGGCTGAAAAGAGTAGAACAGAGTAGAACACAGTAGAACAGAGTAGAACACAGTAGAACAGAGTAGAATAGAGTAGAGTAGAATAAAGTAGAACACAGTAGGATAGAGTAGAACAGAGTAGAATATAATTGAAATGAAAAGAGACGAATAGAGTCGATTAGAGTCGAGTAGAGGCGATTAGAGTCGAGTAGAGTCGAGTAGATTCGAGTAATGTCGATTAGTCGAGTAGAGCCAAAAAGAGGCGATTAGAGACGAATAGAGTCAAGTAGAGTAGAATCGAATCGGATAATAATATAATATAAATTAGTAATAAAGTATTTTCAGTAAATTGTCGGTATAGAAAATTATTGAATAGAAAGGTTCGAATTTTAAAAACTCCACGCTAGCGGGTAAAATGCAATTTTGCACTCAGATTTCGAATGACAAACAGAATCTTTCCGAGCTTGTGAGGTGAAAAATAATTTACCTACACGACAAACATACAATTTTCTTACATTTAGTTTCAACTTAAAATCGGTGGTTTGTAAATATAACCACTAGCCCTAAATTGTAGTCTTCGCGGGCAAAAGCTAGTGTTAAAATAAACAGAACAAGAAAATGTCTCTTACTCTCTCTCTCTCTATAGTTCTTAGATTCTAAGAGGAGGACATCTGTTCCCAGTGGTGCAATTATCAATACTATTGAGTCCTTATATTACACGGCCAATATTACTCGACCAAATAATGTACAGCCAATATTACGCAACCAATATTACGTGGATTGGCGCCGTATTATCAGGGTGTACATTATTTGGTTGCGTATTATTGGCTGTGTAATATCCCCCGTGCTGATTTTGTATAGGCGATAATACGCAGCCAGGATTACGAAGCCAAAATATGTACATGTAATAACAGGGTGTGCATTATTGGCTGCGTAATACGGGCCGGACACATTTTGTACGGGTGATATGTACAGCTAATATTACTTGTACATCACTGATTAAAATATAGAAATGTCATAGTCAAAGCCTCATTTGCACGTTCCAGTATCCTTTTACCACACATTTTGAATCGCGATTGTTCGCCTCCGCCGCTCCAGCTCACCCTGGCACCTGCACTGTATTACAGCAGACGGGGACTGCACTCCCTCCGATCCTCCGGCTTTTTAAAAACACTAGTGTAGGACAGACAAGACCACGTGGAGTCGAGGTTGGCCGATTCGGTTCTGTGACAGTTTTTTTCTTCTTGACACTCGCCTACACAAACGAGGCATCAAGGAGTGATTCTAGCTTTGTCTATGGTTGGCTTCGTATTATTGGCCGAATAATATTGGTCGTACAAAATCGGCACGGGCTGATATTACGTATCCAGTTGTACACGTAATATTGGTCGCGTAATACTGGCCGTGCATTATCAACCCGGACTGATTTTGTACGGGCAATAATACACGGCTAGTATTAGCCGTCCAAATATTACGAATCCATGTACACGTAATATCTGGCCGTGTAATATTGGCTGTACAATACTGGTCATACATTATTTTGGTCGTGTATTATCGTCTCCCAATACCATTGCTAAGTGTGAAGTTTGTGGACGTATTCTGTTGTAAGTAGGTACCTATGTAGTAAGTTGCACTTTTCTTTCAAGTTTCAACATTGTTATTCCCTAATCTAATCAGCTGACATATTATCGCCTATAACACACAAGCAGTTTCGATATTGATATCTTCGCGAAAGCGTATTACTCGCGGGAGTCGTGGGAAATTACATTACGGGACATGAGCACATGACATAGATGTATTAAGGGGGCCATTGAAGTCTGTGCCCCTCAGTGCTGCCTAGCTGCAGTCGACTTTGAAGATTGATATCAATATTTTTCGCAATTGAAATCTTATTTCTATAACCTCAGATATTACGAAAAGTTTTCTTTAGAAAATACTTACCTAAAGTAATTAGCTACGAATAAATCGGAGCTCTGTTGACTACCGTTTTAATAAATAGGTGTCTACGTATGTATAGTAATTTCGTATAGTAAGTACAACCATTTGCTTTCGTGTGACTGTTTGTTGGTACTCTGTATTTATTACAACCGATCTGGACGAAACTTGGTAAACAGGTTTAATGTTTTTTTTAGTCGTCGGAGGCCCCCTCCATACTAGGGCTACTGAATATCTTATTAGATACGATTACGAAGTTTCTTTTTTCATTTGAAAGTAAAGATGAAAAAAGATGGTATCATAAAAAAATGGTGAAGATCTGATGATGATCTTCGGCGTGATGAGCAGAATAGCTCCTCAAAATGCAGTAAAATAGCTCACTTTTAGGTTTCTGCCTTTGGAATAAATAATGATATCCGGGACAATTCACACTAATTACCTAGCCCCAAACTAGGATACCCTGTACTATGAACACTAGATAACGGATAAACATACATAAATACGAATATTACTCCATGACTCGGAAACAAACATTTCTGCTCATCACACAAATGATTGCACCTTGCGGGATTCGAACCCACGACCGTTTCATTTCGTAGTAGGGTCTCTAGCCATCTAGCCACTATAGACCAACCGGTAGGTAAAAACAAAAAAAAACCCTATACCTACTAGGTAGGGATAGATGGAGCACCTGGTTTATAAATGTTAGTTTTACAATAAGGTCATCAGATGGCGCTACTGTGCACCGCTAGATTGTTTGCAAAAAAGTTCGTGCTCGCAAGGTCTACTGTTCGCAGAACTATTATGACCTTCTACTACGGTCACGCTCTAGATAGACAAAACAACTATTTAAAAATATATGGGACCTAATCGGAGTTCTAACCTCTACATTTTTTTAATCCAAATCGGTTCTGTAGTTTTACAGATACATACAAAAAAATACATACAGATGACTTGAGAACCTACTCCTTTTAGAAGTCGATTAAAAAGACAGTTTGGCTGGACCCCTAGAAACAGAGTAAATAGTTGCCTATAATTATGATAACTAGAAAAGCCAGATCTTTCCACTGCAGAACGTACTTAATGGTATAGGTAACTATCATCGCGGATATGGCTAAGTATTTTCAACATCATCAGCCTATATTTGTCCACTGCTGATGCTAATGCACGCCACTGCATGCATCATCGGTCTTCAGCTCTCCTCATCCATTTTCTGCCAGCCGCTTTTCGCAGGTCGTCAATCTACCCGACCACAGACCACCTAATCGTCCTACACTACGTTTGCCTAAACGTGGTCTCCACTCGTGGATTCGTCTACCCCATCAGTTATTGGTTCTTCGGGAAATGTGACCAACCCACTGCCACTTTAGCCTACTTATCATTAGAGCTATGTCGGTCATCTTGGTTGTCGGTCGTCGGATATCATTACAAATCTTGTCTTTCAGAGAAATTCCAAGCATAGCTCTCTCCATAGCTCGCAGAGGGACCTTAAATTTGTGGACTAGTTTAACCGTGAGTGTCCACGTTTCAGCTCCGTAGGTCATGACTGGCAGGACGAAACGATTCAAGACTTTTGTCTTCAGGCACTGTGGTTTGGACGTCGAAAAGACTTGATGAAGCTTGCCGAATGCTGCCCAACCCAGCTGAATTCTTTTCTATTGGCTTCTCAAAGTTGTTCTTACCTAATTGTAATATTTGCCCAAGGGTAAACATATTTTCGGATAACTTCAAGAGGTACACCATTGACTGCGATTGGTTCCGGGTCAACAGGATCGTTAAACATATTCTTGGTCATATCTATGTTAATTCCGTGACCGATGAATCGTTAAGTCGGCAAATCGTAACTGTGAGATGTTCTCGCCATTGTTATTAATGCCCATTCCTTTCCAATCAAGGGTCTTATACGTATCTCCCAAGGCATTAGTTAACAATTTCGGGGATATAACATCCCCGAATGTTGGATATGTTTAGACTGCTGGTTTTGTAAGTAACTAAGTATTTTGGCCCCCTGTAAATATATCCTTGGTACGACATGCCGAAGTAGGTACCTACCAAGTATTTTCTTCGAATCTGTTATTCATCCCTAGTGGAGACGTGAAAGTATCTACATGTATTGTGTAACTGCTTCTTTTGTCAATAAAGTACAGTAAACATGTCGTTATGAACAATTAAGTGGGGCTACTTAGGTTTCAAGTGGAGGAACATGAATTTGAGGTTTGAATAGGTATTATACCTAGCTTTTCAAGTGTAATCAAAACATACTAACTATTTTAAAGATATGTTTAAGACGCTGGATTGGAAAATAATGAACATCTCACACTTATGATTTGCCGATGATATCGTTTTATGGCCGAGTTGCTTTAAGACTTGAAAAATATGCTGACCAGCCTGGTTGATCCTTTTCGATGCGTCGTTCTCTGAATGATCATAGATTAGACCAAGATCATGTTTGGAACCGACAGAAGTCAATGGTGCCTTTTGAAATTGTTCAAAAATATGTTTACATAGGGCAAATATTACAATTTGGTTGGCACAACTTTGAGATGGAAGCCAATAGAAGAATTCAGCTAGGTTAGGCAGCATTCGGCAAGCTTTGACAAATCTTCTCGTCGTCTATACCACTGTGCTTCAAGACAAAAGTCTTCGATCAGTGCGTTCTACCAGTCATGAACTACGGAGCCGAAACGTGGACACTCACGGTCAGAATAGTCTACAAAAATAAACACACACACATATAGCTCTCTCCATAGCTCGCTGAGCGACCTTAATACAAAGTTAAGGTCGCTCAGCGAGCTATGGAGAGAGCTATGCTAGGAGCACCTATCTCTGAAGGAGAATAAAGTAATAAAGTTATCCGAACGAGAACCAAGGTAATCGAATAGCTCTTAGAATAAGCAATCTAAAGTGGCAGTGGGTTGGTCACATTTCCCGAAGAACCGGCAGCCGTTGGGGTAGACGGTTCTCGAGTGGAGACCATGTTTAGGCAAACACGCCCATAGCATAGCATGCCCTGTGGCCAGATGGAGTGACGACCTAGTAGCTACCTAGTTAAAATTGGTAATGTCAGGGAATAGTGATGCCTTCCTAATGGTGGTGTGATTTGGTAACGTCATGAGGCACGAAAGAATTAAATAAACGCAAAACAGAGTACCTATTTATCGTATAGGAAGGTTACCTTGTCGTAATCATTCTATATCTACCTAATGGCGTAAAAGCTTCGGCCCTATAACGGCGCTGAATTTTCATTTATTTTCTGTGAGGTTTTCTTTCTAAGAATGAAAATTTATCGGCTGGTTCTAGTACTTAGGTATCTGAGCTGAAAAAATTTAGACATAGATACAAAGTAGGTGTACTTAATCTTCGGGTTCTATAATAGGTACTGAGAAATACGCACTTGAATCTGAACCTCGACTAAACTATAGAGAAGTTTATTTTTGTAAGATTCAGACAGGCAGCGCCGTTTTGGAATACAACTATTAGAGGATTTATTATGTAGGTATGTGCTATCTTATGCAGTTGTTTTCTTCGTGGAGATGCGTTTTGTTTTTTCCCGTTGCCAGAGGCGCCAGTTTAGGGGCCTAAAATGAATTATTCAATGCCCTTGTTAAATTTAGTACCTATCTTTGTTCACGCCACAAGATGGAAACAAAAGTATAGTAAGAACGTAAAAGTACTAAAGTTTACTGAAGTACTTACTTACTGAAGTTTAGGTAAGTAGGTAATTTATTCATTGCGTTTTTGTGTGTCTGCAACCGTGGTCTACAAACATAAAAAAAGAAGATCTCAATAGATCATTCTACGGTAGATACAGCAATTCAGTCATTTAACTCTTTAAACTAAACTAGACTAAATTTCGTCAAATGTAATTTAAACCTTGTCGACTTTGTAACAAGATCTTTTTGCCCCTACTAACGTCAATTTAAGTTGCACCGCTTAAAATAACGTAAATAAAACAGGTTTTTAACACGCTGTTTAACAGCGTTTGGATAAATTCGGACACGTTCTGAGACAGCGTTTGGACAAATCGGGACTCTCGCCGCGTGGATACAAAATTGATTTTACGCTGACAGGCTTTAGTGATAGTTTAGTGAGTAAGGTATAGATGCCAGGTGAAAAAAATACCTTGTTACGAAGCCAATTACATTTGAAAAAAATAAGTTTAGTTTAGGGGATGTACAAATCGCTACCACTATATGGTTTCCTCGAAAGCAAACTAGCTACTAGCTGGTGTTCGGATTAAATTTATTTCAACCAAAAATTATCACTTTTATTCACAAGAGCCACTAAAAGAATAATTAAAACTAACAAATAGCACTTTATTACTTTTGAACTCGACAATCACAATCACTTATCACTGAGCTCAACTATAGCTCTGTTTATTCGCTTGGATAACTTCGATCGCACTCGTATCTTAGGTGGAATAAGGCCTGGCTCAGCCGACGCCTGCCTTACCTATTTACACCCCGAGCTGCCGGCAGCACACCTCACGCGCTCTCTGGAAAGTTGCCCTAGGCTCTCGCACATTGCATAAATCAGCCCATGCTTCTAGAACGTTCTGTTACTACCTGGAGACGTATACCACGTCTCAATACCATCTAGTAGCTGCAGGAACATTCTAGTTCGATCCCTCTAGAACCTTCCAGAGACCAAAAAAAAAATGGACTGGCTAAACAATACCTACTAATAGATGCACGAGAAGATGGTGAGCATGAAGATTCAAAGCCATGGTTAACTAGGCATAAAACATAGGTGATGAAAAGTGAAAAACTTTAATTGTGATTGTAACAGGCAGATAATGATGATTTAAATCGTGAATATATGTTTTGCTTTCGATTATCTTTTAGGTTAAGATGAAAATTTGTAAAAAATATAGATATTTATTTAAAATTCAAAACTTTTATTCATATTTTAGTACTAACACTATTAGCTACACACTTTGATACACTTAAAAAGGTTACTATTTATTAAAAGTTTGAATATCTCCTATTGTAGAAGCCCGGGTAATCGTTGCCGTGGTAGTTGTTATTGTTATTAGCATCCGCCTGGTACTTTGCCAGGAGCATGGGCCAGCCCTTCTCGCTGTCTTGGTTGTTAGGGTTCGCCTCCATTCGCTGCCGGATCTTGGCAGCTTTGGCCACCACGTCGGCGTTCAGCATGTTCTCCAAGTATCGAAGGTTGTGCGGTAGGATTATTTTGCTTGTCTGGAACGAACAGTTGTTTTAGTTTGCGCGTTGATTCTGATTACCCTGGAACAAATGTTATACCTAAATAACATTTGTACTAGCCGCAATATTGCGGTTAACACAGTAGAGTGTCAAGCGTGCGCTCGACGAGTTGCGCGCCGTGTGCTTGCGATAACTTTATCTTAAGCACACGGCGCGTACATACCTACTTACGTAAAGTTTTTGTCAAATTTTATTTTTTCGTAATTATGAGTACCAAGAAGAAACCTAGAATATACTGCATAGCATTCGGTCTAACGAGTCTCGTAAAATACCTACATACTGTCATTTTATTACGTAGGTAGCCATTTCATTTTCATTCATTATTAAGCATGGAACTCAGACAGACACCTTTTATTGATCAAAGTGCAATACCTATTAAGTTATAATCAAATAATGAGGTACTAGGTCTATTCTGATAAGAATTTCATTATATGTAGTTAATAGAATTATCAACATTTATAATTATAAGTAAAAAAATAATACATTATTGCATAATTGTTTATTCTGTTACAATATTTAAGTCATATCATATCACAGAATAATTACTAGTGCAAGTACCTAGTTATATCCTGATACAACCCTGCCGAGCGAAAAAGTGACAGAGCGATTCTGAAACGGTTAGAGCAATGGAAGCTCTCGCGCGTTGTGATACGGTACATTCTAGCCTGCATGCAATGGGTGAGTGCCTTCTAGGTAAAAATAATTGAAAAATCTCAGCGATGTGCGAGTTAAATTGCACTTCATTGCGTTGTAGCGAGAGTTGCTATGTATTTAAATGACTTTACTCAGTTATCCTTCTGTACTTGTACTATTATTTATTCTGTGGCCAAGTTATAAAAGTAAAGAGTGTGAGATAAAAACTGATTATAAAATATTTTGTTTACTTTAAATAGTATAAAACTTAAAGGATAGAAATAATGTTTTTTTTAGGTCTGTTTAAAGCGCGCCACAGACGACTAATATACTATAATATTTTATTTTAAGATAAAATATCGCTCGCCATACAATTTATATGAACCATCACAAACGGCGAAGATAATATATATTTGCATCTTACAGTATATTAAAATATCGAGCGCTATGGAATTTTTGAAAAGATGTCATCTTAGGATAACATACAAAATATATCGTAATATGCTCTACAGGTTGCTCTGTTTTGTATTCGATTTGTTTGGGGGAGCGGTGCGAATCGTAGCTTTCGAACGAATGGACCGATTTAGCTGCGGTTTTTTTATGTTTCAATTCTGAGGTAAACGAGATGGTTCTTAGCATACATACTGCAAGTCGTTGTTGTGTACAAATGCTCTCCCGCATGTTCGTTTGTTCATTTTGTTTCACTGTATCTTCCTTAATCAAATTATGAATTTCGAGAAAAGTTTCTTTCGACTTATTAAAATAAATTTGATATTTTTTTGGAGAAACATCTGCGTAAAAATTAAATTCACCGCGGCTTTTTCTAAATTTAATGTGATGTTCTATCCAAATTTATCACCTTTTACAGTGCGCTAATGCATATAAAATTCGAAATCAGAATCGTCGTCTGATGAGCTATCTAATAAATCTAATAGTGAAACCGTACTACTCATATTTTATCATTCTGTATATAAAAAGCGGTGAAGAAATACGTGTGGCACCTAGGACGGCCTGCGAGCGAATGAATAATTTCAGTATATTATCGTATCTTTACCGTGTGTGATATACCCTAAGATGCTATAATATTTTATATGCAAATATCGTAACATCAAATATTATAGTATCTTAATCGTCTGTGATGCCCTTAATAACCAAACCGACTAAAGTAAGTAAGCACTGTCGGTTTGTTTTATAGGTATGTCATATTTTTTTTAAATGTATATTTATAAAAGGAGGAACCAAATTGAATTAATTCTTTCTCTTAAGTTTTTTACGATTTGAAGTCGCATTAATATTTTTTAAATTAGTTTTTATTTCTCACTGTTTAGTTACGTTAAAGAGAGAATGAAGTATATACATATTCGTTCGCTAAGGTAATAGCCATACTGGAAACAGTTAACAGTCCATTGGTAGCGATTCGGGAAAAAACTAAACTAAACTTAATTTCTTCAAATGTAATTTAAACCTTGTTGGCTTCGTAACAAGGTATTTTTGCCCCTGGCATCATAGCCTCACTCACTAAACTATCACAAAAGCCTGTCAGCGTAAAATCAACTTTGTTTCTACGCGGCAAGAGTCCCGATTTGTCCAAACGCTGTCTCAGAACGTGTCCGAATTTATCCAAACGATGTTAGACAGCGTGTTAAAAACCTATTTTAATTACGTTATTTTAAGCCATGCATCTTAAATTGACGTAAGTGTACAATAGATGCCAGGGAAAAAAGACCATGTTACGAAGCTTACAAGGTTTCAATTTACTTTTGAAGAAATTAAGTCTAGTTTAGTTTAGTTTACGGAGTGAACTTGCCATTATCTTTTAAACTAATTAACGGATTTTGATGAAACTTGAACTATTCCCTAAGTTGAAAGGCACTGGAACTATTACAAATAATTATTGCAATCAGACTTGCTCGTATCTGAGAAATACGTGGAAAAACACACATACATTCGCGAAATTTCGTATATTTGTTCAGAACATATATAAATAATACGTATTTTTAACAATATAAAATATAACATACATATACACATCAACTTGAGAACCTACTTTTTTGAAGTCTGTTAATAATATAAAGATAAAATAATAGAAAAATAGAGTGTAATAATATGGCTCCTATCTGGTATGTCACAATTTAACAAGCTCTCCTTGATAGTTATATATAGGTACCTATACCTACTGGGAACAAAATTTATTTAAAACTGCATATGTTGTCTTATATACCTACTACTTGAACCAACTTTGTATTGATCATTGTCAGAACAGAATATACACCTACTTACCAAAGAATAAGAAATATTAAACCGTAATAATATACCTACCTATTACTTTTTTATGTCCGAGTTTTCCGATCGGACGCAACTGATTGAGCACAAATGGGCAAAAATTAGGGCATTGGATTTCTGGCATTTGGTGGCATCTACCGTCCAACCCTAATTTCATTATTTCAATAGGAACGTATCAATGTAATGGAATGATGAATGTTGGGAAACCTGCGCGTAACTGAATTGCCAATCAGGCCATCCTTCGTACCTACCGACATTAGTGGAAATTACAGCCAGTAGTTCTAATTATTAGTTTACATTTATTACTAGCAGTGCCCGCGGCTTTGACAACGAAGTCACTTCATTTAAAAGTAGCCCATTCGTATTATTTTCCAGAACCAAAAGTACCTATGAAGTACAATACATTTCTAATCATCGGATTAACATACCAAGTACCCCAGTTTTTAAGTCAAACCCTAAGCTATCCAACAGTGAAAGCCGCATCGCAACTCACCGCTCTACACAATATGTAAACTAGGGTTAAAACCCAGTTTACTTGAGATGCCACCCACCCCTTTTAAAATTCTAATCTGTCTGTCCTAGAAAATATACCTAGGTACTTAGTATCGTGTGATGAAAAATATTCGAGTTGTGATACTTAGGAAGGAAAATGTCGGCTAAGTGATCTAACGTGCTAACTCAATTTTCGGTTAAAATGATATTTTGGTATCAAAAGAATGAGAAAAAAAACTCTATATTTGTAAAATATGCTAACTACGCAAAATAAACTCATTTATAGAATTGGCGCCGCAATCATTCATGCTACGAGTATCTCCACATCCGTACTTTCTAGCGGCGCAAATTGGTTAACTCCCACCACTTGACGCCATTTTGCAGGCGAGTCAGCAGCTTGACGGTTTTCTCGGTAGTTTTAGTATAAAACACGTGACTTTTTTAAGCTTTGCTCGCAAGACTCGTGTTTTATGTGAAAAGTATTAGGTATTGTATAATATTTTCAGCAATTTCAGTACCCTAGGTGAAAACCCCTAGATTAATCAGATGTCCATGTACCTAACACATTGTGGGAGTTTGATGAATATATTTGTTACTTTGCTAAAATCAGAAAATAATTGATTTCACTATGTATGGAAAAAAACTAACTCTAATTTTTGCAATAAAAACTACAATTATTAATAAAAGTCATTTATTTTTATTTCAGTCGTCAAATAGTTTTTTTTATCGATTGCTCTATCGATCTAATCATCGGATCAAGTACCCCAGTTTTAAAGTCAAACCCTAAGTTATCTAATAGTGAAAACCGCTTCGCAATCGGTCCAGTAGTTTTTATGAGACGCGTAAACAAACAAACAAACAGACAGACACGATTTAAAAAAAAAGTTATATTCTTCAGTAGCTTATTTTAAGTACCTAGGGTACTACCATTTATTTTATTATCTTTAAATTTTTTCGTTCTTATTGCTTTATTATAAATATATATAGATAGATATGTGTTAATAACATAGTTATCAATGGGATCTTGGATTACTTGCTCTTGAGTGTATTTGATTTTTGAATCAGTTTTATCACTTTTCCCAGAAGTTGTATGGAGTTAACAATTTAGGTTACTTAGACGAAGACAGGCTATTTTATACCCAACTACGGCGAAACAAAGGAAGGGTTATGTGTTCAAACTAAAAACTAGGTCTGATTTTAACAAGCGAGGTATCAATCGATTCGTCTTAACCGCAAGAGTGTCATAGGCTATTTTTTACCCGATCGTAGTCGGATTTTCTTTTACCAATAGAAAGCCACGTTATTTGTGAGTGTCATGTGATATATATGATAACTAACTAACTAGCTGATGCATGCGAAGACACATGCATCAGCTAGTTTATAATAAAACAATATGAACGAAAAGGTCTGTACTAAGAATATAATTTAAAAAAAAAACGTCTAGGGTACTTAGAATAAGCAACTAAACAAGAATATAACATTTTTTAAATCGTGTCTCTCTGTTCGTCTGTATGTTTGTTCGCGCATGACGTAAAAACTACTGAACCCATTGGGATGCGGTTTTCACTGTTGGATCGCTTAGGGTTTGACTTGAAAACTAGGGTACTTGTTAAATTCCGAGAAATCTACAGAAATAATTTGACGGCTGAACGAATTTTGGAGATATGTAGTATATTGTACCATAGGGGCATTTTTGGTCCTGGAGTAACACGTGTGGGTTACATTTAAATGAAATGACCACGCGGGAAAAGCCGCGGGTACAGCTAGTTATTAAATATTAACTTACGACAATAGCAGTCAAAAATAACATTAAACAAACGAATAACTTTCTTGAAATCGCCATGGTTAAGAGAGAACTACTGAAAGTGCAGAGAATCAACTGTGCAAGTACGTAATCAGTAGATTTTTAAACAACCGTTATCGCACACTGGCTAGCAATAATGTTTCGAAAGCAATAAAAGTGTGATGTTTGTTAAATAGTTTAGCATTGCGTTGTGGTTTGCGCCACCATTGTTTGAAGTATATCTACCCGAATAGGACGTTGAAAAAGTATGTTATAAACTCAAAATGTATTTATTGTAAGTAGGCAATAAAGGCAATTGCTTGCTTATCGTATGACGTAGTGCTGGCCTCTGGTGTCAGTGTTTGTCAGGACGCCCGAGGGCCACTGACATGTCTTAACGACTGCAATTAAAAAGGGGGATGCAATTTAAGAGGATTCGATAGCGAACACTGTTTCTGCATTATAGTTGCTGCTCGTGAGATTAATAGGTACATTTTTGATAGATATTACGTTCCGAGGCAAACCTCTTTCCACCCCTTAAATTGTAGCAAAATATTTTGTTATCGGTGACAGTCGCTCGAATAGGATGTATTTTAGGCTTATACGATTTATTATATTCAGAAAGCTTTTGGATTTTGAAAAACAAGTCAATAGTTTCAGTGCAAAAATATGGCTGGTTCAGATGTACCTAAACTTGAAAGTAATTTAAAATGTTGGAAAAAATAAGATGCATACGCATAAGCCTAGTATAAAGCTCGCGCAAATTTTCTTGAGCTCTCGGAAGCTAGCGCGAGTGGCTGCGCAGTGCGCATATTTTAGGTGTCAGAGGGTCGCAGACGTGCACCGAGAAGGGCACTGCCTGCGCGCCCTAAGCCGCACACCCGCTCGCGTCTCGCTGCACCGCGCGTCAGTGTGAGTGTTACGTACGTACACTCAACACATGCGCTTTGCCGTTCTAAAGTACAGTCGTGAGTCGTGTCAGGCCAGTCGCACTCCGCAACAAGTACAAATATTTATACCTACACTTTGCGGCCGCAAAGTGTTGCCAACCGTACGATTTAAATCGTATTCATATTTCATACGACCTTTTTGCAGCTGATACGATGTACGATCATGTATTCGAAATCGTACGCAAATATACGACCTTTCCAAATCTTTCAATCTTCATAACAAAATAGAAAAATAATGTTACATGAAGTTAATTTTGTTGATATAAAAACTCAAAACAAGACTTGAACGAGCTATAAACCTATTCTTTGTACTTTTATGAACGCATTGAATAATTTTTTAAACCCTCTGTCCACTCGCACTTTAGAAATACGCAGCATGTCCACCTACCTACTAACCTGCAGCCGTATCTCAAGCCAATGTGCTAGTTGCAATCAGATTTTCAAATCAATATAGTGACTAATATTAAAATAATATTTGTTATAAAATTGTGATTGCTGTTTGAAGTTATAATAATTTTACGTATTTAAATAATTTACTATTGTTTTATTGATATTTCAAAGCTACTACTATACTATCTTTTTTCTTGAATTTTTAGCAAAATATGATTTTTCCTTGTTTATGGTACGATCCACTAAAAAATAAAGTTGGCAATGCTGTCGCATATTGCGGTTAAATCAGTAGTGTCAAACGTGCGCTCGATGAGTCGCGCGCCGTGTGCTTACGATAAAGTACCTACTTACGTAAAGTTTTTGTCAAATTTTATTATTTTCTTAATTATGAGTACCAAGAAGAAACCTAGAAAGTACTGCATATAATTCGGTCTGACAAGTCTCGTAAAATACCTACATACTGACATTTTATTACGTAGGTAGCCATTTCTTTTTCATTCATTATTAAGCATGAAATTCAGACAGGCACCTTTTATTCATCAAAATGCAATACCTATTATGTTATAGGTAATCAAATAATGAGGTACTAGGTCTATTCTGATAAGAATGTCATTATATGTAGTTAATAAAACTATCATCATTTATAATAATAAGTATAAAAATAAGACATTATTACATAATTGTTTATTCTGTTACAATATCTAAGTCATATCATATCACAGAATAATTACTAGTACAAGTACCTAGTTATATCTTGATACAACCCAGCCGAGCGAAAAAGTGACAGAGCGATTCTGAATCGGTTAGAGCAAAGGAAGCTCTCGCGCGTTGTGATACGGTACATTCTAGCCTGCACGCAATGGGAGAGCGCCTTCTAGGTAGATATAATTGAAAGATCGCAGCGCTGTGCGAGTTAAATTGCACTTTATTGCGTTGTAGCGACAGTTGCTATGTATTTAAAAGACTTTACTCAGTTATCCTTCTGTACTTGTACTATTATTTATTCTGTGGTCGTGTGCACCACCGTTCAGTTAATTTTCCTTGCAGTTAATTTTTGTTACTTATTACTGTTATTTATTGCCATTATTGTTTTGTTTTTGTTATTGTTCTTTCTTACTGTTACTCACAGAGTACCTACTCTTCTGTAATTGTTGTGATTTTCGCAAATCATGCCCCCAGGACGCTTTAATGTGCTACGTCGCCAAACACGTCAAATGGTGTTTGATGTCATGTCGTTTATAAAAAAAGAAGCTGAAGAAGGTCTTCAATATGACGATGTAATTATCGACCAGATGACCGACGAATTTGTATTCGGGTCAGTGAAAACGAATCGGAAAATTCAGAGAAAGTGACAGAAGATTCTGATTCGGATGAAATTGATATTTTATCTTCATCAGACGAAGATATTCCTTCTTCTAGCAGAGAAGAAATGTATATGGAAGTTGTAGGTCCAATATAAATAAATAAATGCTCAAGTTTTCATATTAACGTCGTTTTATTTAAGTACCTACTTTGCCTAACATTTTGTACATGTAGGTAGGAAATACACCTAGCAATAATTAGAACCTACCTATTTTCGATTAATTAATCATCATAGTAATCATTTTGAAAAAATCTAAGACTTTTTCAGCTCAGATGTTACTGTGTCTGGGTAGGTACTAAAAAAACACGTCTTACGATAACGATTGTGCACTCAACTGTACCATGCGCTAGGACTAAGTTCAGAGAGCTCAAAAAATTTGCGCGAGCTAAATTAATATGTTGATTACATGAAAACAAAAAAACACCGAAATCAAACAATGTTAGGAGGTAGAAAAGAGGTTTTACTTTTTGTATATATAATTATTATAATCCTCTTAAATTCACAAATTATACATCACTAGCATCCTATGGCTTTGCCTGAGTCAATATGCGTCTAACAGTAAAATTTGTTAGATACGTAGTACATCACAATGTATACGTGTAATAAGATGATAAGACAAGAAGTGTAGATAATTAGATATGTGTTTTGAAGAGGGGGGTTTTGGGGGGGGGGGGGAGTTTTGTGTGTTTGTGTAGGGGTGGGGGCTAGTATTATACTAATTGGTTTATATACTTCGAATGTTTTATTTCCTGTGTTCTTCTCATGTTTTGTGTCGAAATTTTGGAAACATGTCATGGTAGGTGGTGCTAACATGTCAATCAACATTTTAAACAACTGAATGAGCTCTAAATGATTTAACTCTCATGTAGTCATCTCTTTCTCTTACAAGACATGGAGAAAGAACAAATTGAGTTTAGTTCGTACCTAAATATCACTTTGAAGCAGGTACCCTATCAATTCCGGATCATTGACCGTTTTGAGAACCGCTTTTAACTCTATGAGACGGGTGCTATTTATCCGTGACCTTTAACCGCTGCCTTATTTAAGCTTATAAGGTGATCGTGCACTACAACGGTATTATACCAAATTCACCGAAATCGGCAGTCATCGAATCGTGCTAAAGGATTGCACTCACATCAAAACGTAAAGCGCCATATTCTGCTACCAAAATGAATTGAAAAGGCTGATTCACGTTACAACGTGCTGGGCCCGGGCCGTGCCACGGACGAGGTAAGGCCAAACATCTATAGTATGCTTTTGTATGAACTAATTCATTCTAGACCGGAGCGAGACCGTGCCACGGCCGGGGCATAGTCAGGGCACGGCAGAGGCCCTCGGGTGAAAAACTCTGTCACCTCACTAGGCCAGCACTACTTCATACGACAAACAAACAACAAAAGGGCTGTCGACGGGACTTGTTTACCTGCGGGACAACAAATGAAGACGTGGTCGCCGCACGGATGATTCGTTTACAGCCTGATGTATCATGAATGCCTGGCCCAGCCGGCGCAGTGGAAACGATACGGCACGGACACGGCCCGGTCCCGGCACTCTGTAACGTGAATCATCATTCATCATTAACTTGTTGTTACGCGAGCGTAATCATAACGCGCCCCGCATGAATCGAACGCACCGATTCGCGATATAATCGATGCAGGTTGGGTTAGTACTGCATTTTCTAAATGCTATACGTATGATTCAGCTATTGTACTGGATTTCATAAAAATAATGTTCGCGAGCTTTCAAACTTCACCGCTATGTTTTTTTGGTCCAACCGGTGGCCTCTGTGAGCGTGTTCTACACGGTCGCTAAAGTACTAATTATTAAATAAGTGATAGTAGGTATATTTACCTACGTATATTGCTAGGTGCTAGGTGTTTATTGGTAGGTGTTTGACGTTAATATGAAAAGCTATGTTTTTTTGTTCTTCTTATAATATGGAGACATAAATGCTCCGGTGGTTTTGTTCGATAATTATTAGGCATAGGTACGGGCAGCAACGCAGCGCAGCGTGAAGGTGGGAAAGCCAGTAAAGCACCACTAATACTTAGATTAGAATGAATACTAACTTAGATTAGAATGAATAAGTATTTACTAATTTAAACTTAGATCATAAATGAACCTGCACACATCTTACTTACTATATAGCTCACACCCTACGCAGCCTACGCTCACTTACTTACCTACTCGTTATTAAAGAGTTTATGCAATATTTACTATTCAGAATTCAGAAATCAAAATCAATATACGGTCAGTTTTTTGTTTGTTTGTTGGTATTTCCTAAACCATATATCCTGTTACAGTGCAACCAACTTATCTGTGAAATGGCAAAAAACTACAGCCGCCACGAATGAGGTTCACATTTTCTGTATTTTACCTTTTCTGTATTTTTTTGATTGGTCTACTTATCAATAGACTGGAACACTCACGCCACCATTCAGTTCTCAGATAACTTGGAGGCACTGTATACCTGTTCCTGTTATTAGCTTTTCTATATTATTATCTAAGATGGTCTCGCTTTATCGTACTACACAACATGCATCGCATCATCATACAGCATTGTCCATCATGTTATATTTCAACTGATGGAAAGTGGTGATGGATAGAAAGTAAAGACTACGGCAAAGATGGGACACGCTTACTCCCAGAAGCGATGTCCACGCGGCCTACTTGAGTTTTTTCATAAATACTTGTACACCTCATTTCACACCAGGAACCCCATTTACGAAAAAAAATACTTCGTTTAGTACAATATTACTGCACCTTAAATGGAACATCCCCTCGAAATTTTACGATTGATTTCTAGATATTATGGTTCAGACTTCAGGGTGGGCGTTGTTTATCAGTTAGACAGTCATTAAATGAGTCATAGAACAGCGGGACTTCGCTCTCTTCGAAGACTTACAAGAAAGTAAGAGTGCGACAAGCTCGTCCTTATTTTGCCCAAAGGTGGTAATAGGTTAATGCAGTCAAAATAAAGTCCCTTCGAAGGAGAGAAACCTATATAAGTTTAATTACGCAAACACCGATGAAAAGATATTAAATTTTGTCTTTGCTTTGCGAAAGGGCATTCAAGTTCACGAGACGAATGTTCCTTTTCAAACTTATATATTTTGTGACAAACAAGTAACTAACTGTAACTTTCAAAGAACTGAAAGTCAAATGTACTTACATAGTATTAAAAGCGCAAGTGAAGTTTTCAAGAAGTTTTACTTCATGTACAATGAAAATTATAGGTATGTAGGTATTCCTAACTTTAATGAATACCTCACCTTGGCCTTTGGTGTCAGAGTTCGTAAGATGTTTGCTTGCTTGTTACTCATACAACAAACAAGCAAACAAACAATTTGGTTTTGATGTGTTTGTTTTTGGTTTACAATAAAAAAAACTGTTTTTTTTTATTATTGCTTAGGACTATGTCTCATTATGATATTGATAATGAACAGCAAGAATCAGACTTTTTGGCTTTTCTAGATTCTTAGATTTCTAGATTCTTAGATTTCTAGATTCTTAGATTTCGTTATTTAGAAAGCCAAATTATTTAGCACTAGCTTTCCCGCCCGCGACTTCATCCTCGCGGACTACTGCTTATCGCGAAAAAAAAGCATCCTATGTTCTTCTAGGATATCAAAAACCAATGCAAAAGTAGTAAAGCACCATAGACATATACATTTACTATAGCACTAATGCTCTTGAAGTTTTTTGACAGACTTGTTATTTCGTTTCCATGGCAACCGTTCCTTACAGCGAGTAATCAACATTTTCCAATTTTCCCGTGGAAAGTTACAATGTTCCGGGATAAAAAGAAGTCTATGTTTTATTCTAGGGTATAAACTATCTCCATTTCAAATGTCATCAAAATCCGTCCAGCCGTTATCAAGTGTAAGCTCCCCAAACAAATAAACAGACAGCGTTTCACTCTTATATATTGGTATGGATTTTGCAATCACATCGAGTAAGGTGCCTGAGGAAAGTTAGTGACATAATGAAGATAATTTTATATTTTTGAACAAAACTAAAAAAAAAAGCATGTTCATTTTGATTGAAGATGAGGAAACGGTGATATATTGTTCAAGAAATCTCCTATAAGTTTGAATTCTGGTATGATTCAGAGGAGGCGCTTCCAATCGGTAAAATGCAAATGACAATTAAAATTATGCTACTTATCTAAACTATTATACATATGACATCGTCATATGTATAAATTCTAAGAAATAGGATCTCAAGCTATGCTATAGCAGTTTTAAATTCCTTCTAAGGGAAATTTCCTTTTCAAAGTCAATGTATGGTTGACCTATTTATTGATTTGGTCTATTGTATTATATTTTTTCTCCACGTTTAGAGAGTGTGAGTTTTAAGTGTGTGAGTTTAATCTGAATAAAGTGATAAAATAGGGAGGCAATTTTTCATATTTAAGTGCATTGCAAAAATGTATTTTTTTTTCAATTATGACACTTTTATCACATTGTGTCAGTAATAAACACTCCGTAAAGCTCCAAATGGTCGTTTAAAAAATTGCCTTCACTCTTAAACTAAGTGAGATTGTCACTTGTAGATAGATCTGTGTTTTGGTTCCGCTCTGATGGGTGAGGCGATAACTCTGTGGAAACTGCGTGCCGGGCGGGATTTGTCAAACGGATCAGTGATCTGATCAACAAGGGTAACATATCTGTAACTTACTACACGGAAATACTCCATTTAACTCTTTTATGTATACTTTAGTCTTTTCTCATGCTATGTCCACTATCATCATCATCATCATCAACAACATCAGCCGGTAGACATCCACAGCTGAACATAGGTAGGGGGAGGGGGGGGACACTACGATCCGTCTCCCAGTCCATGGTCTTCATTTGAGAACCTTTCTCTTCCAACGGTTCTCGGTTCTAAGTGCTATGTGGCTTGATCGATGCAAAGTCAATTTGCAGATTCACAAAAAAAACTAGATGATTGAATTTTCTAGATGATCTAGTAGCATAAAATAGGACTACATTGTCTCGCTTACATAATGCTCGGCCTTTAGCGCATACTTAGTCTGCAATTGCTTCCTCCGCAAAGGCGAGGCAGGTTTAGTACGATTCTCAAAACGAGCAGATAAAGAGGAATAAATTATTATTGTTTTTTCTTGTTTAAGCTTATTTATTTTAGTGGTAAGCAGACGATTAGTATTGTCTATGTATTCATTTATTTAACACAAATAAAGTTACAAGTTTTATTCCAAAATCTTAACATAAATAATATTAGAAGATAATTAACAACAGTTTAAAAAATCTATAGAATACATTTTGCTGCACATGACTGAACGCGTTTTCCATGATTTATTCCAGATTTATACAATAGACTATTGAAAAAATAAATGGCGCAGTATTTTTATTCATTATTGCTATATTCACTCCACCTCCCAAAAAAATATATGAAAAGCAGTTGGCTGTGTAAAGTATGTTATGTTTCTTTAGATTATTCTCTGATTCACCACAGATGACTATTTAACTTTTCCGGCGACTCATGTTTGTATACCAATTACAGGAACACAAACTTTCTTTTTAAAATTATACTTACTACTCAAATAATTAATATTAGGTATTGATAACACGTAGAGTTAACGCACTGAATTCGAACGTTAAATTTTGTTGTCATACTAGCTATCGAAGAAAACAACAACACATACAGCAATCGTGACATAATGTTACAGCTGGAAGGAAATATTTGCATTTATCGCCACCTAATGCGCCATTTCCCTTTTCATAACCTTATACTGCGTGTGAAGAACGAAGGTAGATACAGTCGGGGGCTACGTGTAGCGTGACGTCACAAAGTAACGTAATCGCTCGACTACGCCCTCCAGAGCCCTTCTACGTGCTCATAGACATACCTACCATGTAAAGACTATGCCTTAAACTATTCCCAGCCACACCACCTGTCTACGTTACCCTTTATCGACTTAACAGTTTCACTTTCTACCTATTCATGGCAAGTTGTTTTATCCATCTTGATTTATAACTTGGTGTTTAATTATACAACAACAAACCGAACCTTTTGTCTTCAAACCTACATACAGAATGTTAAGGTATCTGTGTAATTTCTAACGCTACATGTTATTGTATTGTACATGTTGTTCTTGATTAAATTTGACTCTAAAAACAGACTGATAAGAATTATTTTGCTCTGGTCGAGGCAACCGTTTAAATAATGCCTGGCATGACTAATTTATGTTTGGGCAGTTAAGGAAAAACTTTTACTTGCTGTATAAAAAAATGACAATTAATTTAACGAGAAATAAAATATGAGACCACGAGAATATTTGTATGTATTTATATCAATTTTTTTTTGGAAAACTTTATGAAAAGGTAATTGTGGATTGAATAATAAGATTACATGGCCAACAATGGCCTCAACTCAACCCATCAGATTTCTAGTCTAATTTATAATATTTAATAATTCTGTTTCATTTACACTTATTTAAAATTAGCTTATCGTTTCTTAGTGAAAAACGTGCCAAATGTGTATTCGGTAACGTTGCACATAAATAATTATTGAATGAAGTGGAATTGAAAATAACTTTATATCCCTATAGTTTGGGGAAAATACATAAGTACAATAATAATTTCAGTATTAGGTGTGTAATATATTATATTTTATAAGAACTAATGATAAGAACCACTTGATATAATTTCACATGATATAATTTTGGTTCGTATGGTAATCAATTGATATAGCCCTTAGTTTGTATTATAACATGACATAAATTCACTTGACATAATCATCAACATGATATATCATAACATTTATTTGAACTAATGGATATTAAGGATAATCAACACTTGCTAAACAAATCAAGTAATATAAAATTCATTTGATTCCTAGTATAATCAACATTTGACATGCAATGACTCATATTCTCCAATCAACGTTTGTTACAATTTGATTTGACATAATAATCAGATGATATAGTAAAAACAACAAAAAATAACAAACAATTATGTAATATTTTACAAACAGTAATGTATCATTTGATTTTTATGCCTAACAAAATTATAAAATAAATAATATGTGAAATGATGTCAAATGATCATTAGGTTGTATTATTCACCAGAAAATATACCTATTTTTTTGCTGCGCGGAAATTAGCAAAAGTTACAGATTTTTAACAATTATTTTGGTGTTATTGTAATAATTTAAAATAGGTTGTAGAACAGTTTATCTACCTAATTACTCCATTCAAAAGCTACGTGGTAATTGCTAAGTAATTAGGCTCTAACCAGACTCCCACTTCGTCGACCTTTTGCTCCACGCGCAGCCTGATACCTTTACTCCGGTTTGTTCTACTTGGCTCCACGCTTTGGAATTGCAATCGGAAGTAGGGCAGAGTTAAACCACGTGGTTGTCGTTATGCTCTGATTTCCGCCCTGTGAATGTACAGATTTTACAGTAGAGTTTTTTTAACTTATTCTAAGCTTCTGTGGATATAATTATTAAGTTATCTAAACAAAGTTGTTATATTTTATTATTTATAATATTATTTTTAATTATATTCCAAAAGTACATTAGATTAGGTAATTAAATTTCTATACACTGTTATTATACCAAATGAAAATTATATTAAAATTGTATTAAACTGAATGTTAATTTGATCAAAATAGCTTTATCCAATATATAATATATCAAAACAGTATCATTATTCGTTGGAAGGTTGTTAGGGGGCACAATCACCATCTCCGTACCACAAGCCAACCAAATGCCCGTGGTGCACCCTGCCTAACAATGAACGAAGCTTTGGCGACCGACAAATGGCGATATATATTCATTCAAAAAAACCTGAGCTAAATGGCACATACCGGTTATGGGCAGGCACTGCACTGGTGGCATGGCATGGCACTGGTGCGAAAATTTGCGTACTGCGATCGCCAAAGCACGTGCCCAGCGTGGCGATTATGGGCATACCCTCACATAAAAACTACCGCAGAAAAACGGCCCCTAGTTCTCGGTAGCCCTGCTATTCCTGACCACGGTGGCGGTCATGGTATCGGCCGGGCGGGGGTACTAAGAATCCTCGGGCTACGGAAGGTCACCATAAACAAATGACTTTGGCTACGTTTATTGGACGCTCTCTAGGACTGTACCAACATATGGCGCAGCTAGAAGTGGAACTGGAGAACATGAGATGGCACATTTTGGGGTTGAGTGAAGTCCGAAGAGAGGACTTTAAGGACTTTAACGAACTTTAACCCCAAATTTGGGTCATCTTATGTACTTCAGAGAGGGTGATCAATAATCCCAAGGCGGCGTCCGGTTCCTCGTCCACCGAGACCTCGAACAACGTTGGAAAAATCTGTACTGTGTCGACCAGGGTAGCTTACGTTATAATCAGGTTCACCGAGACATATACTCTAAATGTAATTCAGGTATACGCACCGACCTTGAGACACACATATGAAGAAGTAGAAGCTATGTATGAGGACATATCTAAGGCCTTAACTACCTTACGTAACACCAGGAAGGTCCACGTTGTTATGGGAGCTTGAATATCAAAGTGAGAAAACAAACTGGCAACGAATCAAAAGTGGGACCACACTTTGGTAGCAGAAACGCTAGGGAGGAAATGCTTGTCAAATTTCTTGAGGGAGAGAATGAATCTTGATGATCTTTTTTTCTATATGAAGCAGCCCCAAAGAAAATGGATGTGGCGAAGCCCGGATGGTGTTACCAAAATGAGATTGAATTTATTATGTCGGATAAAATACGATGATATACGGCACTGAGACGTGATCGCTAACAATTGGTCTCATAATACAAGCTCAAAGTCACGCAGCGTGCAATGGAGAAAGCTATGCTAAGTGCTTCGCTACGCGATAGAATCCGATACGAGAAAATCCGTAGGAGAACCAAGATTGCTGACATAGCTCTCAGAGTTTTCAAGTTAAAGTGGCAATGGACAGGCCATATAGTTCACAGAACCGACAATCGCTGGGGAATAAGGTTGTTGAATGACGACCATAAACAAGCAAGCGAAGTGTAGGGTGACTCTCTACATTGAAACCAATAGTTAGCGACCACGTCTCAGTGCCGTATGTCATCACTGGAAACACGCACTGATTATAAACTTTCGTCTTGAGGCTGTGCGGTATCTGCAACGAGAAGATATGGCGTAATTTCTCGAACGCTGCCCATCCGAGTTGGATTCGTCGGTTGACCTCTTTGTCGAAGTTGGATCTACCCAGTTGGATCGTCTGACCGAAGTAGACATAGTCATCAACATGATGTTCGTCTTGTCCATGTTCATTTTAAGACCCACCTGTTAGGAAACAATATTGAGGTCACTGAGCATTGTGCTTAGGTTTTCCAGGGTTTCTGTCATGATGACTATATCATTAGCGAATCGAAGATGAGTGATGTATTCACCATTGATATTAACACCATATCCGTTCCAGTTCAGAAGCTTCAATATATCTTCCAGTGCAAAGGTAAACAGTTTCGAAGAAATAACTTCTTCCTGTCTCACCCCTTTTTGCAACTGGATAGAATTCGTGCTCTGATCCTGAAGCGGACTGTTATGGTGGCCTTGCTTTACAAACACTTCAACACTTCGATGTACCGGTAATCAATCTGGCATCGCTGTAATGACTGTAGCACTGCCCAGGTCTCGACTGAATCAAAGCCTTTCTCGTGATCCACAAACGATAGACATTGTAATGTATAAATAAATATAGACACACTCTCCAGCGAGGCGAGTGGTAGTGAGGGCGCGGGAAGCCTTCATTTCCCGACAGTCGCTTGCTTGACGCCGTGTCGGCGGGTGGGGCAACTTACTAATTCTATTTCTGTTGTTTTATCAAGTACCTACCAAACTTACAATAACCTCTGCTAACAGACATAGTGGCCGATTATACTCTTCGGTCTTCTGTATAATCTGTCGGAGCGTATGGATGTGGTCTACGGTGCTAAAGCCTTTACGGAATCCAGCTTGTTCGGGAGGCTGAAAGTCGTCAAACCTACGAGCGAGAAGGTTTGTAACTACTCTCAAAAACAGGTTATAGGCACGCTGAGCTGGCTGCTGAACCACGTCTAGAACCTGTATTCTTCAGAAGGGTTTTATCACCTATCTTAAAGAACAAAACCACTAAGCTCCTGTGCCACGCCTCTGGCGTAGTACCCTCGAGGATGACGAAGTTAAACAATTTATGAAGGACTTTAAGTACCAGTGTTCCACCCGCTTTGTCTGCTCTGTCTTGCTCTGTCGTTATTCCGTCCTCCCCTGGTGTTGCTCTTAAGCTGCTTGAGAGCCATTCTGATCTCGTATAGGCTAAAGTCCGGGATATCTTCGGTATAATGTCGGGTCAAATTGGCTCTTGCATCCCTAGTCGTGCTAGGAGGACTACGAGATGAGGTGTACAATTGTCCATAGAACTTCTCGAGCTCACTCAAAATCTCTGGCTTCGACGAAACGATGCTGCCTCTGTCAGTTTTCAGCTTCGTCAACAGGTTTTGTCCAATAGACAGATCTCTTGCGAACACTTTGGAGCCCTTGTTGCGCTCTATTGCGTTTTTAATACAAGTAGTATTTTAGAAACGCAAATCTTGTCACATTGACTTGGAGAACTGTTTATTAAGAAAGCTGTAACTCGACATATCCACTGAAGACTGCAGCCGCATCTCACCTCGTTCTGCCATAAGTTTGAGTGTATGCTCAGAGAGTTTCTGTGTTCATTTTTTGCGGGGGGTCTTAAAGAACTCTGACCCGACCGCGTGAACAATTTCCACCAGCCCGTTGTTTAGTTCATCCACAGTATCGTATTCGGGAAGGATTTGGAAGCGATTTTGGAGATGCAACTGAAAACTCTCGGGGTTTTGGATTTGGGCAGCACTTGGGCGAAGAGTAGATCTCATCAAATGAGACCTCTCCAGCTTTACGTTGATATTCAATGAGTCTCTTACCATGCACTGATCACTGCCGGTTTTAACCCTGTTGATCTCTGTGAGACATAATTAAATATATGCTTATTGGTCGTCAAAATGAAATCTATCGCGTGCTTATGACCGCCGGGGTGCAGCCACGTCTATTTCCTGGACGGTCGTTTCTTGAAAAAGTAGTTCATCATAAAGAGTCCCCCCTTCTACATGAAGTCAACCAATCGCTAACCCCTTTGGTTCCGCTGTCCAAATCCAAACTGGGGCAGTTTGGATTTGGACATCATCTGGAGACATCATTTGGAGTTCATCGCCATTTCTCATGCCTAGCCCTGGTTGAAGTCCCCCATCACCACTGTGAAGTGTGTTTTCGGGGCATGTATGGCATTAGAAATTTCGTCGTACATAGCTTCCACCTCATCGTCCGGGCGTTTCGAGTGTGGGTCTTATACCTGTATGACCTTCAACGAATACCGTTAGGTTATTCTGAATAAAGGGATGCCACCCTGCCTTGCCGTAATCACCACGCTTTGCAGGCGGATTGGTGACCGCAGTATTACAAATATGTGCTCAGAGGATGCTGCTGCCCGGTGTGTATTCCCTTAGTCGCCTCTTAAAACATCCACGGAAGGATTGGGAGGAGTATTTTTCTAAGCCGAGATCGCCACTGCCTATAACAACATTATTATAAACTTATAAATAACATTATAATAAACTTATAAATAATATTATAATAAACTTATAAATATTTTATGGCAGGTACATAATAATATAGGTATTATAGGTAACCTGATCTTTGAAACTCTGCAACGATTGTGTTTTTCTTACAGGAACCGGTAAAGCGTTCCATAGATGTAATGCTTGTACAGCGAAAGTCTTATCATTAGTAGCTTTTGTGTGGAGGAAACTATAGAAGGAGATTTTCAGATGACTGTTTAGGTGATGTTATATCAACAAACGTTGTTTTAAATAAGAATTACACCGTGTACATTATTATGGCACCGCACTTAAATTTTTACTGTTTTTTGTTATTATTCTTAATTTTTTCTGTGTTTTTATGTCAAAGACATGTTGTTTCTTTCTCTTCTTTTCTTTATTTTATTTCAAATCAAGAAATTAATGATAGACCAAGTAATATAATGTTAAATAACTGTTATATCAATTAAACGTTACGTTAAATCAGATATTTGCAGTTAAACGAAGCGTGATCACGCGTGAGCACGCATCTATTGTGTTACACGCGACGTGTAACATATTAGGCTCGCGTTATTACACTGATGGCGCGGCTCGGCTCGCGCTAGCATTCTTCGTTTATCTACACCTTAAATATCAACTATGTTTATATCAAATGAAAGTTATACAAGTAAAAATTGATCAACAGTTTTTATACCAAATGGGCACCCTTCTGTATAATTAGCTACTCAAATATCAATCTCAACATCGCTTCTGATTTCGTACCTTCACCTTTAACCAGCCGAAAAGAATAGGTAATCAATATCGTTTATTTCAAACTTTCCAGGATGCCACTTTTGGTGCTTCTTGTTGAAACATTTCTCAGTTTATGTGGTGCTCGTTAGACAGTGTTTTTTTTTCTTTTGATCATGGAACATCTGAGTTGGGATATCTTGTGTGTATACTTGCTTACATATAAAGCGAAGGTATTTGTGTGAGTGTGTGAGTAGCGATACTAAGGCAGCGGTCGGAAGGGCACGAGGGGCGGGCGGCCCTGCGCAGCTAGTGTTGGGCGGTTGGGACCTGGGAAATTCGATGTTTATGGATCACAAAATTAAATAAATAAAAAATACGCTGCAAATTATTTCTAGTCACTTGATAATTATGGGATAATGATTTATTTGAATATCTTTCCACTTTATAAAGCGTTAAGTTATTTTAATTAATATTATGAATAAATGATATTTTTATTAGATTGACAGTAAGAGATGGCAATGGAAAAAGTATATAGAGTATACTATTTATTGTTATAAAGTTTAGTATATTAACTTGATAGACCGAGAATTTATTCATACATATATTCCATTATAGCATTTGTAGCTAATAATTAATACCTATGGAATTAAAATTTAATTAAAAGTCTTTGAATTACCAGCTATAATTTTGATTTTTCATGATCAGCAACAGCTGGATTTAATGTAAACTTAGCTTATAGACTGAAATGGGACCAACAGCAATTTTTTTTTCTTTTTAAACCTATTTGTCTTATAAACATGAAATCAATTCGCTAAAGTTTAAAAAGTTCATACTTGAGTGTCAACTTTTTACGGCGACAAGCTCAGAAGCTAAGGCCGCATTATTGAAAGCTTCAAGTGGAAAGCTGGCGCTTCACTAGCGTTGAACCAGTGGTGGCAGAAGCTCGTGGCCCAACGAACGAAACGAACAGTTGAGCGCGGGCCCCAGGGTAAAACGAGCGTGCCCGCCCGCTGCGAGCGACCGATAACATTTGCGTACGTCAATAAAACACGGTCGGCGAACCCTCCTAAATAAATTAAACTCATCAAATATAAAATATTACACACAGTTCCCGAGTAAATTAAATTGAAAAAAGTTATTTTACAAATCTTTTAAGTTTATGGCGTACAATATGAAATAAAATTGCCAATAAAGTTGGGGACTACTGAAGAATTCGGCAATCGTCATGATCTATAAAACTGAAATTGCGGCTGCGGCCAGCCTCTCCTCTTTCATATAAAAGGTAAGAATCTACTTAATTAAAACTTGCACCCTACTAATTTGTATGCTTCATGTACGACTAATATTCAAACAATCTTCTGTTTTCGTTACTTTAACAGTATACAATCACAATTGTTATCGTTATTAAAATTCAGTTCGTACGTTTGTAGTAAAGTTTGCTCAAGCTACTCCAATGCAATTTGCTTAACTTTCAAAGTTGTTTTAAACTTTTGGAAGTTTAAGTTTAGTAAAACTTTCGAAAAAGGTTGTTTGTTATTGAACCAGCCTGTGTTGCCTCCACGAAGTTTCGTGTAACCTTTCCTAGATGACGACAAAATTTATTGTTCAGAATTGAGCACAACTTGTTCAATATTGGAAAGATTTGTAGGCAGGTTGAAACGCTTGAAATCGCAATAACGTGGCCTTATTAATATCAATTTATAGCAACGGCCTGGAATTATTACGGTGTGGAATGAGTTTCTATCGTTTGCATTTAGAAAACTGATTCAGAAAATATTATTCCGTTCCTCAAATCATTAGAGATAATACTGGTATTGAAGTTATTAGGAGAGAATCAATTATGTAAAAAAACTATGTCTTGAAATCTGATTTCAAAATCCATCCAGCCGTTATCACGTGAAAGCTCCCCAAACAAACAAACAAACAGACAACGTTTCACTTTTATATATTGCTATGGATGATATTGATATAAATGTATTTATTATGGATCCATATGTATTTTATAAATTTTATGTTATGTATGGTATTTATTATATATTATTAGATATTTATTTTATTGGTATAGTATTCTTATTATTTATATAATTTATTTTAGTTTAATTAGCATATTTTTATGATATTTATGAGTACACCACCTTCTGTTGTCAAATTTATTTCCTCTCCATCCAAAGGTTGTCTGGAAGACATCGCTTTTTAGTGATAAGACCGCCCAATGTACAATAATATTTCTTAGTTTTAGTTTATTTGTAAATTTTTGGTGTGCAATAAAGAGTAGATATGAATATGTAATCTCTATTTTTTATTGCGATCTTTTACTCAATACCACAGAATAATAATAGTACTCAATACCTACGGTACCTACTGCTACGCTTTGTGATCCTGGATTATTGATCTATTGGGCTCTTCTATCAATATTTTTTAATCTTGTGAAATCTTGTCCTCATTTATTTTCAAATTTAAATATTACTAATAAAAGTTTAAAAATAAAACTCAGTATAACTCCCCAGTTAGATTTTATCTTTTATTGAAATTGCTTGTAAAAATGTTTACGAGAACCAAGTAGTGGATATTGCATTTAGCACTTCGGATAATTAAATGCATTGATGGATGTGAGATAATAACGATTAACTACCCCATCCAGCTTAATGCTAATTAAAAATGTTTTTAAATTACATTACAGCCCAGAACGGCCGGACATTTTGAATTTGAACGGCCGCGCTTAATTTTGCAATTAAATACAATGCAAATTACGAAGATTTTTTGATAATGTTTTTTATCATTTGCTACCGTTTCTTAAAACAAATAGGAAGAGACGGCCAGCGGTAATGTTAAATTCATAGAAAAAATAATGAGGCATTTATTTTTTGATAAGTCAATTTTAAGCTTGCAGATTATATCTACCACTCCGAAATATCAGCCATGTAGTTTAGTATAAATAGTTATTAGAATCAGAATATTTACCATGGATACTATTTGTAATGAGTTCCTGATATTTAGAATTCTATGTACTATTCCAAGACCTAAAATACCAATATACAATAACTAATATTTGATCAAATTTCCATCAGCCGTCAAAAAGTTTTTATGGATTGCTCGGCTTCTACACATCGCATTGAGATACTAAGTACACCAGTTTTTAAGTCAAACCCTAAAATCCGCATCGCAATCGGTCCAATAGTTCTACGTGATGCGCGAACAAACATACAGACAGACAGTGACGAATTTTAAAAATGTTATATTCTTGTTCAGTTGCTTATTTTAAGTACCCTAGACCATTTTTTTTAATTATCTTTGTACAGACTTTTTCGTATTTTTTTCTTTATTATAAGTATAGGTATAGATAGATTATATGAGCACATTTAGCTATTCGGCTACAAAGATCGTAATCATCCTTTGAAGTAATCAAGCATATTCACCGTATTTGAATTTATTTAAATACGTATCAGCGCTTGGTAATATATTTGTAAACCTCTAAGGAAACTCAAGCTGTAAATCTGATTTATAATTTAGGATTATTATAATTTTGGTCATTTTCGTACTTCGTCATGGCACGTGAACATTCTTGTTTTCTTCCTATTTGAGTAATGCGATCAAAATCCAAAGCAGTAATCTTTTTGTTCGAGTAAATATAAGTATTGAAGGACTTTACTTTCTGGGTAATCGGCGAGCGTACCTTTAACAGGGAGAGCCCTTGAAGCCATGAGTCTCGCTAACTGAGTTATTATTTAATCTTAACGCCGTGTTCTGCTGATTAATGAACCTCCGCCCCTTAGACCACCTTCAAAGAAAGATATGTTTGCAACATCTTTGATAATCCATACCAATATATAAAAGTGAAACGTTGTCTGTTTGTTTGTTTGTTTGTTTGGGGAGCTTTCATGCGATAACGGCTAGACGGATTTTAATGAAATTTGGAATGGAGATAGCTTATACCCTGGAATAAAACATAGGATACTTTTTATTTCGGAATATTGTTTCCGTTTCCACAGGAAAAATGGGAAATTTGATTACTCGCTGTAAGGAACGGTTTCCATGGAAACGAAATAACAAGTCTGTCAATAACCATCAAGAGCGTAGGTGCTATACCGTGGCTATACCTACTTTTGCATTTGTTCTTAATATCTTAGAAGAACAAAGGATGCTTTTTTTCGTGATAAACTGTAGTCGGCGTGGACGAAGTCGCGGGCGGGAAATCTAGTGTTTCAATAAAAGATAAGTAAATACTAATAATTTACATCACATGATCACAAATGTTAACTTCTTTCATACAAACCTCCACTTACTTTACCTAACACACGATCACACAAAGATTCCATATTGGAATAGCTGGCAAAAATGGAAAACAAAAATTTTCTTTACAAATGCTCGTCGTTCTTCGAATATTGAGTGCGGTAACATGCAGGATTATCGCGCTCTAATTTAATTAGGTATACCTGCACAAGTCATAATTAGAATACTTTTATTTTTTTTATTACATTGAGTGACGAGACGGGCAGGTCGCTCGCCTGATGGTAAGCGTCACGCCTGCCCATAACAGTTACTTGCATATGCTAAGTATGTATGTTACGAATATTATCTTTCATTAGCTAAATCAGTGATAGCTATTTTAAAATTAGCATACGACTAAAAATTCGGTAGGTATTCCCATACATTTGAGGGAACGTTTTGATGAAAACGCGCATCCCTGAGATTCTATCTATAAATGAACACAAGTGCAAAAACGGCAGCACAATCCACTTCCTTGTCTAATACGTAGCTTACTGATAACGCCCTATCTATAATTTGTAAAGTAACTATGGTTATTATCGTAATGCCATGAAAGTTCAGAGCGGAATCGTGATTAATGATATAACTGAGTAAAACTGATTAAACGAAACTTCGAGATGAGTGACTGTTAGATTTCATGATATTCGTTTAATTTAAAATGCAATGTTTAAACGAGAGATTAGATTATTATGATTTATTATGATTTATTGATTTCTGGCTGAAGTAAGCGTTGCAACTAAACTTTTCAAAAAAGTGTTTTATTTTTTTATTACTACGGACTAGGCAATCGTTTGACCACGATCTCACCTGATGGAAAGCGATGATGTGGTCGAAGGTGTAGCACGCTTGCCTATTCACCTACCTATTCACTCTTGACTTGAACACACCGGGGTTATAATTTACCGGAAACACTGACGAGGGCAGGGCATTCCACTCCTTTGCAGTTCTTATGTTAAATGAAGAAGCGTAACGCTTCGTTCTTGTGCGAACTTGTGTTCGTTTTTGTGTAGTTTAGTTGCAGATTTACTTAATTTTAAAAATGAGGGAATGTTTCCTTTGAGTGAAATTTTCTAGCTTAAATATAATATATAGAATATAATATGTGTTTGTTACTATATATCATATAATATATATTAACAAACACTTTAGAAGAAAAATAAATTTATTTTCTATCCGCACTCCCGTGCGAAACTTAACGGCTAACCGTGCACTTTTGTATGAATTGTAATTTTTATTATTTTTATTTGCTTTTTCGATGTATGTTTCTTTGGTTTTTTTTTCAGTGCTATGGGTAAGAACCTACTAGCAAAATTTTAATAAGTGTTAAAAATAACACTGTAAGGCTTACATTAATCGCAAAAGTCTTTTAAAAACATAAAACTTCTATAAGTCCATTGGTTAACTTCTTCCTCATCTATATTGTCATTATCTTCCTAATCTGTTTCAAGAAGTGCTTCAATTTTGTTGCCATCGTTGGGTACTTCCAAGTATTCGCTTTAGAACTGTTTAGGAATAGTATTTGTACACAGTTTTTGTATATCCCTGTATTTTTGTGTAGTTAACGGCAGTTTTTCTAAATAAATTGGCCGCAAATTAAATTCACTATCAACATATTTATGTTGATAGTTACTTTCTTGAACTATCTATGTCTATTTCTTCCTTCGTTTTTCCATTTCGTCTTCCTTTATCCTTTCCTTAATTGCATATTTTTTCAAAAAGCTTTACTTTTTCACTTACTGTTTCTTACTTCATAGAATATTTAACTTCCATTTGATTTACATTTATTTTCGGAAATTAGGTACTCGGATATTATTGAATTTTACATTTTTCGATGTGTCTTTAGTTAATATTTTCACTGGTAACTGCTCCCTATCAATAGAATCCGTGTGCTCCATCATTTAAGTTGTAGGTTTTTGGCTTCGTTCTATACACTATAAAATTTTAACCTCAGATTCGATAGTCACATGGACTGAGTCAGCTGGCATAAAGGTATGCCCAGGGAGCAACTAAATAATTTGAATTACTTGTAAGCTTTCCGATTTATACAAAAAGAAGTTAAGGACTGAATAGAAGATTAAATTTTTATTTTGCACAGTGCAAGAATCACAATGTAACACTCACAAATAACGTAGCTTTATATTGGTAAAATAATTTTCAAATCGTTTCAGTAGTCCAAACAACCTCACAAACTCACAAACTTTACCTCTTTATAATATTATATTACAAGCTGATGCCCGCGGCTTCGCACTCGTGGTCATTTTAATATAAAGGCTATGACACTCACAAATAACGTGGCTTTCTATTGGTAAAATATTTTTTAGTTGGGTTCAGTAGATCCAGAGATTACCCCCTACAACCTCACAAACTCACAAACTTTACCTCTTTATAATATTAGTATAGATAGTGTAGTATATAGTATAGATAACCGATTTGATAAATTCGAAAGACAATATAGCGATGGTGGCCTAATGGTTATATAGTGCAATTTAGAATCCAACTATTCCTGGTTCAAAACCTAGGCTCGGCACCAATGACTTTTCTAAGTTATGTGCGGTTTTTCCATCGCTCCGTGCTTCGGAGGGCACGTTAAGCTGTCGGTCCCGGATGTTATTGATAAATAGCAGTCGTTAAGCCATGTCAGAGACCCTCGGGTGGCTTGACAAACTCTGACATCAGAGGCTAGCACTACCTTATACGACAAACAATAAACAACAACAACAATTGCAATCATTTGTGTGATGAGCAGAAATGTTTGTTTCCGAGTCATGGACGGTGATATTCGTATTTATGTATGTTTATCCTTTATCTAGTACCCATATTACAGGGAATCCTAGTTTGGGGCTAGGTAATTGGTGTGGAATTTTCCCGATTATTATTATTATTATTAATTCAAAAGACTATTACTATGCAATTTTGTACTGATTTTACCTTCTCTACTTCTGTATCTGTACTATGCAATTTTTGTACTAATTTCACTTTCTCTACTTCTGTACTGTGCAGTTTTTGTACTAATTTTACGGGTAAGATAATTTACTCTAGTTATTTAAAAAAACAAATAAATATTGTTAGTGTGTATAATTTATAAACAGTGACCATTGCTGTATTATTATATTTTGGTATTATCTTTATTGTAAAACCAAAATACAAAGTAACTAATGGTTGGTAATATAAACTGAAATTAAAAAGGATTCTATTATTGTCTTGCAGTAAAATCCAATGTATGTCTTCAATAATCTCAACCTAATGTAACCCAATGTTTTTTAATAAACAATTACACTCATTTGCCTAGGATTAAAGTTATTAAAGATCATTGTATAAAATAATTAGTAAATTGCAATTTATTTCTAGAGCAAATTTATTATACGCTTTATATTAGCTTCACTTGTATGTTTATATGTTTTTAACCGACTCTTTTGGACGCTATTTTGACCCACTTTAAACGGTCAGATTTCATTAAAATTTTGCACACCTGTCAAAGATTGATGAAGGGTTTTTTTTTTAAAAAAATCAAAATGTTGTGATGTAGAGTTAGATTTTATTCTCAATCTTGTGTATCTTCGAGTGTTAATGTGTAATATTGGTGGAATATTAACCATTAAGTGTTCGTTAACGTGCACGAGTGCGGGCAAAAGAATCAAACGCAGAAATAAATGGCATTTTGTGATTTTTCCAAATCTCCCTCGGAAGTTTCAGTAAATGTCCACCATTTTACTGATTCGTGACTTTGACAATAATTGACTGTGACGTGACATTACTTTAAACTATAATACACTTGACATTGGCGAAATTGCTAGTAGGCCAGTGCCTCCGCAGAAGCCATCCAATAAAAAAAAAAAGAAAAAAAAAAGACTGATGACAATGCAATAATCCGAAAAAAAAAAAGAAAAAAAAACGCTCTTATAAATAAACCAAACTAAAAAGTAGAAAATAAGTAATAGTTTAAAAAAACTAAAAAACACGCTTTATATATAAAACCAAACTAAAAAATAGAAAATAAATTTGACGAAATGATAATATATTTTATATTTTTTAGTTTGGTTTTCTATATAAAGCGTGATTTTTAGTTTTTTTATACCATTATTTATTTTAATTTTATTGAATGAATTACGGACGAATCGACTGTTGTCTACTACTAATTAATGATTACTTGCAAAATGTACATTTCCGTAGTGTTATGTTGTAAAATGTATTGTTTTCTCCACTTTGTTTCTTACGACAAATATTTCAGATTATTTGTCTGGTTTTCATTTTGAGATAATGTGGTAAAAGTAATAGTATAACATTATTTGTCTCTTACGACGATTGTGTATTTTCAAATTCAAGGTCTTCATTTACAAAAAAAAATGTATTAGATGTTCCAACAAAGACTTAATTTACGACAATTGAACTACGACTAGAATGACAGGTACGACAATAAATTAAAAAAAAACTCGATTTGGTTGCTAAAAAATCTGAGTAGTAAAAAGCATTTTTATTGAGATAACAAAATTTTAAATATACAGATCGATAGAGCACGTGAAGCTCGTTTCAAGTAAGGAAGCATTTAAAGTCGATTTTGGACAAAGTGGCTTTTACTACATTTGAGACTCGAAGGGTCGATAAGTACAATGGGCGGTGGCAATGGGTAACTTACAAATAGACCGTACATGTAAAAAATGTACAGGGAATTTAAATAAGCCACTGAATAATACAATTTTTTTAAATATTGTCTGTTTGTCTTTTTGTATGTCTGTTTATTCTCGCATCACGTAAAAACCAATGCAATGGAACGATTGAATGTGGTTTTCAATTTTCACTGTTGGATATCTTAGGATTTGATTTAAAATCTGGTGTAGGTTCTTTGCATCTCAATGTAGTAAAAGCCGTGCAATTGATAAAAACATATTCAACAGTTGATATATGAAAACTTTATGCTAAAGTTTGGGCCTGGAATAACCCATAGGATACTTATATTTCTGAAAATAACCTTTACATGCTCAAAACCTCACGAGAAAAGCCACTGGGTGTTGCTGATTTAAAATAAAGCAGTGGGTGGCGTGGCGCATAAAACTACGTAGGTACTTCATGTGAAAGGTTTTGTTGTCGGCATAATGCGGTGCTCCCCGCGCACCATGGATAAGAAGGTGAAATACTTCAACAGGCGCAGCAGCTAGCACAAAACACGGGCGACACATTCGCACCAACTGATTGATGTGGCTCTTAGGCATAGAACGTACTTGTAAATAAACATTTCCTAAACTTGTGATTGAAACATTGTTCACGAGTGAGCAGCATAAAATAACAACCCTTTCGTTGCTCACTCGTTCGTCAAATTGTATTGTGATTTTTACTATACATTTTTACCCGAAGCAAGGGAAGTGTAATGAAGTTAACAGTCCATGTATGTATCTATAAGGGAATGTGGATGTTCAACCATAGCGTGCCTCTAATTGGTTCCGATTTTGATCCGTATCTTCATTTATAGAGTGTCATAGGCTATTTTATACACGACCGTAATCGGGTTTTAATTTTTGAACTTATGTATTGTATATGAGTAAGTTTCACCTATTCCTTATACGTATTACATCTACGTAAAGTTTTAAACTTAGCAGACTTTGTTACAGGTATTCCTTCACTTTCAAATTAAATGATGTGATTTGGATCATATACGTAAACTTGCTGCACCCCGCGGTTTTATATAATCATCATCATTGCCTACGGGTGTAGACAACGATATGAAAAGTATCCCATTCATCTCGAAATTTGTATCTTGTAAGTTGTAATTTTTACCTTTGTTTATTCATTGTCTCCTGAAACCCGGTTAGATACCAGTTTTTAAACGACATAGATTGGCTCCTGTCATCCTTTAAGATCAGCAAAAAAGTTAAAATCCGTAGTGATCTTTCACTTTGACACCTGTCTTATTGAGACATGCCATTTTGACAATTGTCACTTTAACACCTGTCACTTCTGCCATCATTCGTTTTAGCTACGCCACGTGGTGATGATGATGATAAAAAGTATTCTATGTGTATTCCAGGATCTAAAGTATCTAAATATCAAATGTCATCAAAATCCGTTGAGCCGTTTCTGCGTGAAGAAGTAACTAAGATATACTCACTCGCTCACTCGCAAACTTTCGTATTTCTAATGTTAGTGTAATTTATCGGGAATAAGTTTCTCGATTGCGGCTATGTATTTTAATAAGCTACTCTTCGAAGCACCATTGGAAATTCAATTTCTTCGGCATTGGAAAAAGGAATATTTGCTTAATAATTAAATTGCGGTTTATTAATGGAATAAACCCCTGTTGCTGTCGTAGGATTCAGTTTTTTACGCTCAAATCTATTTCGCTGGTCGCGTGCTTCAAGAAAATGAAACTCTGGAATTTGGATATGCATGCAGAAAACTTATAACAAAATATGGTAAATCTTGTGCTACCCTTCTACGATCTAGTAGAGTTTCTACGAAATGCTACGAAAAGTTCAGCTACGGTTTATCGTAGAGTATTATGGGTCACATAAGCAGGTACTTTTTCACTATGTGCAATGAATGATATGGTAACGATAAAACAAAACAAACTGACGTTCCCGCGGTCCATTTCCTGACATATTATTACTGACGGCTTTATGTATTCATATGTATATATAGGGTACTCGTATGAAGATGACATTAGGGATTGTGATGTTTTTAATTTGTACGTGTTATTTTCATCTTACTAATAAATCTGGTGGTGTAGCTAACGGTGGCCAAGGTATTTTTATAGATCCTAGGGTGTGACAATAAGGGTAAGCTAGGATAGATTCCTATTAAGCTAGGACAGCATACTAGGATGCTTAAAATATCAAGAGTCTAGTAATAAAAACTGCCTCCTACTCCGTGGCTTACCCCAAAGGGTACTGAATAAGAGGTTAGTCTATGGATAAGTGATTCCCTATTAATAAACGCTGTGATACTTCGCGCGCGACTTCAGTTTATCGCGAAAAAAAGCATCCTTTGTTCATCTAGGATAGTAAAAACCAATGCAAGAGTATAGCACTAACGCTCTTGATGTTTTTGACAGACTTGTTATTATTTCGTTTCCATGGCAACCGTTACTAATCAACATAGCGTGTAATCAACATTTTCCAGTTTTCCCGTGGAAACTTAACATTTTCCGGGAAAAAGCATCCTTTGTTTTATTCCAGGGTATAAGCTATCTCCATTGTAAATTTCAGCCGTCCAGCCGTTATCGCGTGAAGGCTCCCCAAACAAACAGACAACGTTTCACTTTTATATATTGGTGTGGATGGTGTGGTTTGCATTACTATATGGCAACTCAAGACAAATACCGAATGATATGTGATTCGTTTTCGTGACACTAGATGGCGTAATCATGCAACAATTTGGAAACAGTATGGTAACATAATAAATAATAGTACTAGTGGCTTTGTGAGATGTCGAGTCTGTCTTTGCATAGCTTAAAACTGAATAAATGTTCACCGCGCAATTTTGTTTAGTTAATTTTCGAAAAACAAAAAAGCATTTAATTTATCATACCTGCTCACAAAATTTCACGAGAATCGGTTGAGAAATTGCGTCTTGTAGAGAAGAACAGCCGGACATCGCGGACATACGAAAGCATTTTTGCCCAAACTGAAACGGAGAGGCTTCGGTCACGCTTCGCGCTCGCTCGTTAATAATACCTACTAGCTACCTGCCCCCGCACGGATGGTTATGGTTATCATTAAATATTTATAGGTACAAAATGTTACATTGCCCATCCGCGTCCCGCCCGCACCCACATTGTTAGTCCTAGGTGAAAACCGGTACATAATATACCGGTACCTAAGTATTTTCTGAGATATTTGTGCACGTAAAGATAGACAGACAGGCGATTGGTGACTTTGTTTTCTATTTAATTAGGTAGTCATCATCATCAGCCCAAATAACTCCGCTGCTGAATATGGACGTCTACAATAAGGGATTTCATATTTCATATTTATATGCGACGCGTTCTGCAATAACCTATAATTTGTTACATATCGATATCGCCGACTTTCAGCCCGTTGGGTTATCATAGTTTGGACAAACTATTAATTTCAAGAACTATAAACACGATTAAACCTAAATTATTGCCAGACACGTATTATTAACATAGATTGCAGGACGAGTGGGTATTCCTAGCAGCACGTAAGTCTAGCGGTGAACGAAACGTGGCGGGGATCTTGGCACAGTCAAAGTTTATATAATGTGTTAAAATGTTGAATACTTTTTATCCCGAAAACTGACTGTGCCAAGATCCCCGCCACGCTTCGTTCACCGCTAGACTTACGTGCCGCTAGCTATATCGATGGTCGTTTTATGCAGTAGACAGTATGCATGTTATGCATACATACATTATGCATGTTATGCATACATACATTATGCATTCTACTGTTTTAATTTTCTTTTGTTTTTTTTTACTATTTACTGTGTTTTAGTGTATTTTTAGACTGATATAGTCTGTTTTTTTATTTGAAATTGAATGATCGCTCTAAAAACTGTTTGAGCTCATTTGGTTTGCCTTGATGAGTTCTCTGGTTTTATGTGGTAGCTCGTCTAGTAGAAAAAAATAATATCTTCAAAACTTTCTTATCAAGAGCCTTATTTTCACTCTACCCATGTGGAGAAGTGTTTTTTTTTATCGACTTCTAAATGGAGAAGGTTATCATGTTGTGTGTTTATTTGTATGTTTGTTCTCATATCTCTAAAACTGCTGAACTCTTTTTTTATTCGAATGGGTTATTCCCAAGGAAGTTATATGTATACTTACGTACAACTGGAACGATATCTTCAAAGAAAAAGCGGGGTATCGATTATTTGACCTTGAAAACGATTTAAAAGTAAAAAAAGACAAGGACGTGAGCGGAAGCCCTTGTTGTCTCTTTCTTATTTATAGTGCCAATCTCAGATGACAGCAAATACATCGAAAAACAAACAAGACTTTATTTTAGTCTGTGCGAAAACTCTGAAACTTTGTACATGAGAGAAAGAGACTTCCGATCCTCCGTATACTTCCTTTTCTCGCATTTTCTTATTAAATTACGTTTTCGGTGAGACCACTTTTTTATATGAGAGATATCGTTCCAGTTGTACGTAAGTACATATAACTTCCTTGGTTATTCCACAATCAAGTTTCACTTTTTTTTTTCGAAATTATTATTTTATTAGTAAATCAATTTGGTTTGGGTATTAGTTCATGTCTCTAAAATTTCTATACCGATTTTGGATGATTCTAGATTTATTCAAAGGGTAGTTTCAGTGTAGTCCCATATATATAAATGTCATCAAAATTGGTTTTGTAGCTTTTTGTTAGAAAATCTATTTGTTGTTCTCTCATATCTTTGGGATTTGTAAACCGAATAAGATGATTATTTTTACTTGACATAATATGGCCTCCAGTTTGGTACTGTATAAATTTCATCAAAATTGGTTTAGTAGGTTTTTACAAGCTTTTATTTATAAGCTTGTAAAAACCGGTTAGTATTCTTGAGTCAAGTTTGTAAGTCAATATTAAACCATTTAACGACGTCCAATGAAGCTGAAGTTTTGCACACGGGTGTGGTTCTGATGAAAATACAATTCGATTGTTCTATTGAGCTGGTCTGATGATGGAACCGGAAGTAGTCACGGGAACACAAAAATCAAACGATGGAACCTCTAAGAGTTTGGACTCATTTGGTTTGCCTTGATGAGTTCTCTGGTTTTATGTGGTATCAAGGGTCTGAGGATAGAGTCTGAAGTTAGTCACAGGAACTCAAGAATCAAGTAACGGAACCGCTTCGAGTTTGGGCTCATTTGATTTGTCTTGATGAGTTCTCTGGTCTTATGTGGTATCCAAGGGCTGATGGTGGAGCCGGCAAGTAGTCGCGTGAACTCACCGATCAAACGATGGAACCCTTTCGAGTTGGGTCTCATTTGTTTTTTCTTGATGAGTTATCTGGTATTATGTGGTATCCAAGTTTAGATGATCGAGCTGGCAGATAGTCACATAAACTCAACAATCAAATGATATGGTACCTCTTCGAGTTTGACTCATTTGGTTTGTCTTGACGAGTTCTCTGGTCTAATGTGGTATCCAGGGTCTGATGATTGAGAACAAATGTAGTCACAGCAACCCATTACCCAACAATCAAATGATGAAACGCTTGAAAAGTATTTTCATATAAAACTTATAAAGTCAAAGTCAAAGTATTTTATTGGGAATAGGCAAACTAATAGCATTTTTAAATGTCAAAATTAACATCTCATGAACAAGGAGATATACATAAAATATTATAAAAAGATCAAATCAATAAAAATTTAGGTAAACTAAGTATTGTTTGAGTTTGAAAAGGAAATTTCCCTTTCATATGCCAACAGAGTTAAATCTCACACTGGAAAAGGAAACCCTTCTGACTCTATAGGTGCTTCGGAAATACGCCCGTTAGAGAAGAGAACACCAAAAAACTCTACGGGGATGTATTTTTTTTCATATTTGTTCTATATATTTTTTCCAAATATCACATTTTATAACAAAACTTACGTAAACTACATATATAAAAGTGACAATAATGTCCCACAATCATCTAACAATCAAACTGGGAAAAATAAAGCAATAATTCTAAATAGATATGTCGTGTAAAACGACATATCCATTTGGCACCCTTACATCATGTCATGCATGATGTCACGTTCTCATAGTATGCTGTGAGACATCTCACAAAGTACTTTGAACATTTTAGTCACTTAACGTAAACATCGAAGTTATCACTTATTATTCTTTATCAGGGAGCTTGGAGATTGCACGCCTTGAATTTCTGTCATTAATATAATCATTTACATTGTAATACGGTTTTTTTATGAGATTTACTTTAACAAAAGTTTTAAACCTATGCGTTGATAATTGATCAATGCCGTCAGGTAACTTATTAAAAAAGCGTATACAGTTTCCCATATATGAACCACTAACTTTCTTTAACCGAAATCCAGATACTTTCAGTTTATTTTCATTTCTAGTATTAAAATTATGAACATCCCTATTTTTAACAAAGGTATTGATATTTTTCCGAACATACATTATATTTTCATATATATATTGACAAGCCACTGTAAGAATATTGATCTCTTTAAAACGTTCCCTGAAAGAATCGCGGGATTTCATATTGTATAAGGAACGAATTGCTGTCTTTTGCAGCACAAATATGGATTGAATTTCCGTGGCCTTACCCCACAGCAAAATGCCATATGACATAATACTGTGAAAGTAACTAAAATATACTAATCTTGCAGTGGCTACATCGGTAAATTCTCTAATTTTACGTACTGCATAGGCTGCAGACCTCAATCTACCAGCTATCAACGATATGTGAGGACCCCACTTTAATTTTGAGTCTACACTATTACCCAAAAATGTGATTGAATGCACAAGGTCTACAGGCTCACTATTTATTAAAATACTTGTATTCGTAGGAACCCCTCTGATATTGGGTACTGAGAATTGAATACATTTAGTTTTCATAGGATTTAACATTAAATTATTAGTTGTAAACCTATAAGAACTAGCGAGATTGTCTTGATAACATCGTCAAAATTATTCAAGGTTCTGTCAATCTTAAAAATAAGAGAAGTGTCATCTGCAAACAAAAAAATATCACATAAGTTCTCTATGAAAAAGGGAAGATCGTTAATGTAAACCAAGAACAAGAATGGCCCAAGCATTGAACCCTGTGGTATGTATACATAAATCAAATGGTTTTCACGTTTATGTTCCCCAAAATATAGAAGATTTCTAAACTGATTTGGTTGATCTGTTTTATATTTGAAATATTTCCACTGAAGTCACAGATAATTTTCAACAGTTTTTGATAGTTTTTATTAGTTATTCATCTTTGGTTTAATTTTGCCAAAGTCTCTTTAAAGTAGGTAAGTTTAACTATTTTAGTTTGCTTATATTCTTCTTGATGTTTGCCTCAAAATAAAAATAAAAAACATTTTCCTAAAAAAACGAATTCAAATTGATAATATATTTTTGTCACCAAACACTAAAAAGAATAAAATAATTATAATTAAATCAGAACCGTATCACTTTTTCAGAACTAAAAATGCAATACCAATACAAAAATACAATATTTATAAGATAAGAAATAGTTTTTTGAAGTCGAAACCAAGCCGAAATATATTAATAAATATAAATATAGTACCTAACTACTTTTACACTTCTAAACAAAGTAGGTCAAGACATTGTGCTGATATAAAAGTACCCTAGAGGAGAAGTGGTATAATGATACGTTATTATCAAACGAGCTAGGCATTTAGGACGTAGGTGCCTTTTATGTAGCTCATATTTTATTCAGCAACCTGCTAATGCCAATATGGGAGCCAGCAAAAAAAATAAGATCCCTAAAAAAATAAAGTAATATTATTTAGTCCCGAACAAATCGTGGAAACTCAAGTTTCTAATAAGTATATTTTGAATAACTTTAGGAAAACTTCCTATTCCTATGGTAGAATAAGAAGCAGAATAAACAAAAGAACATAATCAAAACTTTGACAAAGCCTGACGACCATCAGTCTACACCTTGTATTGATTCACGCCAAACAAAATGTCAACAAAAGAGCCCGCCTAAAAAATGGCAAATCATCAGTAGAACAATAGTGAATTATGCTGGCAAAATAGCATTAAGGATAACACCACACCATTCATCCCACGTCACACATGGACTAATTTGTACTTGTGAGAAAACAACCCGTGTTATGCGTGAAGCGGTTGTTTGTGTGAAGGGTGTGTTTGTATACGCTGGTTTTTATTCCATGTAACTTCGTAACAACTCGTACAGAAAATTAATCGTACTGTCGTTTTATCCTTGATAGTTTTCTTCCACATTTGCTTTATCCATCTCACTCATGATATTTCCGCACTCTTTCCTCATTAATTAGGTTCAGATTTCTACATAAAAATAATCGAAATTCTGATTCCGCATTGATCAGACTCGATTAATAATCGCAACTACGTAAGTAATTGGGAATGCGAAATCATCGAAGAAACTTCGCCGTATAAACTTTGACCATGGTGAATTTATTAAGAAAACATATATGAAACTGGTATAATAAATATTTCTTAGAAAAACTTCTTTAAACCCATTCACTGAACAGAATGAAAAATAAAAGTTTCATCTGCTCCGGAAGGCCTACGTCTTCCACACACATTTTATTACTTTTTTATAGTGCATGTTCAGGGTTCCTTAGTTTACAAATACCTTCTGTCTATTGTCGTAAGATTCATATATTAAGTTCCTATTTAATTTATTCACCACATTATAACATTGAACGTTCCATTATCAAGGCTTGGCTTAAGCAATAAGTACCTACGTACATTATAAACTTAAAAAAATACTGTGCTTATGTTATTATACATACATTTTTATATTATTATGATAATTTTACTTTATTACTAGATAAGACCCCGCGCACCCCCGCGGCTTTGCACGCGTACAAATTTCATCCTCCTCCCTCTCCCCTTTTCACCTTCCCTCTTCCCTTTTTCCCCTTCCCGTTTCCTTCCCCTCCGCCCTTTTCCTTCCCCACCCCTTCCAGTCTTCTCCCTCCCCCTCACCCCTGCCCCTCTAAAGCCCCGTCTCCTCTAAAATCCCTACCAACAATCCCCGACCCTACTCCGCAAACTCCACTCTAATCTTTTTTTATTTTCTTTTACAAGGTGAAGAACCTTCTCAAGAAGGAGATGAACGAAAAAAACATCGAAATCAGTCAATCTGTTCTTGAGATATCATCAAATAAGTTAATTAAAATTCATTTAAAAAAAGCTTGTGAAACAGAACGGTCTATCACAATTATATACGTATGCAACATTTCGTGTCTGTACTGTTAACCGATAAGGAGTTCTATGGAGCTAATCGTGGATGTCGAATCAGATCATGCTTACCATAAATATGCATTGTCATCAGAACTGAACCAACATGTAAACATTCAATTCCGTATTGCTACGAGTATTCAGTGCTATTGTACTTATTACATACTTTAATTCTTTGGTACTAACAGTAGTTAATACCCTACTTGTTAGCTATGTACTTTTTATTTATTTTATTTACAAACATAATATTCAGCCTAAAGCGAAACCAGTTTCATATATTATTATTTACTACACTTACTCACAAAACTTCCAATACTGAAAAGAGCGGCAAATGTGATTACTCTATAAACCAAGCCTAGGTCACAAATCCAGTATTATCTTATAGTTAATATACTATTACCTACCTACCTTACTTATATTATTTTAACGTTCTAACACAACGTTTACTATGTACATTCATGTGCTACAGGCACGTCGTACCCTAAGGTACGCTTAGCCATTTTGGCAAACTAATTGTTTATAATACACATACATACATTTACACATCACACACCACACACTCACCACACACACACGTACACTCACATAATCACCCTAATCAGCGGATACATTGCAAGTTAAATAAAGCCTTTCTCTAAAAAATGTATGAGAAAATGTTTTTGCTACATATATTTTTTCCTGAATTTTTCGGATGTTTTAATAGTTATTATGCTATTCGGGGTGGAGACAGATCCAACAAATCAAAGATCATAAAATCGGCCCAGCCATAATTATTTATTTTGCTACCTACATTATTCTTTATTCTGTGGCGTAACTAAATATAAAAATCTTTATAACTCCTTTTTTGATGAACCGATTTTGATGAAACAAAGATAAAAACCTCCGCAAGACTCTAAGGAATACGGTTCAGGTACTCCACGCCCTTCAACGTCTAAAGATGCCCCAGAGTTTCCTCCAGCAAAAAGTTCTGACCATCGACAGGAATTAAATATCACTTCACAAGTTGACCATCCTAATAATAATAATAAGAGTAAGAATAAGAGGCGGTTTTGAGGCGAGCTGTCGTGCGTGGCGACACTGCGGACCCCGAGACACTCTCTGGGGCTAAATGAGACCCCCGATCCCCAGCTTGCCTTAACTGGGAGTGGAGACGCAAGAGCTAAGAAACTAAACTCCAAGGGTGGAAGTCTTAAAAGGCATAACGCCGAGAGTAGCGCTAAGTGAAACTGCAGCACAACTCTCGACACCCTTCAGCCATCCACACCAACGTTGCCCCTTACGTCGCCATTGCTGGCGGCCCTAATAGGGCCACGATCTCACCTGATGGAAAGCGATGATGTGGTCGAAGGTGTAGCACGCTTGCCCAGGGCAGGGCATACCACTCCTTTGCAGATCTTATAATAAATGAAGAAGCGTAACGATCAGAAGACTTCTGCCGCAAGCTTTAGAGCTACAGCACGACCATAGCTGGATCCAAACCAAGGCTGAGCTTTGCTGGAAAGAGTCTTGTCACTGAATGGAATGAAATATTCCATTGCCTGAAATATTTTTAACAGCAGACGCGCAAGTCGACGGGTCCTGGGAGGTGAAACATGTTTGCCGCCAAGGGTACGATGCAAGGAATTGCCGCATCTCGTCCCAATCTGCTGAGATGTATCTCCACACGTGCCTATTACCCTTAAGGCTAGGATCAGGTGGGGAATACACTGAAACGGACTTAACCAGGCAGTGATCAGAGCTACCAAGAGGTGGGGATACTGATACGGAGTATCGGTTTGGTTCAGTCATCATCAACAGGTCGAGACAGTTGGCAGTGTCAACGTCACGATCAGGTACCCGTGTCGGCTCCTGCACCAGCTGAGATAGATCTAACGCCAGAGCAAGCTTCCGCGTCTCTCTACCAGCGTGGTCGGTTTTTTGGTATGAGACATGCCACTCCTTCTGGTGGGCGTGAAAATCCCCCAAAAACACCAATTGAGCAGACGGGTAACGCTGTTGGGCCACACTTGCCGCCTCACCTAGATAGTCTACCAATAAAGTCGTCCCCCTATCTTCGCTGTGTGAGCGGTACACACAAGCATACATAATTTTCTCTATGCCCGTGTCCACCAGCACCCAAATCACCGATAATCAGTTAGGGTGCTCAAGATTTCGGAGACGCAGACAGCAAATATCATCACGGGCGTATACACAAACGCCGGCATTTTGGGATGGGTAATCCAAGTATGCCGTATCAGCTGGACATCCTATCTGCGTCTCCGACAAGAAGAACAAGTGGGGCTTAGAGGTCTCCAGATGATAATGGACCGGTTGGAGATTGGAGTGAATCCCGCGAATATTTGCAAGATCCACTTTAAGTGTGAGGACGTGCATCTGCCGTTTTAACTTATTTCTTCTTTGGACTTTTTTCATGACGAGTAGTTGTGAATAGGTTGGACGAGTTATAGCAAACGAGATGTCGGAATGGCTAACCCACGGAAGTCAAGCCATAAATACGCCGTTGAAGAACTTGCGCGGAGACTGCGGGGATGCCCGAACCCCCTGAAATAATTCATCAGTTCTTCACATCCGGTCGTCAGCCGGCCCAATGGATCATTTCAGGATTTTTCTCAAGCGGCGGGGCAGCCTTTTGTAGCTGGCTAAACTACTACTTCTATATGAGATTGAATTGGCAAGTGCAAGTCTCTTACGATAGACCAGTTTTATAATCCATAAAAAAATACCACTTTCATAGTCCATTTTATGCTAGCTGTTTAACAATAGTTTCTCATAACCTTGTATCCCCAACTCGTATTTTATATATTATTTAAGTTAAAAAGGCCTCTTAGTGTTGGCTATGGCTCCACTAAAGCCTATTAAAGGTTCGGGCATAACCCGAGATGTGAAATGAATTAACATAATAATAAGCTTAAAACTTATTAAAAAAATATTACACCATATCTTCTCGTCGCAGACACCAGCCTCAAGACGAAAGTTTATAATCAGTGCGTGTTGCCAGTGATGGCACTGAGACGTGGTCACTTATTATTGGTCTCATACACAAGCTCAGAGTTGCGCAGCGTGCAATGGAGAGTATGCTCGGTGTTTCACTACGTGATAGAATCCGGAAATGAGGTAATCCGTAGAAGAACGAAGGTTACCGACATAGCTCTCAGAGTTTGCAAGTTGAAGTAGCAATGAGCAGGCGCAGAACCAACAACCGCTGGGGAATAAAGGTTCTCGAATGGCGACCATGAACAAGCAAGCGAAGTGTGGGGAGACCCCCCACACGATGGACCGACGACATTGTATGTATAGCAAAGTTCAAAAACATAAATTGTCATCTACCAGGTTAAGTGGATACTGCCCAGTGAGGGTGCAATGAGCCTGAGCCATTGTGGTGGTTATTCTATGGCCCATAGCTATGCTCAGAGTTTCATAACGAGGAAATCCATAGAAGAACCAAGGTTATCGACATAGCTCTCAGAGTTTGCAACCGCTAGGGAATAAAGGTTCTCGAATGGCGACTACGAACAAGCAAGCGAAGTGTTGGGGCCCACACTGTTGGACTGACGACATTGTAGCCATCCCAGAAAGTCGGTGGATGGAGGTGACACAAAATCGCTTGTCAAGGCGCTCTTTGGGGAGGCTTATGTTCAGCAGTGGACTTCTAAAGGCTGACATGATGATGATGATAAGAAAATCACACTTAATTCTATGAATTGTTCCAATTTTAATAGATAGATAGATAGATAACTCTTTATTGTACACCACATAGAACAAAAAAAACAATAATAACTAAAACATTTATACAAAATAAATGGGACAATGGGCGGTCTTATCGCTAAAAAGCGATCTCTTCCAGACAACCTTTGGATGGAAAGGAATTAATATACGGCAAAGACGGTGGTGCATTATAATCTAACAAATAAATAATAAAAACTGAATACAATGAATAAACATATATACACATATATTCCAATATATACACATAAATATGTAAATATATAGTACCTTCCATTTTTCTTTATTAAATGTCTAATTTCGCTTAAATCTTTATTTTTATCGTAGTCAAGGTATAAAGTATATTATGCAACTCTTGAATAAAACGGATTTATAACGAGGGCCATGAATCACGAGCAAGTAAAGAATTCTAACGACTGAATCACGAGCAAGTGAAGGATTCTAACGACGTGATGATTTGATTCAAATTGCGAAATTAGTCATTTAATGAAGAAAAAAGTAAGGTTAAATTAACTGAAGTGCACATTACAATTGGAACTATTACTAAATTTAAGAGTAACTTTCCTATTATTATCTTAATTATTCTATAGCCCTCGCATTGAATCCGTCCTTAATTCACTAATTGCATAATCACTATTTTTAACTAGTAGTAGGCACTTATGGTTTTTCTTTATTTCTCGTATTGTATTTGTGTCTATCCATCCTCCCGATTAGCTGTTCCTTTTTCGAATGTACTTCTAGAAGAGAATTGTAGATGAATAAAGAAATTTCCGTCATTATCATGTAATTTAAAATAATATTCTCTAGTAGATCGGCGTATATGCAGCGTATTCATTTTATGAACCGCTAAATTTATTGGATTTAACATATTTCAAACCTAAAAAATAAAAAGATGCTAATAGAAGTTTATGAATATAGTTTCGAAAAAAAGTTTCCGTTTTGGAGAAAATCAACGACAATGCTGACTCTTATTAATATTCCGTGCTTATTTTAATTTCCTATTTAGCTTTTCTATAAGCCATTGACGGATGGATGGATGTACAGACAAAACATACAGTATTGGCAAAACAATAGTTCCGTTCGGATCCTTTGACTACCGAACCCTAAAAAATACACGTCATAAAAGTATTACAAAAACAACGCTTGTGTAAAAATACTTAGTTCGGATGAAAGCTCGAAATAGTTTCGCTACAAAAGTTTCGGTTCGGCTATTGCCGGTGGATCGTACGTTATGTATCCGAGAGCTGTTTGTATGGCTTTGTGATGCAATCATGTTTCAATTTTGTTCCGTCATGCTTGAGTTCAACTAAAACGATATTTTAGCCCCAATTCCGTCTACTAAGGCGGGCCAGCTGCAACAGCTTTACATTGGTAGACGACAATGAAATGAAAATGGTGTCGTTTTAATGAATAACAACAAAAAAAAACTAATAATTGTAGTAATGTAAGTTAGTAACGAATGGCTTGTAGGTTACCAGAATCCATACCGATATATAAAAGTGAAACGTTGTCTGTTTATTTCTTTGTTTGTTTGGGGAGTTTTAGCGCGATAACGGCTGGATGGATTTTGATAAATTTGGAATGAAGATAGCTTATACCGTGGGATAAACACAACATACTAATCCCGGAAAATGGTAAGTTTCCGCGGGAAAACTGGAAATGTTGATTACTCGCTGTAAGGAACGGTTGGCATGGAAACCTAATAACAAGTCTGTCAAAAAACTTCAAGAGCGTTGGTGTTAAACCTATTTTTGCATTGATTTTTAATATCTGAATAAGAACATTGGATGCTTTTTTTCGCGATAAACTGTAGTCTGCGCGGGCGAAAGTCGAGGGCGAAAGTTAGCGTTTTATATATATATATTAGTTGTTTGTATTTTGTAGTATTTCTTTTTTAAAGGCGCCAGTCAGTTAACAAAATATAAAAGTTAACACATCGACAAAATCTATGTAGATACACGCCCTCGACTGAACTTCCTGCAGTGCTGAGCAAGTGTTTTTCGTAATCGATTTTGATGAGATCACTATTATGTTTTTCAGAAAAAACGATTATTTCTGGAATATTAATTGATTTTTGCATAATTGTTTTTTAAGGGATCCCAATAAATCGATAATGCGAAAAATCATTGTAAAAATGATTGTAGTACCATTAAATCACATCCCTAGTCTGTTCCATAGATCATAATAATATAGATAAGGTCTATAACGTGCGCGTAACGCGCCTTGTCGCGTTTGACAAATTTTACGTTACGTAGTTTTTTACGTTATACGACAATTCCACGATGATATCTTAACGCAGCGCGTAACGTGTCTGCGTGTTTAATGGCAATAGAGAATCTGCTAGTCTTCTTTACTCAGATGGATAAAAAAATAAGTTCAGGGCCCCAATTCTACTAAAACAATGAGCGGTTTTCCAAGTGTCATTTAAGCATTATTTATCTCTCGCTAGATGGCGACAGTTTTGGTAACAGTACTGTAGTTTGGTATGACCAAGGAATAGTCTTCTCGTGACCACGATCAATGCAACTTGATCTAAACGTCGAGGTAAATAAAAATTAAGTTTTATGCGCGATCAAGTCCCGTTTAAATATATAACTGACCAAGGAAGTTCTATAAGTACATAGAACTTCCTAAGGTATGACCAAAGATTTTGAATTACGCTTACTGGCGGTTATGACATTCTGCGTTCCCTTGTTTATGGCAAGTTGTGCGTCAGTTTTGTAACAAATTCACTACTTATAGTATTTATTGCTAGTTTTTTCTACCTTCTTGATATTCTATATTATAAATTACAGCTAATGATTCGTTTAAAGTAAATAGTTTTTTTTTAGATTAAATTTATCTGCTTTAATAAAGGGGTAAATAAAATTTGAATATGTCAAAACTGCGAATGTCATAATAAAAAATAACAAATTTCACTACACAAACAACTTGTCCTTCGTTTGATTCGCTCGTGGTTTGTGTATTTTTACCTGCTTTCGATTACCACGTTCAGTTGAGTATATATACCAAAAGTTACGCGAGCGCCATCTCTTGACGATGAAAGAACTAAACTGACAATGCCTGAGGAAAACTGCCCATTGTAATGACAAAATTGTCAACAATTTTTGCAAAATTTTCGCCTTTACCTCGTTAAAGTGGTAGTAGCGAAATTTTTTAGAAAATTTAAAAATAAAAAACCAAAGGAAATGTCTCAAAATGACAAAATTTTCACAAAATTTTCGCATCTACCACTCTGACGAGGGAAACGCGAAAATTTTGCGATAATTGTTGACAATTGTCATTACAATTGTTTTAGTAGAATTGGGGCCCAGTTGTGAGGTGACTGTCCTCTTTCTCCTTCGATCCCTAGTTTTTACATTGTTTATTTTAATATCTGTATAATAGCAATGTTTAAATAATTATGTCTAGTAAAAGCAAAGGAAAACAGGCCGTGAATTTGTGTGAAAAAAAGGGCAGTGGTCTGCTGAAAATGGATGATTGTAATGTAGCATCATGAAACTAGATGGAGCTTTGCACATTGCACAAGGTTCTACACAATGTATCATCAGAGTTTTTAATTTTGTCAAAAAATACTCGTGGTATCATAAATTAATTTAAATGTCATGATATATGTATCATGTATCATGTATCATGTATCATGTATCATGTATCATGATGCTACAGAAACCCAATATTCCAGTCTTCATATGCTACTCATGATCCCCACATTTTAAGCGCCAAGCGGGTACGAATAAATCTATCGAAATTGAACTTACAAACTCAATTTTAGCTGCAATAGCGCCCCAGATCCTATAAACAGGGACCGTGGAAGTAGGGGGGCAGAGGGAGCCAAATGTTCCCTAAAATTAAACGGGGGGTGCCGCGCCCCCTCCAATTTTACTACCTGGTAAAGAATGTTTTTCGGTGTTAACCTTCACAGAGCTTATTTTTCTTAAATGGAAAAGCACTTGGTTGTAAGGAAAATTGCCAGAGAGAGCAGAGAATAAGAATATTTTTATAGTTCCACCTGTATGTATTTGTTTGTAACGGAATTTTCGAACGTGATAAACCCCACTTCAAAACTTTCGATTGACCTGAAACTTGGCACATTTATCAAGGACCGATGACAATACAATAAGGGGGGGAGGGGGAGGCGAAATTCTGGTACCCAAGAACTTGCCTCCCCCCTTCATATAATTACACTTCAATAATATAATCAAGGAATTAAATATAACACAATAAACAGTCTTAAATTAAAACAACTGTAGGCCTTATCACAAAGCTGCAATCTTTTCCAGGCAATGGAATAGAAACACATAAGCTGTGGAGAATAATAATTATGAAATATGCCAAAGACAGACTAAGACTCCACTTTTTGCATCGAGTGTTAAAATCAAGGTTAGACTTTTATGGTACATTTGAACCAGGTAGATTTAGTATCTGTAAGAAATATAAATACTAATACATACTTACGTGTACCAATATCAAAGACTCTTAAGTTGTACCAGGAGGAACCCGCAATATGTTCTGATCACAAGAGGTGCGGGCGGTATTAAAAGTTTGAAAGGTCACATATTTACCTATACATCATCCCGATAAAGAAATGCCTTTGAGACATCAAAACATTCTTGTGAGGCGCTCAAGACGTATTTTTACAGCAAAGGTTATTTCACGTGAAGATATTCTAAGGCTACCTAAGAATTTTTGCCCGGCTTCGGTCTATATTTTTCAAGGAATGTTGTTGTGACGCTTTTCTATTTATTGACTATCATTTATTGTAAAAATAAAAACAATAAGTATACAAATATTTATTTTTCATACAGCTTTATATATCTGGAATGTACATAGTTCCTAGAATAGCATTTGTTCTTAGAAATCATATTCATAAAACCGATATCAGGCCAATCCTAATGTTCGGATGTGAAGTGACTCTCACTCAGAAAGAAGAGAATAAACTCTTAGTTACTGAGAGAAAGGTACTCCGGTAAATACTGGGACCAATACGCAGAGATGGCAGTTTGAGAGTGCGGAAGAATAGGGAAGTGGAGGAGCTGTTCGCCGAGCATCATCGGTGAATTGCAGGCCCCTAGGCTTCGATGGCTCGGACACGTCGCGCGGACGGAAGACGGTCGTGCCGTGAAGCGAGCGTACCTGGGACGACAGGACGTCACCTGGTCGTCCCAGGTACCGCTGGTCAGATGAGGTGGAGAAGGATCTGCGCGAACTCCAGCTGCCTGATTGGCAAGAGGCCGCGCAACACAGAGAGCGATGGCGTCTTTTGTTGTCGGAGGTCAAGACCCACTTTGGGGTCATCGCGCCATCATAGTAATTAAGTTAGAAATCAATTTGGAGTTTTTCAATGATTAAACATTACAACAATTAAAAATTTCAACGAAAATGAAACAAAATGTTGTACTGTATAATATATTGGTAAATATACCGATCAGACGCGTTTATAGCTAAAACTTTATAATATACCGAACGACCACACATAAAAAGAGATAAGTAATTGTTAAGAGAACGAGGAAAACCATCAAATAAAAAAAGATAAATAAAAAGTCCATACTACATACATATTTTTTTATTGGTATATTCGTATATTTATAGATTAATTTCACAAAATCGTGTAGTGAGATATATGAAACGGCCTGTTGTACATGCGGACAATAAACCACGTGTTGAGAATCCGACAATAAAGTATGTACAGAACTGACAAGAAATATCTAAAAGTTCTAATAAATTATATATATATATATATATATATATATAATTTTTATATTAGTTATTTCAATACTAACTATAGTAATATGAAATATTATTAAAATATTATCAATAATAAGAAATAGGTACAGTAGGTTTTATGATAGGTACTTACAAGTCATTTGGTTGAATGTGGCGGGTGGTCGTGACATAATGAATGAAATGGAAGAGATTTTATAACAAGCAAATGTAGATTAAAAAAGGAATCTTTTTTTTTAGTACTTTTTGTCCTTGATTTGTGAGCTACCCTGAAAGTTTCAACCGGGTAGCTAAATCGGGAAGTGCTCGAAATTTGTGTTGCAACAAGTGACTTAAAAAAACGTGGTAAAAAATGGAGATCACCGTGAGCAGCCGCAGCCAAACCAAAGACTAAAATAATAAGTACTTTTATTGTATTTTCAGGTATGCACCTAAGTGTTGCTATATTGTATTAATTATCAATATCCACTGTGCTGCTATGTCGTTTCTGTGTCGATAGGTATACAAATTTTCTTAATCTTTACTTCGGCTTCCCATATTTCCTGCCAAACACTACTGGCATCATTCTTCGAGAGAGAAGTGTTTGTTTTTACAACCTAGTCAAACGAATAAATCTCCACTATGTTTGGAAGATACATAATTTAAAACTTTGTTTACCATGAAGTGATTTCAACATTGTGAATACTTACGGCGAAAAATGAATAATGTTTTGTTAATCATAAAGAAACAAAGTACCTGCCTACAAAGTTATGATTTCAATTCAATTATCATATTTCAGAGTAAAAGATTTTGAACGAAATATGGAATCAAGTTAAAAGATTTTAATGAGATATGTTTATAGGGTATTTTTGAGATGTATTTACATTGCTAGGATAATTTAACGGATGCATATATGTAGAAATCCATACCAATATATAAACGTGAAACGTTGTCTGTTTGTTTGTTTGTTTGGGTAGTTTTAACGCGATATGAGCTCGACGGATTTTGATGAAATTTGGAATGGAGATAGCTTATACCCTGGAATAAAACATAGGTTACTTTAAATCCCGGAAAATGGTAAGTGTCCACGGGAAAACTGGAAAATGTTGATTACTCGCTGTAAGAAACGGTTGCCATGGAAACGAAATAACAACTCTGTCAAACAACATCAAGAGCGTTGGTGCTATACCTACTTTTGCATTGGTTTTTAATGTCCTATAAGAATATAGGATGTTTTTTTCGCGATAAACTGTAGTCCGCGCGGGTGAAGTCGCGGTCGGGAAAGCTATTAGGTAATACACGGAGGACCGGACACAGAATAAAATTGTATTATTAGGGCTCCTGCACGCTCTGTTTATTACAATACATTTAACTTCCTCACTGAATACCTAATAATATACCCAATAATACTATGTATTGAACGGACACTGTGCCCCCAACCAATTGGGGCTTCCTCACCCCGCCACCGATTCTGAGCTGTCGAAGAGCTGACTTGAAACGGGACTTCGCACTTCGCGACCAAGCTGCAAGGTGTTTGCTTTTTTTGTATGTATGTTTGTTTAGGTCAAATCTTGCAAGCAAAATTAGAACCACTTCCTCTTATCCTACGGAGTTGATTTTTTGCATGTGGGTTCAGTTCTGATTACAATACATTTTTATGCTAAGCATGACCTGATCAGCTCTAGATATAGGAACTCTTCTACGGTCAGCACACTCACAAAACAAATGTACGCATTTTATTATGCTAGCCAGTCTGAAGTTTTACCATGACATGGCTGCTGCACTCCAGGTTGGCTCCTGACTAGGGAACTCTTCAACGGTTAACAGCATGACATGGCTACTGCATAAAAGATTTTTTTTTAATGCCTTTAAATTATCCACGGTAGAAAAAGGGGTATTCTTTGCAGTTTAGGGTTTGTCAAGTAAACTTGACAAGGATAGGAGCTTTTATAGATTCCCTAAGGATAAAATACAGTAAGTTATTCTTGGTAACCTACAATAAGTAATTTTCATTCATTAGATAAGTAAGTAGGTACTTTATCTTTGTTTTTTGTAATAAAGTTTTTTTTTGTATGTACCCAACCTTATTCAAAAACTTTAATAGATTTTTCTTATTTAAACATCAGATCAGAATATTTTCGTTTGCGAAAACCGATTTTGACTTTTCTTGTTTTGATAAAGCGGTTTTAAGTTATTGTTGAACAAACATACGACCCAGTAGATTCGGTATTCTTGTGCAGTTTACGGCTGTTCGAGTAAGCTTGACAAGGATAGGAGCTTTTATAGATTCCCTAAAGATAAAATAACGTAAGTTATTCTTGGTAATTTACAATAAGTTATTGTCATTCTTCACATAAATAGGTACCTACTTTATCTTTGTATTTTTTTCGTGTTTTTTGTATGTACCCATCACTATTCAAAAACCTTAATTGATTTTACTTATTTAAACATCAGATCAGAATATTTTCGTTTGCGAAAACCGTTTTTGATTTTTCTTCCTTTGAATCAACGGTTTTAAGTTATCGTCGAACAAACACGATCCAGTAGACTCTAAACCTCGCTACGCTCGGTCAAATACTTAAATAATCTGTCGTTTATAGCCAATTTTCTGTATATAAATAGATATACAGTAATATAAACTTCTGTCATTCATTATATCACATCCAAGGAAGTTATATGTACTTGTTGCACGTAAGTACATATAACTTTGTTGATCACATCTCACGCGCAACCATAGACAAAAGAAGACCATTTTTTATGGACTCTGTTTTTTTCTTTATAATAGTGAAGCAAAGTTCTCTTTAGCTTCGATATTTTTTGCACAGATTATCTAACGAAGATTATTCAGTTTTGTCTTGACTTTCCTACCGAAAGCATAAACTACGCGCGTTATTATATTGATTATTTTGAATTTGCTTTGGGTATTGTATGTACCTCTGATACTGTTAATACTTGTTGACATATAATATTAAAAGAAAAAAAAGTCTTTATTTTGTACCGTATATAATACCCTAGAATTTGACATATTCCTCAGCCTCTTCACCTTCGGTCCTAGGCTCCGCACCAATGACTTTCTAAGTTATGTGCGGTTTTCCATCGCTCCGTGCACTATCACTGTATGCTTGCTAATGAAAGTTTAAAGGTAAAGGACTTTAAATGAAATAAAATATATATTAAGGTACTTGTTTTTTTTTTATTTTACCTTTAGGAGATACTGGCTCAAATTGTTTGTTGTCGGTTCCGTTTTTTTTTTCAAGTAGAGTCCAGCACTACCTCATACGCCAAACAAACAAACCCCCCGATTGTGACGCCATTAGAAATCACTTGTTATGCACCAAAGAGGAGAATTACGCTTATATACATAATTATTACAAACTCTCTGGCAATTACTGTCAATGTTCGTCAATATCGCTTAACAATAAATTAATGATTAGGTACATAATTATTTTGATTATGTACTAATAATGATTAATATTAATACTTTAATACTTGGGAACCTAGATAAATACATACTATCCAGATCCGAATAATATACCTAGAATAGTTGGGGCAGTTAAGATAGGTACTTTAAACGTTGTAGCTACAGGAAAACGTCCATAAGCAGACTGTCCATAATTTTTAGGAAAATATTTTGACTTGCATTTACAGATTTTGGAAAAAAAATAGTCACCAAGAAAATTATCATATAACACAAAACGTTTTTTGATGCCAATCGATTTTGTTTTTTATAAGGATAAAAAGTCTCTACCAGACCGACTAAAGTTTGAGTACTAGAAATGTCAGGAATCGCGTAAAACTTTTTCTATACATTTCGTACCTTAACTGTTGTAGCTACAGGAAAACATTCTTAGGAGACTGTCTCAACTTTTAGAGATATTTTGATCACCATTCACAGATGTGGAAACAAAAACATCGAGAAAATGGATAATTTACAACAAACCTTCTTTTGATGCCAATCGATCGTTTCATAAAATGATAAAAAGTCTCTACCGGATCAACTACCGGTCATGAAATAACATCGATATGAATCTTATGTTGTATCCCATCACTTTCAGCAAACTTCTTAAGTGACAAGGTCATTTAGACAGACTTATGGTGCATCAACAGTAACTCATAGGCCTAATCCTCGGAGCATAAAGTTTGGGTTTTGGGTATGGATGGTGAAATTCCATGCAATAAATGGAGAATATTTGGTTAACAATTTTCCGTATTTTAGGAGACATAATTCCATTAATTCGCGTTAGAAATTCTCTCGTAAAATTCAATTTTTCAAGCTGAAAGGGAATTAATCTGATTAATATCTTTCTATGCTACCCTCCACCGCTCTCGCAATCATTTATTTATTGCGTGAATATAGGGTTACAAATGACTAAAAGTTTAGGTAACACAGACCATGACAATGCAGATAGCCGTGGCGATTATACTTTAAAACAGGTAGGTAAATCTATTTTGGATAAAGTACAATGAAGATTACATTCAAAGTAATCAAATATAACTAACTTAAAAGCTAAAAAATAAACACGACTGCTGCTAAAAACGAACTAAAATTTAAACCCATATAGTGATATTCGGAGTTTTTTTTCGCTTTTGTGTATTGAGCAAGCAGCAATATAGTTTAAAAATAATAATGTAATACCCATGTTATTTGGGATGATGTAAGGATTCTAACGATACATCAAAATCTGTCCAGGCATTTAAAAGTTATGGTGGAGTAAAGACACTCACATACATACATACATACATGAACCCTGAAATCGTTACTCTGCTTTTTTGAGCAGTCGTTTCTAAATATAAAGTCACATTGGCACATAAAGGTGCATGACTTTAACCAAGTTAATACTGAAAAACATTAAAACATTTTTTTAATAGTGTCTGTTGATGTGTCTTTTCGTAACACGCAAAAACTACAGGGCCCCGATTCTGTAAGCTATTGAACCGCGATAACGCAAGTCGATCGCTTGAATTTTTTTGAGAAATTTTCTTATTTACCACTTGAAAGTGCTAGAAGTATTTTTTTTGGAAAAATTCAAAAAATAAAAAAATTGAAAATAAAAAAACAAAAATAAACAAAAAGCGAAAATTTTAGCAAAATTTTCGCTTCCAGCACTTCTAAGTGGTAAATAAGAAAATTTCTCAAAAAATCTCAAGCGATCGACTAGCGTTATCGCGCTTCAATAGCTTACAGAATCGGGGCCCAAAACTGATTGAAATGTGGTTTTGACTTCCGGAAAACCTAGGATTTGTCTTAATAAATAATAATAAAAATCTAACGTTTTTCAAAATTTCTAACTATTTCTAAATTAAACCCTAAAAAATATTTAGCTAGTCGCTTATTACGCGTGCGCACGCGCAGTATGCGCGCGTTCGTGCGCGTGGTAGCTTTTTCGCGCGCAAACAAGGTAGTAGAATCAAAACAAAAATTTGAAAATATAATTATAATAAAAAAAAACGCTTTATTATACCGAACTTAAAAGTAAAAAAAAGTGATTAACTAGAAAATTAATGTCATTGTAAAAAAAGCGTGGGGTGCTTTGTACGACATTCTTACACTGATTCTGTAATTCCAAATAGAAATAGTAACATAAATATATAAATAAAAATTCAACAATTAATATCGAACACACTCGTTAGTCACTTAATGGAATTATAGCGTGTTTTTTTAGTTGTTTTTTATTATAATTTATTTTGATTTCGTCTTGATATTTCCAGCGGAGCTTTGCGCATAGGCTTTGAGTCAAGCGCCATAGCGAGGAGATACTATTATGCTCATACGGGATTTGATGATCACCCTAACTATTAATTAATTAACTCGATTATAAATGCGAAAGTTTGTGAGTGTATGTATCATGCTAAAATGCCTCAACGGATATTGATGAAATTTGGTATCTAGATACTTCAGGCCCGGGAATAACACTTTTGATCATGATCATCGTCACCCGGGGAACAGCTAGAATGAATGTTGGGAAAAGTGTCAGGTGTCAACATGTATCGACAGCATAATCATCGTCACCCGGGGAACAGCTAGAATGAATGTTGGGAAAAGTGTCAGGTGTCAACATGTATCGACAGCAAAAAAATATGTACCTTACTACTCCACAGAACACCTAATAATACTATAAGCAGAAAATAATCAGACACGTTCAAGAAGGTTTAAAAAAAGACTGACTCTACACCGCCAAATTGAAAGTGAAGCACTCAAGACATGCCGATCCGCTCGTACGCACAAACATCAAGCAAACTTACACCATGTCATGCCGATCGGCCGCCACATCGCAGCAAGATCTTGACCTTGATAGTCGTGTTAATTCTGTAAAGTTCTCACATCTTTTGTGCAATGCAGTCTTTTGTGATAAAATTGTGTATCAACCAAAAAACACCTCCAATTATCCATTCACGCACACATACGCAGCTATTTGCCGGGTGGAATCTTGCACCTCATCGGTCAAAATGGACCTGAATTCATGTAATGGATGTCTACAGATGAGATTTAAACGTTTTTTTTTTTTTTATATCTATACTTATAATAAAGCAATAAGAACGAAAAAATCGGTACAATGAAGATAATTAAAAAATAAAAAGTTTAGGCTACTTAAAATAAGCTACTGAATAACAAGAATATAAAGTTTTTTTAAAACGTGTCTGTCTGTTTGATTGTTAGTTTTTCTGTATGTTTGTACGCGCATCACGTAAAACCTATTGGACCGATTGCGATGTGGCTATCACTACTGGGTAGCTTAAAGTTTGACTTAAAAACTTGGGTACTAAGTATCTCAATCCGATGAGTAGAAGCCGAGCAAAGTAAGTACCTACCCTGAAACTTTCAGAGTAGCTCACAACTCGATAACACATACCAAAAAAAATGGTTTTTATATTAGTTTTTAATCTACATTTGATGTTTCGTGTCCAAGATGGTTTAAACAAACTATCTTGGACACAAAATATTATTAATAAAGACGCATTGTAGTAGATTTTGTCACTCAAACACGCGAAAAGTCACAACGTACTACATCACACTCGCACTATTAAAGCAGGATACCAGCTTTCGGCTTCCAAGACTTTTTAAAGTTAAAATTGAACACGAAATCTATCCACATTATTGACCATATAAAATAATGTAATTAATTCTTATTAAAACAATAACTTTCGGGAACGGTTATAAAAAAATATGAAATTAAATGGATAGAAATGACCCGAAATTGCTGTGAATTGATTTGATACTAATTACGAATCATCATAGTCTTCCCTATAACTCGTAATTAGTGCAAATAAACTATTAGTAAATCGATAAACAAAATCGATTTAAAAATAATCTACAGGCTATTTTAGTTTATTCTAATAGAAATCATTTCAGTATATTATTTTATGATATTAGAAATAAACAACAATAGACGCACACGATTTTTTTTATACGTTAATTCATTATTTGTTGTATAAATGTTTCAGTGGTTTAGGTACCAAGCTCACGACAAGAGCCGAGAAGGCCCAGGGTTCGATTCTCAGATTGAGTACCTAAGTAAAATACTTTATAAATGATATTAAATATGATCGTAAAGTGTAGGTACCTACATAATATATCAGTTTAATATTAGATTTCAATGATTATCTTGGCTATATTATTCTCTTGACCATAAACCGTGTCATAATCTAACGAAAGTCACATAACCACAAAAGTTAACTTTATTTCCTCATAACTTTTTTTGAATAGTTCCCAGAAAAAACTAATAACACACAAAAGCTTTAAACATAATGCTTTAAAATTAAAAATACTGTTAAATTGTGTCCGCGATAATTTTACATCGAGCCTAAGTCACTTCGGAGATCTGGCATAGTCCTTTGGTATGCAGATAGGATTGTTTAGGTCCTGGAATATTTTTAGCATATATTTCAAAAGCATCATCAACTACGCTTGAGAAACTGCGGGGTGCAGCTAATAACATAACATATACTTGTAATAAAGCAATAAGAACAAAAAAGTCTGTACAAAGAAGATAATTAAAAATAAAATGGTCTAGGGTTCTTAAAATAAGCTACTGAACAAGTATTTTTTTTTTAAATCGTGTCTCTCTGTTTTTTTGTTAGTTTGTCTATATGTTCGCGCATTACGTAAATACTACTAAACCGGTTGCGATGTGGTTTTCAGTGTTGGATAGCTTAGGGTATGACTTAAAAACTGGGGTACTTTGTATTTTAATCCAATGATTAGATGCCGAGCAATCAAAAAAAATGCTCGGCATCTAATCATTGGCTAATTTGGTCAATAATTATGGCTGTTGTTGTTGAAGACTACGTGAATTTATTTCGATTCTTATCCTTTTTTTTGTTCCTGTTGACTCTATACTAAATAATTATTTCCCTTCACACTTTTCATCAATATCCTTGGCTTGTCATCCTAAATATCCCTTCGGCAGAGAACAATGCTGAGAATCTTGCAGAAAAATAATTTAGATCTTACCGACGACGGAATTCTAAACACAGAGTTTTTTCTCTTGAACGAAAATGTCAGTGTGAAATTGTCGGGCGTCGTCAATGAACCGTATTTCTGAGATACAAGGGTATAATATTTTATACAGTTTTTCCTCTGTAGATGTAATTCGCTGTCGTATTCATGCGAACAAGCGTGTTGTATAGCTTGCTTATAGCTACTTATAAATTATGGCATCATTGTTGTTTAAAGCACCTAAGTAGTCAGATTAGAATGCTGCTATTGTTGGAACTTACAGGTACAACAGAAAACAGCATAATTTAATTCAAAGACGAGTAAATGCATGAACGCAGACTTATGCATGAACGCAGACTTATGCATGAACGCAGACTTATGCATGAACGCAGACTTATGCATGAACGCAGACTTATGCCGTGGTGTTATTATTACTTTTTCTTTTCATTTTATTTCACCACCGTGTCAACGATTTTGTTTAGCATTATTGAAGACTAGCTGAACCCGTGGCTTCGCACGCGTGGTCATATCTCTAGGTTAAAGTATTATATGTGCTAATCCAGGATCTAAAATAATATATAATAATAATATATAACCAACATTTGATCAAAGTTTTTTCGACCGACAAATATATTTTTATCGATTGCTCGGCTTCTACTCACTGAGATACCAATTACATCAGTTTTTAAGTCAAACCTTAAGCTATCGAACCGTAATGCAATCGGTCCAGTGGTTTTTACGTGATACGTGAACAAAGATACAGACAAACTAACAAACAAACAGACAGACACGATTTTTGAAAATGTTCTATGCTTGTTCAGTAGCTTATTTTAAGTAACCTAAACTATTTTTTTAAATTATCTTCTTTGTACATACTTTTTCGTTCTTGTTGCTTTATTATAAGTATAGAAAATATTTACTATAATATAAGTTTTGTTTTAAGTTAAGCTGTTTTATAGATACTAAAAACTAAAAAAAAAATATTACTGACTAGGCTCCACGATCCGTCCACGATCCGTCCACGATCTCGAAGGTGTAAACTTATTTTATTTTAAAGTTTTTAGTTTTTTATTTAGGTATTTTTAATAATGTACTGTGTTCTACTTGTCAAGCCCATTCGTTTGATACCCATATTGAGGGGATTGAAAACTAAAATAGTAATCCGCCATTTTGTGGTGGCAGCCATCTGGAATTTGGAATTTCCATAGTGTGCTGTATTGTAGTAGTTAAGCCCTTTCATTTGATACACATATAGAGGGGTTTGAATAAAAAACCGTCATATTGTGGTGGCGGCCATTTTGGATTTACAATGATACTGAATATACATAATTGTATTGTTAGCAGAACTAAAGGCGTGTACCAAATTTAAAATCAATGGGTCAACAGGAAGGGGGTAAAATTTCAATTACTAGACTTGACCCAAACAAACAAACAAACAAAAAACAAATAGGTCAAGCTAAATAAAACCGTGTAAAAAATAGCAAGCATTACACTGACATAAAATTCGGCCACATGCGGCTTAAAGCTAAAGTTAGGTACCTATGTACCTAATTAGATTACATGACCAAACATTTTGCAGGTGCACAAGATGGGAATAATTTTGAACAAAGAATTTCTTGGTCCCCGTGACGCATGTACGTGTATAAGTATACCTATGTAGGGAGAAATTTAATTTCAAACGTACACAAAACATAAACAGAGTCGTTGCTTATTACATTTATTCATGAGATTCCGTTCGTGATTTGAAATAAAACTGTGCCTTTCTAAAATTACTGTCTGTTTTCCTGTTCTGATATTTAACGTGCCTACCTACTTTTTGCTAACTTTTGTGCATTGATTGTAATAAGTATTTATTTTAATTCGAGGTTTTGGGCGTTTATGGTTGTTGTCATAAATAAATGTATTTTCTTCTTCTTCTTCTATATATTTATGTCTGATTTCGGATATTTTTGGGGTTCAGCAGATTTTTGTGGACCTTGACGACAGTCGGATCATTTTGAAATCATCTCTATAGAATCGTAGTGATGGTTTATAATAAACTAGCTTACCCGCCCGCGATTTCGTCCACGCGAACTACAGTTTATCGCGAAAAAAACATGCTACTTACGTTCTTCTAGGATATTAAAAACCAATGCAAAAGTAGACTTAGACTTCTTGGTTATGGCCTCTGTGGCTTGTTGTTGGTATAGCATCTACTTAATCTGTGGCACCAACGCTCTTGATGATTTTTGACAGACTTGTTATTTCGTTTCCATGGCAACCGTTCCTTACAGCGAGTATTCAACATGTTCCAGTTTTCCCGTGGAAACTTACATGGAATTCGTGGAATTTTCCGCGATAAAAAGTATCCTATGTTTTATTCTAGGGTATAATATAAACTATCTCCATTCCAAATTTCATCAAAATCCGTCCAGCGGTTATCGCGTGCAAGCTCCCCAAACAAACAAACAACAGACAACGTTTCAATTTTATATATTGGTATGGATAAACGCACTTTGTTACGTAACCTACCTATCCAGTCCAGGCTGATGGCCTAGCTAGTTGCCTCAGCACAGCCCTATTCATTTGCGCCTGTGTAAAGTTAATAAACTTATGAGTTATTTAGTTTGCGTTATAGGATTAACTTCTTCGAGCAAACAACCAATTAATTGCTTCTTCGAACACTTCAATCTAATACATTTAAGTTAATTTATATTTTAATAAACTTAGACTTCTTCTTAACTTAACTTTTTTTTCTTTTTTTTTTATATAAACTTATGAGTTATTTAGTTTGCGTTATAGGATTAACTTCTTCGAGCAAACAACCAATTAATTGCTTCTTCGAACACTTCAATCTAATAAATTTAAGTTAATTTATATTTTAATTTATTTTTTCTATACTATATACTTATACTAATCAATACTATAATAATATAATATTATAATGAGGTAAAGTTTATGAGTTTGTAAGGTTGAAGGGGGTAATCTCAGGATCTATGAAAACTAAACAAAAAAAAAACGATTGATAATTCTTTTACCAATAGAAACCACACCCATATTTGTGAGTGTCATAGGCTATATATTAAACCGAAAAATGAAGACTTTTTCACCTCACGAGCTCGGAAAGATTCTGTTTGTCATTCGAAATCTGAGTGCAAAAGTTCATTTTACCCGCTAGCGTGGAAAGAGTTTTTAAAATTCGAACCTTTCTATTCAATAATTTTCTATAGCGCCAATCCACTGAAAATACTTTATTACTAGTTACTTTATTTTTAGTTTTTATAGTATTATTTTTATTATTCTAGTATTATGTAGGTACATATGTAAGTGTTCATGTTATACTTTTTATATTCACAGTTAAGTATTGCACCTACCTAGCTTAGTTTTCATTTGCTAGCATTTTTATAATTTCTTTTATTTTTTCCGTTTCACTCCGTTAATGGTGAATGTTGTAAACACCTTTAAAAGGTATGCATATCGGAATTTGATTATGCTATGGCACCTGTTATAGTCTTATGAAAGTGTTACTCTTTATAATATTTAATATGTATACTGTTGGTGTTTCTTAAATAAATAAATAAATAAATTACTAATTTATACTAAGTATATTATTATCCGATTCGATTCTACTCTACTTGACTCTATTCGTCTCTATTCGCCTCTTTTTGACTCTACTCGACACTACTCGATTCTTAGCGCCAATCCACTGAAAATACTTTATTACTAATTTATACTATATTATTATCCGATTCGATTCTACTCTACTTCACTCTATTCGTCTCTATTCACCTCTTTTTGACTCTCTTGACTCTACTCGGCTCTACTCGACTCTACTCGGCTCTACTCGACTCTACTCGACTCTCGATGCTAATCGACTCTATCCATCTCTTTTCATTTTCAATCCTTTTTTACTCTATTCTACTCTATTCTAATCTATTCTACTCTATTCTAATCTATTCTACTCTATTCAACTCTGTTCTACTCTGTTCTACTCTGTTCTACTCTGTTCTACTGTGGTCTACTGTGTTCTACTGTGTTCTACTGTGTTCTACTGTTTTCTACTGTGTTCTACTCTGTTATACTCTGTTCTACTCTGTTCTACTCTGTTCTACTCTGTTCTACTCTATTATACTCTGTTCTACTCTGTTCTACTCTGTTCTACTCTGTTCTACTCTGTTCTACTCTGTTCTACTCTGTTCTACTCTGTTCTACTCTGTTCTACTCTGTTCTACTGTGTTCTACTGTATTCTACTGTATTTTACTCAATTCTACTGTATTTTAAACAATTCTACTGTATTTTACTCAATTCTACTGTATTTTACTCAATTCTACTGTATTTCACTCAATTCTACTGTATTTTACTCAATTCTACTGTATTTTACTCAATTCTACTGTATTCTACTCTGTTGTACTGCCAGGCATCCCGCGACGGCCCATTTTTTATTATTATTATAAACACTAATTTAATACATCATTTTAGCTGTTTTTCTTGCACCTAGCATTTTCCTCGCTGTAGTGAGGTGAAAAGTTTTGTGTTGCGCACGGCAGCAAAGTTATTTGGCGTCTCGTACTTTTGAAACCGTCGCTGCAAATATAGAATTCTTCAATCCTAGAATCCTTCGCTTGCTCAGGTTTCAATACAAGTACTCTCGCCAAAAAGTCACTTTGCAGCCTTGCATAACAAATAACTATTTCGTGCACAGTTAGTCGGAGAAAAAACGGTCGAAAGAAAACTTTTCTTCCAAACGCTGCCTTAATGATGAGAGATATATTATGATTGAGTTCTAGAGAAAATTGTAGAGCTTGATAATGCCTACAAAAAAATCAGCGACAATGTCAAAAAATATGTCTGTCTTTTATATTTAAGTCACAAAAAATAATTTAAATCGTTAGGTCATGTTTATTGGTCTCACTTTTAACCTAGAGAAATGACCACGCGTGCAAAGCCGTGTGCATCAGCTAGTATTATATAAATGCGTTATGCGGGCGAGTTTTTTGACGATGTAATGTTTCGAAGCTATTTTCGAATCTTAACAGTTCTCAACATCTAAATTTGGGACCTCCATTATTACACGCTACGTAACTGGGCAGTAGTGTTTACAACCTGGCACTGAATAGGCTAGGCTAGAAGTGCCCCACAGTACTCTGTATGTGCTTAATAGAATGAATTACAGGACAAGCATAAAAAAATATTATAGTGACACGTAATTATTATATTTAACATTTATTTACCAACTAGTTTTTGCCCGCAGCTTCTCTCGCGTGGTTTTTTTTCTCGTGCCTTCCTAAGTATACCAAGTATTGAACAGGCTAGTGACAAACATAGTTGACTATGCAAACGACGATTTTCTCACGCGCTGATAACGCGCGCAAACGCTCTGCAAACACGATGCATTCGCAGCCTGTGTACCTCTGCATACGAATTTCAATTCTCCGTGGTCTTTGGCCATTTAGTTATTTCCGACGGAGAGTAACGTCGTGAATAGAGAAGGTCAAGATAGGTACACCATAATGCTTCAGCAGAGATAGCGACCGGATTGGAATCTGATTACCTCTCGACTCGGTCGCTCTTAAGTGCAATCGTGTATATATAGCTTGGTCAATTCTCTCGTTCATATATTGCAACTCGTACAACGAAGGTTCCGTACGACCACACTATATATTTTTGTAATGTATTAATGTATTTTTGTACCAATATTACGGAATCATTACCGCGGCAGCACTCTTCTTTGTAGGTTGATATTTTATTATTTGTATACACAGCTTTAAGTTAGCTGCCTATTACGGGTCATCAGATTCATCCTTTCATAGGCTTAATAAATGGGCTCAGCTTGGGCCCAAAACCCTAAAATAAATTTGGATACGAAACCCAAAAAATAACCTCTATCTTTGTTTTGCCATAAGATCTTTAATTTTTCAGGATAAAAGATATCACAAATTTTTACCTATAATATAAGCTATCACTGTGCCAAGTTGCTTCAAAATGCGCCCAGGAGTTTCACGTGATACTTGTTCTTTTAACTAACTTTCAGCCTATCTTGCGGGAACTCTTTAATTTTACGGGATAACAAGTTTTTTTTAAATGTTTATTCATTAAAACTATGATTGTGCCAATTTTTATTAATATTCGCCTGCTAGTTTCTTTTTTACTCAACTATAATTTTCAAAAAATATTTATTGTACAGATATGGCCCAGTTACAGTTTTTTAGAGATATAGATAAAAAAAGGTATAAATATACGAAATGGATCGTTTAACACATTTTGATTCTTTCGTTTTGTTCAGTTCCGGATCTTTTCGCCTTTGACTATCGGCAACACTTATCGGATCAACATTGACTTTCAAAGTATATTTAGTTACAGTTCAGTTGTTTTTTCATGTCAGTAATAGGAATAACGGTAAGGGAAACATCTTGAAAACAACCGTTGACAAGAAAGATAAATTAGATAAGTAGATGACGTTTCCATATCTAATTAATAACTCTCGTCGAGTCAACAGCACCTGAGGAGGCTTCATGCAGAGGCAGAACAATAAATGTCGTATCGCTGTCAGACGTATTATGTGCAAAGGGCGGTTATATTATGTAGGTACCTAGGAAGTTACATGTAGTTACGTACAACCGGAACGATATCTCTCATATACAAAAGTGGTCTCACCGAAAACGTAATTTAAAAAGAAAATGAGAGAAAAAGAAGTACACGTTGGATCGGAAGTCTCTTTCTCTCGTACAAAGTTTCAGAGGTTTCGCACAGACTATAATAAACTTTCGAAATAATCATCACAAAGACAACTGTACCAAAGAGGTTACCTATGTAATATATTTACATAGTACATCCTCTTTGGTGTCTGATGAGATTTTATATACTATTCTGGAAATTAAAGAAGTTCTTGTCCTATTTGTCTTACGAAATATTTGCTGTCATCTGAGATAGGCACTATAAATAAGAAAGAGACAACAAGGGCTACTGCTCAACTTCCTTCTCTTTTTTTATTTTTAAATCGTTTTTAAGGTCAAATAATCGATACCCCACTTTTTCTTTGAAGAGACGTGAGTCTAAAGAACTTCCTTGGTAGGTACTAATTTTGACAGATTTTTCTTAATTAGATATTCTGAATAATTTATTATTCATTATTATTATTAATTTTAGTATATATTATCAAATAACTCATTTTACTTGTCGCAGATATCAAGAGGTCAAGATGCCGATAATCAAGTCATGTTGCTGCTGTCGAAGCCTTCGAAAGGGCTGCTATGCAGCCTCCATCTACACAATGGTAACTATAGCGTCGGCTCTAAGATTTTTACTATGTTAAAATACAGAAGAAAACAATATTTTAATTACATAGCTCAGAATGCAGTTATCCCCAAAGTCTAATCGTTAATCATTTGAATTATTTCTTTCTTTTAAGTTTTATACGGTTTGAATTCGGTGTTTTTTTTTAAATTCGTTTTTAATATTTTGTTTTTTAGTTTCGTTAAAGAAAAAAATCTCTAACAAAAAAGCCTTTCTCGAAACAGTTAACAGCCCATATCTTTTAAACTACTGAACCGATTTTGATGAAACTTCAACTATTCGCTAAGTTGAAAGATACAGAAACTATTACGTACAAAAATAATTATTGCAATTAGACTTGTAGTTTCCGAGAAATACGTGGGCAATCATACATACCACATACAGGGTAACCACTCTGTATAAAAATATATTCTAAATAAATTAAATATGTGTATCACGCATTATTGGTGAGTTCCGGTCGGTTTGGACTGTTTTTTACTGACCCCATTTTGCATAAATATTGCTGTGCACAAATGAGTTTTCATTTTGTTTGAGTACTATCTCCAAGTAGGATGACCAAACATTAAATGACCCATTAAAGAAATAAACTTTCGCGCATGTATCGACGATTACATTGAAGATTAAACCTACTTAGGTTATAACAATATTCTAAATACCGTACGTAGCCGAAGTGATGATGTATCTCCTGAGAGCCAATGTAATGTATCGAAGTACGTATCAAATAAATGAAAGCCGACGCGTATTGGAATTAGCAAGCTGAAGTGGCAACGGACCAGTCACATATCACGGAGAACTGACAACTGTTGGGGTAAACGGGTTCTAGAGTGGCGAACGAGATTAGGAAAACGTAGTAAACCACCACCAGTCAAGTGGAGTGACGACTTGCGCAAGGCGGCTGTCAGGGACTGGTCGAGGGCAGTCGAAGATTGAACTCAGTAGCGTTTACGAGAAGTTCCGCAGTGGGCGCATACTCGTAGGCTAATGATGATGACGATGATAGTGTGTTCCCTAGCCTTGAATTATATTGACCAAATCGTGCGTGACTGTTAAGCCAGGTCACTTCTAGAACTTTATACTTATATTATTGTGCCCCGCATAAGCTAGATTGGGTTCAAAACTTCAGAAAGTTGCCCGCCTAAGTCGATCTTGAAACAACTAAGTAAAATAATTACAGGGCTTATGCAGAATCCTAGACTCCTATCAACTTAGAACTAACCAAACTATTGCCAAAAATCTTACTACAGGTAGATACAGGTAGGATCTACCTATACAAAGTTCCATTCATCATGTCAGCCTTTAGAAATCCACTGCTGAACATAGGCCTCCCACAAAGAGCGCCATGACGAGCGATCTTGTGCCACCTCCATCCACCGACTTCCTGCGATGGCTACAATGTCGTCGGTCCAACGTGTGGGGGGTCTCCCCACATTTCGCTTGCTTGTTCGTGGTCATTCGAGAACCTTTATTCCCCAGCGGTTGTCGGTTCTGCGAACTATATGGCCTGCCCATTGCCACTTCAATTTGCAAACTCTGAGAGCTATGTCGGTAACCTTCGTTCTTCTACGGATTTCCTCATTTCTGATTCTATCCATTATTAATAAAGTTCCATTATTAGTGGTTAAAACGCATTTTCGTTACTGGTACTTTGGACCTATGATTTTATTATTTATCACGTATTTTGAAGTCGTTGCTGGCAATCAATCTAAGTGCATTATAATGAAAAATCGTTAATCTAAAAACGGCTTACATTTAAATGGCGTTGTACATAGCTTTATGTGTTTGATAATGAAGCTCATGATTGCAGGGTTACTTCATTATCACGATCATAACCATGGGTCACTTCATCGACGTAGAACAGCGCTACCTCAGCGGAGCCATGCTCGAGCCCGAGTCGGAGAGTTTCCTGGAACCTTCGAAGATAACACCAAGTAAGTATCATCTAGAGAGTTGAATGAGTTTTTTTCTTATTGCTATGTCATTAATTTTTGAGCCGCCCTGAAAGTTTGAGCCGGATAGCTAATTGGGAAGTGCTCAAAATTAGAATTGCAATATTTCAGTACAGAAATACATATTCATTTATTTATTTATACTTTATTGCACAATTAAAAGTGTACAAATGGCGGACTTAATACTAAAAGCATTATCTACCAGTCAACCAAACAATGCAATGAGAGAGAGGTTGTAGGCGTGCAAAAAATAAAATTATAAAATAAGAGTTAATAAAAATTGCAAAATATTTATAAGAATACAACATACAAAATATATATTTATATATATATCGAATAAAATAAACTAATACATATAATAACATAATACATATAATTTCTATCTATATAATTAAATATAATAAAGGTGACGTTATAAAAGTAGTGATAATGGAGTGATAGTGATAAAAAGCTAAGTAGATGAAAGTTTAAAATAATGATCACTGACCAACTTCTTGAAAACAACTTTGGATGGTGCTTTCCTTGTTTTTACAGGTAGCATATTCCACAGCCGGACTGCGGTGACTTCGAAAGAGTTACCTTTGAAAGAGGTTCTGTGCTTTGGAGTACAAAGGGTTAGGGCACCGGTGGATCTAAGGTGGCGATCGTGTGAATCAGATAGGAATCTAAAGGAGTCTTTTAAATAGGAGGGTGCTTTGGGATCATATAAAATTGAGAAAAGTAAGCTGAGTAATCTGGCATTCCTTCTATCTCGAATTTTGAGCCACTTAAGTTTTAAACGATACTCTGAGATATGGTTATACTTTCGAAGACCAAAGATGAAGCGAATACAGGTATTGAGTAATCGTTCTAACTTATTTAGCTGGTTTTCAGTGAGATCAAGGTAACAGATGTCAGCATAGTCGATAATAGGGAGGAGAAGGGTGTTGACAAGAGAGATCTTAGTTTTGAGAGGAAGCAAGTTTTTGAAGCGGATTATGGCATGTAGGGATGCGTAGAACTTCCGTGAAACCTCATTGACTTGAGCTGTCCAAGACAGGTTTTCGTCAATAAATATACCAAGATCTTTTACAGTGGATGAGAAGGGAATAACACTGTCATTATAATTAAGTGAGGTTAGGTCAGAATAGTTGACTTTGCAAAGTTGACGCGTGCTACCAATTATTATAGCTTGGCATTTATTGGGATTAACTTGAATGCCAAAACGACTGGACCACGAAAGAAGTTGTAGAAGATCATTATTAAGAAATGCAATTGCAGTATCCAGGTTTTCAATGCTTGTATTTAGGTAAAGCTGTAAGTCATCAGCGTAGAAATGGTAAAGACAGTGAAAAAAAGGAGAGAGCATATCGATAAATAGTACATAATAGTATACATAGATACATACAGTAGTCGCAGCGGAAGTTTGTGTCTCGGAAGTAGTCTGCTTGTCACTGCGCAAACTGATATTTTTACCAGGCGCAAATCCCAATGTTGAAGGTAAAGACAGCATTGTATAACTGCCTCGCTTACTCGCTTACGCTTTTCGCATATTATATCTTGCGCTTATATTATACTGTTTTATCTCTACAGCAGTACCTGCGCAATCATTCACGAAGCCTAACTTCACAAATATATAGATTGGCTGAGACTACTGTACTGTTAATTTAACATACGAAGTTAAATTAAAGTTTTAAAAAAATAATGTAATCTGTGGATCGCCAGGGTTTTAATACATCCACGACACAAATTGACAAAAGTTTTAATTCAACTTTTTGACAATGGTCCAGCGTTATTGCCACATTCGAAGGCAAATGTCTAAAATAAAAGCTAGTACTTTAGTTACATGTTGCTTTAACCTTCCTAGATAGGTCTTTCGGTCCCCACGGTTCCAGCGTAATCAAATTAAAACACACTTTGGTTAATTGTGTCTCGGCTTGTACTTAGAAGCTTCAACAATTCCATGTGCATACTGTGATGTCTCCATTCCAAAGTGGAGAGCGGAATTTGAAGGTATTCCTGTACACATCTATACCTACTTGAGAAACCATCAATATGGCAAATTATCTTACCAATCAAATTATATTACCCTTGTTTAAGTTAAGTTTCTATCAGCCGGTTCTAAGATTCGAAAATTATACAGCAGTTTTATTTATTATTTTTTCCGATTAATTTTAATAACTGTTTATCATCTAACGGAATCTAACTCGTAAAATAAATATCCAAAAATAATTGTGAATGGACATGCTATTTGCTAGCTTAGGGACTAATCAGTGCACAGTTTTACAAATTTACTACATTTTTGAGATACTATCGGAAGTTAAATTGTTAACCTTCTTCTGATTGGTTGGTCCAGCAGTGTTTGTCACCATAGAGTTACTAATTCAACTACTTAAATAAAGGCTGTCTCTGATTGTTTTTCGTTATGATCCTAAAAAAACAATAGAATTAGATCAAACTCGTTTTAATTGCTGTGACACCCTTCGAGCACCGCACACTCGATATTGCACATTAACGTAATTTGAGCTCGAATGCGCGGTGCCACAAGGATTAAAAGAGCAGTTATTGAATTTTCATTTATGAAACACAACCATTTGCACTCGCTGGAACATGGTTCTTGGAATAGCTTTGATTTCTTCTGTGATTCGTTGCTTTAAAAGTTTCAAGTTTCTAATACCAATACCTCCCGTATTGGGTTGAATACTTCACTTTTAAGGAATCCCTTTTAAAATCAGCTAACTTTAAATCTGGACTCCTCTGTCGCCAGTTGATGTATCCTATAACAATTTTTCACTTTCAACAGATTTCGACTTTTTTTATCAGGTTCAACGGGCTTCATTTCTTGCACAAAAACAATTTTAGGGGAGAAAAGGTAAATCTTTGCGTTTAATGCGATGAACTGTGGATTTGTTCAAATTTGGAGAAGCTGCGCGCAGTCGTAGTGAGATGTAGTGACGTGGATCGTCCTTAGCAGAACGGCTAACGCGGTCGAAATTCATGTTATTTTTTTATGTCTCCGTTTTTTTACGCCCAGTTGACCTTGCCGGCATTGTTTTCCCAGTCTCTTTAAACTTGCGCACCCAATGCTTGTTTTAATTTGCACTTGGCACATTTTTCATAGTCCTTAAATTAAAATGTGGCCTGTAAAGACATCGAGAAAAAGTGTAAAAACCAGAGACCAGCCCACTGCCACTTTAGCTTACTTATCTTTAGAGCTTTGTCGTTTACCTTGTTTCTCTGTTGGATCATTTCGCTACGAATCTTGTCCTTCAGAAAAATTGTAGCTTTTTTCCATAGCTCGCTATGCGACCTAAATTTGTGGACTAGTCTGTCGTGAGTGTCCACGTTTTAGCTCCGAAGGTCTTGACTGGTAGGACACACTGGTTGAAGACTTTTTTCTTCAAACTTTGCGGTATTGGTGACTCGACGAAGGTTCGCAAATGCTGCCCATACTGGGCTGGGCAGCATTTGCGATCTATACAGCTGTTATGAATTTTGAATCATAAGAAACCTATTTATACGTACTAACTTTCACATTTATGATATTATTATGATAAGTTGATGAGTATATCCTTTTCCTAAGTGATGAGATTATAAAATTGTGTTGAGCAACATCATTTAAATAAACACTTACTTGTTGAAGATTTTTATCTTCGGGCACTGTTTTTAATACGGACGTTCGTAAATGCGCGCGATCCCATGAAACGAAACTAAACAAGCAAGTGTTTGTTGCATAAGGATCAAAACAAAAACGAAAAATATTCTGAAACATTGTCTACTTATTACAAACTATAAAATTAACGAATTTGATTTACAATCATACTCGTTCACTCTGGTTATACGTTCACCCATAATTACCATTCTTGATGAAACATTCTAACAAAGTTAAAAGTAAACTAAAGATCTAATTTTCTATTTAACGTCTGAAAAGGCGCCTAGTGAGTTTTACTTTGATTGTCCTCAAAACAATAATGTTATTTAAGCCGTATGAAAACAAAGAGGTCTGTAACTTCATATACAACCCCTGCATCCCCTCTGCCCCTGGGCGTTGACTTAATTAATCTAAGAGAGCCGAAACAAACTTTAATTTATTCTTTGAAGTAAGTTTAAATCATTAAAATTCTGCGTACTTACGTTTAAACACAAACGGAATAGCCACAGAAGGGAATTTGAAATAGCTCGGAGATTGGTTTTCAACATTATAAATAGTAATTATTCCCAAAACGGTTTGAGATACTTCGAAATTTAGATGAGGATAATTACGAAAATGAGTAGTTATGAAGAATAAAAATTGCTCTTGAAGTTTAGGTCATAATTATAAGTGATTGTAAATGCGGAGAAATAACCACAGTTTAATTAATTAATCATACTATAGAGCAGGGGTCGGAAAGTAGTTTTTAGTGGGGACAGAAAACTGTAGATTTTTTTTACAGAGGTTTAGTAACAAAAACTGATAATGATTCGGTAAATAGTTACTAATTTTATTTTGCTATCAAATTAAATTATTATATAAAACATAAACAAAAGTAAGGTTGGTTTGGTAAGTACGGAAAATTAATGCGATACATTACACCGACGGTCTTGATCTTTTTTTTTTAGTTTGTTTCACGAGGGGTACAGCAAATGCGAAGTGTGTCTTTAAGGTGGGCATCCGTTAATCTCGTACTATATTTATTCTTCAAAAATGTATTTTTTGTGAAAGATATTCGCATACATATGTCGAACCAAACATAGTGGCCAGATTAATAGCGTTTCTTGCAAAATTCATACTTTTCTGAATCATGTTTACCCCAAAATTCTTTAGTGGATGCAGTTTTATAAATTTGCAAGGAAATATCATTTGAAGTGAAGATCTTTTCAAGGCTAATCAAAGCGTCTAATCAATATATTTTGTTTTTTGTAGGCCACACAACTAATCAAAACACATCAGTCATAGGTACACAGGTCAGGTAAAATACTTGTAAAATAGGTAGGTAACTAGAATAATTACTAAGTTAGATTCTACGTGGCTTTCAAACGTATAAATATAGGGCAAGTTATATGAAAATATTATTTAAATTAATATTTAAGTGGGTATATTTGACACTACTTGGCGGTCCGAGTTTTGGTCCGCCTGTTGCTTACCGCTGCTATACTAATTACTTGCTAGCTTAGAGTTACAAAGACGAACACGAGTATAACTGAACAGCCCTAAGAGAGAAGTTTAAACCACATTTAATTAATATGTGCATAAGTATTAAATCTTTATTTACTATTTTTTTATGATTTTATCAGTTAACGCCTGCTTAACGTATATATCTAATAATTTTTGAAAGGATTTTTTCCCCTTTATCCCGTCTGTGATCCAAATTTTTCCTTTAGAAAATTAATAGACGACTTAAATTATTAGACAAATATGTTAACGTATAAAAAAACACATACTACTAGATACTACTACTAGTACTAGGTACTACTACTACTGCTACACTACTAGATAGGTACTACTACACCAAATTAAAAAAAAAAAAAAAAAAAAAAAAAAAAAAAAAAACATTTTAGAAAACGCAATCTGATATCATGTTTATAACAGAATAATTATTTTTCCACGACAGGTACATATATACTTATAATAGTTATTTTTAGTCATTAGTTACTTATTGGATTATGAATGGTTCGAAATCAAATAAAAAACGCTGTTTAACGTTCATAACGAAAACATGAGAGTGAAGAAAATATTTACAAATCTTTTTTTACTGTTATTTATTCGTATGTAACACGTGATATTCATTTGATAATGCATATTATGTAGCACCGAAGTATATAATACTGCTCTATTTGATATTGGTGAAGACCAGTCTGGCAGTGCTTAATATCGCATGATAAATTGTATTAAAACCTTTATTTGTTCCTCGATTTTAAAAGGAGATTCCCAAATCGTAATATAAACTGTGAGGTTACACTTGGTATACAATAAGTCCCAGATCCCATTGTTATGTTTGAATTGTTTGATTAGGGCCATCGGTTTCCGTAATCTCGCTAATTAAATTCAGTTGGCACGGTTGGAACGAAGGGCTGTAAAGTTCGATGTATGGATATGGAAACAGAACGAGTGATCTGGAAAATTGATAGGTTCTAATGTATTACAACTTCATCCATCTGAACATTTTAATGGCAACTTAAATTCTAGAAGGTTATGAATTCTATTCATGAATACCACTGGAGCCTTGGGAACAAGATTATGTGAACAACATTCGTAGATGTTAAAAAAGATAATGTATTGCGTCTAAGTTCTTTAGCACATTTTCCGACATCTTGTTATTTTATAACCTAGCAACTAGTTTATATTACAACACACCGGCTTAACTATAAACCAGGCAATGTATCATACCGGACCATATCATTTTGATATTTTTTGGAAACAAAAATTGTATCATCGTCATCATGTCATCGTCATCGTCATCATAATACTTTCGAATGTTCAGGGATACTTACTTAAAAAGACCATATTTTTCAAGGTACTTAGAGAGACCATCCTACTAATATAATAAATGCGAAAGTAAGTTTGTTTGTTACGCTTTCACGCCTTAACTACTCAACCGATCATTATGAAATTTTGCAGACACGTTGTTAGGGGTACTTAAAAGGGCATAGGGTACCTTTCATCCCGATTTAGGTTTTCTTTTTATTAAAAAATCTAAATTGTTAATTTTATATGAGAATTGCCACATCGATGTCAAAGTGACAGGTGTCAAAGTGACAGGTGTCAAAGTGACAGGTGTCAAAGTGACAGGTGTCAAAGTGACAGGTGCCAAAGTAACAGGTGTCAAAGTGACAGGTGTCAAAGTCACAGGTGTCAAAGTGACAGGTGTCAAAGTGACAGGTGTCAAAGTGACAGGTGCCAAAGTCACAGGTGCCAAAGTGACAGGTGTCAAGGTGACAGGTGTCAAAGTGATAGGTGTCAAAGTGACAGGTGTCAAAGTGACAGGTGTCAAAGTGACAGGCCAGGGTGACAACGCGATAAAATGTATTCCACGCGGACAAAGTCGCAAGCAAAAACTATTGAAATTTAAAGTTATTAAAAGTGAGTATACCTCCTCGAGAGTGTAGTCGCCGAAGATCGGGCTCAATGGCGTGCTTTGGGAGAGGTCTATGTCCAGCAGTAGACTGACACGGACTGATAATTATGATGATGATGATGATACCTCATTAAATAGTGTGATTATATTGAAAAAAAGTATTTCAAAGTACCAGGAGAGCAGAAACACTTAAGAAAATTTATCATCCTACTAATATAATTAATATATTTTTGCAAATTCTTTGTCAAGGTGACATGGTGGGGGTGGGGGTTGAGGGTTGTTGGTAAAGGTTTTAAAGGGGAAGGGACCAGGGAGAGGAGGATGGGACCAAAATAAGGAAGAAAATGGAAGCTTTAAAGGAATTTTCAAAATGATAAGTGTCAAAGTTACAGGTGTCAAAGTTACAGGTGTCAAAGTAGCAGGTGTCAAAGTGAAATCCTAGGGATGCAACAAGCAGGCATTTAAAAAAATATTTTCTACAGTGGTAGGAGTGGCAAAGTTTGACCGCGGGCGAAGCTGCGGAGCGCAGCTAATATGTGAATGAAAAAGAAAATAAAGGATAAGTAATTGTTGCCTCTATATTGTATATAAACAAAATCCTGAATTTCATAAACGTTATTGTACCTTGTTGCCTGGTTAAGGGTTAAAGTACTTACCAAATCAAGGCTAAAACTAACTGTATCAAACTCATCCTTACGTAAAAAAACTTATTATTAGACAAATATGTAAAAGTATAAAAACACATACTACTAGATACTACTATTAGTACTAGGTACTACTACTAGATACTACTACACCTACCAAGAATGAATACATCTTAGAAAACGCAATCTGATATCATGTTTATAAAAGAATAATTATTGCTATTACTTACTTATTGGCTTGGTAGGAATATTGACTAACATCTCAGGCGTAGGAAGGTACGAAATCTTTACAATTTCCCGAAGAAAATTATGTGTTATGTATGCGAGAAATTAAATCTGAGCGCTTGGTGCATCCGGAATGCATTCTCTGTTAAATTCTTTGCAGATTGATTATCGTTGTATAAAGTACGATGATCACCAAATTACATTATATTCATCTAAATGTTGAATTTCCAGGATGTTCCGTTGGACGAACCTTGTAACTATTCCAAAATTGTACTGCTAGATGACGAAATTTTCGAAGTATAAAATGCGCACAGCATCTACACAACAATACACAGCATCTAACAAGGCCAACGTTCAAAAACTATAAAACTCGACTACGGTCGGGCATATGACACTCTTGCGATGAAGACGAATCAATTGATACCTCGCTTGGCAAAATCGGTCTAAGTTTTTAGTTTGAACACATAATCCTTCATTTGCCTTGCCGTAGACGGGTAAAAAAGAGGCTATTAAAAAAATTTGCTTGTAATGAAAGTGAATTCGAATCGATTGAGACCTCGCTTGTCAAAATCGGACCATTATGAGCGATGCTATGGTGGAACATCCACTTCGACTTACATAGATACATACGTAGGTATCTACATACATAGTGTTAAACTCATTACCCGTCCCTTGCTTCGCGTTAGTTGGGAAAAAGTAGAGTATCGGACGCTGCTCTGCTACCATGTTAAAATAATAACTTATTTGCGTCATGTTTGCGTCTATGTTATTCAATACAGTTTTTCCGATACCTTGTTATTTTGTATCCTAGCAACTAGAGTAGTTGCTAGGATAAAGAAAAGAAAAAGTCCGCAAAGAAAGTGGGTCGGTAACAAAAACCTCAATAACTACCAAAATATTGAAAGTAGCTTTATATATTCTTTTTTGGAAGTAGTTTTCCATAATACAGTATATATATATATATATACTGTATTATAGAATTTTAGAACAAAAATTTTATAGTGCTTAAATAAAAGTCATAAAAGTTCAAGAATATAAATTAATTTTGAATTAAAGTAGGTTAGTAAAAATGACTATTTTCACGAGAAATGTGGGGTGAATGTGGTGTGAATATCCAATATTCACATTTTTAGTATTTTATTTTGCCATATTTGCCACCACGAGCTGTCAATACAGCTGTTATACGGTTTGGTATGCTTCCCACAGATTTCTGAGCTGATGCTAAATAATTATTTTATAATTATAATATATATATATAGTATATATTTCGTTTATTGTGAAGCCGGTAGGGAAAGTAGCGGTACGCATGCAAAACTGGCTACATCTAATTTGGAAACAAACTTTTGGTTATAATTCACGAATCTATTAGTAAGCTTTGTTCTAAAGGAAGGCCAGTGAATGGCCGGTTCCTATATCTTAAAACGAACCTTTTTCAAGTGAAAAAGTACTGACAGTACTGTAAGTAGTGACTTATGGAAAGTAAGTAGTGACTTATGGACAGTAAGTACTGTGCGACAGCTTTGGACATAAACGCCATACAAAAAAACGTCAAAAAGTAACGAGACGTTAGAAAAACGACTCGTTTCATTTTTATAGGAATGGTGGGTAAGTCATCATTTTGTTCACGTGTAGTTACTTTGTCCAAACGACAAGACCATGCTCTCAAAGCATTATTGATTATGCAATTACTAAGTGTAGGTATTGATTAGAGCTGATTTAGTTTCTGCCCGCCCCTTATTTTTAATAGAGTTCTTTGATTGTGTTCCCCCATTCCTATAAAAATGAAACTAGTCGTTTTTCCAACGCCTCGTTACTTATTGACGTTTTTGGAATGGCGTTTATGTCAAAAGCTGACGGACAGTAAGCGAAAACGGATCGTTTTAAGATATAGGAACCGGCCATTAATCTTCAAGTTTTATTTAGTTCCTACATTTAGTTCAATTAAGAGTTATTAAGCGGAAAATACAGGTTCTTCTTCGCTATTTAAAAACTGTTAACTGCTAGCTTGTGTTCACAGCACCAATCGATTTAGATATTATTTGAAATTTATAATTTTAAAATGAATTGTCAGTTTTGCCAGCATGTTGGGCACGCTGCCAACTCGTATAGGGGTACTTGTACTACCTTTCCATAGGACTATGGTGGAACATGGGTTGTCCAAAGTTCGGGAGCATATGGATTAATACATATTTTGTAACGATTTATGCAATTTTTTTTAAATTAAAATTTAATATCATTGAATATATTAAATGTAGTTAGGACACTTTGCTGACGAGAGCTCTAAGCGGCCTTTACACCGTATGATTTTGGCGATATTGGCGGTAAGACCTCATTAAGACCTAGACTACGAGTACCTACCTATACCTATTACCTATTAAAAATGTGCTTTCGTGCGCGAACTTGGAGAGGCCACTAGTTCATGTACCTTTTAGATTTATTTATTTTTGTTTATTTTTGAGCACCAACGTCCATGACAATTAAATGTATTCCTCTCCATTCAACGGTTGTCTAGAAGAAATCGCTTTAAGCGATAAGACCGCCAATTGTACTCTAGTTAAGTGGAATGTCTATTCTTGTGTAGGATTTATTTAGTGTGCAATAAAGCGTTTATCTAACTATCTATCTATCTATTTTTAAGTGCTTATTTATTTTTTATGTATTTATTTATTGGTTGAAACCACCGTCCCTATTACCCCCGTTATTCCTTAACATGCACGGTTGTCTGGAACAGATCGCTCTGAGCGATAAGACCGCCCATTGTGACACTTTATTATTAATTTTGTTTTTTTAGTTGTAAGATTTTAATTTGTGTTTCAATAAAGAGTTCTCTATCTATCTATCTATAACTGTATGTATCTATGTATGTGGGTACAATACAATACAATACAAATACACTTTAAAGCACACCAAAAAAATAATACAAATAAGGATATAAATTATAAATTAAAGTGTACAGTTGGCGGTCTTATCGCTAAAGATCGATCTCTTCCAGACAACCTTAGTATGGAGAGAATCAGAGATTACCTAATACCTTTCATTCGGTGGCGCAATACTCGTAATATGGTAAATTACATACTTATTACAATATAATAATACATGTATGTGGGTATGTGGATGTTCCACCATACCTTCGCGCCTATTGGTTAGATTTTGACAAGCGAGTTTTCAATTGATTCGTCTTCAGGTATAGAGTGTCATAGGATGTTTTTTCACCAGACTACGGCAAGGCAAATTATGGATTATGTGATCAAACTAAAAACTTGGTCCAATTTTGACAAGCGAGGTATCAATAGATTCGTCTTCATCGCAAGAGTGTCATAGGCTATATTTTACCCGACCATAGTCGGGTTTTAGTTTTTGAACTTATTTCCTACTAAAATGGTATGATTTTGTTACTTATTAAGTTAGGTACTTATTAAGCTTTAATCGAAGAACAGAGTGTATTGTAAGGCACCTTAAATTGGAGGCAGGGGCATCTAATCCGGGGTGAGGGGTGTGGGGCACATAGGCCAATCTATACTATATACAACTACACAACGGTCACTCACTGACTGATTGACACGAATGTTCTCCTAGATGGAGTGATTTTAGGGATGAACAATGTTTTAGAGATGTGAAAAGGGTCAAAATTTATCGGAAGGAAAAATCTGAAAATGTAAAAAAATGAAAAAAAAAAGAAAAAAAATTTTTTTTTTACAACTTCTTGACGGATTTTCACTGTTTAAACGGATGGTACGTATGTAGAGATGGAAAAAATTTGAAAAAAAGAAAAAAAAAAGAAAAAAAGAAAAAAAATGGCGGAGATATTAAAAAAAAAAAAAGAAAAGTTTTTCAGACCTCGCTAAAACGATAAACTTTGTTCTACCAAAGTCATGACATGGCAACACTTTTGATGTCAAACGATAGGTTATATGATGTAGTTTTCAGGAAAAGTTTGCCAGATGAAATATTATTATTAGGGAAGCCAGGGTTGCCATTTTTCTAAAAGGACGAAATTTTACAAATTTTAAAATCAATTTTTAGGGCACTTGGCAACACTTGAGCGATTCGACTTGTATGAGGCACTTGTGTGTTGTCGGGAGTAGTATTGCCATGTGTAATTTTTTTCCCCATTTTTAGGGTAGTTTTCGAGATTTTCCCCAAAAACATGAAAAATCGAAATAATGATATTTTAAATTAAATTTTGATGAGGTTTCATATTATAGGAGCAAACGAATGGATTTTTGCTAATTTAAACTTTTTTTAAAATATGGCAACCCCAAAAAATCAAACTTTTTATGGGTAGGTCCACTCGACTTTGGCGATCGACTTTGTTCTATGAAAAATGTCACATGGCAACACTTGATATGTCAAACGATAGCTTATATGATGTAGATTAAAACTGCATATTTAGATTTTTTTATTTCAAAATGGCGGTCAATGTGGCGGCCATTTTGTAAAATTTATGCATATTTTCTATATTAGAATCAACTTTTAGGGCAGTAGGCAACACTATAGCGATATGACTTGTATTAAGAGATTGTGTATCAGTATAAGAGCTATTGCCAGGTATCTTTTCTTTCCCCACTTTTAGGGTAAATTTTCGAGATTTTCCCCAAAAACATGAAAAATTGATGAAACTTATTTGAAATTGTTCTAATGTCCTGCGAAGCCGAAGGCTGAGCTCATTCTATTGCGAGGCCGCAGGCCGAGCTTCAAACAATTAGTACCGGGGTACACAAAACGACGCTGTAGCGAGGCCGAAGGCCGAGCTACTGCCTATGTGAGGCCGGAGGCCGAGCATCAACATCTTTGAGCCCGGTTTCAAAGTCAATGAAGAAGTTTATATCAAAGTCATAGTTGAGTATAAAGTCAAAGACAATGAGAAAATCTAATTCAAAGTCCTCGGTATTTAAAATTGATACAGTAGCGAGGCCGAAGGCCGAGCCTATGTTTTGCGAAGCCGAAGGCTGAGCTCATTCTACTGCGAGGCCGTAGGCCGAGCTTCAAACAGTTAGTTCCAGAGCACAAAAAATGACATTGTTAGCGAGGCCGTAGGCCGAGCTTCAAACAAAAAATTCGCGGGTACTCAAACCGACGCTGGAGCGAGGCCGAAGGCCGAGCTACTGCCTATGCGAGGCCGGAGGCCGAGCATCAACGTCTTTGAGCCCGGTTTCAAAGTCAATGAAGAAGTTTATATCAAAATCACTCATAGTTGAGTTCTAAGTCAAAGACAATGAGAAACTCTAATTCAAAGTCCTCGGTATTTAAAATTGATGCAGTAGCGAGGCCGAAGGCCGAGCTTATGTTCTGCGAAGCCGAAGGCTGAGCTCATTCTACTGCGAGGCCGTAGGCCGAGCTTCAAACAGTTAGTTCCAGAGCACAAAAAATGGCGCAGAAGCGAGGCCGAAGGCCAAGCTACAGCCCATGCGAGGCCTCAAGCCGAGCATCAACATACTTGAACCAGGCGTCAAAGTCAATTAACAAGTTTATGTCACATTCATCGTCAAGTTCAAAGTCAAACCCAAAGTCAAAGTGAAAGTCAAAGCTAAAGTCACAGGAAGTCAAAATCAATTTAAAGTTAAAGTTGAACACATAATCAAATCAAAGTTAAACCTACAGTCAAACTCATCATTCAAGTTTTAATTAAATTTCAAAGTAAAAGTCAAATTTTAAATAAAGTCAAAGTCAAATAAAACTCAAAGTCAAGTCAAAGTCAAATCAAAGTACAAGTCAAAGATTGTCAAACTCAATTTAAACCCTTTTTTTATTTTCAAAATCAAATTAAAGTAAAGTCAAGCTCCTATCATTGTTTTAGACCTCTTTTTACAAGTCAAAGTCAAAGTACAAGTCAGACTACAAGTCGACAGCCCAACGACAACACGCGGGCCGCTCGCGGTCCGCGCACCGCGCACCAACTAGTTTAAATATACAATTGCCTACGCGACGAGATATACGGGCGCCTGCGAGCTGCGCGCCTGCTGCCCAAGCCCCCAAGCTCATCATTACCTATCAATATACTGATAGAAGGCGCTCTGGCGTTCATTGGCCTGTGTCCAGCAGTGAACGAATACAGGCTGATGATGAATACAGACTGTTGACGCAAACAGGTTTATATCATTAGATTTAGCTTTATGAATGACTAGCTGTGCCCGCGGCATCGCACGTAAAAGTACTATAATGTGCTATACCAAGACCTAATATAAAAAAAAAACTAACATTGGATCAAAATTATTTCAGCCGTCAATAAGTTTTTATCGATAACTTGGCTTCTGCTCATCGGATTGAGATACCCAAGTACCCCAGTGTTTAAGTCAAACCCTAAAAACAGTGAAAACCGCATCGCAATCGGTCCAGTAATTTTTACGTAATGCGCGAACAAACATACAGACAAACTAACAAACAAATAGACAAACAGACAAACAAGAATTAAAAAAAAACGCTTTCTTATTGCTGCTTTACACAGTTTTGATTACGTTATCTAATAATTATCATTTCAGTTAACAGGTTTGAAGCTTTCCGTTATGTTAACGACCGCGCTTGTTGAACACAACACAGTTTTGATAACGTTATCTAATAACTAGAATTTCAGTTAACAGGTTTGAAGCTTTTCGTTATGTTAACGACCGCGCTTGTTGAACACAACACAGTTTTGATTACGTTATCTAATAACTAGAATTTCAGTTAACATGTTTGAAGCTTTCCGTTATGTTAACGACCGCGCTTGTTGAACACAACACAGTTTTGATTACGTTATTTAGTAACTAGAATTTCAGTTAACAGGTTTGAAGCTTTCCGTTATGTTAACGACCGCGCTTGTTGAACACAACACAGTTTTGATTACGTTATTTAGTAACTAGAATTTCAGTTAACAGGTTTGAAGCTTTCCGTTATGTTAACGACCGCGCTTGTTGAACACAACACAGTTTTGATAACGTTATTTAGTAACTAGAATTTAAGCTAACAGGTTTGAACTTTCCGTTTGCTGCTAGTTTTTCGGGTAGGTAGGTACGTACAAAAATGTGACAATAAGTGAAATGTGGCATTGCGCTAGGTTTTGTACTGCATATTGTTTGAGCAAAATCGTGCCGTGGTAAAAAATAACATTAAACACGATTAAAGTGGCATGTTATTTTTCTTACGTAGAAAGTCAAAGTCAGAAAGTGGTTAAAAATGTTTTAAGTAATATAATTATGAACAGCCCCCTAACAGCGTAAGAAAAAACTTCATGATAAAGCTTTACATAAAAGTCACTTTGGCACTAGACTTCGAACGATTATAGGTTGATTAAAACTTTTACCATTCAAGCACATTTTCAAAGAGAAGGAATTTAAGTTCGCCTACGTTGCTGCATTCCATATGCCTCGTTTCCTTAGTATTGTAGTATTTTGCTACAAGGAAAATCATGCAATCTTTAGTTAACTTTGGTATGTTTTTATTCTCTCGGGTAAAGTTTGAAACTCAAGTTTGACAATTGTTATTATCTTTTAGAACAAGAAAAAGAAAAAAAGATTTAAACTTGTAAAAGTTGCCTTGTTTTTTGTTATGTTTTCGATGCGCAGACGTTTCATATAATATTATGTACTAGCTTTCGTCTGCGCGGACTACAGTTTATTGCGAAAAATAACATATTTTTATATATAGGATATTAACCAATGCAAAAGTACCTACCTAGAGCACCAATGCTATTGATTATATTGACAGACTTGTTATTTCGTTTCCATGGTAACCGTTCCTTACAGCGATTAATCAACATTTCCCAGTTTTCCCGTGGAAACTTTCAATTTTCCGGGATAAATGTTTATGATAAATGCTATGTTTTATTCCAGGGTATAAGCTATATCCTATATATATATCTTCATTCCAAATTACATCATAATCCGTCTAGCCGTTATCGCGTGAAAGCTCCCCAAACAAACAAACATATAAACAAACAAACAAATAAACAAACAAACAGACAACGTTTCACTTTTATATATTGGTATGGATAATGTATCTGGCCTTTTCCCGAGACTTTGTCTTAGCGAACTACAGTTTATAGTGATAAATCATATCCTATGTTCTTCTTCCTTAGGTTTCAAACTATATCAGTACCAAATTTAAACAAAATCGTTGCTTCGGTTTAGTCGTAAAAAGGTAACAAACAGACACACACACACACACACACACAGAGAGAGAGAGAGAGAGAGAGAGAAATACATTAATATAAAAGTGAAACGTTGTCTGTTTGTTTGTTTGTTTGTTTGTTTGGGGAGATTTCACGCGATAAGCGCTGGACGGATTTCGATCAAATTTGGAATGGAGATAGCTTATACCCAAGAATAAAACATAGGTTACATCTTATCCCGGAAAATCCACGAATTCCGTGGAAGTTTCCACGGGAAAACTAGAAAATGTTGAATACTCGCTGTAAGGAACGGTTGCCATGGAAACAAAATAACAAGTCCGTCAAAAATCATCAAGAGCGTTGGTGCCACAAATTAAGTCTTCAAGCCATGGAGGCCATAACCAAGAAGTCTAAGTCTACTTTCGCATTGGTTTTTAATATCCTAGGAGAACGTAAGTAGGATGCTTTTTTCGCGATAAACTGTAGTCCGCGCGGACGAAGTCGTGGGGGGGGGGGGGGGGTAAGCTAGTATTTTATATATCCCGATCCCTCAAATCTGGATGCCTCCGAATTTATACTTAAATAGGATATATTATTATGCTTTTAGAAGCAACGCCTGCTATAGCGAAAATGCTCACGATTATCAGTTACGGCAGCTGATTTATAAGAAAAAAAAATAAGATTATCTGTGCCTGCGGCATTGCCCATGTTGTAATTTTTCTGGGATATAAGGAATTTGTGATATTCCAGAACCAAAAGTACCAAAATATTGTTTATCGATTGCTGAAATTCTACGCATTGTAATTCTACAGATTGAGACACTAAAAACATCAGTTTTTAAGTCAAACCCTAAGCTATCTAACAGTGAAAACCGCATCGCAATCGGTCCAGTAGTTTTTACGTGATGCACGAACTAACATACAGACAAACAAACAAATAGACTAAAACCAAAACACGATTTTCTATAAATATTATATTCTAGTTCAGTAGCTTATTTACCCTAGACCATTATATATCTTCACTGTACTCTATATCTATATTTTTGTACTTACTACTTTATTATAAGTATATAGATAACACAGGATCATCTTAGCTAGACAAGACGTATCTTTGTGCCAATTTACTTCTGGTACTCTTGATATCTTATGGGAATATCTTTGTGCCACATATTTATAAACAATTAGCTGTACCCGCAGCTATGCACGCGTCGTCGTTTCTCCAGGTTAAAAGTACTCTATGTGCTATTTCCAAGACCTAAAATACCAATATTTGATCAATTTCTTCATTAGTCAAAAATATTTTTATCAATTGCTCGGTTCTTACTCATCGGATTGAGATACCAATTACATTTGTTTTTAAGTTAAACCCTAAGATATCCAACAGTGAAAATTGCATCGCAAATTAGTAGTTTTTACGTGATGCGCGAACAAACTTACATACCGACAGACAGACATGATTTAAAACCAACCATTTTTAAACCCAAGACCATTTTTTTAAATTACCTTTTTTGTACATAATTTTTCGTACTCATTGCTTTGTGACGAGGTCGAAACCTCTTTCATAATGATACTCTTTTGATCTCTTAATTCTTTCATAATCCATTTCTTTTCATTTTGATACTTCATTATTCATTCTAAATACAAATATCCTGTCATTCACACATTGATTATTGGAGAAAAAGGGAAATATGATATAAAATACATAAATAAGTTTATAACCAGTTGAATTACACTTGTAAATATATAAACGATAATACCTACATAAGAGGTTATTTTAATCCGCATCGTCAAAGTACAAAAGTCTGATCATCTCCTCCTGTTCCTGTGCTTCCAATAGTTCCTGTAATTCTGTGTCACTGAGGTTTGGGTCCTGGGCTAGTGGGAGCAACCCAAACCCTGGGACCGCCTCGTGACAGCTTCATCATAAGTATTGATTTTTATAACTTCAAAATTAACATAACTTTGGACCCCTATCCCGCAGGAACCTTTTATATTTTCGGGATATAAAGTATCCTCAATTTTAACCTGTGTCAAGTTGCATCAAAGTCCGTCCGGTAGTTTCAGCGTGATAAGTGTTCTTTTAAATAACTTTTAACCAATATCCCATTGAAAAGTATCCAATGTCCTACTGCGTAGTATGAACTCAAATCTTACCAAGTGTCAGTTGAATTCATTCAGTAGTTTTGAGCGTGATACGTGGTCAAGATATAGACAGACAGACAGACAAACAAACAAAAACAGTTTTGGCTTCAGTATAGAATGTAGAGTACCCTCTAATAGATATTATTTATTACTTCAAAATTAAGATAACTTTGGACCCCTATCTCGCAGGAACCTTTATTTTTTTCTGGATAAAATGTATCCTCTATTTTAACCCATCACATAAACTATGACTGTGCAAAGTTGCATCAAAATCAGTTTAGTAGTTTCAGCGTGGTGGTTTTATTAGAAGTTTAAATATATAGAATAGAATAGATAGATATAGATGTACATAATAGACTATTGATACGAGATCTTGCGGAACTATCCTTGTGCCACATATCTATAAACAATATACTCATAGTACTCTTGATATCTTGCAGGAATATTTAATATCTCTATTTTATTTATTTCTAAATAACTTTCAACCCATATTCTGTGAGAACCCTTTAATTTTTCGGGATGAAAAGTATCCTCGTATGTCCTACCTCGTAGTATGAACTCAAATACCAAGTTTCATTTGAATTAATTCAGTACTTTCGGCTTGATGCGCGGCTAAGATACAGACAAACAGGCAGACAGACAAAAATGAAAAAATAACAGTTTTGGCTACAGAATTGAAGAGAGAGTACCATCGAAAAAAATTTACTAAATATTATACTATATACTCTTGATATCTTGCGGGAATATCTCTGTGCCACATATTTAAAAAACAATGTACTTACGGTACTCTTGATATTTTGCGGGAATATTTAATATCTCTATTTTGTTTATTTCTAAAAACGATTCATTGTAGCAGAAAGTTCATTATACTATGCATCACGCTTCTGGAATGTTTCGCTGTAAACATCAATTAGTTAGAATATTTAATAGTAATTAGGTATGTACATTTATTTACTTTATTGCACTTAGGTAGCTGTTTCAAAATCTCTGAACATTATGTGTAAATACGTTATTGTTTCGAGGGAATAACAAATAAAAATCCTTGAAACACGCTACTTTGAATTATCCCAGCCAGAAACTAATCAATTATCCACCACTCGACTCTACCCCGAATAACTCGACGTAGAAAACATGCCATAACGAAAATCTAAATAATGAATGAGTGGAATCTCCGAAAACATTACGGATCTTTGAGGAGTCTATTATGTAGGTATCTATCCATATAATAAAACTGTAACAGGTCCAAATCTGTACATTGAAGATATTTTGTAATATTTGGAGGCTTCTATTTTCGATACTGAAATAAAAACTGTGCTTTTTTCTGTCTGTATCTTTACCTCGCATCTCGCCGTAACTACTAAATGAATTCAAATTAATTGAGTTCATACTATTTGAGTTCATACTACGTGGTAGGATATAGGATACTTTCATCCCGAAAAATTAATGGGTTCCCGCAGGATAGTGGTTGGAAGTTATTTAAACGAACACGTATCACGCTGTAACTACTAGATGCATTTTGATGCAACTTGGCACAGTCGTAGTTTATATGTTGGGGGAAAATTGAGGATACTTTTTATCCTCAAAAAATAAAGAGTTTCTGCAAGGTAAGGGCCCAAAGTTATGTTAATTTTGAAGTAATAAATATCTATACTTACTTAAAATAAAGCAAAAAGTACGAAAACGTCTGTACAAAGAAGATAAAAAAATGTGGTCTAGGGTACTTAAAATAAGCTACTGAACAAAAATATAACATATAAAAAATGTCTGTCTATCTGTTCGTTTGTTAGTTTGTCTGTATGTTTGTTCGCGCATCACGTAAAACTACTGGACCGTTTGCGAAGCGGTTTTCACTGTTCGATAGCTTAGGGTTTAACTTAAAAACTGGTATAAATGGTATCTCAATCCCATGACTATAAGTCAAGCAATAGATACAAATCATTTGGACGGCTGAAGAAATTTTGATCAATTGTTGTTATATTGGTATTTTAGGTCTTGGAATAGCATATAGAGTACTTTTAACCTAGAGAAAAGTCCACGCTTGCGATGCCGCTGGGCACAGCAAGTATCTAATAAATATGTAAATATTTTTTTATCTACCCTACTTTCTTGCTAATGTACACGTCTACAAAATATAGAAACAAAGCAAATACCTTCAAGATCCGTTTTACGAGGCTGAAATAGTAGATGAATGCATCGAGCGGAAAGTGACTTATTGCTGCGCCGAGTTGTGAAGCACGGGCTCTAAAACACAAGTGCAGCAAGGAGTCACTTTAACGAGTGTCAGTAACCTGTTTTTTTTTTCAACTACAAAGTAATATCACAATTGTTCATCTCAGCCGGCCTTACATTAGCGCTTTAAAATTCATCCCGCACCACCTTGCTAAGCAGTGATGTGGTACTACTGCAATGTAGAATTGAGGAATATTTATAGAAACAGTCCAAAATAACATCTAAGGAGGTATTTTAAAAGAACACATTGGAACTGTTACGGCATAACCAACTGAACAATTATTTTATAGAACTGGTTAAAACATTTTTCCCGCTGTTCTTTTTGTGACGATATCTGAAAGTGATATCACTGTTTCAATTTTAAACAGAATTCTATTTTGCTCTAGGTAAGTAGGTCCAATACTGCACCATGTGATTTCTTATTTTATTTAAGTATATACTGTTTGAGTGAGAGTCTGAGTGCGAAAGACGGAGATCCAAAGAAAACCCAAGATCGAAAACATCAATCAGTACATAAACCTCAAGTGGCGATGAGAAGGACTCTTGGCAAGATGCATTGACGTCAGTAAAGGAGGTCACTTGTAGATTGGTGGACCCGCGGTGAAAATCGCAGCCGTAGAAGACCAGTGCAACAACGACGGATCGAGCTAAATTTGATATGACCTTGGCAAAGATTGGCTGAAGGCAGAGATGATAGTGGCAGAGGGAGGAGATTTATGGCCTGCATTGGAAGGATGAAGCTGACGTTGATGATGATGATGATGATGATGATAGTAATTATCATAGCACATCATCTAAGTAATATAACTACAACCAATTCGGTTTCATTTCATTACTGTCATAATCATCCTGGGGCATGCTCACCATCTGTTCACCTACGAGTATAAGGCTGTTACTTGTCTCACTCACTCAATTATTTCTTTCCATCGAAAGGTTGACTGGAAGAGATCGCTTTTAGCGATAAGTCCACCCGTTGTACTTTATTAATAAGATTGTTCCTATTGGTAGTAATTTTTTGGAAACTGGTGTACAATAAAGTATTACTCGTATCTATCTATTTGTCTATCTTGTTCGACAAAAAGTCCATAATAACATGTTGTTAGATAAAATAGCTAATATTACACTTTAATAAGATAGTGTACAAGTATCTTTAGACACCATGTAAGTGGCAGTGGCAATGTGAAGAAAAAATTGTCCGACTTGATTTGACCTTGATGATGCCACAGGGCTCTTTCAGACGAACGGCACAATGCCGTCAACAGAGTAGCTGCGAGTTGGTGGGCAAACCGTGGACTCTTCGCGTGTCTGGAAATAATTTAAAAAAAATAACTTTGTCACCAACGCTTCTTATGCTTTTTGATAGACTTTTATTATTTTGTTTCCATGGCTACCGTTCCTTACAGCGAGTAATCGAAATTTTCCAGTTTTCCCGTAGAAACTTACTATTTTTCGGGATAAAAAGTATCATATGTGTTATTACACTGTATAAAGCTATCTCCATTCCAAATTTCATCAAAATCCGTCGCGTTAAAACTTACCAAATAAACAAACAAACGTTTTCACTTTTATTTATATATGTGTGGATAGCGAACGACACCGCAGTGACTAGCGACCCGCTCCAGCTCCTGTAATTCTAGGTTTTTTCTAAATATCTCTATGAATAAAAAGTATGTGCACCGCCTGTATCTCGCCAACACTCCAGTGTCGTTGCACTATGACACCATACAATACCATACTAAAAGTAGGTACGAAGATGCTGCAATTTCCTCGGAGAGCACATCGGACTAACGCATAAATATTAAAACATTAGAACATTTTAATAAGGCACTCAACCATCTGCTTCAAATCAGTACTCGAGTATTTCGGACATATTGCAAGGAGAAAACCTTGAGAAACTTAGAAAAATAGACGGCATAGGACCAGGGAGCCGCAGCTTGATGCGATAATAAACAACATCGACCGCGCCGTCAGTACATGTATGTGATCCCCTGGGACCAACGCGTGACCTTGGCTTTTCGATGGGTGTCATAATTTTAGCATTGTCTTCATTTTAACATATATAAAAAAGTAAAAACCTAAACCAACACAACCAACATAAACAATTAAACCTACACCTAAACCATAAAACTAAACTAATAATCTAAAAATAATTGGTGTTCATGTGGCATGGTTCCAAGAACGCTAGCTGCATTTCCGCGTTGAATAGCAATAGCTATTCTCTGTGCGAGAAATGAGCCAGCTCTCTTGTCACCAGCGACGTCGATAACGCGGGGAGAAATTTGCTTAAAGAATTGTTTCGTACTGGGACCCCATGGACCAAATGTTTCAAAGCCAAGCGGCACAAATATATAGTCGCTTGAGAGCGATACATACTTTCGTCGTTTGGCTTGTTCTGCGGCCTCCGCCGCGGCTCCGGCCCTCAAGACTGACCCGCTGAGACGAGAAGGGGCTAACGTATCAACACAAGTCGCGTCCCATACGAGAGCCCTTCCCCGCTCCCAGGGGATCAGCGTTAGGCCGTCCGGGCGCTTGCCATCATCACGTAATATCCCTACTGGTTCTAGTACAGAAGGTACGTTGATGGTGGCAAGCGCCCGTTTAATGATCTCATTGATTGAGCCGTGGCGGTAAAACCTACCAGCACTTCGTTGGCAAGAAAGTCCATGGAGTCCGTACCTGTCGACGTCGCTGCCACATGAACACCGATGACGTTCGACAATAGCAGCACCTAGACGAAGACCGGCGGCGATCCGGAAACTGCCATTGTCAAGCAGCGTTCCGAGGTTCGCAGATGGAAGGGCGTGCAGCCACTGTCCCGATTCTTGTTCCGAGACTGCAAGAAGCCTTGCGCGGTCATTATAACTGGATAAATTTTGAGCCAAATCTTTGGAAACTCTCTGCACCAATGAAAAGTCCCAGAGTTTTTGACTGTTTGGTTCCACTGGGATATTTTCATTGGGGCAAAGAGACTCCCATGCTTCAATTGCATCGGCTGCACAATGTATCTCGGCTGAAGGTGTTCTTAATATTTGCGCACACAGGCTTGACACACTGTGCACAGATGAAAGGAAAGCTGGAAGAGCTACACTAGAAATTTTTCTTATTCCGATGCCACCATATCTAATAGGTAAAGTAGCTTGAATCCATGAACTGTTCTCGAGGTTTAAATTTAGATTTTTTTCTACGGCGTTTTTAAGGGTGGCATCCAAGTTTTCCAAAATTTCCGTATGTTTCCAGATTGGGCAAGCTCTTAGTATATATGTAAATTTTGGAACAAAAAGGCAGTATTTTAAAATGGTATAAGCGATATGACAATTTAGTAAGCCCAATCTGTGGATGTTATCTGATAGTGTTTTGATTTTCTTTTCCAAAAGCGGTCTAACGCTTTCCTCGAGTAACGGCGCCCCTAGGAGGTATAGTGAATCATTTTCTAGAATTTTGATACCTGGTGCAATATCTTGAAAATTTTGAATTATTAATTTTCGATCACTTGAGTTGAATTTATTGGAGACATACAGCTTACATTTGCCGAAATTCAGTTCCAAATTTAATTTCCGAAAGTTATTAATTATTCTCATAAAATCATTTTTGACTGTGTCAGTGTTACCTCCTAAGGTGCCGTCGTCTAGGTACCAGATATTTAATTTAGAATTTAAATTAGATATTATGGGGTGAATTCCTAAGCTGAAGAGTGCTGGTCCCAGAGGATCGCCCTGCTGAACGCCTACTTCTGAAGAAATTTGATTGTCATTATAGAATAATTTTGAAGGAGAATTGTAACAATGCCAAATATAGTTATATGCATCTGATGTATGGATGGAGGCTTCGTTCAGAAGGGTTGACCTATCAATACAATTAAAAGCGTTTTTTACATCAACTTTGAGCAGTACATCAGCTTCGCTGTCGTTGGATAGAAAAGTACGAACCGAATGTACCGCAGCTTCACAACCTCCCCGACTACCAAATCCCAGTTGATATGGTTGAAATAATGATTTTAATTTTGAAGAAATATTTCTGCATACTAATTTTGATGCCAGTCTCCGAAAGGTGCAACCAATAGCAATAGGGCGGATACCTCCGTCTTTTTTATTAAAAGCACAGAGGCGCGCCCCAAATAAAGATGGTTTAAAAGGGTCTGAAATAGTTCCTGAAAACAATTTTGTTATGTCGCTCAGCAATGCCCTGCCGACGTCTCCGGCGGATACACTGACCAAGTCTTTGAGATGCTGGGGCGTTATTCCATCGATGCCGCCTGCAGATCCATTGGGGAATGACATAATGGCGTCTAATGTGTCTTCAATTTTGACTTGGAAGGCCAAATGAGTTAAAGTAGGGGGATTTGGTGGTAAAGATGATGGGTTGGCAGAAGGGTGTTTATCACGCAAGCCTTCTAGAGTCTTGTCATTGTTAGGAGCAAGGGTATCGTCGGAGAATAAAATTCTAGCTGCATTTTTTAAGTCGCCGTCCATTGCCTTGTTTTCAACAATTTTGTTGAAACTGTATGTTTTTCGTGGAGTACGTATAATGTCTACGTGATTGAGGGGAAGATTGGTGTTACAATTTGACTTAAGTAAAGATGTTAATGAATTTCTATTGTTAGATGGCACGTGAAAGTGGCGATATGCAAAGGTAAGAAGACATTGCCAAGATTCTGGGTTATTGTTTTGGTTGTTGATGCAATTATTGATGGCAAAGGAAAGCGACTTAGCTAACGACACTCTTGCTCCTCTCGGGATTCTTCTCACTATTGGGATATTAGAGCGAAGATCACTGAGGTACTTGTCAAATGGTATATTTGTAGGTGCTGGAAGAATGCCATTAGAAGACTGAGAAGTAGTAGAGTTGGAAGAATGTGAAGCAATATGAGAAATTGTATGGGCTTTTGCGACTTGGATATTCAGGCCACGACGTCCTTTAAACTGTCGACCATCGTTGCATTATATGAACATTGCTCACACGTCAGAAGATCACTCGGACCTGCATTCATTGTATTTTGACCTAAGTATTTTAAAGTAATAACTATTGCTAGTAAAACTAATATAAAAAAAAACATCAATATAAATAAACTCTTGACACACTTCAGTTAATGTTCACACTTGGTTCACACGCAGGCGCGCCTGGATCGGGTGCCATGGTTACGAGTCGTTATCTTATTGTTATTGGCTCAAGATGTTATTTGTACTCTTCTTATTGGCCAATATAAAATAGAGGGGATTTGTTGCTAAGGCAACTGAACAACAAGGACGATGAAAAACTGACAGAATAAATGCCGTGTTTGACTTTTTAGATACCGGCCTTGAATTGATAAAATCTGCTGATTCCTGTCGATGCGCCAAAGATAAATTAGCACACTCTGCGCTTACTGTGCTTTAACACAGACACTTTTGAAAAAATAAGATAAATGGGCCCTGTATCACCGTAAAATAAATTACAAGTGTAGCGGACTTTCATGACAGTATTAGAGATTTTAAGTTCTTATTATATGTGTATTTTAACATTAAAACTCAAAATTACTTCATCTAATCCATACTGTAAATTATGGGATAAAATAAAATCACGGGGTTAAAATACATATGATTTTAATTTTCTTGGGTGTTTGCCCATAGACAACTGCAATATCACTCACACAAAAAAAATACACAAGACACAAAAAAAACACATGCAAAGTACATGTTGGACACGCATAGACTTAGGCTTCCGTGGCCAAGACCCTAAGCTACCTATTAGTGAAAACATTGCAATCGTTTCTGTAGTTATTACAAGAGTAGTGTTTACATTATACTCCAACAACGTTGTTTTTACGCTGGGATAACAACATTATTGTAACATATAGATGTGTTGCATATAGATGCACTCTTACAATCTACTAGTCAAGAATTTAACCTATCCTAAATATATATATATATATAAATATATATACTCATCATCAGCCTATATCTGTTTATCTCCTCATCCATTTTCTTCCAGCCGCTTTTTTGTATATTGGTATCTTATTGTAAAGTACCTATTCACAAAGTTTCATCTATATCGGATCAGCCGTTTTGAAGTAAAAGCTCCCCAAACAAACAAGCAAAGAAACAAACAACGTTCCGCTTTTATATACCTATTGGTGTGGACTAGCTGCTCTACTTTCCTGCTCAGCTTTCCCGGGGGAAAAGTAGCCTATGTCAATTTGGAATAGTGTGGCTTATCAGTGAAATAATAGCTGATCTGCACAAGGGCTGCGCCTGGAGGTTCCCGTTAAAAACCCACTAAAAAAGTAAACAAAAATGAGTTCTAAAAATGAAGTAAAATGTGAAAACTAGCCTTTGTCCATCTGGAATAGTGTAGCTTCCTATCAGTGTTTTTTTTAATAGGCTTACAATTTTTTAAGTTTATCCAGTACATACAAACAAAAAACAATGAAAATATCAAATCATTTCTCTATAAAGTACAATACGAACACTCCATTACTTTAGATTTTGTTGGCGTTGCGATCAGCTCGAATGGACTTAGGTGATACGTGGATTTTGAGGATCTCTTCTGACAAACGTTTCTTAATATTAATCATCAAAAGTTTGTTTGTTTGTTGGTTGTTTCAAATGTTTTTCCCATTGTTGCAGTCACCGTCGCCTTGAACATCTCGCTACTGGGGTGCAGCCTCATCGGTATAGTCGGGTGCGTCCTGCTTATATTCGGAGTTTACAAGGTAATAAATCAGTCTAGCGTTATGTGTCTAGTACTAACTATATATTTTGAGTCTAGCGTAATAAATAAAGTAATAATATATTTGAATATTCCTGTGTCTAAAGCACTGCATTGAACACAATTAGAAACGACCTAGCTCCAACTGTGGCTGACGCTTACCATCAGGCGAGTGACCTGCCCGTCTCGTAAAACAAAGTAATAAAAAAAGAAATTACATTAATTATTTATAGCATTGCTTATCAGCACAGAATAAATTATAGTACTCTGTACGCGTACGAAAAACGTAGTCTTTTTGCAAATTTGTGTAGAACATCAAGAGTTACATCAAATGACAAATCAAAACGTAAAAATAAATCACACTCTTAAGGCCAAAACATCATCCGTGGTACCCGACCAGTAGGTACACCGGCAATAAAATGTGGACGGCTTTTGATGACCAACTGCCTGGTAGATTCACGGGCAACGGAAATTGCCCATGGTCCTACTAGTAGAACTACGCGGTTGGACTACGGTCACCACACGTCATAATCCATTATATACTACATCCACAGCAACAACCTTCTGTTTTCTAGTTCAACTGGTATGTCGGGCAGTCATAGATAATCGAGTAGTTGGCTAGTTGATCATAGTTCGACACCAGTAACTGTATATTACTTGTGTATCAAGTATCCTATATAAAATGTATCTTTTTAGCATTACATATAACGCTCTGACCGTACGTGAAAAAAAAATATTGTTTGATGAGTTCTTTGCATAGGTATTCATAAAAATAAAACTACTGTGGTCCGTTTAGAGTGTGGACAGTTGAGCCGCAGCTAGGGTAATTTAGATTATATTAGATTATTTAGTAAATTGCCATAAGGTCGCGGGTTGGAAAACAAAAAAAATACCTTTAAAGTATTATAAGATATCGCATCTATAAGCAGGCACCACTGCTAATAATCATGATAGTAGGTCATCGATCAATTTTGTTATATAACAAATTGATGCCAACTTTTTAAGTCATCTTTAAAAATGGTAAGGAAACGCAAGTATCGAAGGAAAACAACTTTCCATTATCAAAGATTAAATCTGTTAGAAGTTTTGGACACAATTGCCGCTTTTAAAAGTTGAATGTTCGAGTTTTGTAAACATTACCAATCCAGAAGTACGTACTCTCAGCATTAACAATATTGTTGAGCAAATTCCATTTGTGTAGCACAGTGTTCTTTAATTCTATTGGGAGTAACTTTTTTATGTCGTTTTTGAACACAATAATACACTGAGTTTAACTGTGAGATAAGGCATTTGTGAAAAAAACCCATAAAATACGCATACCAAAACAGTTTTCAATTACAAAATAACAAAATGTAGCATGTCTAGTTGGGTTCAAGGACCGATGGTTTAAACCTATAAACGCCCTAGCTTAGCATTTGTGCACGATCCTTTCTGTGTTTATGAAGTTTAAGCTCATATTATGAATATGCTTCAAGCGTTCAAAATTTATTGTTCCCACTTCTTAAAGTGCAGTCTTTAGTTTACTCTAGTACGGCTTTACGGCGAAGCCATTATGAAGATGATTTTCACAGTCTATGCAATACATAGGTACATTGCTTAGACTCTTGATAACTATATTTTAATATAAATATCTGCGGATGCATATCATATATACATGCGACGATATATATAACTAGTTTTTGCCTTATTAAATACTAGTTGCGCCCGTGGCTTCGCAAGCGTGGTCATAATATATAAAGTAGTCAATACTTTTAATCTAGATAAATGACCACGCTTTCACAAATTTAACGACACTACCAATATACCAATATTTGAACGAAACTACTTCGGCCGTCAAATAGTTTATATTGATTGCTTGGCATCTAATCATCGGATTGAGATACCAAGTACCCCACTTTTTAAGTCTAATCCTAAGTTATCCAACAGTGAAGTTCACTGATGCCCCCTTGTGGCTGTTTGTATTGTTAACCAAACTGCTTACTGTTTTACATGTTGTACTAACAGAACTGTCACAGCTGTGCGGTCGCAACCACGGGTTCATTCGTGACGCTCTAAAGTGAGGGCAGACGTCGTTGCGTATCTCTAAAATAAACATTACGTACAACAACGTTCTTGAAGTCAGAGACCGTGTTGGCATTGGATATGTTTTCAAATCCAGAAAGCGAAAATGTATTCTTCGAAAGTATACCGTAAAGGTATACATTCGAACATTTATGACGTCACTAGCCGAGCTGAGATCGGGTATAGTTAGTTTCCAATTTAAGATTTCGCGCGGCGTATTTTGAAAATATACCTCCACATAACGCTATTGCAACGCAGATGATTTCTGTCAACAATATTCAGGTCGCTACTGAAGGTCTGTATGTAAGTTTGTTCGCGCATCAAGTGAAAACTAATAAAACGAATGCAATGCAATTTTTCCTATTGGGTAGCTTCAGGTTTGACTTAAAAACTGGGGTTCTTGGTATCTCAATCCGACAAGTAGAAGCCGACCAATCGATAAAAATATTACTGACGGCTGAAGGAATTTTGATCAAATGTTGGTATATTGGTATTTTAGGTCCTGGAATAGCACAATGAGTACTTTTAACCTAAAGAAATGACCACGCGTGCGAAGCCGCGGGCAACAGCTAGTATACTGTATAGAAAAGTCTGTACAAAGAAGATAAATAAAAAAAATGGTCTAACTTAAAATAAGCTACTGAATAAGAATTTAACATTTTAAAAATCATGTCTGTCTGTATGTTTGTTCGCGCATCACGTAAAAACTAGTGAACTTATTGCGATGCGGTTTTCACTGTTGGATAGCTTAGGGTTTGACTTAAAAACTGGGTTACTATCTATTTGACGGCACAACGAATTTTGAAGAAATGTAGTACTTATATTATACTTTATAGGTACTTTAGGTCTTCTGTATTCATTCTAAACGTATACGTAATTAATACTTTATCGTATATATCTTTTCACTTCAAAATAAATAAAAGATACCTATTTTTTAGTATTTTTTAAGTAGCAACTAGCTGCGCCTCGCGGCTTAGGGATGGAATTTCATTAAATCCCTCCGTAGCCACTTGCTTGCTAAATTTGTAGTTAACCGGCTTCGCAGTACTTGGTATGGGCACCAAAGCTAATCATCTTCATCATCATCATGTCAGCCTTTAGAAGTCCACTGCTAAACATAGGCCTCCCCCAAAGAGCGCCATGACGAGCGATCTTGTGCCACCTCCATCCATCGACTTCCTGCGATGGCCACAATGTATTCGGTCCATCGTGTGGGGGGTCTCCCTACACTTCGCTTGCTTGTTCGTGGTCGCCATTCGAGAACCTTTATTCCCTAGCGGTTGCAAACTCTGAGAGCTATGTTGATAACCTTGGTTCTATATGATTTCCTCGTTATGAAACTCCGAGCATAGCTCTCTCCTTTGCACGCTGCGCGACTTTGAGTTTATGTATGAGCCCAACAGTTAGCGACCACGTCTCAGTGCCGTATGTCATCACTGGCAACACGCACTGATTATAAACTTTCATCTTGAGGCTCTGTAGTATCTGATAGATAGAAGATATGGCGTAATTTCCCTGACGCTGCCCATCCGAGTTGGATTCGTCGGTTGACCTCTTTGTCGAAGTTGGATTTACCCAGTTGGATCGTCTGACCTAAGTAGACATGTGATCAACAGCTTCGATAATATCGTTCCCGACATAAACCAGCATGGGTGCGATATGGGCACTTGACATGGCATCCTAGAGTACTCAAGGAATATTTCTTCCAAATTTTAAATATCTCTAGGTTCACGTTACTATATGTATGGATAGAAAATAACAGATAAAAATATCTTCTATCGATACAGTACAAAACGGTACCGTGGTTTAATGTGTCGTGAAAAGTTTAAAATTATTTACATAATAAAACTGGCGTCTTTTTACGATCATGAATAATAGTTATACCATAATTGTGTTAGATAAATATAGTTTTTTTTCGAACGATAACTTTCACTATGTGCCCTAGAAAAAGGTTAAAAGTTCTCAATGTGCTATTCCAAGACCTAAAATATTAATATACCAACATTTGATCAAAATTCTTTCACCCGTCAAAAAGCTTTTATCGATTGCTCGGCTTCTACTGATCGGATTGAGATACAAAGTACACCAGTTATTAAGTCAAACCTTATGCTATTCAATAGTGAAAACCACATCGCAATAGGTCTAGTAGTTTTTACGTCATGCGCGAACATATATACAGACAAACTAACAAACAAACAGATAAACAGACAGACACGATTTAATAAAATGTTATTTTCTTGTTCAGTAGCTTATTTTAAGTACTAATGTCATATTTTTTTAAATTATCTTTGTACAGACTATTTCGTTCCTATTGGTTTATTATAATTACTAGCTCATGCCCGTGGCTTCGCACGCGTGGTCATTTCTCTAGGTCATAACCGCATCGCAATCGGTCCAGCAATTTTAAAGTGATGCGCGAACAAACATATAGACAGAGACAAACAGACCAGACATGAATTTTCAAAATGTTATATTCATGTTCAGTAGCTTATTCTAGGTACCCTAGACTTTTTTTTTAAATTATCTTCTGTGTACAAACTTTTTCATTCTTATTGCTTTACTATAAGTATAGATATACGAGAGTAGAGTTTAGTATATAGAGTATAGTACTCGTAGAGTATAGATACCCGAGCAATAGCGATAGCGAGCGGTATATAAACAAATTCAATGTACGTATATTTGCACACGGATTGCCACACCACCACGGATTGCCTATGTCTACTCGTACCTGACTGATTTTAGCGAAAGGAATGTCATTTGATTAGTCTTTGCTGCGAGTGTGTCGGCAAATCCAACATCAATATGGTGGTCGAAGAATGTACTTTTCTTTGTGCCGGAAATGTAATTATATTTTTTTCGTCTTCATATAAATAATGTACAAAACACACACAACGGAAGGAAGAAACCGCGTAAAAAAACACCATGTATTTTATTTTTTAGCTGAACCAAGTGAAGAATATTTCCACTCTAATCTTGAACTTTCAAAATTCAATATCTGTAACAATCTAATCCATCTTCTGTAGCGCAAATTGAAATAGGCGGGTATCGAGCGCTAATTAACGGAAGGACAAACTATCATGGTCGGTTCATCCTCAGATTAAACACATTATGCGTAACTAGGCCGCGTAGGGCTGCCATCATCTATATTGCTAAAACCGGATAAAGATTTCGGAAAGCCCGGACATTTGGTCGAAATCAAGATTTTGTCCCCGGACGCACTTGAACTATTAAAATATATGAAAATTCATTTAATAAAATAACTTTCGCTTTATTGGAAATATCTTAATTAATTCGAATAACATAATCCACACCAATATATAAAAGTGAAACGTTGTCTGTTTGTTTTTTTGTTTGTTTGGGGAGCCTTTACGAGATAACGGCAGGACGGACTTTGATGAAATTTAGAATGGAGATAGCTTAAACCCTGGAATAAAACATAGAATACTTTTTATCCCGGAAATTTGTAAGTTTCCATGGGAAAACTGGAAAATGTTGATTAATCACTGTAAGGAACGGTTGCCATCACAGAATGGTCTGTGGTTGCCATGGAAACGAAATAACAAGTCTGTCAAAAAACATCAAGAGCATTGGTAATATACCTACTTTTGCATTGGTTTTTAATATCCTAGAAGAAAATAGGATAACTGGATACTGGATAGGATAACTTTTTTTCGCGATTAACTGTAGTCCGCGCTTACGAAGTCGCGGGTGGGAAAGCTAGTTCAATTATATCTATCGCACTCTACTATGAAAATTTGGTGGGAACTTACCTAACAATATTAGTAATATAGAACCTATTCTTTTTGGCATCAAATTAAAAATTTGTTTTGAAGTTTTTTCTTGACAAAGACCCCCGTACTCCCTCGGACGCCCTTAAACAAAACCGGACAAATCCGGTGAAATCCGGACGGGTGGCAGCCCGCTCTGCCACCCCTAACTAACTAACTATCATCATCCCAGCGCTAATAAGCGCTCTGCGATGAAAATTGAAATCGGACGTTTTAGTACAAAATACTACATTGATGTTTACATGGACAGATGCACGTCACCAATTTTGGGTATGGGCACATTTAAACATTTGGGTGATATTTACCACCGTGCAACATTTTAGTAGATGACTTATTGACGAAAAGGGCAGGTCGTTTGCCTGATGGTAAATGGAAATCTCTAAAAATTGCAATGGCACTGAGAATTTTGAAGTGTAAAGTATTGCGACTGTTAAATTTAGTTTGTGGTACAATAAATCACTACTATACTTTTTACTATACTTACTCATCCATTATGTATACTAATATTACTTTACACTAGCCAATAAAAAATAGTCCCAGAGTATTTTGTTTTTATTTTTTTATTACGGACTAGGCAATCGTTTAACCACGATCTCACCTGATGGAAAGCGATGATATGATCGAAGGTGTAGCACGCTTGCCTAGTTGATACCAATTCACGTTGACTTGAACACACTTGGGTTATAATTTACCGGAAACAATGACGAGGGCAGGACATTCCACTCTTTTGCAGTTCTTATAATAAATGAAGAAGCGTAACGCTTAGTTCTTGTGCGAGGTAATTGAACCATAAAAGGGTGGCGTTTTGCCGATCGTAGGTGATGGGGGAATCAGATCGTGCAGTTGTTGTGCTCACTCTCCATAGTGCAATCTGTAGAATACGTCTCCGAAATCTTGAGCACCCCAACTTCTTGGTGTCCAAGTAACACGTATCAGCTGGACATCCTATCTGCGTCTCCGACAAGAAGAACAAGTGAGGCTTAGAGGTCTCCAGATGATAGTGGACTGGTTGGAGATTGGAGTGAATCCCACGAATATTCGCAAAATCCACTTTGAGTGTGAGGACATGCATCTGCCATTTAAACTTATTTCTTCTTTGGACTTTTTCATGATGAGTGTAAATAGGTTGGGCGAGTAATAGCAAACGAGATGTCGGAGAGGCTAACCCACGGAAGTCAAAGTATAACTACGTCGTTAGAGAACTTGCGCGGGGACGCCCGAACCCCCCAGAAATAATTCATCGGTTCCTCACACCCGGTCGCCAGCCGGCCCGATGGATCATTTCAGGATTTTTCACAAGTGGCAGGGCAGCCTTTCGTAGCTGGCTAAACTACTACTTGGGCCCAGCCAGCAGAGAACACCGTGCTTCGGATCCCGCTACCCTCCGAAACAAGGCCTCCGACGCTGAAACACCATGATTCTGATCACGGTCTACTCTTCCACTCTTCCAACACAACAGTATCCTATAACTCGTCCGGACGGATTTCCTGAATATAATGATGGAACAGGACATGTCGTTTAGCACCAAGGCTTTGGGTGGTAAAATAAAGCCAGCGGCCGAAGCCTACCACCAGGTGATTCTGTTGCTCTTTTGTCACTACTCTAGGGTCACGTGTGGGATATCGAGGGCTGAATCCTACGGACGCGAGCAAACAATAAACCCTAAAAATTCAAAATGTAGCACGACATTATATTTTGTATCATTTATTCAAATAGCAACATAAGTAAAAACACGGATTGAATGGCTTATTTATTTATACTATTATAGTCTAATCTCTTAGTGGTTAAATGTCCCTGTACCTAATTATTTGCATGGCAGACTGTTAGAAGATAATGATTATTACACTTGTATCAAATTGCAGTAGTGTGCAAATATTTCTTACTATTTTTATTAATCCAAAAAAGCAAAAAGAACTGTTATCATTGGATTTGGGTTCACTTCTATCTCTTCGCGCTTTTTGTCTATGTTTATATAATGCTTTTTTTAAACGGTTTTATTTTTTAAACGGTTTTATTTGGCTTGACCTATTTGTTGATTTTTGTTTGGGTCAAATCTAGTAATTGAAATTTTACCCCTTTCCTGTTGACCGATTGATCTGGAATTTGGTACACACCATTAATTCTGGTGACAATACTATTATGTATATTCCAAATCATTGTAAATCTAAAATGGCCGCCACCACAAAATGGCAGATTACATTTTTTAGTCTACCCCCTCAAAATGAATATTAAATTAAAGGGCTTAACTAGTAAAATACAGTACAACATACGTACAAATCCAAGATGGCCGCCACCTCAAAATGGCGAATTACTTTTTTTTTTCATACCCTTCAATATGGATATCAAATGAAAGGGCTTAAGGTGCAACGTTTCGCTAAGCGCGCCAAATTCAAATTTTCTTGCGTTTTTTGTCAATTACAGCTCTATTACTCATCGTGGGTTCATGAAAATTATTTTGCGGCAATAAATAGGTAGTATCAAGAAATTACACCAACCAATAAATGACAGTGAAAGCTAGTATAAGTACATTTGTCAATAAACCAAAAAATAAGCTAAAAATCAGCTTATTGACCAATATTATCTAGGTGATAATTTTAACCGTAATTTCTTGATACAACCTATTAATTGCCGCAAAATAAGTTTTCATGAACCCACGATGAGTAATAGAGCTGTAATTGACAAAAAACGCAAGAAAATTTGAATTTGGCGCGCTGACCGAAACGTTGCACCTTAACTAGAAAACAGTACATCATGAAAATTTCACAGCCAAGATGGCCGCCGCCACCATAAAAAGGCCGATTTCTTGTTTTTTCGATATTCTCAATATGGGTATCAAATGAAAGGGCTTGACAAGTAGAACACAGTACACTTTAGAAATAACTAAATAAATAACTTAAAAAAATAAAATATTTAAAAAAGTTTTAAGTTAAACGGTTTTATGCAGACCTACGAGACAAGAAATTATTCTTAGTGTAGGTTCTGCACGTCACTACAACGCACACAAGTCATTTAAGTAAGAATTACTTCTGAATTTATTGTAAATTGTACGTGTATTTTGAGTTATAAATTATTATTATTATATGAAAAGGTATAAAAAAAGTGGGGCGTTGCGTAACCTGAATATTAGAAATTCGACTCGCCACATGTTTTTATTATATTTTTTAGCTTATAATACATATAAAACCGTTAATCTTAAATTATTTATTTACATATTTTATTCACAGTTACAAAAGGCGGCATCTTTGTCACTGAACCCATCCTTCTGCGGTTAAATTTCCCCACAGGGTTGTTTTATTTAATAGAATGTTGTGATGGGAATTTTACTTGGTCAGCCAAGACTGGTCACAATACTTGTACTAGTTAATCATTATTACAGTCGTACAGTATAATGACATATAAGTAAAAATAATGGATAGGTATACCGAGTGTAGCAGCAAGGTGTAGCAATACTGAAACCACGCATATAGGTACTAATTCAGAATTTGTCTGTTAGCACTGAACATCAGTAAGAATAGCTGAAACTAGGAGATTTATCTAATTAAAGTTTTCCAAAAATTTACTGTCATCAATCCTTGTAGTCAGCTGGGAAAGTGACCTTGACCTTGTCTTCTTACAAGTCTGTTGGTCAAATCTTGTTTCCTAGCTAGTTTACTGTCAGTTATGAAAGTATAATAAGCAAAAAGCAAAACTTTTTTCTTTTGACCTAAACTATCCATACCAATTTATAAAAGTGAAACGTTGTCTGTTTGTTTGTTTATTTGTTTGTTTGTGGAGCTTTCACGCGATAACGGCTGGACGGATTTTGATGAAATTTGGAATGGAGATAGCTTATACTCTGGAATAAAATATAAGATACTTTTTATCCCGGATAATTGTAAGTTTCCACGGGAAAACTGGAAAATATTGATTACTCGCTGTAAGGAACGGTTGCCATGGAAACGAAATAAAAAGTGTGTCATAAAACCTCCAGAGCATTGGTGCTATACCTACTTTTACATTGGTTTTTAATATCCTAGAAGAACATGTGTTTATTTTTCGCGATAAACTGTAGTCCGTGCTTTTTGTTATTGTTATTTAGAGTCATGCATTTTTTTATTATGTTAAAATAATATTGTTTCCATTGATATCAGTTAACAAAATAAACTCAAAAAAAAACTCACGACATGTTACCGAATCGGTAAAATTTTACCGAGGCTTGAAGATCCATGCTACCGATATTATCGATAAAATCGATAAATTTATCGATCTTTATCGATCGATAAGATCCATGCACTGACAAAAAAATAATTGTTTATATTATATTCTATTATGTTTGGAGATATCTAATTCTGATTTTAGGTTTAATATCCTGGTAGATGATTTATCATTGGATAAACATACAAACCTTTCAGTATTGCTACACCTTGCTGTTACTCCCTCTATATAAAGAAAATTTTACTCGGAAGTAAATATGAAAAGCACTGTTCGATAAGGAACCGTTTCATTGTTGAATATGGATGGATTTGTCGAACAGCCTGCCTATCGCCATCTATCAGTTCGGATGGATTTAAACCCTTTCAGGACAAAGGAGTGCTTAATTCTGATCCTTTTGGATATTAAAGGTACGAATAATGTGGGTTTTGGCTAAACTAGCTTTACTTTATGGCTTTAACTGCTAACAACTATCTCCCTAAGCCTCGTCAAAAACAGAGCTACAGACAATACACAAATACCGACTCAAAAGAATAGAATCTTTAGTTTTGGTACAGACAATAAACATAGTATTTTCTTATCGGCCTTGAGTGAGTGTAGATAATATCTGGAGAACAACGGGAAGGCTGACATACAGCAGAACAACTTGTCGGAGCAGTCACTTGGCGCTTGGCGCAGTCATGCAATTTATTCGACATTTCACGACATTTTGTCGGAAATAAAAGACGCCCTTGTCTTCTAGCCGTTAAATAATGTACGTAGGTTGTAATCTTACTAACAACAGACTTGGAAGAGCAGATTTTGCTGGAAATCTTAACGTTATTTAGAACACTATGTTCAATAACGACGTTTGACGACCGGTTGATCGAGTGGCTATAGTGACCCTCACTGCTAAGCCAACGGTCGCGGGTTCGAATCCCGGTGCTAACATTTGAGTGATAAGCACTAATGTTTGTTTCCAATTCACGGTATATATGTTTGTATTTATGTATGTTTATCTAGCGTGCGTAAATGGTCATAGCGAATAAGGGCCCAGGTAGAAACACGGTGGAAGGAATAGCGGAAGGGGTGAGGCCTAGCCTTTCTCTGACTGGCAAACCCTGAGCATCGAGCCAGACAGAACATGGTAGAGTCGCTTTTGTGCCACAAAAGCAATGTTTGAAGCAAAATCACTACTCTACTTACCCATTGCTATAAAAATGAAACGAGTCGTTTTTCTAGCGTCTCGTTACTTTTTGATGTATTTTGTATGTCGTTTATGTCAAAAGCTGACGGCCAGTAAGCGAAAACGGTTCGTTTTAAGATATAGGAACCGGTAACCCCCCATTCCTATAAAAATGAAAGGAGTCGTTTTTCCAGCGTCTCGTTACTTTTTTATGTATTTTGTATGGCGTTTATGTCAAAAGCTGACGGCCAGTAAGCGAAAACGGTTCGTTTTAAGATATAGGAACCGGTAACCCCCCATTCCTATAAAAATGAAAGGAGTCGTTTTTCCAACGTCTCATTACTTTTTGACTTGTTTTCTGTGGCGTTTATGCCAAAAGCTGTTGGACAGTAAGCGAAAACTGTTCGTTTTAAAATATAGGAACGGGTAACCCCCCATTTCTATAAAAATGAAAGGAGTCGTTTTTCCAACGTCTCATTACTTTTTGATTTGTTTTGTGTGGCGTTTATGCCAAAAGCTGTCGGACAGTAAGCGAAAACGGTTTGTTTTAAGATATAGGAACCGGCCATTAATGTACTTTTCATTCCAACGAAGAATGTATTTACTTTATGTCACGGTCCATTAATAAAATCATAAGTCTTAAGAAGATTGATTTATTGCTGATATCAAAGGCTCAATAGCTTTCGTAGTATTACCATTTTACCGGGGCTGCAGTAATATATACAGATTTATATCAATGGCCTGGTATTTCTTACTACATACAAGTATTTATTATAAAATGTCGAATAGGTATAGATCGTAAACAGGCACTGAAGTGAAATAATACTAAGGGCAAGGGACCTTTTATATTATGCTAAGATATCAAACATGACATTCGTAGGAACAGCTGTAACAATATTGTTTTAAATCGGAGGAGGCACGCGATGCAAGCATATCCTTAGAAATCAATTAGTTACGCTTTTGGCCAGTCCGACAACTATAAGTGTGGGGAAAACAAAATTGGAGATGAGTGCCCAATATCGATAAGCAGAGTTTAACTGACAAAAAAAAGTTAATGTTTAAATGAAAGTAAAACTACCAAAAAAAAAATTGTCTAAAATCTTAAAAAACAGTTTCGAAACTTCGCCTTCAGACAATTTGTAGGGGCAATCGTCTTGCCACCCAACGAATTTCAAATGTAAAGTCGACAAATATTAGTAACTAAACAGTAGCTATGGCAATTTATATTAAAATATACCTATAACCTTAGTTTACTGACCTTTAAAGATGTGTTTGTTAACTGCATCCATCCAGAGCAAAAATTCAATTTTCTATTCTCGTTCTATTACGATGCCATCGTAATTGGAATGGCTATTCTGCCGTACGCGTGGTTGAGCAGAATTAATGTCGATCTTGTGGTTAGGTACCTACTCGTATGTGGGTTTCAATTAAATTTAAGTACGGATGACGTTTCTAATAACAAGGTTTCGTTCTAGGACATGAAGTTCATGCTGCTGCCGTGGGTATTTGCCATGGCACTCGAGACTTTCGTCGAAATCATCAATCTGGGTTACCTGGGATATCTGCAAACTGTGAGTACATTTTTTCAATATCTTTGGATTCACCAACATTTGAACCATTGTTAAACCACTGTTGAAATTGACATGTTTTCTAAATTAACTGTGGTTTCACATCACATAAATGTTACAGAGCAGGGCCTATATGATTATCTATAGTGTTATTGATTCTATGGTGTTATTGGTTAGGAATACGGATAGTGAAAAAATAACGTTTATACATATATAATATATTATTCAATGTGTTTCCAGAATTCCGTTTTTTTAGGGTTCCGTACCTCAAAAGGAAAACAGGAACCCTAATAGGACCACTTTAATGTCCGTCCGTCCGTCCGTCCGTCCGTAGTCTGTCTGTCAAGACCCTTTTTCTCAGGAACGCGTGGAGGTATCATGTTGAATTTAATTTCAAATACTCAGGTCTGCAATCCCTTGGAGCTAACTAAACTTTTAGGTCAACGATACAAAAGATACGGCCGTTCATGCCGCATGTTTCGACATTTTCGACACTCGCAAGGGAATCAAAACCAATTGGGTACTTTCCGTTTACCTAGAATCATGAAATTTGGCAACATTTGTGCTTTATAGCATAATAGCACATGTAAAGGAAAAATCTGAAAAAAATAAATTTGAGTTAAATCTCAAAAATTAAACTTTATTTTTATCAGTCGTCGATTCCCGATTCCCGTGAAGGACAAGCATACCTTTAAATTTGTACGGAACCATAAGTGCGCGAGTTTACATGGCTGTTCTTTTTGTGTACAACCGTTTTTTATTTCACAACTAGCTTTCCCGCCCGCGACTCCGTCCGCGCGGATTACTGTTTATCGCGAAAAAAGCATCCTATGTTATTCTAGGATATTAAAAACCAATGCAAAAGTAGTTACAGCACCAATTCTCTTGAAGTTTTTTGACAGACTTGTTATTTTGTTTTCGTGGCAACCGTTCCTTACCAGGAGTAATCAACATTTTCCAGTTTTTCCGTGGAAACTTTCAATTTTCCAGGATTAAAGTATTCTATTTTTTATTCTAGGGTACAAGCTATCTCCATTCCAAATTTCATCAAAACCCGTCCAGCCGCTATCGCGTGAAAGCTCCCCAAACAAACAAACAAATAAACAAACAAACAGACAGACAACGTTTCACTTTTATATATTGGTATGGATATTTTGGATACATTTAACACAAAGAAAATAAAAAGTAGGAAATAATTATGCTCTTGGTGCTGGCATATAAAAAACTCGAGCACGCTTGTGTGTTGATGAACACTTACCATCAAGCAGGGCTTTTTCTGGATCTGTGCAGGCCGCTTGATAAACATCTATTTCGGTTTCGGTTACGGTTTTGCTTAAAGGGAAAAAAAACTTGTGTAATTATTATTATACAAAATAGTTTACTAGCAATAACTATAATTCCTGCGATATTTCTGCTACTTATGAATCTCATTTGTGAAAGAAGCAATTCGTTTAAAGTTACGTAAACTCCCACAAGGAAACCTAAAGCTGCACACAATCGTGGAATTGATATTATTTTGCGTGAAATGTCTTGAATATGTTAATATATTATTCAATTCAGAGGTTTTTCCCAGACTTACATATCTTTTTGTTGAAATATAACTCTCAATCTAAACAATATTTGTATGTGTTTTTATTTTATTCTTTAATCACATCAGCTAGGATATTAGCCTTAATAACTAGAGATGAAACGGATATCTGGTAACTATCCGGTATCCTGCCTTAATTTACTATCCGGCTGGATACCGAATAGTAAGCGAGTATTCAACCGTATACTCTAGACCGAGTCCCTCGTCAACAATATGGTGAAGATCGAAAGCGTTTCGAGCAGGTTGGCACACCTTATACTCAGAATTACCGAACGGTATTCGTTGAAGGTCATACAGGTGTTCGCCCCACACTCGAAACGCCCGGACGATGAAGTGGAGGCTATGTATGACATTTCCAATGCAACACATGCCCCGAAATCACACTTCACAGTGGTTATGGGGGACTTCAACGCACGGCTGGGCATGAGGAATGGCGATGAACTGAAAGTGGGGCGGTTTGGATTTGGACAGCGGAACCAAAGGGGTCAGCGATTGGCCGACTTCATAGAGAAGGAGGGACTCTTTATGATGATTATTTAATCTCTCTTTTTTTCAAGAAGCGCCCGTTCAGGTAATGGACGTGGCTGCACCCCGGCGGTCATAAGCACGAGATAGATTTCATTTTGACGACCAATAGGCATATATTCAATGATGTCTCTGTGATCCACATGGTTAAGACCGTGGCAGTATAATAAGATGGTCATTGAATATCAGTAAAACTGGAGAGGTCTAGTTGGATGAGATGTATTTTGCGCCCAAGTCTTGCCCAAATCCACAACCCCAAAAGCTTTCAATTGGAACTCCAAAATCGCTTCCAAATCCTTACCGAATGCGATTCAGTGGACGAACTAAACAACGGGCTGTTGAAAATTGTTCACGTGTTTGGGTCCGAGTTCTTTAAGGCCCACCGCAAAAATAGAACACTGAAATTCTTTGAACATACACCCAAACTTATGGCAGAACGAGGCGAGATGAGGTTGCAGCCTTCAGTGGATATGTCGAGTTACAGCTTGCTTAATAAACAGATCTCCAAGTAGATGCAACACGATTTGTGTTCCTATAATACTAATTGTGTTAAGAAAGCTATAGAGCAGAACAAAGGCTCCAAAGGGTTTGCAAGAGATCTGTCAATGAGCAGAACATGTTGACGAAGCTGAAGACCAACATCGTTTCGTCGAAGCCAGAAATTGTGAGTGAGCTCGAGAAATTCTATGGGCAATTATATACCTCATCGCTTACTACTTCTAGTATGACTAGCGATGCAAGAGCCTGTTTGTCCCAGAATGGCTCTCAAACAGCTTAAGAGCAACCAGGCACCAGGGGAGGACGGAATAACGACAGAGCTACTGAAAGCGGGTGGAACACGGATACTTAAAGTCCTTCAGAAGCTGTTTAACTCCGTCACCCTCGAGGGTACTATGCCAGAGGCGTGGCACAGGACCGTAGTTGTGTTGTTCTTTAAGAAAGGTGATAACACTTCTTGAAGAATTATAAGCCCCTTTCGCTGCTGAGCCACGTCTATAAGCTGTTTTCGAAAGTAGTTACAAACCGTCTCGCTTGTAGATTTGACAAATTTCAGCTTCCCGAACAAGCTGGATTCTGAAAAGGCTTTAGCACCGATAGACCACATCCATACGCTCCGGCAGATTATACAGAAGATTGAAGAGTATTATCGGCCACTATGTCTAGCGTTTATGGACTACGAGAAAGCCTTTGATTTGAAGTGTTGAAGTGTTTGTACAGCAAGGCCACCATGACTGTCCGTGTCTAAGATCTAATTCTATCAAACTGCAAAAAGGGGTGAGACAGGAAGACGTCATTTCTTCGAAACTGTTCACCTCTGCACTGGAAGATATATAAAAGCTTCTGAACTGGAATGGACATGGTGTTAACATCAATGGCAAACTCACCTTCGATTTGCTGATGATATAGTCATCATGGCAGAAACCCTGGAAGACCTAAGTACAATGCTCAGTGACCTCAATACGTGATTCTTAAAATGAACATGGGTAAGACGAATATCATGTCAAATGCTCATGTCGCACCCATGCTGGCTTATGTCGGGAACGATATAAATCGAAGCTGTTGATCACTATGTCTACTTTTAGGTCAGACGATCCAACTGGGTAGATCCAACTTCGACAAAGAGGTCAACCGACGAATCCAACTCGGATGTGCAGCGTTCGGGAAATTACGCCATATCTTCTCATCGCAGATACCGCAGAGCCTCAAGACAAAAGTTTATAATCAGTGCGTGTTGCCAGTGATGACATACGACACTGAGATGTAGTCACTAGTTAGTGACTACGTCTCAGTGTTGGTCACTGACACAAGCTCAAAGTCGCGCAGCGTGCAATGGAGAGAGCTATGCTCGGTGTTTCACTACTTGATAGAATCCCTAACGAGGAAATCCGTAGACGAACCAAGGTTACCGATAGAGCTCTCAGAGTTTGCAAGTTGAAGTGGCAATAGGCAAGCTATATAGTTCACAGAACCGACAACCGCTGGGGAATAAAGGTTCTTGAATGGCGACCACGAACAAGCAAGTGAAGTGTAGGGAGACCAACCCACACGATGGACCAACGACATTGTAGCCATCGCAGGAAGTCGTTGGATGGAGGTGGCACAAGATCACTCGTCATGGCGCTCTTTGGGGGAGGCCTATGTTCGAATGGCTGAAATGATGATGATAATGTGAAAATACAGTGCCATAAATAATATATATATAATGACAATCGAATAATAATTTGAGACCAACGAAATATTTGAAACAATTTCTGTGGAAAAAACCTGCTTACTTACTTTAAAAGTAACCTGTGTGGTAACCTACTCCAGGACCAAAAATGCCTAAAAAGTACAAAATACCAAATTCCATTCAGCCGTCAGATACTTTTTTTTATCAAATGTTCAGCTTTTAATCATTGGATTAAGATACCAAGTTCCCCAGTTTTTAAGTGAAAACCTCAGCTATCTAACAGTGAAAACCGCATTGCAATTGGTCCAGTAGTTTTTACGTGATGCGCGAACAAAAAGATAGACAATATTAAAAAATATGTTATATTCTATAGCAGCAATTTATTTTTAATTATCTTCATTGTACAGACACTTTGGTACTTATTGTTTTATTATATGTATAGATAACATATATGTCTTAGATTGATAAAGATATATGATTTTAGGTTCAAATGTAATAAAATAAATTAATCTGTAAACAAACCCAGATTTTTCATTTACTTTGAGAGAAATGATAGCCTAGTGGTTCAATAGTGCAACTTAAAATCCAACGGTGCAAGGTTTGGTCCTAGTCTCCGCACCACGGACTTTTCTAAGTTATGTGCGGTATTTTCATCGGTCCGTGCTTCGGAGGGAATGTTGAACTGTCGGCTGTACTGGCGGTCCCAACTGTTATTGGTAAATAGCAGTCGTTAAGCTATGTCAGAGACTCTGGAGCGGCCTTACAAACTGACATCAGTGGCCAGTACTACCTCATACGACAAACAAATAAACAACATTTACTTTGGATATTGGAGTTGATTTTATTAAATAAACATGTTGTTTTAAGAATAATATGCTCGTAGGGTGATAATTTTTTGCAAGTGGTGATGGAACTATCGTCGGATTGTAAAATCTCTGTGGTGTGATCTACAACACGCAAATTCATTTGAGTAAAAGAAGTCAATAATAAAAATGTCCAGAATAAACCCGCTTGGCTAATAGAGCAAGATTATTCCGGGCCAATCGTAACCAAATAAAGGATTCCATCAAACTCCCACAAACAGCTTAACGGATTTCCAATTGGGTCCCTTTATTATTATAATACTACATCTCCCGATTCTTGCCAGATTCGGCTCATAAAACATATATAAATCTTTGCACTTTACGATTGAACCGAATTGAGAGGGTGGCGGACATAATTCGGCATTTTATTACACCGTGGCATTGTTAATGGGAAATCGGAAGATTACTTTTATAAGCCAGTAAAAAGGTTAAAGGGTAATAATAGACCGTTTAATCAATGTTATTGGCGGTCGACAGGTCCATTAAGTGAACTGGGACGTATCTACTCGCAACAATGCGATGGAAGCTCAAACTCCGGTCCCTTTTCTCTAGAACAATAGACTTTTAATCACTGTTGTATGAAAACTGTGAATAATAAAAACTTTTGTGCACCAAACGACATTCAGACTTTTTATTGAGTTCAGCCGGGTTTCCTATGTTTCCTATAATGCACGTAACATATTTGCAAGCAGGCGATGCATACTATTCGTATGGGACATCGCATATAAGCATAGGATTGCAAGCATATTAAAATCAAATATCTCAGTCAAAAGAACAGAAACCGTTTAAGTTAGTTTAGTGATAATGTAATGTTGTGCAAGTGCTACGTATAAAGAATCTATCCACACCAATATATAAAAGTGAAACGTTGTCTGTTTGTTTGGGGAGCTATCATGTCAAAATGGCTGATCCTATTTGACGAAACTTTGTAAATAGGTACTGTACAATATAGAGACCAACATGGGATACTTTTTATACCGGAAAATGGTAAGTTACTGTGGGAAAGCGGGAAATTATTTTATTAGGTGAACTGACGGATTAAGCTTGACGTTTCTGACGACAAACAATACGATATTTTTACCTTCTAACATATATTTGACAGATTAGTTCCGAAAGTCAAATTAGATGGCGATGATAAAAGACACTGAATCGCGGTGACTAGATTCTCCGAGTTCAAAGATGGGTCTAACTTTATTTTCTGACAGATAGCTTAGTTCCAAAAATTAAACTAGATGGCGATGATACACGTGACGTATTTTCTGAATCGCGGTGATATGATTCTCCGCGTACAAAGTCGGTCTAACATTCTTTGATGACAGGCGTGGAGGACCCAAACATGAAACTAGATGGAGATGATAATCGAGACGTATTTTCTGAACTGCGGTTACAAGATTCTTCGAGTACAAAAAATGGTATAACATTAATATTTGACAGATTGGTTAGTTCCGAAAATTAAACTAGATGGCGATGATACACGAAAAGTATTTTATGAATCGCGGTGACATGATTCTCCAAGTTCAAAGATGAGTCAAACATTTTTTTTTGATAGATTGGTTGGTTCCGAAAATCAAACTTGATGGTGATGATACACGAGAAGAATTTTCTGAATCGCGGTGACAAGATTCTTCAAGTTCAAAGATGGGCCAAAAGTACATTACTGCCGCGGTCTGTAATGACTGCGTTGCTGGCAGCGATGATGATGGCCGAGAGCGTAGCTAAGCAAAGCTCGAGGCCATCACAGCGCGGTCAGCAGGGCAGTCATTGCGGACCAAGGCTTGTATAGTGCTTTACTCAAACAAAGCGAGCTATTTAAATAAAACTAGCAAACTGATGAAAAAATTATATAACCCGCTAAAACAACAACAACAACAACAACAAAAACCAAAACAACACCAACAACAACGTCAAAAACAACAAGAACAACAAAACAACAAGAACAATTAAAAAGAACAAGAACAACAAAAATAACAACAACAACAACAAACAACAAGAACTTAAAAAACAACAAGAACAGGAACAAAAACAGCAATAACATTAAAAACAACAAGGAAAACAACAAGAACGATAAAAACAACAAAAACAACAAGAACAGCAAAAACATCAAGAACAACAACAACAAAAACACCAAGAACAAAAACAAAAACTACTAGAACAACAAAAACAACAAGAACAATAAAAACAACACGAACAAAAAACAACAAGAACAACTAAAATTACAAGAACAACGAAAACAACAAGAACAACAATAAAAACAACAAGAACAACAAGAACAAGAACAGAAACCACAACAACAATAACAAAAAACAAAATAATAAACAACAACAACAAAAAAAAACTGAAACAACAAAAAATACAACAACAACAATAATACCTAAGAACCATCTCGATCACATCAGCTTTCAAACAGAAAAAAAAACATCAATATCGGTCCATACGTTTGGGAACTACGACGCCTCTCTTTTCGCGTTCGGTGGTTAACAAAACCACAGAATAAATAATAGTACTAAAATAACACGACACTAATGGATTTTCAAAGGAAATTGCTGGCCGCAAAACACGACAGTAATGAAATTCCATACAACTTTGCTGGCGCCTATTCAAGAAGCGCGGCAAGGTCGACTTTGCCCAAAGAAGGTTGTCGAAATAATGACCACATTACAAGCTTGTTTGAGTAAACATTATTTTTTGACAGCTTCGTGTAGTCCGTCAATTAAACTAGATAGCGATAATAAACGAAACGAATTTTCTGAAACGCGATGACAAGATTTTCAGAGTTCACAAATAGGTCGAACATTATTTTTAGACATATTCCCTTAGTTCGAAAAATAAACTAGATGGCGATGATAAACGTGATGTGTTTTCTTCATCGCGGTGACAAGATTCTCCGGGTACAAAGTTGGGTCTAACATTATTTTTTCCCGACTACGTTGAAGCAAAGGAAGGGTTATGTGTTCAAACTAAATACTTCGTCCTATTTTGACAATCGAGGTGACAATCGATTCGTTTTCTTCGCAAGAGTGTCAAAGGCTATTTTTTACCAAACCGTAGTCGGGTTTTAGTTTATGAACTTATATTTTGTTAACAGATTGGTTGCTTCCAAAAATTAAATTAGATGGCGATGATAAATGAGACAAATTTTCTGAATTGCGGTGACAAGATTTTTCGAGTACAAAGATCTAACTATCTAAGGGTCTAACATTATGCTTGTCGATAATTGTTGTGGATATTGAAATGATGATGATGATGAAATGTATGGTAAATTGATAGTGGTCTAATACTGAATTGTGTTTATTGTTCGAAGTTCCAACTGATTTGAATGGTAATGGTTTTAAAAGTTCAAAATGTTGATTTCAATTTGTTGTTAACAAAGAGTTGCTATGTAATGTGTTCGTATTCGTTTGTTTAAATTTAAATTGAATGGGCTATTTAATTGTTGCTATGGCATTTTTAAGGAATCTGACATATACAAATATGTCAGATTTTTTCAAAATTCCGAAGCAACAGTTGTATACTCTTTGGAATCTGAATTCGCTCATACGTTAATCTCGCAACTGATTTAATTAGATTAAAGTTTACAAATTTTTGATATGTAATTGTATACGTTTAAAAATTTTGTTTTATTATAATGACATACCATGCCATAAAAATGCGCGGTTGGGTGAATCATCGGCTCAAACCGAAATAAGACTTCAGAGCAAGCTCAACGGCAAGCTGAACTACGATCTCAAAAAACGATGGAGCAAAACCATAATCGGGTATACTTGCAAACCCTTCGCAGGTATCTATGCAAGCCTCTGAGACCTCAGATCAGAATGAAACTTGGCGTCAGTCGCAAGCCAGTTGACAAGCATCCTTACGTGCCTTCGAGACGCCAGAACAAAACTAAGCTCGGCTTCAATCTCAGGCTACTCGACAGGAATCCATACACGCTTCCGAGACACCTGATCAAAGCGAAAGTTGGCTTCAAGAAAATGGCGTGCATTGTGAGGAAGGACACATAGGCTATTTTCACATAAACAAAGAACACAACAAAAATTATAACGAAAGTACATAGGAAGTCAACGTGGGCAAAGCTGCGGGGCGCAGCTAGTATTATTATATATTAAACTAGCTGCGCCCCGCGATTTCACCCTTGATTGATTGAATAAAGTATCTTTGCTAGAGAGACTATAAGAAAAGTTTTATTCGACGCATTCTTAGTTCTATTCAATCTAACAGTTTATGTTATTCTCGTAGTACAATACTGCCGCGGTCTGTAATGACTGCGTTGCTGCCAGCAATGATAATGGCCGAGAGCGTAGCTAAGTTAAGTTCGAGGCCATCACAGCGCGTTCAGTATTGCAGCCCTTAATGGCCAAGCTGGAATGAAGGCCGAGACCGAAGGTCGAGGCCTTTATAGCGCGGACAGCAAGGGCTGCAATGATGGCCAAGCTTGAAGGCCGAGAACTTAACTAAACAAAGCTCGAGGCCATCATAGGGTGGCCAGCAGGGCAGTCATTGCGGACCAAGGCTTTATAGTGCTCTACTCAAACAATGCGAGGTATTTAAATAAAACTAGCAAACTGATGAAAAAATTATATAACCCACTAAAAAAAGAAACACAACAAGAAAAACAACAACAACAACGACAACAACAAGAACAACAATAAAAACAACAAGAGAAACAAAAACAACAAGAAAAACAACAAGTACATCGAAAACAACAAGAACAACTAAAACAACAAGAAAAAAACAAAAAAAACATACTATAACAGAACAATAATAAAATAACAAAAACAACAAAAAACAATGAAAACTAAAACAACAAAAATACAACAACAATAATAATAGCTAAGAACCATCTCGATCACATCAGCTTTCAAACAGAAAAAATAAACATCAATATCGGTCCATACGTTTGGGAACTACGACGCCTCTCTTTTCGCGTTCGGTGGTTAACAAAACCACAGAATAAATAATAGTACTGAAAAACACGACAATAAAGGATTTTCAAAAGAAATTGCTGGCCGCAAAACACGGCAGTAATGAAATTCCATACAACTTTGCTGGCGCCTATTCAAGAAGCGCGGCAATGTCGACTTTGCCCAAAGAAGGTTGTCGAAATAATGACCACATTACAAGCTTGTTTGAGTAAAATTACTTATTAGCCTAATTGATGTATAGATGTAATTTAAATAGTCATATCTGGGCTACCTAAGTCTTTTGAGTCATTTTTCTGTTTTTGTTAAACATTAATACTGTAGTCGTACATGTCAGGAATTGGGAAGAACGGAAACAGGTAACCATCATCTACCAAAATAAGGGTGCCTCTGCTGAGCAGAATAAACCCTCAGGAAGTGGGGAATACCACACACATCAATTAAGTTCGCTCGCATGCCCTACAGTCTCGACATTGGCCAATACCAACAGTCTATTCCAGAATGTTATTGACAGTTTGGTATGCATAGGCATATGATTTCATAAAGATCATCTTGAACATCTGTGCCATTGCAAAACCGAACAAACGTTTTAACGGTAGAGCGTCGAAAGGAGGAATCCGACGTAACAATGAGGATTTCCCTTTCCCCGTATCAAAAATACACATGCCACTTTAGGAGCAATAGTGAGCTTTTACAAATGTAAACCAAAAACCACACTCATAAAAAACTCAATTTTACCAGTACTTTTATTCCCCACCCTCGATCGACAAGCCACATGTTCAATTTATTTCCCAAACGCGAGGGCTTCGTGAAATAAATATAAAAATACCACTCCCTGAAACCGCGAGTGAAAGTTAGTTAACCCACAACTTTTTGATTCACTAACTGTCGGGGCTTAAAAAAGGTTATACGCTCGAGTGAGTTTATAGGTGTAGTGTAGGTGCGTACCTACAATTGTTCATTCATCTATTTCCCGCTTTCCACCATGTCAGGGCGGTCGCACTCCGCAACAAGTACAAATAAATTCGAGGACCCAATATTCGGGTCCGTTCAGTCGAGTGTCAAGCGTGCGCTCGATGAGTCGCGCGCCTTGTACTTAGCGATAAAGTACCTACTTACGTAAAGTTATTTACAAATTTTATTCGTGTTTTAATTATGAGTACCAAGAAGTAACCTAGAATGTATTGCATAGCATTCGGCTATTTGAATAGTGATAGAAATTACGACTTTCACTCATTATAAAGCAAGGAATTCAGACACCTTTATTCATCAAAGTGCAATACCTATAGGATATAATCATAATCAACCAACGACACGTAGGTAGGTATCTCACTAAACTTATCGACGTTCTGAAAACGGGATTGGTAGGTAGTAAAAATGAGGTAGTAGGTCTATTCTGATAAGAATGTCATTGTATGTAATAGAACTATTTTAATTTATAATAATAAGTCATAACATAATACATTATTTCTTATTTATTCTGTTACAATATCTAAGTCATAACATATCACAGAATAATTAGCAGTACAAGTACCTAGTCATATCTTAATACAACCCTACCGAGCGAAAAAGGGACAGAGCGATTCTGAAACGGTTAGAGCAATGGAAGTTCTCGCGCGTTGTGATACGGTGCATTCTAGCCTGCACGCGATGGGCGAGCGCCTTCTAGGTAAATATAATTGAAAGATCGCAGAGCTGTGCGACTTAAATTGCACTTTATAGCGTTGTAGCGAGAGTCGCTATATATTTAATTACTTTACTCAGTTATCCTTCTGTACTTGTACTATTATTTATTCTGTGACTATGTGTTGAGTTGACCCATAAATTTGCCCCCACATTTTCTGGTTCGCTAATATAAATACACGTAACATAAATTAACAACCGCCTCGGAAGAAACATTAAAATAGACTGTTTTGTTCTGAGCTATTGTTAGTAAACATGTGATTTTAGAGCACACTGTGGAAACTACTTTTAAAAAGTTGTTTTTTAGAGGGAAATAATTGGTAGGTTTAGCGCAAAAGGGGATATCTATGTAATGTAGTTTTAAGACAAAAATGCTTTAAACAAACGACATCGAGCGCTACGTTTTAGAATATACTTAGAAACAAAACAAACAACCTGAAAATGCAATCGTTTAATTGTTAATTGTTTTTATTTTAATTGTAGAGCAGTTCAATAGTACAACTTAGAATCCAACGTTACCAGGTTAGGTCCTAGGCTCCGCACCAATGACTTTTCAAGGTTATGTGCGGCTTTCCATTGCTCTGTGCTTCAGAGGGCACGTTAGGATGTCCGTCCCAGCTGTTATTGATTATTAGCAGTCGTTAATAGCTTAACATGGCTGTCATGCCATGCTTTCTGACATGGCTGTCACAGGCACTAGGATGGCCTGACAATGTCTGACACCATGCACAAGCCAGCTGCACTACTTCATACGACAAACAAACAACAATTCTTGTTCAATTATGGAAAATCAGTTTTGTGTTCAGGCTTGCATTTCTGGGCAATAATATTTCTCATAACTTCAGTGATTATAGGGTCCAAGTCGTTTTCATCTACTTTTTCTCTTTCAAAATAGTCGAACAGGTCAAGTGGAGTGCTGGTTCATACGTCATTCCCGTGAACGCGCACCATCCGGTCCGTCCGCTCAGAGTTATTGCCGCTATTTCTATATGAAATGTTTGGCCTGTTTTATACATAGCTCATATTACCATGTATTATTGTTCTTTATGAGAACTTTATATCATTTTCCATTTCGCACCAATTTTATTATATTGAAAATAAATTTCAAACAACAACCAGTGGCTCCTGTGGCCATTTTTTCTTCCTGTGCTCTACCTCAAGATAATTGGGTGTACCAAGAGTTTTTATTCATATTTAGTTGAATAAGTACGGACTATCACATGGGCTACCATCTTAGAGCGATGGTAGCCTAATGGTTCAATAGTGCAACTTAGAATCCAACGATACCGGGTTCGATCCTAGGCTTTTCTAGAACTTTTCTAAGTTATTTGTGGTTTTCCATTGTTCCGTGCTCCGGAGGGCACGTAGAGCTGTCGGTCGCGGCTGTTATTTATTAATAGCAGTCGTTAAGCCCTGTCAGCGTCCCTCGGGCGGCCTGACAAACTCTGACACCAGAGGCCAGCACTACCTCATAAGACAAACAAATAACAATCACATGAACGTACAAAAAGGACGCCATAAAGTTTAAAAAGAAATAGCACTATGTTATGATTATGATTAAATGTTCGTGGACTACTAAAAACGCGAACAAATTTGGCATTATGCCACATACTGTTGACATATTCTTTCGTTGATGTTGATACAAAATTAGTCCTAATTAAACACAAGCGAGCGTGTACTTTTTCAAAAACTCACTGTCAGATTTTAGTATTTTCTACATATTTTTTATAAGGATCTTTTATCTATATATATATATATACAATGTAGTGTTTACATTATTATCTCAAAATAGATAGGTAATGTACAGGATGGGCTGTATACGGGAACGATTTTGATAACACTATTGTATCCTTACGGAGGCGGGCTAGAATTGATGGCGTTTAGTGCAATTAAGAGGATAGTCGCTTGGCGTGATCTTCGCAAAGTAGGTTTTTAGTAAATGTATATATTTAATATCTCCTTCCCTCCCCCCGATCTCCTTTACGAGCGATAGAGAGCTGGCTGGTCGTGAGTTAAAACTCGGGTAGTACAGGTTTGGATAGAACTGCTGTTTTGGGGGGAAGCACTTTCCACCCTCTAAATTATAATGAAATCTTCTGTTATTAGTGTCAATCGCTTGAATAGAATATAATATACGCTTACCTATATATTTCCCTTTTTCAAAGAGAGCTTTTTGTTTATGAAAAACAGCATATTCAATTTACCATAGTTTTAGCGCAAAAAAACGCCTGTTAAGGTGCTTATAACGTTAGAAAAATTTCGAAAACCCAAGACTTATAAGCGTAGTTAAATTAATGAAACAACTACATTTAACATAAATACTGGAAATCAGATCATGTTTAAGAGTAGCTAAGTGTTTTTGCTCTGTTTAGGATTAGGACAGGGGCGCTATAGACTCTCGTCTTATTCCAGGAAAACTATGTCACTATGGATAGCTGAACCAGAAATAACTCGGTTCTGTGTAAAACAAAATCATATAAACAATGAGTAAGTGATTTTTCATCCGTCCTAATTAAAAAAAACACAGAATTTCAGATTTGGGACAGTAAAAATCTTACACTTCATGGGGGGGTTCATCATGCTTCATCATGTCGAACTTTGGACCTGAGTTTTTTTACCCTAGTATGGCGAACCAAGGGAAGGGTATAGAGTTTAACAGCTTATGTATGTCTGTATGTATGTGGGTATATGAATGTCATAGGCAAATTTTTTTTTACTCAACTACGGTGAAACTAAGGACGGGTGTATTCAAACTAAAAACTTGGTCCGATTTTGACAAGCGAGGTATCAATACATTCAGCTTCATTTATAGTGTGTCATAGACAAAAAGAAACCCGACTACGGCAGCACTTACTTACACGACCGTAGTCGTAGTTTAGTTTTGAACTTGTGTCTTGTTTATATGTTGATCGCTTTTAGCGATAAGACCGCCAATTTTTAAAATATTATCCCTTATATTTGTCCTTTAATTTTGGTCTGTATTGACACCAAAAAGTTTTTTTATAATAATAATGAACACATTATTAAGTGTTTATTATTATTATGTTGTTAAGACCCCTGTGAGTGTTTATATGTAGGTACTCAAGTTTGAAACACTGAAAATCTAGTGCAACTCCCGTGGTACTCGAAATTACGGCACTCGTTTCGTTTCTTGTTCAAAAACTAGACTAAGAGAGCGATTTTCGGGTGTCCTAATCTACACTTTTGTATAGGAAACTAAATTTTCTACAATTTTGAGCTCAACTTGAACTTTGGTCCATTGCTTGTGGAGGTACAGACAGACAAAGATGAGCAAATTGGTCAATTCCAAAATAAGTACAGGGTAAACTTTTTTTATAGAAAAGTCATGAGTGAGGAATTTGTAGAGAAATTAATTAGCTTCAATTTCATTCAATTAGCTTTAAAACGCCTCATAGTTTCCTCAAACTAAAAGTAAAGATAAGTACCCTAAAACGCTTCCCTAAAGTAGTTTAATCGAAAAAACTGAAACAAGTGCCAGAATTTCAAGCACCACGGTATTGCTAACTTGGATATGAACTACTCTCGCTCATGGGTTCTAACAATATAAAAAAACTACATATATTACACTGATACATTGCGATGTTTGATGGTTTTAATGACTGGTGTTATTCATATAGATGATGCCTGGTGTTATTAATTGAAAACATTATTTGGTAAATACTTAATTTTACTCTCTCATAATAAAATCACCAAACAAATATATATAATAGAATTTTCAAGTCGTTTCCAGTTTACATTACAAATTTTGTAATTTTAACTGCACTTTTACCTATAGTAAAAATTCATACCAATATATAAAAGTGAAACGTTATCTATTTGTTTGTTTGTTTGTTTGGGAAGCTTTCACGCGATAACGGGTGGACGGATTTTGATGAAATTTAGAATAGATATAGCTTATACCCTGTAATAAGACATAGGATACTTTTTATCCCGGAAAATTGTAAGTTTCCACGGGAAAACTGGACAATGTTGATTACCTGTAAGGAACGGTTGCCATCACAGAATGGTCTGTGGTTGCCATGGCAACGAAATAACAACTCTGTCAAAAAACATCAAGAGCATTGGTGCTATACCTACTTTTGCATTGGTTTTTAATATCCTAGAAGAAAATAGGATGCTTTTTTTTTGCGATGTTTATCGCAACAAAAAGCAAGTTATGTAGTCCGAAGTACGAGTACGTACGAAGTCGCGGGCGGGAAAACTAGTTCATTATAAATTGAGCTTTCAGTCTTTCCGTGTATGAAACGGTGGATGGTTTACTAAGGAATTTCGGGGGATTGAACCCCCCCCCCCCCCTGCCTACGGCCTTGAGCCTAACGGTTCTATAGTGCAACTTTGAATCCAACGATCATCATCATTATGTCCGCCTTTAGAAGTCCACTGCTAAACATAGGGCTCCCCCAACGAGCGCCATGACGAGCGATCTTGTGCCACCTCCATTCCATCCACCGACTTCCTGCGATGGCAACAATGTCGTCGGTCCATCGTGTCGGGGGTCTCCACACACTTCGCTTGCTTCTTCGTGGTCGCCATTCGAGAACTTTTATTCCCCAGCGGTTATCAGTTCTGCAAACTATATAGCCTGCCCATTGCCACTTCAACTTGCAAACTCTGAGAGCTATGTCGGTAACCTTGGTTGTCTACGGATTTGTTCATTTCGGATTCTATCACGTAGTGAAACACCGAGCATAGCTCTATTCATTGCCCGCTGCGCAACTCTGAGTTTGTGTATGAGACCAATACTTAGCGACCACGTCTCAGTGCCGTATGTCATCACACACAAGGTAGCACGCACTGATTATAAACTTTCGTCTTGAGGCTCTGCGGTATCTGCGACGACAAGATATGGCGTAATTTCCCGAACGCTGCCCATCCGAGTTGGATTCGTCGGTTGACCTCTTTGTCGAAGTTGGATCTACCCAGTTTGATCGTCTGACCTAAGTAGACATAGTGATCAACAGCTTCGATAATATCCCAACATAAACCGGCATGGGTATGACATTGGCATTTGACATGATATTCGTCTTATCCATGTTCATTTTAAGACCCACCTGTTGGGAAACAATATTGAGGTCACTGAGCATTGTGCTAAGGTCATCCAGGGTTTCTGCCATGATGATTATATCACCAGCAAATCGAAGGTGAGTGATGTATTCACCATTGATGTTAACACCATATCCGTTCCAGTTCAGAAGCTTGAATATATCTTCCAGTGCAGAGGTGAACAGTTTCGGAGAAATAACATCTTCCTGTCTCACCTCTTTTTGCAACTGGATAGAATTCGTGCTCTGAACCTGAAGACGTACTGTCATGGTGGTCTTGCTGTACAAACATTTCAACACTTCGATGTACCGGTAGTCAATCTGGCACCGCTGTAATGACTGCAGCACTGCCCAGGTCTCGACTGAATCAAAGGCTTTCTCGTAATCCATAAACGCTAGACATAGTGGCCGATTATACTCTTCTGTTTTCTGTATAATCTGCCGGAGCGTATGGATGTGTTCTGCGGTGCTAAAGCCTTTCCAGAATCCAGCTTGTTCCAGAGGCTGAAAGTCAAACCTACAAGCCTACAAGTCGAAAAAGTCGTAAAACCTACAAGCGAGACGGTTTGTAACTACTCTCGAAAACAGCTTATAGACATGGCTCAGCACCGAAATGGGCCTATAATTCTTGAAGAGGGTTTTACCACCTTTCCTACTCCTGTGCCACGCCTTTGGCGTAGTACCTTCTAGGATGATGGAGTTACAGCTTCTGAAGGACTTTAAGTACCGGTGTTCCACCCACTTTCAGTAGCTCTGTCGTTATTCCGTCCTCCCCTGGTGCCTTGTGAGCAACAAGGCACCAGGGGAGGACGGAATAACGACAGAAGCTAAATATAGCGCGGAAGCGGAATAACGAATTAAGCTGTTTAAAAGCCAGTCTGATCTCATATAGGCTAACGTCCGGGATATCTTCGGTATAATGTTGGGTCAAACGGGCTCTTGCATCGCTAGTCGTGCTAGGAGGACTAAGCGATGAGGTCCATAGAACCTCTCGAGCTCACTCAAAATCTCTGGCTTTGACGAAACGATGCTGCCACTGTCGGTTTTCAGCTTCGTCAACAGGCTTTGCCCAATAGACAGATCTCTTGCAAACACTTTGGAGCCCTTGTTCCGCTCTATTTCGTTCAAAACCCAAGTAGTATTATAGGAACGCAAATCGTGTCGCATCGACTTGGAGATTTGTTTATTAAGCAAGCCGTAACTCGACATATCCACTGAATACTGCAGCCTCATCTCGCCTCGTTCTGCCATAAGTTTGAGTGTATGCTCAGAGAGTTTCTGTGTTCTATTTATGCGGTGGGTCTTAAAGTACTCCGACCCGACCGCGTGAACAATTTCCACCAGCCCGTTGTTTAGTTCGGCCACTGTATCGCATTTGGTAAGGATTTAGAAGCGATTTTGGAGCTCCAACTGAAAGCTCTCGGGGTTTTGGATTTGGGCAGAACTTGGGCGGAGAGTAGTCTCCAGCTTTACGTTGATATTCAATGAGCTTATTATCATTGAATATCAACGTAAGGGGGGGGGGGGGGGGGGGTAGTTTGCCATAGTCACCACGCTAGCAGGCGGATTGGTGACCGCAGTGTTATAAATATGTGCTCGGAGGACACTGCTGCCCATTGGTTTGGGAGGAGTCTTATTCTAAGCTGAGACCGCCACGGCTACGGCGGAATCCAACAATACCGGGTTCAATACCTAGGCTCCACACCAATGCCTTTTCCAAGTTATGTGCGGTTTTCCATCGATCGGTGCTTCGGAGGGCACGTTAAGCTCCGAGCGATGGAGGGCTCGTTAAGCCATGTCAGAGGCCCTTGGTCGGCTTGACAAACTCTGACTTCAGGGGCCAGCACTACCTAAAACAACAAACATCTAATCTAAGCTTCAAGCAAGCAACCAACTAACGGAGTTGGTTGTGAGCTAGAAATAGCTAAGTTTTTTTTCTTAAAATCTGTGTAGTCCACGCTTTGAATGGTCCACAAGCTCAAGGTCGCTCAGCGAGCTGTGGGACGAGCCTTGCTCGGAGTTTCTCTAATGCCCTATTTCTATAAAAATTAAACGAGTCGTTTTTCCAACGTCTCGTTACTTTTTGACGTTTTCTGTATGGCGTTTATGTCAAAAGCTGACGGACAGTAAGCGAAAACGGTTCGTTTTAAGATATAGGAACCGTCATTAAGGGATCGAATCTGAAATTAGGTAATTCGGCAGAAAACTAAGGTAACCGACATAGCTCAGAGAATAAGCAACCTGGTGCGGTATTGGCTGGAACCAATAACCATTGGGGTAGACAAGTTCTAGAGTGAATACCGCGAATAAATAAACGTAGTGTAGGATTAGATGGAGCAACGATCTGCGCGAGGTAGCTGGCAGTCATTAGAAGAGAAGAGCCGAGGCTCAGCGGCACGCCATGCCTAAGTCCAGCAGTGGACTAATGAAGATCGTGCATGATGATGAGTAGTCCACGCGGGCGAAGTCGTGGGCTTTAAGCTGGTATAATGTTTATAAACGCTCGAGTCAGATTGTGGCAAATTTATTGTACTATTGTCGTGAACCGTTCTAAGAATACCTACCTCTTCAGGGTTTGCATTGTGAATTGTATTTGAAAAGAGGCAAAAGATCTTGTTTGATACATTGTAGATACATTCATTGTATTGTATTGTTGTTTGATAAATTGCTTTTATATATATATGTGTATGTCTTTTATATGTACTTTGATGTGGCCGAAGATGAAAATAGAAGAAAAAAAACATCTACAGGACCTATATACACTTAAGCCTTAACTTAATGATACCCAAGCTTAGTTCTCAGGGATTATGAAAGATGTTCCTACTCGTACCGTTCTGCCGTTAATTTCATTTCATAAACTTATTCGACTCAAAATACAATGTTATTTATAGACATGGGTTATTTTTAAAGGAATCCACTCCAATATATAAAAGTAAAACGTTGACTGTTTGTTCGTTTGTTTGTTTGTTTGTTTGAGGAGTCTTGAAGCGATAAAGGCTGGAGGGATTTTGATGAAACTTTGTAAATAGGTACTGTATAATATAGAGACCAACATAGAATACTTTTTATTCCGGCAAATAGTAAGTTTCCACGGGAAAACTGGAAAATGACGATAACTCGCTGTAAGAAACGGTTGCCATGGAAACGAAATAATAACAAGTCTGTCAAGAGCACCAAAAGCGTTGATGTCTCGTCGATGCTATACTTTTGCGTTGGTTTTTAATATCCTATACTTTCATTTTTATAGCTTGATCTCCATGACGGCTGTCATCGAGGTAACGCGCATGAAGTTTCGTATTTTTTACAGTCAAAATGTACCCAAAAGAATGACATACTTACATGGTGCGACGGAAAGGGATATTCCATTTTCATTGCGACATCTTAATCACAGACTATAAAACAATAATAATCGATCATAAAAATCGAAATAACTTCAAATGCTTATTCGTAATAATTTCATAAAAAAGTTTCCACATGCTAATTTGAATCTATTGTTGTGGTAAAATGCAAAGATTTTGAATTACGCTTACTGGCGCAAAATAGATTCCGCTTTATTCTAATTTTGTACTAGCAAAATGTCACGTTTTATTTGGTCTAGATGGTCTATTACTCTATATGCATCCAAGTAAAAGAAAAATACCATCCGTAGGAAAAAAGAATTATCAAGTACTAGCATTCGCCCGCGACTTAACTAGAATAATAATAATAACTCGAAGAACCGACAACCGTTGGGGTAAGCGAGTTTAATTGTGGAGACCACGACTAGGCGAACGTAGTGAGACCGTAGTCCAGGTGGAGTGACGAGTTGCGAATGGTGAGAAGAGTTGAAGATCGGGCTCTGTGGCAATGAAAAGGAGAGGCCTACGTCCATCAGTGGATGAACTCGGGCTGATGATTTTTATGATAAGAATTATAGATGATGTGTCACCACATCAAAGTAAAGATAATACATACTTACCTACAATCGTTTATGAATACATAATATATTACGATATTCATCGATCCATTGGATTATAAAAAGTGTACAACCTTTCAAAATGAATGCTTGACAATTGTACTTCTTCACTTTTATTTGTTTGCAATAAAGTTTGTGCTTGCGAGTCATCAGTTCGCAGAGCCACTAGTACTGGTTGGCGTTACGCATGAAATTGGACAAAAAAGCCAAAAATGATATTCTTATTGGTTACAACGATGATAAAAGCTATCGAGTTTGGGTAAAAATACTCTGAAAAAAAAAACAAATCAAGAGATTTTGTCGAGTCTGATGTCAAGGACATTTCATCAAGCGAAGATATTTTACGGCATATTGAGAGAAACAGACCTACAAGAGGAATTAAGAAATCTTAAAATTGAATAACCTCCAGAAGTACCTCCATATTCTTTATTCTGTGGCGCAAGTATATATAAGTATTTCTGTAACTACTTTTGGGATGAACCGATTTAGATAAAACAATGATAAAAACCTCCGCAGGACTCCAAGGAATACAGTTCAGCAAATATTATCGAAATCCATCCAATGGTATTGGCGTGATGAAGTCACAGATAGACTGACAGACAGACAAACACACAAACACTCGTAAAATCAAATATCCTTTTTTTTCTATTTTTTTCCACGTACATATTTCACTTTGTTTATAGTATTATTATATGTAAGATATAAATAGATATATATGTATATATTTATATATAATATTTATACATAGATAGATATAGATAATATATGTTCTACACACAATTAGAATATAGAACATAGGTAAGCAACATCATTATATGATCGTTTTTTTTCAACTTCATTCGATAATCGATTGTTTCCTACACTACTCCAATCCTAGAAATATTACTCTGGCAGCTGTCTTGGTGATCAAGCTATGTTGTACAAACTATAGATTGACATAGGATGCTTTTAACTGTAGTCCGTGAGGACGAAGTCGCGGGCGAAAGCTAGCATTCAATAATCTTTAAGACGTAATATTGTTAATTTATCATTTTCTACATGTTTTTGTTGTATAAAGTGTTCTAGCTATATATCTATATATCTGTTCCGGCTTAGGTCAAACTATTAATCTCTAGAAATTCACATAACTTGGCAGTCGTTCAATAAAAAATGATTGTATTTGTTTCAGATGAATTTCAATCCCATAACATCGTTCCTCTTCACTTTGGACTTCTTCATCATATCCCTGAATGTAAGTACCAACTTATATAATTTGCCAATACATACACATTCAATATTTACTTATGGAACAACCTTTTTTTTTGTTGTAAAATCTTATGTTTCAAAACCTTATAGTAAAAATAAAATTATAATTAAATAAATATATTCAGAACAATTCACACCAATCACCTAGCCCAAACTAGGGTACCCTGTGCTATGGGTAATAGACAACGGATAAACATACATAGATACGAATTCGGAAATAAACATTTCTGCTCATCACACAAATGATTGCACCTTGCAGGATTCAAACCTGCGACCGTTTGATTTCGTAGTTCCGATCAAGTCGCTAGCTAGACCATCCGGACATCATTATTTGTTATTAGATACAATGAACATTTGTTTTCTTAGTGGACATCTTAAATATGGCCATACCCCGAAACTATGAGATATAGCGAAATCACTCAAAAACGACGCGAGACGAATAGTTATAAAGAAATGCATAATAAAGTCATTGTGTGTTTATGTGTTCAATAAACTTAAAATTAAAGAAAAGGATTTAACTCCCATTATTTTTTTCTAATACTCTACCTTTTATCAGGTATTATCAAAATCGGGTTCGTGACTGCTGCGTTATTTAGTAACGGAATTCAAAGAAGTTTATATGAATCACAGAAACATGTTTTTTTTTCAAAGTATGTTGTAAAATTGGTTCTTTTATAGCTTTTTATTAGCATACAGAATAGATTGCTTTTGAAATAGATTGCAATTGCTTTTATATTTGCTTTAGTTCAATCAGTATATAGCGGGGAATTTACTATAGAACAAAGTAAATTCCCCGCTAATTCAATTCTGTAAGAACAGGGGTACGAAAGCGGCTCAGTATTAGTCACCGGGGAGATCAATGACGCAAACGATACCTATGCGATAAATCGACACTTGGACATGTGTCTGTTACTTGTGCTATCTGCTCCCGCAGGCTGATGAAACATGCATTACAGTATACAGTACGTCAATTTTGAATAGATAACATTTAGTCTTCGTTTGTAGTAAGTTTTGTATTTGGAGATAGACGGTATCTCCTAAAGTAAACACGAGCAGTTTATTTGAAGTATAGGCATACAGTAGTCGCAGCGGAAGTTTGTGTATCGGAAGTTGTCTGGAAGTCGCTGCGCAAACTGCTATTTTTCAGGCGCAATCCCAATGATGAAGGTGAAGACAGCATTGTATAATTGCATCGCTCACTCGCTTACGTTTTTCGCATATTCTATCTCGCTCTTACTTTATGATGTTTTATCCTCACAGCTGTACATGCGCAATCGTTCACAGAGCCTAACTTCACAACCATAAAGTTTCGCTACCACTACTGTACGCATCTTTGCAATGTACTTACATGAGGCTGTGGGTGGTACCTACAGGTTGGCGAGATTTCTCTGTTAGCTATTTTGAATAAAAGATAATAAATGTGAATTGAATAAATGAGAGATCGTAATTACATCTTACAAACTGATACCAGACAAAAGTTATCTGACCAGCCTCCCGATTCAGAACCCTTCGATAACGAACCGATTCGATTCGATTCAATATAGTTCTCGAATCGAATGTCTATTTTTGAGCTATTCAGAACAATCGACTTGAGGGTTCGATTTGTTTTCTACTATCTAATCGAATTCGACTGCATCCACGAAGTAATGTGCAGTTGTCTATGACTGCATCTCATGTTGCGTTTACGAAGCTCATTATGTTCACTAATTCTCAAATTTGAATTCTTTATTTAAGAATATATTCAAATGTAATTGAAGGTAATTCTAGTTCTATCATATCAAACATTTAAGAAATAAATTAAATTTGCATAAAACTATCAGATATTTAATTAAAAGTATGTATTGTACGAGTAGTTAAGCTTTGTAAACATAATTATGTAGGTACTATCTTTCAAACAAATGGTAATGTTTTGTTGATCCCGCAACGCAAGAGTATTAAGCATGGATATAAAATCAGAATGAATAGAGCTATGGCTCCGCCAGCATTCATTCGCATCGTATCCAGTTTTGGCCTCCTAGAAAGCCACACCATTGGAGCCCGAGTGCTTATAAAGTAAATTATGCTGAAATATCTTTGCTAGGACTAGACATTCTGGCAAAATAGAGAAACTATGTTGTGTTAAGCTTTGTTTTGTCCATCAAGTACAGCAAAAGGCGGAGTAAAAGATCCAGAATTATAATTTCACTATATTTTTACTGGCTATTATTATCTTAAATATCGAAGTTTCAAAGCAAAAATGTATTTCACATTAAGAATACATATTATTAACGAGATGAAATAAACTCGTGGTGATAATTAACTGAGGATTTCAAATTTACACGCTACCTTAGCTTTCCCTCCATTCTAATTCTAGGTCTATGGTATTAAGTATTCTGTGTCGCAAGATCGAATACGCTGAGTCCGTATATTGTACGGCCAATAATTCACAATGAAATAATGTAATGTAATTAGCTGAGGCTGGGCTGGCTCATGGCAATATCATGTTCGCCGGCAATAGATTTTGATTACTACCATGAGCATAAAAATGAAGAGCGCTCAAAACTTGTAAATATTGAAACAATAATAAATTGCAGCACAAAATTCAAAATTAGATATAAATTTAGAGTTACTTATGTAATTATTATTCAATACGAAACATAGTTAAACGAAGTACCATAATTAAGTTAATCTTAAGCCTCTCTCAGTGACATCAATTAACTTTTAACTTTCAAATGGTTATTTTTGTATGGACATTGACATAGGTACATAATATAATGCAAATAAAATATAAAATTGACGTCTCTTGCTTCAGTGCTATAGTATGTACCTAACTATACATATTAAGAAGGTAGGTACCTACCTAGTTAGTTGTTTTTTTTACCTAACTTCATGATAAATATATACCTAAGTTAGGTTATGTACCTACTCACTTTAATATCTGCAGGTATGGTGAAACATTTGTCACCTCCATTCAAAAAACCTCTTCTACTTCTTATTACCAATATGTACTTACATATTTACATATAACGATACTAACGGCCTAGGCCTAAGTAGGCGAGGTGAGGGGGTAGAAGAGAAAGAGAGGATAACTCTCCAATAGGGAATAGGGAGGGGGGGATTGCGGAAACCCATAATTTTTGAGAAAAAGCAAAGACATATTTGAGGCTAAGTATGAAAAAAGTTTGCCTTCATTTTTTTTTAGCTTATTGTACTTTACGTTTTTCCATAATTTTTATTTTATTTTAAAATATTTACTTTGCTTTTTCTTAAAAATGATGGGTTTCCGCCACCCTCCCTTATAGGGGGAGAGTCATTCCCAACCCCCTCCCAACCCATCTCCTCCCATAAGTACATGTAGAGATATACCAATTCAAAAGTCCTTCCCAGGCCTATATGGCCTCTACCAGGGCCAATGTAAGATCTTGCGTTAGTCGATACTTCCCGATAAATACTTGAGTAGAAGATGTGAATGCGTTCGATGCATCCCGCAGTGAATGTAACATACGTCTACTTTAAGTGACAAAGCGAGGTGTTCACGCTCGCCAATTTCTTCTTAGCGATGTCTTCGTCTCCAAGCTATGATACCACTTTGCATCGTGCTAAATCACCTAAATACAAATTATACAATATTTTTGAACCAAACAAGTTACCTAAAACGTTATACTTCTAAATTTACAATACAACATTATTAAATGACACTAATATAGAGGCTATCGAATGCTCTGTTGCTCTCGATAAGTTACCGAAGTTGTCCGTGCACCGCGCGCGTTTTTGTCTTAGTTTTGGCTAACGCTGCAGCTGCGGGGCATAAAATAGGAAGAGTATATCTATTTAGTTTGTGGTTATCGAAAAAAAAAAAAAAACGTTCAGTAACTCGGCATCCATAAACTAAGTTCTGAATAGCGTTTAATAGCCTTGTCATAGTTTTAATCGTATGATATGACGTCAATTCGATTCGATTTCGATTTCGACAAATTCTTCTTCGATTCTACTAAATTGAACGATATCAAACCGAATCGATCGGCAACTGAGTTATCGAATGGTTCTGAATCGGGGGCTGTAGATGTAAAATTAAAATAAGAAAATGTTTTCGTGCCTCTATTACAAACTGCACCAAAAACACCCAAATCTATATAGACTTTGATCAAAAATGCCAACGGTGCTATATATAATACTAGCGACCCGCCCCGGCTTCGTACAGGTAGATATATAGAAAGATAAAATTAGTAGGTACTTTATTTGGACAAATAGAACAACAACAATTTCTTACACAAAATGTTTATGTTTATAGGTTTTATACTCACGTACCATTTCGTCTATAGTATTATTCTGTTTAACGCAAGGAGGTTGAATTACGGTTACTATTTCGTGTATTTTTAGCATAGAGCATTTCCTACGATTTCGTTTCCATGGCAACGTTACATATACAAAGACCCGTATCTCCTTCTTAGATTGTGATCTTACGTAGTATTTATATACTCTTTGGTTTGTGATACAAAATAATAGAGATTTTTGCAAAATTTAATACCTCGGGTTAAATTTTTGCAATTTTCGAAGGGAACTCTAATTTTTTGAAATATAAAGTCCTGCTAATGTTACTCGCTGATAATTTAGCTTTCTTTGTGTAAAAGATTTTTTAAAATTGGGTGTGTATTTTTTGAGTTTATCCATTACAAACAAACAAAAAAACAATGAAATCTTTCCTCTTTAGAATATTAGTGTAGATTTATCACAGCTGGTATAATACAGATTTGATTTCAAAGATGAACTGGTCTGGCATTCAAATATGATGTTATTCACTGCGGACGTATGCTAAATAAAATGGCCTTAAATGGAATTTTTACTTTAAAATGTACGGCATGATTTTCCCACACGCATCCAGTTAAAAAAAAAGACTTCTCTCTTGTTTCTCCATAGTTTATTGTCGTCTATTCGCCAGAAAACAGACCAAGGCCGAACGCGCAGCCAGCCGCGGTTGCGATCTACCTTTTGTACTCGTACTTCAATTTGTTACAATTTAAGCCACACTGCATTTACAAAATGCAATACCTTTAAAACCTTACTGTTAGGTACGCTTTTGAAGGCACTTTAGTGGCACATACAATTACCTACCATTTACGGTACGTTGATGGTGGCAAAGTGGAAGCAAAAAGGGATACCGATACCTTTTAGCTGATAGCTAGCAGTCGGGGGGTGAAAAATGAGGGTAAAAGCCCGCTCTATTAACGATGTTACACAACATGGCACTTGGGAAATAACTACGCTTGGAATTTACCTATTATTTTTGGAATAGAAATAAAAACATGTTAAAATATAATTAAAATTTCCAGCTCTAAAAAAAACTTTACGGAAAATCCAACGAGCTTCAACGAGTGTCTAGGCGCAAACGAGCGGTGGCTAACAAAATTTAACTTTGTTATTTTTACATGACTGCCCAAAAAAAGGATAATGTTTTTAGGATTTTTGTATGTATGTATTTTTGTATATGAGTTTCTTTAATCCACATAACTTTAAAACGGCTGAATAGATTTAGACGTATGGTATCGTTAGAATCCCTACAAACCCCCGAGTAACATATAATAAATTTAAAAAAAAACAATAGAGCGTCAGTATGGCTCCATTTTCAAATGCGTAAAATATATTAATTCTTAGAATTTTACAATATGGGTATCAAATAAGCACATTGCTACAGTATATACCTAATTTATTGGCATAAGTTGTTTTTTTTGGCTTTCAGCTAGTTATTTACAAATTACATAGATCGCCCTAATACAATATTTCTACATTTATTTACTGATCGTGTAGTTCAGTATTTTTCAAATAGTGGGCCGTGACTCACGAGTTCATTGCTGTGTCTTCACTATCACCACAGAATAAATAATATCAGAAGTTGCACTTCGCACAACCATTAATAGAAATAGCGACTCTTGCTAATAGGCAACAAAGTGCAATTCAGCTCGCATAAGCGGTCAGTGCCTAACGCGATATTGATACGTAAGCGTCTGAATGCAAGCGCGCGGTGGCCAGCCTCGCCTGATTTGTGGCGCCGGGGCTCAGCAATCTGTAGGTTATTAGCTCGCGTAAGTAGCTAGAATGACCGATGCCTGCTATCACTATCATCACTATATATTATAAAACAAAGTCACCGAACACGTCTGTCGTCTATATGTCAGTCCACAAATATCACTGAAAAAAACACAAAAATACTTTACTGATTTTGTTCCAGTTTTCATTTAGGCGTAGGTTATAGTTATTCCTAAGTGATTTTTGTATATTTAGACGGTGTGTGGCGAGTTTTCTTAACAAAGTCGGAAAAAACAGGTAGCGTTTTTTGCGTACGCTGCATTTACCATATTATAAGCTTTGTGAAAATAATGTATGAAAGGATTGTTTTTTCATAAAGTTCTACAAAAAAGTCCGCGATACCGACCTGCTACAAAAAGCTCAAAATAAATGCTTTACAGAAATACATAAAAAATGGAATTTTGTAGAGCTCTTTGTTCATATTTATCAAATTACATATCACATTTAGGAAAAAAAGCAGATTTTACTGCTAAGATCAAATTATTTGAAGTGCTAACTACGTTTCGCTAAGCGCGCCAAATTCAAATATTCTTGCTTTTTTTGTCAGCTCCATTACTCATCCTGGGTTCATGAAAACTTATTTTGTAATTTCTCTATACAAATTATAAATAGGTTGTATCAAGAAATTAAGGTTAAAATAGGTTAAAATATTGGTTTATCTACAAATGTCAATAAGCTGATTTTCGTCTTGATTTTTGGTTTATTGACAAATGTACATAGAATAGCTTTCATCTTGATTTTTGGTTGGTGTAATTTCTTGATACAACCTATTTATTGCTGCAAAATAAGTTTTCATGAATCCACGATGAGTAATAGAACTGTAATAGTCAAAAAAGGCAAGAAAAATTGAATTTGGCCCTCTGAGTGAAACGTTGCACCCTAATATAAATGTAAAAGAAAGAGCTTGAGGATACAGATCTCAAATAAGCGATCTTTACCCTCAAGCTCTTTTGTTTACATTTATATAAAGGTGCAACGTTAGGTGCAAATAAGCAGATTAAAGAACTAATCTAAAACACGTTATTTTTAATATTTTGATTGCTTTAGTCTTCGAATTGTGAGCTACCCTGAAAGTTTCAGCCGGATAGCTACTCGAGATGTGCTTGAAATTTGAGTTACAAGATTTCACCTGGAACGACAACAAGAATAAAAACGTATACAGACAACTGTCTAGTTTTGAGGATTGAGACTAAACCTAACCTTAAAAGATTACCGTGATAACATGACCATCTAAAATTATTAGTATAAATCTTTCTCTTGAGGAAACCTTATTTCTGTGGCCTGGAACGTGTGATAACCATAGCGCAGAGAAACCTATTTTGGGGTCAAAAAGTTTTGGGCTTGGCTTTATGACGACCTTGTTACATTATGCCTGCAGTTGCGACACGATGGCCCTTCTCCACGCTACATTTTTCTTCGTGGAAATGTTCGTTGCTGTGTGTGTTCTTTGCGCGGCCGAATAACAAGTAAAACTCACCGAAAAAACTATATTAGCAAATATTTAATAACTGAGACTTGTGGGTATTCATTTACGTAATTTAATGTAACTTAATTAGTATTCTGCGACGTGTTTAATTACTTTCATCCAAATAGCACCACATCATCAGCCGGAAAAGGACCACTGCTGAACATCGGCCTCCCCCGTAGAACACACATTAGTACCTAGTGTATATTTTCTTTGACACCAAGAGGTTGCTCGCTCATTTCCTGAATTCCCTTTTCTGGTATCCGCAGGATTAGAATGGGTCGTCCCATTATTAAGCCGGGCCCACACGGCAAAGGAAAAATAACATCGTAGTCAACCTACCTAAGCTTATATACTTATCCGAAAATATTATTAAAACGCTATTTAGTTGTTTACCAACTTTAGGGCCTCGAACCTCGTTGCGGCAGTGTTATCTCTGTTTGTTTTAATTTTGGGTTTATTGCCTGAAATAAATGATGATTATTATATATATTTATGGTTGTATTCATGTATTGTTTTAGTATAAGTAATGTATTATTTTATAAAATATGTATTACTAGTTCTCCCGCCTGCGCCTGCGACTGTTTATCGCGAAAAAAAAACATCCTATGTTCTTCTAGGATATTAATAAAAACCAATGCAAAACTAGATATAGCACCACTACGTAGTATTATTAGGTATTCTGTGGCACCACTCGGGCTGTTATTTGACATACTTGTTATTTCGTTTCCATGGCAACCGTTTCTTACAGTAATCATTTTTTGTCTAGTTTTTCCCGTTTTCCTGCGGAAACTTACAATTTCCCGGAATAAAAGTATCCTCAAAATCCGTCCAGCCGTTATCGCGTTAAAGCTCCCCAAACAAACAAATAAACAAACAGACAACGTTTCACTTTTATATATTGGTATGGATTATATTGTAATAAAACATGTATGTATGTATGTAATTTAATATATTATTGCGCCACCGACTGAAAGGTATTTAATCCCTAAACCTCTCCATACTAAACCTTAGTATGGAGAGGTCTGGAAGAGATGGCTCTTTAGCTCTTTAAAAATATTTATATAATAAACTTAACTTCCTACCTGCTTACACATTGTAGTTGAAGAGACCCATTTCGTGTGCTGATTTAGGTGTAAATCTGGTAAATGAAAAAGAAACATCTTTCTACAGTACTCGTATTCGCAGCCAATCTATAGGTTTGTGAAAAAAGGCTCTGTGAACGATTGCGCAGGTACTGCTGTTGGGATAAAACAACATAAAGTAAGAGCGAGATAGAATATGTGAAAAACATAAGCGAGTGAGCGAGGACGATGTTTTCACCTTCAACATTGGGATTAGCCTAAAAATAGCAGTTTGCGCAGCGACTAGCAGACAACTTCCGAGATACATACTTCCGCTGCGACTACTGTACCACTGTGTGGAAGTGCTAAACGATTAAATATACATTTAATATTACTATGTGCCAATAATATGTCACGCAGTCAATACCACGATAAACATTATTATGTATCCTAGTATGCTATATATAATATTATCATATTTAGTAATAATACAGCATCTTATATTTCAAACTCAAGAATCTTTAAGCTTGCCACTTTATAGTTCCCTGCAAAATAATTAAATCGGCCAAAGAAGTTTCGCCGTGAGGTCGGTCTAAAAATGTTTAGGTTCAATGCAGCTTAAATAATTATATGTAATGGTATTGTATAGACCTTTATTTTGATACCTCACTCGATAAGTTTTGTTTTTTTTTTTGTTCCAACCGAAATACAATGGCAGCTGTAAGTTTGGCCAAAGAGTTTTCGACTTGTGCGAGGCTTCTTGAGTGACCACAAAATTGAAAGGCTGGTGAAGTATGTGCCCGACCAAACCTATTCTAAGTCGCTGTTGGATTAGAACAGTTCCAACTCAAGTTGGAAAATTGATTCGCTGCCTTGGAAACCACAATGACGTGAATGAGGAACTCCAAAAAGTTGTAGAAAGAAGGCACTAAATGTTGTCAGTTGCTGCGTACGGGTACGAAGTCTAAAATCTCAGATGAGGAATTTTTATTTATTTTTTCTCTTGGGCTTATGGACAAACGACGGGAGAAACAGCAAGCCAAACTGTCAAAAAATGAGCTTAATTTAAAAAACGGTGGAGCGACATGACCTCCGATGCTCAAATACACGCCGAATAGAAAACCGTCATCTCTAAGCCGGTGATCCTTTCTGAGATCGAAGACTTCTATGTCCGATTGTACGGCTCGCTTCCTTCTAGACCCGAACCCAGCACAGAGGATTTCCCGCCACAACTACACCGTTGAACTACCCGACGTCGGGCTGATGTCAGATGTCGGGTAGTTTTAGAGAGTTTTAGTTTAATAGATTGAGATTGCGCTCAAACAACTTAGAATGGAAAGGACGGAATATAGTCAGAGCTCTTGAAAGTGGGAAAACTTCAGAGGCTTGGAGCACGAGTATAGTAATAGTACTCTTCTTAAAAAATGGGACAAATCCCTTCAAAGAACTACTGACCTATTTCACTTCTGAGTCACGTCTACAAATTGTTTTCGAGGATCGACTCAAATCGTCTCTCAAGAAGACTTGACAAAATCGGTTAAGGGAAATAATAAGTGAATATTCAGTTTTGCTTATATTTCGTTTTAGGTAAGCATTTTTAAAACCAAATAAAGTTGGGAACTTTGATAAACTCTATCCGGATCCGAATAATATCACACTGTGAAAATATGCTCACATTACAAATGATTTTGGTATTACGTTTGTATGGAAAATTCATCCTCCGCCTGACTCTTAAGTATTTTCTGAGATATTTGTGGTCAGACAAAAATACAGAAGCGTTCGGTGACTTTCGTTTATAATATGCAGTAAGGAGACTAGCAGGTTTCAACTTTAAAACCTGTTTTTCACAGTGCTGTGACATTAGAATGTCAGAGGAATGAGATATTCTGCCCAAAATTGACCGAAGCCGCGCGGGAATTGCAAGTATCGAATAAAGTAAGCAAAGCCACCGACCGGGGTGAGCCCCGTGACTCTCATTTCAGTAGGTAAGTAGGTCGGCTCGAGAGAGTGCTATAACAAGGGTAAGGTATCTACGTACAGGTCCCCATGGGATTGTATCAGCTCGGTCAATGCTGAGCGTATCCTTGTTAGACACCTATTTAGTTAGGCTGCCACGTCGGTAAGAAAATCTGTTCGCACGTATTGTTTCTTTTGTTTGTCAGACGACTTATGAAAACAAACCTAAAATAACATACAGGCATACAATTTTAAATTGCAGGATATAAGGCTAAATCTCAACTATACGCTATAAATACTTAAAAAATAACATAACAACTGGTCTAGACACGGTACAGTAAAAAGTACATTTGTGGTCAGACAAAAAGACAGAAACGTAACCCAATTGTACTAATAGCTGCGCCCCGCGGTTTCTCCCACGTGTATGATAATGATTATCAAAAGTATCCTGTGTCCAGGGTATAAGCTAGTTTCATACCAAATTACATCAAAATATAGAATTACATCAAAACGATTTTGATGAAATTTGGTATGAAAAGGCTCAACTTGAGCCGTTTCAGCGTGAAGAAGTAACAAACATACAATGATATTTACACACACACATACACCTGGTACAATTCAATAAAAAACTGTGTTTTTTTGTTTTTTTCTCCTTATCCGTACAATAAAGGACAAAATAAAAAAGTAGGCCGGTAGAGCCATTCTCGAGTTTTTTCGAGTCTAATACACGGCAATTGATTTTTGCAATGATAGATAGATAGATTTGCGACAAAAGCTTCGCATACGACACGACTTTTTCATTTCGCCAATACACTCCTTATTTAATGTAATACTCTGAAATAAGAATTTTTATAATTTATTCTGAAGATTTGAGCGCAGAATTTAATCAAATTTTTTCTTGGAAAATTGACTTATGGTGCATGCATGTGGTTAATTTTCACATTAACCATTTTTTTGCCAGGACGTGTAAATATTTTTAAAATGAAGTTATGGTTATCTCAAAAAGTATTATTTTCATTCTTAAAAGAGTCATTTTTTATATCTGGGCGGCCTCTACTTCCGCAGATATTAATTAATAAAGACAATCAAATAAATTTTACACTTGAATATTAATAGGGTTGCACCCACCTCTTTAATTCTTTGATCGATAAAACTGAGTGTACACACTGTTAAACGGAGCCTTTGTCTTGTGTCCAAACATTTGTATATTAAACCTGAAAATGTGAAACAGTCGCCTCTTTTTTTAAATATTGTTAAAACAATATTATTCCTCGTATACCTAATCTAGACAGGGAGAGGAGATCAATTAAGGAATAGAAAAATCTTTAAACGATTTACAACAGCATCAAGTTACATTGTAAATAATCACTACTACATTAAAAGGCTACTCGGTAATGCTAAACTGTACATATAGATATATAATTTATTCCACACCTCGAAATAATAAAAATAGGGAAAGCATAATTCCTTGCATTGTCATTCAATAGTACATAAATATTGATTTAACACTGTAAGCAAAATGTATAGAGTGAACCAAAGGAGTGAACAAGAGTTTCCTCAGCTTTAGATCTTGTCATGTGCAATGTAGGTTCTGTGGAAAAATATTTAATATCAGTTTGTTCTCTTTGAGTTGACCTAAACACTTCACTCTTTTGTAACGAGTACTTTTTTTACTCTATTGTTGTGTTCATTTGTTCATTCTATAAATATCGCCCGATATAGAAACATACCAACAATAACATGTATATGTCGTGGCCATATCGTAGAACTGATCACTTCATGATGTGACCAATAATTTTATGAAGTGGTTCAAGCGTGCGACGGATGTTTTGGGGTTGGGGCTGCTTGTTTTGATTTATTTTATTTTTATATAGAAAAATAATGTACAGGCATCCATACAGCATACCGAAGTAATTTTAGCGTCCGCTTTAAAGTTAGGACCGGACTATTGAGGTGGCGGTATATTGAATATGTACTAGACGTGTAAAGGTTAAATACATATCGAGGAGGTTGGGTTGTTTACTGTTTGCATGATGATACACAATAAATTACTGTCTTCTTACGTGAAAATATTTTTAATGAGACCGGTGCATACTGCAAAACAAATTCCAAAAAAATATGTTAAATTTATTATGTTTTTAGTCAGTGCTTGAACTACTAAAATATTTGAAACGTCGCAGGAAGGGCATTCACCTAAACTCAACTGAATGAAGTTAAAGTACCGTCGAAAAAAGAAATGTCAAAAATACTTAAATCAACTTTAGGCTGCACCAATTTCCGCCTACATTTCGTAGGGAAAACATCGTTAGTATTCATTACAACAAACAGTTACATTTCGTAGGGATCTACTCAATTGCTCGGCTAAGACTTTTGCACCCCCAATTTCGCTCGATTGCCTTTTCTATCCAGCGTATTTGGGCATCGAAGGTCTAACTGAACTTTTGTTTGAGCTCCCTTTTTTTCTGACGGTGTAGCTTGTTGTTGTTCCCGTCGTTTGTCCATAAGCCGAAGACCCTCGTCCGAGATTTTACACTTCGTGTAAAACAAAAATCCTAGACGCTGCAGCTGGCAAAATTTTGTGCTTCTTCCCTATAGATTCCCACAAATTTTTGGAGTTCCTCATTCACGCATTGTGTTTCTCAAGGCAGCGAATCAATTTTCCAACTTGAGTGAGAACTGTTCTGATCCAACATCGTCTTGAAGCAGGTTGGATTGGAGCACAGACTTCATCAGACAGCATCTTCCAAGTTTGTGGTCGATATTCAAGGAGACGTGGACAAGTCAGTTCAATGTGCTTATTTTTCTTCCTGATGAAATCAATCTAATTGTTATTCACAGTGTCGGGACTTTGCTAAGTTTACTTCTTCTGGCACTGCTTTTTGAAGGATAAATTCATCCAAAAGAACCCCCTCTTTTTCATTGGCATTTGCCCTATTTGATTCCTGTTTTCATAGCCGTGTGGACCAATTTCGATTCGATTTGCTGCAAGACTGAAGGTACTCCCACTTTAGCGTTAAAGACTCCCATGATAACATTGTAGTAGTTGTTGTGGTGTAACGTTAGGCCGAAGATATATCATCAAACATATCTTCTACTCATCATCCGAGTGTGCTGAGGTTGGTGCGTAGACCTGTACTACCTTAAGGCCATACCTTGTGAGTCAGTTTAAGAACTAAAAGCCACAGGATTTTTCTACAAAATTACCAATGAGGATCTAGTTGACGAAGAACCCTACCCCACCATGAGACTGTTGATCACCCTCTCGGAAGTACAACATGTGGATTGCAGGGTTAATGTATCCCCTCTTTTCAAACTTCACTTAACCCTAGAATATGCCATCTGATCTTCATAAGTTCCGTCTCGACATGCGCTATGTGCTCGCCAAGTCTAATCGTTCGTCAGTTGTTCGTAACCAGGGTTAGTTGTTTTTGTGTGGCCTACGGTAGCCCTGGGATTCCTTGCACCCACTGCCCTGTCATTTCAACCGCCACCGTGATCAGGGAAAGGGTACTATTTATTTGTAGGGTTTTGCCCATAATTGTCATGCGGGTTGGAGATTGCAGGGCGTAGCTTCTCGTACCGGTGACGCTGCTGCCCGTCACAATACTGTGTCATTTGGCTCCAATTATTTTGAGATGGTTATACCGCCAACTGTCGGTCACCAGAGCCTCGTTCGTTGTCCAGCAGAATGACCACGTGCAGGGGAGGTTGGCTTGGAGCAATACGGGATTGTGTTTCGCTCTCTTACATCCCATCTCTTGATCGTTAATTAAACATTAAAACAAAAACACAATCGATCATGAAAAAAAAGTTAAGGGACAGATAAATTCTGGTTCGGATGATGGTTGACAACCCTCATTTTGCTTGAAGTTCACAATACCTATATATATACAAATATTTTATATGCGGATTTGCCCGCAAACAAATAAACTAAAAAAAAACAAGCATTGTTTTAGGTTCAGTTATCTCTGAGACGTTGATTTGATATAATCGAAATAATCCTAGACCTCAGATTAAAAACATCAAAGTACGCAGTTCAAATTGTTCAAGTGTTTTTTTTTTAGTAGAGCTTATTTAAAACTACCCTGGACTGTGAGCGCACATTAGTAAATTGAATGTTTTTCAAACCTTTTCCGCATTTTGTGAAAGCACTTTTTATTTCAGCCAGGATTTTGAAACGTAGGCTGGTACTAATGGCCTCTTTTAAAAATACAAACTGCCGTACCACACACGATAATTATCACGTACTGATATTATAGGTATTTATCAAGCTTTTAATCGCAGTTACAGATTATGATTACGTAGTGCTAACGCCACAGTTTTAAAATTATTTTAATCAACCCATGTTTTGTACTGATCTGTAAAATGAATATTCTAATTGTTATTAAAATGACAACGATCATAAAACATTAAATACCTCCTGCTTATTTGAAATAATTAATAAGTTATCGCATGGAATTGTTGAAAGAACGACGAACGCTTGTTCAAATAAAATTATTAACAATCCCGTAATGACAGAGCTGTGTTATTGTCAAGAAGAGTACAAATGAAGTAAGTTGGGTTGTCCCGGCTTGACGATCCAGACAGGCCCTAATTCGAGCAGGTCGATTTCCATGGATGCTCTTTATTTATCATGCTACAGAACCTCAGATCTGACATATGCGATCAGAACTGATTACTAGAAAAGTTTATGGAATACACTCGCGAGCAATGAAATCGACTCAGCTCCTACGCGCGCAACCAAAGGATTTGTTTTTTTTTATGTAATTATTATTTAATTTAAAATTAAATCAATTATTTGAATGCTCAAATTGTGAGGTCTTCATAAACAAATAATAGTAAAAATCTGACACCTATTACTGAAAATACGTACAGTTATAATTATTAAATGAAAATATTGCTTTCTTCGTTACGGCAAGTTTTGTGCTGTAAAAACTCCGAAACGGAACGTATCATTATTCTATAATGAAAATTTTATAAATCATTTTTCTTTTGTAATTTTTCCCATAGCTTGCTTTCACACTTGTACAAAATATCGTATACTTTCATTCATATCTCATAAAATACCTACTCAAATGATTTTGACTAAAATTATGTAATAATAAAGGTGAGAAGGCGAGCTTTCAGAGACTATAAGTTTTATTATTTGTTACATATTTTCAGAATTAAAAAACACGTTTGCGTGCTTGAGGTCTTGAGTCGATTTCATTGCTCGCGAGTGTATTTGGTTTTATCTTGGTATGTCGTGATATCCATCTTTTTCGTTTTGAAAGAGATTTTAGATAGCAAGCACAAGGTTCATAAACTCTGTATATTTATTTGGATCAGCATTCTTTTTAAAAGTGATTACGCCTATGATTTGTGCCATGAAAATAAAAAGTTAAGGGAGAGATAAATTCTGGTTCGGATGATGGTTGAGAACATTCATTTTGCTTGAAGTTCACACTACCTATACATATACAAACATTTTATACGCAGATTTGCCCGCGTGTTCATTTCTTTGTGGGTCAATAGTATCCTATGTGTTATTTAATTTCACATATAGATCATTATAAACTAAATTTAACTAAAACTCGTTCAGCCGGGTTACAGTTTTTTTTTCGATTGCTCAACTTCTATGTAAAGTACATCAGATTTACAAAATCCTAAGCTATCCAACAGAGAAAACCACATTTCAATCGTTCCAGTAGTATTTACATGGAGCAAGTTTTTTTAAAATGTTATATTCTTTTTGAGTAGCTTATTTTAAATCTCCTACACTACTTTTTAAGTTATTTTTATTATATAATTCAACCCGACACTATCCTTGTACAACTATACACTGTCCTAATAAAATTGCTATACAGCCATTTTCAGGACGGTATAATATCTTCAGACGATGTTGATCAGGTGCTCAAATCGAGCTTTAGATGTTGTTATGCAGAAAGGAAGAAGGAAGCAAAAATAAACAGGTCTAAAATATAATATATTCCGATAGCCCTCGAGAAATATGAACCGAAACGTCTAAAACTAGAAATTGTAAGACCCAAAAGTAATCATTATCTACATATAATAACTAGCAATGATAGAAGAAGATATGATAGCATTTAGAATGAATATCTATGAAACCCAGGTCTATTGGGTTTCATGAAGATGACCTCAACTCAATCACTCCAGAGGTGTCGATCAGCCTGTGACAACAGGAAAGAGCATGCGGAATTGAAGCGGATATTAAAAACGTATTGCGACTTTAATTTTACGCTATAATCTCAAGTATTAGGCAATGTAACCAGGGTCTGCCGTCTCGACATATCTATGTGATTGTGACGGTATATGTACCTATTTCGGTAGTAATTGCTTACTACCGAAATATGTACATATACCGATGAAAAACGTTAGCTTTGACGGTTATTTTGAAAAGCTATCGACTGTCATTGTTATCTGTACTGACATTGATCATGATTGACATAGATATTTGGTAGAGATTACTAAATAACGTTATAATCTGACTTTGCGATCGATTTCGGTTGTAAAGCAATCTCTATCGATATCGAAAATGAGGGCCCTGATATTTAAGGAACGGACTATGGACTCTGTATAAACAATCTTCAATATTATTTGGAAGAAACGGAAAGATAACGAATTTTAGAGGTGAGATGTAGAAAGGATGGAAGAAAAAATAGTATTGTTCCTAATAAGCATTTGTTGAATAATTTAAAACACAAATAATCAAACTTCGTTCGCCAAATGTAGATAATTATCTAGGTAATTAAGTAATGTAATTCGGCTATAGTTTTAATATTAATGAATAAACTCTAACAACTTCATTGATATTTAATAAAGTACTGAAATGAGAAACTCACCAAAAATAAGTATCTACTCCGATATGCGACAGGCAAAAAAAAACAACAGGGCTTGAAAGGCCAAACCCAAAAGTATGAGAAATAATGAATAATATTCAAAGACCGATTTTGATGAGAACTGAAACTGCATCACAAAGGCTTTTTTGTTTACTGTAGTGAAGAGTTTCGTGGTTAAACGTAGGTAATAGTTTCTCATTTGGTCATCAAAGCAGTTGAATAAATAACCCCGTACAGAAAACTGTTTATTTAATAATAGTTAGGCTATGTTTATGAAATGAAAACAGAATGCATTGCGTTCTACTCATGAAAATTGTTCATAACTTAACATTAAACTCAATATTTTTATGCGAAATAAAAATAGCTATAAGATAATGTACACGCAGTAAACATTTTTATGATTGCGTTATAAAAGTTAACAATGCTTTACGTCTGAAAATACGTAGTGCTCATATATTAGGCCTTATGTGAAAAAATGTGACTCTGACGTTAATATTGTAATTAAATATACTTTTCTGCTGCCATTTGGCCTTTTTAGCATTAATTGCTATCCGAACGTTGAATGACCAATGAAAATTTGGGCTTCAATTGAACATTATTTTTGATCAAAGGACTTTATCAGGATTGTTTAGGAATTTCGGCTAGCAGAATAAATTCGAGTACACCTGACTGTCAATCCGATTTTCCTAAGATCCTCAGTAAAGCGGAAAGTCAACTTTCTGCGCAGAGAATTGTAAACAATTTCGTCACAATTTGGGGTAGAAAATATGGAACTGGCATGAAGTATAAAGAGTGTCACAAAATTACCGGCGCGGCAGACAACCCTTGATTTTTGTTTACTGGTATAAAAGTATGCAAATTATGAAAGTCATTACCACCCTTGTTACGCTCTTCACGTATGTGTTGGGGTTGAATTTAGAAAATGCTTTTCACATAGCCAAATTTTGAAGGGGATTCGTTCCTTCCGTTTTGACAGAAAGTTCCATGAATGCATAGCCAGTTCTCTGATTTAAGCTAAGAAGATCGGATACTAATTTGCATAGGCTCTTGCCCTGTCTGTCATGCCCAGAAGTGAACTAAAGCCCATTTTTAAACCTTTGGTCTCTAACAAGATTAATATTTACCTACACTTCTGTCTAATTTACAGAAGCTAAAAGCCATATTTTTTAAACGAATCTCCTTCTTGTTTCCTGCTAAGGTGATTATTTTGTCGCATGGAATTTACGTATTATCTTTGGTACTTTGAATTTTATTCAATTATTAATTACTAGCTATGACCGCGGCTTCGCACGCGTTGTTGTTTCTTTAGGTGAGAAGTACTTTATGTGCTATTCCAAGACCTATATCCCAATATACCAATACCAGTATACCAACATTTGACCAAAATTCCTTCAGCCGTCAAAAAGAATTTTATCGATTGCTCGGCTTCTAATCATCAGATTCAGATACCAAATATCCCAGTTTTTAAGTCAAACTCTAAAAAAAAAAACTATCCAACAGTGAAAACCGCATCGCGATCGGTCCAGTAGTATTTACGTGATGCGCGAACAAACATACAGACAGAGACGCTTATTTTAAGTACGCAAAACCATTTTTTATTAAATTATCTGCATTGTACAGTTTTTTGCGTTTTTATTGCTTTATTATAAGTATAGATTAGGTTAGGTATTGTATTTGTAGCCTATTTAAATGTGCGTAATTTAAGGTATACGCCGTTGACCTTGCTCGATTGGGCGTTACCGATTAAAATGCCCCGCGCAGGCCCCGCGCCCCCTGACAAAAGTTACGCCAGCCGCGCGCTCTCTAACATAGCTTTTGTAGATAGCATACTCTATCTAATAGTATCTACCTAATTATTATGTTTACGATATATAGCGTTTTGTAGTATTTCTTTTAAACATATGAATCTTGCTTTCTTACATACCTATGTCTATACACATACTCGTATAAAACACGCATTCTCTTACATTACTGGCAATTTAAATTACTCAATAAGTTTTTACTATATATACTACTATTACATTCCACTATTCCTGAGACTTATGGACTTGGATATAAATTATTTTAGTCGACTTGGAGTCAGGGCTTGAAATACCGCTATTTTTTTACACCGGTTCCACTGACTTTGGGGCGGTACCGGTACTGTGTTGTATTTTAACTAACATATAGGTATTACTTAATAAAGTGGTATCTTATATAGGTTCTAAAACCGGTTCCCATAGTACCTACTTTTCATAAGTGTGAGCGAAAGAGTACAGTAGGCGAATGATGCCAGTAGAGGCGCACAGCGCAAGTGTCTCGCTCCATGTAACACGCGAGCCTTTAAGTCCACGAAATGTTCTTTTTGCGTTTCCAGTAAATATGAAAAAGTAAATTTTCAATAAAGTTGCTTGAAAATGTACTGTTAAAGCCTTGTGGTCTTGAAACTTTATCTTACCTTGCTAGTGCGATTTATTTACAGTTTTTTTTAGTTCTGCATGTCCAACCAACTTTACTTGCAAGGAGGTTTATATCTATACTTATAATAAAGCAGTGAATAGGTACGTCAAGGGTTGAAATAAGTAGTGAATTCAAAATTAACATCACCCGTCATTTTTAAAAACGTGCAAATCTTTTTTTTTTTCTCTCGCTATAGTACGATAATTTTAAATCGTCATATAGTACGATAATTTTTAATCTCACTTATTTCTAGCTTGTTAGCAACAAGACGTATTATTTTGCGCTCCTTTACTTACGGTCAGAGATATAGTTAGTAGCAGTTTCTGCTGTGAAGAAGTTTTGTATAACTGTATATGAAGACAGCGGACTCATCTCAAGCATATAGTTTTGCCAGTTATCTGAAGTTCAGCGGCAAAATCGAGCCTGAAAGTAACCACTTGACACTTCGCGAGCTGGAAAGTTTTAAGTCTACCGACACAGTGAGTACCTAAATTAAAAGAAAATAAATATAAAATCCAACTCGACTTCACATTCGCATCACAACATTACGCGAATCAGTGTCACTTACTGTCATCTGTCATATACTTCATCGCGTGTCAGTGGTCAGCCGTCAGTTTTGCTACTGTCAGGTTAAAGGCGTTTACGAGGATAGTGTCTATAAAGTTTCCGAAGATAGTTCAAGTCGGCATCTGATACGTTGGTATTTTACTTGAAGCTCGGTAAATTGGCGGCCGTTGTAATAATGAATAATTGCGAAGCCTGTGATATTCCTATTAAAACTAGTGAGAAGGCTTGCAAATCCTGCCGTTGTAATTATCATTACCAATGCTTAGGCATCACTAGCGAAAATTTCCTGAAAGAGTCACGTCAGTCGAAGAGTAACTGGAAGTGCCCTCAGTGCAAGAATAAGGAGAAGAGGGGAGATAATTCCAATACTCCAATTAGGTCTCAACAGCAGCCGGGATCTCCATCTGATGACTCCTCGATCCCGTGCGTCTCTGAGGACCTGAAGGCTTATTTTGACCTCAAATTTCAAGAAACCTCAACAATAAATTCTAAAGATATCCAGTTGAAAATTACTAGTGAGAGCAAAGCAACAAATGCCAGATTTGATAATTTGACCGAGGGAGTAGAGTACATCACCTCTCAGTTTGATGAGCTAAAGAAGCGCAGCTAGGAACAATCTCGTGAGATAGTGACTCTGAAAGATGAGAACTGTGATCTGAAGATGCAAGTAAAAGATTTGAGCATGCGTTTCTCTCAGATGGAGCAACAAGCTAGAGAGTGCAATTTGGAAATTCCTGAAAATAGTACTGAGAATGTGCTAAGTATCGTGAAGGAAATCAGCGAAACAGTTTCATATAATCTTGGTGACAACGACATTATGTCAGTTCATAGAGTTGCAAAACTTCAGAGTGACTCACCCAGGCCGCGTTCCATAATTGCTAGACTGGCTACTCCTCGTATCAGGGACAACTTTCTTGCTACTATCAAGATCTTCAACAAATCGCCCGGGCAGAATAAGTTGAACACTTCTCATCTGAAAATCGCTGGAGAGAAGCGTGCTATCTATATTGCAGAGCATGTATCACGGGCCAACAAACAGCTCCATGTAGCCACAAGAGCCGCTGCCACTGCGAAGTGCTATCAATTTGTGTGGATACGCAATGGGCGCGTATTCGTCCGCAAGGACATTAAGGCAATTTTGGTCAAAGATATGGACTTTATTCGTTCTTTATGAGTCTAACCGGGCACTAAAGTCAATCTATCGGTCTATTACCAAAATGTGAAAGGTCTTCGAACTAAAACTTTCGATTTGTATATGAGTGCTTTATCACATGATTATGATATTTTAATTAAAAAAAAATTGACTTGGTTGAACGACTCAGTGTTTAACAAAGAATCATTAGACGGCAAATATAATATATTTAGGCGCAATCGAGAAGCATCTTCTTCAATAAAAAAAAGACGGTGGTGGCGTTTTGGTAGCAATTTTAGATAAATATAAAGTTCTCCGTAAACTGTCATGGGAATCGTCCAGTGAAGATTTGTGGATTACTCTTAATCTTGGGAGGGGTTCATCGGAAGTAAAAACATATGCGTTGCTTATTTGCCGCCGCCTATTAAACTTGATTATTTGAAAAACTTCTTGGACAATGTGTCTAGCGTCATAAATAATGAAATCACACCTAATTCACAAACATTTTTGATAGGTGACTTTAACTTTCCTAATATTAACTGGATTAGAGATCCGAATTCTCATCTTTTTACGCCTTACGACAGTACCAGCTCTGTGGAGCTTTTATTCGTGGATACATTGTCCTTTAATGGACTGGTTCAAAATAATGGAATCACAAACTGTAACAATAGAATTCTAACAATATAATTTGTATAAATCCAATTATGAATCTATTAACGATCAGCTGTCAAATGTTGATTGGGCTATGGAATTACATCTGCGTGGCGGTGTTGACGAAATGGTAGACACTTTCTATAAAATATTTTTGCCGATTGTTGAAGAAAATACCATTACGTCGTTCTAAGAATGAACGTTTTCCTCTATGGTTCTCAGTGCCTTTAATTAAGTCTCTTGGGGAGAAAGCTAAATATCATTCGAGGTTCAAAAGATATAAAAATCTTCAAGATAAGTTAGCTTTTAATGTTCTTAGAAAAAGATGTGACGAGCTGCTAGTAGAATGTTTTACTAAATTCAAGAAAAATACATTTCATAATTTGAAGAAAAACCCTAAGTACATTTGGCGTTATGTTAATAGCTTAAAATCAAACAGTAGTTCTTTACCTGATCAAATGTACTTGGGCAGTAAATTAGCTATAGGTGGACAGGAGATATGCGATTTATTTTTGGAGCACTTTAATTCTGTATATAAATTAATTTGTTCTAATCAATCGGACGTGTCAAAGGTAGGTTGTTTTGAGGACTCGAGCAAATCACCACTTCATAATATTATGTTACAGGAAAGTGAAGTATGTAGAGCGCTCAATGCACTTGCAAATAAGGGAGCAGGTCCAGACTCAATTCCATCTATTGTTTTAAAAAGTTGTGCTGAAGTGATTGCTGAGCCCTTGACTATTATTTTCCAGAAGTCACTCGATATGGGCTGGTTCCCGACAAGATGGAAAGTGGCCTTTATTACCCCAATTCACAAAAAAGGTGACATATCTTTTGTTGAAAATTACAGACCGGTCTCAATTCTCTCGGGGCTTGGTAAATTATTAGAATCACTGGTTGTCAAAAAGATGTTTTGGCACGTCTCTCAGCTCCTTAACATGAATCAACATGGTTTCCTGCCTCGCAGATCTACTTCCACTAACCTTTTAGGTTATGTTACTGATATTCTTGGAGTTCTTGATAAAGGTGGAGAAGCTCATGACATTTATACCGACTTCAGTAAGGCCTTTGACCTAGTTGACCATGATTTGTTGCTGGCCAAACTGCAGAGTCTGGGGATTCATGGTTCGCTTATACGGTGGTTGAATTCCTATTTAAGTAACCGGTCTCAGTTGGTTGTTTGTTGCAAAAGGGTTTAAGTCTATGGAGACAGATGTGCCTTCAGGTGTGCCCCAGGGATCTCATTTGGGCCCTCTACTATTTCTCATCTTCATTAATGATTTGCCTGGTTTATTGAAATCTGAAGTCAGGTTGTTCGCCGATGATCTAAAACTGTATAAGTCGATCTGTTATGAGTAACAGAATGATATCGATTTGGTAAGTCGATGGTGCAGGCAGAATAGTTTGTTGCTATATGCAGACAAATGCTTTTTTATTAAATTTTCGCGTAAACTCGTGCCTTTTTCGGCTTGCTACAAAATAGATAATATTTCCTTGAAAGAACTTTCTTCGATACGTGATCTGGGAGTCATTGTTGATAATAAACTTTGCTTTCGGGATCACATTGATCATATTGCCAAGAAAGCATAAAAAGTAGGTGGGTTTGTTGAAAGACAATCAAAAAAATTTCAAAATTCCAGTCTCTCCATTCACCTCTTCTACAGTCTAGTGCGTAGTATTTTAGATTATTGTAGTGTCATTTGGAACCCAGTATATTAAGTGCATTCAGACGGGTTGGAAGGAGTTCAGAAGAGATTCTTGTAACATATTACATATATGGATAATTTGTTTAAGTCTTTGAGGTCATATGAGTCTCGGCTCAGGAATTATAAGATTATGCCTCTTGCAAAACGCCGTAAAAAAACTGATATTGTCATGCTATACAAATTATTACATGGATTGGTAGATTGTCCGGATATTCTGGAAAAAATTACACTGAGAGTTCCCCGTCCGGGTAGTCGTTTATTGAATAGAAACACATTTATTCTTCCCCATTGTAAAACAAATATGTTAAAGTACTCGCCAGTTTGTCGTATGTGTGAAAGTTGCAACGCAATAAAAAACAATTTTGACATGTTTGATCTAAGTTCGCTGACCTCAGTTAAGTACCTTCTAAACAGAATTATATAATTATTTAATGTCAAGTTTTTTTTGACAGTATTCATATTACCTATTGTACTGATACTGTACAATAGGTAATATGAATACTGTCAAAAAAAAACTTTTTTTCTCTAAATATTCTTATTATCTTTTTTTAATTACGTTTTGTTGCTTTAATTATTAAGTCTAAAATATTTATGCTAGGTCCACATCTAGAGGGGAATACGTTTTCTTAAGTTAACACTGTGTAATCTTTTCATTAATGTATGTTTACAATGTATTTTCCAGTTTTGTGATCTTCCAACAATAAAAAAAAAAAGAAAAAAAGAAGACATTAAAAAACAAGTCGATCTCGAAGAATATTTTGATGGCTCATTTCCGTGAATGTAGCAACAGTCCTCAATATTCTATCCCGATGCAATAATAAGAAAAATTATAAAACGGAGAAAAAAATCTAAATTTCTAGACACAAATTGCAGAGATTTTTGTTGTAGCACATGATAGGCAATATCATTGCCAACAACAAAAATTCATATCAATACATCTCTCCAACTTATGGCTAGAAATTTTCTAAATACATTTACATATTATTGCATCGCAAAACTGACCCACCACTATACTGACAATCTGCCCAACGTCAGCCTAGACGGGTTTAAGATGGCGCTCAAACAACAAGAATCGAAAGTAGACAAATTAGAATCTTAACTGATTTGAAAGCGAAATATCGACTAAATTTTAGATCTTAAGAAAGATGAGTCAAGTATTCAAAAAAACAGTACCTACGGTTAACTTTAGAATTTTAGCACTGATAATGAACAATGAGGTTTCAGATCAATAATACAAAGTCCCTACTCCCTAATCATACACATGATTTGTATTTTCATCTCATCATTCAAAATAAAAAGTGCTTGTGGTGGTGATTGTCAAATCTGAGGCTGAAATCCCGTGAATCATGATGTGTTATTAGTTTTATCACTGTGATAGAACACTGTGTGATTTAAATAGTTCGTGTGAAGGCACAACGTCGCAATCAGTAGACATCCGCTGCGTTAGCACGAGGGTATGGTGGCACTCTAGCATTGTAGCATAAGAACCTGAATTATCTACCGGTACCTTGAGGGGAAAATACCGGTTCTTAGGTATCGATATTCAAGTACCGAAATGGAAAATACCGGTATTTACCGCTATTATACTAGTATTGTTCGTACCGATATCAAGCCCTGATTGGGACAGTATAATTGTTACCATATCATACAGAACCCAAAAACTAGTTATTGAAAAAATATTATTATTTCATAAACACACGCATAGAATTAGATAATTTTATTAAATAATATAATAATAAAAATAATATATAAGGAACCAATACTATTTATTTAGATAATTTATAAACATTATTTGATACTTAATTAAATAATAATTACTATAATCTGACTGTAATTGACTATAATATCATCATCGTCATCATGACTATAATACAAAATAGGTAAATTAATAACTATAATACGAGACTATACTATTATGTACAGCCTTATTACAAAAATCTAAAAAAAATATCATTATTATTATATTTACACACTCAAATAATCCCGCCTACAACTAAAAATCGACATAATATACGATTTCCAAATAGGTTATGCGCAAGACAAGCCACAGATTAATAATAGGTGCCTTTTGCGGAGAAAAGTGTCGCAGGTCCATTCAGCACAACTTCTCGTCCCGCACTGATTTATTGGGCGACAGAAGGGTTGCCCAGCGATTAGCGAGTATAGATTACGTAAAAAAAATGTTAAAAATAATTAGGAAAGATATTTGCAAAACTAATTCCAAGGTTCCCTAAGCGTTTCATTATTGAAAATGTGATTGTTAGTTTAGAAGAAAAACGGTAATAACTACAAAAGCAGAGGGTACTTTGCGTATTTATTATTGATATTTAAAATTGTATTTTCAATTTTTTAGCTGAAGAGGAGATGCTCTGTATGATGTACATTATCATATATTTTATTTAAAGTTTTTTTCCATAAAGATTACGGAGAAAAAAGGTTTTAATGTCCCCAAATTTACCCCAATTCACATATATCTTAAGATAACATGGCACAACTTTGATAACAAGTAAAATTACCAATTATATAAATACAAAAAACCTGACTGCGATCAAAATTATTGAATACGCGCTGACCCCTCAAAACTATTCACACTAATATTATAAATGCGTAAGTTTGTATATGTGTAAGCACAGAATAAATAATAGGTGTAAAGTTGAGAAGTGAGTATGTGTGCGTGTGTATGTTTGTTACTTCTTCTCGCTTAAACGGCTGAACGGATTTGGTTGAAATTTGGTATGGATATAGCTTATACCCTGAATTTACACAGGCTACTTTTTAACCTGTAAAAATACATGGTTCCTGAGGGACGCGGCTGAAACCGCGAGGTACAGCTAGTATTGATATAAATTTTATGTTTATTTTTTACTAACATATGTTAATTTACTTTAATAGTTGCAATCGCAACATTAGACTAGCGATGGTGGCCTAACGGTTCTATAGTGCAATTTAGAATCCAACGATACCGGGTTCAAAACCTAGGCTCCACACCAATGACTTTTCTGAGTTATGTGCGGTTTTCCATCGCTCCGTGCTTCGGAGGGCACGTTAAGCTGTCGGTCCCAGCCATGTCAGAGGCCCTCGGGCGGCTTGACAAACTCTGACATCAGAGGCCAGCACTACCTCATACGACAAACAAACAACATTAGACTATAGTATAACCTATAATGTAATGATACCTCATTTATCAAAATCTATCAATCAGTTTAGGCTGTAGGATGCGCCAATGAAACGTACAAACAAACAAAAAACATACATACAACCCAAACACATAACCTTCCATGCAGTTGGGTAAAAATACAACGCCATGAATGTGTATATTCGTCAACAAAACTTACTTTTCCCATCCGGACAATTTCAATATTATTCGAATCTATGTTATTAATTGTCTTATAATAGTATACATTCACAAGATAGAGAAATAGAGTGAGGACGACCGGTTGGTCTAGTGGCTAGTGACCCTAGGAACGAAATCAAACGGTCGCAGGTTTGAATCCTGCAAGGTGCAATCATTTGTGTGATGGGCAGAAATGTTTGTTTCTGAGTCATGGATGTGATATTCGTATTTATGTATGTTTATCCGTTGTCTAGTGCCCATAGTACAGGGTATCCTAGTTTGGGGCTAGGTAATTGGTGTGGAATTGTCCCAAATATATTTATTTATTTACTAAAAACAAGCAGTTTATTAAACTTGCTGTAAGTGGAACTCATAACACATATTTATGCAGGAAAATGTTAGCAGTTCGTACAGTACGAGTACGCAGAAACAAGGTTCATAACGATAAATAAATGTATACCCACAAAAACTCATAAGCCTACAACCCACAACTTCATAGAGTGCCATAGAAATACGGAAAACAAGGCTTGTTGGAGACCTAACTAAGGTAAAAGTACGCAACACGGAACCTAAATACATACATAAAAAATAAACACGCCTGCCAAGTAACCAAGGACACCTAAATGTTAAAATGTAAACGCTTTAATTGATTTATTCAGGTCTCGGGCCTAAGGAACTCTGCCATCCACTCTTTTTGAATATTTTTAATGAAATACTTTTGTATTTACATAAATATTATTGGCTAAATAAGTCTATTTTTATCCGAGGCTGCTATTTTTTTCATGACTGGAAGAAAACATATTCTCGTTTTAGATATATATACTGATACATCTCTTCTCTTGACTTTTAGCAGGTTTTCATGTTTCGTCTGTCTTAACTCAATATTTAGGGCGGGGATTACAGCGAATAAAGCGCGTCACAGACGACTAAGATACTACAATATTTTATCTTAGGATAAAATATCGAGCGATATGTTGTTTTTAAAAGATGTTATATTAAGTTACGAAATATATCTTATGATACAAAATATATCGTAATATGCTCTACAGGTTACTCTGTTTTGTATTTGTGACGGTTTTTTTAATCCCTGAACAAAGAAATGTGTATCACTGTGTTCGTGGTGTGTGTGTGTGTGTGTGTGTGTGTGTGTGTGTGTGTGTGTGTGTGTGTGTGTGTGTGTGTGTGTGTGTGTGTGTGTCTCTGTGGCATCGTAGCTCTCAAACGAAAGGGCCGATTTGGATGCGGTTTTTTTCTGTTCGAAAGCTGATGTGATCGAGATGGTTCTTAGATATATGGGGAGAGAGAGGGGGGAGGTGAGAAAGAGGGTGAAAGTCGTAGCTTCCAAACAATTGGATTGATTAAGCTGTGTTTTTTTTAATGTTTGAAAGCTGTGGTAAACAAGATGGTTCTTAGCATACTGCAAGTCGTTGTTCTGTACAAATACTCTCCTGAATGTTCGTATTTTGTTTTACTATATCTTCCATAATTAAATTATGAATTTCGAGGAAAAGTTTCCTTCGACTTCTTAAATAAAAAAATAAAATAATAAGTTAAATAATAAATTATAAGTTTGAATTTATTTTGTAGAAAGATCTGCGTAAAGATTAAGTTCACCGCAGCTTTTTCTAAATTTTATGTGTTTTTCTGTCCAAATTGATCGCCTTTTATAGTGCGCTAATGCAATTTGCATATAAAATTCGAAATCAGAATCGTAGTCTGATGAGCTATCTAATAAATCTAATAGTGAAACCGTATTACTCATATTTTATCATTCTGTATATAGAAAACGGTGAAGAAATACATGTGGCACCTAGGACGGCCTGCGAGCGGATGAATAATTTCAATATATTATCGTATCTTAACCGCGTGTGATACCCTAAGATGCTATAATATTTTATATACAGATATCTTAACATCAAATATTATAGTATCTTAATCGTCTGTGACGCCCTTAACGGGCCTTTGAACGGGAGCTGTGGAGTAGATTGTACTCGACTAGATTAACGTTCATAACTATTATCACGTGGTTTTGACAGCCCCGACCTTGCTGCTTCTCTGTTAGGTTAGATCTTTGTTAGATTCTGTACCTTTAACCAAAATGTTCACAAAATAATGTCAATCAAAAGCTTAGTTTTCCCTCATCAAATGAATACCAAGCACAATTTATAAGGTTAGAATCACACAAATTATAATTATACTTTAATGTAACACTGACAGTATGACATTTATCAAAACTAACTGAGTCAGCGTGGTCCAGACTTTACGAGGAATCCTGAGCTACAGTAACATGAAAAACAGACTAATAATGATGGGAGATAAATTCAGAGTTCAGAAATAAGACGAAATATCACTTGTTTCCCCTTCTGAATTCAGAAGCTATGTGAGGTGAATCCATCTTCACCTGGGGCTTTTCCGTTTTCGAGCTGTCCATGCACCATCTGAAGAGCCGGAGACCTGGCTCAGTGGCGCTCTTTGATAGAGAATTAACAAGCCTTGGAAAAACATGGGCTGATGATGGTTTTCTAAACAATCAAGTGAGTGATTTCTTAGATGTGTGGCGATTGTGTTTTATTGAACTCAAACACAGGAACTCCCCTGTGTTTTCCTTAGTGAGTCTTCTTGTGATCATGAACACTGCAAAGTGCTAGAAAAGTCAGGTACTAAACTAATACAGTAAATACGCGATAAACCGTCTAAATTAAATTAATCAAGACATGATAGATAGATAGATAGATAAGTCTTTATTGCATATCACTTAAAAGTAAATCGTACATTGTACATCATAAAACAAAAAATATAGAAATTGCGGTAACACAATCGGTGGTCTTATCGCTTTCAGCAATCTCTTACAGACAATCTTTGGATGAACTAAAAAAATATGGAAAATGAGTAGACGATAGTGACAACAAAATAAACAACTTAAAAGTAATAGTATCAGAAAATAATAAATAAAAATAATAATAAAAGAACACCTAACAAAAATATGAATATATAAATGTTTATTTAAAAAAAGTAAATAAACAAACAACATCTATCTATCTATACTATAATAAAACTGTAACTGGGCTAAATCTGTATATTAATTAGTTTTTGAATTTTATAATTTAGATAAACTTCAAAATTGATTTGGAGTGCAAAAAAGTTTTTTTTTATTTTTTGTCTGTCTGTCTGTCTCTTTGAACACGCATCACGCTGAAACTACCGGGCGGGTTTTGATGCAATTTTGCACAATCCACATCTTATGTTATGGATTAACATTTAGAATAGGTACTTTTTATCCCGAAAAAAACATGAGTTCCCGCAGGATAGGGGTTGAAAGTTATTTTAAAGAACACATATCACGCTAAAACTACTGGACGGAGTTTTATGTAATTTGGCACAGTCAAAGTTCATATTATACATTAAAATTACGGATTCTTTTTACCCCAAAAAATGTAGGGTTCCTGCGGAATAGGTGTTCCAAGTTATGTTAATTTGAATGTAATAAAAATGAGACATTAAAACGGTTTATAATTTCGACCATCTAGCCATGAAGCTCTGTGGCAAAGTCGGAGCATGCCAGCCTTCCAACCCAGAGGTGCAGGGTCGAAATCACGAGCTTCTTAAAATGTTTTGCTCCATATTTTTAAGCATTTACATATTTTATGCGTTATTTTTTACATTTTCCTCGATTTGACGGTTTACTTCAGAAAATAACAGTAGCCTATCTACTGTTATTTTCTGAAGTAAACCGTCAAATCGTTACAACAAAATAGGTCACAATAATTCTAATTCGGATAATTTAGAAAAAACTCAAAAACAGGAAAGAGTTCTGTCAATTTACTTTGTTTTTTTTTACATTGTTAATTTGTTAGTTCTACCTGAAGTGCATGTTTAAACAAGAAATAAATTATCATTTATAATTAACAATACCTCATAAAAAAGCGCCTTCTTGCGGCTGTTTTTATTGGTAACCAAACTGCTTACTGTTTTACATTTTTAACCCCCGAACAAATTCACGAGTATTATAAATTTAGGGTGTGTATCACTGTGTGTGTGCGTGCGTGCGAGGGTGTGTTGGTGTGTGTGTCTGTCTGTGGCATCGTAGCTCCCAAACGAATGTACCGATTTTGATGCGTTTTTTTTTTCGTTGAAAGCCAGTGTGATGGTTCTAAGCCATATGAGGAGGCGGAGGGGGGAGGTGAGAAAAGGGGGTGAGAATCGTAGCTTCCAAACGAATGGTCCGATTTAAGTGCTGTTTTTATGTTTGAAAGCTGAGGTAATCGAGATGGTTCTTAGATATTAGAGTACGAGTATAGCACAATGGAGTATCCTACTTCCTTAACACGGGCGGATTATTTTATTGTAGGACTTCTACACTAAAGAGCGTAGTATCTGTACTTATAATAAATAAATAAGAACAAAAAAGACTGTACAAAGAAGATAATGAAGATTGTAACACTACATAATTTACCAGCATCAACAACTCAAGCGCATAAACCAAACGCATCAAAGTTCTCCCTCCGATTTAACTAAATGGCGCTGATTGATGTTAAAACACGTAAGCATTTCATTCACTGCAACCAAAGGTCCCGCTAAATTCAAATCTGTATTTTTTTTCGAATTTGGCTCACACTAGCTTTAGCGCTTAGCCTCAGCACGACCTCCAGCTCTCAAGCCCTTGCGACTGGAAGGTTTTAGGTTGACCTATATGCTAACATATATATACGTCAAGCCCGTCAAGTTCTCAAACCTTGCGACTGGAAGTTGTCTGTTGAATTGCCTACTGTCCGGTTGATATCGAACCGAATTACTCTGCGCATATCGCATATATATATAACACATATATATAGATATAGATAGATATGCGCAGAGTAATTCGGTCAACCTATTCTGAATATACGTAACTTATATGAACTACGTATTTTCTTCGCTTCATCTGCACACTGCACGTCATTCGTTACCTTACCGCCAGTCGAACTACGACGCCTTACAAGGTTTGATTTAAAAACTGGGGTACTTGACGCAAGGCAGTGCGCGCTAGCCTTATTCCGGTGACTAGATGCCGATCAATCGATAAAAAACTATTTGACGGCTGAACGAATTTTGAAGAAATGTAGTATAATATTGTACTTTGTAGGTACTTTTGGTCCTGGAATAACACGTGTGGGCTACTTTTAAATGAAATGACCAGCGGGCAAAGCCGCGGGTACATCTAGTACTAAATATATACAATGTACTAATACATGCATGGTTCCATTCTAGAATAACGCTTAGGTAAGTTTACTTTATGTAGTACATAATTATAAGCTCTAAGTGACTTGCCTAACCTTGATACAGTAGACATATAGTGAATGTACCCAAGTTTTTTAAATTATACTGTTTTAGTGTTCCGACGGTAATCGGTTTACGAGCTATGTGGCCTGCCCGTTGCCACCTTCGTTTGCTATCTGAAAAGAGCTTGGCTAAAATTGAAATTAGAAACCCATCATGTACACATTACGATCATGTCATATAGCTAAGTATACCGTTTCTCTATTTTACGGTCACTGCGTGATGATTTGCGGTGGCATCCACATTGATCATAGATCATAGCAATTAACTGAATACCTAATACAATTAATGGAACCGTTCAACTGTGACTGCGGTCGCGGTTGCAGAGCTTTACGCTGGTACACGTCACCTATCTGGATGAGCCTTCTATGGATTAGTTACTATATATAAGTATGCTATGGCTGTACTGAATCTACTTTATTAACCCTGAACTTCAAAGAGAGGGGTGTTATAAGTTTAGTGTGTGTATGTATGAATCACTGTATGTAACACTGTATCCGTGTGTCTGTCTGAAGCATCGTAGCTCTCAAACCGATTTTGATGCGTTTTTTTTGTTTGATAGCTTATGTGGTCGAAATGGTTCTTAGCTATAATGGAGGAAGGGGGGATGGGGGGTGAAGATCGTAGCTCCTAAACGAATGGACTGATTTAGATGTGGTTTTTAGTTTGAAAGCTGATATTTTCGAGATGGTTCTTAACGATAATAGGGGGGATAAATATTTTTTTATTTGTTTTTGTTCCAGTTGTATGCCTTGGTGTGCGTCATCTCGCAGTTCCAAGAATACCTCCAGGGACGAGGGACTGCTGCATTTGATTACGATGATCGGGTGAGTCTCACTCTTTTAGGCTTGCACTAATATATTTTGTCTCTAAGTTCAATTTCTTTGATTGCGTGTCTATTTTGTCTTACTACTATATCTTTCTGATTTAAGTTGCCTCTATTTTGCCACTTAGTGTCCTAACAATGTCTTTGTATGTTTCTTTACTAAGTTTAAGACGTGCGTTGTAATTCTATTAGGTTGCCCCCGTCTCCAATTTCAATGTGTCGCGTCAAGTTTTATAAACTTAATGTTTGTTTTTTCCTTTAAACTGTGCATCAATACACGTGTATACCTATGAAACCACGAGAAATATAAATAAACAGGCAAGCGAATGTGCAGGTAAAAGCTATTACTTAAATAATAACGTTAACCTGCTATACTACATTACATTAACGAAGACGTAGAGCGAGCGGTGCTCAAAGGGAGCACCGCACCGGGATATTGCGATGTTGCGGTGAGGTGCATTAACGTAATGTTCGCTAGTAATCGCGGTTCCCGAAAGATTAAGCGCTAAAATAATTACTCATGCTGAGCTTTATGTAGCCGTAATACACTGGCCTTCAAAACTCAGTACATTTTTAATATTAATACAGTGTTTTTTAAATTGCTTGGCTTCTACTCATCGGATTGAGATACCAGGTACACCAGATTTTAAGTCAAAAACTAAGCTCGCACCGCAATCGGTCCAGTACTTTTAACGTGATGCGCGAACAGTTAAAAGTGTGGTACTGAGTTTTTTAGGACAGTGTATTTGCTTTAGGTAAGCGAAACGTGTAAGTTAAGAGAAAACCCAAAAGCAACTGGTTACTTACTAAGACAGCGTTGAGAAATAAAATTAACTTGAATACAATTAAATATGTTTACCAACCCTACTTAATCCTTACAATATTCTTAACCTTTACTCTATGGAATTGCTTTACGTCCGGCTTCGTCGAATGGGACCAGATTAACACAAAGGAAAATAAATATTTTATATAGACTCCAATCATGAATTTTGTATGTGTCGTCGCTTTGGTCTTTTAATTTGTACCTTAATATAGGGAAAACATCGAAATCTAACCCGGGAGTGTAGTCTCCATTTGGCACGAGTCCTACCCAAATTTTTCCTTAGAGATGAGCTTCGTTAGCTATGGAAGGAAAACTGAGAAATCAATCCCAGAATGACGTCTCAGTTGCGCACATGAGTGTCCCACCCGAAGTAAGTTGCAGTCTTTAGCGACTAAAGCTAGCTCCACACACGCAGCGTTTTTAGCAGCCAGCAAGGTAGAGAAGCAGGTACCAGTAGTGAATCTAGACAATGTGAGGATCGATCGTAATAACTGAGCAGCCACCCGTCAAACAGATATCGGTCCGCCTCAGCCTTAATTTGTTCCCCCCTAACCCTAACGGGTTTAGGGTCAACAACTAGTCAACAACTAGACGATTGTTGACGTAAACGAAAACTTTGCATAAACGTAGATGAGACTTACAAAATAATTTATTGTCTTCCAATATTCGTACCAGCCGGCGCTGCGGTGTGTCGCTGATGAAGATTCGCATTGCTTTCCTGCATCGCATAGGTTCCAAATGAATGTGCTTCTTACAATATTCTTCAATCTTTTAATTTTTTTTAAATGCATTTATTTTGTTAAGCGTATCGCTTGACAATTTGTCTATTTTTGTTTAAAAATGTTCGTAATTAGGCCCGCTTTAGGTTTTTAAGGACAGAATAATTTCAAATTTGGCAAGAACTGAACGTCCTTTTTTCTGTAGGATTTTTTATATGAACTCAAACTTTACTTGGAAACTTCGTTCGAATTTCAAGGATATACAAGAGACCCCTGATAGTCGTGCTTCTTTAGTGGGCCTCGTGGCACGTCACGGGACTCACAGGTAAATAAAAAAGCTACGAATGTGATGGATATTCGTACTTTCGTCATCATCATCATCCACGAGGATGTAACCGAGGGGCGCAGCTAGTAACAAATAAATGTCAATCAACAAAAAAAATAACTTATTATTATTTTTGGATATGCTACTTATTATTTTATTAATAGTTACCAAATTTATTTATTACGTACTTAACCTTAGGTATGTTGTTCACTTATTTAATGGTTGTGTTGGCTGGAAGAGGCCGGTCTGACCGCCCCTTGTGACACTCATTGTTATGCTGTATTTTTAGATATAATTTCTCGTTGTACTTGTGGTGTTCAATAAAGAGTTAATCTATCTATCTAACATTGTCTCCCATAGAAAGTAAATCCTCATAGACCTATTATGGTTTGTGTTATTCCTCTTTAATGCAAAGAGAACAAAGATCATTTTGATAAGGCGAATTAAGACAAAAAGCAATATCTCCTAACGTCGTAATAAACTAACTTAGCTATTGCCTCCAAAATTGTTTCTTGTAGATGTCGGAGGCATTGATAATGTTTAATAGTAAAAACGGCATGGAAATTATATAGAAGATATAATTATAGATATATTGTGTTCCTTGCATAAGCATTGTGAGAATATCACTAGAAGTCATAAGACCACTTGTGACATTCTGGAAAAAGACTGAATAGACGCAAAAAAAAACATTTTGTCCAATATTTATAGTTTGAAGGATTCGTCAAATCCGGGTCGATAAAATGCTTTAATTGTTTTTAACAGACGTGAAAATAATTAAATGTCTGGAATGGGCTTGCCATGTTAAATCTTATAACTATGAGCTCGAACAATTTTGACAAATATTCATAAATGTACTCACAAAAAGCAAAGGACATGGGTGAACGCCTGATGGAGAGTATGAAGACTGTGTCTAGTCTCAAGTGTTTTCAAGTTCTATTTTCATCTCTGAAATCATGTTAAAGAGCAATTTTTTTCTAAGATTTTATATTATTCCTTATTCTAAACAGAGTTCTACAGGTATGAAGTTGAAAAATATTTTATAAAATTATTTTAATATACCTGACTGGCCAAGAGTACTCGTGACTTACTTATTTATTCATTCAAAAGCTTACTTACTTCAATGATCTTATTTCGTAATAGTTGTTAATTTATTTTGTTGTGTAGTAGGTTATTCGGGTCATTTCATAAAGTGCAAAATCAATAAACAACGTAATAAAAAATAATAATAAGAGAAAGCCATAAGCGTAAATAAGTTATTTTCGAACCCCTTTTATACAAGGAGTAACTGAACAGCCTTATACATATATATACGCAGCCGGCTTGTTTCGATCAAGCATGTAACGTGTGCAATGGTTGAATAAATCTTATATTAAATTCCCATACATAAGTAAAATCTTAGCGACAACCATAAATGATTGTTAGCAAACACGTGGCATCAAAAAGTAGGTCTGTACATATTGTTCCATATGCACCTCTCGCTGGCACGCTGGTAGAATTACCTCGTTGACTCTCAAGCCCCGAAGGGTCTCTGACCGGAGACCGTCCAGCACTACGAGAAAGTACATGGGGGTCATGGTTTGTTATTGTTCAGTTGTTGGACGCAAACGTGTTAGTAAACGTAATAGCTAAAGGAAACACCGAAAGCTTAATGAACCACAATATACACATAAATGAGCTGACACATTTCACATTTTCAATTCCTTCTCTTGAAACTACAAATTTTATGATAAGATCCACTTTTTAAACCAAACATTGTAGAAAACTCCAACATTATTTTCACTATGACGTCTATTGACGTCTACTGACATGCGACTGACTAGGTACTGCGCAGTAGCTTTTGATTGCGCTATGTAAATTCAAGATCAAGATTATTATTGATTTGCCCAGCTGATTACTAGGCAATATTATTATTGATTCAGTGCTACTATAGGGTTTGATGTATAGTATTTTTGCGTAATCTTTAAAAGTAAATTCATGAATGAAAAATTTCAAAATTTCTGAAGTCAGTAAACTAATGTTATTCACCCTGCCGAACCACATACCCCACCCCGATATCTAATAGGTAGTTATGTTGAATCCTGTACAGAGTTTTATTATTATTATTTTAATATTAATATCCTTTATGGCCCAATCAACTGCATAACGTGTATTAATTTCAGTTCTGTATCTTATATTACGAGCCCATGACGGACGGGCAGAGATTATATGTTCTTTTTAGTCCCTCTAAGTAAGGAACCCCAAAAATGCAGTTCTTAGTCTATATGAAACTGTCTGTATTCAGTAAATTTCTAATATTTTCCCTGCAATATAAACCATACAAAAATTAAGTACCAACCTATTAAAATCATATTGGTTTTAAAACAAAATAACTGTAGCTATTCAAGTAAAAACAACCCGAGAAGATATTACCAAATAACATTAGGGCTGATGAAACATCAGAGCAAGTTAGAAAGTACGTCTTGTTCCATTCCCTCTCACCAACTCCTCACGAAGAATTTTAATCAAGATACTACAACTTTGCAAGTTGGTTCATCTGAATAGCTTTACTAAGTATTCACTTAAATATTTTGTATAATCATCTTCTAAGCCTTACAGAGTTAACTGTGACTACAAGATATGTATACCTACATAAAAAAGTGATAAAGTTTAAATTGTAACCTGTTGTACCTTTTTCATAAGGAAGGTATAGGTAACAGTTTCTATGAACATTTTGATAGTTAACTTATATGTGTGTGGGCTGTGGGGAAGTTTATACTTTCTTATGTTTTTAATTAGAATACTATTAATATTACTTTTCTGAGGTTATATTTTCTGTAAAAAGAACGAAATTTTCTGATACTTTTATGTTAGGCTTGAATCTAGAAGTTATATTCCTGTGGGTAGGTATTGAATGAACCATAGTTAAAACTTTAAAGTCTTCATCACGTGCTATTTTGTCGGTCTTTTATTATTTGCACTATGGAGAGTGTACACTGGAGATGTTCAATCTCATTTCTCCAACCTTGCTATCTCGTTAAAATACTGACTGTAATAACTACAATGCCTTACGCCTTGTTATAAAGATTCGTCTTTTCCGTTAAATTATGTAATCTGGTAGGAGTCTTCAAATCGAAAGAACAACAACAACAACAGCGTGCTACAATTACATTCCAGACCACATCAGTTTATCATCAGACGAGGTGTGCCTGGCGTCTGGCGGGAATCTAACGTGAAAAACGGTCATTTTTCTAATAAAAAATTAAGGCCATTTTCCTTTCTATTATCTAGCCAATTTTTCTTCTTGGATAACTTCTCATACCTTTTTCCACCTTTGCATTCCAGAGGCGATGTAGGCAGAAAAACCTTTTTATGATCAGAATGAAAAGTTAACTAAATTTTAATTATCAGATAAGTTGTATGTATGTCGATTGAGGTAAAGTTTGTGTCAGAGTTTGTCAAACCTATTATCCTTTATTATCTTTTTAATAATATTCCTTCTTCAGATATAAATATACATGTATTTCCACTAGTCACTTATATCTACTTTACACTTGACTGATGCCATCTTCATCAGACTCGGTAGAAACATGGTTAAGGAAAACGGAAACGCTACGTTTAAATACAGTAAGAGTCCAATTAAATTCTAAAGTTTTTATCCTTCCAAAGTGGCGGCCACCTTCGTTTGACGTTTCCGGTAGCCATGGTTCCTAAATATTCCTGAAGGAGTAGTCAAATTAAATTCTAAATCTACTGTAAACTCCTTCATTTAGACATAAATGAAGATGACAACAGCTGAAATTAGAGCTCTCTTAAAAGGGGTCTTTTTCCATAATCCCCACGCTTGGCAGACAGCTTGGCGATCGCAGTAGATGTTGATACTTACACATAAAAATTCTATTGACCATTTCTTGAATGAATTCCCTATGTTGTAATTTATAATATCTCTACCGGCTATGACTCACGTGTCTATTGCCGAAAACATTGACCTAGCTTTCGAGCGGATCCGACGCTCTTCCTCAGGAATTCACACCGTGATATCCCAACGTGCACTGCGGGCTACGGTGCGTGAGATTGTGTTAATCTATACATATCTAAAAAACATATAATAAAACTGTGAAAGGTCCAATTCTGAACATGTGTACAGGAGATATCTTCTTTTCTTTTTCTGGACGTTATGTGGACGTGGATATTCGATGCTGAAACCAAAACTGTTTTTTTTTTCATTTTTGTCTGTCTGTCTGTCATCTTGGCCGCATATCACGCCGAAACTACTAAATTAATTCAAACGAAACTTGGTTTGATTTGAGTTCATACTACGAGATAGGACAAAGGATACTTTTCATCCCGAAAAATTAAAGGGTTCCTGCAGGATAGGAGTTGAGAGTTACAACGAATACTTATCACGCTGAAACTAATGGACGGATTTTGATGCAACTTGGCACAGTCATAGTTTATATGATGGGTGCAAATTGAGGATACTTTTCAATCCGGAAAAAATAAAGGGTTCCTGCATGATAGGGGTCTAAATTCTGTACCATTGAAGATATGTTGTATATGTTTTGGAGGCTGCTAAATATATTTAATATTGAAGCCAAAACTGTTTTTTTTTGTCTTTATGAATGTCTGTATCCTGGCTGCGTATCACGCTGAAATTACTGAATAAATTCAAATAAAACTTGGCATGATTTGAGTTCATACTACGAGGTCGGATATTGGATACTTTTCATCCCGAGAAATTAAGGGTTCCCGCAGGAAAGGGATTGAAATTTATTTAAAAGAACACGTATCACGATGAAACTACTGCACGGATTTTGATGCAACTTGGCGCAGTCATAGTTTATATGATGAGTGAAAATTGAAGATACTATATATCCCGAAAAAATAAAGCGTTTCTGTGGGATTGAGGTTCAAATATGTTAATTTTAAAGTAAAAATATCTTTATTTATAACTGACTGATTCCTGCTAGTTTGTACGCTTGGTCATTTATCTAGGTTAAAAGAACTCTATGTGCAATTCCAAGACCTAAAATACCAATATACCAACATTTGATCAAAATTCATTCGCCGTCATCATTATTTTTATCGATTGCTCGGCTTCTACACCTTGGATTGAGATACCAAGTACGCCAGTTTTTAAATCAAACCCTAAGCAGCTATCCAACAGTGAAAACGTCATCGCAATCGGTCCATTAGTTCTTACGTCTTTCTTGGATAGTTTAAGGTTTGACTTAAAAACTGGGGTACTTGGTATTTCAATCCGATGAATAGAAGCCGAGCCATCGATATAAATATTTTTGACGTTGCGTAAGGAATTTTGATCAAATGTTGGTATTTTAATTCCTGGAATAGCACATAGAGTACTTTTAACCTAGAGAAATGAAGACGCGTGCGAAGCCGCGGGTACAGCTATTGTATGAATATACATGTTATTTTGTGAAATGGGCCCCATTCTACCATCGCTGTCGAACCGGTTGTAACCTTTGTGTTTTCCAAAATGTTTTGTTTCTTAAAACTGTGCAAACAGAAACGCAAGTGTTCGCAATATATTATTTACTACTTTTCGCAATATATCAATATTGAAACCAATCATTTATTTGATGGCATTCGTTTGAGATAGTGAAAATAAATTGACATCACTTGCAGAGTGCAGTAAATCAAATCGAAGATTTGTATCCTATAAGATGAGCGTGATGTATATCTTGCATAATAGTTTTTTTTTAATTACTTACTAGGCAATCGTTTGACCACGATCTCACCTGATGGAAAGCCATGATGTGGTCGAAGGTGTAGCACACTTGCCTAGTAAATACCTATTCACTCTTGACTGGAACACACCTGGGTTATATTTTACCGGAAACACTGACGAGGGCAGGGCATTCCACTCCTTTGCAGTTCTTATAATAAATGAAGAAGCGAAACGCTTCGTACTTGTGCGAGGTATTTTAACCATAATAGGGATAGGGAAATACTACTAGACGATCGGCAAAGCGCCACTTTGCCGATCGTCTAGTAATATTTCGCATTATGATTATGAGTAACATAGTGTTGCCACAAAAAGTGTTTTTACAAAGGGACGGCTTCTCGACCCGCCCGCGCCGTCTATGCTTTTCACGAAAAAGGTTGATTGATTAACATACTTTCTACGCAGAATATTTTAAAACGCAGTAATTAAGATTGGCCAATTCATGGAAACCTAATACCAGGACTTCAGAAACTTGACATAAGGTACCTAATCGAACCGACAAAACTATATCCCGTAATTTTACGCCATGAATCGCACACAACTTAGAAGTCTAGGCAGCCCCAGATCTTAATTTTTTTTAGGCGGGGCAATAACTGAAAAATGCCGCCCCCATTTAGCTAGATTTATTTTTACCTTTATCATCTTTATAATTTCAGCTATCAGATGTCCACTAATTAATTGTCATTTTGACATAGGCCTTCCGGAAATAATGCATCCATCGCTATTCTTTCTGTGTTAAGCCTATTTATTTACAGATATATAGACATGAACGTGTAGGATATATATTTTATACTCAGCACAAGGTAGGATTTAAAATAAAAATATGTGTAATAAAAATAAAAATCAAATATATTATTGCATTTTAGAATTGAAATTACAATTTTACTCTTCGAGCTTTTTGTTCACTATTATTTATTCTGTGGTCAAAGTTAAGTAAATTTTAATGATGAGTTGTCTATTCGTCTGTAAAGTGTGAATTTGGCGCCTTCTGAACTTGCCGCCCGGGGCATAGGCCCCGGCTTGCCCCCCCCTTGATCTGGGGCTGAGTCTAGGTGCGAACCCGGTCTCGTTGAATTCTAAGTTGCACCTATTATTAATTCTGTGCTTGCAGTATTGAACCGTTAGGCTTCCATCGCTTCATAATCTGCTGTCTCAGGACTGCAGTTTTAAATAAATTATTTGTTGTTTAAGTTACATCATCTAACTTAATTGTTAATGTACTATAGTAGATTTCATAGTCTTCCTTTAATTAAAGACGCAATGTTTCTTACAGACATTTGAACCTCTTATTGACCAGGTCGATTGGTGGCATAAAACTTCACGAAGGGGGAGTTTTGTCATTTTTGTTTAATCGAGTTAAATAACATTTCAACAATCTACGAATGCAGATATGAAGAAATTAGTAATCATCAATATTTAAGGTATTTACACCTGCCGCGTTTAAATTCCACCATACAACACAGCTGAGAGTGTAGAATAAATTGGTCTGTTTTCCAAATGTAACTTACTGCCGTATACTGTGCATTCTACGTCCAAAGGAACTAATAGCCTACCGACCAGTTTCGTCGCCTTTGTTATGGATTTATAGCTTATCGGTTATTGATGTTTTCACCACGGTGAATTAGCTGTAACCGCATTGGAAAAGATCAATCATGGCATAAATGAAGAGGTATGTGAGTCTTTTTATCATGATGCGTATTTGGAAATGTATGATTAAAATTTTCGGATCTAGCGATAGACGTATAAAGATTGTATACAATATTTCATATACTCGTATATTATGTTTAAATACTGTTATTTTATTAACGATTCTATAAAAAGTTTTGATATGTCTAGGTATTTTATCGTAAGTACGTTGTGGAATCAAAATGTCAGAAAACATAAGATTCGGATTATTTCGGCACTTAAGTAACAAAATTGTTGCGATATCTTCACCATCGCATCGAGAAATCGTCTGATTGCAATCACTTAACTAGAGTTTGTATTTTGTTCAACGTCCACGTTTAACTTTCAACATTTCTAATATACTTTAATAAGAAAGAAAAAATAGAACTTTTTCAATCACGTTTCTAAACCCCTACTATATTTTCACTCGTTGTTGCAAATTGTATCTTTAAAGTTGTAACAGTTTTCCATTAATGGGACACTTAGTTTGCAACGGGTCGGGCCCAAACTAATTTGTTATCAGGCGGCCTTTAAGGGCTGGCGGGTCAAATCGACCACAGATTAACTACACATGGGATCCGATAGCCTGACCTCAGCACTTGGGTCAATCGGACCAATTTATTCATATTTTAGCAACTAGATATGTATATATACACGTATTTTATTTTTATCTAAACTCATATCGTAAAATCCAGATAAGGAACTCAAAAATGGTGGCATAATGACATACTTTACACACGATACGTCAAAAAAAAACACTTTTTTTTGTTTTTGCAATAACCAATGTTATAATATATATTTCTTAATGAAAACAATGTTTGCACAAAGCACAGCTTTGGCCCCGACCAACGAGAGTTTTGGCTATTTATTATCTATGGCGGCGCGTGCTAGACCGTATGCGCGCAAATTCGCTGTGGAATGGATTTTGGCTTAATTTACTTTAACTTCCTCTGTACCTAACCAATTTAAAGTTTTTTTGTTAATCAAAAGTTTTATTAGGATTAAAAATATCCCACAGCAGTGTTAGTGAGGAGAATTTGACGTCCACCTGACATCACGGAAACAGCAACGAACATGATGAACGAGCTTTAATCATTAAAATCAAGAAATTATTACGTCATTATTTTTTTCATTAAATATTCGTTCTTAGTGCATGACTGTAGATAAAGTAGCGTATGAAACGGCACATAACTAGGTAGGTATTAAAACACACGAAGTGATGCTATTAAAAAAATCGTCTACGGTTCGTGTTTTAAACTCACTCTCATGTTTTAATAGCCCTTGTTATGCAACCGTTTCATAAACTACTATTAAATGCTCGAGTAGGCACTGATAGAAATAAAAATGTAGAAACAGCCACGTGGTTTTGTGTTTGTTTGTTTGTCGTATGAGATAGTGCTTGGCCTCTGATATAAGAGTATGTCAAGCCGCCCGAGAGCCTCTGACATGGCTTAACGACTGCTATTAATCAATAACAACCGGTACCGGCAGCTTAACGGTTCTATTATGATCTTGATCACACACAGCCCGACAATAATGCAAAATATATCCCTGAACCTGAATTCATCCCTCCAATATCCGGTTTCAAAGTAGATAGAAGATTATTTGTATGTGTCGTAGCCAAATTATAGAATTGATCAGTTTATGATGTCATCGATAATTTCATGAAATGACCAGCTAAAACTGACCATATTGTTGAAACCTCAACGATAATGATATTTCAATCCACGTTTGGCCATATAATTAAATATAATTAATGTAGGGTTATCATGATATCAAAGGTGTTCAAACGGGTTTTCAAGGATAAAAAAACACGAAGACGAAGGCAGGAGCACGCACCGCTTCGCTCCCGCCTTCACCTTCTCACCTATCACGGCCAATTAGAGCTTCCACCCTCGCCTTCTATTTTACGACATGATCACTAATGTTTGACAATATCATGAGTAACCGTGTGTTTTAGCTGTTCATGTCAAAATATGATGATTATTTACATCTGGCCAAACCATTTCATGAAGTGATCAAATTCTATGATATAGCCACGACATATTTACCACTATAGTTCATAACGGGTATTTGAATCACCAAATCGATAAAAAAAACTCATTCACTTGTTTCCCCGTCGTATGCAGAAGTTATATATGGAATGAGGGGATGACGCGCGATGTTGGCCAACGTTCCATATGTTTCCGCTACGTGGGACATTGTACACCAGCAAAAGACAGAAAAAATCACGAACGGATCAACCATTTATTTATCCGCACATCCCGATAAAAGCTGACAATGAAAATAACGATTCTAATAAATACTCTTTCCACATAACAACTTTACTACATCCAAGGCTTTAAGTGTCGATCTTAGTTCCGAATCCTAAAAGAAGTTTCGACGACCGAAAAAAAGGTGCTTACATGCCCGCTTCGGTTCACCCTACTTAGCTATGTATTGAAAACATAAATATTGGCTGCTCATATATAAGAACGTAGAAATTTATCAGCAGAGGTTTTTTTTTTAATTTAGGAACGGTAGGCGTGCTCATTTACTAACAACAGGTTGAAGTTCAGTTGTTCGGTAAAACAGCTTACAAAATAGTCGACAGTGGTAGCGATTTGGACATCCCATAAATTAAACTTAATTTCTTCAATTGTAATTTAAACCTTGTTGACTTCGTAACAAGGTATTTTTCCCCTGGCATCTAAACCTCATTCACTAAACTATCACTAAAGCCTGTCAGCGTGAAATCAACTTTGTTTCCACGCGGCGAGAGTCCCGATTTGGCCAAACGCAGTCTCAGAACGTGTCCGAATTTATCCAAACGCTGTTAGGCAGCGTGTTAAAAACCTGTTTTAATTTATTTAAGCGGTGCAGCTTAAATTGACGTAAGTTTAGAATAGATGCCAGTGGCAAAGAGACCTTGTTACAAAGTCGACAAGGTTTAAATTACATATGAAGAAATTTAGTCTAGTTTAGTTTAAAGAGTAAAATGACCAAATTGCTACCAGTTCACCTTTCTCCTAAAATAAATCTAGGAGCGCTGCGCTTTTATCTGGTACAGTGTTATTTTCCAGGTGTTCTATTAATTTTTTTGTTTGTTTGTCGTATGAGGTAGTGCTGGCGTCTGGTGTCAGAGTTTATCAGGTTGCCTGAGGGCCTCTGACATGGCTTAACGACTGCTATTAATCAATAATACAGCTTAACATGTCCTCCGAGCCTCCGAAGCACGAAACGAGGGAAAACCGCACATTACTTAGAAAAGTCGTTGTTGCGGAGCCTAGAAGCGAACCCGGTATCCTTGGATTTTAAGTTGCACTATTGAACCGTTACGCTACCATCGCTCTTAAATGCACTTTAAAGTTTATTTATCATCCTATTAAATGCACGCATTGCGAATACGCTTTTTTCAATTTAAACATCAACACGTGATTCGCGATAAATAAAATTTGTGATGTAATATAATCCCAACGATGTGCCATGCAGCTGCTCGCGTATTATTAAGGAATTAAGCGAAGGTTTTTTAAAACAAAATAAATTTATCTGGCGAAAATTAATTGAATTTATTAATTGAATTAATTGAATTTATTAATTGAATTAATTGAATTAATTGAACCTAGGAATAAAGGAACAACAAAATTAAATCTATTATCTTATTGGAAGGTAGAATTTATTGATTTGTATGTGTTGTTCGGACTCGTCGAATAACGTCTAAATACGCTGACAAAAATCTGAGCTACTTTTTTTTTTTTTTTATTATATACTTTTTAGTGACAAGTTTTGAGTTATGCCAATAAATAATATATATTTTTGAAATGTGCTCATCAAGCCCTTCAATTTGATATTCGAAGTTTTTTCCCTTTTGTAAATGGCTATACTACCACCAAATTTAATTTAAATAAAAATTATAACTTATATGAGCCCGAGTAGCTGATGTAATGATTGTAACGATACCCCACACAACAAAATCTGTTCGGGCATTTAAATGTTGGTGGAGTAAAGAAACATACATACATACTAACATACATTAATCCTAAAAACATTACACTCCTTTTTTGGGCTGTCGTGTAACAAGCTTTAGATTCTTGGTTTTGAAATTTACGCTACAGTCGGAGGCATCATGCATTTAATTTCTCTTTCAACAGTATCAGAAAGATAAAAAAATAATGAAACTCAAGTTGTACACAAGTATCAATCATTGTGTATTACAACATCAAGAATTTAAGCTTTTTGCCTCATTTTAGTTTCGTTAGTTCTTTTTTTTATATATTTTTTTTATTTCCTTTTCTTATATATATTTTTTTTTTCGACCCTGAAGTTGTGCCCGCGGCTTTGCCCGCATGGTCAAAATTCATGGGTTTTTTTTTTGCACGGAACCCTAATACCTTTTTAAAAATAAAAGTGGCCTATGTTACTCCTTATAACATCAGCTGTCTTCCTATGAAAGTCCCGTCATAATCGATCCAGCCGTTTCGAAGGTTTGCGGGCACAAACAAACAGACAGACAGACAGACAGGCAAAAACTTTGAAAAATGAGTTTTTTATAAGTACCGTATAATAAATATACTTTCATATGCATTTAGTAATAAGCTGTTATTTTGACATTACAAACATACACTTCAATTTTATTTAGATAGGGTTTATGTAAGTGACTTTTATGAAAATTATTGTATGACTATTACGTGTAATTACGTAGCTGGCGGCGGTGCACTACACAGCGACGGCGCAGAACACGCAGACCACCAGCTCGGCCATGAGCAGCCGCCGGCGCTCCGCCGGACGCCCCATGCCCAGCCGCATCGACCCTGAAGAGTTCTCCGAAGCCCCCTCCATGGCCCAGCCTTGTAAGTCCATGTTCTGCAGTACACTACAGCCATCGTAACATAATAAATATGAAAAATAATCTTATTGCTATAAGATTATTTTGCTTATTACCCGACTACAGCAAAGCAAGGGAAGGGTAATGACTTTTACAGTCTATGTATACATATATGTACTCGTTTGTATCTATGGTTATGTGGATGTTCCACCATAGCGTCGCCCCTATTCGCCCGATTTTGACAAGCGAGGTGTCAATCGATTCGTCTTCAGGTATAGAGTGTCATAGGCAAATTTTTTACCCGACCACGGCAAGGCAAATTAAGGGTTATGTGTTCAAACTAAAATCTTGATCCGAGTTTGACAAGCGAGGTGTCAATCGATTCGTCTTCAGGTATAGAGTGTCATAGGCAATTTTTTTACCCGACCACGGCAAGGCAAATTAAGGGTTATGTGTTCAAACTAAAATCTTGATCCACGTTTGACAAGCGAGGTGTCAATCGATTGGTCGTCATCGCAAGAGTTTCATAGGCTATGTTTACTCGACCGTAGTCGGGTTTTAGTTTTTGAACTTATGTCTTGTTTGGTTATGATGTTACACTAATACATAATAGTAAGTGCAATAAGCATTTGATTAAAATAAATAAATACAACAAACACGCAGACTACAATATTGTATACATATACCTATTGGATATATTATTTTTTTAAACTTTCGCCCGCGACTGTTTATATAACGTCCTATGCCCTTCCCCAGGGTACAAACTATCTCCATAAGAAATTTTATCAAGATCGATGCATCCTTAAAAAGGTAACAATCAGACTGGGAGACAGAGCTCCTTTCACTTTTATAATATTAGCACTGTACATATGTATATGTGATATTAGTATGGATATTATGGATTAGCCCCGTTCATGGCCGGTTCCAATATCTTAAAACGAACCGTTTTCGTTTACTGTCTGTTAGCTTTTGACATAAACGCCATACAAAAAACGACAAAAGTAACGAGACGTTGGAAATACGACTCGTTTCATTTTTATAGGAATGGGGGGTAAGTGTACCAATACGCTCCGATGCGGAGAGGTATACGGCACTTGTACTTCACACACTCGAAATATTCTTTCTAACCACGTCGCGGTAAGCGACTCGCTAATAATATTATCGTTTCAATCTTGAGAGGCACTATATATAGGCATTACGCAAAATTAGTTCAAGCGGAATCCAGTCAATGTACTAGTGTGAGCGGGATACTTGGTCGGTATTTAAGCGATTATAAGAGTATCCAATTGCTTTCTTGGGAGAATTAGGTAGGTAGGTACAAGATAAACTTTTGCTTGTTGACAGGGATGAATACGCGCCACGCCTCGTCTGTGCTGACTGGATGAATGGATTATGGATAAAAAACAAGTGCACAACTTACTTCTGAAATGTTCACATTGTCGAACAATAAGTTGCGATAATCAATGACCTTGAACGGATGAAAGCTGGCGACTGCAGCTTCAGGCATATCAATTTGGCAAGAAAACCATAAGTGCTAAGATATCCTGAGCCATCGTTCTTATCTAGAGACGCATTTGCTAAAGAGGTCTCATATTCGTAATAGTTAATAAAGTGTCACGTTATGTACACCTATATATTGTGTTAGTTGATGCAGTGGTCGCACCGACTTGCTCACAATTCTAATCAAACTTTGATTAAGCTATGCTTCGATTAACTATGGTTTATTAAGTTTGAAGCGGTCCTGGCTGTTGATGACATCTACCTAGCTACTTTAGTTAAATTCACTTTGTGATTCTTGATCGTCGTTGGCGAGCAAGAAGTCATTAAGTGCAAAAAGCTAGTTGGTAAATAATCGCGTTTTAAAGTGTTTATGTTGTTTTAATCGGCATAACTGATCAATGTTTATGGTTAGAAAAATGGTTTCTATGAAAAAATATTGATATTTTGAGCCTAATAATAAATAAATTATTTAAATATTTGTAACGTTACTGAGATATGTAATAAAAAGTACGATAGTTAAATCTAGCATTTTCAAAAAACAAAAACTTGATTTTGTTTTGCTTTAATTAATAAACTTTAGATAGATTTCGGAAAAACGTGCGATTACCTTGATATAAATTATTTAAGATCTGTTGGTGACTTTTACCGAACCACAGAATTGCATTTTATTTGAAGTTTTTCCTCTGCCAGAAATAACTAAGAGCAAATAATAGTGCAGTGCTGCCCCGGTATTTTATTAAACGTTAGTAAAACGATTGTCATAAATTACTCAAGTACCGTTAGTTAATTTTGACAGACTGATTTTTTGCTTGACAAGTAGTTCTGAGATTGCTGTATTATCGGAAATACTAAAAAAAGCAGCTCTTATAGCTAAGAACCATCTCGATCACATCAGTTTTCAAACATAAAAAACCTCTACAAAATCGGTCCATTCGTTTGGGAGCTACGATCCTCACCACCGTTCCTCCCCCCTCCTCCCCCCTAACCCCATTATAGCTAAGAACCATATTGTTTACCTCAGCTTTCCAACATAAATAACCGCAACTTAATCGGTCCATTCGTTCTAAAGCTACGATTCACACCACCCCTCCCTCCATCCCTCCATTATAGCTATAAACCATCACGTTTACCCCAGCTTTCAAACACAGCTAAATCGGTCCATTTGTTTGGAAGCTACGATTTTCACCCCCTTTGCTCTCCTCCCCCCTCTCCCTCCTCCTCCCCATATATCTACGAACCATCAAATCAAATCAAATCAAATTATTTATTTATAAGAATATTGTAAATACAGGTGTTTATAGTTCATTAGATCAATATTCAACCGTTCCCGGCGTACAAATATTCATAATTATTTTAAAACAAACACATGGAAATAAGATTAATCATGCAATTAAAAAAAAACAGAATGTCACAAATACAATTGAAAATAAAATAATGAATAAAATTGAATTAATAATGTTTGAATAAAATTGGGTAAAAAAATGTCAGACAACTTAAAAATACATAATAATTTATCATCTATGAATTCCCTAACTGAATAGTAGCATTTCTGTTTCAAAAAATTTAAGAGTTGGCTTTTAAACATATTATAATTTTAACTCCTTGTAACTGTTGGGCAATTTATTGTAAAGGCGTATTGCCATACAGTAAACATTGTCACTGTATACCCTTAATCTCTGATTAGGTACATACAATTTAAATATATTTTCCTATTATTAACTCTAGTTACAACTTCATTATGTCTGCTAAAATACGTATCATTTTTGTATACTAAAATGCAAATTTCATATATATATAGAGACAGGGTAAGGGCAATATATTTTTATCTTTAAACAATAGCTTACAGCTGTCTAAGGGCTTTGCTTGGCACAATGCTCTCAGACACTTCTTTTGTGTTATGAAGGCTCTCCCTGCGTCCACAGAATTGCCCCACATTATGATACCGTAGCGAAGAAGTGAGGATACGTAACCATGGTAGGCGCTAATTGCAGCCTCCATGGTGGCTACATGTCTTAAGCGATAAAGCACATACACAAATATTTCCAGTTTTGCACATAAACTGTCTACATGTTCTTTCCAGTTGCAGTGCTTATCAATTGTTATTCCCAGAAACAAAGTTGATTTCACCTCATCTACTACATTGTCACCATATTTAATATTAAGTTTAATAGGATTGCTGTTGTAAGTCTGAAATTGGATCATCTTGGTCTTGTTAATATTTACGTGTAAATTATTGTACGTAAGCCAATTTATAATAGAATTCAGTGCTGTATTAATTTTGGACTCAAATTTACTTATATCTCTACCTTTTATAACAAGGGTAGTATCATCGGCGTATAGAACACACTTATGTTCAATAATGTTAGGCATGTCATTTATATAAATCAGAAATAGGAGCGGTCCTAGAATACTCCCTTGGGGAACTCCACGTCGATTGACACTATAATTTGACCTGTTAACAATCTTAGGGGCCAACCATTACTTACGTGAGGTAATATTGGCCATTTTCGACCCCCCCTCTCCCCTTGGTGAGATGTCGTGAGACTTTGCTCGACCCGCTCTCCCCCTCCCCCAATCTCACATGAGATTTTTAAAAATGCATATTTTTCATGTAAATAAGTTAGTCTGTGCTTCATTACATTAGATTAATTTAAAAAAAAACAATTTGCTTATATATTTTTTTATTTAAGACTAGTTAAGACTAGTATTTAAGATATCTAATAAAGTAGCATAGAATCACAGTGAAAAAATCGACTAATAAAATACTTAAATAGAAACTCCTAAAATTTGTAACAGAATATTCACTCTAATTCAGTCCACGGAGACTCATGTATGGTACAAGAGTGACTACTGGAACCAACATGTCCACGAAATTTCATCATGCTACTTGTGGCGTTCGCACACTTATAGAAAGATTTTTTAATAATTAAAACTGATTAACTGTTAATAAATGATTATTTTAAATTCGATCATTTAATAAATTTTTATTAACAGTTATTCATATTTAATAAATGAATGAATTGTTTCCGAATAAATGAATTTATTAATAATCAGTAAATTCTTCTGTCAGTATATAATTAAACCGCGATAAATATTATTATGCATGATTTAGTCATATTTTAGTGGAGGAACATTTTTTACTTAATTTAATCCAATTTTCTCGCAATTTTACACTGGCTCTTCTGGAAAAAAAAATTACGTGATATTTCCCGAGACCACCCTCTCCCCCACGTGAGATTGGGTGAGGTTTGGCTTGACCCTCCTCCCCCCCTAAACGTCTCACGTAATTAATGGATGCCCCCTTACTGGGCCCTGATAAACTACAAATTTCAACACACTTACGGCGAAAACTTAAATAGCTTTCCAGCCAGTCTAGCGCTGTTCCCCTCATTACATACTTCTCAAGTTTGAACAAAAGCAATTTATGATTAACAAAGTCAAATGCTTTAGACATATCAAGAAATATAGAGATGACTGGTATTTTATTATTCAAACATTCAGTAATAAGTCTAGTTAATAAAAAATAAGCTGAGGATGTTGAGCAATTCTTCCTGAAACCAAACTGCTCAGGCTTAAGGATTTCATGTTTAGTAATGAAATATAAACCTTTTCAAAAATATTTGAGATTACTGGGATTAGAGTGATTGGTCTATAGTTATTCATATTTTTATGGTCACCCTTTTTATGTAACGGTTTGACCAACGAGAGCTTTAATCATTCGGGAAATGTTCCTTGTGAAAATGATAAATTAACAAGGTGAGACAATGGATCTGACACAAATTTCGCACACTTTTTTAGCATTTTCGCAGTCGCATTTGTGTGTTTTAGTGATTTAATAATTCTATAAATGTCATAAGGATCAGTTGGGGTCAAAAAAAATATATTTATATTATTAGCTATATGATTGGGATAGTCAAGATAATTTACACGTTGCGAGTCAATATTTTTATTGGTTATGTCAAATCAGCTTTCAAACAGAAAAAACCGCATCAAAATCTGTCCATTGTTTGGGAGCTACGATTTTCACCCCCCCCCCTTCTCACCTCCCCCTCTTCTCCCCCCCTCCCCATATAAAAACGCATCAAAATCGGTCCATTCGTTTGGGAGCTACGATGTCACACACACGCACATATACCCTCACACAGTGATACACACCCTAAACTTATAACACCCGTCTCTTTGTTCGGGGGTTAAAAAATGATACTTATTGACTTCTTACTCTCCAACGACGTTATGATTTATCCATATCTATATCTATCTGTAGATACTTATAATAAAGCTGTTAGTAACAAAAAGTCTGTACAATGATAATTTTTTTTTTAAAGTGTAGGTGAGTAAAAATAAGCTACTGAACAAGATGATAACTTTTTTTTTAATCGTGTCTGTCTGTTTGTCTGTTCGCTCATCACGTAAAAACTGCTGGACTGATTGCAATGCAGTTTTCACACTTGGTTAGCCAACGAAATTTGGTATTTTGTACATTATTGGGTTCTTTAGGTCCTGGAATAACACTTAGATTACTTTTAACCGAGAAAAAACACCACGCGGGCAAAGCAGCAGGCACAGCTAGTACTGATATATGACAGAACCAGGTCCACTCCAGCTCAAGTTTTTTTTTTTTTTTTTTTTTTTTTGTGTCTATATTTCGACAGTTTTTAAATGTAACTTTTAGACAAGAGGCTTAGTTCCTACGTAGTATGTTCCTCCCGTTGCCGTGTTGTTAGGGCCACATTATTAGATTTCGCCGAAAAAAATTCGCCGTAGATACAAAGCCTACTTGAAACAGTCGTTTGAAGTTCGGGCTTGCAATCAAACTATCGCTTGATTCCCTTCATTACCATTACATTAGACCCCTTTAAAACGATGGGCCGAACCGATAACACTTTACGGGGGCTCTCGGAACGATCGTTTTACCTAATTCATGTCAGGAACACAATCAGCTCAGTAACAGCTCAGTGAGAACCACCGGTAATACATTTTCTTAGGCATTGCAAATAATAACTAAAGAAACGGTGTGAGGTATTTTTATAAGGACATAAAAGAAGACTGAGTGTGACAGGGGAAAGTTCTGTTGAATATGAGTTTCCATGTACTTAATATTTTGCTAAACGCCTAATACGCTAAAGTTCCAATAAAGGTAGTTTTTATTTTACAGAAATTTACTGGAAAACAATAAAACATAAAGTTACATCATCATCACTCCATGTTATAAAAGAAAGTCACCGAACGCGTCTGTCTGTCCACAAATATCTCAGAAAATACTGAACCGATTTTGTTCCGGGTTTCATTTTGGCGTAGCTCGATTCAAGAAGATGCTTCTAAAGTATAATTCATGAATGTTTCGTGTAAATTTAGTCGTTTTATAGTGAATTTTTCAACAAAGTAGGAAAAACAGCCGCTCCAGTAGTGGTTTTTGCGTACGCTGCGTATACCATTAGAGCTACAAGAAAATAATGTATGATGGACTTGTTCTTCTCAAAAAAGTTCTAGAAAAAAGTTCGCGTAATCTCCTAAACCTACCTATTTATGGGTAGCTGTTGAAGGAAACTCAAAATAAACATTTTTCAGTCACAAAAAAACATAATTTATACACCTTCTCGACGCCGACACTCACTACTGTCTTCTCGTGACCACGATCAATTAAACTTGATCGAAACGTCGAGGTAAACAAATATTAAGTTTTCAGCGCGATTAAGTCCTGTTTATATATATAACTATAATTCATACACTTCATTTTCTAGAATTCTTTGTTCTTAACTGTATAATTCCTTAACAAATTAATCCAATTTGATGTTTGATGAGCGGATTTCAATTAAATCCGTGTGCAATTTTAGCGGCAGACGTGATAATCTCGGGAAGGATTTATAGACAGTTTGATTTATTCTTAGAAAAATTACAACATAAAACGACAATCAAAAAAACTATTATTAGACAAGAAAACGATTACGAATTGCTTATAAATAATAAGCTCTTTCTATGCATTTTTTTAACCCCGAACTTCAACGAGAGGGGTGTTTTAAGTTTAGGGTGTATATCTTTGTGTATACGTGTCTATGGCATCGTATGTAGTTCCCAAACGAATGGACCGATTTTAATGTGTTTTTTTCTGTTTGAAAGCTGATGTAATCGAGATGGTTCTTAGCTATATGGGGGGGGAGGGAAGTTGAGGAAGAGGGTGAGACTCGTAGCCTCCAATGGACCGATTTAGTTTTGGGTTTTTTATTTTTGAAACCTGAAGTAAACGAGATGGTTCTTAGCTATAATTGGGGGGAAAGGAGAGTGAGGATCGTAGCTCCCTAACAAATGAACCGATTATGATGCGGTTTTATGGTTGAAAGCTAGTGTGATCGAGAAGCTAGTTATGATGATGGGGGGGCGAGGTTATATATTTTTTGATTTGTGCTTTTGCCATATCATTTAGTATTGGGGCCAATCAAAAGTAAACATATATTATTAGGGTTGTCTATGATATTATTTTCTATCGAGTGAATTGTTGCTAGTTTCTTAGTTTCGATCTTCTCGAAAGACACTTTTTTATGTGATACCAATATCATGATTATGGGAGTATTACATGTGTTAACATTTAAATAACTTGAAAGTTTCAGCTTACTAGTCTTTTCGAAGTAAGAAATTAGATTTTTAATACCGGCCCCTATGTTTTCCTGTTTCATTTGATCATCGCAGGAAAATTGTAATGCCCTTTCTCAAGTGTAATATATAGCTAAGAAACATCTCGATCACATCAGTTTTCTAACATAAAAAACCTCATCAAATAACGGTCAATTCGTTTGGGAGCTACGATCCTCACCCCTCTTTTCTCACCTTCCCCCCTCCCCTCCCCATATATTTAAGAACCATCTCGATCACACACACACACACACACACACACACACACACATACACACACACACACACACACACACACACACACACACACACAGTGATACACACCCTAAACTTATAGCACCCGTCTCTTTGTTTGGGGGTTAAAAATACAAATTTGTCTGGAGGTAGTGAAGTAAAGCGATGCACTAACTTACTACTTCGATTCATGCACCTAAATCAGTTTATAATATATTTTTTGCTGATCATTTTTATAATTCTGTTGACCAAGTAGTATACTATTATATTACTAAATTATTTTAGGAGATTATATCTTTTTAGCGAATATTTAAAAAAGAACATATTTATTATTTATTTTCCAAACATAAAATACCGACATGAGATGAACCAGCGACTGTAGGCGGTGGAATAAACTAGCGGAATTTATAAAATACATGATCCAGTAACCCTTTCAAATAGCTCGTTTTGATACCTAGTAGTTTTATAACATGTATTTAAATAAACTATGTTAATGTCGCTATAGATGATACCACGTTTTTATTAAGTCACTTTCTGGTTTGCATGTCTGTCGTTCCGGGTGGAAAATTGCAACTCAAACTTCGTGCACTTCCCGATTAGCTGCCCGGCTGAGCATAAGGACATGTTAGTCCTCGTGCTCCTACTAGTAGGACTACCCAGTAGGATGCGGAAACGCTCGAAACATTCAGGATAGCTCACAACTCGAAGAAAATGAATTTAAAAAATAATAAGATTTTTAGATTAGTATTTAATCCACATCTGCTGCTTGTTATAAGTGCTCGCGGCTATGCCCGCGTAGTCAAAATACATGTTTTTTTGCGTAGGACCATTATTCTTTTCAAAAATAAAAGTAGCATAATTATGTTAATCCATATAACATCAGCTATCTGCCAGTGAAAGTCCCGTCAAAATAGGTTCAGCCGTTTCGGAGATTATTATTATTTGTAATATGGATATGGATAGTACGAGCACACGAGACCTGTAGCGACGGGGCGCGGCGAGAGCGAGCCGCCGCGCCGCACATAGGTGTATTGCACCCAAAAAGTTGGCCAAAACTAATTAGCGCGCTTTGGTGTCTCTAGCAGTCTAAGAAAACATTTAAAGTCGTTTTTCGTTTTCTAGAGATTATTAAAAAAAAAAACGAATAAAAAACTTCGAAATACTGCTTTAATTAGAGAAACTTAAAAACTGTTTTCTGTCGTTACGTTTTTCTTCTTGACATTTAATAACATGCATCAATGTTGTCTCTAAATATTAAATTTTTTCTTCAAACTTTGTACGGTATGACTCTTTTATTATGTCATACAGAGCTTTCTGCGTCATATGTATCAATGTTTCCGAGGGGTCTGTGAACAAAATTTTACCATATATGAACACTACAATTATTACTTGAAATTAAATAACGTGAAAACATTGATTTGAAAAAAAAAACATAAAAACCTGATGGGTGTACTATGGTAAGAAAATATTATTGAATAAAGCTAACAAACTGGTCATTATTAGCCAATAAATTTGATCGCTGGGCAAAGCGTGGAAGTACTACTAAATAACTAGTGATTATTGAAAATCACTAAAATAAATTATGTTTTTAAACGGTAGCTTTAAACTCAAAAATATGTTTAATGCTTTCTATATAAAAAGAAAATTACTATTCTTAATTATATACATACCTTCTATATCAGAATCCATGCTTAAAAGTTCAGTTAAAACACACGAATTTACAAATATTTGAAAAACACTACGAACAATTTTTATAGCTTCGGCAAAGTTAACGTACAGCGTGAGCGACAGTCAAATTGTGAATGAGCTGAAAGCCTGAAACGCCCATTGTTCAATAGGCAAAAAAAAGGGTCGCAGGTAGCTAGCCCGGGCAAGAGCTAAGAAGCTATTCCGGAAAATTCTTAAATAGGGTGAACAACTGGATTGATAAAAATGAGTTTCGGCCAACTTTTTAGATCAAATACCCGTTAGTGCGCCGCGGCCGTCCCTTGAAGCGGAGTGAAGTTCGAGTGTGCGAGAACTAAATTTTTCACCCCATATTTTTTCTTAATTTCACCCGTGCGGCGCTTGGGTGGGTCGCTAGTACATATATAACTTCGAATACGAAGTATCAAGTATACATATTTCACTGGATTGACATCAGGCCATAGAAAACTTGCATCGCTGTACAATGTTTCTGACAAATCTACACCGCCTACTTTCACTGGTTCAACTATTAGTATTCATATTTGTATTTTTATTAACAGGACCTTATGTAAAAGAAACATGAACAGATTTATATCAATTAGTTTAACAAACTTTTGGATTATCAACTGGTATTCCTGAGGAATAACAGTTGATATGACAGTAAATAATCGACCATGAATGAATAGTAATCAAAAAAACTAACAAACAAAAAGTTTTTGTACTAACAAAAAACTGGACAAGTGCGAGTTAAAATTGCGTTGAGATGGTTGAGTTATATTATTTCAAACCATTGTGAGGTTTAATTTGCTACTATATGACCATATACTTTCCTGTGTTTCCTGTAATCTATAAGTAGTCTCTCCACTTCAAAGATAAGAGGGGGGAATGGTCAAAATTTCATCTATTTTCTTGAATGTCTTTAAAACCATTTTACACAAAATAATAAAGAAACGTGAGATCCTCACAACAAGCCCTTTAATTTGATACCTGTTGTGACAGGTACAGTATGAAAAACAATATTTATTAATTTTTCTCATTTGCCTCCAAAAGCTGAAAAAAAGTGAATTATTTACGTTGGGTCATAGAAATTCATATGTGTACCATATTTCAATTTAATCGGTCCAGTAGATTCGAAGGATTTTCGTAGGTGGGGCGTAGTGACAGAGTTTCGCAGCTTTCCGTGCGGCCCGCACTCGTCCCGCTGCAACATAAAGGGCGTATACCTACACTCCAACAACCTTGTAACATAAAGGGCGCATTTTAATCAAATCCGCATTTTGCTTCACATATCTACTTACACAGGGCGAGCGCATATTCAATTGCAGACTAACATACACATTTCGATGTCCGCAATAGAATAACGTACTTACACTAACACAACTAGGACTGTCGGCGTCATGTAGTGGTTACACACTGAGCTAAGGTAATCGAATGGTAACTATAGTTGTGAAATATCCATATTAGGCGGTCATTTTTCAAATTTTATTAAGATTTCGCCTGTCCATAAGTCACATCGCGAGAATTCAAAGATACATTTGAGACCTAGCCAAAATATTATGCGGACGACCGCACAACAGGGTTCGTCCGCACAATCGTGATTCATGTAACGGTAAAGTCCGAATAATGTTAAAGCCGTAAACATACATACACACATGAATACAAACTTTCGCCTTTATAATATTAGTGTACTTTTGACGTACCTACATATCGTATAGTTTACTATGGTTGAAGTCGAAAGCGGGTTTGTAATTATACGCATCGAACACACATCGCCGAGGCAGAGCGTGACGTGAGCTTCTTCCACGTGACAAATAGGTGGTTCATGCTAATTTGTTAATAAAGCGCGAGTAAAAAATAATAACCATGAAGGCTAGCAAGCTTCGCTTCGCGCTTATAAATTCCTTCTTGGTAGTAAATCACAGACTTCTGGATATGTCCACATTGAGTAGAAACCTACATCTACTACAGTGCAGTATGTTTTAGAATGTTCTTCGCTAATAATCACTTTGCAAATTCTAAAATAAACTTGACTGAGTATTTATTACATACTACTGTTTAAAACTTAAATAATAATTCTACAGTCAAATTCTAATTCTCTTTTGTACTCTACTGACCCTGTTACTATACCCTGTTACTATATATATATATATACCTACACAGTTAGGACTTTGTCACACATGCAGCAGGCTGAATGAATAGGCATGATTCGTACCGTCAGGCAAACAACTAGATCATCCCTCCCTTCTTCAAAAATTACTATGGATATTAATATTATCTACGAGTCTTCTCGGATTCGTAGATGATTTCGTATTTAATTTTCGGAGATATCACGTCTTATGAAATATTAGAAGTGGTGAAATATTCAGTTAATTGTCTCTGGTAAGAGCTCAATTTAACTACTTAAGTACGCCTTGGAGCCTGCGAACTGCTTTGAGCTAGAATACCTACTTAACAAATACGCGCTAAATATTGCAGCTCCTCTGCTATACAGGATTTAAGGTAGGTCACTGCAAACCTCTATCGAGTTTAAGTAGATACTTAAGCTCTTCTTAGTGGGTAATCTCATTTAGTTAGCTATCTTCTAAGGGACTTACTACAGGACTTCTCAAAGAGATCATGTCTTTGCTCAAACATTCGAATTATGTAATGGAATTAGCTCAGAATACATGCGCACTGTATTGGCAACAATCTGACCCTTCAGTCCATATCAATCAAGGCTTGTTAAACACAATATTCTGTATAAATATTTGATGAGAGATAGACTATGAAACATCAATCATCAAGTAAATTGGTCACTAACGACCCTCGCCCCATATAACTTTACCAAGTTGCCTCTAACAAAGGACATTAAGTACGAAAAATGCTCGAGTTCTTTTGAGGATACCACCTGAGGTCTAAGAACACTGCTATTTATTCTGTGCCAGGGGCAGCGGAAATTTGAGATGTCTCAATGAAAAAATACTGACGAAAGCAAACAAAATGTGAAGCAGTTATCGATCCAAAAGTTGATGTTAACTGCGTACATCCCTTTTCATTACTAAAGTTATGGAAAGATGAATACAAACGAGGCCTAAGTTGATATAAATACGAGAATAAATGGGAAAGTCTGCTAACTTCTAAGAGGAAGCTTTTTTGTTGGAAGCGGTCAGCATTCGCTATTAAGAGAGGTAGATATTTTTGTCTTTGAACCAAAATCAATCAACCGACACATTTAAATTGGTACTTACAAACAAAACAAACAAAAGTAAGTAAATACATACCTACGTACTAATGGTTTTGCCTAACAAATAATATTAAAAATACATTGTTTATTTGTTATTATTACGTACATTATTACAAAAAACCTCTGTTTTTTTGTTTTGTATTTCTTCGTTTGCCCGCTCAGGCATTTTTAGGGGTAAAAAAGCTGTCTGATGGTTATTTCCTTCCTCATGATTAGGGTTGCCATATTTGGCTAGGCGCTCGTTGGGACACAATGAGGAAAAATATTATGATAGAATACAACAAAATTGCTCTTGCGTTTTTCTCCAAGGTAATATAATTGTTTGCATCTTTTATGGAATTATCTTTTATTTTCTAAGTTGAAAGAAATGGTTCAAATCGCCAAAAAAGTCCAAATAACCGACACAAAATGTACGCGTAAACTAATTCGTGCAATTGGCTCACTGTTTACTGACTGACTCGCTCGCTACCCATTGTCGACATTTCACCTCCCCATCGCCCCACTACCCCAGCCATCTTTTCTTTGTCCTTGCCCACCATCAATGAGAGCAAGAAAGAACTTGCGTGACCGGCGCTGCCGAATAATTTAGTGGGAGTATTTGAAACTCCATGGCCGCGTGGAAAATAGGAACGTTGTTGTATTTTGTCGGGACAAAGGGTTCAATAACGGTGACAGTCCCGATATATCGGGACGGAATCTAACTCGGATGGGCAGCGTTCGGGAAATTACGCCATATCTTCTCGTCGCAGATAACGCAGAGCCTAAGGACGAAAGTTTATAATCAGTGCGTGTTGCCAGTGATGACATACGGCACTGAGACGTGGTCGCTAACTATTGGTCTCATACATAAACTCAAAGTCACGCAGCGTGCATTGGATAGAGCTATGCTCGAAGTTTCACTACGTGATAAGATCCGTAACGAGGAAATCCGTAGAAGAACTAAGGTTATCGACATAGCTCTCAGAGTATGCAAGTTGAAGTGGCAATGGGCAGGCCATATAGTTTGCAGAACCGACAACCACTGGGGAATAAAGGTTCTCGAATAGCGACCACGAACAAGCAAGCGAAGTGTAGGGATACCCCCCACGCGATTGACCGACGACATTGTAGCCATCGCAGGAAGTTGATGGATGGAGGTGGCACAAGATCGCTCGTCATGGCGCTCTTTGGGGGAGGCCTATGTTCAGCAGTGGACTTCTAAAGGCTGATATGATGAATTAGACTTTTATGACTTTTTATTAATGTTAGCTGAGATATTACTGAAGTACGACTTAGGCTGTGGTAAGACTTGAACAACTTAACCATACATTACATTCGTGCATGCTGCCAGCAAACTCAAAATTAATTTAACTAAATAGCTAAACGAGTTACGATAAGTAGAAATACCATTAGCTATAACGTGGCACGTTCCTGAACAAAGAAAAATATTCGGATGACTGACGCGGGTCATGCTATCGTAGAATATCTCTAAACAAACTGCCATGAGTGCTCTCTTGGGCCCATGTGAATAAATAATTTTAGAGGGTTTTAATGAAATAATTAGTTAAAATCAATCAAACAATTTTATTTTGTAAGCCGGCCGTCAACTTCTATTATGTTCATATATTATAATGAGTATATTGTTTGTCAACAGCATCCGTACTTTCGAAGCCTAGTCGCTCGAACATAAAGAAGCACGTACAATTCCCCGACGAACAGAGCTGCATTGTGGAAGACCCTGAAGCACCGCCAGCCTCCACCATAGAAGAAGAAAAATCTGGTAAGGACCTTCTTTACTCAACTGTTTGGCAGTCGGGACATTTTTTTAGATATTTCTCCAAGAATCGGAATCGCACAGGTCCTGTTAAAAAGTGTAAGAGAGAGGCTTGCCTTCTTATATTTCTACAGTCCACTCTACCTGAAAATTGTTCAAATTTATGTTTTATTAAGTAAGTTTTTGTTTGTTTGGCTTATGAGGAAGTACTGGCCTTCGGTGTCAGAGTTTGTCAGGCCGCCCGAGGGCCTCTCACGTGGCTTTACGACTGATATTAATCAATAAAACCGGGACCGACTGCTTAACGTGCGCTCCGAAGCTGACGACTGGCTGGGCGATGGAAAACCGCACATAACTTAGAAAAGTCATTGGAGCGGGACCGAACCCGGTATCGTTAGATTCTAAGTTGCACTGTTGAGATTAATATTTCTCCGATCGCCGCCGTGCCTACCGCAGCGCCCTGGTCGAATGCATAACCCAATAAACTAACAACAATAAATTGAAAACTATTACAAAACTTTAACTTTCCACTGCTCTCGTGAACAAAATTCTTTAATAGGTTTCCATTGTTAAACTGTTTGGAATATTGAACGCTTGGGAGGACACTACATATGGAACTAATACGAAGATATGGAAAATAGATAAGAAAGGATAGGAGCAGGACACAAGACTCGGAGACTTTAACAGTGTGTTAAACATATTTTAATTTTAGCGATGGCAAACATTAAAAAGGGGGTGCAGCCTAGGGCATGCAAAACTCGTGTAATTTAAAAAACCCGGATGTTGGAGTTTTCAATTTTAGAAACCGGTATTTTCTAGTTTTACGGTATTTTCGAGTTTTTCTATATTTGGGCCCTAAAAGAAATATATTATTAGTGTTGTATGTAACGAAAAAACTGAAATGTAATTAAAATATGTAATATGTAATTAAAATATGTATTTACTTTCGTATTCTTATTTTTTAGCTTTATCAAGAGATCAATCAAGTAACATTTGGTAATAGAAACAATAAAAAAAAAGTTTCTTCCCCTTTCATAGATAACATATTTAGGTAGCAGCAGGTAAAACAAAATCAACAAAATAAATGTTTTCAAATAATTAAATCATATGAAATAAATCTTATTTCTTGCTTAAATAGTAACTTAAAATAAAAATATTTCTTAGAGAACAATCTTTAAAAAAAGTCGATTCCTAATCAAACCAAAGTAGAAATGGTGCAAATTTATTAATAAGGGCCTCTGTCAAGTTGTCAAGGGACCGTAATAATAAATCTGTTTCATTTCTACTATTTTATTGAACATTTTGTGACCCTAGTCTAGTTTTTACCTTGTCAGTAACAACTGACTAGGGTTACAAAATGTTTTATAAAATCCGCCGTTCCCAGATGACTCTCGTAGTGTGCGCAGCACTTCACTCAGCGTCACTCATTAAACATCAGTCCAAAGCCTAACAAGTAAATAAATATTACTCCCTAATACCTAATAATAATTATAGATTGTGGTCAACTTGTTCAATTTATTCGGTCAATAGAGTAGAAATAGGGAAAGTTTTTGTGAAGTTTGATTCTTTATTAATGTTCTTTATTATATATTTTACACATAAAATCATGAATGAAAAACCTCGAAAAACCCGGGTTTTCAATCTTAAAAGTCCGAGTTTCAAATCAGTCGGTTATTCGGGTTTTTCAGTAATTCGGTTATCCGGTTTCCATGCCCAAGTGCAGCCCCACGCTCTAAAAAATGCCAGCTATTCTACTTTTTAAGTGTAAAAAAAAAAGATTGTCTTTATTAAATGTTTGTCTGTTTGTCGTATGAGTATGAGGTAGATCTGGCCTCTGGTGTCAGAGTTTGTAAAGCCGCCACCCGATAGATATTATTTATTAAATAACATATATGCAAGAAGAGGCTTCCCAGACATAAAAATAAACTACATTATATATTTTTCATTTTTTTCAGATTTGTTACATCTTATTAGAACTATTTACACTTCATCGCAAAAAAATATGTTAACGTGAAAATTTGTGTCAAAAATTAGGTATTTTTTCAATTTTCTACACTAAATATATTGTGCTCAAATGAGAGCTTACGATCTGTTAACTACCTAACGACCATCAACTCCAGATGAAGTTCTCAAAATGTCGTTTTAGGAGCTAAAACAGGTAATCCTTTGCCCGCTGATAAAATACCTATGTAAGTCAATGAATATTTTTTTAAAAGGTAGGTATATAAACATATTTTTATCATTACGTTTATTTACGGTTGTTGTCATTTCTCGCGACGATCCTACAAAATTCGCGTGCAAACAATAATTATTTATAACAAAACTTGACTACAAATGGATTTACTGGAAAATTATATGAATCAATTGTGATGATATTCATTTGGAACTACACCGGAGACTGGAGGTCTATCCTTGCAAGTAACGAAATAATTATTCAAATTAGTTTAGACTCCTAGATATATGAAGTAACATAAATACGAAAACAAATTGAAGAGTTTAAAAAAGAACTACGTATCTAATTTTGATGAAATATATGTGAGATCACATATTTAAATAATTCTTTTATTTTTATTTCCTTTCAAAATAAAAATAAAACAATCAAATCTGAAATGAATTTCCGGAGTTACGTAGGAACCTAAACAAATTAACAAAATTAGTCACTAGAAAATGGATTCATAAATAAAAAACTGCTAAACTAATTTTAGTATAATTAAAATGAAAATGTACCTGAATATCTATTTAGTAGAACAAACCTATGATCATATAAATTGGTTTATAAATACTGGAGATATGAGGTTAGATACACACAAAAATAATAAAGACTACCAGACGACTTGAAAGGCTCCTCCTTTTGTTAAGTCGTTTAGTAATAGCTCCTTTGAGTTATTTACTTATATTCAACAGTTACTAACATTCTGAGAACTTTAATTGGAGTTTCATTAGATAGAACAAATCTTAATCTATCATTTAACCATAAAATAATTTAGTATTAACACTTTAGTTTCGCAGTAGAATCTGAAAAATATATTTACTTTTTAGACTTTTTTTAACCATTATTTTTTTGCCACAATGTGTAAATATGTTTAATAAAATGTTATTTTTTTCTCAAAAAGTATCATTTTCACACAAAGAGCTTTTATGTTGTATGGGAAAACTCATGGTATAATAATATGGGAAAACTCTAATTCTGTAGATATTAATTATTTAAGTCAATCAAATAAATGTTATACGTGAAAAAGTAAAATAGCTGGCGTTAACAGGGGTGGTAATGCAGCCTCATCTTTTTACCTGACTAAGGGTTATGTGTTTGGGTTGTATGTATGTTTGTAAATTTGTAATTTCTTAGACGCGATGGATTTTGATAAATGAGGTATCATTGGATCGTCTTGATCACGAAAGTACTATAGGAAATATGAAGTGTCAACAAAACCAAATATGGCTCCTTATAGCTGCCATATTGTGTTTCTCACGGAACAAAAAATTACCAAAAATCGAGTGAAGTATAAAAATATAGGTTTTTAAAAGACCAGTTCAAAAATAAATAATTCTTATAACTAAACAGTAGCATTTTTCTTTTTCAAACAACATTTGGTTCAAGTTAATTTAAATACTATAGTCTAATGTTAATCAATGGAACTATTAAAATAAAGTAAAATATGTTAGTAAAAAAGAAACATTAAATTTATGAAAATACTAGCTGCACCCTGCAGTTTCACCCATGTCCCTCAGGAACCACACGTTTTTATGGGATAAAAAGTAGCCTATGTGTTAATCCAGGTTATAAGCTACCTCCGTAACAAATTTCATCCAAATTCGTTCAGCCGTTTAAGTGTGAAGAAGTAACAAACATACATACACACACCTTTACGCCTTAGGTACATACTTTTACAAAGGTACATCTTTATAATATTAGTGTGATTAATTTTGCGGGCGGTCAGCGTAATTTTGTTCGCAGTCTGGTTTTTTGTTTTTATGATAATTTACTTTTTTTATTAATGAATTGAAGTGAACACACTGTCAAAGTCTCCGAGTCTTGTGTCCAGATACGTTGTATATTCAGGACAAACTCCATCTCATTTTTAATAATTTTGTGCAGAATTCTTTTAGTGGGGCAGTATAGACTAACTAATAATACAAATTATGACTGTATTACAACAAATTTATGGGTACAAGTAGAAATTGCAACACGAAATAAATAATTGTGCAAGGTTGCATTATCTACTATCTTGAATGTAAATCCATACCAATATATAAAAGTGAAACGTTGTCTGTCTGTCTGTTTGTTTGTTTGTTTGTTTGTTTGTTTGTTTGTTTGTTTGTTTGTTTGGAGAGCTTCCACGCGATAACCGCTGGACGGATTTTGATAAAATTTGTAATGGAGATAGCTTATACCCTAGAATAAAACATAGGATACTTTTTATCCCGGAAAATTCCACGAATTCCGTGGAAGTTTCCACGGGAAAACTGGAACATGTTGAATACTCGCTGTAAGGAACGGTTGCCATGGAAACGAAATAACAGAATGTCAAAAATCATCAAGAGCGTTGGTGCCACAGAGTAAGTAGTTGATGCTATACCAACAACAAGCCACAGAGGCCATAACCAAGAAGTCTAAGTCTACTTTTGCATTGTTTTTTAATATCCTAGAAGAACGTAGGATGCTTTTTTCGCGTTCAACTGTAGTTCGCGTGGACGAAGTCGCGGGCGGGTAAGTTAGTAGGTAATAAATTATGATTGTCTGTTGCTATTATACAATGACTAATGACACACTAAGAAAAACTTGAGATACCCAACATTTACCTTTTTAGAAACTATTCATTTTTTGACGCACATGCATGTTTTTTATAGGTATTTTATTGCATCGACCGGTCAATTGTAAGCAAGCACGAATAAAAATATTATATAACCCCCGACTTGCCACCCCCCATTATAGGTAAGAAGCATCTCGATCACATCAGTTTTCAAACATAAAAATTGTTCGTCATACCCCACACAGTGGCATACACACACACACACTCACACACACAGTGATAAACACCCTAAACTTATAACACCCGTCTTTTTGTTCGGGGGTTAAAAATATATAATTGAGATATTATATTTTTGACAAATTTGATTGGTAGTCATGGACATTAAACATATAAAGCAGAATTCAGTCCTATTGAAACCTAATTTTCTAACATCTTACTATTTCAACTCCAAGTAATGTGGAAATTATGCAAAATCAGTTTCGAAATAATGATTTTATTTTTCTGTTTCTGTCAGACTGTATATTATAGGTAACTTGACCAGCCTCTGAAATAAGAACTATTTCTATATGAATAGTCGAAAAGTTGTTTAGTAGGTATACGGAGGGATATCATTTCACTCAACTAACAAGACAGGCGAGCTCGATCGTGTAAGCGAATATGACAAAGTAACAAATACTTTTTACACAGAATAAATAATAGTATGTAATATAGAGTTATTGATATCAGGGCATCGGCTCAGAAAAATGTTTCGGCTCAATTGATGCCAAGGGAGAAAATAGTATCTAAGTACTTATCTATACCTATAGACTACAACGACTGAAACTACTTACTTACTTACTACATATACGTATACATACATTCCAAAGAAGGCAGATATAATGTAAGTATCATTTCCACCGAGACATTTACTCTTGTCCTTTTTATTTTTGTCATTTCCTAGCGATGGTGGCCTAACGGTCTATAGTGCAATTTAGAATCCAACGGTACCGGGTTCAAAACCTAGGCTCCGCACCAATGACTTTTCTGAGTTATGTGCCGTTTTTCATCGCTCCGTGCTTCGGAGGGCACGTTAAGCTGTCGCTCCCGGCTGTTATTGATAAATAGCAGTCGTTAAGCCATGTCAGAGGCCCTCGGGCGTCTTGATAAACTCTGACACCAGAGGCCAGCACTACCTTATACGATAAACAAACAAACAAACAGTAGGTACCTACTTTAAAACATTTTCGCCCTGTCGTTTTATTAGACAAATTAATTCTTGATAATTAATGCACTTGTAAATGTTAATTTGCCACCACAGACGACACATGGGTTATTTTCTCCGCCATTAGGTACTGAAGATCTACTCGGTGCTTGAAGACAACATAATTTCAAATAACGTTCTGTCCTTGCCGAAGTTAACTTATCTATATCAGCGAACTTCGGCAAAATCACTGATTTATGCCATTGGTAAAAACGTGCTTCTGACTGGTTCAAACCTATATTATTTTCTAAGCATGTATCTTATTCTACATAGTTGCATACATAATAGAATGAAACATTTTTTTGTGATAACTATCTTCTTAGAAGTTTTTTATAACCGCTTGTTTATCGGTTCACAACACTTTCCAGAGAAACTTGTTGTTTAAGAATATGATTATTTTAAAGAACAATGGCGAACTTCCATACATACTTTTATGTCAGTCAAATTCACGGCGTCTTTAGACAAAAAATATTGCTAGTAATTCAACATCATTTCCTGAGATTGTTAGTCAAAGATTAGTTTTTGGGGAGGCCAGGTATAATTGTTATTAGGCTTCAAAGTTTTGTAGGTTATGTTACTGTTAATGACCTTTGAAACAAGTCGTAGAGATTTTAATTATTTTATCCGCTTAATTAGGTAGGCAAGTAAGTACTTATGCGTGATAAATATAATGTTTCAAGATATTGTAGGTACCTACCTATTCAATTACCCATCTAGTGTAACAGACTAGGCTTTTGAATAAGAATTATTTTCAATCTCTTACTGCCTGGCGAGGTTACATAACAATATGTTTTGATATGTTGCTGCTGTTTTACTGTGCAAGGAAACAGTTGTCCTATATTAGCACAAATATTTTGCAACAATTCCTCACACTAAATATTTTATTTACACAAACCTTTGTTTCTTTCGTATTTATTGTTCAATACTTTAACTAACACGTCCTATGTACTATTATTTTTTTCACGACCTGGATGACTGGTAGATAATGCTGTTTAGCATTAAGTCCTTCCTTGTAACTACACTATTTTTGTGCAAAACCATTAAATAAATTAATATACAACAATTCTTTACACTTCCTCCATATACTATAATGCATTGTATTCCCTTTGCCACGAGTATAATGTTTTGTATAGAGGTTTTATATTTACGCACCATTTTGTCTATAGCGCAGTCTATATTATTATTCTGTTTATCGCAAGGAGGTTGAATTACACTTACTGTTAAAAGATTTAACAACAGTAAGCTTAATTCAACCTCCTTTAGTTAAAAAAACCGAGTGGGCAGAAAGCGTAATTCAACCTCCTGAGGTTTAAAAAAATGGGTGGGAAGTATATTGTGTTGACGTTTTGACGTCTAAACCAAAAACGTCATTGTATTATATATATATTTTTTCACCCGTTGGGCAGGCAACAAGGCCGATTAAACATTGTAGGAAGGAAATGAAGTTACAATTTCATGATTTTTTTAAATTGATTTGATAAGCAGGCTTTTTCTAGCTTACATGCTTGTTGAAAAATCGTAGAAAAATAATTACTTAAGTTCTGTACAAATGATATGGCAAGATTTATCGCATAAAATTCCGCCTATGTTCTTTCATTCAACAGCCTTATCAGGCAGGCTTTTCACAGGATGAGTATGTTACGGCTCAAAGCGAGCGCGCGTGTATTAACCGGTTTTAGTACCGTGTTTAGCACGGTAGATACTAGTACTATTCAGTACGATAAGATAATACATTATTTATTCAGACTACTGTACAGTGTACATAGCAACACAGAAAACAAGAAGATAACTAACCCCCCCCCCCCCCCCCTCCCCCACCCTAGCCCTACCAATTATAGCTAAGAAGCATATCGATCACATCAAACATAAAAAAACCGCATCAAAATCGGAACATTCGTTTGGGAGCTGCGATCCTCACCTCTCCCCCTAAATTCAACTAAAACGGTCTGCTTGATTCGGAGCAAATTGCCTGTGTCATACTACACATGATTGATCCTATACGGGTTCCGATTTTCATCATTCTGACGTTCGGAACCCTATAAATTTGTGAAATATTGAAAATAAAAGTAAGAATATGGTGTTAATAAATAGTTATGTATCGTAGTAAATAATTTTAAAAAAAAACCTCTCCTTTCTACAATTTAGTACGTATTTCGAATTCGATACCTCTACTGAGCTTAGTGTTCAGTAGGATGATTAAAAAGGACAATGAAGATTCGGTATTCGGTTCAATTTGGACGGGTATTGAAACGAGATGCTTACTGCGACGTAACGTAACATCCGTCGATAGCATATCGACAAACCTCTCCCGCCGAAGTGTTTGCTCCAACGAATATAGGTAGGCCTCCGCATCAAATACACAAAATCCATGGGGAACGAACGAATACTATCAGCTTTTCAGTACAATACGCCTAGCCAAGCCATTCATATTTGCTGATATGACAGCTAACCACACCTCGAGAGTTTTATGAGATACGAATTACAAAACTTTTAACAAAATGTAAATGGGCTTCATATGCTATTGTAAAAAATTGGAACAAAATATTGGAGCCTTACCTAAAATATATTTTGTATGATAGTTCTGGTGAGGTTGGCAAGGCCCTTTTGTAAACCAAGTTAGTGGCTTCACGGCCTACAGTCTCTCCATAGATAGCGATTGCTTTACAACCGAAATCGGTCGCAAAGTCCTAACAATCCGATATTTGCACTCTTTGTCTCTTTGTCTCTACAGTACAGATACCAATGACAATCGAAAGCTTCTGGCAACATATGAGAATCTATCACAAAAGACACAGCTTTGCCAATTAAGTAGTAACTTTCTTGGGGAAAGTTACAGGCAGTAATTTATCTTTGCGATGACACTATCTCATCTTGTGTACGTCAAGTGAGATACAAACTTTCTGTTTCCACTTTTGGCGATTCGTTCCATTTCGCTTTTGTGCCTCCTTATTTCGTTTCTTTTCCCGAGAACGTTTTATTTATTTCCTCGTTTTCTCCATCAATAACGATAGTTCTAGATATTCTAATAAACTTATTCGAATAAGTCGTTTTAGTAAGGAAATATTGTACGTTTTTTTTCTGAAATAAACTCTATCTGTATAGCAATACTTACCACCAACTTTTAATCGAAATTCGTTCAGCCGTCAAATAGTTTTTTATCGATTTTTCGGCACCTACCTATCATAATAAAATACCAAGTTACACAAACAAAGCACCAGATTTTAAATTGAAACGTTAACTATCCGACGGTGAAAACCGCATAGGCGCGCCCCGCGATTAAGACGAATCTATACTTATAATAAAGCAATATGAACGAAAAAGTCTGTACAAAGATAATTTAAAAATAATGGTCTATGGTACTTAAAATAAGCTACTGAACAAGAATATAACATTTGTAAAATTCGTGTCTGTCTGTTTGATCGCTCCAGTAGTTTTTACGTGATGAGCGAACATACAGACACTACTTTATAAATGGTATTCAGTAGACCAATTTATTTAAATTACTTTTTTTGTACAGACTTTTTGTTACTTACTGTTTTATTACATGTATAGATTATTCCTATATAACAGTTTAACTTTGAGTACATTTTTATAAGTGTTGATAGATGTCACACTTGTAGACGTTTGTCCAAAACGGAACAAGCGACGATGGGAGGCTATTTGCTACAGCCCCAATAACCTGGACTTTAACTCACCGGTTTTTGTTAATTTATACGAAACTCATAACCTACCCTCGCCGCCTATTCGGTTTGGACAACTGTCTGTCAATGGGTATTCAATGATAAAAGCAAATTGGATTTATGATGATAAACTATTATTATATTATTCATGATAAATAATTATAATAAATGGTCATTTTGACGATAACGTCAATGTTAAATCAGAAGTTTTTCATAGTCTACAAAATGAAAAAGCCCCTGATCTTAATTTAACACATTCACTGCTGAAAACAAACGTTTTTAAACGTACTTTTAGCACTCCGAGGGAGAAGTACCTTTTAAGCTTCAGGAGTAAATGTGATCGTATTTGAAATAGAACAGAATTTTTAGTTTACTTCAAACGTGAGAAGCAGAATTGCCCCGTGGCAACTCTGATCATAGCACTCTGATTAAAAAATGTAGATTATCAATTCGGTTGCACTTTAATATAATAAACAAACAAGCATCATAACAATACATCAGCTAAAACAGGCCTCAGAGTAATTTAGTTTATACGTTAACAAAGACGCGGTCTTAGCTTCGAGCCTTACTTACGTCATAAATCTTTGTTAACGCTACAAATTCAGTAATTAATCTATGAATTAAGCAGCAAAACAACTAAAGTACGTATTTACTGCATTTACAAAGTATGTGCATTACTTGAGTATAGATGCAAAATGGAAGATAAAGTCATCACATTAACAGACAAATCCGACGTAACAAAAATATATCTGAGCTTGGCCCTAATATATTAGTCTTGTGTGCAAACCTTACATACTAACATCTATTTCTCATTTCAAAATCAGTTTTAGAAGACGACTTTTATGTTAAGAAATGCCAACGATTCTGTACTAACCACACTTCCGTTTTTTATTTATCATTTTAACCGAAATAAAAAAGAAGGTTATAAGCTGATGTATGAATGTAATATTGTTAATATTGCGTAATATTCACATATGTTAGTGTGTTTGACCAACTTCAAAAAAAGAAGGTTATCAAAATGATGTATGTATGTAATATTGTTAATACTGCGTAATATTCACATATGTTAGTCAAAGTGGTTAAAAAAATATGAGGTTATGAAGTTGATATGTTGATATGACCGGCTCGCTTGCTTGCGTTAAAAAGCGTACAAACTTGTCTAAATTTGTTTCTATTCGATATTATAGAGGAGATGTATGTATGTAAGTTTGTCCACGTATTTCTCAGGAACCACAAATTTTATTACAATAATTATTTTTGAAGTAGTTTCAGTACCTTTCAACATTAGCATTAGTTCAAGATTCATTAAAATCGGTTTATTATTTTGAAAGATTATTTTTTAAAGTCTTTTGGCTGATATGTAGAATAGGTAGTTACCTATTCTACATATCAGCCAAAAGACTTCCACTGCTAAACATAAGGCTCTCCCATGAAACGCTACAACGAGACGGCAGAGAATTAAAAAAATATGTAATTTCTTTCGTTTATATTTTATACTACCTATTTGAAGTCGTTATTTTTAAATTCGTTTGTATTTTTTACTTTTTAGTTACGTTAATAGAAAATCGCGTAGGTACTAAATTTCGCTCGCTTATAAGAAATAATGATGAATAGTACAACTCGTACCTATTGTAAAACTGTACAATAGGTACGAGTTGTACTATTCATCATAACCTTCCTTTCGTATAATTGTGACTTCAGTCTAGGCTCGGGTTTGGCTCGTTATGGCGTTTCATGGGAGAGCCTTATGTTTAGCAGTGGAAGTCTTTTGGCTGATATGTAGAATAGGTAGTTGTACAATAGGTACGAGTTGTACTATTCATCATAACCTTCCTTTCGTATAATTGTGACTTCAGTCTCGGCTCGGGTTTGGCTCGTTGTGGCGTTTCATGGGAGAGCCTTATGTTTAGCAGTGGAAGTCTTTTGGCTGATATGTAGAATAGGTAGTTGTACAATAGGTACGAGTTGTACTATTCATCATAACCTTCCTTTCGTATAATTGTGACTTCAGTCTCGGCTCGGGTTTGGCTCGTTGTGGCGTTTCATGGGAGAGCCTTATTTTTAGCAGTGGAAGTCTTTTGGCTGATATGTAGAATAGGTAGTTGTACAATAGGTACGAGTTGTACTATTCATCATAACCTTCCTTTCGTATAATTGTGACTTCAGTCTCGGCTCGGGTTTGGCTCGTTGTGGCGTTTCATGGGAGAGCCTTATGTTTAGCAGTGGAAGTCTTTTGGCTAATATGTAGAATAGGTAGTTGTACAATAGGTACGAGTTGTACTATTCATCATAACCTTCCTTTCGTATAATTGTGACTTCAGTCTCGGTTCGGGTTTGGCTCGTTGTGGCGTTTCATGGGAGAGCCTTATGTTTAGCAGTGGAAGTCTTTTGGCTGAAATGTAGAATAGGTAGTTGTACAATAGGTACGAGTTGTACTATTCATCATAACCTTCCTTTCGTATAATTGTGACTTCAGTCTCGGCTCGGGTTTGGCTCGTTGTGGCGTTTCATGGGAGAGCCTTATGTTTAGCAGTGGAAGTCTTTTGGCTGATATGTAGAATAGGTAGTTGTACAATAGGTACGAGTTGTACTATTCATCATAACCTTCCTTTCGTATAATTGTGACTTCAGTCTCGGTTCGGGTTTGGCTCGTTGTGGCGTTTCATGGGAGAGCCTTATGTTTAGCAGTGGAAGTCTTTTGGCTGAAATGTAGAATAGGTAGTTGTACAATAGGTACGAGTTGTACTATTCATCATAACCTTCCTTTCGTATAATTGTGACTTCAGTCTCGGCTCGGGTTTGGCTCGTTGTGGCGTTTCATGGGAGAGCCTTATGTTTAGCAGTGGAAGTCTTTTGGCTGATATGTAGAATAGGTAGTTGTACAATAGGTACGAGTTGTACTATTCATCATAACCTTTCATTCGTATAATTGTGACTTCAGTCTTGGCTCGAGTTTGGCTCGTTGTGGCGTTTCATGGGAGAGCCTTATCTTTAGCAGTGGAAGTCTCTTGGCTGACATGATGATGATGATGATGACACTGTACAATAGGTAGTATTACTAACAACACAACCTTCCTTTCGCATAAATGTGACTTCAGTCTCGGCTCGGGTTCAGCTCAGACAGAAGTTGGATAGGTCATTTATCTATCCACGGTGGCTCAATATAGGTCGGTTGGTATATCATGATATAAGGCCTTTGCAGTTTTTGACATGTGATAGGTTTCCCCCTGTTTTCTTCTTTATTTACCTATAGGTAGTAGGTACCTATTGTTAAAATGGTGCCTATATTTCAATTTAATTTATTAGGTAGGTACTGTCCGGATACAATTATAATTAAGTTACGTTGAAAGTAGGAAAATTGTTCCCTTGTTGCTTTGCAAGCCATATTAGTTATGTTATTAATGGTCAAACGAAGAACTACATATCTATACTTATTATAATAAAGCAATAGGAATGAAAACGTCTGTACGAAGATGATAATTAACAAAAAAGTTCTAGGGTACATAAAATAAGCTACTGAACAAGAATATAACATATTAAAAATTCGTGTCTGCCTGTTTGTCTGTCTGTATGTTTGTTCGCGCATCACGTAAACTACTGGACTGATTGCGATGCGGTTTTCGCTGTTGGACAGCTTATATTTTGACTTAAAAACTGGGGTACTTTATATCTCAATCCGATATGAAGAAGCCGTGCAATCGATAAAAATAATTTTGACGGTTGAAGGAATTTTGATCAAATGTTGGTAATTTGGTATTTTAGGTCCTGAAATAGCACAAAGAGTACTTTTAACCTACATCAGCTAGTTTGTAATATAAAAGCTATTATTAGTTTATAGTCCGTGTCCGCTTCGGTGTTTGATTTGAGCACAGGTTTCTCTGGTATATATTTCTATAACACACAGTGCCTTGTGTGAATTATTTTAGCTCATCCCTTTTTAATCCAGGTTGTCGGCTATTTACATAAACATATATACATAGGTGAGATGATGATAAGAAAAGTACATTTTTAACGATTTCAATCATCATCATCATCATCATCATCATCATGTCAGCCCTTAGAAGTCTACTGCTGAACATAGGCCTCCTCCAAAGAGCGCCATGACGAGCGATCTTGCACCACCACCATCCACCGACTTCCTGCTATGGCTACAAATCGGGTGGGGGGTCTCCCCACACTTCGCTTGCTTTGAGAACCTTTATTCCCGAGCGGTTATCGGTTCTGCGAACTATATGGCCTGCCCATTACCACTTCAACTTGCAAACTCTGAGAGCTATGTCGGTAACCTTGGTTCTTCTACGGATTTCCTCATTTCGGATTCTATCACGTAGTGAAACACCAAGCATAGCTCACTCCATTGCATGCTGTGCAACTCTGAGCTTGTAAAAGACCAATAGTTGGCGACCACATCTCAGTGCCGTATATCATCACTGGCAACACGCACTGATTATAAACTTTCGTTTAACGATTTCAATAGGTTTCTTAAAACCCATAGGAACGTATTATATACTCATCAAATCCTTGCTTTACATACAGTATACCTATATTATACACTAGATGCGCCCCGCTGTTTCACCCGCGTGGATTATGATTATGATGATGATGATGATGATGAAAAGTAGCCTGTATGTTAATCCAGGATATAATCTATCATGGTATCAAATTTCATCCAAATCCATTCCGCCGTTTTAGTGCGAAGGAGTAACAAACATTCACATCACACACTTCTAAAAATAAATGTGCGAAGGAGTAACAAACATTCACATCACACACTTCTAAAAATAAATGGCGCTAAACGGATTTTATGGTTTTTTTTAGTTTTGTATGAACTGTAATTTCTAGTGTATGGAGTTTTGCATCGCGCATACGAAATTTTCCGCTCATTAAGAAAGTATCCATTTTTGAAACTCGTAAGTTCTGATTGGCCTGTTTACGACAGTGCCTACACTTCCCTGATATATAATATTAGTATGATTATACCTATACCACAGAAATCCAAATAATATTCTATGACCTATAAATTTATACCTATCTACTACTTACTCAGTAAGTATTATCTGCTATTTATATTTTCAGCATGGAAAAATAATTAATTGTTCTACTTATAAGAATGATGTCTCGTTTAATTAGCACATTCGAGTTCTGGCGAATGCTCCTACTATGATCATATGTTCTGATGCCACGTTCATGTTTTGAATCTGAAGAGAAAATAAATTATTTTGCAATAAAAAATAAGTCGCCTTCATATTAAAAATGTTATTTTGTAAACAACCACATAAAAGAATAAAATAATTACATTTGAGCCAGAACAGTATCACTTTTTCGAAATTACCAACGTAATAATTTTTTGAAGGCGGTGCTAAACCGAGCCATAATTTAAAATATTGTTGAACTTATTCAAAAAGATAATGACTTAAACGGATTTTTGTGCTAAATAAAATAATAAGCTATTAAAGTAATTATCTAAAAAAAAACTTTATCATTTACTAGATTGCTGTATTCGTGTCAATCGGTTTGTGAACGTGTGAAAGTCAAAATCTGCTCGTGTGAGTCTCTTGTTTTGTCTCTTCTGCGTTACGTGTTTTGTATGAGGGTGCGTCATAGACAACTGCATAATTCTTCAACATAAAGATATTAGATTAAATTATGCCTGGGTTTGGCACCGCCTTCAAAAAACTCTTTCTTAACTTTATGTTGTATTTTTGCATTATTGTTACGTTGGTAATTTCGAAAAAGTGTTATTTTTCAGGCTAAATTATAATTATTTTATTCTTTTTAGTGGTTGCTTACATAATATCATTTTTAATAAAAAAAAGTTTTTTTTTTTAATATTTAATTTTTTGATTTCGAGTGGTCTAAGCAAACATCGGAAAGAATATATGCCAAAAAAAAAGTAGACACTCACTCCCTTTAGACTCTAAGCGTTTATAAATTATAACCAAGGATGAATAAACCTACATAAATAACAACTGAATTAGTTTTGTAAAAAATTATCTATGATTTCAATGGAATGAAATATAAATCTTTAAAAAATAGGTTACACATCTCGTAGATATGAGGAAACATATACCCAAAACAAATGGATTTATAAGTTGTATATGCTGTAATAATGTATGTGTCCTTTTTTAAAGCAATCTTGTACGAGACATTACCAGCACTACTTAAGACCTGAGAACTCATCGATACCAATCAATTAAGCCTAAACTCGAAGGGGTTTCATCATTTGATGATTGGGTAATGGGTTCCTATGACTCCATCTCCATAATCAGACCCTCGATACCTTATTAGATCAGGTAACTTATGAAGACAAACCCAATGAAACCAAACTCGAAGGGATTCCATTATTTGATTGTTGAGTTCCTGTGACTACCTTCCGGCTCCATCATCAGACCCCGGATACCACATAACACCAGAGAACTCATCAAGACAAACCAAATGAGCCCAAACCCAAAAGGGTCCACCATTTTGTTGTTGAGTTCCTGTGACTACCATCCGGCCCCATCATCAGACCCTGGATACCACATAAAATCAGAGATCTCATCAAGACAAACCAAATGAGCCAAAACTCGAAGGGATTCCATCATCCGATTGTGTAGTTCCTACTTCTACTACTGTAGTTTTTTAATTGTCATCAGATGTGCAAAACTTCAGCATCTTTGGACATCCTTAAATTGTTCAAAATTGGCTTGCAGACCAGTCCTAAACATAATAACACAGTGAATTAAATTAAAGCTTGTTTAAAGCTACTAGACCAATTTTGATGAAATTTATACAGCACACTAGGTCTTCTTACTCAAGTAAAAACAATCATCTAATTCGGTTTCAGAAATCTCAAGATATTAGAGAACGTAAACTATAAAACAAATAGATTTTCTAATAAAACTACTGAACCAATTTTGATGAAGTTTATATGGGACTACACAGAAAGTTTACCCTTTTGAATAAAAAAAAAACAAACATCTAAATCGGTTTAGAAATCTTAGAGATAAACACAAAATCAAGGCAATATAAACACAAAATCGAATGGATTTACTCAAAAAACTATTTATTCTTGAAAAACGGCTGAACCAATTTTGATACAATATATATGGGACCACCTGGAGAGTTTACCATAACAAACAAAAAAAGATTTTCAAAATCGGTCCACAATTGACTGAGATATCGACCGACAAAATTTAAAAAAAATAACTTACGTACAATCGAACATAGTCTCCTTTTATGAAGTCGCTTAAAAACAGATAAAATAATGAGCAGTACGTACGAACGTTTCTTTTTTAACGTCTCACAATTAATGAAATAAGATCTTTAATGGTAATTCATATTATTATTATTTAATTTTCTTCCAACTGAGCTGCCAGCTTCTTATCACACCCTCTTAAGATGAGAGGATATAGAACCTACTTTGGGAACAATTGATTTAAAACACGGAGAAAAATGTACGTGTTGCTAAAGAGGACGACGGACTAACAGCAACATAACCATAAATACGACAAACTTTCCAATACGTATACAAATAGCAAATCTTTTCAACGTGTTCCGTACCCACTGCCGTCACAAAAGTTGTGAATACAGTAGAAAGAACCAATGCGGTAGATTCAAACTGATTCAATCGTTAGAAAATACACTCAGCGAAATACGCTGTACCAGCAGCATCGGTGTATTTGTACATACCAATTCTTTGACAATTGTGTTTTCGCATAGGATTAGAAACAACACGTTTGTTTATACGCCCTAGAGAGATAGCCAGATTTGTAAACAATGCAGGCCGAGGGAACAATCATATATTTGTGATAGCTATAGTGTTTTATAAAATGTATCACGTAGTGGATATTGATTGATTGACAATACGTGTATGTAAATCGACCGACATACATAAAAAAACATACATACAATCAAACATATAACCGTCTCCTTTTGTGAAGTCGCATAATAAAATTGTATTTTTCAACGTCAACATTATATTATGTAGTATACCTACATAATTAGGTAGCCGAGATAAACAGATGACACTTACTCCAAGTTGGATGTAGGTGGTACTTAACTTTGGATGTAGGTATTTAACTCAAGCTCAAGAATAGTGTTTACATCATAAAGTTTCTCACGAACAGACTGAAGTTCTCATCTGTCTTAGGCTTTGACAGATACCCCTTCCTTGTAAGTTTTTACATAAGCACCTTGTTTGTTACGAGGTTGGTTAAGTGAAAAGTTTAGACGATTGTATTATCAGAATATTGTTTCAAGAAAATCTGATGCTGTATCAGAGTTATAGCTATAGATAGATGTAGTCCCAATTTAAAAGACAAACCATGGTCGATATCATCAAGGCAGGAATTAAATGGATTCGTAAAGCGAAAGATCCTTAATACTCCCAGTAGTCCCAGCAGTGTGTTAAGGCCTTTTTCTTTTCATTTAAAGTCTAATGGTAATTATTTGTCTCAAGAGGCATGATAATATGTTATTTACCAAATTATGCATTAGTCACATTAGGTAGGGGTACGAACTCTATTCAAAATTAATTTGAATACCAAATTATTCACAGGCTTAGTTAACTTGTCCTATCATTCTATAACTATTTTCTAAACTTAGTGAAATTGAACTGGCATAAAAAATTATATTGGTATATAATAATTATATTACAGCGATGGTAGCCTAACGGTTCAATAATGCAACTTAGAATCCAACGATACCGGGTTAGGTCCTTAGGCACCGCACTAATGACTTTTCTAAGTTATGTGCGGTTTTTCATCGTTCCGTGCTTCGGAGAACACGTTATGCTGTCGGTCCCGGCTGTTATTGATTAATAGTAGTTGCTAAGCCATGTCAGAGGCCCTCGGGCGGCCTGACAAACTCTGACACCAGAAGCCAGTACTACCTAATACGAGGAACAAACAAACAAATTACATTGTGATTACCTAGGCCCTAAACACGCAAGTAAGCATGTTTTAATGAAGAAAAAGCACCCTCAGACATAGAATAAGAAGAAGTCAAATTCGAGACAGAAGCTTTCTTCGAAAATTACAAGGCTCTCACAAAAAAATGCGAATATTGGGCAAATTATATAATGGTAAACATAAATGGTATACCATTATATAATTTGGAGTTTCAAGTTAGAACAAAGATTTTAGCAATTTCATCCCATCAAAGGAGCATTATTGACAATCTCTTGGTAACCTCTATTCCTTTCTAGACAGATTTTATTACACCTTGTTAAAGTAAGCCATATATCCACAGAGAGCCGCATGATCAGCTCGCTCTGGATGGAGCTGGAGTCGGAGGTGCCTCCGCCGGACCGCTGACGGCGGCGCAGCGAGCAGTTCTACCGGCCGGTGTCACGCGCGCGTCTACAGCGCCGCAAGATGTCACACGCCGGCTTACCGCTCGCTACCGTTGTGGACAACGAGCCTAAGGAAGCTTCCCTGTAAACTACTGCAATGAACGATCCACGCATCATGTTTTGTTCATTATAATTTCTTCGTAAAGCAAACGTGCCCTGCACGACTTGCAGACACGGTGCAAGCCCTTAGCAAGGAAAGAACTGAATGTGAATCGTCTCAAAGACTTCATGATGGTAATTTGAAATGGGGTAGTAACGGCCACCTGAATCATTATAGTTACAGGAAAATGATCTTTGCTGCCCGGCTTTTGGCGCTAAATTTACGTATATAGCAAACATGTTTTTTTTGACATGAATTCTTCATGAGACCAGCTGCGGTTAGAGTACGCTCACCTCAAGTTGGGTATTGGTATGTGAGTCTTATGATCATCATTAGAAACGGGACCGATTGACACCATATAAATATATAACGTGAGAGTTAACCTTTTTGTTGTGACGACACTGGACAATATATTTCATAATCTGTGAATTACTCCAAATGTATATAAATATTCCACATAACATTTCCTGAAACTACAATGGTTCAGGTAGGTAATAAAATTCCACCTTATACAAGGTGGATTTTCGAGATTGGGCAGTAAAGCCTTAACCGTTGCAGTTACAGTTTTTTTTTTTCGTGGCCTCCAGGCCTTAGCTTTCATTTCATTTCTATTTTACAATAGTTCAATTTGGGTAGGGTTTGTTTAGCGTGGGGTTTTACTTTTGTTTATTTTTACCATTTATCATTTGTCTGACTTACAATTTTGGCGGAAGTAAGCTACATATTTTTTATTTTGTTCATTTTAAATATGGATTTCCGCAAAGTAACGCCTGATTCTATCAACTATATTTTAAATCTGCTTAATTTTTACTTTATGAAAATTGTGTATATTATCTAAGTCGAACAAATCTTTAACATAATGCCTACAAGGCAGCCAAAATTACTTCTTTATTTTGTTCTCCAAATTCCATTAAAGTTCGGCAATTACAAAACAAAATATCAAACGAATGGAGCAAGGAGCGCCGGAAGCGCTGAATATGGAAGTCGAACATTCGTTAAGTAAACGGAGCGTGTTCGATCCGATTCACATCGAAGATTATCTCGGTGAAGACTAGGGGATGAGAACAAATTGTGAACTTGTGACCCTTTTCTTTAGATTTGGTCGTGCGTATGTTTGTCGAAAAATAAATATCAACTTGTTTCAATGGGATTTAGTAGTCTCTAAAACGTTTGTCTAATAAAGTGTGCTGAGACGTTGGGAAAGTTCAAAGCTAAGGAGGCTATTGAGTTTCTTAAGGGAAAAGAAAATATGAGGATAAAATACCTGCTGTAATATCTCCAGCCCCGAAATATCTCTAATTCACTTACCTACCTACGCACATTGAGAGTGGCAACGCTTTGATAGCTGAATGCCTACTTTCTGCAATATGCCTACTATTATAACTTTTCATACATCTGATGGGACTTTGCCGACGAAAAGAAAAAATAAGTTTTTATATCTTGTTTTGTTTCTATAAAGTTTCCTATCACAAACTTTATACAATGTGTTGTATTTAATTGAGATCTTTGATATTCGAGAGCTGTCAGCGAGTACTAGTGTCGGCTAAGTGGTTGTCAGACCGCAAGATTTTCTGCGGACAACGACCGTCTTCTCTGCTGCCTAACTCGCAGAGATCCTGAGAGCGATCATAAATTAATTAGAATTATTAAAAGTCTAGTTATGATCTAGACTAGCAATGTACCCACTATTCCTTATAAGATTTTATGAAAAGCTATAAGTACAATCTTCAATTATGATTTTGTATTTCTACACTAATATTATAAAGAGGTAAAGTTTGTTTGTTACCGCAAATATCTGCAACTACTGATCCGTTATGAAATTTTTTTTCTATGGGAAAATGCAAAGTGGATTACCTGGAAACGGGCAGAGCCGTAGGGCAGAGCAGCTAGAAGACAAATAAATAAAAAGTTCAAATTGCTCTTTCATTTGCATCGTTACATTTAATAAACATACTTCAGCCAGAATTTATAAATTCAAATAGGTATACTTATAGTATTACGTGGGCACACATTTTATAATTTTTCCAGAGCTCTTTGTACAAATAAGTTTCATTTGCAAGCTTTGTGTGGGTTGAGTGTAGAGAGCACAACACCATAGCCCGGTGCATTGCTCCTTCGTTAACGAAACGCCTAGAAGCATAAAGAAAGCAACCTCACTTAACTGATCGCTTTGCTTGGAATTTTATCATAACTAGGTATGTTACATTATGACGATAAAAACTTCTTGTTCCACATAAGTAACATTACAAAGAGTATTTACGCGTGACTAGGCCGGTATTTACTTAATATAGTGCGATGAATTAACATGATTTAAAACTAATATTACGAAAAAAGATTCAAAGTTAGCCTCTAGTTTTCGACAAGCTAATCGCCATGTAACCTCAAAGTTGATTCCAGATAGGTTTTCTACTTCCAAAAGAAGAGTTTCTCACGTCAACTGTTTTAATTTCATTCATTCTATATACAAGTTTTTTTGAACCGAGTTGGATGACCTTTTATTTGAAGCGGTAGACTTCATTGTATTAAACTTATTCTGTGCTTCAGAGCATAGGTAGGTATACTTTTCATCAACATTGGTCGAGTAGTTATTGGTTTTAATACATAATTTAAAAGCCAATTTTATGGTTTAAAAATTATTCTATTTAAATTGTGTTAATGATATTTGCGTTAACACCTCCACCTGAGAACACATCTACCATAGCAGTTGTCCATCCTTCGACAAATGTGACCAGCCTATTTCAAACTAATAATCCTTTGAACCATGTCAGTGACTTTGGTTTTAAGTCGGATAACCTTGTTTCGGATTCCCCGAGCATAGCTCTCTCCATAGCTCGCTAAGGGACAATAAATTCGTGGACAAGTCCCACTATGAGTCTTCACGTGATGGATCCGTACCTACCTATGTCATCACTGGTAAGACGCACGCATTGAAGACTTTCGTTTTAGGCACTGCGGAATAGACGACGAGACCTGGGCCTGTATACTGTATGACCATTCACGACTATTCCACGCGAATTCCACGCCGGCGGCGTGGAATTGACGTCTTAAAATTAGAGAATTAGGCCCCTGACGAAGTTTCCCAAATGTTGCCCAGCCCAACCGATTCCTTCTGTTGCTCTATTGAAATTGTTTCTACCGAAATGCAAAATTCCTGCATAGCGAGAACATATAAACAGGAAAAATGTTGATCATGGACGTTATCTTTGCGACATTGTTGGTAGGTTAGTTTTAAAAAGCTTTCAAAAGATGACGTTACTGTCACTGTAAGACGGTATTAGAAACTGAAGGAAAAATTCGGATAACGGCTTAGTGGTGGATATATTGTAATATAATATATCTAATATATCATCACTGCGTCATCTTCATCATCAGCCTACATTACCCGGTTTTCTAAATAAAACTGAGCTAAAGCTTGTAGTAGAAGGCATATCTCAGTTTTATTATAATAGCAAAAGTACTTATGTACCTATCTATACTAATTTTGCAAGAAATGTAAATCATCAGTAGGGCGAGCACGAACTTCTAGCGAGAAGTATTTGTATTGCAAACGTAACGTCAACGATTTCAGGCTGTTCAGGCTGTTGCTGTTTGTTGGTTTAGTTTGGAATAATAAATAACCATGATACCCGCTTATATGAACGTGTGTTACTGTTTTAGTTAGTCAATTCAAATAAGTAGGTACTAAGTAAGTACCTTACAAATACTTATAGATAATCTCTGAAAAGATGCGTATAAAAATATCTAAAACTAAAATATCGACAGCTATAATATGGATGCTCAAACTAATATACTTTAAAATATTTAATTCTATAACGCTGAAGTATAAAACACCTAAGTTTAACATACCTAACGGCTGCATTACCAAATGGTTCAAAATACTCATAATTATACTATCAAAGTTTTTAAAACGCCTATTTTTATAACATCGAATGGTAATAAAAACGCAGAGATGTGATTTATCTAAGATACAAGTATCTGAAATACAGATACAAGATACAAAATACGTATTTCCATCTTATATCAAAAATACTTTATTTTAAATGCATTTTTTAACAGAGTGAATGGCCTTGTCATAGTCCACAAAATCAAGACACAGGGTCTGGTTATATTCTTCAGACTTCTATATAACTTGCTCACTGTGTGTATGTGATCTATGGTGAAAAATCCTCCGCGAAACCTTGCCTGTTCAAGAGGCTGGAATTCGTCAAATCTTCTTGCGAGATGATTTGAGATGACCTCCGAAAACAACGTTTTCAATTAAGATCTCTCAAAATAGCGAGAACAGGTATTTTTTTGTCTTACAAGTTTATTCCATACATGCTCTATGGGTTTTAGTCGAGCGAGTGCTCTCTACATCCCATAGCCTTGATTTCAACGTCTCGAAGGTAATCGACAACTACGGCCGCATTATGAAGGCGTTCATCATGATGCACAAAAACAAATCTATCTCTTATGAAAAGGGCCTAAGGCACTATAATTTCTTCTAAAATATCAGTTACATATCGTGCTGCTGTTACTGATCCATTTTCAATGACGTGGAGTTCCAGACGTGCTTACAAATACCACGCCATACCATGTCAGACCCTCTGAAATACGACAACCCTGATCCTGAAAACCCCATTTCAATCGATCCAGTAGTTCTTACGTGATGCGGGAACAAACATCCAAAGACAAGATTTTTTTAAACTTTATAATTTTTGTTCACTAGCTTTGCTTATTACTGTTACCTATCAAACTTGTTTATGGGGAACAGATATGTTTGTGAGAACATATTGTCTTTATATGTGTGTTTTTTTTTACTTTATGCTGTGACAGTATAAAGATATGAATTATACATGCGTTGACGGTACAATGTGTGATTCCCTATGCTAGTTTGGAAAATCCTTCGAACACAGAAACGGAAATCCTCGTACAAACATGTGAAAAATCTGACAGCTAGATATATGACAGAATGTCGTCATATACCTAGCTGTCATATATACGCCTGTAGGAGTACAGTACATACTCGCGTCTACGCCTGTAGGAGTACTGTCCGTCATCGCGTTAAGTTTTTCTTTTTATTGTAGTAGGTGCACACCAAGCAGCGTGACCACGCGTGTAAATAATTCCTCGTGGTCACACTAGTGTGACAAAACGGTGTGACCACGAGTCCGTCGCCGTGCTTAGTTATAAAGATCTTAAAGAGCTGTGATAGGTATAGAATAATAATATTCAGTAACTATAAAAGTTGAAGCAGCATTCTGTTTTTTACGAAAAATATAAGATTATTTTTAAAGGTTAGGTTTTAGTAAAAACATGAAAATGAGAATATGTGTGTAAAATGTGATACACCATGTGTGACGTATGAGTTGGATAGGATTTTTAGATTTTTCCATCTTTTCCAAGTTAATATTCTGATTAGGGTATAGTATGGTAGGAAGTAAGATAATAAGAAATGAATAAGAAATTTGTAACGTTAAGTCTATAGGAAACACACCGGAATTAAACACTAGTGTTTAAGAGGATACGGCACACACGCGGCTTCTACAGGTTTTGCCATACATTTGCGTTTTGGTAGAAAACGTTTCTACCTTACTAAACCATAACCAAATGCAATAATTCTCTTCTCTTTTCATTAATCACAGAATAAACTATGTAACTTTTTATTTTTATCATAATTTGTAAACAATTTGAATTAATTAGTGTGTTATTATTATTATTGCAAGACTCGTGCAATTAGGAAGAAATAATCCTCCCAATTAATTAATATTAAATAATCCGAGCACAATACGCTGTCGATCTCGGCTGTTAACGATTAATAGCAGTCGTTAAGCCATGTCAGAGGCCTTCTGGCGGCCTGACAAACGCTGACAATAGGGCCAGCACTACCTCAAACAAACAAGCAAACCAATTATTTTTAATATAATTTTGAAGGAGTTAATGCTTTTATTTGCTGCTGAATATGCTTTTGAAGCCTGGTAAAAATATTTAGTATAGTTTTTTCTATGTAACTTATCTATATATCCATCATTTGTCCATTTGGCGAAAGTTAGCTATATAGGTAAGTATTTTGTTTTTAATATTTTTAATAAGAATTTCCGCAATGTCTGAGTCTGAGTTTCATAGGTAGATAGGTAAATACTTATTTATTTATTCGTGTGCTTAGTTATCTTTGAGACGATTCACAGTATAAACAGGGTACAAACTGGATATCCTACGATATTAGGACTGGTGTGAATCAATACATGATCCGAGACAATTAAAACGACGACCTGGCATTCATACGGACTAGCTCTAACTGTACGCAGTTTTAGTCGGCTAATTGTTTTACTTACCTTGTTAAAAACAATGTAGGTTCCCCAATGTAATCAATCCTGTGTAATATATACCTACCGCGTTTGTTCTTGGGTTATTCGACTGACAGTCGCGACGCGACGAGTCTTGTTATCTTATATGATCTCTAGTCCTATTTAGTGTCCAATGAACCACAATTATTGGTTCGGTCACATAATACATAATAATTCGTTCGGTCGTATATAGAAATCAATAAAAGTCTACTCTGTATTACAAGTACTCGACAAAAATGTTATTATTATATGATGTCTAAAGTATATGATATAAATTATAGGTATTTGGGACCCTCGGTGAAGTAGGTACGGTGATTTCTGTAAAAAAAATAGGTAAGTAATGAATCAGGGTGGAGGAAAAATGTTGGCGTAGATATATCTGTAAATATTACCCATGAGCTGTCAAATAAAAAGTTAAACGATTTTGATATTATAGATAAGTATTTTTAACAGATACATGTAGTAACCTCGTATATAATATGTATGTACCTACTGTTATTTATGTTGTTTGTTTTTTATAATACCTGATTTTAAATTATCTTTTGCGCCAAGAGTAACAGAATCGTAGTTGAATGGATGTATGAATTAAGTACTTATAATTTTGAATACTCTTCAATCCTAAAATCCGCTGGGCAAAAAATGTTCCCGCAAATACTTAATTACTTACCCCTTTTAATTTTGTAAGGACACTACCTAACGCTGCCTGATCTGTCGTCACTCGTCAACACTGCAGAGCACAGTACACACTTTAATATATACTATGGGCATTTACTTTTTCAACATTAAAATTTATTTGATTATCTTCAATAACAAATTTAATAACTGTAGAAGAAGAGGCCTTCCAGACACAAAAATGGTCTCAATTCGAAGTAACACTTTATAAGGTAACACATACATAATGGCAAAGATGATACACATCATGGCAAAAAAATGGTTAATGTTAAAATTTGTGTCAAAATATAAGCTGTGAACACAAAATATTTTTGTACCTAAATGATAGCTTAGATGATATAATGTTCTATGTAACAACACTCCAATCAAAGTTTTCAGAATATTAATTTAGGAAGTATTGTTTTTTGATCACAAGCTATGCGTGAGCTCCAATAATTTAATGATAACAGTAAGAAAAACTAAAAAAAAACTTGATTTTGTAATCGACTTCACAAAAGGCTAGGTATGATGTATGAACACAGATTTCTCCGTCATTAGCGGACCGATTATGAAAATATTTTTTGTTTGTATTTTTGTTTCTAGGTGGACCCATATAAATTGGTTCAGTAGATTTTCGAGAATAAATTGTTTATTTAGTAAATCAATTTTTTTTAGTACCTAATGATTTTGTATTTATTGCCTCAAATCTCTAAAATGTCTAAGCCCATTTGGATGGTTTTGTTTTATTTAAAAGGATAGACTTTCAAAATTTCAAAACTTCTTTAAAATTGGTTAAGTGTATTTTTTAGTTATTAGCTGTTAATCAATTAGAAATCGTTTTTTTGTACCATGGTACTTTGTACAGCACTTGTTATAACTAATTATCACAATAACATGATGTGTAAACATTTAAGATAGAAATTTATGAGTTTCGCAGTACTTGGTTTGAAGCTAAAGCTACCAGCTGTGAGCAAGCGATTAAATAAGACAATTTTTACTGCTGGAAAGCCTTTACTTCCGTAGATATTAATTATTGCAGACAAACTTGAATAAATAAAATAGCTGCCATTAATAGGGGGTGGGGGTTAAGAATACTTTTTTTCATCGTTAAAATTAAGCGTTAAAATCTCGGTGTCTTGTGTCCAGACACATTGTATATAAAATTGGTGTGAATTGTCCCGAATTTATTTTATATCTATCATAGATATACTGTGGCCACGGGACCAATAGTGTAGTTTTTTATATCTCCTTTTATCTAAAGAAAATGTTCTCAGATATATACATAAATGTGCATGTTGAAAATGTACGTCTTTACGTGTTGAAAATACCTATTTCGCCGTCATTTGGCAACACTGAATAATACGTTGAGCATCACGTCAAATGTTGCCTAGTGGATGGTAGGCTTCAAGATAAATAATAAATCAATAACAATAATTAAAATAATTATTATATATTTATAATTTGTATAATTATTAACTATTTTATTTTTTGGTGTGCAATAAAGTTTGTTTGTATTGTTGTTATCGATTGAAATGTTAGCAGTTAAGTGTAGGTAGGTACAACATTTAATAGTATAGTTTTAGTTGTAAACGTATTTTCAATAGATTATACAGACATACATGTTCCATCACTTGTCTACGTAGATAACAAATTAAATGTTCAAAACTCACTATATGTAATCGATTTACCAAGATTTTATTATTATTATATTAATTCATTAACAGCAAGTGACTCAAAATATTTCTAGTTTTATTTTCAAAACGGATCAGATGTAAAGCTCATTTTTGTAAGTACCTATTTAAAGTTAACAGTGTTAAATCGTACGGCGGCGGCGGCGTGGTACTGGAAGGGTCTGTACTTCATGCCATATATAAATATTCTATTATATATAGATAAATAATAGAAAAAATAATAATAAATAAACAGTAATAGACTTATTTTCTTGTTATCGGTTTGACCATTGATGGTCATAAGACATAAGTTCAAAAACTAAAACCCGACTACGGTCGGGTAAAAAAATAGCATAAGACACTCTTGTTACGAAGATGAATCGATTAATACCTCGCTTGTCAAAATCGGACGAAGTTTTTAGTTTGAACACATAACCCTTCATTTGCCTTGCTGTAGTCGGATAAAAAATAGCCTATGAGCACTCTATACATGAAGACGAATCGATTGATACCTTGAGTGTCTAAATCGGATCATGTTTTTAGTTTGAACACATTACCTTTCCTTTGCCTTGCCGTAGTCGGGTAAAAAATAACCTGTGACACGCTATACCTAAAGACGAATCGATTGACACCTCGCTTGTCAAAATCGAACCAATGGGGGCGACGCTATGGTGGAACATCCACATACACAAGACTAGACTGTTAAACTCATTACCCTTCCCTTGCTTTGTTGTCGGGTAAAAAATAGCCAATACAATGGATATTTTTTTCAGATTTTCCACTGACCTTTCCTTTTCCTTGGGACTCATAGTTGCGTGAAAACATTTCAATAAGCCGATAGATAGGTGGATGCGATGTTATGCTGTCACCGGACCTGAATGCGGTGTGCATTCGATCAACTCAGTTGGAAAATAAGGTACATGTAGCGCGTGGAAACACTGACGATGTTTTCAGCCTTCAACTTATAAATATACTACTTACCTACTATTAAATATTTACTTTTATGGTTGAAATACCTCGCACAAGAGCGAATAGGTATCTACTAGGCAAGCGTGCTAAACCTTCGACCACATCATCGCTTTCCATCAGTTGAGATCGTGGTCAAACGATTGACAAGAACGCAATAAAAAAAAGTGTATTAGGCAATTTAGAAAAAAATATTTCTAATTTTCTGGATATTAATTACTTACCTAGATGAAAATGTTAAGGATAAGTTCTAGTGGCTAGAGACACTACGTACAAAATCAAACGGTCGCGGGTTCGAATCCTGCAAGGTGCATTCATTTGTGTGATAAGCAGTAATGTTTGTTTCCTAGTCATGGATGTAGTATTGGTATCTATGTATGTTTATCCGTTATCTAGTGCCCATAGTACAGCGTATCCTAGTTTGGGACTAGGTAATTGGTGTGGAATTGTCCCGAATATATTTATATATTATAGATAAAGAAATATATTTTTTATTCGCGTGGTGCCCTGCATAATAATAGGACTACTTGAGTATCCCTTCTCATTCCACGTATTATCCCCAAGTATTCGCGACCACTGAGATGCCAGCCAATTGTAGTGGTTACGACATAAGCGTAAAGCCATGCAACCGCTCGTTGTGGCATTTTATGGGGGACCACTGAGCTCGATCTTCGGCTCTTCTCATGTTATTGCTGTTACATTGCGCAGGCCGCAGGGCGTCCTACACTACGTTTGCCTACGCGACACGTGGCCTCTACTTAAGAACTCGCCTGCTCCATTGGTTTGGTTCTTCAACTTATGTGACCGGACGAATGAATGATGAATTTTATAACATTCATTATAATATTCGTAAGTGCTACGTCAGACACTATCTCTGTTGTATTAGTCCAGTAAAGGAAGGAGGTGTAGAGTGCGTGAGCAGGTACCTAAGTGATTCCTTCAGAAACTTGTTCAGGGTGCTCAGGAGGTGAATATTCTAAAAGCCCTGATATATATGAGGAGCGACAGAGTACTCGTAGGGCACAAAGTACCAACTTTTGTTTTTTAATCGACTTCACAAAAGGAGACGATTATAATGTTCGTATGTAGGTAGGTATGGTTTTTTGGCTTATGTCTCAAAAACGGTGCGTAGGTAAAAGGTTGCTGAGACTAATTGAAAGCTCTTAACATTTTTCACAACATTTATTCGATAGTTTTTGCCGAATTCTCATGCAACCGTTTTCGAAGTACACGCTCCGGAAAAGTGTAAATAAAAGTTATTCAACTTGATGGGCATTACCTGATGTGAAAATTAGCTTATCTAAAACTCAACTATTTCATTAATAACACTAGTTGATTCCCGCGGCTTCGCACGCGTGCTCATTTCTCTGGGTTAAAAGTACTGTATGTGCTATACCAGGACCTCAAATACCGATATACAAACATTTGATCTAAATTTCTTCAGCCGTTAGAAATATTTTTATCGATTGCTCGGTTTCTACTCACCGGATTGAGATACCAAGTATCCCAGTTTTGAAGTCAAACCCTAACGAGGTAAATAAAAATTGTGTTTTGAGCGCGATTATGTCCCGTTTAAATATTTAATTTAGTATGAATTCGATTCGCGAAAGATTAAAAGATAAACTTGCAGATGTTGTGTCGCTGCCGGTAAATGAATGTAAGGACAGAATGTGTTCAAATCCATGCTGCTGTGTATCTTTTGGGTTGACAGTGCAATTGTTTTGGTTTTAACTCAGCCTGATTTCAGCAGCAGGATGTCTTGGACGGGAGGAGTGGAACCTACCAAAAGGACAGCGAGGTCCAAATCCTAACCAATGACACTAAGGACGTCAGCATCATCTGTGGCCTGGAGAGTGTATCCCATTCTCCTGAAGCTTTGTCTGCAGTAAGGAGATGAACTGACTTTTGTTGGTAGGATTGGGCCACATTTGGACAAAAAATCTTCTTGTTTCTCTCTATTACCGCCTTCACCCCGTGGCGGTGGGTACTCGCAGCCTGTTATTAATACAATAGTTGCGTGTTTAGTTAAGCTAATTTTCACATCAGGCCCATTATGCTGAATAACTTTTATTTTCACATTTCGGGAGCGTGTAGTTTGAAAACGGTTTAGAATTCGGAAAAAGTTACTTTTTACTTTGTGGAATAAAAGTCGTAGAACATTTTGTGAGCTTTTAATTAGTCTGAGAAACCTTTTCGCACCGTTTTTTGTAATAAACGAAAAATCAAAAGTGGGTACTTTGTGCCCGCTCCCCACTCCGGCATAGTCGTAGACGTCAGGACTTTTAGTTTGTTCACTCCCTAAACAAGTTTCTAAAATAATCGCTTAGGTAGGTACCTACTTCACGCACTCTACTCCCTCTTTTGGGCCTTTCGTTGACTGGATTAAAATGTTTTAAATGGCTATCACGTTACATAAAATATAGTAAATGCCCCATCAAGGCCAAATAGGCTCTTTTATCACTGCAAAAGGTCTAGCAAAACGGTAACCTGCTTCCCATTTGTACCATGGAACTTGACGTCATCGGACAAAATGAGTAAATTTTTTACTTATTTGTTCCATAGAACAATTGAAACTTTTTTCCTAAACTGTTCTATTCGTAGAAGTGCATACTCCCGTCTTCGGTTCTATAGAACAAACATTAAAACCTTTCTGGTTTGTGATGTCATCACAGAGTCATTCCTTTTTCCACTTCCTAAACTCTTCCAGTCAGGTTTTTTTTTGTTTTATCAGGATGCTCACGCCAAATGTGACAAGACAGTGTGTATCCAGCCTTTTTTGTCACGTGGAACAATTTGGGATAAACTAGTCTTATTTAGTCCCATGACGTCACTGAGAAGTGAAGTCGGAAGAAATGTTAGTATATAGTTATATGGAACAAATCAGTAAAAATAGACTCATTTTGTCCGATGACGTCATGTTCCATGGGACAAACGGAAACCACCCACCTGGAGGTTATTCTGGGTCGTGACCCGTCCACCCACCGGCTTCATCTGGCGACGGACTCGTGTCACACTGGTGTGACCACGGGGAATTATTTTTACAGCTTTTATAGAATATTTTGTTCTTTCTTAGCATGGAGCAGCGTTTTCGGGGTTTGCGCCTGTATTGTTGTTAGTGTACCTGATGTTTCTGAACCTATTTAAAGTGCACAATGTATAGCAACTAATTGCAAGACTTTCATCAGCCGAAACACAACTGGGGTGTGTGCGATTTTTTTGCTCTCAAGTGTAGTTATCCCTTTGAGATTTGAGTAACTGGGATGAAATAAAACCAGTTTAAATTGGAAATATTATATGGATTATATTATACTTAAAATTATAAAATACAATATTGTTACGTAAAGCTAGAAAAGCAACATTTTACATTTGTGCAGAGTCTTTTAAATTAGTTTTTTTTTAATTTATTAACATCTCATTTAAGTAACGTCACAATAAGGTCAATCTTTAAGATTATTTTTTATTTCATTATACGTATTCAATATTTCTTAGTAACATAACTAACATATCGCGTTCTTAGTCCTAACACACAACTACTCCCTACTGAAATTGTATTGTATATTGTTTTTCGTTAATAACTTACCACATTCTAAATCCGAAAATGATTAAATCAATAGAAAAAATTGCCCACTCGTGTCACAAAATTAAAAATTATAAAGAATATCAACTACACAGAGCTACAAAATAAAATAAGCTAGTAGAAATGTTTAGTCTAATATTCGTAGCTTCACAACTAATACTTCCATGTCATGGATGCCAATCACAAGCGTGCTTCTGTATGTATCCGTTTTGTTACAAAACCAGCGCTGCTACTAATTCTGTATTTATTTGAAACAAAAAAGCGTGCATGCTAAATTGCACTTAAATGCCACGCATTAAAGTTAATATTACAATGTTAATATAACGAAATTATAAATGCAACTGTTTGTATTAGAACAAAGCAATATCAAATCTAATGCGCGGCACCTGAGTGCAATTTAGCATGCACACTTTTTTGTTTCAAATAGATACAGAAATTAGGTAGTAGCGCCTCAGATATATTCTGTAAGATATATATCAGTTATAACAATACAAAACAATAACTTGTCTTGTATGAGGCTTATAAAATAAAATGATGATGACAACAGGTACATCATCAAAGAGAAAATTACACGACTGCCCTGCCAAAAACGTTTTTTTTTAGCCTACGTTACTCGGGATGATGTAAGGATTCTAACGATACCCCATACATCCAAATCTGTTCAGGCATTTAAACGTTATGGTGGAATAAAGAAACTCACATACAAACATACATACATACATGAACCCTGAAAATGATACTCTCCTTTTTTGGGCAGTCATTCAACAAAGAATATTTTTCATAAATCTGGACGTTTTTCGTCTCAAGGCTTAATATTGGCTCAAATCCAGGCGATATGATCCGCTCTAAGATAAAAACCAATGCTTCTATTCTAATTGTGACCACACTGTATTCTATGCTACTACTTCAACTTAGAATGCATTTAAACTTTAATGCTCGTCTACAAAATGAAGAAGAATCGTTTTACAACACAAAGTAATGGTAAATTAATGTGATTTAATTATAAAACTTAACCAAATAAGTTTAAATATAGCTGTTAAAATACTACGTGTATCTAAATCTTATATGATAAGAACTGTTTGTATAATATTTTTAATAAAGTAGTATTGCTAATAAGGCCCAACATCTCAAATGTTATTACGTCGACTAATTAATACTTAGAACATATAATTAATGAGTTAATAACAACAGTGCTGAAATATCCGGGTAAATCAGATAAATATCCAGTTCCTAAGGTTGACTTTTGACCTGATTCATAACAAAAACTAATATACATCAATGTTTAAAACGATTTATAGATATAGAATTATTTAAAATAAACACTCTTTTGAAATTCGTTTATAAGTCAATACATCCACAGATTATATTTAAATAACTTTAAAACCGAAAATGTATTTTTTTTGTTTGAAATAGCCTTCACGATGTTTGCTTTCGCCAAATTAGCATAAAATCTTTAAATATAAACAATAACATCAATATAGCCGATTATAGAATTTATTTTTATAATAACGACAGCATCTGATTGTAGCTTTGAATACTGTTTTAGCACTTATAATTATCACATTCGTAAACCAATATTATATTCACTTTTTTACCCTTCTATTGATAATAAATAACGTATCCCTATATTTTTCAATTTACGTAGTATGAACGATTACGATTAAAAAACTTAAAACCTTAAGACAATATTATCTGAATCTCGATGCACTTACCCATACTTTTGATAAAATTACAATGGAATGAAATCAACAAGCTTAAATATTAATACAGTTAACATTTATTACATATTTTATCTTTACTCTGATACATTTAACACTCTGACATTCAGAGTAAGTGATCCAGATTCCGTTAGCACAAAGCATAGAAGCAACCGGTCGATTTTTCAGAAATAAAGATCTAATCTCGGGAGCCTTCAGCTTTTTGTTCTTATACAGACGGTTCGACGAGCCAAAGAAGCTTGTAAAGCTGAAAATATCGAGATACAAGGTTCCACGAGCCATTTTCCTGACTGAGCGAGCATGTATTCGTACGCAAAAGGATTAAAAGCTCCGACCCTTTCGTACCGAAGGTCGAGAACAAAGCTTCAATTAAGCTCCACTGATCTAAACTTACACCTAAAACAGAAGTTGTGATCAAGTCGGTTGTTTAACCCGATCAGCTTATATTAATGAGAGTTCTGGACCGGTTCGGGCGTCGAGCCAGGCGGTGCTAGTCGGCAGTCGGTATGGTCCAGAGCATGGCGGTTTTGTCTGCTGATGTGGACAGGAAAGAGAAGTCGTCGGGGTGCCACCGCGCTGATATCACCTTGTCGGGGTGGCGCGCAACCAACACGCTTGGCAGCGGACATGTCAAGTCACCTGCGGAATAACCTTCTGTTAACACAACGTACTGATAAGATCAACTTAGATTATAGTCAATGCAAGTAGATTATGGCACGGGTTAGTAAACGGCACGCAAGGTTATAAATCGGCTTTCCCGCTCGTAACCGCAACCGTGCCACTGTACATTGTCGTATACCACAAGCGCATCATGGACAAAGTAGCCTAGCATATATATCAAAATATCTCCCGAGTGTATACTTATAATTATTCTAAAACCGTTAAAATATATCATTCCATTAGAGCATGTATTAGGTTTCAGTACAAAACTTAGATAATTAGCTCTTTCGGATTCTTTGCATCAAGCATCCATCGAACGTGATAGGGCCTACCTCTGGAGTCAAAGTTTGTCAGTCCACCCAAAGGCCTCTGACATGGTTTCCATAAAAAAAAACCTCATACCTCATACGAAAAGCAAAGCAAGCAATGTAAACGTAATTACGATTGTATGAAATGGTGAACTTCCGCGAGCTAACACAACACACCCCCTTATGGAGTCTACGAAGAAGTAGGTGGTAAAATCTTTAGGGTAAAATAGCTAATAACCACGGCGAACACGAGTAACAAAACACAATCCAATACTAAACACAATGTTTCCTTAACATAAACAATATTGAACTTTATGCAAAGCGCGGGAGCTCTTATAATGCGAAATCAACTTCATATCTTCAATATTTCGAATAACAAAACAATTTATGGATGTCCTTGAAGTGTTGGCAAAATGTACGCAAATTATTTTGGTACAATAAATTCATTAGTGGCTTTCAATGCTTTATAATGTGGCTATATAGAACAGGTGCCAAACCACAGAATAAACAGCCGCAGTGCGACGAACGAGCCGTTAAGTAAAGCGCACGTTATTGCCCGTTAAATTACTGTTACGAACCTGCTTTATATGTTGGTTCACGGTTCATTAAAGCTAAGTCTGCGCCAATTAATTAGATATAAACTACAGGAGAAACATGTCTTGAGAATAGAGCGCAATTACTTGTTTTACTATTTGGAAACTTATGCACCAGTTTCTGCATCTGTATCTATTGCGGGGTTCATTTGATGTTTGCGTTACAGGTATGCTAGCATAATCGTTTTAGGTCAAGTCGTTAGTGAAACTTTTCGGCGAAATAAACTTCAATAGGACAGCATCAATCCAACGCTATGTTCTCCTCGTTTTATTCAACTATTGTTCACAATAAAGAAGAAAGTCCCCAAACACGTATATCTGTCTGTACAAATATCTCGGAAAATACTTAACCTATTTTGTTTCTGTTTTCTCCTAGACGTAGATCGATTCAAGAGAAAGGATTTAAAGTATAATTAATAAGAGTTTTGTTTACATTTAGTCGATCTAACTCGAATGATATCGACATAAATGGGGGAAAATCAGACGTCCTGGTACCTAGTGTTTTTGCGTAAGTTGCGTATACTATTATGATTATAGCCGAATGAAAGTAATATAGAAAAGTTCATTCTTCTCAAAAAGTTATACAAAAATAATCCGTAACTCAATACCGATATTATGTTTAACACAGAAACCTCAAAATAAACTTTTTAAAATCATAAACTTTTTACTAAATTTTCAAGAGCTCTTTGTGCTAAGCTGTATCAAAAATTATCAAATTAAACATAAGTTTGCGTTTTACAGCATACTTTTTTGACAAATAGTTTGAATGAAAGTTATCACGATCTTTTTGATGAGCGGATTTCAATTAATTCTTTGTGTCTCGTTCTTCGTACTACTGTTAGTTTATTATGTGATGGTGTAAAAACGCGGGTGCGGCCCTCCGCACCCTGCGGCCCTTGCTGCGGGTAGTAAAATTTTATTAAAAACCTTTAGCTACCCTTGCGAAGCCATTATATTTCCGGTATTGTATATAATAAATATAAATTTTACACATTTTCCGAACTTAACAGATCTTCAGCCCTGTCTTTCAGGATGTTCAATTTTTAAGAGCTAAGCCCAAGTATTAGGAAGTTATTCAGCCCAATTTTGTCATAGCATCCGGAGGTAGTTTTGCTCTCTGGGCGCCCAGTTGGACAATACCAGGCGCTTTTCCGGGGAATGACTCGCCTTGCATGTATGTAAGCACGACCCTGTTCATCACAACAAGACGTGGTACTATGGCGCTGCTTGACGAATAATAGGACAACACCGTGAACTTTTCCGTGGCATGCAATGATAGGGTCGTGTCGCAGCCAGAGGTAGTATCGCGCTGCCAGACGTTCAATGGGACAATAACAGGCACATGACTCACCTTGCATGTCTGTAAGCACGATCCTGCCGTCGTATCCAGCGGTGAGCAGGTAGTAGGCACCGGGTGAGAAGCGCACGCTGCGCACGTCGCCCGAGTGCGACGTGAAGCGCTGCAGCGTCCGCGAGCCGCGCACGTCGTATAGCGCGCACGACCCGTCGTCGTGCCCGCATACTAGAAGCCGCCCGCTCGGGTCCACAACCAGCGACGTCACCGCTGAACCCTGCCCGTTACAGAATTTTGTTAGTTTCATAAACTACTATGTTAACTAATCTCCTACTCACGTATCTCCTAGATACATAGCCTACTATTTCACTCTAGTGAAAATACCTATATCGCGTATTTTTGTCATCCTGAAAGTCTGCGGTATCTCAATAAATATCAATTTATTATTACGTTGAGTAAAATATCAATAAATTTTAATGGAAAGTTACTATATACATCTTTAATTTAGACTACATGGTCACGCGAGCGCAAACGCTCTATGATTGACCTACAATCAATCACAGCACAGAAATATTTTGTTCTGCAATTGACTGTAGGCCTCGTGACGTCATTTTTGCATCACTACCTAAAACAGTATTTTCTACTATTGAATAACCCACGGTAACCCTTGCATATGACGTCTCAGGCACTACGTGATCTGAGCAATGAGTGCCATGATAGAAAAAGTGATCTTGCGGAAGTAATTCTAGCTTATTTGATTTTTATTGCAAGTAGTGCAGTTTATGAGAAAATAGATTGTGCATGACATATTTGTGTTATGCTACTGGGATTTCTAGAATAAGTCAAATCCAAGTTCGTGGATGTCTGTTTCCTCGTGATGATATCCGTCAATGTTGAAGATCCCATTTAAACATCATTATATATATTCATATTTGCGATGGTATATATGTTGTGGCGATAACATAGAATTGATCATTTCATGAAATGGCCAGCTAAAACTGACCATATCGTTGAAACATCAACGTTTAATGATATTTCAATCCACGTTTGGCCATATCATTAATGTAGGGTTTCATGATACCAAAGGTGTTCAAACAGAAAGGTTTTCAAGACTAAAAAAAGAGAGACCGCCTAGCACCTAAAGCGGTCGATAATGTAACTATTTTACAACATGATCACAAATATTTGACCAAATCACGAAGTAGCCTTTCGTTTAGCTGTTCACATCGTCAAACACTAATCATTCATTCATTTGGCCAAACCATTTCATGATATCACCGATAATTTCATGAAATAGAAATTTTTCATAATGTGGCCAACCATTTCATGAAATGATCAATTTTACGATATCTCCAGGACCATCACGATATATAGATAATAAACACATTAATATGCGTGAAGTGAAGGTTTCACGTCTTATCTGTCTTTTACCGTTTTATCAAACTATGCACTATGCAAATATTATAAATATTAAGTTAAGCAAGTTTAAATATTTGCAAGCAAACTCTACAACACAATGCTGTCACATAAACAAGAGACGGGCGACAGCAAAGTGAGCAAATCTTCAAATTTATTTTTTGCTATCAAACCATGCCTTACCGTCCGTATTGTATGGCAATATTAACATTGACAGTGATATGTCATCTCAAGTTCAACGGTCGGCGACTTAAGATAATTTAGTACCCGGCAGGCGTTCTGAAAGCATCGTAAAGTCAGTAAACCCATTAACTGGTGAACATAGAGGCTTACCTTAATGGGTAGGCCGGTGGGCGGCGAGAAGACGTTGACGCAGCCGCCCGTACGAAGGTCCCAGAACCGGGCAGTCTTGTCCTGACTGCCAGAGACGAACATGGCCCCGCCCCAGTTGTACAGGGAGAGCACGTGGCCTGAATGTCCACTTAAAGCCTGCGGGATACACAACTTTAAGGTGGCTGAACGAGTAACCCTACCGAAGAAAAATATACCAATGATATCGTTTTTTCTTTACCATCACCATCATCATCATTCACAGCCTTTATCGTCCCACTGCCGGTTATAGTCCTCTCTTTTAGTACCCCACTTGCCTCGGTCCTGTGCCAATTGAATCCAAGTTCGACCACATTGTCAGCCCATCTTGTTGCTGGACGACTAACGCTTCGCTTTCCCTATCTCGGCCACTATCTCGGCCACGGATACCGTCTTACTTCACCCGAATATAAAACTCTAAATTATCTTCTTTTCATGTCGTTTTTTAATCGACTTCACAATAGGAGGAGGTTCTGAAGTCATCTGTTTTTAGAGATATATTGTTTGTTACCTTATATCTCTAACCCTTTTAACCTATTTTGATAATTATTATTTTATTTGGAAGGGTAGGCAATTATAATTATTATTGTTTGGTTACAAAAAAAACCTTTGAATATGAAGTTTTTTATCCTTTTAGAAACATATTTTTCCTTCAGGCAATTTTACTCTTTTTGGAATAATAGGTAGCCATGTCAGTACTATATAACAATAGCCCTGTCGCTGGCCTTCATAAGTCCCTAATGGGGGCAGGTATTAGGGCACAAGGGGAAGGACATGAGGTGTGGCATCTTTTGTACTGGTGTACCATTCACAATCGCAATCTTTTGATTTCCATCCAGGCCATGGGAGTTCGTGGCCGACAGCTTTCCTTCATGCGCAACAAAGTCAGTGGATGGTGAAAGTATTTCTCGTTACAAACTGAACCGAGCCTTGCTTACTCCGGACAATGCCTACCAATCACACAAACCAATCCTTCTACCATGATGGTTCAGCCAAACATCTTCTAACAACTCTCATCAACAGTGAGGTATGAGAAGTGCTTGTTTAACAAGCACTTCTCGCGTTAGCCAATTTTAAAATATAAATTTTTGTCAGCTAAAAACAATCGGCTTCATACCATACGAAATATCATATATGTGTCCATTAAATCATCCACCAGCGTGTCAGTTGCATCTATTTAAACATAGTCGTGGCGACAGAACGAGGACCTCATCGTCTTGGAAAATATTAGGATTATCAACGACTCCTCTTGCGACCCTTGAAATCGATTCACACGAGCGTTTCATCCTAGCTACGCCGTGTTTTCAAAATGTATATTAGGTTGTATTTTAAGGTTAGCTTGAAAAATGTGCCCAAACTTCGAGTGGAAGGTTTCATTCAATTCTTACACCAAACAATCTACATCATATATACATATAAAGAAGAAAGAAGAAAATCAACAAAAAGCAAAAAATTACATTTAGAACAATGACATAAATAAAATAAAAAATACCTTAACACTAAAGCTCAGCTCAGCATATTGCTGGTCGTAAAACGACCAGCGCTGGTCTTCCGTTGTGACCATTCGGTAACGTCACGGTACGGATGAACGGACAGTATAACGTAAACAAAAAATGAATAAATACATATAGTTGCTTTGACGCCTCTGTTATAGTTGATCGAATTTGATAAATTGGTTTGTACTCGTAGGCGTGAAATCAGGCATTCGTAGAGCGCTTGACTGTCTCTTTATAATCGACTTCACAAAAGCAGACGGTTATATGTTCTAATGTATTTTTTTTTCTTTTTATGCACGTATGTTCATGAACTAACCACGTAGCTCTGGTCCATCCGACGCCTATTCATTCCAAAAACAATAGTCTAGGCATAATTGGGGACGTCCTTTGTCTGAGGCAGTACTAATTAATTTGCGTTCTTAGATCGGTGTTCAAACTTTAGCCGTGATCTATCTATACTTATATTAAAGCAATAGGAACGAAAAAGTCTATACAAAGAAGATAATTAAAAAAATATGTCTAAGGTACTTAAAAAGAGCTACTGAACAAGAATTTAACAAATTTTTTAAATCGTGTCTTACTGTTTGTTTGTTTATCTGTATGTTTGTTCGCACATTACGTAAAAACTACTGGACCGATTGCGATGCGGTTTTCACTGTTAGACAGCTTACGGTTTGACTTAAAAGTGGGGTACTTGGTACCTTAATCCAAAGATTAGATGCCGAGCAATCGATAAAAACTATTTGACGGCTGAATGAATTTTGATGATATGTAGTATATTGTACTTTTTAGATACATTTATTTGGTCCTGGAATAACCCGTATGTATGTACCTAACGGACTCTTTGTACTCGATTTTTACCCACTTCAAATGGTCAGATTAATTTAAAATTTTGCACACTTATCAGGGACAGAAAACAATAAAAATAAAAATTAATCAATTCAATGGTTCAATGGTACCAGAGCGTGTTTTTTAGTTTTTTTAGTCTATAATTTATTAAATGAAATGACCACGCGGGCAAAGCTGCGCGTCGTTTAATAAAGTTTAAGCGTAGTGCGCGCAGAGGCATATGGAGAGAGATATTTAATATTTTAATTTAACTCGTAGTTAAATTTTAATTTTAATTTTAATATTTTAATTTAACTCGTAGTTAAATTAAAATATTAAATTTACACGTAAATAAGCAACTGACTTAAGTAACTGTTGTTGGGTGTGATGAACTTTTGACTGCTGTGTCGTTAGGGGCATTAAACGCGTACCAAGAAAACGATTAAGCGTTGACTGAAAAACATGTGGAATGAGAAAACTTCCTACAATTCAGAACACAAAGAAAACATAAAGGGAACTAGAAATAAATAAAGCTTGTAAGAACGGAGAGAAACGTTCGTGATCATCTCTTAAGCGGATTATAGGATAACATCGATATAGAACCATTGCCAATGCTGGATAATATAGTGGTATTCGTAGATATTGTTTATTTTGCAACAAATAGTTACTGCTTATACAAATAGTTCGAAACAGATTGAATTTTTCAGAAGTAGCTTAGTTTAAAGTTGATTGATGATTGATATCAACCACGTGGATTTAACTAAAATCGGTCGAGGTGTCTGAAACATCCTTTACTCTGTGGTGAACAAATTTTTGTCGACGACTTTGAAAAGGAGGTTCTCTATTCGACTGGTTTTTTGTTTGTTTCTATGTTACCTCATATCTCCAGGATTTCAGAAGTGAATTAGATGGGGTTTTTATTATAAAGGTGACCTGCATGGTAACATAAAAATGTCATATACATTGGTTGAGTAACGATTTTATTAAATCTATTTGAAGTCGTTTTTGTACACATTATCTATACTTTAGCTGTGCCCGCGACTATGCTCGCGTGGTTTTTTTCCTGGGATATAAGGATCCTTCCAGAACCAAAAGTACCAAAAGCATCAAACATCGTTCAGACGCAAAACGCATCGCAATCGGTCCAGTAGTTTCTACAAATCATTATATAAAGCAGTAAGTAACAAATCTCTGTACGACGAAGATAATTAAAATAAGCTACTGAACAACTTTTTTTTACACGACTTCCCAAAAAAAGGAGTGTAATGTTTTTAGGATTTATGTATGTATGTATGTTTGTTTGTATGTGAGTTTCTATATTCCACCATAACTTTTAAATGCCTGAACAGATTTATCGTTAGAATCATTTTTTGAACAAAATAATACAATATTGCGGCAGTATGGTTCCATTTTCAAAAGAAAATAAATTATATTTTTTCTTCTGATTTTACAATATGGGTATCAAATTGAAAACTTTGATAAGCACATTCCAACATTATATAATTTATTGGCATAAGATTTTTTGGTAGGGCAGGCGTGTTTTTTTAGCTTTAAAGTTAGTTTAAATCGTTTCTGTTTTTCTGTATAAACTACTGGACCGATTCATCTGACCGATCATGAAGTAGCCGTGCGTTTACCTATTTATATCGTCAAACGCTGATTATTCATTCATCAGACCAAACCATTTCATGATGTCAACGATAATTTCATGAAATATAATATTTCATGATGTATATACTAATGTCGACATATATATTATATATATTATACTAATGTCATAGTCAGTATTACCACGAGCGGAAGTTACACTATCGTGCAATCATTAGGGCAATGTTTCCAGCGTAATTAATGAGTATATGTGACATAATTACCAATGTCTTGGGACGGTGAGCGCAGGGCAGTGATGCGCAATATTTTGCAATGCCACCAAAAGTCTTGCCAATTTGCAAGCCAAAGTACTGGGTGACACTGCCAGTGATGTTATGGGAACCGCGACGCTTACTACACCATCATGTGAACGACTTGCATATTTTCTCACACAGTTGTACCCATAAAAACTTATCACACCTCTTTATAAAAGCATAAAGCGACTTTGAAATCAGGCCGTAACATTACTTTGAATCGCCGAACCAAACATTTAAAGCGAACTTCCGGGATCTACGCCTAGAAAACGTTTAAAAAATATATCAAACGGCCACAGGGCCGAGGAATACATAGTCACTTACAGTAGTCGCAGCGGAAGTATGTGTCTCGGAAGTTGTCTGCAAGTCGCTGCGCAAACAGCTATTTTTCAGGCGCAATCCCAGTGTTGAAGGTGAAGACAACATTGTATAACTGCCTCGCTCACTCGCTTTCGTTTTTCGCATTAACTATCTTGCTCTTACTTTATGCTGTTTTATCCCCACAGCAGTACCTGCGCAATCGTTCACAGAGCCTAACTTCACAAACATATAGATTGGCTGCGACTACTGTACGTAGTTGCTGGTGGAGTGTTAGGGACACCGGAGTGCACTAACCTGGAAGGTATTCCCCGTGGCGCAATCCGTTACGTATATCTTGCAGTCGCCTGCGCCGCCGCTCACAAGCAAGCTGGTATTGTTAGACGTGTCTTCGATAAAGCAGACGTCGCGAACTGTGCCGTCATGCATGGTTAGCTCCACCTGTGGACAATGGACATTAAGTGTGACGGTAATTAATCCAGCCAGAACTTACAATAAGTGACCTTAGTAGAGGAATAAAGTGTGCAAATTATAATTATTACATTTATAATCATTTCTTTCGGTATATTTGAAAATGCATACGCATGGAATTATTTTCTAAGAAAGCACACGAAAGGCGAAAACATCTGGGAATTGACATCATATAATATAACTAAACATTGTACTGCGCAGTATTAATAACCATTGCATAACTTTTTATAAGTAGGGGGTTATCCTAAACTTTATGTAATTAGTATGTAGCTACAGATATATAGCTTCGGATGAGTTTACTTTTACTACTAAACCATAGAATAACTAATGATGCTAACGCTGCCAAACTGAAGCTGTGCTGTGTTACTATCCTGAATTAGTTTTTGATATGTACTCGTAATATCTTTCCGCTCGCTATTCTGAAATCTATGTGAGTGATTTCGTGAAAAATGTGAACAATGTGTAACCGGAAGTGTAATAGGAAGCCGGGGAAGCGCGAGCTATTTGATTTGACCAATGAGCGCGCTCGGTGCTATCAAGTTATAAGCCATCACATTTTTTTTTTTAATGTAAACACTTTACTTGGGAATAGAACTAGAGCGGTCTCCCACTGATCCAACCAGATTTACGGTATTATGACGTAAAGTAAGATTAATTGACCAATTAGAGCGCGCGGTGCAATACGTCGTTCGTTTTTTTAGTTTCATCACACTAATATTAGAAAGGCGAAACTTTGTATGGATATGTGTGTATGTTTGTTACTCCTTCACGCTCAAATGGCTGATTTTGATTAAATTCGGGATGGAGAAAGCTTATACCTTGGACACATAGGATATTTTTCATCATTATCATCATCTTACTTCACTCTCAAACGACTGAACGGATTTTGATGAAATTGGGAATGGAGATCGCTTATTTTCTGGAATAACACATAGGATACTTTTCATCATCAAAACTATCATCATCAACCATCACGCGTCATCCCTCAGATGTCAGATATTTCATATCATATGCGACTACTGTAAGGCTCGCTCGCTTTTTGTTACATATTTTTTAGCCCTATTTTTCTTCAACTGGAACATGCTAACAAATTTCTTAATTTATTCGACCTCATACTGAAAATTTCAACTATTAACGGAAGCACCTTGTCTCAAAACAATACATAAAGCCCTGCCCAAATAACGTACTGCTATTCAGCAAACGAAGGTAGACTGAACCACAGCAGCATTTGCGAAACTTCGTAGTCTTCTCGTCGCCAATACCGTAAAGTTTGAAGGTAAAACTCGTCAACCAATATGTCCTACCTGTTATGACATTCAGAGCCGAATCGTGAACACTCACGGTACGACTAGTCCACCAATTTAAACTCGCTCAGCGGGCTATGGAAAGGGCTATGCTCGGCGGAGTTTCTCTGAAAGATCGTATCCGGAATGAGGTGACCCGGCAGATAACCAAAGTTGTCGACATATCCCTTAGGATTAGTAAGCTGAAGTGGCAGTGAGCTGGTTATATCTGTCGAAGGACTGATAACCGTTGGGGTAGACGTGTTCTTGAGTGGAGACCGCGACTCGGTAAACGTAGTGTAAGGTGCCCTCCAGCTTGTTGGAGCGACGATATACGCAAAGTGACTGGCAGCAGTTGGAAGAGAAGAGCCGAAGATCGTGTCGTGCTTTGGGAGAGGCCCAGGTCCAGCAGTGGACTGACACGGGCTGATGGTAATGATGATGATGTCGTAAAAACTACTCTGTATTCTACTAGTAGATAGAAGTAACAGAATAAATAATAGTTGCAGTAGAGAATCGTATCATACTCCATTCCACAAGTGTTGTTAACTTGTTTTGCAAAGGATTCGATTCATAGAATCACTACGCAACTTTAATAACAATATGCGTGTTTTAGAACTTGGGTTACCAAGTCACTGGTTTTACACTATTGGAATATGTATGAGTGTTGCATGTCAGCGCGGGTGGTGCAATTGGTGAGAAAACCTAGCTGTTTCATATTCAACAGCTACAATGATTACAGTTGTAATGCAACGTAACTGCGTAGTACTGCGTGCTGGTTTGAATTTTCTACGATATTGCACTACAAATGTTACGAAAAGCTTACAACTATATTTTCCTAAACAGTTTGCTAAAGCGAAATCTAAAGCATTACTATAGAGGCTTAGAGAATTCAACTAACATTTTGAAGTTGGTTGAATGCTTGAAGTACCTATAGTGTTTTCTTTATTGTGAACTAGTTCTCCCGCCCGCGACTTCGTACGGCTAGACTACAGTGTATCGCGAAAAAAGAACATGTATGAAAATAAACACTATGTTCTTTTAGGATATTGAAAACCAATGCTAAAGTAGGTATAGCACCAATGCTCTTGATGTTTTTGACAAACTTGTTTCGTTTCCATGGCAACCGTTCCTTACAGCGAGTAATCAACATTTTCGAGTTTTCCCATAGAAACTTACAATTTTCCGGGATAAAAAGTATCCTATGTTTTATTCCAGGGTAAAGCTATTTCTATTCAGAAATTCATCAAAATCCGTCCAGCCGTTATCGCGTGAAAGCTCCCCAAACAAACAAACAAACAGACAACGTTTCACTTTTATATATTGGTATGGATGGGTCATGTTTAGCACTTAACAAGTCAACTAAAACATAGAAGGTTTGTTGTTTTTTTTTATTATTTACTAGCTTCCGCCCGCGACTTTGTCTGCGCGGACTACATTTTATCGCGAAAAAAGTCATCCTATGCTCATTAAGGATATTAAAAACTAATGTAAAAGTTTAGCACCAACGCTCTTGATGCTTTTTGACAGTCGTGTTATTATTTCGTTTCCACGACAATTACGGAGAATCTACTCTTTGGTCTTGCTTCAAAACGTCCGAGGATACTAATGAGGAGTGACTTTTCAAAAGGGCTTATTTCGGTTTTAAACTTTTTTTTAACGCCAATCTTTTCTCTACTCATATCCACATCGCATTACGATCAAAATACACAGAGGTTAACTGGAAGATAAGGCTTGTTAGCATTAAGTACGCCTATGTACTTACCTATACTTTGCGTGTAACAAATAATTTCTATCTATCTGTATGTATGTGTCCGCTTCTTAAAGACTTAATTTTCTGGTAACATTGAGTACAAAAAGTGCTTTCCACAACAAAGAAGCTCATTTCAAGTTAGTTCTCGCCCTTATTAATTAGTTTTATTTTTTAAGCAGCTTATTTCTGGAACATTTTCTAGGAAACCTTATTAATACGTATCAAAAAGGCTTATTTCTAAGCATGTATGTAGAGGATGGACAAATAGTTTTTTTTTTGGTGTATCCTTACTTATTTGACAATATTTTAATAATAGTTTTCCCGTGAATACTTACCATTTTCCGGGATAAAAAGTATCCTATGTTGGTCTAGCTCTATATTGTTCAGTACATATTTAAAGTTTCATCAAAATCGGATCAATCATTTTGGCGTGAAAGTTCCCCGAAAATGAACCTATGGAAAATGGTAACAAACAAACAGACAACGTTTCACTTTTATATATTAGTGTGGATACCTACACGCTTATCCTCAATCATTTATAGATTAACTTCCTCATTTACATTATTATTATTCCATCCATTATAAAAGAACAATAACCCCTATAATTATAACAGAAATGTTATAATTTATTCCAAAACACAATGAACAGCACGTACTTTTTGTAACATCTCACAATTAATGAAATAAGATGTTTAATCGTAATTCATATTATTATTATTTAATTTTCTTCCAACTGAGCTGCCAGCTTCTTATTTGATGGAGACTATATCACCTACTTTGGGAACAATTGATTTAAAACACGGAGAAAAATGTACGTGTTGTGCTAAAGAGGACGATGGACTAACAGCAACATAACCATAAATACGACAAACTTTCCAATACGCATACAAATAGCAAATCTTTTCAACGTGTTCCTTACCCACTGCCGTCACAAAAGTTGTGAATACAGTAGAAAGAACCAATGCGGTAGATTCAAACTGATTCAATCGTTAGAAAATACATTCAGGGAAATATTTCGTACCAATTCTTACCAATTCTTTGACAATCGTGTTTTCGCATAGGATTTGAAACAGCACGTGTATTTATACGCCCTACCCATCTGTTCATGCAAGTTTCGTTGATATCATTTTATTAACTTAAATTTCCCCCGTAGATATAAGAACCAAAGCCGCTATTACATTCAAATGAAGAGAACACGTTTAGAAGTTACAGATTATTTACAGATGGCCCGGCAAAATGTTAGTACAGGAACATACGCCGATGATGACGAAGTATTAAGTCAAAGCCCATTGACAACCAAAAAGTTACATAAAAAAACATGATTGCGAATTGAAAATATTAGAGAGAGATAGCCAGATTTGTAAACAATGGAGGCCCAGGGAACAAGCATATATTTGTGATGGCTATAGTGTTTTATAACATGTATCACGTAGTCGATATTGATTGATTGACAATACGTGTATGTAAATATGCGCGCTAATGGCGCGAGAGCTCCCGAGCAAACATGTGGAGCAGTCGCTACAGATATAAGGAAGCTATACTTTATCAGCTTTTACCCGCGGATACTCTCGTGCGTGTTTGTGTGTACTCTTACTTGGCATGTACTAATTAATTAGCCAGGATGAAAAGCATCCTGTGTTGGTTTCAGACTTCAAATTAGTTCAAAGCTAAAATTACTTAAAATCTGTTCAAGAATTAACAGAAAAGCCAGCCATCGGCCCGGTCTATTTCATAAATGCGAACGTTTGTGAGTGAACATGTACCTTTGTTACCTATCTTCTTACGCTGGAACGGATGCAATGACTGTGATGAAATTTGGTATATAGATACAAACTCATAGGATACTTTTCATAATCATCTTCATCCATACGGGTGAAACCGCGGAGCGCAAATAGTGATATATAAAATATTCCAGAAAAAGAGGTCAAGTTCGTGCGGGGTTACGCATAAGGATATAGAGTTTCGTAGCCATATCAATCATGATTTCGACTACGTTAGATCAACTACGTATTTTCTTGACCGGCTGTAGCTCTTGAGGTAGTCGTTTTAATTTCGCACTACGGTTTTCGATAATATTTAAGTATTTTTTTGCAGAATAGTGGTTCAGTAGTTCAAGTAGCACTTGCAACTTTTGAAAAAGGTGACGTTGGAGATTTTAAAAAGCTTACATTATTATTAAAAAAAACTGAAAACAAAACCAACAATGAATTTTGCTACGTTTACTAAATTTCATTACTAATCATTTCATGACTCAACATTATTATTAATATAAAACACAATTTCAAAACGTTCTCGTATAAGAGTTGAGGCTTAGCACTTTCTAATTGAATATTTATGATTTATATTATGTTATGTAACGAAATACCCGAGCCTAAGAGAGATAGGTACTTAATTCAAAATGAGAGAATGATAAGATTACAAGTGATATACGAAACCAATGTCTAATAATCATGTACCTATATGCATTGAGACAGGGGAAAGTTGAGTCAGTGGACTTGGTGGATTGATAGCAATATTGTTCCAGGCCAACCTTTAGCTTCTGGGTTATTTTATGGTTTAATATCCACTCTATAAGGGCCTAAATCCTAGAATTAAAGTGGCAAGTTCAGTTCTTGGGCGAGTTCGGCAATACAAGTATCTCGAAGCTTGGGTGAATGAAGAATGGGACAGCGATCAAGAAATCCGGACCCGGATTTAAATCGTCCGAACATCCATAATCGCCATTTAAGAAAATGGTGAAAGTTTTGCGCAGCCGCAAACTTTGTACGAAGCTCAGAGTGAGGATGCTCCATTACTACGTCTGGCCGGTAGTATTGTACGGTAGCGAAGCTTGGATTCAAAGGCAGGCACCCAGAAACGTCTCGAAGCCTTCGAGATCTGGTAAATCTCCAACGCGTAGGTATGAGCTGGAACCTATAGCAAATAGGGATTGCAATCCGGTGTAATTTCCAATCCAACCTGATCCGACCTGATTTCCATCGAACCGGCGGATCCGGCTAAATTAATCAAGACAGGATAAGTTTCCCTGTTCGTTCCTAAATGGACTGTTTATGAGAAAATCAACTGAGTGACTATTTAGGTAGTTAATAAATATAAACCAAAACAACTGAAACGACTTCATTTTCGATGTTATAATAAGAAAGTTAGCAAACTAATAATTATTGTAAGTATACATTATCAAAAATCAATTTTGATTTTAGAAAAAGGATCGTAGAAAGCAAATAGTGTTAATTGTATCATCTGCCAATAAACTTCTAATAGAGCTACAAATATAACGGCCGAAAAAGCTCTTTCAGCTTCTACTCTTGTCGGCTTTATTGACAATAAATAATCATGAACAGCAGCAGAAAAGTATTTTCCTCGAATTCCTTCACTTTCGACTCACGCGGCCTGGTGGGGAGGCGGATCAGCGTCGAACGACTCGCATGGCTCGCAGTCGCACCACGCGTTTAATGTACCTACTCATTTAACAGCGCGATTGTTTTGCCTAAATTTGGCATCATCAGATAGGTGACCGGATCGGGTATATTGGTAAACGTTGACGAATCCGCCAGAATACCGGATCCGGATTACAATCCCTAATAGAAAACCATCAAGAAAAGTTGGGTACCTTGGACAAGTCTTAATATATGAGGGATACCAACTGCTCCGTCTAATCACGTTGGGCAAAGTAGAGGGCAAAAGACGCGATGGAAGGAGAAAGAAATCCTGGTTACGCAACATCCTCGAATGGACCAATATCACCAGCGTAGAACAGCTGTTTCGCTTGGCGCTGGACAAAGAGATATTCACTGAGATGACGGCCAACCTCCAGTAGTGTAGTGAAACTGAGAGAAGAAGAATATCCTGTCGGAAACGTTACACAATTTTTCTGAAGTCTCACCCGGAACCTGACGTGCATAACGTCAAAAAATGGACTCACCTTTTTAAAAGTAAATTGATTGGATTGGACAAATCCAATGAGAAAAAATCCACACGGTTAATAATGTTGCCAATTTTGGTAATGTTATCCCTAAACACGCCGCGTTACCCCAATCGAAGGCCTTACGTCATATAATCGATTACGGACCGTTTACATGGTGAGAGCGAGATTGTCAATCGCCACAAATTGCCGTAGCGTGAGTGGAGTGAAGCAGGCCTACCAAAATATATCTAAACCTTAAGGACTTCCTTCAATTTACGATACAGGTTGATTTATATAGGAAAATTGTTTTTAGAAAGAGTCCAATCATATGTCGGTAACAGCAAATAGTCAAAACCAAAATTTTATTAAAATAATGCATACGTATGATTTATCAATGTACATTTTATGCTGAAAGTTCCTAAGTTTTGTCAGCTCTTCCTGCAAGTTGAGCAGGAGAAGAGACGCGTCCCGTCGGTACTCCCAAAATCAACTCCGGAGTAGTTATTTTGTTTAGATTGAATTTTGAAGACGCTACACCCCTAGCTCTAAGATAACTTGAAAACTGTCTTGCAAGTTCCGTGTCGATATTTTTCGCTACCGAGCGCTAGACAGCAAATTGATTTTAAATATTTTGATCCAGAAAATATAGTGTTATTTTGTTTTCCCCTTCGCAAACAAGCATCGCCGTGTTTGGTCGAAGGTTTTCTAGTAAAACCAGTACAATGAATAAGAAAAAAAAAAAAGTTGCGACTTGTTTAAAGTTGTGACTTTTTAATAGACTTACAAAAGGAGGAGATTCTCAATCCAGTTGTTTTTTTTTGTGAGAAATGTCACTCATATCTCCTGGATTTCTGGATTTCCAGTTTGTATAATTATTTTTAACAGACTGCTCAGCGCAAAATGTGTTTATAAGTCTATGTATGTCAAATACATACATAGACTTTTCATTAGACATAGATTTATTTAAATGGTTAGTTTCAGTGAACTAAATATTTTAACCAAATAAAAACGCGTTGGATAGGTACAGCAGATTTTGATTGAGTTTCAAGTAAAGAAAACAAATCTGAAAACTGTCAGAATTATCTCTGTCTCATAATTATCTGTAAAATCTGATCGAAATCACTACACAGAAAATATTAATTGAGGCTTTAATTTGTTATCTCAGGATGGTAACTCTTCCACCTGTTCATTACTCTCATCCCGTATCAAGGTTTTCTTGTAGGAGGTATATAGGGGCGAAATTCACACGTAAATTACGTGCAAATTCGGATTTGCAACTGTATGAGTAACTGGATCGTTCAGTGTCGACGCTCAATCATTCTATTTCGGATCGTAATTACACTTGTAAAGGATAATTGACAAAATTCTTCGAGTGACCGTTTTCACGTGTGGGAAGTAGGTCGCCTTGGCGTAGGTGGCCGTTTTATCAATCAGAAATAAATTAATCGAAAATACTAGAAGATAAACAATCGCATTTGATAAAAATAGAAAACTGATAATAAATGAGTAATGTTATGTTAATTGTGGTGACGAAAGACAAATATGCCGTCGCGTGATATTTGGACATCAAATGGTATCTCAGCGTAGTGGAAAAGAAGGCAGACCAATAGGTTGAATATTTAAAATTTATATATACTTATTTTACAATAATATCCAAGTCCATGAGAACTGAATCTAGGTCACAAACTATTTCATATAGTGTCGTCATTGAACAACGTACAAAATATCTGAACCAATGACATATAGCGATAAGTATCAAACGCCGCGGTAATTTAATCGAATTGATATTAATTAATTATATGTTATTCACTTTGTAGAGACCGCAGAGTTGATTCAATAATACGTAACAAGGTCATGTCAGGTGTTTGATTACGGAGAATCTACTCTTTGGTCTTGCTTCAAAACGACTGAGCAAACTTGAGGACTGACTTTTCAAAACGGCTTATTTCGGGATAATATATTTTTATGCCAATCTTTTTTTTTACTTATATATAATTATCCACATCGCATTATGTTAAGTGTCCGCTTCTTAAAGACGTCAGTATTTTTCTGGTAAAAATGGGTACAAAAAGAACTTTCCGCAAGAATTAAGTTCCTATTACGTTACTTCTCGCCTTTACAAATTGAATAATTAGTGTTATTTTTCAAAACAGCTTATTCTGGAACATTTTCTAGGACAACTTATTAATACGTATGTATCAAGAAGGCTTATTTCCAAGCGTGTATGCATGTTGGAGGTGGGATAAATTGCTTCTTTTTGGGTGTAACCGTAATTATTTTCCAATACTTTGACAATACTGCATATTTGCCTACGATCATATCGTAAGATCCGCATTACGAACTCAAAAATGGCGGCATAACGACATACTTTACGTGCGGCACGTCCCTCATAAGAAAAAATATGCATTGAACTGTTTTATTAACCAAACAATGCTTTAATTACATTTTTTTCATTATAGCACTGTTATGGCCTAGCCAAACGTGGGTTTAGGTTAAAATAAAAATAGGCTAAAAATAAACATAATAGTTCAGTTTGACCCGACCAAGGAGGTTTTAATTCTGTGTGGCCGTTTATTATCTCGCAGAACGGGGATAAAGATTTGCCGCGCCGTTAGCCATATTTTTTAAGTGTAATTTATGTGTTTATATTAAATGTGAAAGTTTTCTGGTCTACAAAATGGATAGTAGTGATACAGATGAAGATACACCACTATATATCCTCGACGTTGCAACAAATATGACCCATGATCAGTCTAGGAAAGCATACGACAAAACCTACAAGGAATCTTTAGAGTGGAAAATGGAAAATAATTTAATTTTCAGAAAACGTGATGCTTGCCTACTTTTAGTACCTAAAAACAAGTTTAGGGCTTCTTCGTTATAGGAGAATTACTCAAAAGTTTAATGACTATTATAATGATATATTTACCTTCGTTAATTACTTTTATTTTATGTAAAAATAAATATTGCATGAGTGACGATAAACTATTGTATGCATCTGCTTTTAATTAGGTATTAAAGCACTCGTGTAATACTATTATATTATCACCCACACTCGTATTTTAATAACCCCAATTATATGACAGTTGCATAATCTACTACTATCTACACTCATATCGTAAAATCTCATGAACTCAAAAATGGTGGCATAATGACATACTTTACGCACGACCCGACTCAAGTTTTTTTTAACATTATAACACTGTTTTTTGAACTAAACAATGTTATAATATATATTTTTTCCAATAAAAGCACCGGGTTGGCTTCGTACAATAGTGGTTTTCACCATTTATTATCTATTGGGGCGTATGCGCGCGAATTCGCTGTGGACTGGAAATTGGCGCTATAATTTACTTTACATTAGTAACTAATCAATTTAATGTATTATGTGTTTTTGTTACACAAAAGTTTTATCCTGGTTTAAAATGTCCGACAGCAGTGTTAGTGCGGAGAACTTGACTCCACCTGTCATTACGGAAACAGCAACGAACATTTCGAACGAGCTTTTACCGGCATAATCAAGAAAATATTAAGTACGACAATATTTTTTTCATTAGATTTAATTTTCTATCGCATGAGTGTAGATAAAGTAGTGTATGAAACAGCACATAACTAGGTATTAAAACACACGAGTGATACTATTTAAAAACTCGCAAACTCACTCTCATGTTTTAATAGCCCACATTAATTCATTCATTTGCGCGCATACGGTGTAACACGCGCCGCCATAGGTAATAAATGGCGAAAACCCTCGTTGTGCAGAGCCAAACCGATTCTTTTTTTGGGAAAAAATATATATAATAACATTGTTTAGTTCAAAAAAACAAAGCTATTTTTTTTTATTAGAGACGTGTCGTGCGTAAAATATGTCATTAATGACTTCATAATCAGGATTTTACGATATGAGTGTAGAAAAACATTTCAAAATGATATCTGTTTGTTCGCGCATCACGTACAACGATAGCTTAGGTTTTTACTTAAACTGGTGTACTTGTATTTTAATCCGATGAGTAAAAGCCGAGCATTCGATAAAATTTGGTACTACTTATATTGGATTTTATAGGTACTGCTTTTGGTCTTGGAATAACTTATAGGATACTTTTATCCTTTGATTCTAGAAAAATAACCGCACGGACAAAACAGCAGGGTGCAGGTAGTAAAGAATATAGGAATATTTCGCATAAGAATATCGAAAATGTATTAACGGTGAAAGCCTAAGAACGCTGCATTAATTTGCTTCGTAATTAATGTGATTTGCACACCAGTAGAAATCAAGCTTTGGCAAAAATATAATATTTAATATTTTCCTGATTCACAAAATAATTTCATATTATTGTACATCACTGTCGTAATATTATACAACTAAATTAAATTCTGCGTGTCATACTTGTCAAATTTCATTTATTAGTGCATTATGGCACAAAATAAATAATAGTACAAGTACAGAAGGCTAAATGAGTAAAGTCATTTAAATAAATAGCGACTCTCGCTACAACGCTATAAAGTGCAATTTAACTCGCACGGCGCTGCGAGATTTCAATTATATTTACCTAGAAGGCGCTCGCCCACCGCGTGCAGGCTAGAATGCACCGTATCACAACGCGCGAGAACTTCCATTGCTCTAACCGTTTCAGAATCGCTCTGTCCCTTTTTCGCTCGGTAGGGATGTATTAAGATATGACTAGGTACTTGTACTACTAATTATTCTGTGATATGTTATGACTTAGATATTGTAACAGAATAAATAAGTAATAATGTATAATGTTATTACTTATTGTTATAAATTAAAATAGTTCTATTACATACAATGACATTCTTATCAGAATAGACCTACTACCTCATTTTTACTACCTACCTATCCCGTTTTCAGAACGCCGATAACTTTATTGAGATACCTACCTACGTGTTGTTGGTTGATTATGATTATATACTATAGGTATTGCACTTTGATGAATAAAGGTGCCTGTCTGAATTCCGTGCTTTTTAATGAGTGAAAAATAAATTGCTACCTACGTAATAAAAGGTATTAAAAGTAGGTAGGTACGAGACATATATTATATAAATTCCTAATTAGTTGTAGGCTACTTACTAAGTCAGCACAGTAATTCAATTTCCGATCAACAATACCAACTATAATCAATTATAAAATTACGTTGATCGATTTAATAAACGACTTTATTTCTGCGCGGAAAAACCTTAAATATGGGTAGCTTCGGTATGGAACACAAATGAAATAACATAAAACTATAGGAACCTACGTAATATCAATATCTAACTACATAACAAGGACCTATTATAGGTATTACAATTTATTACCTTTCAATATCCTTTGGAAACGTAAAGAATGACAATTCGTCATTTCTATCACTATTCAAACAGCCGAATGCTATGCAGTACTTTCTAGCTTTCTTCTTGGTACTCATAATTAAAACACGAATAAAGTTTGTCAATAACTTTACGTAAGTAGGTGCTCTATCGCTAAGTACAAGGCGCGCGACTCATCGAGCGCACGCTTGACACTCGACTGAACGGACCCGAAGGTCCTTGAATTTATTTGTACTTGTTGCGGAGTGCGACCGCCCTGATTATGGTAACTTTTTTCCTTGGGTGCATAAAGACCATCTACACTAAATAAAATACGACATTTTGCTCTAACAAAATTTGATTAGCGCGGGATCTATTTTACGCCAGTAAGCGTAATTCAAAAACTGATTTAGCCGCAATATCGTGAGTCTAATTTTGTTTGATTTTATCACGGACGGTGCATAACAATTAAATGTGGCAGGAAAAACGGTGCAAGATTTGAATTCAGGTGCTAGAAAAAGTAGATCGAGACACAAAAGCCGAACAAGGAAATCGCAAGTAGTTTTTGACTATGCATGGTCAAAAACTACTTACGATTATGGTCGTACAAATTTTGATTAAAATCCTAATTCTCAACTAATAAATTTATATTTTTTTGCCTGTACACTAATAACGATTTAGAGCCCCATGTAAGCACAAAGAGGGTAGTAAATTAAAATTTACTCTTAACCCCTTTAAGGCCAGGCTCCAAGGTTACATTTTCCCACTCTCCACTCCCCTGCCACCTACCCTAAATTCTGCCACCCGCTACCCGCAATAAGCACTGAAGTGCCTGCATAACAAGGTTGAATATCGCGAGCACTGTTTGAACACACAATTCAGCTCGGAACTAAATGACGTATGTCTCAAAAGTTATTTATTTTATTGCTAGGCTAATAATTTAGTTAGGTAAATTTTGTCTTAGCCTTAGATAATTAACTATATTTTCTTGCTGTGAGATTTATTTTAGAGATAAAACTTAACCCGTTGAGTTGAAAAAAGTAAACATTACCGATAATAACGTAATTTTTGATAAGAAAATGTATTGAATGAAATTTGTTAATCATGTTTTTGTCTTAGTCTTAGAGAGATAAAAATCTCAAAAACATGTCAAGTTTCACATTTATCAGGTTTGTGGTTGACCCAGCATATTTATGCAAAAATTCCTTAAAAAGCAGAGCCTGGTATTAAACCGAAATAAAATACCCTATTTCCTAGAGTTTGAATCAAAATGGCTTAATTTTTCCAAACAAATGTGAATAACTTGTAAATATGAGAGATAAATATAATAAAAAACAAACTCAAAATCTTTCTATCTAGATTATAAAAGTTAGCTTAAGAAAACTTTTAAACATATTGAGTATTCATTTATTTTTATTACCGTAAAAACAGTTTATACTGATTTAAGCCCTTTGGAAAGTCAGTCCTCACTTATAAGGATAACATCAATTATAATTTGTTTTGTTTTAGAAATTAATAAATATTTTAAGATTATACAATAAGCAAACCCGCCTGTGGTAATCTATAAGAAAAATTGCATAAAACATCACAATTGAAAAATTACAAAATGTAGTCGTAAAGCTTACACTGAAGGAGTAGGTATATTAGTTATTCTTTGACTTAAGGCTGTTGTGTAGTCGTGAAAATTAATGTGTTCGTAGAATCGTAATCAAGTGTTTATTCAATAAATACAATTTGGATCGAAATCAAATCTTGTATATAGACTGAGCTTATCCCATATCAATCTTTCAAATCTATTTTTGGTCTCAAAATCAGAAAATAAGATAGGCTACATACATTTATTAGAGAAAACCATACTTGCTCTAATTTAGTAAATAAATGTTTTTAAACACAGCCTGTTTACATTTGATTATGATCTTAATTATAGGGACTTCTCCGGTAAGGACATAATTTACTTTTCAAGGTTTAAAAATAACATAGTGTTTGAGTGCCGCCGTCAGGCACAAAAGTCCAAGAGCACTGACCTCTTGTCCTTCCAGATTGCAGGAGTGGGTGTCGAATCTCATCAGCTTGACGGTCTTGTCGTTGGAGCCGGTGGCCAGGAGGTCTCCAGCCGGGCTCCACGCGAGGCAGTAGATGCTGCCCTTGTGGTGTTTCGTTCTTTTGAGAAGCACTGTTGGCGCTGTCGGGGCGCTGTTTTCTCTGCACAAAGATGGAAAAATAACTAATAAAGAAGCTAAACTTGAATAATGGAAAATCTAATAGATTTTGAAAATAATAATGATAATTTGCTTGCTTTTCCTATGAGGAATATGTAGCCTCTGGTGTTAGAGTTTGTCAGGCCGCCTGACGACATGGCTTAATGGCTCTGAAGCACGGAGCGAAGGAAAAATGCACATAACTTAGAATGTCATTGGTGCGCAGACTAGGACCGATCCCGGTATCGTTGGATTATAAGTCGCACTAATATACTGCTAAACTACCATCATACCAACTACAAACTAGATTCTATATACCTATTGACTTCATCCGCGCGGACTACAGTTATCACGAAAAAATGCATCCTATGTTCTTCTAGGATATTAAAAACCAATGCAAAAGTAGGTAACTTACAATTTTCCGGGATAAAAAGTATTCTATGTTTTATTCCAGGGTGTAGCCATTCCATATTTATTCAAAATCCGTCCAGCCGTTATCGCGTGAAAGCTCCCCAAACAAACAAACAGACGTTTCACTTTTTTAGCCGACCTCCTTAATCGTGAGTTATTATTTATTAGCCGTTTCGTCATATTTTAATAGAAAACCTGACTGCGATTTTACCCAACTACGAAAAAGGAGAGTTATGATCTTAGCAGAGTATACCTATGTGTGTGCGTTTGTTCCCTCGCAGCGCCTTAACTATAACTTAACCGGTTTTAACTTATAAGGTATCGTTGAATTCGTCTCGATTCTCCGCGTGACATAGGCTAGCAATATAACATCAGTATTAGTCCATAAAGTAATGTACTAAAAAATAAAAACCATCCGATTCCATCATGTATCAAATTCAAAACAACCACTTCAAAATTGGATTTTTCTTTTCAAGGAGTGATCTCTCCCTGATGCTCCGCACGAATTGCAATTTTGTCGCAGTCGGGTTTATTGGGTGTGCACTACCAACCTTGTACTGTAACTAGTTTAGCGAATACCCTATTTTTGAAATGGCCATTTAAGGGTGCCACGAAGCGATTCGCTTCAGCTTTTAAATCGACCTCACCAATGGTGGAGGTTCTATGTTCGACTATATGTTTTTTTTTTAATTGTATTTTCACCGATTTCTCCGTCATTTGACTGAGTCTGCAAATTCCTTTTTTATTTGATCTGTACACCTCCATGTTGGTCCTATATGAATCAAAATTGAATCAGTAGTTTTTTTGACCCCCAAAAACGAAAGAGGGGTGTTATAAGTTCAGGGTGTGTTTGTATGTATCCGTGTGTCTGTCTGTGGTATCGTATCTCCGAAACGAATGGATCGATGTTGATGCGTTTTCTGTTTGAAAGCAGATGTGATCGAGATGATCCTTAGCTAAAATGGGGGGTGGGGTTCAAGGGCTGTATACATTTTAAATTTGTGCTTGTTTTAAGCTATTCCTTAATCCATTTGAAGTTTTTTTTTGGTACCATGGTATTTTGTACTGCATTGTAATATTTATAAACGAAGTGGTGTTGGCGCAGAATATAATTATTACTAACGTTTAGGTATGATTTGCATTAAAAGGTAGTAGGCAGGTAATCATGAGTAGGGTAAGGTTAGGCACACAATTAGTATTCAAAGTAACGAGTCCGTATCCTGGCAGGTAAACGTAAAAAGGATTGTCTTGGCTCCAAATCATTTTATTTGGCATCTATTTCAATGAGATTTCACTTCAATGGGCAAAGCTGGGAGCCACCTTTTGTCAAATTAGTGGTATTTGCCCAATATACATTTGTTGAGAAATTGTTATCAATTCAAAATATATTATTCCATATTCAAAAACAGTTTTCTAGAACAAAATAAAACTAGCTTAAAAGTTAAAAACACGCCTGCCCTGACCAATAAATACTACTGTTGGAATTTGCTTATCAAGGCCTTCAATTTGATAACCACATTGTATAAATCGAAGAAAAAAAAACGCAGTTGAAAATGGAGCTATACTGCCCCGCCATACAAACATATATATGTACATACAAACATACATGAATCCATAGCACTTCTTTTATAGGGCAGTCGTGTAAAAAAATACTTGGAAGTCATATGTCAAATATCTCTGTAGATGATTACATCTATGTAATGTTTTTGATGTTAACTCAATTTTCCTATTAAAATTATGTCTAAAAAAATACACCTGCGTAGCATCTTTGTAACGAATGATAGACAAAGATTGTTGTTGACAAACGATTGTTTAACAAAGTCTCCCTAAACTTTACAAAGTACATTTACTCAAACAATACTAGTAACTAGTCATTATTTCGACAACCTTCTTTGGGCAAAGTCGACCTTGCCGCGCTGCTTGAATAAGCGCCAGCAAATTTGTATGGAATTTCATTATTGTCGTGTTTTGCGGCCAGCAATTTCCTTTGAAAATCCATTATTGTCGTCTTTTGTCGTAGCACTACTATTTATTCCGTGGGTTCGTTAACCCCGAACGCGAAAAGAGAGGCGTTGTAGCTCCCAGACGAATGGACAGATTTTGATGTTTTTTTTTCTGTTTGAAACCTGATGTGATCGTGATTGTTGTTGTTGTTGTTGTTGTCTTTGTCGTTGTTGTTTTCGTTGTTGTTACATTGTTTGAGTAAATTCTTATTATACTAAGCTGGTTTTATTTAAATTCCTCGCATTGTTTGAGTAAAGCACTATACAAGCCTTGGTCCGCAATGACTGCCCTGCTGGCCACTCTATGATGGCCTCAAGCTTTGCTTAGTTAAGTTCTTGGCCTTCAAGCTTGGCCATCATCGCAAATAGATGTCCGCGCTATAAAGGCCTCGACCTTCGGTCTCGGCCTTCATTCCAGCTTGGCCATAAAGGGTGCAATGCTGACCGCGCTGTGATGGCCTCGAACTTAGCTTAGCTACGCTCTCGGCCATCATCATCGCTGCCAGCAACGCAGTCATTAATGTAAGTAATGTACTATTATTGTCTTAAGGGACTCCACAAATCTCTTTGCTTCTCTAGCTGAGGCTATTGAAATAAAGATCTCAAATATGACGAGATGAACACATAGTCCCAATGTACGGCCGAAGAGAATGTGGTGGAAGAAATAATTGAACGACTCAACATTAAGGATTCGATCCGATAGGAAAAACTATTTTCATTTTAGCCAGCAGAGAAGGGCATAAACTTATTACGAATCGCAAAATAAAACCGTAACTGCGGCAAGCACAGCAGCATTGTTCCTAGCATTAGAAAGGCTATGAAAGCAGTGCATCCAACAAGCAGCACCATTACCATACCTAACAACCGTCACAGAGTGCCATTATTTGTAACCCGGAGCTTATTTCATACAACCATACAATATAACTTCGCATTGTCATTATAATTTACATTGCATGCAACAAAACAAGTTATTAGCAACCGTTGTTTTTCCGTTAAAGCCATCCATCGCCGGTGCTTATTGTCGCACCCGCACTGCAATCATTTACGACTAGCTGTGTCCATTGTCATTGCATTAAAAAATAGGCCATACGTGTTATTCCAGGACCTAAAGTACCTATAAAGTACAATATACTACATTTCTTCAAAATTCAATCAGTCGTCAGTTAGATTTTTATCGATTGATTGGCATCTAATCATCGGATTAAGGGCCCCAGATTTTAAGTCAAACCCTAAGCTATATAATAGTCAAAACCGAATAGCAATCGGTCCAGTAGTTATTACGTGTTGCGCGAACAATCATACAGATAAACAGACAGACACGATTTAAAAAAATGTTATATGCCTCTATTCAGTAGCATATTTTAAGTACCCTAGACCATTTATTTTGAATTATCTTTTTTCAGACTTTTTCGTTCTTATTGCTTTATTATAAGTACTAGCTGATGCCCGCGCCTTTGCACGCGTGGTTATTTCTGTAGGTTAAAAGTACTCTTTGTGCTATTCCAGGACCTAAAATACCCATAAACCAACATTTGATCCAAATTCCTTCAGCCGTAAAAAATATTTTTATCGATTGCTCGGCTTCTACTCATCGGATTGAGATATAAAGTAGTTTTTAAGTCAAAACCTAAGCAATCCAACAGTGACAACCGCATCTCAATCGGTCCAGTAGTTTTTACGTGATGCGCGAACAAACAAACAGACAAACAGAGGGACACGAATTTTTAAAATGTTATATTCTTGTTAAGCAGCTTCTGTTATGTACTCTAGACCATTTCATTTTTAATTATCTTTTTTGTACAGTCTTTTTTGTTCCTATTGCTGTATTATAAGTACAGATATTGATGTGTAACATCTAATGGCGCGGCACGGGAGTGACGCCGACTCTTCACGCCGAAATGTCGCCACGCTGGCCGTAGCCACGCGCCGCGCTCGTGGCTCGTCGGCTCAATCCGTTATTCAATTTTTCACATCTTCCAGGCATCCCGCGACGCCTCATTTTTTTCTGTTTGCGGTTTTTCGGTACTTACTGCTTTTTTATTATAATTTATAAGTATAGATATAGATAGATCCGTTATAAAGAAAACATGTGATGCGATTTATTAACAGTAACGTAAAGGTGAAACACGAGAGCGGGGACAATGCTGTATCATCTCGTTTAATGTTACATTTGAGGTTTTGTAACGAGGCCTGCGTACATTTGAATGACTGAGGCAGCGGTTAGAGCGACGTAATCTAGAGAAGTATTTCGTAAGAGGCCGAATTTACGGCCGACACGTAGAGCGGCCGCTTTCTCGCCGCATAGTTTTATGTTTTGGGTAAACCTGACAAATCCACTCCTTTATTACCGACAACACGGATACAAAGCGGTGCCGCACACGGCAGCCGTGAGAAAACTTCGACATTAAAATTGCAAGTGACAATAATATTATTTATTTGATGACAAAATGTATAGAACTCTCTTCTTCAAAATTATACACTGGACTTCAAAACTTAGTACCTACCATACTTTTAAAATGAATAGAGTTTTTATTAAATTTCCTGGCTCATGGGATTGAGATACCAAGTACATTAGTTTTTAAGTCAAAACCTAAGCTAACCAGTGAAATTCAACTAAGTACCACACTTAAAATTAATAGTTTTTTTAATAAAATTGCTTGGCTCCTGCTTATCGGATTGAGATACCAAGTACACCAGTTTTGAAGTCAAAACCTAAGCTATCCAACAGTGAATATCGCATCGCAATCGATCCAGTAGTTTTAACGTGATGCGCAAACAGACAGACATTAATGGTGTGGTACTAAGTTTTGAAGGCCAGTGTATACATAAGGGCCTTTGATTATTTTAATTATACCTATTACGTACTGGGGGTGACGTGACTGTTCCATTTGACATTGATTATGGTATCATCCATCGCTTAAAAATACAACATCGAAAGATTACAGAACACATACCTTCTAACTTGTTATTCAAACTATTTGAGACTTGAGATGATTTTAATTTCAAAACGGCTTCATTTAATATATTATCATTCGGAAGAAATGAGAATACAGTCAACTTGACGCGTCAGCGCTTTCCTCGCATGGTAATGATTAGCAAACTTCCACAGAGCGGGTCATCGACACTCTTAGTCACTGCTTTCGCGCCACGTACGTTACGCTACTAGAGACTTAAAACAGTGCCTCGATCGTGGTTTGAATTACAAACATATTTTATGAATAGATTAGCTTCGAGCTCCTGTCCACTTTAATAACAAACGAAGAAGATTAATTCATTATTACCTGACTACGGCGAACGAAGCAAATAGGAGGGCATTTATGTGGGTATGTATGTATGTTCACACGTTCCCTCATAACTTCTAAACTACTCATCATAATTTGACAAATGAGGTATCGTTGGAAGCGTCTTCATCGTCCATTGGCGTGACGTCACATTAAATTGAATATGGTGCCCCCTAGAGAAAATAAAGAAGAGAAATAAACAAAATGTGTTGGTCCCTCATTTTCATGGTAAATTGGTATCAAATGAAAGGGCTTAGTTAGCACATTTCGAAAATATATTATAACCTCAAAATAATTTTAGTAAAAATATGAGTTCAAAAACTAATTAGAAATTTAAAACTTTATGGCCGTAGGTGTGCGATATAAATTTATCAGTATTTAACAAAGTAGGTACAGCTATTAGTTTTAAATTTTTAACGTTTGAGTATTCTTGTTTGTGACTTTTTAGTCCACAAACTAAAACCCGACTTTTATTCTGCTCCTACAATTCTAATTGGTAAATTAAGATATTTCTATTACATAAAATTATATTTTTTACAATACCATAAAAACTGTAACGAGGGTAATATAATTATGCTCATAAAAAACAACAAAGTATTTTTGTGTTAAACCATCAGTAGAATTCTAAAATTTATGTATGATTGTAAAATGTATTGTATAATGTATGTATTGTATTGTATGACAAAAAAAGGATCGTAATGTTTATAGAATTCATGTAAGTTTTTATGTATAAATGTAATTATGTGAGTTTATTTATTCCACCATAACTTTAAAAGGCTTGAACTGATTTTGTTATGGAAACGGTAACTATAGAATCCTTACATCATCCCGAGTAACATAGGCTATAAATATTTATTTAAATTCAATATGCCAGCGGGTCCATTTAAAACAGCAAAAAGAAAAAAAAAGAGGTGCATTCCAAAAATATATAATTTATTGCCATAACTCAAAACTTGAGATGAATAAATTTTATTGCAGTCGCTACCTCTTAGAGTATTCCACAGAACGGTCCCCCGACTGCAATGAAAATTTTATTTTTCTCATTTTTTTTTACTTTTTAAATCGTTTTTTGCAAAAAAAAAAAAAGTTTTATTTTATTGTATTTATTTTTGTCTTACTGATCTTCTTAGGGACTGTGATGGAATAAAATGTAATCGTGCTGATGAATGACAATATTTGTTTCAACAAAATCGTTAGAGAAAATCATTAGACGAGAACTACAGGCATTTTAATGCTCTCGTAGTTTATATTTTCTTACATAAAACATATACATATTACAGGCGATGATATGATCGGTTCATCTACACATTGAGTAATTTCGGCCGAAATTCTGACCAGTATTACTTAACCCCATCCGCACCGCGCCACTTTCCTTACAGACCACACTAGGTATTACATATTGAAAAACTTGATGTATTACAAATGAATCAAGTTTTTCGCAGCTTTATTGGAGATCGCACGTTGTAGGTCATCATTATCAGCCTGCATCAGTCTACTGCTGGACATAAGCCTCTCCCAAAGCACGCCACTGAGCCCGATCTTCGACTCTTCTTTGCCAACCGCCGCCAGCCATCTTGCGTATGTCGGCGCTCCACCTGGCCGGAGCGTGTCCTACATTACGTTTGCCGAGTCGCAGTCACCACTCAACACGTCTACCCCAACGGTTTTCGGTCCTTCGGCAAATATAACCAGCCCACTGCCACTTCAGCCTGCTAATCCTTTGGGCTATGCCGATAAGTTTGGTCCTCTGTCGGATCACTCGTTCCGGATTCGATCTCTCAAAGAAACTCCAAGCATAGCCCTTTCAATAGAATGCAGAGCTACTTTGAATTGGTGAACTAGTCGTACCGTGAGAGTCCACGTCTCAGCTCCGTAAGTCATAACAGTCATAAGACTTTCGTTTTCAGGCATTGGGGAATTGGTGACACTGTAGGTACATACCATCAATCTATCTATTCTAATAATAAAGCAGTAAGTACAAAAAAAACTGTACAATGAAGATATTTAAAAACAAATTGGTCCTAGGGCACTTGAAATAAGCTACTGTACAAGTTTTTTTAATTCGTGTCGGTATGTTTGTTCGCGCATCACGTAAAAGCTTCTGGACCGATTGCGATACGGTTTTTACAGTTGGATAGCCTTAGGGTTTGACTTAAAACTGGGGTTCTTATTCCGATGATTAAATGCCGAGCAATCGATAAAAAATAAAAATACATTTGATGGCTTATCGAATTTTGAAGAAATGTAGTACATTGTACTTTTTGTACTTTTGGTCTTGAAATAACACGTATGGGCTACTTTTAAATGAAATGACCACTCGGGCAAGGCCGCGGCCACAGCTAGTACAAAATATAGGAAGGAATAATGGTATTACTGCAGGACACAATGCCTGTCACTGTAATACTGTTGCGTAACCGTCCGGCGGTATTTAAGTTTTTAGTTGCATAAAGGCAAGACCGCAGCAGTATCATATGAAATTTACTACCAACAGATCCAGCAATAAAACAATTCCAGTCGGAATTTACACCTGTCTGGGGAGGCTTAACTTTATTACTTTTGCTGGCTTAATGTCGGATTGTCAGTGACGTTTTGTGGCATTTTATTTCATTTTGGGGTGAATTGATTGACTAGTTAAATATTTAACTAGTCAATCAATGTCCCGTTTAAATATTTAACTGTGTTCGAATCGCGATAGTTTAAAAGTTACAATTGATTGACTGTACGAGAAATTGAAACATTACACGTTTAGAACATTGATTGCCGACTATATAACGATCACGAAAGTTTGATAGAATTGAAACATGCGATCTGAACTACAAATCCAACGCCGTGTGGCCAACCCCCGATTCAGAACCTTTCGATAACGAACCAAATCGATTCGATTAAAATTGAAAAAAAATGTATTGAATTGAACGATTTGAAACCGAATCCATAGAATAAAAAATACCATATCGATCGACAACTGAGTTATCGAGAGGTTCTGAATCGGGGGCTGGTCTAGATTCAAGTTATAGTTATTCGAAAAATAGTTAATTATTTTATATTATATGGATAAGGTGAAATTTAGGGTTGCCGATACGATATGAGCCCCAATTAAGTAAACATTTTTTAATATAATTTTCCCATCGCTCGTAATAGTCCAAAACAGTAACTACGGAACTAAACAGTAGTGAGACCAATTGTTCCCCGGCCCGAATATAGCATGACTACAATATTATCAAACAATTTCGTCATCAAGGTCGGGGCCTGAGAATTAGTTCAATTTAATAAGCGTTCACTGTTCTCCGTAACAATGGTTATGTAAAGTGACGAATTACTACTTGTTGGATAACTTGTGATGGAGATTAGGAAGTTTGGGTCAATATTTAATAAGTACTGGTGAACGTGTTTGCCAACTTGGGTTTCAAAATAAATGTTTTTGTTTAGTACGTACTGTTTTATTACTGAATTCATCAACTTAGAGATATAAAAAGCAAAATTAATTAAAAAAACAAAAACGGTTTTAAGGTTTTTGTTCGGGTCACAATTTTTTTAGGCACGTCGCTGGCGGGAATGCTAGTTAATAAATAAAATTGAACTTCGTACGCGCGGACTACTGTTTATTGCGAAAAAAACATCCTATTTTCTTCTAGGATATTAAATAATAATGCAAAAGTAGGTATAGCACCACTCTTGATGTGTTTTGACAGACTTTTATTTCGTTTCCATGGCAACCATAGACCATTCATTCTAAATTTCATCAAAATGCGTCCAGCCATTATCGCGTGAAAGCTCCCTAAACAAACATACAGACGTTTCACTTTTATATATTGGTATGGATGGGAAGTAGGGGAAACTTTAGAAAAGCCATTATGTGAATTTAAAACGTAAATCGTGCCTCGTGTTAGATCGGAGCTCAAGCGTAAGCGGGGACTCACACGAACACGAGTGCAGCAAGGAGCCACTAAAGCGAGTGTCATAATCTGCTTTTCTTTCCACAACAGCGCAAACATAAACAACAACTAAAGTTACTAAACATTTTCAGTCACATTGACTTTTAAATTCGCCCCAATTTCATATTTAAGAAATTATTTAAGGCCAGTACATTCTATTTTTAAATCTTTATTGGACGAATGCATTCATTCAATACTGTGCCCCGCGGTTTCACCTGCGTGAGTCATGATGATGATGACGAAAAGTATCCTATGTGTTATTCCACGGTGTCTATCTCCATTCCAAATTTCATTAAAATCCGTTCTAATTTCTGAGCGCGAAGGCGTAACAAACATATCTACACACACAAAAATACATAAAAACTATAGCTTTTATAATAATTAAAAAACTGCAGTCTCATACTAAGTTTAAAAATAAAATCAGAACTGCGCGGAAATGGATTTACATACTTGTTAACTGCACTGTTTTTATTATTATAAAAGACTAGCTGATGCCCGCAGCTTCGCACGCGTGTTCATTTTAATATAGAGCCTATGGACACTCACAAATAACGTGGCTTTCTATTGGTAAAATAATTATCAAAATTGGTCTGTAGATCCAGAGATTACCCCCAAGCTTTACCTCTTTATAATATTAGTATAGATATAGATATACAAAACTGCGGTATGTAATGCATTTCCATACATACATTCTGCACTGTTTTTATTTTGAGCATAAACAAGGTATTCTGCTTACGTTTGAGGTGAACAATTGTGATATTACTTTGTAGTGGAAGAAATGTTAATTTAACGTAATGTTAAAGTAAGTACACATTGTGACAGTCAGCCCTAATTATATTTTACCGAGCATCACACATCACTCAGGTAGCGGTGCCGCGCTGACTTCATAGAACGCCTGGTGTCTGTCGCGTCAAACCGCAGCTAGCGATCCGAAAGCAGAAGTGACTTAATGAATCCTCCGACCACCTTGGCATTTAGAATAAATGAATTCTGTCAAATTTTATGCGCAATATTACACGTTGCCGATTTTGTGTTAAATATTTTGTAGACGGTATTTTAGAGAAATGGTATTTATTATATCGTGTCACAGTCTCAAAATAAACCAGGTTTTCTTTCCGATGTTATGGCGAATTAAACTTTGATTTTAAAAATCAATCAATTATTATCTTTTAATGTTTAACTACATCGGAGTCGAGACAGACAACAAACATTTAAAAATCTTTATCAAGAAAAATATAATTAAAAACAAGCTTTAAAGCTAAAAAAAACACGCCTGCGCAGTCAAAAATGAACTTATGCCAATGAATTATATACCTACTATTGGAATGTGCTTATCAAGGCCTTCAATTTGATACCCATATTGTAAAATTCAAAGAAAAAATATTTTCTTTGCATTTGAAAATGGAGCCATACTGCCGCCATAAAGTTTTTTTTCAAAAAACGAATTGTCCTGTGCTACTCTGGGATGTAAGGATTCTAACGATACCCCATTCGTCTAGATCTGTTCCGGCATTTAAAAGTTATGGTGGAATAAAGAAACTCACATACATACAAACATACATGAATCTTAAAAACATTACACTCGGTTTTTTAGGCAGTCGTGTCATAAGTCTACCACTTAATTTACCATGCGACACAAGTGTCCAGTTTTAATGATACATTATAAATTGACAATAAATGGTGTAATAATTTTCAGAGTGATCATTTCTCGTAACAGCTCTTAAATTTGGGAAGGTTAACCCGCCGCGTGACGCGAAGAAAGTCCACGGCCGCTGCGTCGCGTAAGGTCGTACGCGGAAATCTGGCGGCAGCTTCCATACAATATGTAAGTTCTATCAGTGGTCAAGCTCTGTACAAAATGCGGTTTCTATTACGCTTGTCGACGCACACGTTTACTATGTATCTGAATAAGTGACATTCATTAAGGCCAGGCTCCAAGGTTACATTTTCCCACTCTCCACTCCCCTGCCACCTACCCTACACTCTGCCACCCGCTACCCGCAATAAGCACTGAAGTGCCTGCGTAACAAGGTTGCATATCGCGAGCGCTGTTACACACAATTTAGCTCGGAACTAAATGGCGTATGTCTCAAAAGTTATTTATTTTATTGGCAGACTAATAATTTAGTTAAGTAAATTTTGTCTTAGCCTTAGATAATAAACTACATTTTCTTGCTGTGAGATTTATTTTAGAGATAAAACTTAACCCGTTGAGTAGAAAAATGTAAACATTACCGAAAGTAACGTAATTTTTGATAAGAAAATGTATCGAATTAAATTTTGTTAATCATGTGTTTGTCTTATTCTTAGAGAGATAAAGATCTCAAAAACATGTATGTTAGGTTTCACATTTATCAGGTTTGTGGTAGACCCAGCATATTTATGCAAAAAACCCTTAAAAAGCAGAGCCTGGTCTTAAAAAAAAGGTCATAAAAGCTTATTTTTGTTTATTTAGGATTTAACATTTATTGTTTAAACAATGCATGGACATCACTATTTTGTTACGCACTCCTGCAAATGGTGATCTAAGTACGCGAGAAGCAGGCGAAGGGAAAGGCAAGGCAACACTACTGACTGCATGGGCATCACTTTGCATCGGGATTGTAAGATTGGTGGTACCATGCGCACGCACTTGCTGTGCTCATTTATTGAACTTCACTAACTAAATGATTGTAGAAAATGTATTTGAACGTAAATAACTAGCTAACACGCAGAAATTACAAAAATATATAAACCCCGACACCCCCCATTATTGCTAAGAAGCATCTCGATCACATCAGTTTTCAAACATAAAACCGCATCTAAATCGGTCCATTCGGTTGGGAGCTACGATCCTCACCCACATCCTCCCCCCATTATAGCAAAGAACCGTACCTCAGCTTCGAAACATTAAAAACCTCAGCTAAATCAGTCCATCCCCCCCCCCCCCCCGCTATAGCTAAGAAACACCTCGGTCACATCAGTTTTCAAACATAAAAAAACACATCTAAATCGGTCTATTCGTTCGTTCTTTTCTCTCCTCCTACCTCCCCCCCTTTTCTCTCCTCCTGCCTCTCCCCCCTTTTCTCTCCTCCTGCCTCTCACCCCTTTTCTCTCCTTCTACCTCTCCCCCGTTTTCTGTCCTCTTACTTCCCCCCTTTTTCTCTCCTTTTCAAAATTGTATTTTCGCTTTCCAAAATGGAGCCATACAACAGCAATATAGTTCTTATTATTAAAAAAAATGCCTATGTTACTCGGGGGGATGTACGGATCCTAACGATATGACACACGTCTAAATCTGTTTGGAAATTTAAAAGTTATGGTGGAATAAAGAAACTCACATACATACATACATACATACATACACACATACACGAATCCTAAAAACATTACATTCCTTTTTGTAGGCAGTAGTTAGATCTTACATCGCATTACTAATTTTTTTTTTTTTTTTTTTGTCTATCATTACTTAGATGATAACATCTAAGTAATGACATAAAAAAAATGGTATGGGCACAAATTAATTAACATTATTAATTTTGTACCTATAACGTGTAGTTCGGGTACTGTTTCAATTATAAATAGCTGCCTTCCATTTACAGGCACAAATATGTGGCTCCAACGACCAACGCGTTATGTAAACAACGTCAATAATTTTAAGTTGTCATTTCGACACTTTGGACACCTTTTACATAATTCATGAGTATGAATGCAACAGATTTGTACAATGTGCTACGGTTCACGACTTGTATGAATTTAACGAACAGAACAATTCAGGAACAAACATAGCACTGAATCTTAGGAGCATTTAGTGCTTTAACGCGCACTGAACGGGCAATATCCGCATGTTGTATGCAATTTAACTTGTAATAACATGAGAAGACGTAATCTACCGACACGATCGGGCAAAAGTACATTGCGTTCTTAGCAGTTGAATATACTTCACAGTGTTTTAGAAAGTGTACCAATTTCTAGTACCCACTTACAAGTACTTTGATTATAAACGTCGTTTACGAGCTAAAATCGATTGAAAAATAGCATAGTGTGACAATCCTGCAAAATATATTAAAAATAAGTATAACTTATAAATGTATAAATTCAGTAAATTTTACTATCTGATTCGAAATCTATATCTCATTTGATTCCGTTCCGTTTTAGTATTATTTTGTGATTGATGAATGAGTTCATTTGTCGCAAAACGAAACTAAACTCTCGTTCCGTTCGGGGGCCAATTGATAAATATTATATAATATTTAAACCGCAACCGCAATTAAGAACTAATTCAAAGACAAACAATAGTCCCGAGAGTATGTCCAAGGATTTGCCCCCAGACGATATACGAAGGTTTGAAACTTAATAGGCACTGTAAACTGTCCCGGTGGAGTCTGGGTTTTGTTTCGGGGTTCTTTAGATACAACACAAGTGCCAGAAAGTTATTCAGCTAAGACTTAAGTTCGTTACGGGCGAAGTCCCAAACAAACGTACTTAGGTACTAATTAAAAAACTAAGTCGCAGGTCTATCCTTATTATATTTATCAAGTTTTAGTTCTCAGAACCAAACTTAAGTTAGCTCTTTTTTGATCATATGGAAACAAAAACTAGATTTAAACAATGATATATCTAACTCATCAACTTCGAACCGACTTATAGTTTTTGAATGATAACGAAATTACGTTGGGCACGTTAAGCTGACGGTCCCGGTTGTTATAAAATTATAGCAGTCGTTAAGCCATGTCAGAGGCCCACGGGCGGCCTCACAAACTCTGACACCAGAGGCTAGCTCTACCTCATAACAAAAAACATTACGTTTGTATGAAAAGGTGAATTTCCGCAAGCTTACACGACCTCCTACGGTGAATATGGACGTAATTAAATATATCTATGGACTGAAGTTGGGTGTAAAAACATGCAAGTTTGCAAGACTACACCACATTTCACTTGTAGTAGACTTGTAATACAGAAGCATTTGACTTGTCGAACATTTTGTTGCAAACGCCATGGTTATGTTTGAATTACGCATAACTCACCTGACATCTTCGATCTTGGGGTAGGCGCATATCCTGAGCGTCTTTGTGTTGGAACCGACAGCGTACAGCTTCCCGTTGGGGTGGAACTCTGCGCACCGCACAGCCTGCAGGTCTTCTAGAACTGTCACCGCCTTGAAGGCCGGGGAGGACCGGGAGCCGTTCACTTCTGGATTCACCACGCCGCTGGACGTCGAGGCCAGTACGCCTTGGTGCCCTCCGTTCCTGTTATGCGCCTGTAACAACCCCCTATTTCAAATTCTGCCTTCAAAGTAACATAATGATTGATAGATACATTGAAAAATAAACACAAATAATTAAATAACATAAAAATCTCGAATGCCCTGCCAAAAAGGAACTAAAAAAAACAAAAACTAGAGATTTATAAAATTTAGTTCGTTTCTGTCCAGTCGCACTTTTTAATAATTTATTTTTAATTTATATACTTTTTAGTGTCATGTTGTGAGTTATGCCAATAAATTATATATCGTTGGAATGTGCTCATCAATGCCTTCAATTTGATACCCATAATGTAAAATTCGAAGTTTTTTTTGGCGGGTTTGAATTTGGCGTCATAACGCCGCCATACTGAACTTAAAAAAAAGCCTATGTTACTCGGAATGATGTAAGGATTCTAACGATACCCAATACATCCAAATCTGTTCAGGCGAAAGTTATGGTGGAATTAAGAAACTCACATGCAAACATACATACATACATGAACCCTGAAAACATTACACTCTTTTTTTGAGCTGTCGTGTAATGATGAATGATTGAAGATACAAACATCAAAGTTAACATAATTTATCGGTTCCGTGTTTAAAGCTACATCATAATTAAGACCAGGCTCTGCTTTTTAAGGGTTTTTTCCATAAATATGCTGGGTCAACCTCAACCACAAACCTGATAAATATGAAACTTATATCTCTCTAAGATTAGGACAAAAACATGATTAACATAATTTCATTCGATACATTTTCTTATCAAAAATTACGTTATTTTCGGTAATATTTACATTTTTCTAAGCAATGTCTTAAGTTTTATCTCTAAAATAAATTCCACAGCAAGAAAATATAGTTTATTATGTAATGCTTAGACAAAATTTACCTAACTAAATTATTTGCCTGCCAATAAAATACATAACTTTTGAGACATACGTCATTTAGTTCCAAGCTAAATTGTATGTTCCAATAGCGCTCGCGATATTCAGCCTTGTTACGCAGGCACTTCAGTGCTTATTGCGGGTGGCAGGGGAGTGTGGAGTGGGAAAATGTAAACTCCTGCCTGTTACCACACTATTTCTTGTGCAGCGATTGTGCGGTCGTTGGGGCACTCGAGCGCGATTGCTTGGAAACCCACCTACAGTTTCCTATCCAGTTTCCTACAAATTGATTTGACAGAGCTTAATATTGGCAATAACCAACGTGAACAGGTTCTGAGCTTTAAACTTATTGTTACAATATGGTATCTGCCATATTTTAGCTCAAAATACGGAGTAGATATTAACTGACCAGCCAGTTAATATCTATCCCCCGCATTTCAATTGAAACAACAATGCTAGATAGTTTAATTTAAACGTAAGAGTTCTCCGGACGGATTTCCTACAAAGCTCTAGGTGGAATCTGCACGTTACAATACAAAACAGAAATTGTTTAAACTTTTTTTCATACTTGTGGAGCTTCAGATAGTTTTACGCATTAGTTCTGTTTCGTTGGAAGCGAAAATAGTACGAATTCCAATGCACTAATAAACAGTGTAATCCATCTATCTATCTATCTATACTTATAATAAAGGAATATGAATGAAAAAGTCTGTGCAAAAAAGATAATTTGAAAAAAAATGGACTGGGCCATGGCCACTGAACAAGGATTATACATTTATTTCAATCGTGTCTTTCTGTTTGTTGTCTGTATGTTTGTTCACGATCACGTAAAAACCACTTGCAAACCATTTATCACTGTTGGATAGCTTAGGGTTTGACTTAAAAACTGGGGTACATGATATCTTAATCCGATGATAGATTGATTACATGCCCAGCAATCGATAAAAACTATTTGACGGATGCACGAATTTTAAAGAGATGTAGTTTTTGGTCTTGGAATAACACGTATGGGCTACTTTTAAATGAAATCACCGCGCGGGCAAAGCCGCGGGCACGTCTAGTACTTATAATAAAGCAATAAGTACGAAAAAGTCCGTACAATGAAGATAATTTAAAAAAAAAAGATTTTGAAATAAGCTACTGAACAAGAATATATCATTTTTTAAATCGTTTTTGTCTGTTTGTTTGTCTGTATGTTTGGTCACGCATCACTTGAAAACTACTGGACCGATTACTATGGGGTTTCCACTGTTGGATAGCTTTGGGTTTGACTTAAAAACTGGGAAACTTTGTATCTCAATCTAATGAGTAGATGCCGAGAAATCGATCAAAACTTTATGACGGCTGAAGGATTTTTTAACAATTGTTGGTATGTTGCTATTTTAGATCTTAGCACATAAAAGGATCTCATACAGAGTACTTTTAACCTATAGATATTACCACGCGTGCGAAGCCGCGGAAACAGCTAGTCATTCATAAAAGGATCTATGAAATAGAAGGCAAAAAGTAAAGTTTTGATCAAATCTATCGAATTCTCTCACGGAATACGAGCTGTAACGAGCATCACCGGTCTAGGTATGTATCCATCATAGCTAGTGAGGATAGTTATAGCGCCAAATTGCGTTTTTAGCATAAGGATGGCAGCACACCTGCATGGAATACTCAGTATCAAGCAAGTCATGCTGTAGGTTAACTAGGAAAATAAAAGCTGAAGGCGAGAACGTGACTGCTGGAGCAGTTACTTTAATATCCAACAACCGTATTCAGCAGTGTACTAGGTGTATCCAGGGCTGTGCTGTGTTGATGTGTTTTGCCCCAGTATTTTTTAGTATGCTAAGAAAGCCATTTTGTATATTATATCATGATATACTTAAATCATCTAGACTGTCAAAGAAGATGTCGCGTAATATTAACACTGCCATATCATTTCTCAGCGAGCGCCGCTAATATACAAAAAAAATACGGCGGCGGCTTTATCCAGTATACCAGGCTCCAAAGAAAAATCAACGAACCGCTTTTATTGAAATCCATCCAGCTATTCTAGCATAGTTATACTGAAGAACAAACATACAAACTCACATTTATAATAGCCATAGGTAAGTTTGGCAATAATCTGATCTTATCATATTATATTTACAAGGAATTTGAAATCGATACGACGTTCATTGGAAAACGAAGATATTCAGATCTGTGGGTGGCTCGGAGCTTACACAAAAGGTGTCAGATATGCGTTTTAGTGTATAGCACACATAATGTGACTTTGATAAATTGTTGAGAAGTTAGGATCGATAACGATTGATCAATACAGAGAGGACGAGATTGTGCATTCTTAGACTAAATATTTCCAAGCAAACATATGAAAAGATAGCAATAAGTATTTTGAAACCGCTACTACAGCCGACAATACCTTACCATAGCTTACCCCAATACTTTAAATCACTTTTTGGATTATCGGTAAATTAATAAACCTTCAATATAGTTGCTCGAAAGTATACATTCAAGGCCAGTAAACATGTCTTGGAAGTTAATTTTAACGTCATATTGCGGTAAGTGGAAAGAAAAAGTACTAGAGTTTTTTTAAGCTCACTAGCAAGGAGTTTATTAAAAAGAGAACTGAGACTTTAAACGAAGATAATACATAAAAATATGTAATAAATTTACTAAACTTAATTTAATGAATTACTGCAGATTTCAAGGATTTAAATTATTATTTATTTAAAAAGTAGTTATTGCTGTATGTTCGAAATTACCTTTGCCAATTTTCTATTAATTGCATATATTAGTAGTTACTTATTACTTGTGCTTCAGCGGCAGTTACAAGCACGAATTGTGTAATAAATGTTAAATTGAGTTTTGTTATAAATAATGAGTAGTTCAAGGGATTAAATATATTATACAAATATGGAGAGTTAACTCAGCCCGATATTTTAAATGAGGCGCAAATTCCGCAAAATAAACTTTTGCCGACAAAATCTCGAGATAGGTACCTACCTATATTTGGCGACTTACGTTAATTTCATATCATGGTAGACACAAAGAAAAACAAATTCGTTTGGAGGATGTTTTTATGGCTTATTTCCACGAAATGAGCAGAAAATATAAGCTGTCCTCAATGCGGTCAGTATATTCCATGATGAAAAGCACTTTGACTGAAGTCCAAAAATTATATATAAATTACATAGCGGTTTTGGTAGGTATTCTTAATTATATTTTAATAATAAGATCCTTAGACCTTTTTTCATAAAACTGTATTGAAAATCGTCGTACGATACACGCTCGTAAAGGTTATTACAAACTCTCTGACGTTAGAAAAAGCACTCGCCTTCGGCTCGTGCCTACCAAACGTCAACTCGTATGTTGTAACCTACTTATGACCCTAAGTATCACAATGTACTATTAACCTAGTTTTTCCTAAGTGTCACTTTCTAACTACGGACACTAATTTAAATAGTTTAACCAGGGACACTAAACAGGTGGCCGTTGCCAGAACGATCTAACAAAACTATCTGATCTGACCATGGATACTGAACGGAGATTTTTAAAACACTGCAAAGCATTGTGTCGTTTTATTATTTCGCGTGAGGATAAATGATGGACCTTGTAAAATGAGCATAATCTATAAGGGACGACTTCAATCTAAATATCTGTTTTAACACACCAGCGACATACGTCAGACAATACAATCATTTTAAGCTCCATAACATTTTGATTTATGATACACTAATAACTCAGTTACCCAGCTGGGGTAAACGGGTTCTTGAGTGGAGACCACGGCTTAGCAAATGTAGTTTAGGACGCTCACCGGCCAGGTGGAGTGACGACCTGCGAAAGGCGGCCGGTATAAAATGGATGAGAAGAGCCGAAGACCGGACTCTGTGGCATTCTTTGGGAGAGGCTAATGTCCAGCAGTGGACGGATACGGGCTGATGATTGTGATGATGATGCATAACTCAGTTTGCGTTTGAATGTTGTAACGGTTGTAGCCGTTGAGATTCTGTGTCGCAGTTGGTAGTGAGTAGTGACGTAAGAGGTCGTTCCATTCCTATGCTCAGAAAGGCTGTATAGGACAAAGATTTAGTAAGGCAATCTCGCGACATGTCCAGGTCTAGAGTTATGTTTGAAAGCTGATGTGATCGAGATGGTTCTTTGCTATAAAAGTGAGTCGGAGGTTATATTTTTTTTATAATTGCTTTTTAAGATTTATGTACATAAAGTAATACCTAATTATGAGTTCTTTTGCTCGTGGAAATATTTTTTTCATAATTACTTAGTACCACAAAAGACTAATTAATTAAACTTCCCGCGTAGAGATCGGCAAAAAATTGAACTTAAATGTACAAACGAGCGGTTTTTATCAGCATGTCAGTGACCGAAAGCTATTTTTAGTGAAACTTTACTATTGTTTTAAGGAACTAATAATCGTGATCTACCTGAACTATTATTGAACTATGCGTATACGTGCGTAGTACTATTATTTATTCAGTGCTATGCGTGTAAGTAATAATAACTTCTTGCACAGTTTCTGAGGTACTTTTATCGATGGTTTATCTATTCAATAACTGAATCTGACCAAATCTGATTAATTTCAATAAGGGTCAAAATCGTGTGACACCTTTTAAATGATTTGTGGAGTTATGTACCTACATTAATCACATGCTAGGCTCCGCACCAATGACTTTTCTAAGTTATGTGCGGTTTTCCATCGCTCCGTGCTTCGGACGGCACGTTAAGCTGTCGGTCCCGGCTGTTATTCAACAATAGCAGTCGTTAAGCCGTTTGAGGCCCTCGGGCGGCTTGACAAACTCTGACATCAGAGGCCAGCACTACCTCATACGACAAACAAACAAACAACAAAACAAAGAATAACGTCGCACGATTATGACCCTTATTGACATTAATCAGATTTAGTCAGGTTCAGATAAACCATCGATAGAAGTACCTCAGAAACCGGGCATAAAACTTACTCAGATCGTAATCATACGTGTGACACACATCTAATTTCAAATTTCTACATATATTTTTGTCTAACATTTAACAACTGCACTATCTCTACTAGTGTATAACATTGATATAAATGGACCTAGCTAGAAACCAATAACCGCGACAACGGAGCATTATGACATCATGACTGTCAATCGTTAAAAACACTTCGATATGTACGAATCATCGTTCGGAAGATTCTCGAAAGCATGCGAGAACAGCTGGTTGGGGAGTTCGTTGGATTACGCAAAACGTCAATGCTATATTGAGTGGCAATGAAAGCGGCATGGAATTTGTTACTTTCGCAAAATAACATTCATTGTGAACAAGCTTCGCCTCGCAGTTTTACCCGCGTGGAGAATGATGATGGATGACTATGTTATTCCAGGGCCTAATGTATCTGTTTACCAAATTTCGTCAAAATCCGTTCAGCCGTTTCAGCACTGAGTTGTAACATCCATACACGCATTTATATATTTTATATATTAGTAGGTAGGTAGGATACGCAACATTATAACAGCAAATAAATGAAACTAAAAAAAGCATATAAATAGACCAAATCAATATATTAATACGTGCACTACCTATATTTTGAGTTAGATAAGGTTTTTTTTTACATTCTACGCCGATTCAGAGTTGAATCTCGCACAGGAAAAGAAAAAAAATACACGTAAATGTGAGATGTTCAAGTCATTGATATTAAAGCTAAGTCCAGCGTATCTTCTATGACATTATATAGTCAACCGTTTCGGGGTTATAACAACCCTATGACTTACTCCCCTGCGCAGTTGGACACGTTTAGACTGCTAGTTTTATACTTGGACACTAATGGTCGCGGCGTCACAAAGTCAGCTTCGATATATTGCCAATCCATTTGGCAACTTCAGAACCGCCCAGGTTTCAACAACGTCAAAGGCCTTCTCATAGTTGACCAAAGCAACACACAGGGGCTGGTTATACTCTTCAGACTTCAGTATAACATGCCTGTTCACGAGGCTGGAATTCGTCGTCTTCTTGCGAGACGATTTAAAAGCAGTTTGTATTATTATTATGTTGAAAAAATGACCAACTATAGAGATAGTTGGTCATTTTCTGGTTGGGCATTTCTATTCCTGAACATTGTTCTAGATAGCTAAGAACATAAAGTAACAGCATAACAGACAACCGGGTTTAATATAAAAAAGGCAGATCGTCTAGTAGGCCAGAAGCAAACCAGTTTATATACACACGTCACTGTTACCACCTGTTTAACCGATAAGTAATGTACTTGCTTAATAAGTTATGTACCTAACAAATGACAGCTTTTACTTTAAATACTTAACATAAACAAATTCAAGTATTGATAAACAGTTAATCTAATCAGTCAAAAGTTTCACGAGTCAGGAATTTCTTTGGCAAGATCCGCAATGAAGTGATCCGGCAGAGAATCAACGAGATAGCTCAAAGAACATTAAATGACTATCAAATCAAAGAATTAGCAAGTTGAAGCGGCCGGCAATGGACTGGAAGAATGAACTGAAAAGGTTAATCTCTCGAAGCACCGACAATCGTTTTGGTAAATGAGTTTCAGAGTGGAGACCGCGTTTAGGCAAACGTAGTGTACGACGCCCACCCGGCCAGGTAGAGTGATGACATGCAGGAAATGGATATGGAGCCCAAATATCGGGGCCAGTAGCGTTCAATAGTAGAGGCATACGTAAAGCTGATGATGATGATGATGATGATGATGATGATGAATTATTTGAAAGGATTGATTCCTCCAAATAGGTTAGATAGAAGTGAAACTTAGTAATTTTCTCTCAACAACCGAAACTAAAATTTATTCACATAATACAGCAATACAAATATGACTTTACAACAGTAGGTATAGTTTTTTATGGATCAGTCATTAGTAAGTAGAATTAGTCGACTCACAGACAAATTGCGTCATATTCGAGTATGCACAGTATTCATGCCCGTCGCATAGTATACATACACAAAGTCAAAATATTTTATTGTAAATAGGCAAAATAATAGCATTTTTACATGTCAAAATTAACATCTCATGATCAAGGAGAAAACATAAAAAATATGAATACATCAAATCAATAAAATTAGGTAAAATAAGTATGCTAGGCTTTCTGAAAAGGAAATATCCCTTTAATTTGCCGATAGATTTAAATCTCACACGTCGCAAAGTTTTTTTTTTAAAATTATTAACGTTTCGAGCAGCACGCTCACCTAATGGTAAGCGACACGCCTGCCTATAACAGTTGCAGTGCTACCCAGAACCTTGGTTGCAAAATCTTGAGTGTCACAGCACTGCGCTCGTCACCCAGACATTGTTCTTTAAGTCTCATTGCCCAGACATTTCGCTGGAAACATTGATGATTTTATAGAACGGGTAACTTTATTCGTAATAACATATAGTTTGTACATTTGTTGTTTGTTCAAAACATATAATGGCCCATCTCGTGTTTTGCCATTTTTGGTGTTACTTTGGCGAGTTATAAAATTTTATTCCCGTTCACGTCATCTGCCTTATTAGGAAATATGATGGTATACCATCATATTTATATTTTTTTTATCATATTTTTTTTTTATATTTGTGTGATATATCACACAAATTATCGCAATACGTGTCAGATCTAAAAAACAAAAGAGCCGTCGTGGGATGCCTCGCAGATGTGTAAACAGAAAAAATAAAATAACTAATACAACGTTCAAAGTTTTGCCTCACGCTCTCTCATTAGTCAACGGTGAATCTTCATCAGATCTATACTAACTTTTCGGCCTAATACCATAAGTCTGTTTGCCGGTCTGCCGGTATTTAGTACTGGAGTTCAATTCCCAACTGGAGTGTTTACATTTTGCACATTAAAAAATGTAGGTACGTGATGGCTTATAATTTCAATATGGCCGAGCTAAGGCGGAAAAAAAAGACGCGCGGCGTGGCGACGCGTAGCCGCGGCGCTCGATCGCCACGACAAGAGTCGGCGTTACCCCCGTACCGCGCCATTAGATGTTTACACATCAAAAACATTTACATAATTGTATCAGATGATGCCATTTATTCATCCGCATTGAAATTGAAATGTTCAATATTAATGTACAATTCAACGTCACGAAAACGATTTATAACCATTTATGCTCCAAAAACGTCAAATTTATGCAAAACCTTGTTAGCTTATTAATCCACAAAGCGTTCGTTTGTGAAATTAAAGATGTCAGATATTAATCATAAAACCGAAGAAATCACGGAAAACGAAATCGTATTATGTAATTGTAAGATAAAATAGTTTCCGAGTTAAGTATCGTATTATCATTAGTATTAACTTTAAATATTTACAAAATTGAGATACAATGATATATAATCGTTTCATCAACATAATCCGGTAATGTATCGAAAACCGTTAATCACTATTTTACGTAACATCCAGGTACCTATAGAATAGAGAACGTAACTGCAGAAATAGGGGTCATGCAATGACTATTTTACTGGCGTTTATTAGATCACCTGTTGTACTTAAAGTAGGTATACATAATGTGGTTTGCAATTAATTAATCGAACTCTCATAAAACTTCGATTCAATCGATTTCGTTCGTTACGCCGCCGATATAGACTCCCGTTTTTGAGAGCTTTTAACCTTTTAAACGCCAACGTCGTGAACACTTCACTAAGATATACGTGCCCTCTACACCACGTCTTTATTAGATGACAAAATTATGTACCACGTGAAAATGTAAATAAATAACTTTTTTATGAACTTCGCTTTATTTATTGTGTACATCTATAGACCCTTAATGTTATTTTATTTAGAAAAGGTAATTGTCAAATTTATAATCGCCAAAAATAAACTAGCCTAAAAAACTGTATCATGCGCCCATAGTACTCGTAGAATGACGGCTAGTGATGTGGTTTTTAAGTTTACCATTAAATAAAGATTTATTTACTCGTCGTAATATTTCTAAACTTACTACCGGTAATATACAGAGCACATAAAAAAAACAAAGAACTACTTATTACTGACAGAAAACAGAAATTAATATATTGCCATTCTTTGATTGGTAGTAAAGTCGATAGTGGAACTTGTTATCTGTAAAAAACTGCTAGTTACCAGTGTCCCGGCGCCACAGTTCAAACTACACGACACCCTGTGACGTCATACGCGTAATTGCTACAAGGTTACTGTGAGATAGTTCTGCGCCGTGTACAGCATCGCATCGGAGCGCACTGCTCATTCTAAGTAATAGTAAATAAGTAAAGACTTTTTTTTCTATGTAACTTTTAACGTTTTAAGTATTATTATTTTTGCTTTGTCGTCTGTTTGTTAGCTGCTCGGAAAGTTTCAGCCGGATAGCTCAATCAGGAATTGCTCGAAATTTAATTTGCAAGATTACAGGACAGACATAATACATAGATACATTACAAGTGAAGATATTTATATGCTTTTAAAAAAGTACTCAATACGTGAGAACGAATTGATTGCAGAAGAGTTATTGCGAATATTACAAGGTGTGGAACCGGATAAAGAATTACCTTGGCGTTCAAAAGGTTAACATCGCTGAATTCACTTCTTTGTAATAAGTATTATATATTCCTAGCTGTGCCCGCGGCTTTGCCCACGTGAACATTTTCCTCGGGAAAAAGTATCCTATTTGTTAGTCCAGGACCAAAATTACCTATAAAGCACACTATACCAAATTTCGTTCAGCCGTCATAGTCTTTTTATCGATTGATCGGCTTCTATTCATCGGATTGAGATACAGTGTATACCATTGTAAGTCGGAACCTAAGCTATCCAACAGTGAATGCTGTATTTTAATCGGTCCAGTAGTTTTTAGGTGATGTGCTAATATACTGACAGACAGACACGAATTTTAAAAACGCCATATTCTTGTTTTGTTGCTCATCCTAAGTCATCGAGGAATCATCGTGTTATGGTTATGTTCTTTGTACTGAATTTTTGATACTTCCTGCTATATTACAAGTTTGGATTCTCGAAGTACGATTATATCTCTACATAGTTTACCGCCGCGCTGATTAATAAACGATATCATAAATATATATATGACAGAAGTCACATTCGCTTTGCAAAACAGTGACAGACACTAATGAAAAATTAAGCGACTTATTTAACTTAATTTCGCATTTATAGGTGGAACACGAATATAAAGAACAATGCTTGTCGTCATATGTTATGAGGTTGAGTGTATAACAGTTATTCCCAAAAAAAATATGCTCATTATTCTTTATGATTAAGAACAATTTTAAATGAATATTTATGTATGGAAGAAGTTACTGGCAGTACTCACATGTATGTTCTGTATAAAAAGCATGTACCAAACATCCGTTACTTACATAGACACAGGACGATACGTTGCGGTTCAACGGAGCTGAACGAACTCTGGCGCAATGCTATATTCCCATACCATATATTATCGCGTAGATTTTTACCTAGAACCCTAGTAGAACCTTTACACAAATTCGCCCGAGCACAACAAACCAATATAAACCAATAAAATCGCTTTGCACTACAAACAGACTTATGCCAGATTTCACAAAAGTTCCCTAAGATTGAAGAAAAGTTTATGAACAGTTTTCATTTTCTTTCTCTATATTTTGAGTTCTTTGCTTAAATAGTGTAAAAGATTCCTTAAATTTCAGGGTACGTTGGTGAAATCCGGTATAAAGAATAGAAAGTGCGTTAAAAATGCATTTAAAACAATCGAGTTTAAACACTGTTTAAATTAACGATGTCTCGGCCAGGAATATCGTGTAATAGCGTACAAAGTGCTTTATCACAAGCATCTCAATGAGTCGGCCTCTATAGAAAGTTAACACAATTACCTGAAATGCGGAGATCCGTTTGGGTGGTAATAATTGTGGCGGTTTGTCGACTAGGTTTTCCATTGAGTGTCGCGTGAGATATCCTTGATTCTGGAATGAGGCGCTCGTTTTGTAAGAGGTTCTGTTGAACTTGGTGGCGGGTGCGACGATGCGGTTTCCGTTCTCGTCGTCATCCTCCCACTCGGTGACGACCTCGGTACGCACGTCTTCAAGGGAGCGCGAGCGACTGCAAGGACAGGTGGTAGACGGGGACGGGTTCGAGGGCCGCGCCTGGCGCTGCCTCTCCCGCGCCGCGTAAACATCCACGTGCCCACTCGGCGTCGGCGCTCCTGCCGACCGATAGCTCGGCGATAAGAAGTAGTAATCTCGGGACTTATTGCTGTAAGCGCTCATTCCAGAGAAATCCGAGTAGGTGGAGCCTTTTGAAGAGGAGGTCTTGAAATTTCTCAAGTCCATCGGGTCCGGGGGGCGGAAATAAAAATTGGACTGCGTCTGTCGGGAGAGCGGCGGCCACGGTCTGTACGGCGCATCTACGTAGTGTGCCGGTTTTGACTTCATGTCAGATCGCGATAGAGCATCCGAGCGCGGCGATGGCAGCTCCGTGTGGATGTGGTCGAGGGAGCTGCGCAACTGTTGGCGCGCGCGGCGAGTGGCTCTAGCCCACCACCATTAGTGTTGCACACGTTAGAAAGAGATGAGAACAGAGAGAAAGGCGCGCACGCGTTCCGCTCGATCCGTTGGATGTGAACACAAGTGAAAGGGGTAGCCCGTGCGCGGTCAATGCGTTGAACGAGCTCGGATATTGCTCGTAAGCGTGCGCTTACCTGATATCTCCTCGCGTAAGTTTTCGGCCCAGTAAAGTGCTTACGTCGTGGTCGCACGCGTAAATTGTGCGCATCGACCTTTATTCTTAGGTTTATTGTAAGGATTTATTCATATGCGACAATGCACTTTCTTCCAATACAGCAAGACATTCTAAAGTGACTGTGTACACTCAAAATAGTCATAAAATATTGATACTCACGCGTTTTATCGTAGGTGTGCCTAACAGACAATAACAACGGAGAAATATCCAGTATATAAAAAGTGAACGTTTTATATTTTTAGGATTTTATGTAACTCAAACGAATATCGATCACGTTATTACAAAAGCACACGACTATAATAAATTATGACACCGTTTCTTAGGTGAGACGGCGATAAACGCAACTTTTAGAAAAGAGCGTTTAATTCGTCACGCGCGCATGCCACTTTCGCTTCTTTCTTACGCTTCACCAGTTATAAAAACATAGCTTAAAAGAAAGAAGTACTGTTTGATTAGTTACGAGGCGTTATATATTAGGCATCGACGGATCGAAGAGGGCATACAGCTAACGCAAACAAAGTGATAATTCATAATATTGATCACGTAGTCACCCACGCCAGTCTAGAAATACTGTAGGAAAACTTAAGCATTTAATTAGTCACCTTATTCGTAACGAAGGAACACAAGGCTGATCCATATACAGACTACAATAATAAACAAGTTTGTGTCAGAAGAAACACATCATAATCTTAATTTCAGCCCACGCATGGAAAACGAATAATTAAGATCATGTTGTTTAAGAACATCATAAACAAAAGAACTACTGATTCATTACACAATGTGGGCCAACTATGTTTATATCGGAGAACCTGTTTCGGATGAATAGAGCATCAGTATCCTTATTATGAGTTAACGTAAATGTTTAATAGGTTTATTCCCTCAGTTTTACTGGTCTATGGACCCAAACAATGTTATACTATGACGAATCTCTTATGGGTTTCTGCTCTCCTTGTACATGGAATACTTTTTACCCGACTACAGCAGAGCAAGGGAACGGTAATGAGTTTAACAGTCATGTATGTATGTATCTATGTATGTGGTAATGTGGATGTTCCACCATAGCTTCGCCCCTATTGGTTTGATTTTGACAAGCGAGGTGTCAATAGATTTGTCTTCGACTATGCAAGGCAAAGTAAGGGTTATGTGTTCAAACTAAAAACTTGGTCCGATTTTGACAAGCGAGGTGTCAATCGATTCGTCTTCATGTATAGAGTGTCATAGACTATTTTTTTACCCGACTACGGCCAGGCAAAAGAAAGGGTTTTGTGTTAAAACTAAAAACTTAGTCACTCGAGGTATCACTCGATTTGTCTTCATCGCAAGAGTGTCATATGCTATTTTTTACCCAACCGTAGTCGGGCTTTAGTTTTTGAACTTATATCTTGTTTAATAACTCTGCTATAAACTATTACATGCTCTTAGCATCGTACCCTAGTAAGTATATAATTGAGTGAGTACACATGAAAGAAAATGTTATGATAGATCAGTTGTGATTGCAGATCTGACTGTACTTAAGCTACTCACGTGGTATAGGTTAAATTAAAAATTGTGTGTAAAGAATTGTGACGAAAGAGCGATAACCCGTATATAATACATAACCCAATCAATTTATCATTTTTATTTATGGTATGTCAAACTTGTATTTTCAAACTTTTTGTTTAGACGTCGCGCGTCGTCTTATACTGAGGAACTAGATCATGCATGTGTCAGTCAACATATTTCCCACAGGCTGTACTGCAAACTGAGATTTCAATGAGATTGGTGTTTCTACATAAAATTCTTGCTAAGTAAATCTCTGTATGGACAATAAATGAAGATAGAGTTAAATATTATGAATCTATACTTATAATAAAGCAGCAATTACCAAAAAAGTGTAAAACTAAGATAATTTTTAAACCAATGGTCTCGGGTACTGAACTACTGGACCGATTGCGATGCGGTTTTCAGTGTTGGATAGCTTAAGGTTCGACTTGAAAAACTGGGTTACTTGGTATGTTAATCCGATGTTTAGATGCCGAGCTATCGATTAAAAAGTATTTGACGGCTGAACAAATTTTGAAGAAATCTACACTTATAATAAAACAATATGTACGATAAAGTCTGTACAAAAAAAATGTCTAAGGTACTTAAAATAAGCTACTGAAAGTTTTTTTTAATATTGTAATCTGTATGTTTGTCTTTATCTTTGTTTGTTCGCGCATCACGTAAAACTACAGGACCGATTGCGATGCGGTTTTCACTGTAGGATAGCTTAGGATTTGGCTTAAAACCTGGTGAACTTGGTATCTCAATCCGATGAGTAAAAGCCGACCAACCGAAAAAATATTTTTGACGGCTGAAGAAATTTTGATCAAATGTTGGTATATTGGTATTTTAGGTCCTGGAATAGCACATAGAGTACTTTTAACCTAGCGAAAAGACCACGCGTGCGAAGCCGCGGCCACAGCTATAGTTACTACATAAAGTTAATAACAGAGACAACATATACGAGGCATGACTTCATGGTGAGTCACAGATTACGCCGAAAATCCTCGGCAACATAGTATGGAAGTAAACATTGACACAATTCACCTATACACACACGTTACACTGAATCATCCGCATTTATTGTGTCTTAGGCTCGCAATCAATTGAAATTTATCGGCTGATTAACTGCCATCCTGTCTTCGCTGTAATTGTGTATTTACGAGGGTATACAGTTACACGTTAAATTGGGATTCATCAACACAATACGAGGCTCTCTTGAGTTCGTATCAATCTGAGTTCAATTCGCGTTTTATTTATAGCCCCGTCTCAGATTTGAAATGTGAGTAGATAACGATGTAAGCAATATATTGAAGCACCAGTAAAATGGCAATGATTTTGAATTTCAGTTTGTACCGTGTACTAGAAGAAGAGAGAAGCTAGAACGAAGCTTTACGCTTCTTCAATTATTATAAGAATTGCAAAGGAGTGGAATGCCCTGCCCTCGTCAGTGTTTCCGGTTAAATATAACCCAGGTGTGTTCAAGTCAAGAGTGAATAGGTATCTACTAGGCAAGCGTGCTTCACCTTCTACCACATCATCGCTTTCCATCAGGTGAGATTGTGGGCAAACGATTGCCAAAAACGAAATAAAAAATAAAAATATTGCTACCAGAGAAATGGGAGCTAGAAGTGGAATTATCATATTTTTTTGTGGGTGTTGCTGGTCATGCAGACGTAGATACATGGTGTATTGTAAGTGTTAACGGTTTATTTTGTGTTAAGTATTTTTTATTATAGTCGTTCATAGGAATATATTTAATTATTTTTTTTTGTCTACTGTTCTTCTTATATATATATATATATATATATATATATATATACTTTGAACGCAGGCTGTTTTACAACATTATTTGTAAAAAGCTGCTCTGCCCTATGGCTACGCCCGTTTTCCCTTTATCCAACTTAGCATTTCCCCGGGGGGAAGTAGCTATGTCTATCTGGAATAGTGTAGGTTTCTATAGTGAAATACGAGTAATAGCTACTCTGCCCTACGGCTCCACCCCCGCAGTTTTACCTTTATCTCAATAAAAAGTTAAGAAGTAAACTAAAAAAAGAAACAAAAAGTAGCCTATCTGGGCCTGGATTCTGTATGACCACTCACGCCAATTCCACGCAAATTCCACGCCGATTCCACGCTGCCTGCGTGGAATCACGAACAAATTCCACGCAGGCGGCGTGGAATTGGCGTGGAATTTGCGTCTTAAAATTAGAGAATTAGGCCCCTGGAATAGATAAAATAAACAAACAGTGAAAAAGTAGCCTGTATCTGGAATAGTGTAGCTTTCTATCAGTGGAACATTTTTTTAAATCGGTTTTATAATTTTGAGTTTTTTCTCTTTATAATATTAAAGTGTAGATACAGATATAAATAATTTTGCGATTTGGGTTTTTGACATTGCAAGTTGGGAAATGGGCTATGCTTTCTTGAGTACTACAATTAAAATAAGCCCAACCTCTGTTTTGTCAATTTATAAAAACGCCTATAAAATGGAGCTACCGAGAAATTCAAATGACACAAACAGCTCATTGTGTAAATATTACAGGTCCGCGCGAGATAAAATGTAAATATTATCATGATTTGCCAAGACTGGTGGCGGTCGGCAGCGCTCGTGGCCTTTTACGGGCGTATAGGTCACACAGAACCCGTCGTGGTTCGCCCTAGCATCGGGCCATGTTCAGCGAGCCAAACTCGGATGTAACATTTATACACATTTCTATGTTGATTCAATATGATTCGTGTGCATGTCCAGTATTGTCCAGTAAGGCAGATTACCTATGGGCTGGCTGTCTTCATTGTAAACATTATTATGGAATTTGGAATATACAATTCACTTGACGCCATATCATTCTTAAACATCATCAAAATAACTATTGAGATAATATAGTACAAACAAAGCCTATTAATATTAAAAACAATAGTATATGGAAATGGTTTATCAGCTTTATCATTCTAAAGAGTAAGATAATAGTTGTAAAATTACAATACAGACCACACACATGAAGCGACGTTGTTAGTGATTACAAAGCATAGGCACAGGAGTGCACTGCCTCCTATATGTTACAAGTACAACTAAATAATCTAGCTAAGTACGTTTGCAAGCAAAGGACATGGAAGTTTCGAGAAATAGAATCCATCTCACATTGTTGTTAGATATCTATGCATTCGCGTGCATGTGCAAATCATTACATCAATGCGAGCAATTAGCACAATTGGATTACTCAACTCACGTTCTATGTTATTCACGTCACACGAGTTTGTATATTTTGCTGTAATAACATTTTCAATTCTTCTAATCGAATCAAGTATCAAGTTATGAAATAGTTTTAGTAAAGAGGCATAGCGTGATAATGTTGAATAAATCTTTCCGACAGTACACGCCAAGAAAAAATGAAGGTACCATACATTATTAAGTTTTTAACGCAAGCTTCACGCTCTCTGAAGCCATGATATAACGGATTCATGTATGGTATGTACCTACCTATTGAAACAATAGGAAGTTCTTAAGCTCTTTATTATTATGGTTTTTCGTAAGAAAATCTACATCGCAAAATAATAAGTATGCAGTTTTTTACAGGTTAACAGTGAATTGTCAGAAATTATGTCCGATCATTTTTTGTTTGATCGATGGTCCGATCAATATATTATTAAGAGTATGATGTGTGAAGTGAGAAACATTGTATTTTCCTGCATATTGTTATGCATTAGAGTCACTGATGATGTAACCCGTCTTGTATATTCATCGACCAAAAGGGAGTATTGTCCATCAAAAAGACAGTGTCAGCTCTGTTCATTATAATTACCTTATTAAATCCATATGAGAGTCTGTCTTCATGCACCAGCGAAGATACCGAATCATTTTTTTCCTTGTCCCATGAAGTATGCCAGAAGTCTAAGGAATCAGTCGAAGACTTCTTTGTGTCGATGGAACTCTTTCTAGACAGAGAACTCATGAAGCCGATGTTATCTTTGGAACTCTTTCTGGGTAGGGAATTCATGGAACCAACGTAATCTCTCTTCATTTCTCTTATTCCGTTGCTAACTGTGGAGTCTCTTCTGTTGTAGTTGACGATGTTAGCGCGACTGAGGTTAGGGAATGAGCCCATGGAGTGCCGTTTCGAGTTGAATTTTTGTGTGGGACTGGGCGTTTCCCGGCGAGGAGGCGTCACGGAAGGGCTGTGCCGGTCCCGCCGGAGTGTGCTCGGGAACGTCGACGGATGCTCTAGCTCTCTCGCCGGAGATGGGGAGAAACAACTCGAGTCTCTTCGCCTGTTTCATTACAATCGTGATCAGATATATCGAAATAAACGCAACAAAATGCAAGTTATCAAATAAAATACCGACCTGATGTAGAGACCGTTCGTGGGGGAGTTGGCATCTCTACAGTATCCAGGCGTCGTTTCCCTGCTGTGAAGATACAGTGATGACCGATAAGGAGTGGTGCAGCGACCATGTACATCACAGCGAGGGTCGTGCTCGATGGTGGAGGTGACGAGCGACGACCGCCGACCCTCCCCCTCCAGGTTCATGTTACCAAACATAGAGTCCAGCTGACGCATCGCCAGCGCTTTCTTCACAGTCATCGTTCCACTTCAACTCACCGCGATGGCAATAAATTTTAAGTCACTACTTCAGTCAAATGTTTTGAAAGCTCGTTTTATCGTAACGCGTATAAATGCGTGAGTTATTTGACATGTATGTCCTCTAAGTATGCCGCGACGCGACTGGACTGTTCGGACGGCATTGTGCGGTGCGCACAACGCTTACCAGTGACTCATAGAGGCATGCGCGCGAGCAAACGAGACTCGCGATTATCGCCCGACTTACAATTACATAGGGTATTTATAAATACAGGTGACAAGGAGGTAAATAATGGACCACTTCGTATCATTGAAAGAATCATCCATAAATAATAAAACGATGGACCGTGGGCGTCGCTTCAAGTACATTCGAAGGTCGTAAAGTGCGCCACTTTGAGCAAAACGCGGTCGGTACACATTAAGTTAAAATAATGACAGGTTAAATCATAAATGAGATGTGTTTACTCAATTTGTTAGATGCATAAAATGAAAGGTAATTACAACATTTTATTTATTGTAATATGACAGGTTCACGGGTTTTTTTTATGGGCGGCGATACAGAAGAAACTGATTCGACAAGACTGTTTTCTGTGATGCCCAATAATCTATACTTATAATCTTCTATGTATCTATACTTATAATAAAGCAATAGGAACGAAAAAGTCTGTACAATGAAGACAATTTAAAAAAAAATGTCTAAGGTACTTAAAATAAGCTACTGAATATGAATTCAACATTTAAAAAAATCATGTCTGTATATATGTTTGTTCGCACATCACGTTAAAACTACTGGAACGATTGCAATACGGTTTTCACTTTTGGATAGCTTAGAGTTTCGACTTGAAAACTGGGATACCTGTTATCTCAATCTAATGAGTAGAAGCCGAGCAATCAATAAAAACTTTTAGACGGCTGAAGGAATTTTGAACAAATATTTGTTATTGTCTTGGAATAGTGCATATTGTACACTCGAGAGCATAGACATCGCACACTACCTACATTTTCACCCAAAATTTCTTTTTTATTAAATGTTGGTTGCATATATAACTTAAATTTAATGAAAGTACACACTGTTAGCTTTCTAAAAACACATAATTCCTAGTCATGACCTTCAAAATCATTATAGTAGCAACAAAACAATAGAATGACCCAAAATCGTTCGTTTCAGGTAGCGCTGTTTCTAGGATTTTGAGCAGGTATAAAAGGGTAATAAAACAATAAAATGAACATTTATTAATACGAGGTATTGCCTCCTCTAGCCTGAATTACAGCTTCCATTCGATGTTTCATCGAAGAAATCATATTTTTTTTACATAATCCTGCGGTATGCTATCCCATTCTTCCTTAATTGCGGTTTGAAGCTCTCTGAGAATCGTGGGCGCCGTGTTTCTGGCTCGTACTTGTCTTTTCAGCTTGTCCCATAAGTGCTCAATGGGATTGAGATCTGGGCTTCGAGCAGGCCACGGCATAACCGGTACATCAACCTCCTCCAAATACTGGCGCACTGTAGCAGCGGTGTGTGGTCTTGCATTGTCTTGCATGAAAATGAAATTTTCGCCGACAAATCCCGAAAAAGGCACTACGTGTTCTTCCAGGATCTCTTCGATGTAACGTGGGGAAGTCAGTCCTCTGGATCGACGTTCGGTATTGGATCCTGTGATGAATACAAGTTCGGTTTTCGTCTCTAGGGACATGCCTCCCCAGAACATGCACGAACCGCCGCCGTATGAGACACGTTCAGAGATGCAGCATTGAGCGAAACGCTCACCGGGTCTTCGGTACACTCTACCCCGTCCGTCGTTACCATGAAGACACATCCTGCACTTGTCAGAGAACAATACTGCCTTCCATTGATCCATAGTCCAATTCACGTGATCTCGAGCAAACTGAAGTCGTGCTTGTCGGTGGGCTGGGGATAATTTCGGACAGTTGCTGGTATGTGCGCTGTCAGGCCTCCTTCGGCTAGTCTTCTTCTAACCGTCCACCGACTGACTTCCACTTCTCGAACTTCCTGGAGCTGATGCCTGAGTTGAACTGCATTCAACCGGCAATTTCGTAGCGATGTTGTGACAAAAGAAAACGGTCATCGCGCTGTGTTGTAGCACGTATTCGGCCTGTTCCTCGTCGCCGGGTATAGGCACCAGTCTGTTGATATCGCTGGTATACACGCTGAACAGCATATCGGCTTAAATTTAACTGTCGTGCCACTTGACTTTGGTTCTGCCCAGCTTCAATTAGTGTAACCGTAACTTGAGACGCTGCTTCCGGTGTGGTATGCATTTTCATGTTTTGAATTATTCGATAACCTTTCTGACTACGAGTTGGTATGCAAATGATGTCATTTCATTTTTATTTTTTTTTTAGAAAGGATATGTGCTGTTGGTCTATAACTGACCTCTACAGCGTCACCGGACGGTGGGGCGGGCGCAAAAGCGCTCCGCCGCAATGCAGATGTCATTTCAATCAGCCCCTAACCTTTTATATCTGCTAATAGTCATGCAAACCGCGTTACCTGAAACGAGCGATTTTGGGTCATTCTATTGTTTTGTTGCTACTGTAATGATTTTGAAGGTCATGACTAGGAATTATGTGTTTTTAGAAAGTTAACAGTGTGTACACTTTAATTAAATTTAAGTTACATTTGCAACCAACATTTAATTTAAAAAATATTTAGGGTCAAAGTGAAAATGTAGGTAGTGTGCGATTTCTGTGCTCTCGAGTGTAGTACTTTTAACCTGGGAAAATAACCACGCGTGCGAAGCCGCGGCTACAGCTAGTAAAGCAATAAGAACGAAAAAGTCTGTACAAAGAAGATAATCTAAAAGAAAATGTCTAGGGAACTTAAAATAAGCTATTGAACAAGAATATAACATTTTTAAAATTAAAAGTGTCTGTCTGTTTGTTTGTTTGTTTGTAAGTTTGTTCGCGCATCACGTAAAAACTACTGGACCGATTGCAATGCGGTTTTCACTGATGGATTGCTTAGGGTTAGACTTAAAAACTGGTGTACTTGGTATCTCAATGAGTAGTCTCTCCGATGAGTAGAAGCCGAGCAATAGATAATATATAAGTACTGTGCCCATTTATTTTTCAACTAGCTGATGCCCGCGGTTTCGCACGTGCGGTCATTTCTCTAGGCTAAAAGTACTCTATGTACTATTCCAAGACCTAAAATACCAATATACTAACATTTCGTCAAAATTCCTTCAGCCGTCAAAAACTTTTTATCGATTGCTCATCGGATTGAGATACCAAGTACACCAGTTTTTAAGTCAAATCCTACGCTATCCAACAGTGAAAACCGCAATGCTATCAGTCCAGTAGTTTTTACGTGATGCGCGATCAAACTTACAGACAAACAGACACAAATTTTAAAAATGTTATATTATTTTTCAGTGGCTTATTTTAAGTTCCCTAGACCATTTTTTTTAAATTATCTTCTTTTTACAGACCTTTTCGTTCCTGCTTTATTATAAGTATAGATAGATTTAACTAGAGTACATCATAATGATGGTCCCTACTGATATCACAATCAAGCCTTGAATTAGGCTAGTAAGTAATTTATATATAAGTTAAACTTTTAAAATGTCATTACTAAGAATGTGTCCATTAACACTTTTTTTACCGTCTCCAATATAACGAAGACACTTTGTTCGTGTATTATTTATCGGTAGACGGGTTCACAGACACTAAACACCACTAACTCGAACGGTTTTGTTCTTTGAGTCTTCTCACTATGTCCGTGTGGTCAAGGAACTGGATCGCCTCGACATTTCTGCATAATTTTTAATAACTTTGTTGACAAACTCTACTTTGTGGTCCCGATGGAGATCGTCGTTTCTTATGTACGAACGAGCATATACAATTTCCCTCAATGCCTCATTCTGGAATCGTTGTGTAATTAATGTATTGCTTTGTTTGGTGCAGCCCCACACCTGTATACCATAAGACCAAACAGGCATTAGGACTTGCTTAAATAACAACAGTTTGTTGTGAACTGACAGCTTAGAGGGTCTTACAAGCAGTCTGCTTGTAAGACCCTCTAAGCTTGTAAGATTAAGAATAAAATTTTAATATATCTTTATTCTAGTTCATTATTTTTTTCTTGGCTGAGATTTCCAGCAGTGCTTTGCATTAAGCGTCGTACAGTGAAAAATCCTACACATGAAAAATTTACAAGCAGCCCCATTAAATATTGATATTAAATTAGTATTGTTATATGAGTGGTGATTTTATATTTGAATAGGGTTCCAACTTCCAACTCTTTAGACCGCATGCTTATGTTAATAAAAACCGTTTCTTTAAAAATAATTACATTTATTGCTTATTTAGTAAAAGTACAAAGAATTATTTGGTCATTTTCTTTGTTTTTACGTGGTATATCATCATCATCATCATCATCAGCCTATATTTGTGCACTGCTGGACAATGGTCCTAAAGCACGCCACTGAGCTCGGTCTTCAGCTTTCCTCGTCCATTTTCTGCCAGCCGCTTTTCTGAGCCGGTTTTTTTTTATAATGGTTTTTTTAAGATGTGGCACCTGAACCATTATACATTTTACCACAGTAAAATATTTTATGAGACCGCACCCTTATTTTGAAGTTATTTCAAGATGCATTCCATGATAAACTTACCTTTATTCCACATGTGAACAATATTATAAAATAATCTTCTAAATGCTGGGATTTCTGATTCGTAACGGCAAAGATTTTCGTGGAACAAAAACTAAAGTTTTGCTCTATAACTACCTAATACCACATCTAATACGCAGTATTTTGAACCCCCGAACTCGAAAAGAGAGAGGTGTTATAAGTTTACGGTGCGTGTATGGGTCTCCGGCATCTTAGCTCCCAAACAAATAGGCCGATTTGATGCGCTTTGTTCTGCTTGAAAGCTGATGTGATGTTGATGGTCGGTAGCTATAATAGAGGGGGGGGGGGAGAGGGGTTGAGAATCGTACGCAGTATATTTAACCCCCGAACTCGAAACTAGCTTATTCCGCTGGGAAAGCGTATAAAATAGACTATCATTTTCAAAATTCAAATGTTATCAGAGCGCCAAAATAGAATAGAGTTGATTTTACTTTTTAAACCAGTTCACGGTAATACTAACTGAACCGACATATTACTAGCTTAGCTTGGTTCAAACTTTTCCGGTACTCCTGAAAGCTAATAACTCCATGAGCGCCTCCTTTTCGCAGGACTGTTGTAAAACTCGGCGATACCTATGCTGTTTAGGCTTAGTAACCATTTGGTACAGTGATATATTAGTCATTTTCGGGGATTCTCTGGCTAAATTTAGAGCTTAAATCAATCAAATGATGGCCAGAGTGGCCAACACTCTCTAACCTTTCTAATTAATTTTAAGTATTTATAAGTGTATTTTTGCGAGATACTTCCAAGGTTAAATTCCTTCTTGGTTGTTAAAGCGTTCCCCTACGTAGCTATATGTATGATATAATGCATGTTGTTTCCTTTCAATTGATAGTGCGCTAAACAATATAACCTTAACCTAGAAAAAAATATAGTAGTTCTAGTGTAATTATCAATGGGAAGACTTAAAAATATATACAAAAAAATTGAATGAAAACGGTACAAACAACCAGAAAAATAAAATTTCTTAAGTTTCATTTGTCAGACGTCGCCGTCCGTCTTTGGGCTCCCATTGAGTGAAATCTTTTGCCCTTCGATGGGCAAAAATCGTCACACAATGTCCCAGAAAGCTGGGTGCATACGGGCTACATGCCCTGCCCAATCCCATTTCAATTTAGCAGTTTTCGAGTCCTGAGTCTGCAATGTCAGTCTTTTAACGGAGCGTGGTACGGGTATTTTGAACTCAATCCGTCCTTTTGACTCCGAGTATGCTCCGCTCCATGGCTCTCTGGAAAACCTTGAGTTTGGACTTTAGTGCCTCGGTCAATGACCAAGTTGGCGCACCATAGGTTATGACGGGCAGAACACGGACGCACACACAGGGCACGCTTTAATGACATTGGAAGGTCACTCTTCATGAGCGTTTTCATGGACCAGTAGCTTCTCCAGGCATTCTCAATGCGATGACCGATCTCTTTGTCTTGCCGATTTTCGAAGGAGACCAGCTGGCCCAAGTAGGTATACTCATTGACGTAGTGTAGTAGCCCGTCAAACTCGACCCTATTTTTTGTGCTATTGGTCATTATCTAGTCTTTGACCGATTCATCATATGTCCAACCTCAAGGCTTGCTGTGCTCCAGCCTATGTTGCCTATGTTGCAGCCTACCTTGTAGCATATGTTGCAGTTCGGATGCAGCCGGAGCAAAAAGTACGATGTCATCTGCAAAGCTCAAATTTGTAAGTTTTGTATCGCGACATAAACATCCGCTAGTGTCTTATATATCTCATCCTTGGATGAGACCACACCTTGGTACTGGTGAATATTTTTTTAGAAAGCGGATCACCCTGTTTCACTCCTTTCTCTATTTTGAAATACATTACATAACTCTAATAAAAACATTGCAGTCCTTTTTTGGGCAGTCGTGTGATAATAACAATATTAACACAATGATCCAGCGGATTATATCATTAGAAGTCATTTAAATAAATGTGTTTAATAATTATTAAGAGTAGGCGTCTATTCCACCTGTACCACTATTACGAGTTGCAGTAGTAAATGCTCTTAACGTTACAACTCATGTAAAAGAATCGTACGTGACTGACCGGTAAGACAATACAGTGGGTAGAGTCCGACTTATAAAAGAAGTCTCACAGACGCGGCACTAGTTTCGTAGTAAAAGCGAAAAATGTTTAAGCGTTCAACTTTAGTTCCTGTTATCGCCGCTACTTCCTTTGTGAGACGGATTCTCAGTTTGCATGTTTTTGGTATTATGGGTTACTATTTCTACAATGGCTATCAGTTAACGCTGCTGCAGTAGTTATATCACTCCCTGCCATTTATCATCGTTAGTGAGTGGGGCTGGGTTACATTATTACAATTTTAGTAGGGATTGATAATTTATTGTAAAATAATATATAGACACCCATGTTACTCGCTGATAATGTAGCTTTATATAGGTGATGAAAGAATGTTTAAAATAGGTTCAGTATTTTTTTAAGTTTACCAATTATATTTTTGTCACTATAATCGTATTTTACTTTATTTAGACAGATTAGATAATTGTTTTTCAAATATTCAAACAAACAAAAAAAAACAAATATGTTTACTCTAAAATGGAAAACACAATCGCTTGCTCGATGAAGACTCTTACAACGCCATCTATCTGGATTTGGGTGAACCAAAATGACAATGCGTTTTCTAGCCGCAGTTTTTTCTCTGTCTTTTTCATATATTTAGAAACAGACAAATGCTAATAAGGCGCCAGCATGACGGCGTAATATCTAGTTTCTCACGTATTGTCTATTTCTATTGATGTAGAGTTAGCCAAACTCATAGTAGAGCTAAATATGTATAGTGACAAATATTTCCGCTAGTTGCGCTGCGCTGGATTTCATACAAAAATGTTACGATACTCGATAGCGAGTACAGATTTGAGCTTTTAATTGAACTCATAATAGAGGTACTGAACTTCATAATTATACCAATTATACGTAACCAAGTAAAAATTTAGACGCTTTACAAGAAAAAAATGCGGCAAGGAGCTAATTCAAAAAAGGAGGTTCGTTACGCTATTTAACAAGGAAATTTCTGTAACCATGGGAGGCGAGCAGGCGAATCATGTAAGCGTGCCTAATGCTTATGTATGCCATGTAATGTCACGAGCACCAATCGTGTATGCCAAATATCAGCCCGATAGCTTCAGTGGGAGTGGGTGAAATATTGAAAAAAAACTTTTTTTATTGCATTGTCATCGTGTTGTGAGCTACCCTGAAAGTTTCAGCCATCCGGCTGAAACTAATCGGGAAGTGGGTGAAATATTAATTGCAAAATTCCAGGAATACATAAATAAATACATACATACGAGATACGAGGACATACCTTCATACAAGTGAAGTTAAATATAAGCTTTTAAAAATAGTACTATTTCTGTGATGATCGTGATATTGTTTAAAACTCAACATTACACGTCAACATGAAATTAATAACATGTTGGAAATTATGGAAAAAAAATGTTCAGTTTTTGTTGCTAGTGACATAGACGCCACTAAAACATGGTCGCTAACTTTGGCCTCATTCCTAGGCTCAAAGTTATCCAACGAGCGTAGCCATAGCTACAGAGAGAGCTATGCTTGGGGGTTTCTTTGTGAGGTAGCGTCCAGGATGAGAAAATCTGCGGAACTACGGTTACTGACACAGCTCTCAAAATTAGCAAGTTGGATTTGCAATAGCTGGCCACACAGCATGCAGCACCGATAGCCGTTGGAGAAGAAAGGTTCTGGAGTGGTCACCATGGACTGGAAAATGGAGCGTAGGACTTCCCTCCTCGAGGTGGACCGATAACCTGGTTAATCGCGGGGGGCGTTTGTGTATCGAGCGAGCTATCGATCGTTGTGGCGCTATATGGGGAGCTCCTATTTTTACCTGAATACGGTAAAGTAAGGGAAGGGTAATGAGTTTATCAATATATGTATGTGGATGTTCCACCACAGCGTCGCCCCTATTGGTCTGATTTTGAAAAGCGAGGTATCAATTGATTCGTCTTCATCGCAAGTAATTCAACCGTAGCCGGGTTTTAGTTTTTGAACTTCATATCTTGTCAAATAGTTGACGGAATCCGGCTGATGGTGATTTATTTCTTTGCCAAACCGAAACCGCAAGACCCAGTCTAAAGAAATTGTAAAAAAAATGTACCATTGGTCGATTTATTGGTTCAAAATTGAATATAATAACTGTAGAAAAACTACTCTAGAGAACGGAACTAGTCTCATTTTTCATCTCACGCCAGTCGTATCTCGACTTGGAGCACGTGCAGGTTACGGCATTATTCCACCGAAATCTTGGCCACCCGACGGGTCGGCGGTCAACTGGGACTCCAAGATACGCCTTCTTGATACTGGTATCCTCCCCATCGCTATATGTGGCCCACTCAGCAATGTCTGAGCCTTTCCGCAATGATGGTGGGCTCAGCAATAAGCTCTTCCATCTCGATTCTTCTAACCCTCCAGCTACCTTCTCTTGGACCCATACTTTTGAGCCGAATTTTCCAGTCTCCAGTATATTCACACCTATTGGTGTCCAGTCGGTATTTTATATGCGGATCTAAATTGTTCTGCTCTATAGCCTGCCCACCAACAATTAATACAAGGCTACACTATAAGTGAGGGCTTTGAGAACCTACTACAAGCAAAATAAATCAAAAACATTAGGAAATAAAAATATAATTACTAGATATAATTTCATGAACAAGTAAACTGACAAAGTTATGATTGTGTTATGATAATGATGATGGTGTTAAGTTAATGTAACACACAGGATTTAAAAGCTTTAAAAGGTACCTACCATCACACACACTAATATTATAAAGCAAAAGTTTGTATGGATCTCTCTGTATGTATATGTTTGTTAATCCTTCACGCTTAAACGGCTGAAAGGATTTGGATGAAATTTGGTATGTATGTAGATACTTTATGTCCCGGAATAACACATAGGGTACTTTGAAAAGTGACAGGTGTGAAAGTGACAGGTGTAAAAGTGACATATGTCAAAGTGACAGGTGTCAGCAGGTGAAACCGCGGTGCGCGGCAAGGTGTGTTATACGTTTAAAGTGTGTATCACTGGTGTGTGTGTATCCGTGTGTCTGTCTGTGGCATCGTAGCAACCAAACGAATAGACCGATTTTGATGCGGTCTTATCTGTTTGAAAGATGATATGATCGAGATATTTCTTAGCTATAATAGGGGGTGGAGGGGTCGGGGGTTATAAACATTTTGAATTTGTGTTATTGGGCGATGGCATCGAAATCCGCACATAACTTATCATATAAGTCACTAGTGGCTCGCCCCGGCTTTGCACGGGTAGCTAAACGTTAGCTAAGGAAAGGGGGATGAGGGGGTTATATAAATCTTTTATTTGTGCTTGATAATTTATTTTATCGTTTGAAAAATTGCTAACATACCTTGCTATTTACTATTTTTTGATTTACCTAAACCTACGCCTTAGTTCTGTCTTATTTTTTATTCACCAACTCCTATTTTGTTAGGTACTTGTTATCATATTACTTGTGGCTAACGAGAAGTGTGTCACATTAGTTATAGCTTTACTTTGTGAGTAACTTCAGTTCTGTGAAACTGTTTGTTGGTTCTTAAAAAAAACATTACAATAACTTTAAATCCTTTTCCAGTCCTTTTTTTTAGGACTGGACGAAGCATCTAGTATCTTTTATTCCAATCATGGTTGTCAAGTACAGAAAAAAGCTTAAAAAAGGAACTTAAATTAATTCCAAATTTCTTTTTTACCAGAAGTTTCAGCTTTCTAGTCATTGTATGACCGAAACGAATAATCTGTTGTGTTACTAATTTCATTTTAAGACTTTTACATGTACACAATTTTATACAATAAAATTCATTGATTATAACCGAAGTTAGGATTTTAGTACCCCTCTACATTTCCCTCTAATTCTTGTTGATTAATCGTCAAAATCTCAGACGGCATAACTAAGAACGTTATGAGACGAAATAAAAATATATTTACATCTCTCATATTCGGTAAGTAGGTCCTTATTACCCCTAAATGGAGCTTGTAGGTGACCAATTAGCGCTCTAGGGTAATAATGTAGCTAGAAAAGCCCTAGGGCGGTAAGTAATTAAAAAAAAACTTCACTCTTTAAAAAAGTTCGCGTACATCTAACCATCATACTTGCAATAGACATCATGCATTCAGCCCAATGACAAAAGAGGTCGCTTTGCTATTCAGCCTTGTCTTCGTATGAGTATAATAGTCATCAATTTTAAATATCGAACGGCGAAGTTCAATTTCGTTTTTGAAAAAAATAATTTAAAAAAAGATGAAAAAAGGCGGGAATAGAAAACTTTTACTTTAAATATTGTTTGTTTTTGTGTTTTTTTTATATTTACGTGCTAATTACGAAAAAAACATCAGTTCTGCAAGTGATGAAGATATAAGCTGCACTCCCGATTCAATGAAAATGGAAGCTGAAGCAGCAATTAACAATATATTGCCTGAAAGTTCTAAAGAGAGATATTTGAAAACATACGACGAGTTCATGAAGTGGCGAAAAGAAAAACGAGTAAAGTCTTTATCTGAGACTGTATTCTTAACATACTTTAGTGAGCTATCAAAAAAGCTGCAGCCATCTAGTTTGTGGTGCATTTATTCAATGTTAAAAGCAACTATGAGTACTAAACAAGACATCAATATCAAGAACTTTTCAAAATTATCATCTTTTCTAAAAAGACAATCAGCTGGGCACAAAAGCAAAAAGTCAAAGGTTTTTTACAGCGCAAGACGTGAAAACATTCATAAATGAAGCCCCTGATGACATATATTTAGCTGTTAAGGTACGTAAAATAACAAATCACATAATGGTAATACTTCATCATTTATCTTTTAAATTCTTACAATCCTATAAAACATACTTACTTATTTTTATATTTCGCTTGTTTTAGGTGGTTCTTATCTTCGGTATAACTGGCGCATGCCGAGGTATTGAATTGACAAATATAACAATAGAGAACATAGAACAACAGGGTCAGTTGTTAGTAATTAAACTACCGAACACAAAAATTAAAATTGACCGAACATTTGTAGTTCCTCAAGAATTCTCTGAATTCATACAAAAATACAGAAATCTTCGTCCTGAAAATGTAAACACCAACCGATTTTTTTTGAAGTACCACCAAGGCAAATGCTACAAACAAGTTATTGGAAAAAATACCATCAGAAGTATGCCGAAGCAAATCGCAAGTTATTTAAAGTTAGATAACCCGGAATTGTACACAGGTCATTGCTTCCGGAGAACATCGGCTACACTTTTAGCCGATCCAGCATCGGCTAACTTGACCACTATAAAAAGGCACGGTGGGTGGAAATCCAGCAAGGTGGCTGAAGGTTACATCGAAGATTCCATACAAAATAAAAGTAAAATTACCAACTAAATAACGGAAACTATTCAGCTTTCAAAAAATGAAACTTCTTTCTCAAGAGATGATCCGCAACCATCAACTTCTGCTGAAGAAAGCTTCATCCCGTCAGATTTTGTCCATGACCAACAAATATTACATTCTCAAACTATTAACATACCCAAAAAACACATGTCCCTAAAAATTGAAAATAGTTCTCATTTCACTATAAATAATAACTAATAAAATGTTTTATTCTTGTAATGCCGGTTTTTTTCTACTTACCTCACAATCGAGATGTAAAGCAGAGTAGTTAGCTCGGGTGTAATCATCAATTGCACCCTCGAACTATAGGCGCCCTCGCTGCGCTCGTGCGCCTAAATATCTCGGGCTGCAATTGATGCCTTACAGCCCTTGGCTACTAATCTACTATTGAGCAACCCGTTAGGGAGTTAGCCTCACAATATGTCAATAAAAGTTACGACTGCACAGTGCACACTGCGAATTCTCCGCGCGTTTTATGACTGATTAGTTACTTGCTTTTTTACTTGTATGAAGTAGTGCTGTGCTACTGCTGGCTTCTAGTGTCAGAGTTTGTCAGGACGCCCAAGGACCTTTTTTTTTGTATTAGAGGTATGTTTATTGATACAAAAAGTCTGAATGAACTATACAATACAATTAATTTAGAATATTTATATAAGGTATAAAACTAGTAATTATTATTATTAACATTAACATGACACATATATATAATTGAATTTTACATGTATATTGTTCACTATAAAGCTATATAAGCCTCAGAAACCTACGCTAGGCTAAAAGCCTGTGTTATAGGGATCTGTGCTCCCCCAACTATGTAATTAAATGTATTATGACGTAAAATTTTAATTAATCAAATCATAAAAAATATTATTTATATGTACCAAATTGATTATAATTATTATATTATATATTAAAAACACACACATTTAAAATTTACAATTGCTAAAATCTCATACACAATAAAATCACGCATTAAAGTGTGTCACACATCAAATGCACCCTACATTAGTGTGTGTAAACGGAAGTTAAAGTTATGTGTGAAATTTGTTGGGTTGAGTATTGGGACCTCTGACATGGCTTACCAACTGCTTGCTATCAATAAATAATAACCGGACTGACAGTTTAACTTGTCCTCCGAAGCATGGAGCGATGGAAAACGGCACATAACTTAGGGAAGTCATTGGTGCGGAACCGAGGACCGTACCTGATGTCGTTGTATTCTCACGCACTAGTATGCCGCTCGGCATTACGTCTCTTTAAAATCTGATTGCGTTGTTATTATAAAAATTCTATCGCCGTTGTTCATCTATTTTCATGATATTACGAATATTACAGGTAAACTTTATTTTTGTGAATGAAGAAACTTCCTTATTGGTTGACATAGATTTTAATAGACTAGAATATCACAAATATAAAAAATGCGAAGATAAGTCTGACTCGTCTGTTTGTTACCTTATCGCGGCTGGACCGATCTTGGTGAAATTTTACAAGGAAATAATGTGCATCAAGAGGAAACACATAGTTATTTTTTTACTTTTCACCCCGGAATAATTAGCACGCAGGCAAAGCCGAACGGCGCAGCTAATAAAATTATAAAACCATAATAAAACATGACTCATATATCTATATTACCGGAACTAATGCTCGTGAAAAAGTTGAAACTAATAAGACTTTTTGCGATGTTTATAAATATAACTGAAAACCTAAGAGTGTTCAAAGAATGTGAAATTCTATTCCTCGAAGTCATGGCCACGAGTGCCACGACTAACTGTGTTAATTACTTTTTCATATCATTAAAATGCTCATTAATTTAATTTAATTAGTTAATTTTGTTGATCCGTGTTCAGTTCGGTTTGACCTATAGAATCTAAGGACACATTAAATACTTGCTTGCCTCACTCATAGTTTACTTAATTAGATCACAATTGAGACAAGACATAATCGAAAATGCAAAAGAACAGACTGCCAAAAGAAAAGAGTCATTAAAAAAGTGAGAATGATTGCTAACCAACTTTTTTTCCTAAATGATCATTCGAAATGAAAAATGATAAGAGAAACCTAGAGATGATTATCAAATACCTATTCAATGATAACCCACTGAACATAGTTTTATCACTTTTTTTTTTCTCCGCTATGTTCGTCGTATAAGTTGTCGCCATATTGAAATTTGATTAGTGTCATGTATTTACTGACACTCGAGATCAATCGATTGACGTAAGAATCATCAAAATCGACCCACGCGTTTGGTCTCTAGAGCGCCACAAAGGAACAGACAAACATATATAGAGTGATAAACACATACCGTCCTTTGCGTTGCGCAGTCTGGTAATAAATAAATGATAGCTTGCATTAATATTTAGGAAAGTCTATGGGCTGACGTGGCTTATAGTCCAGTTAATACTATGGATACTTATTTAATTAGACTTATAGTTCACAAGTGTGTGTGCTATTCTCGCATCTTGCACATCACGCCGTTACAAAGTAATTAGCCACCAATTATTTTATAACTATGTCTGAGCAGGTTGACAAAACTAATCTGATTAATTCCTTATGTAGCTTTTTTGTAAGCGTCAAAACTGTCCCACTTTCTTTGGACTGTTATCCGGAAATTTTGTCTATGCATAGTTGAACATATGTTTTGAATTCTTTTAAAAATATAAATCACACTTAAACTTTCAGCAAACAAACCACACGCGTTTTCCTTATTTTAAAAATGACACTTAAGTTTTTTTTTCCTTCATTTCAATAACTTCTGCACATGCATTTTGGGCGAGTGGCAAACTCTTTGGTCATCTTTATTCACCCAAAATCATAAATATACGAAAACCACGAGTTTAATACAATTTTCAAGGAGCAAAAGGCTTAAGTACTCAACATAATGTGTATTCTGCGAATTTCTGCGAGATGCAAATCAATGAGAGAATCATAGCAAGCAATCGGGACAAGTTACACTATTTATTGAAAAGGTTAACTACTGCCAATTGTTCGTTCAATGAGATCAAATAGTCAATTGAGAATTAAGACTAAGCACATAACAACAAGAAGACCAGTCTACTGCGGCTTTTATAAGCGGTAGGAATCGAACACACAATCACGCTCTGTTCGGTAAATAGGAGAAAAACAACTTACGCTAACTTCTCCCATCTCTGGCGTCTCTGTTATTTCGTGCTCCCTGAAACACGATACACAGACGACTTAGAACATTACTCGTCCTACAGTTTACTTCATAAAGCAACAGCTGTCATTATACTCCTTATTTCATCCAGATAAGTGCCATAGTCACATTGCAATTTAACGGCTAGTTAGAGAAAACTGTATCAGAACAGTAGACGACCAAACATTTAGAACAAATTGCTTGCTCGCTCTACCGAAGAAACTACAATGTAAGAAGATTATTGTCGACTGTTATTCTACATCAAGGAATGCCGATAGCCAACATACGTTCACTTATAGAACGTTAGATAATGGGAATTATTGCATGTTATATACATAATAATATAAATAAATATCAAACTTATATAACAGTTAATATTAGATATTTATATAAAACGCTTGTCTATTGCATTATAATTAAATGAAATACCTAATTTGCTGCCGGTTGTGAAGATTTTCTGTAAGCGGTTGTCGCGGCGGGGTCTTATAGACCGAAGCCACAGCCGATGCAGGTTCTGGCGTATTATCCATACTGAAAATATTAAATAACATAATATATATTATCCTTGACTGATATAAGAACGTTTCCTATGTGAATATTTTAATTTCAAGTACTGAGGAGATACAAAATGTTCCTTTAGAAAAAATATTATTAAATTATAGGTGAATTAAATACCTCACTTGGTGAAGGTTGTGGAGATTCTCAGTAGGCGGAGGCCGCGGAGGGGTCTGATAGACCGGAGAAATAGCCGATGCAGCCGATGGCCCCACGCTGAAAAATATTTAATAACATAATATATTATTAATCACATTATATTACATTACTTAAGTCGCTGATGCAAAAAACTATAATAAATATGTTAAGTTTCCAATGCCAATTCTTTATTTATGTATTTATTACAGAAGTCCGTAAACGTCTAAAATTAATATTTTAATAATTACTAACTTGTTAGCGAAAACCATCTTATAGCTTTTTCATACGAAACATTGTAATTGTGGATAAGATCCAAATGTTTCCTTTAGACATAAATATTAAATAATCTTAGAGGTGAAATAAATACCCAATTTGTGGAAGGTTGTGCAAATTCTCAGTAGGCGGAGGTCGCGGAGGGGTCTGATAGACCGGAGAAATAGCCGATGCAGCCGATGGCTCTGGCGTAGTATCCACGCTGAAACATATTTAACAACACAATATATTTACTACACTGTTACATTACTCAAGTCTCTGTTGCAAAAAAATGTTTATAAATCGGTTAAGTTTCCAAAGCAAATATTTTAATTTGAAGTACTGTACTAACTTGTTCTGTTGCCTCAAGTCCGAAGAGCAAAGATTTCGTAGATAGACGTCACACTCGCGTTGTTTTTGAATCTGGTACACCTTAAGCAGTTCTCTCCTGAAATCTCCGTCGCTGCTGAGCGCCATCGCAGGCTCGACATGCGGCGCGCGCTCCGCGAGCGATGACCGCTCAGTGGACGCGGCCGCTTTCGATATCGACGAAGACGCCGCCGAGTAGTCTTGGCCGCGGTGTTCCGGTGTGGTGGACGTCGACGCGCCTATGCTACTCGGCGACTCGGTATTCTTACTCGACAATTGCTCGTCTATTGGCTTTAGAGACTCGTTTAAACCGTTGAAAATACTTTCGCAGTTTTTACTCTCGAACAAACGGTCCACCGACGTGTTCATTAACTTGCTGCTCTTAATGCCCGTGAGATGAAATCCGGCGAAACAAGACGACGATGGTCCGTAATCGATAGCCGATTGGGCCATGACGGAGGGGTGTCTCGGAGAGCCATCGGGCAGCGGCCGCAGGGACCGCGTCATAGCGTCGGCGGCCGAACGTGGCCTCCTGAAGGGCATGGCCAAATGTGGGAAAGTTCGCGGCTTTATGGGCGTCACCAGCATGTGTTCGGTCCACGATGTATGTAACGAGGGACGTTCTAATTTCACGATGTCCACGTTTAGCATCTTTTGTTCGAACGGTACGTTAAAAGTGTCCGCGGGAATGGATTGCAGCCATGACAACAAACTCAAGTCAGATTCATCAAATGCCGACCCGTCCAGCAGCCTTGAAAAGTTCATTTCATTGGACTGTGCCTCCTCTGATCCCGTAGCTTGTGCTTTGCAGTAATTTACACACGATTCATAAAGAATTCCTTTTATGAGTAATTGGATTAATCGGTCGTTTTTTGCGCATTTTGATATTGTGCTGCTCGATTTCTTATCGCACGGTAAAAATTGTTCGACTAGCGGATAAACCTCCCTGAAGCACTGAACACGAGCATTGCTCGGGTTCCATTGCTTGTATTGTGCATGATCCGTGATACTTGGTAAGGTTAGCAATAAACATAGATTTGCGTATTCATCTTTCGAGGGAGTAAGTTTTTCAAGGCTGCTGAGAACTTTTACAACTTCATCTACAATATTTTCCACGTTATTGAAAGCTTTGATCTCCGATCTGATGCATAAAAGTTCGATGTACTTGTGTCTTAGGATTGCATAGTTGAATTTGTCTGCTTCGAAAGCTTGCAGTGCACTGAGGGGTTGGATGAACTCAAGCACGTCATCCCATTGTCCATCAAGGATGAGTTGTCGTAGGAAGAGAACGTCATCTGCGTAGTTGCCGTTGATAACTCCAGTTTCACGCTCCAGCGATAGCTGAGAGATATGTAGATCTCGGTCATGAAGAAACTCGAGTGTCAGACGGACTACGTCGTCCTCTTTTAGACTCAAATGGTTCGACGGCATTTTGATTAACCTAACCTTCTTAACCTACCTGGACCTGAAACAAAATATTGGCATGTTAGTTGATAGATTCAGGCGTTACTTTGCGGAAATTCATATTTGACCCTCAATTGGATTGAAGAAATATACATCCCACAAGATTTTTCAAGGTCCTGAGCCTTCAAAAGTTTCACGATTCCCACAATATGTCAAATTTTAAAAAGAAAAATGTATATTGTTGCCCCAAAGTAAAAATATAAAACGAAACGCACCTGATATTTCTTCTGTAAACGGTAAAATATCAGTGTTGTTTGTTTTCGTTCAAATAGTGAGCCAAATTACAGTACGAATAGATTTAAAAAAAAACACAATGTCGCGGAAAAATGTGGTAAAATTGTTTGAATTAGTTTATCTTGCACGCTTTGAATTACTTTATAAATGGGAATGTTGTTCTCGCGATAATTTTATGACATATTTTTATATGTACACATGGAGCTTTAGTAAATAGCCAACGCGTTCAATGGGAGGATGTTTCCCACATTGTTTTTTATATAAATAACAAAAGAATATTAAAATATACGGTTTTTATCTTATAGCTTTATAAAAAACCCTCTATGTTTATTAAACCCGGAAAAATCCCGGAAAATTGAAAGTTTCCACGGAAAAACTGGAAAATGTTGATTACTCGCTGTTGGGAACGGTTGCCATGGAAATGAAATAACAAGTCTGTCAAAAAACATCAAGAGCATTGGTGCTATACCTACTTTTGCATTGGTTAGAGAGTAGTATATTTCTTGCATTGGGTTTTAATATTCTATAAGAACATAGGATGGTTTTTTTCGCGATAAATTGTAGTCGCGAGCTTGAAAGCTAGTTAAAATATAAAATACTAAAACCCCACGCTAACCAAACCCTACCCAAATTGAACTATCATAAAAAAAAAAAAGACAAGGCCAGGTTCCAACAATACATAAACAAAACCATATACCTCTATCCAAATAAATAGAGGGCTGGTCAGACCAACTAAATAAACACATAATTTCATTGGTGTGAGGTTTTGAACTGGGCGCCGTTGGATTGTGATACGTACATACTACCACTCGACCACTACTGCTCTCATGGAGTGGTTATGGTACTACTACAATTATAGATATTCGATTCGTATATGTACCAGTTTCTCTGAAAATGTTCAAAATGTACTACGCATAACAATTTCTGTACACATTTGTACAAAAAAACAACTTCAAATGGATGAACTAATAACTCAAAAAAAGAGATGTTACAATTTATATGGGACCGACCGTTTACTCTTTCATATAAAAAAAATATATTTAAATATCGGTCCGCAATTGACAGAGAACCCGGTGAACATACATAAATAAATATAATACAGTCGAACATAGAACCTGCTCCATTTGTAAAGTCGATCAAAGATTCCCAAGAGATTCTCACACTGTTCAAAACAATTGAATTCGACATGGCGCCACGCATACTTAAAGCGGCTGATGATAGGTTCTATTATAAGACTAGTTGTGCCCGCTGCTTTGCCCGCGTGGTCATTTCATTTAAAAGTAGCCCATACGTGTTATTCCAGGACCAAAAGTACATATAAAGTATCATATACTACATTTCTTCAAAATTCGTTCAGCCGTCAAATAGTTTTTTATCGATGGCTCGGCATCTAATCATCGGATTAAGACACCAAGTACCCCAGTTTAAGTCAATCCCTAAGCTATCCAACAGTGAAAACCGTTTCGCAATCGGTTCAGTTGATTTTACGTGATGCGCGAACAAACATGCAGACAAAGAAACAGAGAAAAACACGATTTAAAAATATGTTAAATTATTGATCAGTAGGTTTTTTTTAGGGAAGGACTGTACAATATATACAATCGATATCAGCAGCGGGGGGGGGGGGGGTAATATATAAAATATCGATCATCATGTAAAAATACATGATGATCGATATTTTTCACTTTTAGGGATTGTTTCCACACATTTCCTTTCGATTAGAGAAGCACAGCACACGATTTTTGAAAATAAAAACAAAATGTTATCCATAGCCCTCTATGCCCCGTAATTGCCAAATTCAAACCCCTTTGTTACGAAACCTTAGTATCTAGTGACTCAAGGTTGGTATGAACAAAGCTATGAAGTAATGCTAAGCTTTAGATTTGATACATCTATACTTATATATTATAATAAATCAGTAAGTAACAAAAAGTCTGTACAAAAAATATAATTAAAAGAAATGGTTTAGGGGTCTTAAAATAAGCTACTGCACAAAAATATAACGTTTTTAAAAATCGTGTCTGTCTGTTTGGTAGCGCATCACGTAAAATCTACTAAAAAAAACTCCAATAGCGATGTGTTTTTCAGTGATGGATTGTTTAGGGTTTGACTTAAAAACTCGGGTACCTATTTTATATCTTAATCCGATGATTAGAAGCCGAGCAATCGATAAAAAACTATTTGGAAGGAATTTTAAGTATTGGTATTTTAGGTGCTGGAATAGTACATAACCCAAAGAAATGACCGCAGGTAAAGCCACGGGCACAGCTAGTTACGAATATATGACCAAAAACCTAGTGACCAAAAAGAGCCTCTTCAGAGAATCTCAGATTAAGCCTAATTACGCAGTACATAATTTCTAGTACACTATAATTTACTGTGCTAATTAGGTATCAGCAGAGCCTAATGTTTTCATGGCGTAAGAGCTGAAGCCAACATAATTCGGATTAAAATTTTAAATTAACTTTAGAGTTCACCTCAATTAGCTATTCATTGGGAAAAAAACTCTGAAATAGGCAGAGAATGAATGCTAACGTATGTCACATGTTATGGCAAATAGTATTGTCACGTTAAAACTAATGGACCGATTGCAATGCGATTTTCACTGTTGGATAGCCTAGGTTTTGATTAAAAACTGGTTTACTTGGTATCTCAATCCGATGAGTAGGAGCCAAGCAATTTAATAAAAATCTGAAATTATTAGTTTTAAAAGTGTGGTACTAAGTTTTGAATAAAACTACTGGACCAATTGCGATGCGATTTTCACTGTTGGATAGGTTAGGTTATGACTTCAAAACTGGCGTACTTGGTATCTCAATCCGATGAGTAGGAGCGAAGCAATTCAATATAAAAACTATTAATTTTAAAAGTATGGCGTTTTGAAAAAAAAACTACTGGACCGATTGCGATGCGATTTTCACTGTTGGATAGCTTAGGTGTTGAGTTTAAAACTGGTTTACTTGGTATCTCAATCCGATCAGTAGGATCGAAGCAATTCAATATAAAAATTATTAATTTTAAAAGTATGGTACTATATTTTGAAAAAACTACTGGACCGATTGCGATGCAATATTCACTGTTGGATAGGTTAGGTTGTGACTTCAAAACTGGCGTACTTGGTATCTCAATCCGATGAGCTTAGGTTTTGAGTTTAAAACTGGTGTACTTGGTATCTCAATACGATGAGTAGGAGCAAAGCAATTCAATATAAAAACTATTAATTTTAAAAGTATGGTACTATATTTTGAAAAAACTACTGGACCGATTGCGATGCGATATTCACTGTTGGATAGGTTAGGTTGTGACTTCAAAACTGGCTACTTGGTATCTCAATCCGATGAGCTTAGGTTTTGAGTTTAAAACTGGTGTACTTGGTATCTCAATACGATGAGTAGGAGCGAAGCAATTCAATATAAAAATTATTAATTTTAAAAGTATGGTACTATATTTTGAAAAAACTACTGGACCGATTGCGATGCGATATTCACTGTTGGATAGGTTAGGTTGTGACTTCAAAACTGGCGTACTTGGTATCTCAATCCGATGAGCTTAGGTTTTGAGTTTAAAACTGGTGTACTTGGTATCTCAATACGATGAGTAGGAGCGAAGCAATCCAATATAAAAACTATTAATTTTAAAAGTATGGTACTATATTTTGAAAAAACTACTGGACCGATTGCGATGCGATATTCACTGTTAGATAGGTTAGGTTGTGACTTCAAAACTGGCGTACTTGATATCTCAATCCGATGAGCTTAGGTTTTGAGTTTAAAACTGGTGTACTTGGTATCTCAATACGATGAGTAGGAGCGAAGCAATTCAATATAAAAACTATTAATTTTAAAAGAATGGTACTATATTATGAAAAAACTACTGGACCGATTGCGATGCGATATTCACTGTTGGATAGCTTAGGTTTTGAGTTTAAAACTGGTGTACTTGGTATCTCAATACGATGAGTAGGAGCAAAGCAATTCAATATAAAAACTATTAATTTTAAAAGTATGGTACTATATTTTGAAAAAACTACTGGACCGATTGCGATGCGATATTCACTGTTGGATAGGTTAGGTTGTGACTTCAAAACTGGCGTACTTGGTATCTCAATCCGATGAGCTTAGGTTTTGAGTTTAAAACTGGTGTACTTGGTATCTCAATACGATGAGTAGGAGCGAAGCAATTCAATATAAAAAATATTAATTTTAAAAGTATGGTACTATATTTTGAAAAAACTACTGGACCGATTGCGATGCGATATTGACTGTTGGATAGGTTAGGTTGTGACTTCAAAACTGGCGTACTTGGTATCTCAATTCGATGAGCTTAGGTTTTGATTTTAAAACTGGTGTACTTGGTATCTCAATACGATGAGTAGGAGCGAAGCAATCCAATATAAAAACTATTAATTTTAAAAGTATGGTACTATATTTTGAAAAAACTACTGGACCGATTGCGATGCGATATTCACTGTTGGATAGGTTAGGTTGTGACTTCAAAACTGGCGTACTTGGTATCTCAATCCGATGAGCTTAGGTTTTGAGTTTAAAACTGGTGTACTTGGTATCTCAATACGATGAGTAGGAGCGAAGCAATTCAATATAAAAACTATTAATTTTAAAAGAATGGTACTATATTATGAAAAAACTACTGGACCGATTGCGATGCGATATTCACTGTTGGATAGCTTAGGTTTTGAGTTTAAAACTGGTGTAAATGGCATCTCAATCCGATGAGTAATTTAACCAAAACTCTAATAAATATAAAAGTGTGGTATTAAGTCTTGAAGGCCAGTGTATTTAGTCTGAGAGGCTGAACTGAATCTGAATGAACTCATCAAATAATATTAACATAATATCTGTATATTAGTTAAAAAAAAGGATCAAAATGAGTTGTCATACTATTTGACAGGGTTACATAAAATAAATTAAATACAGCAATACCCCGACTTACGCTACCCCGTTTTACGCGAATTCGGAGATACGCGGTTTTTCATTTTGATTGCCGCGCGCATTGGCTCTCTAGTTCCGCCCTCTCAGTGTTTAGTTTGCTACAGGTTTAAACGTGTTCTGCTTGGAATCGTTTTACGTGCGCAGTGCGTTTTACTTATAATCTCTAATTATGTCATCTAAATGAACGAAAAATGAGTCATTTGAGCCTAACAAGTTTTTTTTTTAGAAAAAATAGATTCTAATGAAGAACGCGTTTCTACTACAAAACGGAGAATAAAAAAATTACTGGTATGCTACAGGGAAATTTTGCGTCAGAAGTAGAAAAACTTAACTCGTCAGGCAACATTGTTAGAATATATGAAGCCTTCGACATCAAAATAACTTCGGTTTAGGTTACTTTATTCATAACAATGTAAATTGTTTTATTATCTTACACTTTATTAAACATTTTTCTTCTAAATTATTGTTTTCTTTAAACTCTGGTCCCGATTAAACATACTTTATATGTATTTATATGCAAAGTTGAACCCCGACTTACGCAAATTCGACTTACACTGCAATCGCTCGGACCCACCGACGGTCCGGGGTATTACTGTACATACTTTTGACCGCACCTTCAGAAAGCAGTGGGTTGTTTAGGTAGAAAATGGATGATTTAACATAGAATAGCATCCACAAAAAGAACATGGATGATTTAACATAGTATAGCATCCAAAAAAAGAAGTAGGTTAGCTAGGTTGACATAAATGATTTTAAATTCATATGTCCATTTAATCCAAAATCACTGATATCAACCTACTGATTTTTATGGGCGCAAAAGTAGTGCTTCTCTTGTCACCAAATGTTTTATCGGCCTTCAGTTAAAACAAATTTTAACTGGATATAAAGCTTGTTCTAGTCTGAAATGGGTTTTTACCGTATCATATACAACAAACAGTTCAGTAATGTATTGTTTAGTGTACTATTTTCTAACTAACATAAAAACACAACATTTGAATTCTAATCATACCTGGTAATTTCAATTAGAGAAGGTTATGAATTCGAAAGAGGCTGCTGTATGCAACAGCATGTTATATATATTGTGATAAATAGACCACAGCATTTAAGTTGTATTCAAATTAAAGGACTTTATAACATCTTGTATGCTGTGGTGTGATATTTGCATTGAGGTATTTTTTGGCAAAGTATCCATGACTTGCCGACTTCGCTAAAACTTATATTGCCTTAATAAACCTCATATAGGCATGCTGAGGTCTTAACTGAGTAATTTTGTAAAGACCAATGACGAAAACTATTATATTAGTCAATTAGAACTTCGTTAGAGTTATTTTCTAAGCACAATAAAAATCTTTAAACTTTATTATGAAAAGCTTATTCAAGAATGGAGAAGAATTAAAATATTATAAAAATCTATATAAATATTACCACAATAACATGTACCCCTCGTAGGCTGTTTCTTTTGGGTTGATGTTATTTTTAGCAGTTTCGAAATGTATTCTTAGACTGGCAAACTTTTAAAAACATTGCTTTTTTTGCCTATTATCTATTCCTACCACTTTTTTATATTTTTACTTCTTTTCTTATTTTGTTCTCAAGAACTACCTTCCTTGGATGTGGTTATAAAGTGGCAGTATCCAACGCATATTTAACAGTTTTCATGCAAAACAAACAGTGATTGAAAACGTTTCAAAATACTAATTTGCCCTGCCAACATATGTCAAAATTGAACACTAAAGGGGACCATTACACTACATTACTTTTTACTGTTATTTTACGATTTGGCTCAAACTTTGGTACTTACTGGTTTTTTTTTGGTATAATCACCACAATACTAAAAATACTTAATAATGAAATTCGAGAGTGAAATTCTTATTGAAATTGTAAAGAGACTGCAACAGTTCAATGAGCTATTATATAAATATAATATAAATAACTTGTTTCAGGACGTTCATTCATATACAACACCATGGGGAAAAAAAACTTTTCTTTTTATACAACGAGGATAGGAATTAATAAGATTGCTTGGCTCCGATCGAAGCAACTTTTGTAATATTCATACCCTTTTCAATAATCCCTTGACTCCAGTGTGCAGTCAATATTACACAAATATTTTTGCTACTTAACAACATTGTAAATCTTTTAAAATTTTACAGAGATAAGAGAGGATGAAGTGAAAAGAGTCATAGAATTTTGCTTCTATAATAGCAACTTTCACACTAACACAGAGGTATGCATAATTTTATTCTCTTTTCTAGAGAAAGCCTGGCAAAAATGTCTTGATAGCTAATACAGCTTCTGTAGCAAAAGTTTTTTTAAATAGCTTTCTTTAACTACAAGATACCTAGTTAAATATGTGTTTAGCTGAATAAAATACGAAAAACAACTCGATTGTTAGTTCCAGTGTAGGTACTTAACAAAATCAAACTCATCCGCCTACACGTAGGATGTGCCTTATAAGACTGCATGGCGAGCCAAACTAGCCACTAACTTATCAACGCAGCGCAGCTGTTCTTCAATATACAAATTTGATATTTTTACTGTTAGGAATAATATAAACTATTTTAAAATAAGACTTAAGCACCACTGAAATACATATTTTACCTCGGCAATGTAACTCAGATGTCCACCCACTACTTAGAAGCCGCAGCAAATTAATAAAATAATTAATAACTACATTTAAATTAATAACGGATTATTTTTGAGATTATTTTTCATTAAACTATGTAATCCCACAATTTAGCAGGAGAAAGTACTTGTATCACTTTGATTTTGATTGATCACTAAATGAAAATGACAAACAGTGTTGCCAGTAGCCTTTGCCACCACAGACTAGGTAGTGATTAAGACATTTCCTTCGCCATTGGTAGTGATATGTATGGTAGACATTTCTTGTGCCACTGCCACTTGTCACTGACTGCTGTAGTGCAATGCAATTTGTTGCAAACAGATTTTCATAGCAATATCAACTCTAAGGCCCTGCCCTCCGATTCAGAACCCTTCGATAACGAACCAAATCGATTCGATTCGATATAGTTAATGAAAAATTTATTGCAATTAAGGTTCGAAATCGTTATATTCGATACATTTTTCATGCATAATATCGAATCGAATCGATTTGGTTCGTTTTCAAAAGGTTCTGAATCGGGGGGCTGAATCGGCGAGCTGTGGTGCGATTCAGTAAGAGTAAAATTATGGGGGATGAAGGTTTGGGGAAGTGAGGGAAAGTGGGAGAAAGTGAGGGGAGGGTAGGAGGAAGAGGACGAATGGTGGGGGATGTGGGGAAGGGTATGGGAAGTAGGGCAGGTGGTGCATGGTGGGGGAAAACTGAAAGGAAGGGTTGTGGCAGAGTGGGTGAAAGGGGGAATGGAAAGCCCCTTCCCTCAACCCTCCCCTAACTTTACCCACCTTCCCTCAATCCCCCAATCCTTCCCCCACATCGCCCCTCATTTCCCAAGTTTTTTTTTCTTAGTACGGCCACACCGAAAAGTAACGATCACGTTGCAGTGCAGGGCCCTATTTCAGGCGACAAATCATAATAAAACTATAGATATCAGCAAAATACGCCAAACCTGCGTTTCATATAACAAGAAAGCACAAGATTTCGATAGTTTGACTGACATTTGTCGGTTCGATTGATATTTCTCAGTGTACTATAGTTTTATGAAATAAGGCCCAGCAGGCTGATTCCCTAACCGCTCGATTGATTCTATGCGCTACAGTCACTTTTTTTGTTTTCATTGATCATCGCAACTAACGCTACAGTCACATTTTTTGTTTTCATCGATCATCGGACCACTCGATAGCGACGTAAATTTTGCCACTCGATTTTGAACATTATTGACCTCAATAATCATTCAAATCTAAGTGTGTTTATATAATTATTTTGCTTCGAAACCTACAACATAAACACTTGAAATATGTGCCGTACCTATTTAGCTCCATAAACCACCAGTTTGTTTATCTAAGCGCTGAATGAAGTGGTCATAAAAACTGTTTGTTTGCGCAAAGTCGGCGCGGCCAGATGTGTCACGTAGACCTTCTTTTTCTTGTGGGTTGACAATCTGATACCTGTGATCTCGGCACGTACCCAATAAATCCCCAGTTTGGGGCCAGATGTGTCGCGTCGACCTTCTTTTTTTTGTGGGTTGACCATCAAGTACCTGTAGTCTCAACGCATATACAATCAATTACCAGTTTGGGGTTAGATGTGTCGCGTCGGCCATATTTTTTTTGGGTTATCAGTTTGGTCCTGCGGTCTTCAGCGCGTGGACAACCGAGCGCGCTCACTAAGGAGTGAGGTTGAGAGATTGCCACCGAGCACCCAATGCGGGTGCGCTTGAAGGTCGTGAAGGTTTTGGAATTCACTAAACAGTTAACACGCACCCGTCAAGCACCCGCAATCAATACTTATATCGGGAAACCGGTAACTATGCGGCAGAATTAAGCTAAACCTAGCCTACAAATACTTCTAGCAGAAATAGGACTTCTCAAATTTTGCCGGGTTTTCTGTTCGAGTGATTATCTGTGGATGGCGCGCCAGCCAACCAATGGCGGCAATCGCCTTCCAACAATCAACGTCTGAATTTATTTTCTGTTTTTTCTCTCTCACTTTTAGTCTATCTAAAATTTTGTTCCCGTGTAGATATTAAGTATAATAAATGTTAATTAGCATCGTTTTTGTGGCTATATGCCAATAACCTTTTTGTAGATTGTACGTTTTTTCCCATCCATATCGAGTTGCATGTGGTGATGTCAGAAAAACGAACTAGTGTAGGCCGTGCTCGCATGGTGATCTTAGTGCCCAGCCGATGACAAGAATAGATAGCGGATTTCTGGATTCCAGTAAGGTTCATTGTTGATTTAATTATTTCAATAATTAAAGCCTTGCAGTTTTCGCTGTCCTACTCTCCAATACCATTAAACAGGAAAGCATTACGCCTATTATAGGTCTCTAAATCATCAGTATGAAGTATTACTACCTGTATTTGCGAGCGAAGCGGCTGCAAAATAGACCAGACAGTGTCCTTAAAGTTTTTGAACTCCAGGGCTAGCTTATCCAGGCTAGGTTTACTGTCTGCAGTCTTGAATAACTTCTCGAGTTCAGTCATTCAGGATGTCAAGGTTTCCTCAATGCGCTTCTAAGTCTCCAATAACTCTTCCAGATTTGTCATCATCAAGGTTTTGAAATAAAATGTGTTGAAAAAAGTTAGCCACATAGATGACATAGGCGAACACATTCTCTCAGTTTATCGCCTATGTCGCCAGCTAACGACGAGCCCACAACCAGTAAGACCCCTGAAGGACAAGAATGGACACCGAAGATTTCTAGCTGCAGATCGCACAGAAATCTTTGCGGACCATTTGGAAACCCTGCTCCAACCGAATCCGACAGAAAACGTGGAACATGTGGAGACTGTTGAGAAGTACCTAGAAGAGTACTTCTCAGCGTCACGTCCCGCAGATGAGGAGCTAATCTTCTTCTCACCAGGAAGAGTAAGAAGGCAGATCTTAAAGCTACCATCTAAGAAGGTCCCAGGACTCGACTGCATAACCAACGAGACACTGAAGCACATGCCGACCAAGGCCGTGGCAGCTTTAACCCATATCTACAACGGGATAATGCGGTCCGGCCATTTCCCCCTTTGCTGGAAGACTGGCAAAGTGATAATGCTACCGAAGCCCGGAAAGGATACGAAAAGGGCGGAAAGCTACAGGCCGATCACCCTGTTAAGCACTCTGTCCAAGCTGTTTGAGAGGCTCTTGCTCCCGCACATACTCGAACATATCAAGCCGCGCGAGGAACAGTACGGATTCAGGGCCGAACATTCCACGACGCTGCAGGCAACAAGAATTATAAACTATATGGCAACGGGGGTATGGCATGAGGGGCTGCTGTACAAACTGTCGAAGGCTCCAGCACCCCGGAAAATCGTGGATATAATTGCCACCTTTCTACGTGACCGCCAATTCTAAGTTGCAGTGGAAGGAGACGTACTCTCGTCAACAAGATCGGTTAAAGCTGGAGTACCGCAGGGAAGCTGCCTCTCCCCAATCTGCTACTCATGGTAAACAAACGATATCCCGCTGATAGGGCAGGCGAAATTAGCGCTGTACGCAGATAATACGGCCAGTAGACCCTGCTACGAGGTGACGCCTAATCACGCCTTGCCAGAATGGCTGGACAAATGGAGATTAGCTGTTAATGTAAACAAGACCCAAGCCACCCTGACAGGGAACACAAATCTGCCAACACGACTGAAGCTGAAAGGGACAGATATCCCCTGGCAAGAAACCGTAACATACCTGGGCATCCAAATAGACAGACGCCTAAACTTCAACAAGCATATACAAGCCACTATAGGAAATGTAAAGGGAGCCTGTGTAAAGCTTTATCCGATCTTAGTGTCCATGTTACCACTCCGGACTAAGACGATGATATACAAGGCCTACATCAGATCACGTCTTACGTATGCAGCACTGGCGTGGTACGCTTTTGCATCCACTGCAAACAAAAAGAAACTGCAGGCACAAGAAAACAAATGCCTTAGGGCAATAGTCAAGGCACCGATATTCGTTAGAAACGATACGGTGGCACGAGGCCTACAAAAGTAGTGTACAAGGAATGACATGTTTTCATTCACAGCATTTTTACTCGACTTCAAAGATTATTTTCAGTTGAAGTTTAACTTTACCTGAGAAGCACTATAGTCACTATACCTAATGGAACATGGTATTTTTAAATAGGAAGACGTAATAAATATTTGAAGTAGGTAAGTACATTTTTGCTGAGAAATAATATCAATGTTTAGATTTTCTTTCAGAGACGTACAATTTACAAAAAGGTTATTGGCATATTATTAGATCACTACAAAACTTACGATGCTAATTAACTTTTAATTATACTTAATATCTACACGGGAATGAAATTTCAGATAGAATAAAAGCGAGACAGAAAAAACAGAAAATAAATTCAGACGATGATTGTTGGAGGGTGATTGCCACCCACAGATTATCACTCGAACATAAAACCCGGCAAAATTTGAAAGGTCCTATTTCTGCTAGAAGTATTTGTAGGCTAGCTTTTGCTTAATTCTGCCGCATAGTTACCGGTTTCCCGGTATTAGTGTCGATTGCGGGTGCTTGACGGGTGCGTGTTAACTGTTTAGTGAATTCCAAAACCTTCACGACCTTCAAGCGCATCCGCAATGGGTGCTCGGTGGCAATCACTCAACCATAGGGAACCAGCTTACTGGGCAGTGCTACAGTCATTACAGCGGTGCCAGATTGACTACCGGTACATCGAAGTGTTGAAGTGTTTGTACAGCAAGGCCACCATGACAGTCCGTCTTCAGGATCAGAAAAATTCTATCCAGGTACAAAAAGGGGTGAGACAGGGGGAGGTTATTTCTCCGAAACTGTTCACCTCTGCACTGGAAGATATATTCAAGCTTCTGAACTGGAACGGATATGGTGTTAATATCAATGGCGAATACATCACTCACCTTCGATTTGCCGATGATATAGTCATCATGGCAGAAACCCTGGAAGACCTAAGCACAATGCTCAGTGACCTCAATATTGTTTCCCAACAGGTGGGTCTTAAAATGAATATGGGTAAGACGAACATCATGTCAAATGTCCATATCGTACCCATGCGGTTTATGTTGGGAACGATATTATCGAAGCTGTTGATCACTATGTCTTCTTCTGTCAGACGATCCAACTGGGTAGATCCAACTTCGACAAAGATGTCAACCGACGAATCCAACTCGGATGGGCAGCGTTCGGAAAATTACGCCATATCTTCTCGTCGCAGATACCGCAGAGCGTCAATACGAAAGTTTATGATCAGTGCGTGTTGCCAGTGATGACATACGGCCCTGAGACATGGTCGCTAACTATTGGTCTCATATATAAGCTCAGAGTTTCGCAGCGTGCAATGGAGAGAGCTATGCTCGGTGTTTCACTACGTGATAGAATCCAAAATGAGGAAATCCGTAGAAGAACCAAGGTTACCCACATAGCTCTCAGAGTTTGCAAGTTGAAGTGGCAATGGGCAGGCCATATAGTTCGCAGAACCGACAACCGCTGGGGAGTAAAGGTTCTCGAATGGCGGCCACGAACAAGCAAATGAAGTGTGGGGAGACCCCCCACACGATGGACCCACGACATTGTAGCCATCGCAGGAAGTCGGTGGATGGAGGTGGCACAAGATCGCTCGTCATGGTGCTCTTTGGGGGAGGCATATGTTCAGCAGTGGACGTCTAAGGGCTGACATAGACATAGCCATAGACATATCTTTATTGTGACAAAAAACAATAACAAACAGGGAAATAAAATTATATAAAAGACTATAGACCATATATAAGATATAATATACGTTTTTTGCCACAAGCCGGCCCCAACTCAATTATCTCTCTATTTAATTAAATTAATTTAAATATTTTTAACTATTAATTTAATTAATTAAAAGGAATTCGGCAAATATTTATATTCACTTGTTTATCAAAAACATGTATTTTTGTTTTTAATTTAAAGTCTAATCTGCCCACTGATTGCAAAACAACCAGCGCTGGTCTTCCATTGGGAACGACAGGTGAGGTCACGCACGGAATACACTACAAAGTTGTACAACATTTATCTATGCACACACATTTTATGACGATTTATACGAATCAGTGATCGGAAATCAGTAATTATATGCTGGCAGCACTATCATAAAACAACAGAAATGATGATGATGATGATGAAAGGAATAACGCCATTATATAACACAAAGACAGTTCTTCCAGACTGCTCCGTATTTTGTTTTACAGTGCTGCCACACTAACTAAAAAATCAAACACAGTAAACCTGCTTAGAGCTCAGTGGCCGTATTACAGAACTTGGTTACAATCGGATTATCACTTTCTTCATAGCAATTTCGACTCTATCGCAAGGCATTAGTGATAGCGATATTGACAATGCGATTGATGCCAAGTTGTGGGGTCGGGGCCCTGTGGCCCAATTACAGAACTTGGTTACAATCGGATTATCACTTTTTTCATAGCAATTTCGACTCTATCGCAAAGCATTATTGAATTTGACGGCTTGTAACCGTCATGATCAACATTACGTAATCGCACTACTGATAAACATTGCTATGTTTAAAATTCTACAGTAATGACTATTTGTTGAAAAAAACATACAACTTGATAAATAATAATCCAGGTGTGTAAATAGGTTCAAGTCAAGAGTAAATAGGTATCTACTAGACAATCATGCTTGACCTTCGGCCACAACATCGTTTTCCATCAGGTCATGTTGTGGTCAATTTTGCCTATTCGGTAATAAAAAAAAGAAAAAAAAAGGAAGAAAACTTGACACTGGCTAATGCACTAGTTGTGAGATATTTAATCTGTGGTTGCGAGAAGCCAGTGGGCCCGTTCACATAAACGTTCGAGGACGCACGGATCACCCGCGCGTACACTCAAATCGTTCACGGCGTCGTCCGGGCGTTCGCCTGGGTCATCCGAAAAATAGTAGTGGAGGGGAGGAATAGTATGAAACTGACACTTGACAGTTGTCAGTTGTATGTGGACGTCCAAAGTCGTTCACGATCTCCGGTAGCCCAATTACAGAACTTGGCTACAATCGGATTGTCATTTTTTTCATAGCAAAATCGACTCTATCGCAAAGCATTATTGAATTTGAATGCTTGAAACTGTCATGATCAACATTACGTAATCACACTGCGGATGATCGAGCGATAATCGCACGGATGATTCGAGCGTGTAAGTGAACACAGCCAATGTCCAAATAAAAAATACTACTGTCATGTCAACTGTCGATTTGTCATGCATTATCTGTGACGCTGTGACGGGCATATGACATTACGTAGTATCTCTACATAGTCTGTGGGGTACAAGGCGACTGCTGATTGTTGGGCAGGCGGCGAAAAAATTTGACGAAGAGAAAGATCTGTTTTTGGAAAATAAAATAAAATTAGAAGCAAAATGGAAGAAGAAACGGAGAATATTTTGATGGAAGAAAATTACTATCAGTTACTGAATGTGTCTAAAACGGTAAATATCACATGTGTGTTGATATATTTTTTTACCATATAATTATTATATAACTCCAAAAAATTGTCTCTTTTACAGTAGCCTTGGCTGCTAGATGGTTTTATGTTTAAATTTCATGAGCTTTGTTATTACCTGAAACCGGTTGGCCTTGCATCATTTAAAATTTTAGGTTAGAAACGGTGCATCCTATGTAATTCGCATAATTTATATATCACCATGTTCCGCTTGTGTCAATCCGAAGAGTTACAAATGTACCGCTTTCTATCATTAGCAGTTTTTTTTAATGAAATAGAACTTTTTGTACCAACTTAAAATTTTATCCAAAGACTTTACTAGTTATTGGTTCTTAAATAATTTACAGGTGTATCCATCCATTTTCAATCATTTACTGTGCAGCTAAGAATTAGATATCTACCCTCATACATCATTTTGTTGAAAAATGTCACAATAAATGTAACTCCTCTGTACCATTGTTAACACATTGTTTAGAACTATTAAATTGTGTAATTTGTGCTGCACACCAGGGCACATTCTGTAAGTACTTCAAAATGCCGCTTAGATAAGGCACATTGAACATGTTAATATTAGAGTACCTACCTAGGTCAAATCTGATCTTGTATGTGTGGGAGATTTGTACAGTTTGTAGGGTCAACTTCATAAGTAGAGATGTTGTTTATATTTTCTAATTCTAATGTTTCTTTGTCTATAGGCAACACCGGAAGAAATAAACAGTGCATATCGGCGTTTCTCTCGCATGTTCCATCCGGACAAGCACAGCACAGACCCAAATAAACAGAAGTGGGCTGAACAAATATTCAACAAAGTTAAAGAAGCATATGAGGTCCTATCTGATTCGCACAAAAGAGCTATTTATGACACTCTTGGTAAGTTCTTCTTTAACTGTTTGACCTCCATAGATGTCTGTCAATTTCAAGCAAACATGTGCTCTTGGTACCGACAACGGCATTAGAAGTTCAAAAGTAATAAATGATGTAAAAACTCTGTTAACATCAAGGTTTAATGCATTAGCGTACTCAATCTGATGTCTAAATTATCACAACTATTCATCTGTGCTAGACGTATGCAGATAAGAGCTATATCACGGGAAAGTGGAAAGGCTCGACTACACAAAAAAGGGCACAAAGCTGTATGCGTTAAATGTAAACCCTGCATTGGCTGTGAGTTTAGATATTAGTTTTACATGAGGTTTAAGGGCTGTGGATTTGGTTTTGAATAAATAAATAAAGTGGTCAGTACATTTTACTATGGAGCCTGCATGTTTTACTAGTTTAACCCACAACAGTCATTTTGAAAAAATCATAAAATGCAGCCACTGATCAAACCTTATTAATAGATAGAGGACTTTAAAAAATGTAACCATAGAAAAAATATTTGTTGTTAGTGATAATACTTCAGTAGTCTTACCCCTATTCCTATAAAAATGAAACAAGTTGTTTTTCCAATGTCTCGTTACTTTTTGTCGTTTTTTGTATGGCGTTTATGCCAAAAGCTGTTGGACAGTAAGCGAAACAGTTTGTTTTGAAGATATAGGACCCGGCTATTAGTTACCTCATATATTGTTGATTGGGATTCAAACTAATTATTCAAAATGTTTTTCTGTGTTGTAGGTAAGCGAGGCTTAGATGTGGAAGGATGGGAAGTCATATTCCGGACTCGCACCCCTAGAGAAATAAGAGAGGAATACGAAAGGTTAGTTATCTTTCTTTAGTGTTTTATATTAGCTGTGACTGCGGCTTGGCCTGTGCGGTCATTTCTTTTGGTTCAAAGTAATCAATGTTCCAGGACCAAAAGTTTCATCTAAATTTATAGTTAGTTAAATAGTTTTTATCAATTGCTCGGCTTCTACTCTTCAGATGGAGATACAAAGTTACACATTTTAAGCCAAAACCTAAACTACGTGACAGTGAAAATCGCATTTAAATTGATCAGTAGTTTTTACGTGATGTGCGAACAGACAGACACAATTAAAAAATAAGTATATTCTTGTAGCTTATTTTAAGTTCCACAATTTTTTTTAAATGTGTTTGTTTTTACAGAGTTTTTATTAATTACATACTGATTTATTATAAGAAAAGTTATAGAATTTAGTCACTTGATAAAATTATAAGTCTCCTTTGGCTTTGCTGTGGTGAAATGATACGTTCTGATCTGAATTTCGTGCCGTTATAAAACATTTTTTTATGAAGGGTTGCAGTGCTGCCACAATAAAAACTGAACTTGAATCTGTTCATGGCACTAACGCACCAACGTTGCAGACTGTTTATCACTGGATAAATGATTTTAAACGTGGTTGGTCAAGCACATCTGATGCTCCACGCTCTGGTCGCCCAATCGAAGTCACTACTGAGGATGTTGTTGAAGAAGTCCATAATATTGTACTCGATGACCGCCGAGTGAAGGTGCGTGAAATAGCTGAGAACACAAGCATCTCCACTGAGCGAGTACATAAAATCCTGCATGAAGATTTGGGTATGACAAAGCTGTCTGCACGATGGGTGCCACGTTTGTTGAGAATCAAGACAATGCCCCAGTGCACACGTCAGCTATTGCAATGGCCAAAATACACGAGTTGGGCTTCGAGCTGTTTCCGCATGCTCCGTATTCGCCGGATCTAGCTCCGTGCGATTATTACCTATTCCCAAATCTGAAAAGATGGCAAACATTTTTGACAAATGAGGACTGCATCGGGCTTGGACGGCATTTTTTTTTGACAAATGAGGACTGCATCGCAGGTGTAAACGGCTATTTTGAAGACCTCAACAAAACATATTTTTTGGACGGGATAAAAAAATTGGAAACTCGCTGGAACAAGTGTTTGGCCCTCAAAAGAGACTACATTGAAAAATAAATGTAAATTGTTTAAAAAAATATGTATTTTTTTACTTTTTATAATGACTTATCAAAATTTTTAGCCCTCGTAAATCAAGCAAATATTGTAGAAAACTAATATTAAAATAAATAAAATCAGAAATGGGCCCTGATAACAATGAATTTAGAAGGTTGAATACCATGGTCCTATTACATTAATATTTATATAAAACAAATAGCTGTGACCATGGTTTTGCCCGTGTGGTCATTTCTCTGTGTTATGATTACCCTAGTATTCCAGGACTTAAAATACCAATATTCTAAGTTCCTTCAGCAGTCAAATAGTTTTTTGTCAATTGCTCGGCTTCTAGTCATTGAATTCAGATACTAAGTACACCAGTTTTTCATGTCCAAACCTAAGATATCCAACAGTCAAACCTGCATAAAAATCTGTCCAGTAGTTTTTACGTAATGCACGAATGGACAGATAGACAAACGATTTTTAATAAAATTATATTCTTGTACAGATTAATTTAAGTCCCCTACACCATTTTTTTAAATATATTAATTGTGCAGACTTTTTGGTACTTCCTGCTTTATTATATAGTTGCTCGCTTGCCTCTGCTGTCGGAATGTTTCAATTTGCCCGTGGTCATCCTAAATGGCTTAACAATGGCTATTAATCAATTAGAGCCAGGACCGACAGCTTAACAAGCACTCTGAAGCACAGAGCGATGGAAAATGTCACATAATTTAGAAAAGTCATTGGTGCGGAGCCTAGGATCAAACCCTGTATTGTTGGATTCTAAGTCGCACTATTATACTGCTAGGCTACGATAGCTCTTATGCCTCTAGACTAAGCTCACAAAGCAATAAAACACTGTTCCCAGTTATCCCTTAGGAGATGACCTATGAATACAACTTCAAATCATTCAGCTGCCACCCGCATATACATACAGTATGCTCGTCCAGTACTCGGTATGTTCAATCTTTTGTCACTGCAAAATTAATAAAAGTTTGTAAGGCTCCAAATTTTTTTACCTGTGATACTGTGTTGAGCAAGAGTTCTGCAGGAGTGCCTGTGGAAGTACAATACCTTTACCAGATATTTAATGGCCAAGCACTACTGCTTGGCCATAAAACGAACGAAAAAATATGCGAACATCACCATTCTGGTTTAAAGGGCACATTTCCAGTAAAATACCACTAGGTATCTACTAGGCAAGCGTGCTACACCTTCGACCACATCATCGCTTTCCATCAGGTGAGATTGTGGTCAATCGATTGCCTAGTCCGTAATAAAAAACAGACGAATGAAAATTTACCAATGTTTCACGGTGACGATTGCAGTGAAGTGTTGTTTATACCCGACTGAGGAGAGTTATGTGTATGGCTTGTATGTATGTTTGTACGCTTCTTAGGCGCGTCCTACATCCTAAACGGCTTGATGGATTTTGGTAAATGAGGTATCATTGGATTTGTCTTGATCACGAGAGTGCTATAGGATATATGAAGTGTCAAGAACAAGTCACAATATGGCGGCTTAGAGCTGCCATATTATGTTTCCGATGGAACAAAAAATTACCAAAACCTATCGAGTGAGGTATCAGAATACAGGTCTTTAAAAGACCATTTCAAAAATTTCACCCGCGGTTTCACCCGCGTCCCTCAGGAACCATACATTTTTCCGGGATAAAAAGTAGCCTATATGTTAAACCAGGTTATAGCTACCCCCGTATCAAATTTCATCCAAATCCGTCTAGCCGTTTAGGCGTGAAGAAGTAACAAACATACACACACACACACACACCCTTACATACATACTAACTTTCGCCTTTAAACTGGGAAGATTAAAAAACTAAAAACTGGGGAAATGTAGGGTGATGAAGGTTTAGGAAAGTGAGTGGAGGGTAGTGGGAAGTAGACGAATGGTGGGGCATGTAGGGGCAGGGATGTCGGCTTTCGGTCTTCCCCACTTCCCATACCCTTTCCCGACATCCCCCACCATTCGTCCACTTCCCACACTATCCTCCCCTCACTTTCCCCCACCTTCCCTCGCTTCCCCAAACCTTCATCCCCCCACATTTCCCCAGTTTTCTATTTGTTCTAAGTATAGCTACACCGAAAGGTAACGATCGCGCAGCGATTTTGTTTGCGGAATACGTCCCAGCTTGTCTCATCACTGACGTTATGTTATCATCATCATCAGCTTATTACATTCCCATTGCTGGGTCACAGGCCTTCTCTCATAGAGACAGTATGGGCCATATTCTACCACGCTGGCCCAGTGTGCGTTTGTGGATGTCACATGTGTGTGAATTGAATGACTGAATTTTTGAGATTGTAGGATATGCCGGTTCCCTCCCTATGATTTTTAACCCCCAAACTCTATTCTAGTTTTACACCTTATATTCTAAGTTTATTGTATTTTTTGTATAGTTCATTATGTCTTTTTGTGTCAATAAACATTCTTATTATTATTATTATATTGAGAGGGGTGTTATAAGTTTAGGATGTGTATGTATGTATCACTGTCTGTGGCATCGTAGCTCCCAAACAAATATACCGATTTAGATGCGGTTTTTTTATGTTTGAAAGATGACGTGACTGAGATGGTTTTTAGCTATAATAGGTAAGAGAAGGGAGGGGGGGGGGGGTGGATCGTATCTCCCAAACGAATGGGCCGATTTTGATACGGTTTTTTATGTTTGAAAGCGAGTTGAAAAAATGGGGGAAGTTGAATAAAGGGGAGGGGGAGAATCGTAGCTTCCAAACGAATGGACCGATTTAACCCCCGAACAAAGAGGCTGGTGTTATAAAATTAGGGTGTGTATCATTGTGTGTGTATGTGTCTGGCTGTGGCATCGTAGCTCCCAAAAAACCGCTTCAAAATCGGTCCATGATTTTGTAGCGGTTTTTTATGTTTAAAAGCTGATGTGAACGAGATGATTCTTAGTTATAATGGGGGGAAGGAGGGGTGAGGATCGCAGCTCCCAAATGAATAGACCGGTATTGATGCGGTTTTTATGTTTGAAAGATGATCGAGATGTTTCTTAGCTATAATAGGGAGTGAAGAGATGTCGGGGGTTACATATATTAATTTGTGTCTTTAAGCAATGGCATCGAAATCCGCACATAACTTACCTTATAAGTCACTAGCGACTCGCCACGGCTTCACACGGGTAGCTAATATTTCATTATACAAAACTTTGAATCTACATGTACTGTTTTTTTTATATAAAACTAACACGGTCATAAACACTAGAAGTATAAACAGAAAGAGGGTAGACCATTTTGTCTGCTCGTAAAAACTAATCCACCCGCAGTTACTTCAGTTTATCCGTGATCATGGCGCTTGCAACAGTGCCGAAATATCGTGAACTCAGTAAAATAGAATCCATGGTAAATATCCTGTTTCTAATGTTTATACTTTGTGCTTTTATTAACTAATTTGAACAAAAAACGGTTATTGTGACTTATCTATAATAGTTAGACATACAGCCTCGCGGTCTTTTTTGTGGGTAATGATGACTACTATAAACATGTAGATATCCGACGGGGAGCCAGAGTAACTGCAGCAAAATAAGCAAGGTAAAGTGGCAGTGGGCTAGTCACATTTCCCGTAGAACCGATAACCGTTGTGGTAGACGAGTTCTCGAATGGAGACCACGTTTAGGCACACGTAGTGTGGGACGCCATTGTGGCCACGTGGAGTGACGACCTGTGAAAAGCGGCTGGAACAAAATGGATGACGAGAGCTTAAGACCGAGCTCATTGGCGTGCATTAGGAGAGGCCTACGTCCAGCAGTGGACAAATATAGACTGATGATGATGTTTTTTTGAGTTTATTCATTACAAACATAGAAAAAAACTTTTCTCTCTATAATATTAGTGTAGACCGAGGTTTTAACCGTTTACTATAGGATTGTAAAGCGGGCTTGCTACCGCGTAACCACCACACTTTATGCGCACTATTTGTAACATTTCGGTTCTTCTATTCCACAGCAAGATGAAACATATCATCAGTTAGTTTTGCATTCAGTAACCAATCTATTAAATCCCATTAACCGCAAACCCAATCGACATACATACTGTCAAATAAGTATCGGGAAATTCCGCGTATATAAAATGTGTTCGTAAAATGTATTGCTGTCACGTTGGTAAATTGTAGCCAATATTCATGTATAGTTTCGGTGCAACATGACACATATTTTTAAGAAACTTTCATATTTACTAGACTTTCCAAAGTGAAAGTGATATTTTACCATGGATAAAAAAATCGAACAAAAATCTGCCTCAATATCCTACGGAAATTTTTAGTAAAAAGTTCACCAAATATGACGATTTGATGACGAACAAGCACCTTATTCACCAAACATGGCCCCCAGTGAGTTTTTCTTGTTCTCCAGAGTGTCCAGACTCAAAATACCACTTCTTTGAGACTTTGAGATCATAAAACAAATTTCGCTAAAGGAACTAAAAGCCATACCAAAAAGAGCCCATAAGAAGTGCTTCGATGAATGATCTATTCGCTGGCGAATACGAAGTAATTCTTTGAAATGGAGCCTATTTCGAGGGTGACACAATAAATTTTGATGTTTTATTCAAAATATTAATGAAACTTATTTGACAGATGTGTATCTTTTAGATATACAAAACAATAAGGTTAACCGTCATTTCTGTAAAGTTTTTGTGAGGTCTTTTAGTCTCACAGTTTTATACTTAATTAGTTTTTTCTTTGCTTGTAGTTTTCAGCACAGAATAAATATTAATTTTGCGGTAAGCATGATCCCTATAAAAAAAGTACAAAAATTAACTCCAAAAACTTAGAAAACTACGTAACGTTATATTTTTACCATTTTTTTATTCTGTAAGTCACTTTCTTGTTTATCTGTCTGTGTGTCGTTCCGGGTGGAATCTTGCAACTCAAATTTTGAATACTTCTAGATAAGCTATCCGGCTGAAAGTTCAGGGTAGCTCACGACTCGATGACAATGTACTATAAAAAAATAAGGTTTTTAGATTAGATTTTTAATCTGCATTTGCTTGTTTCAGGTTAAAAAGAGAGAGAGAAGAAAGAAGGCTTCAACAAAGTGCAAATCCTCGTGGTACAATCACCCTCTCTGTCAACGCTACTGATTTATTTACAAGATATCAAGATGAATATGAACTGTGCGTGATATTTATGTTATATAAAATGCAAACTTGAAACAAATATTAGGATTTAGAAATAAATAAAAGAAAACAGTAATAACAGAATTAAAATCATCATCTTTCAAGGCAAAATACTATAATGGGGTGTTTAAAAAAAAACTTTTCTTTTTGCATAATACGTATCTACATAAACACAACCACTTACACGTACTACATACACACATATACCGTCTCACATATACCGGAAGTTGCAATTGTATTTTTCTTTTAAATTTTTGGTTTGATTTTTTTAAATAAATTAATGTCATGGTTATACATTTCGTTAAAAGAATTAACAATGAAATACATATTAAAAATATGTACAAATAATAATCTAAACGAACTAACTCTAAACTAAAACTAAGCTAATAAGCCGCTACCAGTAGGCAGCGATCCCTTTCTTTAATTAAATAAAAAAAATAGTATTTTTTTTCCTGAAAATGAATGAACTGAATGAATCAATTCATTCATTCAGTTCATACATTTTCAGGATGACCTGAAAATGTTGATTGTGACTGTTTCACTTATTTTTTATTTATTTGTAGGGATGAGTCTCCTTCAATACCCTCCATAGAGGTTTCTGGAATGAACATCCAGCAATCTATTGATGCACCGGTAACACTCAGGAACACAATGACAGTATCCGGAAACATTTCTACACAAAATGGGATAGGTAAGTTTTAAATAGCTGCTAATTTGGGTCTTATAATCGCCTAAAGGCAAAAAACTCAAAGCATTTGTAGTAGTCGCTGAGGATCTTTGTGTTTCTGAAGTTAGGCTCTGTGAACGATTGCGCAGGTACTGCTGTGAGGATAAAACAGCCTAAAGTAAGAGCGAGAAAGAATATGTGAAAACGTATGCGAGTGAGTGAGTCAGTTATACAACGCTGTCTTCACCTTCAACATTGGGATTGAGCCTGAAAAATAGTACCTAGTTTGCGCAGCGATTAGCAGACAACTTCCGCTGCAAGTACTGTAGTTTACCTAAATTTTATTGATTTGATCTATTTATAACATTTTGAGTTTTTAGACCTGTAAAAGTGCTATTATTTTGCCTTATTACAATAAAACACTGACTTTATATATGTATTGTATATGTACAGTAAAACCCCGTTTTTTGTAAAAACTAGTTTTTACTGTTTGACATGTCAGTAAAAAATATTTTGAAGAAAAAAAACTCGTAGAGAACGCGTTTTAACTCTAATTGAGTTAAAACGCGTTTTAACTCTAATTGAGTTAAAACACGTTCTCAGTTAAAAGTGTTTTGACAAATCAGTAGGGTTGTAAATTTAATATTAAGGACAAGTTTAATACCATGCCAGCTGCGGACCAGCTAATAATACTTAGCCAGCTTCTCGCGTATAACAGACACTCAAAATATCTAGGTATATTAATTTCGTGTAGTCTGTAATATGAGTTCATATAAATATTATGTATTTTTACGAAATGTTCGTAAAATTTTTGGTAAGTTTTCTACGAAATAAATATCACTAGTTCGAAACACGGCGAGATAATACAGGTATTGCGAACTAGACCTATCGAGAATGGGGCCTATTCCGATAGGGCCCTATCACGAAAGGGACTTTTCGCGATCTGGACATATCACAATAGGGACTTATCGCGAACGGGACCCACCGCGAATTGTATAAGTTTTTAGGAGCGGGTCATAATGCGATAGAGACTAAACCGTCCTCACTCTTACAAACTTGTAGATACACAACAAATTATACATAATGCTAGTTTCGTTCATATGCACGCAGCTGTCTACTCGCTGGTCAGAAGCTTGCAGTGCGTAAACTGTTCTTATATTTAGTTTTGGTACATTTTACACAGTTCTTATTTATATCCGAAGCTGTTTTGTATTTCAGGCCAAGGATCCGTGAACCTGACTAACCGGTACCTAAGTTCGGAAAAAGGCTGGACAGAGATGGAATGTGGCATCGGCAATGGGCCTCTAGTCGGATTCAAGATATTCCGTACCATTTCTCGACTGATGTTTTTGAACTGTGGAACAGTTCTTCAGTTCTCCTCCCGAGGCATATCACCGAGCTTCGTTTCCAGTAAGTTTCGTTACAATAGAAAGTGTGCACAACATAGAAGCAGCCGAAATATTGTTTGCTACAATCGAAAACATATGTTATGACAGGCCACTACCATGTTGGTGGAATGACAGTGGCGCTTAGTTTTTAGACCATGAACTTGTGCAACCTGTTACTCTGCTATATACTAATAATCACTATAACTATATAAACAACTTGTGCAACTTATAGTGGCACATAAGAAATAATAGTACTAACGTACAGAAGGCTCACTCCGCTAAGACAATTAGATAAAAAGCGACTCTTGCCGCCACTCAATAAAGTGCAATTCAACTTGCACGATCTGGATGCGTATCATTTTAAATGCGTCTCTCTTTCTAACGCGTAAGTCCATCTCAGTCTATCTCGCGGCAAGCCACGCATAGAGTAACGCCATCGTTACAGAAATTAGAACGCGCAAGTACATCGAGTGAGACAGGCCTAATAGTGGTATGGCGAAAATCAAGCGGCGGCGCGTAATCCGTCGCGTATACACTGGCGGTGCGGCGGCGGAATCGTGTACACGAGCTCTTAAAGTTCAATCATATAGCTTGCCACTGGGCATCCCGAAACTAACGCTTATTGGAGGAATTTATACAATCATTATTCGGGAAATAACGTACTATGTTTTGGGTTGAAATATCAGACAATTAAAATGTTTCACAAGTATCAATCTATATGAATAAGACTAGTAGAGTTTTTCTAGTCAAATATTGTGCGACCCACTTCTAAATCTTGCTATTTTAATGTGTCAGAGCAAATATTTACTACGCCAATTTACTGGTGCATGGCGACTATATTGTAAACTTAAGGTCTGTATCCTGTGCGCCAACATTACTCTGGACTGGACGCGTGATTAATCCGGGAAACATAATTGTACGTCGACTCCGCTAGCGCTCGCGCATTGCATAGTATAGTACGTCTGCTCTCTCGCGCGGGCGAATGAATTCTTAGCTACTTCTGCAAAAAAACCGACCGCTTCGAGTTCTTAATACCTATGGGCGTATACACACGACGTAATGCACCTTTGCTTATGTGAGGCGCGCTTTGACAATCTATACAACGTATTTGAAATATCGACTGTCTTTCTAGCTATGGCGCTCCAATTAGACGCGCACTCAGTTGGGTATCTGACTTACCGCGTCGGGGGCCAGGGCGGGTCCTCCATGAGTACCATCTACGTGCGCGACTCGGAGCGGTTTCACACGAACACTGCCGTGCAAATCGGCAGCCCGCACTCCTTCATATCATACAACATCATGTGGAAAATGCCACAGTACGACATGAAGCTCAGGCTCGCTTTGAAGTAAGTTCATTTGATGCCACTGCACTGACTGTTTGCTGTGTGACCCGGCTTTACAATAAGTCTTCACCTTCTCTTCCCGCGGATGCTGTGTTACCGGAAATTCCTGTATACGTGAGAGGCCCATGTTCAGCTGTGGACTCCTTCGGGCTGATGATGCACTGACTTCAGCATAGCCTTCGAAACCATCCTAATCTTGTACTCTATCGCTTTGTGACAGAACAACTGGCGAAGTAAATGAAATATTAATGTTACAAGCAATATATAGCAAAATACAAATATATCTATGTATGTTGTTATTGACATTTGCGATAGTTTTTTTTTATCTTATCTTTAATATGGCAGTGCAATACACACTGCAGGGAATAGCATCCTTGCTCTTATGCCAATTATCCCAGTCCTTAACCTGCATATGCAGTACAAACATAAACGACTAATTTAGCTGTTTGTCTACGAGCACACTGTATTTGCCATGCAAGAGCGAATTTACGTACTAGATTTGTATGAAAAGCAGAATCTATCTATGGTATGCTTGCCTCAAAAATTCTACCTCTAAGTGATATATGTTTTACCGAATCTCTGTTTCTTGATTATTGGCCTAAACTAAGCCTAAAAATGTCGCCAAACTTCTCCTTTATTTGCTGGCGTTTGTCTACTCAACAAGAATATAACTTATGTTTGTTTGTCGTATACTACCTCAGTGCTGCCTCTGGTGTCAGAGTATGACAAAACGAAAAGGGCCTCTGACATGGCTTAACGACTGCTATTAATCAATAACGTCCGGGACCGACAACTTAAAGTGCCCTCCGGAGCACGGAGCGATGGAAAACCGGACATAACTCAGAAAAGTCATTGGTGTGGAGCTTATGACCGGTATCGTTGGATTCTAAGTTGTACTATTAAACCGTTAGGCTACCATCGCTCTTATGATTTGACTTAAAAAATGGCTAGGGGATTTAAATAAGCTAGAGAACAAGTATATAACTTATCATTTGACTTAAAATCTGATGAACTTTGCACCTTACATTGCGACGCGACGAGTAGACGCTGAGCAATAAATAAAAATGAACGACACGACACTTTTATCCCAGAAAATATGACACACGGGTTAAGCTGTGGGGCGCCGCTTTTTGTGCGTTTTTTATATTTATTGATTTGAATTTTATGTTCACTTCAATTAAGCAATAAGCCTGTAATAGCGTAATGTATATTTCCCAAATGTTTTATGTTGTAGCATAGATAAATCATAGAAGGATAATCCATTCATAATAATCATAATCCTTCTATTATTTATCTATGGTTGTAGTAAGAAATTAAGTAATAAGCTATAAAGTATAATAAAATAGAGCTTATGTCAAGTTTTTATCTTTAAAAGAATAACATTCTGATAGATTGATCATTGAAATCAGCTGTTAGTGATTCTCTGCTGGCGCTTTGAATGTTTGCATACTTATGTTACTCTACCTACAATGTTGGCAATACAATGTTTTTGATTTCTATGACCTGATAATTGCTGGGAGTGAGAATTTGTATAATGTCCCATTGTTAGACTGTATAATGAATTAATGATTGTGTTGCTGAGCTCAATATGTGTTACTGGTTGTTTTACAAATATGTTTTTTTAATGTTAAGACATTGCAAACTTATTATTAAGATACTGTGCCTAAATTGATCACCGTGATTGTTCTACATAAAGCTTCTGATGATGGTTACAGATGAATGAGTTCTGGCCAAAGCATGTTATTAAGTAAAAGACTGTTGAAACACTAAATATAGATCCTAACATATTTTATAGATAAAACTCCATTCATCCGCAGATATGGCTCGTTCGGAGCAGTAGCAGAGTACGGCGCTGAGAAAAAAGTATCACAGAACAGTAGCGTTTCTGCGGCGGTCATGGTTGGAATCCCCAGCGGAGTGATACTAAAACTTAAGTAAGTAGGTATATATAAATAACTGTAACTGTAAACAAGTGGGCAAGACTCACTACTGAGTGGAGCCCACACAACGATAGAAGACGTCGCGGCAGGCCCAGCCGTAGATGGCGGGGCGAGCTAGACGCTTATTGGAAAGATTGGATGCAGAAATTTTTGAAACGAGAGGAGTGGAAGGGAGGCCTTTGCCCTGCAGCGGGATGACCATGGCTAATAATAATAAATAATTGTAAACAGTGCAGTGTAAGTTTAGTCTATCAACGCAGCGGTAATTGCAAACTGGGTGTTGCAAATAAGTCAACCAACGCGGCGGTAACTGTAGGCAGGGTGCTGCAAGTTAAATCAACCAACGCAGCGGTAACTGCAAACTGGGTGGTGAAAATTAAGTCAACCAACGCAGCGGTAACTGTAAACTGGCTGGTGAAAATTAAGTCAACCAACTCAGCGGTAACTGTAAACTGGCTGGTGAAAATTAAGTCAACCAACGCAGCGGTAACTGTAAACTGGCTGGTGAAAATTAAGTCAACCAACGCAGCGGTAACTGCCAACTATACTCTCATTCATAATTAAAGATCATAAATGTAAACAAAAAAATGACAACATATGTCATTGCCAAAGTGACAGGTCAGGTGCGCTCAATCTGTTTTAAACTAAATATTATTTCCATTAACCTGTGGACGAGTGCATTTTTGGAGTTCTTGAGCTATTTTTTAAAATAAAGAATGATTAAAAGGTCTGCTATACATAAAATCTGTATTTGAAGAAGGTACATGAAACAAAAAATAGAAAAAAAATATTTTTAACAAAAAAATACTTTTTTTTTTGCTTAATTTGCATATCCCGTACGGGATACCGATAGCCGACAGGAATAGGTACTTGTAAATACTTTTAGTAACCGCATATATATGGAACAGACAGAAAAACAAAAAGGAGGCGAATGCACAAAATGTTTCAAATCTCTGCTGAGTTCCCAGTCTTGGAAAAATAACTGCACGAAAAATCTTCCTTTTTTATTATAGTTTTGTTTAAAATAACAATTTTGCAAAAACGTTTTTTTTAAATAATTTTATAATATAAAATCAATTAATAATAATGTCTATCATCAAACTATAGATTGCACAATGTTCTATATTTTTTTTCGTTTTGTCAACCACTTTGTTTACATTTTTATCCATAATTATGAATTTTAGTATAGGCGATGCAAATTAAGTCAACCAACGCAGTGGTTCAACGCTTACTGGGTTCTTCAAATTAAGTCAACCAACGCTTACTTCACCAACGTTCACTAGCTGCGCCCCGCGCTTTTTCCCGCGTGGATAATGATGAAATTATCCTATGTGTTATTCCAGGGCCTAATGTATACTATAAAGTTTCTTCAAAATCTGTTCAGCTGTTTCGGAGCTGAGTGCACAAGCTTTCGCATTTATAATATTAATAGGAGAGAGACGTGACAAAAAGAAAAATAGGACGCCCTGATTGTGGATAGTGGAGCGTGCGTGATCAACTTTGCGATTCTTGTTTCCCTAAAAAATATCAACTAACATGACACACGATGTGTGTCTAACACATCGTGTAAAAAGACGCCAAGACAAGTGTGGTGCCCTTAGAGTAATCATCATAATCATTATTAGCCGGAACACATACGCCTTCCATGACTCGAAAATGTATTAGCTTTTAAATTTTGTATATGCTGTTTGAGTCCACCCATTTGGCCGCCATCTTGACGACCCGGAAAACTTATTTTTGTTCCTATATTGGACCCAAAACGCACGGTTGATCACATTTTTACGACGAATTGACTCCACTATATCGGTTCTATGAAAATGTCGACCTTTCCACCTTTGAAGTAACTATACGCTGTGTTGCCACAAGTTTAGGCCAATAAAGTATATCGGTACTTGATCCAGTAAAATGAAGACGTTTTGAATATATGATCAAAAAATAACTATTTTCTTTAAGTTAGGGCCCTCCATATTTTGAAGAGATATTTTGCTTTGAATAAAATTTAAGTTATGTATTCGTTGATTTTTCTTATTATTTTTTAATAACTACAACATGCTTTTGGTGTCTTATAAAAGGGTCACTACTATCAATATACAAAAAAAAACAACATAATACTAGTGTAGTTTGATGAAAATTACTAATTTTGTGTCGAAATCAGGAGTTATGTTAAAAACAAAAACCGAAATGAATAACCCTGAAAATATCTAAAATCGCGGAACAAGCAAAGAGTTTATACAGGTGTCCCGCTCTACCTCGGGACCTCTGCTTATAACTACTTCCTGTCTAACTACTTCCTGTGACAGCCTATACAGTTTAGCTAATATTATAATATTCGATTGCACTGATGCTGGGAGATCCGAATTCTACGTGGTAGGTTATAATAAAAGTTAGTAGCAGATATAATAGATATATATGGCTAGTTACAGAAAACAACACGAAGCGTTTAGGCGAGAAATCCGCTTCTCTTCTCTCTCGCTTAGCCTTCTAACTTATCACCAAAGAATAACTATTGTACTCTACCACGAGTAAGTAGTAAAGCCCAGTCTTTTGGATTAGTCCGCATTGAGTACTAGTGCAGCATATTTTAGTAATTGGTGTTGCCATTTCTAAAATATACTCGATTTGTTTTCTTTGTTGTGTGAGGATGTGCTGGCCTCTGGTGACAGACTTTGTCAGGCAGCCCGTGGGCCTCTGACAAGGCTTAATGACTGTTATCAATCAAGTCTGGTTCACCGGGTCTTACTTCACAATTACAAAAATTCGTTGTGACTACAGTAATCGAGCGATGGTAGCCCTAAAGGTTTAATAGTCCAACGATACCGGAGTTTGGTCCTAGGCCCCGCACTAATGATTTTCCAAAGTAATGTGCGGTTTTCCATCGCTCTGTGCTTAGGAGGGCACGTTAAGCTGTCGGCCCTGGCTGTTAGCCAGGGCTGTTAGCCTTTAGGGCTACCATCGCTCGATTACTGTAGTCACAACGAATTTTTGTAATTGTGAAGTAAGACCCGGTGAACGATTGCGCAGGTTACAGCTGTGTGGATAAAACAGCATAAAGTAAGAGCGAGATAGATGGTGCGAAAAACGTAAGCGAGTGAGCGAGGCAGTTATACAATGCTGTCTTCACCTTCAACATTGGGATTGCGCCTGAATAATAGTAGCTTGCGCAGCAACTTGCAGCTAACTTACGAGACACAAAGATTCGTTGTGCCTACTGTACTGATTTACATCAGAATAGTTTAAAAAACTTTGGCATTCAAATCAAATTCTCAAGTAAGAATACGCAGTTAGTTCGATACTAGAAATACGCTACACATTGACAGGTGGACTTGTTCAACTCAGACCATTGTGATCCCGATCCACCTGTGCGAGGAGGTGATGCCTTCACCCGTGTTCTACGCGACGGTGGTGCCCGTGGTCTCATGGCTACTGCTCAAGAAGATCATCCTCGACCCCATCAACAAGGAGCGTGAGGAGCGCGAGAAACGACGCGCCATGGAGGCCAACTTTGATCGGTATGTACAACTACGTACATAGAAGTTTTTTTTATCCCAAACCGAATTAAACTTTTGACTTATTGGGTGTACCGTTTTGTATAATAAAAGCAGTCGTATCACTCTCATCCAGTCAACCGTCAGAGGATTAGAAATTATCTTGCGGTGGGTGAACTAATACAAGCTTTTGTTGCCCGCGACTTTGTCCACATGGCATACAGTTTATCGCAAAAAAGTATCCCATGTTTTCCCCAGGATACAATACCAAATTCCACCACGATCTGTTCATCCGTTTAGTCGTGTAAAGTTAGCGCACAAACAGAGAGACAGAATTACAGTCGCTTTTAAATTTTTTGTATGCATGAGAAACATAACATCGAGCGGTTGTTCACGGCGGTGTGCAGGTTTTCACTGTCCATTGGATATTTACTCTAAGGATGCCGCTTTCGTATTCTTGTCAATGGCTTTCACATTTGGGAATTCAAACACATTAAGGAAAGCAGATAACAAAATAATGTTACAATAGCCTGCGCAAATATATATATATAGTTTGAAAACAAAGAATATCCCTGAATAAATACATCTCCACACAAAACTCACGTAGAACTCTCATTTGACATCATTACGCCACATCATTCATTCATTGCTTACCTTTCTTTTCATCAATATTATTGTATAGATTAATTGATCACTTTAACTATATCCCTTAAAAACAGTTATCTCAATATAATTGTTTTTAATATTATGTATAGTTTCTTTCGTCTCTTAACTTATTGACATATTATGTCTAACTTATTGACATAGCATGTAATGGATGAAAATTGGAACAATTGCAATTTTTATCCATTTATAATCCAGCGCTTTAAAATATTGCACCTAACGTCATGACCAAAATATTGACATATGTCTGTTGCTGGAGTCAAGAGTTGGAACCAAAACATGGACACTCACGGTCAGAATAATCCACAAATTTAAGGTCGCTCAGCGAGCTATGGCTCTCCATAGCTTGCTTGCTAAGCTATGCTTGGGGTTTCTCTGAATGAAGTGATCCGACAGAACCAAGGTAACCGACATAGCTTTTTGAGCCTGAGGATAAGCAAGCTAAGGTGGCAGTGGGCTGGTTTCCCGCAGAACCGATAACCTTTGGGGTACATGAGTTCTCGAGTGGAGACCAAGTTTAGGCAAACTAGTGTTTGTGCTAATTCACTTTTAGCTACCCGCTCTCTCACAACTGACACTCAGTTATGTTAGTGTTAATTCACCATAAGCAAGTCATTCTCGTTAGTGTTAACACACCTTTAGGTACTCCCGTATACAGTGTTAATTGTATTAGTGCTAACTCACCTTTAGTTACGCCCTCCAGTGTTAGCTGTATTAGTGCTTACTCTGCTTTAATTAATACTCTTTCCAGTATTAGCTGTTACTGTAATTCACCTTATGCGAGACACTCGCCATTGTTAGTTGTGTTAGTTTATAATTCATGATTAGATAGTTACTCTCTAGTGTAAGCTGTGTTAGCGCTAACCCACCTTTAGATACTCCCCTCTCCAGTACTAGCTTCTATGTTAGTGCTAACGCACCTTAAGCTAGACTCTCTCCAGTATTGTGTTAACTGAAGTTAGTTGTCACAGCTGTGTTAGCGCTAACCCACTTTTAGTTACCCCGCTCTAGTGTCAGTTGTGTTAGTGTGAATTCACCTCCAGCTGGACACTCCAGTTTTAGCATTGTTACTGCCAATACCTAGAGTAAGTAGTACTAAAGTAATAAGTAATAATAGTATTACTAAAGTATTTAATAATATAATATAATAAAATATAAACCAAAGAAATACCTTAGTTTACTTACTCCGAGACCAATACAAACTCCCTTTATTTATTCACTCCATTGTTAGCTGTGTCATTGTTAACTCACCTGTAGTTAGCCTTTCTTCAGTGTTTGCTGTGTTAGTGCTAACTCACTTTTAGTTAACCCGCTCTAGTGTTAGTGTGAATTCACCTCCAGCTGGACACTCCAGTTTTAGCATTGTTAGTGCCAATACCTAGAGTAAGTAGTACTAAAGTAATAAGTACTAATAGTATTACTAAAGTATTTAATAATATAATAAAATATTAACTAAAGAAATACCTTAGTTTACTTACTCCGAGACCAATACAAACTCCCTTTATTTATTCATTCCATTGTTAGCTGTGTCATTGTTAACTCACCTGTAGTTAGTTTTGTTTCACCTGTTCTTCAGTGTTTGCTGTGTTAGTGCTAACTCACTTTTAGTTAACCCGCTCTAGTGTCAGTTGTGTTAGTGTGAATTCACCTCCAGCTGGACACTCCAGTTTTAGCATTGTTAGTGCCATTACCTAGAGTAAGTAGTACTAAAGTAATAAGTAATAATTAGTGATGCAACGAATACGAATACGAATATTCGTATTCGCCGAATAGTAGACATTTACCGAATATTCGTATTCGGCGAATACTAATACGAATATTTAAAAATTAATATTTTACGTACAAACGCAACTCTAATTACTGGCAGACTTGAAAAACGCGCGTGTAAAAATACGCACGTGTGCAGAGGGCCTTAAACGCAACGACGACGCAACGGGGGACTCCCCGGCCATAGTTTGTACAGTACCGCAGCTCCGGGAGTTTCCCTATCATTACAATTACGAACCATTGATTGATTGATTTCTTTCACTTCATTTGTTAGTCGAAAGCAGAAGTCAAGCAAGAGAGTATTGTTTTATTTATTTTCTGAGGTTGCTGCGAAGTAAAAGAAGTTAAAGTTGAATTGAAAATGTCTTCTCGTAAACGAGATCAAAGTGACATATGGAAACACTTCGATAAATTACCGAGTAAGTAGTTATATGGTCTGTATTTCTTTGGTATCAACAAAAGGTAGGATAGTAAGTAAGTAACTTAGACGAACGTTGGTAGTTAATGGCTGCGTCAATGTAGTACTAGACTTTGCCCGCGACTTCATCCGCGCAGACATCGGTTTTACTTTCACATGTAATATTATAGTGGGATAGGATTTTAAATTGTGTTGTTTTTATTTTAGACAATGAAAGCAAAGCTAGATGCAGATATTGTGCTTGTGAATTGTCTCGGGGAGGGAAAAATGCATATATTAAAGGATTTACTACGACCGCACTGTGGACTCATGTGAAGAGATTTCACGAAAATGAGCTTGCTGCCAGTATAAGTACTGTAGACGAAACAAGCACTGAAGTTGAAGTAACTCCAGCGAAGAAACAAGCGTCCTTAAAGGAAATATGGGAAAAGCGAACTACGTATGAAACGGGTGATCCTCGGGCTGTCAAAATCACATATTTGATTTGAAGAGATTACATGAACAACGCATAGCGATTCAAGATGTTTTACCATCTCTACCAAATTGTCGTCATGACATCACAGCAAGGCAATGGGCTCTTATGAGCCAAATCATTGATATTCTGGCCAATTTTGAAGAAGCTACTAAAGAGCTAAGCAAAGAATCAACGACGTTATCTCAAGCAATCCCAATAATACGAAGTCTAAAATCTTGCCTCAATAAAATTTCAAATGATCCTTCTTCTCATCCTGATGTAAATGATCTGGCAAACTCCCTATTCAGTGGACTTTCGAATAGATTTGCCTTTATGGAAAGTGATGAAACTTATGTATTAGCAACGATCCTTGACCCACGGTTCAAAACAAGGATTTTCAGCTCAACAGTGGTCGCTGAAACCGCTCGATCAGTTCTTAACGCTGTTTTTGATGGCAGAGAGGCCGTAAGACCGACAAGACCTCCAGAAGAACCTCAACCGTCGACAAGTAGAGGAATTTGGCAAGTATGCCAAGAAATAATTGAAGAGGCTGAAATGGAAGAGCCAATTTCAATATTTTCTGGTGAGTATGAAAAAAGTTAGAAAAGTTATTAATAGGTAATAGGTACTCTTTGTCATCTACATAGTATACTAAAAGTTAAATTTAATTTCAAAATGTCTTTTTACAGGGGATTCGCAAACTAAAAACGAAATAGATGCTTATCTAAAGCTCCCAAATTTATCGCCGACTGCTGATCCACTGGCCTTTTGGCGAGAAGATGTCCATTTTCCAAGTCTGAAAAAACTTGCCCAAAAATATTTTTCACTGAAGCCATGTACAGTCGCCTCAGAAAGACTTTTTTCAACGGCTGGGAACATTCAGACTGAAAAAAGAAATCGCCTTAAACCAGAAAATCTACAATTTTTATGTTTTTTAAATAAAAATTTGCCTGTTGTAAATTTTAATTATTAGAAGAATAGAAATTTATCAAATAAATTAGTCTTTTATTACCATGGCGAGATATTCGTATTCGTATTCGTATTCGCCGAATAGTAGGTTTGATATCCGTATTCGTATTCGTATTCGTATTCGTATTCGTATTCGTATTCGTAAAAGTACTATTCGTTGCATCACTAGTAATAATAGTATTACTAAAGTATTTAATAATATAATAAAATATAAACTAAAGAAATACCTTAGTTTACTTACTCCGAGACCAATACAAACTCCCTTTATTTATTCATTCCATTGTTAGCTGTGTCATTGTTAACTCACCTGTAGTTAGCCTTTCTTCAGTGTTTGCTGTGTTAGTGCTAACTCACTTTTAGTTAACCCGCTCTAGTGTTAGTGTGAATTCACCTCCAGCTGGACACTCCAGTTTTAGCATTGTTAGTGCCAATACCTAGAGTAAGTAGTACTAAAGTAATAAGTAATAATAGTATTACTAAAGTATTTAATAATATAATAAAATATAAACTAAAGAAATACCTTAGTTTACTTACTCCGAGACCAATACAAACTCCCTTTATTTATTCATTCCATTGTTAGCTGTGTCATTGTTAACTCACCTGTAGTTAGCCTTTGTTCAGTGTTTGCTGTGTTAGTGCTAACTCACTTTTAGTTAACCCGCTCTAGTGTCAGTTGTGTTAGTGTTAATTAACCTCAAGCTAGACACTACAGAGTTAGCTGTGGTAGTGCCAAAACCTCATTCTCTGAGTTCAATACTAACTCACCTTTAGTTACCCACTCCAATGTTAGCTGTGTCATTGTTAAATCACCTGTAGTGAGCCTTTCTCCAGTGTTTTATGTGTTAGTGTTCACTCACTTTTAGTTAGCCACAATCCAGGTTTATCAGTGTTAGTGCTACGCTAGCTTTGGTTAGCCACTTTCAAGAAGTATCTGTGTTGTTCTTAACTCACCTCACGGTGTTAGCTGTATCTGGGACTACTGTAAGTTAAGGAATAGACTGATCTAGATGTTGCGTAGCAACATAATTAAAAAATAAGTCTGTTCTCGCTTCTTCGGTACTCAAGTTTTCTCAACTAGCTGCTTACTTTTGTTATACCTTTACTCATAATTCTGTATATTAGAATGCGCTTTAGTTTTATATGCATGCCTAATCTTGTTTTTCTTTTCACTTTATCTCAGTCCTTCTATATCCTGGAATCCTTTCATATCCTGAATCCTTTCAGCAAGGCAACTATGTATAATTCATGCCGTTTGAACGAGGAGTTTGGAATTAATCCACCATAATTGTGTCTTATGTTACCGAATGAAGACATAATTTTGGTGGATATGTTCACAGCACCCCCTTCGATCCACTCTGCTACCTGTAATGCCGACATCGCTTTCACGAGTAACTTGGAATTTATCCACCATAATTGTGTTTTATGTTACCGAATTAAGACACATTTTTGGTGGATATCTTCCCAGCGCCCCATTCTGCTACCTGTTAATGCCGACATCGCTTTGACGAGGAGCTTGGAATTAATCCACCATAATTGTGACTTATGATACCAAAATAAGACACATTTTTGGTGGATTTCTTCCCAGCGCCCCGTTCTGCTACCTGTTAATGCTGACATCGCTTTAACGAGGTGTTTGGAATGTATCCACCATTATTATGCCTTATGTTTCCGAATGAAGACATACTTTTAGTGGATATCTTCCCAGCGCCCCCCTTCTTCGCTCCACTCTACAACCGCTGACTCACACCGCAATCATCTATACTTTCATGCCGCTTCTGAACAATCAAGCTGACTTATGAAGTAAGAATTGATTTTCATGCATTTCTACCTGTAATGCCGACATCGCTTTCACGAGGAACTTGGAATTTATCCACCATAATTGTGTTTTATGTTACCGAATTAAGACACATTTTTGGTGGATATCTTCTCAGCGCCCCATTCTGCTACCTGTTAATGCCGACATCGCTTTGACGAGGAGCTTGGAATTAATCCACCATAATTGTGACTTATGATACCAAATTAAGACACATTTTTGGTGGATTTCTTCCCAGCGCCCCATTCTGCTACCTGTTAATGCTGACATCGCTTTAACGAGGTGTTTGGAATTTATCCACCATTATTATGCCTTATGTTTCCGAATGAAGACATACTTTTAGTGGATATCTTCCCAGCGCCCCCTTCTTCGCTCCACTCTACAACCGCTGACTCACACCGCAATCATCTATACTTTCATGCCGCTTCTGAACAATCAAGCTGACTTATGAAGTAAGAATTGATTTTCATGCATTTTTCCAGTTACATTTATGGTTCATATTCGCATGTTAACTATTGCTTACAGCAAGTGTTCACTTTAATTGCACAGAATCGTCTTAACCTATTATATTTAGTTAGTTTAATGTATTATTTACAGAATACAAGAGATGCAGAGGCAGGCGCACGCTACGGTCGAACTCATGAAGGCGACTTACAGTCGAATCCGTTCTGACGAAGAGAAGAAAAAAGGCTTAGTCATTTTGAAGGCTTTGTACGGAAAGCTACCACAGGGTTGGTATATTTTTATCAATAGAACTTTACTGCAGAGGCTGGCGAGGTGTTAATTCCTGCGCTGTATTTTAAAGGAGTTGTTTGTCCATACAAAAATAAAAAAATACTTATCTACCCCTAAATATTATCAGATTTCAAAATTACTTTTACATATTATTTTTTTCATTATTTACTACGCTTATAAGTATTAGTTTTAAAAAAACTTGCGAAGTTATAAGCATCTTAACTGGCGGTTTGTCTGCGCTGAAACTATGACAGATTGATAAAACAATTTTTCAGAAACAAAAATATTTTTTGAAAAAAAAAAACAACGTATAAGCGTAGATTCAAGCCATTAACAATAATAACAAAAGATTTCACCATAATTTAGGGGGTGGAAAGTCCCCCAAACAGCAATTCTATCAAAATACTGTACTACTAAAATTCACGACTCAATCGCTCGTTTAAGGGTTCGGGGGGAGGAAAGGATACCAATAAGTTTACTTAATACCTATTTTGCAAATATCTCCAATCTAAGCGACTATTTTATTTTATTTTGTTGTATTTGGAAAAATAACAGCTAGATACAGTAATAAGTAGAAAGGACATTTAACAGATGGCCACTTACAAGTTTTCACTGGTATGTTAGAGAAATATACAATAATAAAGAGCACGCAAATAAAAATAAAAAGTTAACAATCAGATACAATGAAGTAAGAAGGTTAAATTGTTTGAAAACTTATAAAACAAAAGTTGTCCAATTAATATTGTATCCAATTGATATTAATAGTCACATTATCCTCTATTATCAGACACAACAAGCCATTACATACCAGAGGATACAGTTGGTGACATGCCGTCTCCTGAATCTTCAACTTTGTACGCCGAAGTTATCGATGTCACCGTGCCTCTGCAATGTTTGATCAAAGATTCACGGATGGAGCTGCTTGATGCTAGCAAGGTAAGACAGCAAATAAAATGTAATCGTTTAGTAAACAATCTAAAAATGTTTATAGACAACCCTTCTATATCTGTCCTAGATTGTACCGAGGTATTCGTAGTAGATATTAGTATCCGGCGTAAAAAAACACTAAATCATTATAACGTATGTCCTTCCGGGATTTATTCGCTTACAATTGATAACTTCAGGTTTATCAGGTCTTATTTACCTATTCAACCAGTGTGTAGTATACATACACACACAGGACATATATTGACGAATGAGGTATTCTTAAATGTCAAAACTTAAGAAGAATTCTCACAGATTACAAAGCGGGTCTTAGGCAAAGGCCCCGGTAAGGCCACCGAGGCCTTACCAATAGAGCAATAGAGGAAGAAATTCGCACAAATAAATGTGCGAATGCGACGGCAATACACATTTATGTGCGAGCGATAGAGATAAGTAGTGAGGTGTCATTGTACGAATTTCTTCATTTATCGCGGCCGTGTTTTAGTAGCGATTGGTGTACGCACTGACGCCGCGGGACAGGCGGCGGTGACGAGCATTAGGACTCCCAAGTCCCGCAGCTCCCGGGAGCACCGTGCTGTCGAGTTTGTGTTGTGATTAGAAGACGTAGGTTATGGATTTTACGTACGTATCGTTATGGATTTTTTTGACTCATGTAACATGTTATATAACAATTGAGAATTTAAAAAAAAGTTGGTTGAGTTCCTCCGTATTTTCGATAGACATTATGAATTATTAGTGTTATTACACAAAACACACTTGTACGATCAAGCGACAAAATTGAAACTAATTTGTTTACATCGCATGGCTGTTGCAACCACAACACTTACGCAAAGCATACCTGACGCGTTTGCACCGAATCTAGTGGCAGTGCGTCCACTCAAATGTATTTCTATAGACTTGATTGTAAATCGCCGTCGCTTTGCGAAAATCAAATGATGATTCCGAATAATTTTGTTCAGTGCGGACACTTTCGTTAGCTCTAGTACAATCGAAAACAACTCTTCGTTCTGGTGATGGATATTTGTTGATTTGCAGGCTGAGCTGCCTGGGTTCTACGACCCGTGCGTGGGCGAGGCCAAGCACCTGACCATCCAGTACATGTTCCACGGTAACCTGCACTGCTGCACCATCGAGGACTCGCAGGCCGTCGTGCTTCCGCGCAATAGTGAGTACTGACCATAGAAACTGAGTTGTTGACTAATGGCTACAATTAGTGTTAATAATAATCTATACTTATAATAAAGCAACAAGTGCCAAAAAGTCTGTAAAATGAACAATAAAAGACTACAGTACCCGGCGAAAAATAATGCACATCGGCCTTTGGAAAGAGACAATTGGCTGTTTACGACGATTTCCGAACACTGACGACCGTCCATATATCACCGTATTTATTAAGTGTCACTTCCGTGTCATTTCATATAAAATAAATACTGCACTTTATGGACTTTATTAGTTTACGTAAAATCAATGACATGTAATCTTTAATAATCTATAGAGAGCTGTTGCAACTATTAGAAAATGGATAGTATAGTAGATTGTATTACTAGGAGGCCAAATAATATTTTGCCGGCTATTTTGAATCCAGAGTGGAGTGAAGGATTCTTAAGTGCAATCCCGAAAGTAGCGAAGGATTCAATATACTTCGCCCGAGGAAAAATAATTTTGCTTCTGAGTGATACACTCTATTTTTCAGCCCCCTGTATGAAAAAAATAAATAAAAGGCGCTTTTAGATACTTTACAACTCATATTAGTTATTTAAAAGTATATTAAATAGACTAAAAATAAGCAACTTAAAATAAACTAGGTAATTACTAACACTTAACTAAAAATTTATATTCATTTTGTACTTCTTTGATTTATACGTCCTTCAGTCAGTCTCTTCAGATATTGTGTTCTAAATTTTGTGTAGATCTCGAATTGAAAGTCATTATTGGTACTGGCCGCCAACGTGTGAAGGTTGCTTTTTTGAAGTGGTTGTGTTTGGGTAATTCTTGAAAATAGGTACAGGTTTCCGAAAAAGACTTCGCTTCTTTTGCATTTTCCTACTCGATAAAATTGTTACCTATAAGCTTTCAAGTATTTTACCAGGTATTTACTTGGTCATAGATTCTGTATCACATTTATTGCGTAGTATTTTCAGGTGTAAATACGAGGGCTGTTTGATAAGTCGTTTTAAAAAGTAAAGAAATATATATTTTATAAATACGAGGGCTGTTTGATAAGTCGTTTTAAAAAGTAAAGAAATATATATTTTATAAATACGAGGGCTGTTTAATAAGTCCTTTTAAAAACTATTTATAAAACCTTTTTCTGGTAAATGGCATTAACACTGGCAGGCACAATCTTTCAAATGAAGACTGTCTAAAATTCAGAAAAAAAAACAAGTTTTTGTCAGTTTAACCATTGTTTAACTGTGATCACTCGTAAATTTTCAACAACTATGGAAAAATCTGAATTTCGTGCCGTTATAAAACATTTTTTATGAAGGGTTGCAGTGCTGCCACAATAAAAACTGAACTTGAATGCCGAATTGTTGGAAAAAGGACCTAGATTGTCCCCCAAGAAAGTCCTCTTTCATCAACACAATGCCCCAATGCACACGTCAGCTATTGCAATGGCCAAAATCCACGAGCTGAGCTTCGAGCTGGTTCCGCATGCTCCGTATTCGCCGGACCTAGGTCCTCTACCTATTCCCAAATCTGAAAATGAGGACTGCATCGCAGGTGTAAACGGCTATTTTGAAGACCTCGACAAAACGTATTTTTTGGAGGGGATAAAAAAATTGGAAACTCGCTGGAACAAGTGTTTGGCCCTCAAAGTAGACTATGTTGAGAAATAAATGTAAATTGTTTAAAAAAAAAAATTTTTACTTTTTAAAACGACTTATCAAACAGCCCTCGTAGCTCTCAGAGTTTGCTAGTTGAAGTGGCAATGGACAGGCCATATAGTTCGCAGAACCGACAACCGCTGGGGAATAAAGGTTCTGGAATGGCGACCACGAACAAGCAAGCAAAGTGTAGGGAGACCGCCCACACGATGGACCGACTACATTGTAGCCATCGCAGGAAGTCGATGGATGGAGGTAGCACAAGATCGCTCGTCATGGCGCTCTTTGTGGGAGGCCTATGTTCAGCAGTGGACTTCTAAAGGCTGACATGGTGATGATGATGATAGGGTTTGATGTACAGTGTTTTTGCGTAAACTTTAGAGAAGTAAATTCATGAATCGAAATCTTAAATCTTGTAAAACTAACGTCATTCGTCATCCAGAACCATTAGCCCACCCTGGTACCCAATAGGTAATTATGTAACAGATTGTATACAGATTTCCCCAAAATACGTTCAGCCAACAAATCGATTTTTAACGATAGCCCGGCTTCTACTTGTCGAGATACCAAGTACACCAGAGTTTAAGTCAAAACCTAATCTATCTAACAGTGAATAACGCATCGCAATCGGTCCAGTAGTTTTTAGATGATACGTGAACAGACAGACCGACACGTTTTCAAAAATTACATATTCTTGTTATGTAGCTTAGATCATATTTTTTTAATAATCTTCTTTGTACAGACTATTTGTTACTTACTGCTTTATTATAAGTATCCATACCAATCTAAAAAAGTGAAATGTTGTCTGTTTGTTTGTTTTTTTGTTTGTTTGGGGAGCTTTCACGCGATAACCGCTGGACGGATTTTGATAAAATTTGGAATGGAGATAGCTTATACCCTGGAATAAAACATAGGATACTCTTATCCCGGAAAATTGAAAGTTTCCACGGGAAAACGCGAACATGTTGAATATTCGCTGTAAGGAACGGTTGCCATGAAAACGAAATAACAAGTCTGTCAAAAAACATCAAGAACGTTGGGGAAGGGCCCCAAGCAAAGGTGCCTGCGGCGTTGACATTCTCTTTTCTTGCTGTTGTAAATAAGCCCTTGTTGACTGCCATATCGTTCATCAGCGTAACTTTTCACACTCGCTTCATCGAAATAACATCCGATATGCTGTCTGCTAAGTTCAACGATCAGTTCATTGACGTACAAATTAAACAGGCTGGGAAAATGACGTACAAATTAAACAGGCTGGGAAAATGACGTACAAATTAAACAGGCTGGGAAAACTAAGTCTTACCCCACATTCCAATCTGTACGTATCAGAAATACCGCTATAACTGTATTTTCCTGGTTAGTCTGCCAGAACTAAAAGATTTGTATCACCTGTCTGTCTTTTCCAATTAAGAACACAGAGTATAAAAAAAAATACACGCATACACAAGTGAACTCTGTGAAGTGCACTACTGTAGTCTTTGATGGGACCTCGATTCCTTTAGTAGTGTGGTAAAAAATCTTGGCATTTTAATTGATCAGGATCTATCATGGAAGCTTCAGCTTGAAGCCGTAAATCGTAAAATGTTTGCTTCAGCTGGTTCGCTTCGGCGACTCCGATTTATTTTACCCACGGCCACGAAAATTGCACTAGCACAATCTCTCCTTCTTCCTGTTCTTGACTACGCTGACGCCTCCTATCTTGATCTTACCCAGGAGCAGTTCAATAAGCTTGAGCGACTTCATAATTTATGCATAATCTTCATATTTGGCTTGCGTAAGTATGACCACGTTTCTTATTTTCGCACTAAGCTCAAGTGGCTCCCCATTCAACTTCATCGGAATACTCATGTTCTCTCACTTCTCTACAGTATTTTATTTAATCCTAATTCCCCGCGCTATCTTAAGAAACGTTTCGAATTTCTTCATTACTCTAATACCCATTGTCTGAGGTCATCAGAAAATCTCCAACTAAAAATTCCCGCACACGTGAGTTCTTTTTATAGTAAGTCTTTTACAACACAAGCAGTCCGGCTTTGGAATTCTTTACCAGTCTCTATTAGGAAAGCTACATCACTGCATATTTTTAAAGACCGTGTCAAGAATCTGTACATGTCAAGTTGTTAATCTGTTGAATGTAATACAATATTTATAATTATTTTATGTTAACAGTAGGTGTATAAGTAAGTGTATTATTATTATTTTGTATGTATTATTATATGGTAATAAATATTTATGTAATTTGTATTATTCATTTAAATGTAGGTATATTTTTATAATTCTGCACACTACCATCCTTTGTTACAGCCTATGTGTCTCTATTCAGCCTACGGTTGCCTGGAAGAGATCGCTGCTTAGTGACAAGGCCGCCGACTGTTCTATGTTAAAACTTGATTTATTGTATCATCAATTTCATTTCTTGTGCAATAAAGAGTTATCTATCTAACTATCTACTGCACAATGTGCTTGAAACTAAGAATTGCACTTTCATTGGAAAGTCTAGGCTAAACCCAAATTGAGCGTCGTGAAAAGTTAGATGTTTATTAGTTTCCTGTTCAGCACACTGTCCTGATTGAAAATTTACTAGATTTTGCAGTAACTAATTTTATTTAGTTATCCATACCAATATATAAAAGTGAAACGTTGTCTGTTTGTTTGGGGAGCTTTCACGCGATAACAGATGAACGGATTTTGATGAAATTAGGAATGGCTAATACCCTGGGATAAAACTTTGTTGAATATTCGCTGTAAGTAACAGTTTCCATGGTAACGTAATAACAAGTCTGTCAAATACATCAAGAGCATTGGTGCTTTATCTACTTTTGCATTCTTTTTTAATATTCTAGAAGAACATAGGATGCTTTTTTTCGCGAGAAACAGTCGTCCGCGCGGACAAAGTCGCGGGCGGGAAAGCTTGTATTTCATAATAATCACGTAACACCATCGTCCCCATCAGCAGGAAGTTCTCCACTACTGGACATAGGCCTCCGGGGAGGGTAGGGAGGGTTTTTTCATTATTACCACGCTTTACAGACATCTTTGTAATCGCAGTACACGTTGATGCTCACACAGGAAAATGCTGTTGTCCATTTCCTGAACACCGAATTTCCTTACCTTGGAGATGTATTTCCTCAATTCCCTGTGCTGGTTAGTTCTCACAGGACCAGCGAGATGAGAATCTATTATTAAGCCGGGGTCGCATGACATGGGCATAATGGGGAGGCCCTTGTTCATTAGTGGAATTTTCGGGCTGATGATGATGATGACAAGGTTTTTTTAATATTGTGATTGAAATGTCACCAAAATATTTGTCTAATTTATTTCCGAAAAATTATTAAAAAGAAAGCTCAAGCCTCAATCTATCTGCAAAGTTTGATTCTGATCGGTCAAGTGGCAATTGCAAACTACTGCTTTTTGGGCGCAGTATGATATCATTTACTGTATTTGCATTTCCTTTAATTACGTATTACTCCTCGAAAATTTGTCACTACAAAGTCCTGATTGATGTGTTTTCCATTTCAGATCACAGGATAAAAAGGTCCTGAGAGTTAAAACGTGGGCGGATCAGCGTAGCTACCGCCATTGAGAGGAGCAGCCGTCGAGCTGCCCAGAACCTTCCGTTCGAGGGTTAAATTCCCCAAGCTACGGTGCACGCACAAGGGTATCATAGTCACCATGGCACAACCCGCGACCTGTACACGCATTTAGGTTTATTCCTTCTCCGTAGTTATGAATTATTCGCTTCTATCGAATTCGCTGACTCATACTTCCTGTTTTATGTTTCACCGTCTCACTGTTGACTATTTTTAGCGGTATACCAATTTTTTATAGTATGCGGCAACCGTACAGTGCGCACTTTTTAAGGTTTGTTTATTAGAAGTAACAAACAAACAGCGTCTCAGTTCTGAGCGGTCAGAACTTTATTACCGGCTGAAGTTGGCTTGTCCGCCCCAACAATACAACTCTCATCCTGCGGGTACTGTGAGAACCAGGAAAGAGAGTTCAGGAAACGGGCAGCAGCCTGTTCAGCTACTGCAATCATCAAGACGACTGCCAGTTATAATTATGATAAAATCGCCGAGTTTGTGGAGGAGGCCTATATTCAGCAAGGGACGTCTGACTGCTGATGATGTGAAGTTGTAAAGAAAGCAAAGCAGTTGTGTGTAAGCGAGCACCGTACGTTGCAGGACATAAGGTACGTTTTGGCTCACTCGCCTGTGAGCTGTCAGAAAGTTTGGTGCAAGGTGTAGTAGCTTATGATATCTCATAAAACACTATTGAGATTGAGTTTACTGTCGTTTACTAGCTCTGTGCGTACGTCTCGCTCGCTCAAGATATTATGAAGTCTATACCAAAATTGTTTTGATGTTTTTGAAGTGAAACTTCGCGACTTCCAACAAGGTTGCGTTAAACGTTTAACGCTACTATGGAGGCCTTCCTATTTTCATTTCCACATTACGAAGTTTCACTTCTTCCACGCGGAGGGACTCCACGATGGTTTTTTTTATTGTTATTTTGTTATGTTACTAACTATAGTAAAATTTTATTGGTATTTGAGGGGTAATATATGACTATTGATTTATTTATCTGCCTAGTATTTTATCTATTTTTATCAGAATCCTCGTGAAGTAGATAAGGGCCAAATTTGAGTTATTACTTTAGAAAGAAAGTACTTTAAACTTGCATTAAAATGCACTATCCTCGAAGTAACCACCACCAAAACACGGTTATTACTTGGGAAAATTGTGACGTGTCGCTAGAAATGAAGGGCAAAGTCAGGCGATAACCGACGTCTAGCCAGTGATATTGCCTCGCGATCTTTTTAATCCAAAGATGTCCTGTGAGATATCAAATCGGCAAAGTCAGGCGACGTGGGTCGACGTCGCCTGACTTTGCCCGACAACTCTAGCGACACGTGTCTCAGGAATTTTGTCGCCTAGTGAGTACGATGTTTTAATATTTAATTTATATAATTGTTTGTAAGATTATATACCATGTACTATATTTAGGAAGACAAAGTTGTAATGTGCGCACTGTAATGATAGCGGTTTAGCCGACAACGTTTATCGCTGCTAAACCGGCTTTCGGTCACCGAGAACCTCGTTCCGATTTTCCCACCAGTGGCAATTATAAACAGCGACACTTTTATATGGAGAGGGAATTAGGTTAGTTGGCTACAAACATGTTGTTTTGAGTATTTAGAATAAACTAAGATTCATGAAAAGACATATTGAAAACAAATAAAAAAAAAAATAATATTGTGAGTATTCTAACAGCGTGCCATCTCTTTCTAAAACGTGCAAATCTTAGGCGTTTGTAAAGGATACTCTCGTAGGTACCAAGATCTTTACATCTTTACATGTGTTTAGTACTTAACAGTCGTGAAAACAATGTTTATATAAATACTAGCTGTACCCGCGGCTTTTTCCGCGTGGTAATTCCATTTAAGAGTAGCCCATACGTGTTATTCCAGGACCAAAAGTGCCTATAAAGTACAATATACTACAGGTCTTCAAAATTCGTTCTGCCGTCAAATAGTTTTTTATCAATTGCTTGGCTTCTACTCATCGGATTGAGATACCAAGTACCCCAGTTTTTAAGTCAAACTCTAAGCTATCCAACAGTGAAAACCGCATCGCAATCGGCCAGTAGTTTTTAAGTGATGCGCGAACAAACAAAGACACACGATTTTAAAAAAAAGTTAAAATCAGTTTTTAAGTCAAACTCTAAGCTATCCAACAGTGAAAACCGCATCGCAATCGGCCAGTAGTTTTTAAGTGATGCGCGAACAAACAAAGACACACGATTTTAAAAAAAAGTTCTTGCTTATTTAAAGTACCCTAGACCATTTTTATTAAATTATCAATTTTTTTCGTACTTATTGCATTACTAAAAGATATGTTTCACCATTGTTAAGTACTAAACACATTTTATTGTGTAGGTACTTAAAACAAATGTGGTCAACTAGCTGTAATCGTAACTAGAGTAGTCTTCAGCGAAAGACTATAGATGTCACACAACAATACATATACACAATAATACGTTCACTTTGGAACAGTAACTGTCGACGAAATTTCCAGAAAATTGTATTAATATGATTTGGCAGCTACTTAGGCCCACTTGCACAGCTATCTTAGCCCCGGAATAGTGTCGAGTCTGGGCTAAAAAATTAAGACAAGCAGGATAGAGAGACGGACATATGCAGACAGTACTGTAGCGCGAAAGAGAACAATACATTTTGGCATAACTACACTCGTGAGCAATGAAGTCGACTCGGCTCCAACCCGCGAAATTATAGCTGTTTTTATTTCTTTGTTATTATTATTTAATTTAAAAATTAAATCAATTATTTGATAGAACCATTAAGGTATCCATGAAAAAAAAAACACACAAACGTACAGTTATAATTAATGCTTGAATATATTGCTCTTCCTCGTTACGGCAAGTTTTGCGCCGGGAATGCCTATAAATTATTCAATATAACCATTATTCAATATAACCATTATTCAAATATATAACCATTATTAAATAATACATTCAATTCAAATTAATTAATACATTGAAAAATATAACCATTATTCAAATACCAATTCTCATTATATAACCATTATTGAAGATGTGATGAGCAGAAATGTTTGTTCCTGAGTCATGGATGTTAATATTCTTATCTATATATGTTTATCCGTTATCTAGTGCCCATAGTACAGGGTATCCTAGTTTGGGGCTAGGTAATTGGTGTGGAATTGTCCCGAATATGTTTATTTATTTATTATTATTGATTTTACATTAAAATGAAAGTTTTTTTCTATAAAGATTTTCCCATAGCTTGCTTTTAAATTTGTACATAGTCTCGTATAATTTTAAGTATCGTATCTCAAAAGATACTCAAGTTATTTTCACGAAAATTATGTAATTATAGGTGAGATGGTAAACTTTCAGGTGTCTATTGTTGTTATTGTTCATTATGTATTTTCATAATTAAAAAAACACGATTGCTCGAATGTGGTCTTGATTCGATTCCATTGCTCGCGAACAAGTTACCTGTCTACAGACAGTTGTTTGCCATCGTGCAAGTGGGCCTTAGAGTCTTTAGTCTACATCCAATAGTCTACATTATCGGTAGCTTCACATTCCATTGTTTAATCAAAGACGTGAATTGTGACAAGATAACAGTCTTCTTTTAGGTATGTACTGATTTAATTGAACTTTGAAATGTTTATTATGTTTAGCAGCGATATTCATATAATGTTATAGATTTGCTGCAGTTTAATGCGACTACATATTCTTGTATTATTTAATATCTAAAATCATCAACATCCAGTATGTTAAAACTATGACTGTACTTACTACCTATACTCTATTTACTAATATTTTCTTAGAAAGTTTCGATATTTTTGCGTGTTTTATACTCTGACTGATTTACAGTATTCCTATAAATAATGCCATTTAAAACCAATGAGTGCTCTCGCTTTAGCTATCCAGATTCCGACCCGTTACTACTTAGTACTAATATTTATTCCGTGCCATTACTCAGTAATTTTTAATCAAATTCACAATTATTTTTTTCAATATTTTTATGTACGTGCACCGATTTCTACGTCAATTGCGGAAATATTTTGTCTTATTTTGTTTGAAAGTTTATACTCTCCAGGTGGTCCCTTATAAATTTTATCAAAATTGGTTGAGTAGTTTTTCGAGAATAAATAGTTTTTCTAGTAAATCTATTTTATTTTGTGTTTATATTGCGTGAAACCGATTTGGATGGTTGTTGTTTTTATTCAATAGGATAGAATTTCAGTGTAGTCCCATATAAACTTCATCAAAACTGGTGTAGTAGTTTTTTTTTTTAGTTATTTTGTTTCCATTTGAAGTCGATTTTTGTACCACGGTATTTTGAACAGCACTTGTTCAATCAAGGCATCTCGGGTTAATCAACGTATAATGCACTAATAACGGCGGCTTCATTGATAGACACGCTATAGAGTTACGGATTAGCTCGAGGGTAATTTAGGTATGACAATTTTTTGCATGCGATGCAACGTGATGCGGCAGTTGCATGCCGCATCGGAACGGTCGAGACCTGCGCGGTGTTAACTTAGGAATAGTTTGAACTCACGCGATGCTTGAGCCTGTTTGTGCAGATGTGAACATGTTCTAATTGATGTCCAGAGGCAGGACCTTTTGAGGGTCACATGCAATTACAAGCGTGAATAGTTAGTTATGTATATATGTACATATACTGGGGCATTAAGGGTAGGTACCTTTTCCTTTGTAGTTAGAAGCTTTTGTTCTTAGGAAACGTCTGGTCTATTTTGAAGAAAAAAACAACTACATTTTTTTTAAATTAGCTGCTCTAAAAATACAAGTTGGCCTCAATCAACTCTATTTTCTACCAGAAAATCTTTTTCCAAAGTAACTAATTAAAAAAATAAAAATGAGGAAGTTTTATAATAACTTCTCAGTATGTCTTAATTTGAAAATGAATTTGTTTCTTCATAATGTCTTCCCTTCTATGATGGTTTTTATGAAGTTGTCGTGTCGTGTCGACTGGTGTGTGGACTCCCTCCACACACCAGTCACCGACTAACCCGCTGCCAAGCCGTGTGAAAGGCTGTGTCGGCGCGCTAGTTGGCCACTTTGGTGTGTAGACTCCGTAAGGTGGCCAGGTATATTCCAACTTATAATTTCTATTGTCACTATTATGTTCGTTTTTTCTTGGACCACACCACATTTCAAACGCTTCCAGCCTTTCCCAATCTTAATGCTAGCAAGCATTATCTTCCAGCTAACCTCGGTGTATTGTGATTGTATTAGTGATTAAATAATGTAGTATAGAGATTCGATTATACAAGTTTTGGCGCCACATAACGCCCGTTAACGTGCCTTTTCGATTTGTGATATTTGACAAGATTTTTTTTTTAAATCACTACATTAAATTCAACATTTTGGTCTACATAGAGGTTATTCAGTAATATTGTTTTGGGTAGTATCTAACTGCAAATCAAAAACTTTTTTTTGTGTAATCTAAAATTTGTATTTCCCGTCAAAAATACTGATTGCACAGCAAAATGCTTACCTCAAAATAATATTATTCATGCAATGATTTAAGTTCGTGGCACATCGCTATTTATCTAGAAGCGCAGTTTTTTTTCGGAACGCTTATCAAATGCCATTTTAACCTACAGTCATCATGTTCAACATAACTACCTAGTTAATAAGGCGCAAATCAAACAGTAATTGAAAAATAAAGTTAATTTGATGTGCAATCAGTATTTTTGATAGCAAAATCATATTTTTGTTGTAAAACTTATTTAATTCAAGAATTTTAAATTGTTTGGTGATAAGTTTTTGAAGTGCAATTGAATAACTATTATTATCACCATGTACGTTAGGGTTTCCAGTATCCTTGAAAATAACTATTATTATCACCATGTACGTTAGGGTTTCCAGTATCCTTGAAAATAACTATTATTATCACCATGTACGTTAGGGTTTCCAGTATCCTTGAAAATAACTATTATTATCACCATGTACGTTAGGGTTTCCAGTATCCTTGAAAATAACTATTATTATCACCATGTACGTTAGGGTTTCCGGTATCCTTGCGAGAGAAGTTCAGGATAGATGCTTGTCTGTGATCCAATTGATATCTACCTACATTAGTATTTATTCCTGCTGGATCACACCTGTAAATGGCGACTTCATAAACTTCTAATATACGAAGAAAAATAATATAGAAGTAATTGTCTCAAGGCCTAATTGCCACGTAAAACATATTGAGCGTTTCCATTTTAAGGTCACTTTTATTACACTTGCGGCACACTCGCTACCACTTGCACGTGTAATGAAACACGCGTGGTGGGCGGCGATGTTTAATAAACAAAAAGTTTTTTCTTATATCATCGACGGACGCGAAGGTTTCAGAGCACGCTATACTATGATGTTCTGGACTTTTCCTTATCATGTCCTCGTATTTCTCAGCAATATAACAACTACATAAAACATTATTCAATATTAGCTCGTGTTGTGTTTCGTCGTCGCCTAAGTTGTTGATTATTTTGAACATTTTTGATGTTGATTATTTTTAATGATGCCTGTTAAAAAAAGTTTTTAGCAAATTGTTATTTAATAATCATTTTAATTCGCAGTAGAATGTTTGAAAATTAATATTGTGTAGGTAGTATTTACTTATTTATGTGTCTGATTGTGTACCGTAGTATAATAAAATAATGTTAAAGCAATATTATATTTGTGTCTAAATAAAATATATATTATGTCATAGTCATGTACAACATCTACTGCCAAAATAAAGCATGATATGTATATGTACTTGTTTTTTTTCTGTCCTTCTTGTCCTAAATTAATCTAGTATCAACGATTTTTGTACTCTACAGATTGGCGAAAATCATGTGAGTATACAGTGGAAACAGTGAGTGGAATTTTAAGGTCGAAAAGAAAGTACCAGAAATGTTGATGATAGTAAATTTAACGCTTAAGAAGCATTCTTTTATTTTAAAACGTTTTATCACTCTTTGCCCGTAGTACGGTTCAGTTGTCCGGTCAACCGGATTACGGAAAATATATATTCTCCAAATGATAAAAATATATCAAAAACATGTAATATGTTATATATAATTACATGGTGTTGACGACTCATCATACATTATCGACTGAAGAGAAGAAATATATAATTACTGCGACTGACGTTTTGAAAACATGACGCGCAATATATTTGGTTAGTTCCCAGTTCTTACAGTACCCAATTCGTTTTATGTCGATATTTACCCAGTTTTTTCAATGGTTATTCTCAATTGGTACAAAAAACGGTTCATTAGTCCTCTTAGGTTCAATATTATATTGTTACTTTATTTCTAATTCGTAAAACGATAAATATAGTATATAAATATATTATGTTTTACTTCAAAGGTATCAAGCGAAATAAAATATATTCAAAGATAGTTAAGTTAAAATAATAAGCAAATTGATAATAAAAAAATATGTCTATTCCCGTTGTTCCCCACTTTTTGTCCACCACTGGGGGACAACGGGAAAAAACTAGGTGTTACTGTTGAGAAGATACATTTTTACCGAGAGAATTTAATTAGTAAGTACTTGTGCTGAGATGGTGTCCAGATTAGTTTCACTACCGGGAGTTTTTGTTCCCACTGTTATGTCTTACGATTTTACCTCCTATTCTATACACTGTCCGCACCTGTCGTTTATTGTAACTACTGTTTTCCAAGAATATGGTCTGCAGATAATAACTAAGCATACGTTTAAAATGAGATTTCATGCAAATATTTATATATATATTTATGAATATTTATATATCTCATTTTACCCTGGTTTCCTTCTCTAAGCATTGTACAAATTGAGCAATAACCATCCATTGAACGAATTGAGTATGGGAGCAAAACTAATTGTACGAACTGAGCATTTACCATCCGTTGATCGAATTGGGTATTGTACGAACTGGGAAGTAACCGAATATTTTGTTTCCTAGTTGACAACCCAGCTGCTTACAAATAGATGCAGACAGACATAAATAAATATATATGATTTATTCAGACACCACAGCAGGTGAGCGTTTGTTCTCAATTGGTTGGATTCGCTAATGGTCGGATTCTCATTTCGCCGGAATACAATTAAAAGAAGAAAAACAGTTTTTTATGCTAATTAGTAAATGGTCGGATTCTTATTTCTGAAAATTGTAATGAACTTCTCATATTATGTATAGGTACTGGACCCGGATTTATCTAATAAAGTCAAAGTATTTTTATTGTAAAGGCAACAATATTGACCGAGCGCGCGCGAAGCTTCTCCGTTTCAGCTTGGGCAAAAATGCTTTCTTATGTCAGGATGTCCGTGTGTCCGGATCTTCTTATGTTCTGAATCCAGCGTAATGAGAATCCGACCAAGTGAGAACAAACGCGGATGAGATGTGACATTATTCGGCAGCATATTTACAAAATCAGGTACGGCAGTGGCCAAACAAATCATTAAAATAGTAAAAAATAAAGTGAAGTTGGATATGTACAGTAAGTAGTCGCAGCGGAAGTATGTGTCTCGGAAGTTGTCCGCTAGTATACTAAGTTTAGTCTAGATCGGTTGAGAAATGCGACCTGTAGAGGAAAACAGAGATCCGGACATACGAAAGCACTTTTGTCCATGCACTTACTTTATGCACAGCAGTACCTGCGCAATCGTTCCCAGAGCCTAACTTCACAAGCTTTAGATGGGCGGCTGCGACCACTGTAAGTACGTAAGGATGATTGAGTTGACGATTGTATATAACCAAATCAATTTCTCCCACCGGGGCTTGCCACCGGCCGTGTTAGCGAGACTAAACTATTTCGAATTAATATGCGTTTGTTGATGAGAAACAATGGCTAATAATCCCGTCACGGCGTGAAGAGGCCATCAGTATGCGATCCGGACACAAGTAATAATTGAATGCCACGAATGGGATTAGATTAACATTTAACGGCCTGCGTACGATTTTTTTGTGTTTATGTTTAGTAGTTATATCCTCTTATGTAATGTAAGAAAAGCAATTTTGACAATGAGTTCTTTATGTTTAGGAAAATAATGAACTCAAGAAACTCAATTTATTAGCTCCCGTACAAAGAGACGGTAAGTTTATGGTGTGTATCACTGTGTGACTGCGTGTCTGTGGCATCGTAGCTCCCAATAAAATGGACCGATTTTGATGCGTTTTTTTCTGTTTGAAAGCTGATGTGATGGAGATGGTTGTTAGCTATAATGGGGGGAAGGGGGGAGTGAGTATCGTAGCTTCCAAACCATTGGACCGATTTAGATGCGGTTTTTTATGTTTCAAAGCTGATGTGAACGAGATGGTTAACTTAGCTTTATGGAGGGGGTGTTGAGAAAAGGGGGGTGAGAATCGCAGCTTCCAATCGAATGGACCGAGTTAGATGCGGTTTTTTTATATTTGAATGCCGGGGTAAACGAGATGCTAAGAACCATCGCGTTTACCCCGGCTTTCAAACATAAAAATTATACGAGAAAAGGATTGAGTCGTAGAAGTTGTAACATAGTAATTGTCAATATAATTTCTCTTATTATAATTTTATCATTGACCGAGCGAGCGCGAGGCCTGAGTGGATAGTCTCTGTTTTAGCTTGGTTAAAAATTGTTTCGTATGTCCGGATGTCTGTCCGGCTGTTCTCCTCTACAGGTTTCATGTCTCAAGCGATCTTGACAAAACTTGGTATACAGGTTAAGCAGATTTTCAGTTTTTTTTTTAGTCGTCTGGGATTTTTGATTGGGGGGGTACTTCCCCCAAAAAAGTAAAATGGGGGCTACAGAATATCTCCGCCTTATTGAATCCGATTTCGATGGTTCTTTTTTATTTGAAAGGTAGTAACTTTAAGTTAGTCTCATAAAAATTTGGTAAAGATCTGATGAGGATCTTTGGCGTGATGAGCAGAATAGCTCCTCAAGATGCAGTAAATTACTCACTTTTAGGTTTCTACCAGTGCAATCAGCCCTTTACCTACTAGGTAAGGATTGATGGAGCACCTTGGTTATTAATGTTAGTTGTACAAAAAGGTAACTAGATGGCGCTACTGTGCAGCGCTAGATTGTTTGCAAAAAAATTGTACGCGCGAGATCTACAGCTCACAGAGCCACTAGTATTATTCGAATTAGAAAATACCTACCTAGCCTTTGTACTGTGCCATAACAGTTTTATATGCAATAAGTGGAGGTTTGCTTTTAGCCTTAAGTACTTCTTGTTGTAAATTTACTCATTTGCATTACAAAGTCGATGAGTAAGTGATATTAAAAACACATCATAATAGGTGCCTGCCTGTAATAAATATTTCCCATTGCCTTAAAGGAAGTGGTTTTCTCAGGTACCTAATTTGAAAGGATCTATATATAGGACGTATAGCCGAGATCACACTAATATTATAAAGGCGAAAGTTTGTATTTATGTGCATATGTTTTGTACTCCTTCACGCTCAAACGGCTGTACGGATTTGGATGAAATTTGGTACTGGGATAGCTTTTATCCTTGATTAACACATATACTTTTGATTAGGTACTTATATATTATTTATATAATAGTATTATGATGTATATTAATTTAAATACTCGTTTTAACGTTAACGAAGGGCTTAAGAGGGGAAGGGTTGAGAATTCTCACGGAAGAGGGCACCGAAATTCAAGCTCTCAGACGAGACTCGCGTAGATTTATGAATAATATGATAAAAGTGTCATCCTTTTCTCATATTATTCATAAAAAAACGAAAAAAAGACGGGAAAATACTCAGTCCTCTTTGTCAGAGCAGATGACCCTCAACTAGAAAATCACGAAACGGAAGCAACGAGACCTTCGGTGTTCTATACACAAACGGTAATTGAGCAGAAACGAGGGTATAAAGTTTTCGTGCTGCAACTTATAAGTCATCTAACAAAGCTAAAAATAGCTGATAGCAGAACCGGACATTCTCGCCGAGATCGAGGATTTCTATGGCCGGTTATTTACTTCATATGCTCCTAGACCGAAAATTTCAAGTGAGGATTCAAGAGTCACTATGAACCGCCACGAAACCGTTGAGCTGGACGAGGTGGAGATGGCCTTGAGACAACTGAAGAACGAAAAATCTGATGAGGATGGTATTACCTCAGAGCTCTTAAAGGTAGGAGGAACTCATGTCCCTATACTTTTTTTAATTCTAATTTCAACTTTGGAAGTACTCCAAAGGCATGGAATAGAAGTGTGTTGTGCTATTTACTAAGAAAGGGGATAAAACCTATGAAATGTTATACCACATTAACACAGTGCGCCAGATCATACATACAGAAGTCCGAAGGGTATAATCGGCCTCTGTGCCTAGCTTTTGTTGTCTTCGAGAATGCCTTGACTCCATCGAGAACTGGTGCTGGACTCCTTGCAGGGTTGCAAAGTGATTGCCGTTATATTCAGCGTTGAGATCCCTGTATACGCTGCTACGATGTTTGTCCAAGTCTAGGACCGGTACACTGAACAAATCCAATTGCTTCGAGGAGTAACGAGATACATACATCAGGGGAATGTCATATCCCCGGAGCTGTTTACTAACCCAATGGAGAATATGTTGAAGATGCTGGACTAGAAGGGAATGGGCATCAACATAAACGACGAGTACCTCAGTACATCTCACACTTGAGATTTGCAGACGATATACTCGAATATTGTTCTGAGTCGCAGCAAGAATTGCAACAAATGCTGACCAGCCTAGCAGATGTATCAGACGTATTAGCCTCCGCATAAACATTTATTATTTATGAGCATGTAGAATTCCACTGCATAGCAAAGTCTTCACTTTTCTCTGTTTTGTGCTACAATGGACCAATCCTTCAAGTAGGAGTCCAACGTCCCGCCATCTGCGTGTAGGCCTACAACGTTATAGTTTGACATTGTGCGGGTGCTATTCAGTTGTAGCTTTTGTCCACAACTCGTCCGATATTCAGCAGACATGGCCAGCCCAGTCCCATTTCAGCTTGGCAGCCTTTTCCTATGTCCAACTGTGGACTGATGCTGTTAATTAGCAAGGTAAAGTGGCAGAGGGCTGGTCACATTTCTCGAAGAACCGATAACCATTGGGGTAGACGAGTTCTCGAGTGGAGACTATGTTTAGGCAAACGTAGTTTTGGACGACGAGTGACGACCTACGAAAAGTGTCTGGAAGAAAGTGGATGAGAGCTGGCGTGTATTAGGAGAGGCCAGTGTCAGATATAGACTGATAATGATGTGCAATTAATTTGTAATCTATGTAACAATAATTACTGCAAGTTTCTCAAAAAGGTAGATAGATAGATAGATAATACTTTATTGCACCTAAAAAGATATTATTACACATAAAATATTGAAACCAAATAATTCAGGGCATCGACATGAACGTGTGATAGGTTAGAATGCTAAAGTGGTAGCCCCACTTCGCTTTACTCCCGATTTTACCAAGTTTTCTTGTATGTCTCCTAGCTGAGCTCCTCGGTTTTACCCGCGTAGATGATGTTGATGAAAAGTATCCTAAGTTATTACAAGGACCTATTAATGTATCTACATACCCTGTCTTCAAAATGCGTTAAACTTTTTCAGCGTGCAGAAGAATAAAACATACAACACACGCACGACCGGTTGGTCTCGTGGCTAGAGATCCTAGGTACGAAATCGAACGGTCGCGGGTTCGAATCCTGCAAGGTGCAGAAATGTTTGTTTCCGAGTCATGGATGGAATATTCTATGTATGTTTATCCGTTATCTAGTGCCCATAGCACAGGGGATCCTAATTTCGAAATGTCCCGAATACATTAATTAAAAAAACAAAAATACACTCACAAAACTTTCGCAATTACGAGTATAATATTGCTATCTGAACTCGCGCCTTTGCCCGCGTCGTCTTATTATTTTTGAACTAAAAGTATTCTACGTTACATTCTAGGGCCAAAAGTACCTACCTATAAAGTAAGATAACCAAGTCAAAACCTAAGCTATCCAACAGGGAAAACCTCGTTTCATCGGGCTAGTATTTTTAAGGTGATGCGCGAACAGACATCGAGCCAGAGAGAATCGATTTAAAAAAAAACTAATAATCCAGTAGTTTATATTGTCCAGAAAACAATATTTTAAAAAAAATGCCGTCTTTCTTGACTGGCTTTATTTTAGGTATGTAGATCTACGAGCTAGATTAATTAGTGTGATTTATAGATAGATAGAAAATGCTTTAATGTACAGCAGTTATACTAACTAGCTGTACCCACGGCTTTGCACGCGTGGTCATTTCTCTAGTTCTATGTACTTACTATTCCAAGACCTAAAATCAAGGGCGGAACCAGCCTTCGAGTCAGGGGGGGTCACGTACTAATATCCAGCCTGGATAGATTCCAAAATCAATACTAGATGTTCACCGCGGTTTTACTCGCGTAGGGCGAGTGAAACCGCGCCCTATGGCCAATCCATTAATTTATAGAGATATTTATATCATAAAATTTCAGGACAAAATAAGCGCAAGAGTAGTGAGCGGGAAAAGTTCGAGTTATTTCTGTCAGTGTGGTTATTAAAACGAAACTCCAATTCGTACAAAGTATGCATTTAGTGTATTATCAAAAGCGCGAGCGCAGCGAGCGCAAATTTTTTCAATTATCAATGAATAAGACAACTAATTCAAATAATGCGGTTTTAAAATAAAATATCATTCCAAACCATGTAAAAATATGCTCTGACATGATTTTAACTTTCGAGAGTAGAGATTGTTAGAATATTCAGCTATATCTAGCAATGTAAACAACAAATAAATGTTTGACAAATCAATCAAACATTTATGAATAAGCTAAAATAAGAGCGAACAAAGCAAGCACGGAAATTTTGAGCTATTTCGATCGGTGTAGAAGTAAAATAAAATTTCCAAATCATAAAAACAAACATTGTAATAAACAAAAAGCAAAAAATATCGAGCGAGCGCAATAAATAGCGAGCTATTTATATTAATTTAATATCGATTTTTAGATCAAAACATAATACCAAACAAATCACATGAAAATAATGAAAAAGAACCCCAATAGCGAGCGAAGTAAGAGCAAATGAACACTTCTGCCTGTTAAAAAGTGCTAAAAACATAACTCCAAATAACATTTAAATATGCAATGATAAGAACAACCCACGCAAACGCAGCGTGCATACTATTGCGCTTTGTCTATCAGTATAGAAATTGAATAATTGTAAAGCATACGAAATTAACTAATTTACATTCCTGGTATAGATTCAAAGAAGCGCGAGCGAAGCGAGCTGCGTATGCATCACGCAGCTCGCTTCGCTCGCGCTTCTTGTCCGAAATGATGCTCAATATTTTTCTCAACACAGACCCGCAGCGCGGTCATCTTCACAACATTATGTTCTAATTTCAAATTTTTATTATGTCTTCGCGCTTAAAGGCCACAGTAAAAGAAAAAAAATGTAAACAATTGAAATTAGAACGTAGAGTAAATTAGTGCCAATAATTTAGATTTTGTTCCACGTTTCGTTGATTATTACTAACTGTTTGCATACTGTTTCGTATTAATAGTCGTATAGTAAAAGAGATGTTGATTCTGCAGTTTGGTGAACATTTTATCGCAATTTATGGTCCTGTGACGTGGCCAGCGAGGTCACCGGATCTTACCCCCTTAGATTATTTTCTCTGGTGGTATGTAAAAAACGAAATGTACAAGAAACGTATAATGCAATTGATGACTTGAAACGAACTTTGGAAAATATTCTAAGCGGAATCAATAATATTTTAATACTGAATGCAGTAAAATCCTTGAGTCGTCGAATCCTAGCTGGGTTCGATGTATTGAAAACAACGGTCATCATTTTGAACAATTAATCAGTTATGGTTTAACTACTTTCGTTAAAAATGAGCTCTTTCCTTAAGTTTACCGTATGTCATTTCTTCCCAGAATTCAATACTTATTAGCGACACTATCGAATGGTGTAATAATACAGTGTGTGCTTTTTTTTCCAAAATCAACGTGTTCGATTCCTGCCTAGGAATATTGTTTTTTTTTTCAAAAATCCAAAGGTGCAGTTTTAGTTTTTATTAAAATCGGGCCCGAGACTCCTTTGAGTACTTTTCACTATTCCTCATAGTTTCTGATTTAGCCAACCACGCCCACTTGAAAAATTCTCCCTGTATATCTCAATAGCAGTATATTATTTTTCAAAAAATATAGATTTTCCTATTAAAATTGTAATAATATAACCCCAGGCTTTGAGGTAACATATTACGAGTATACATGCATGACCCAAGGTATCAAAAATTTACCTACAACGTATAGACCGTCACGGCAAGAGTTCGCAGAACCGACAACCGCTGGGGAATAAAGGTTCTCGAATGGCGACCACGGACAAGCAAGCGAGGCTCTGGGTGAGACTTTCTGATTTTCATCAATTCATCATAATTTCAGCTTTTCAAGTCCACTGCTGAGGCATATGTTCAGCAGTGGACTTCTAAAGGCTGTAAATGATGCTGACGATGATATATAATTTCTAGTTTATTAAGGTTTTTTTTTTTTAAATTTATTACGCACAACCTATCGATAACTTTTATGTCCATGTAATCCTTTCCATCCAAAGGTTGCCTGGAAGAGATTGCTATAAGGCCGCCCATTGTACCTTTCATTTCATAATTTTATCCTTATATTATCTTCTTCTTGTTGTGCAATAAAGAGTTTTTGTATTGTATTGTATTGTAGTGGTAAGCACAATAAAGCAAGACATTAAGAACAAGACGTTGTGTCTGGGCGCTTTCATTGATATTGAAGGAGCCTTTGACAAAATTTCGTAATCATTAACTACGAAATTTTACAGTACGTTATGTATTCGTCGATCTAGGTGGAATTACCAGGGGGATGGTGTCAAGAGGGAGGAGTCCTGTCACCTCTACTCTGGAACATGGTGGTAAACGATCTAATCACAAAGCTGAATAACCAACGCTTCTTCACGGTTGGCTACGCGGAACATCTGGCGATTCTTGTATCGGGATATTATGCCAGCGTGTGTCTTGTGATATCATGAATAATGCTCTAAAGATCATAGAGAGCTGGTGTACAGAATTAGGATTAACCGTGAATTCAATAAAAAACAATCTAGTCATGATTACAAATAAAAGAAACTTAGGTAGATACATAGTGCCCTACCTTTTCGACACTCAGTTCTGACTGAAGAGGGTAGTATTTGGGTTGGGTATCACCTTAGATAGCAAACTAAACTGGCTAGACACCTGGAGAGTAAAATAAACAAGGCTATTATCTCATTTTGGCAATGCAGAAGAATGATAGAAAAACAAGGGGCCTCAGTCGAAAGATTACCTTTTTTCACAGTATAACACTTTGATTAGGCCTTCAATAACGTAATGAGCTCTTGTTTGGTGGCAAAAACCAAATAAGCACCACAGCAATATACAAAAATTCCAGAGGCTGGCTTGTGTGGCTATAACTGGATGTATGAGAACTGCCCCCACAGCAGAACTTGAGGCATTACTTGCTGCTGCATCTGCTTAAAGGCTCTTAGTCTCTGGAAGCAAAACAAACAGACATCCCACACGAACATTATAGAGAAGTTTGTAGAGGGAAACCCATTCATACTCTCCATCTACGATGAGATGCCAAAACAACATCAATAGTTAAAAGCTATAAAGTACAACTATATGAGGAGTATAGTGATAGTTCAAACACATGAAGTTAGAATTTACACTGACGGCTCCAAAACTAAAACAGGAACGGGAACGGGCGCGTTCTCAGACGATCCGAGCTCTTCAACGGAACGTACAACCTTTAGGGCTAATTATACAGTGCCACAATCTACTGGAGGAGGTTAGTAAAAACAACCGAATCACTCTCCAATGGATAAAGGGGTACAGCGGATCTAGAGGCAACAATGCAGCTGATGAACTGTCGAGGCGAGGTTCGGACTTGCGCGCGCTAGGTCCGAAACCGATGATATCCTTTTGCCTTTAAGCCAAATAAGCTCATGGAACATACAATCTACATAAAAACTACTGTGCAAGTGTTAAGGACTACAGGCAGTCGAGGGAGGCATTCCCGGAGTTAAAACCGAGATTCTCCCGTAAACTCCTAAACCTAAACAGAGACAAGCTCTAATAGGTCTTTGGAATAATCACCGGTCATTATGCCCTTAATAAAAATCTATTTACCATAGGTATTACGGACAGCCTGTGCAGAGGATGCATGGAGCCTGAAGAAACGGCCGCGCATGCGCTCTTAAAGAGCAGTGGCGTAGCGATGCAGAGAGCGCTTTTGCTGGGAGCACCGAGAACCGTGCAGGAGGCCTGCACTGGAATACAGGAGCTGCTGGCTTTCCTGGAGGACATCGGGTGGCTGCACTGACTAGCAGCACCACCCATCACGCAAAAAAGGCCGACATCCATCCGGCCTAATTGCGGAAAAAACCCGCGCATCAAGTAAGTATAAACGATAAGTCTAGAAGGGTTCCAAAGGGGCGCTTCTGAAACAAGCGGCCCTTTAGAACCCTTCTAGGCTTAGTGTTGCGTTGATTGCGTTGACACCTGAAGCGAATTTGGCAATAGATTTATGCTTGAGGGTTCTGTTGTAAGTTGTAAGTACCTGCTGCCAATTTTGTGTAATAAGTAGGCAATAATATGTTGTGCTCCGATGAAAGAAACCTGGAACCTTTCGTATGTGTTCCGAACCTAGATAATTAGATAACAATAACTCTTTATTGCACATAGGAAAGGAGCTGATAATAAAATACAAAAAAATTAAGCTTAGAACAATCGGCGGCCTAGTTTAGGACCTAGGTTCATAATTAACATAAATGTAGCTTATTTGTTTTTATCCTGAATAAAATATTTTATTTATTTATTTTATTATAATTATTTTCCTTCCTGCTATTTTTTTTGTGGTTGACTAGTTTTAAAACCTCGATCTACTTCGCGGCATCCAACCACAAAACCAACTAAGCAAACATTCACGATGGCGATGAATTGGACTAAGTTAATAATTCTAAGCATTCTAGTTAACTAGACAAATAAATTTGTTAAGGAAATTTCCTTTTCATCTGCTGATTCAAAGCTGAAACTAGCACAGGAAAAAATCCTTCCCACATTTCTAATTCTAGGAAATATGCCTGTTCTTCTTCTTTGTAGTGACTTCACAGATACGATTTTATGGTGAAATTGGAGCTGAACAGGTCCTTTTTTTTCAATAGGGGACGCCTCGTAGGCATCGTTTAAATGGTAGGTGGTGAAGACACTGAGGGCACGACAGCAAGTGCCCCGGCATCGTCCCAACTGGGTTTAGCTGGACCCTGTTAGGTGGAAGTTCTTCGGTAGGCACTACATACGCCAGTAGTGGTGAGCGCATTTCCGGGCAAAGTTGGCGTCGAGCCTGACTTGATAGCTAGTCGAGGGAACTGTCCACTTGAAGAAGCTATTGCTGCACCTGAAATGATTGTTAGATCGCGAAGCGATGATTCGACTCCTATTTGAATTTTTCAATTGAGCAAGCGATTTCTGCACACCTACATCAGTTGGAACTACGAGTAGATAGATAGATATATAACTCTTTATTGTACACCACATAGAACAAAAATACAAAAATAAATAAAACATTTATACAAAATATATGGGACAATGGGCGGTCTTATCGCTAAAAAGCGATCTATTCCAATGTAATCCCCTAATGTGTATTATTCATGTTAGAAATTATATTCCAAAACTCCCAAGGAGATGTTGTTGGATTGTCATTCTTATAGGGCGGTTTATTACGAGATTTTAAGTGATAATACGGCTTCGACCTCGGATCCATACGTACCCCCATGACCAGGCCCCAGGATAGCCAGAGCGATGGGGCAGTTCTCATCCAGCGCATCCATGTCGCGACGCTAGACACCGCTCGATTTATTAGGCCAGTGTGAAATAGGGAGCCATATTGCATGGCACACATGGAATGGGATGAAGATCTCTTCGGTGGAGAGGACGGCGACAACAGCTGTCGGTCGGCCAATCTGAAAAGTGGAGGAGAGGAGTGTCAGGAGCGTAGTATATGAAGCATAATGGAGGGCAGCAGTAACCGTCAGTATCATAGAGATGAAACTTATTTTTTTGGTTTAATGAAAATTGGTTCATTACTTTACAATAGTAATGTAATGAATATGATCAGTTAGTTATATTCCATATTGTTATCCTGTGTTTAGCGTTGCAGCGATAGCGGTGATTAGTTTCCATATCATGAACTTGAATGTACTCGGATTCTATATCCCGATGCTAGTCGTCAAAAGGTAAGTCGTCTATAAGTATATATACAGTTGTAGTTGAAAGCTGCGCAACAATGATCATGGCATTCAAATATGGGCTGAAAAATATATTCCATTACATATACACCAGCGGGAGGCTACCAATATGTAACATTGAGCATAACAATACGTCCACATTTTCGAGCACCTATAGAAGAGAAAGAATCCCATAAAACTGAACAGCCGAAGGATACCACGGCATGCTTTCATACCATTCCTTTCCGTCCCATCGGTCGCAAAGGTCTTTAGTGAAATGAAAATAGAATAGTTGATAATTTTTGTTGCAGCTCATCTTCTAAATCTTTAACCAACATACGATCCGATTGTGAATGGAATTCTGCTGCCAACTTTGGACGGCACTGCCAAGTAACCAGATCGAGGTAAGAAAAGCTGCTGGAAGGCTACAGAATTATTGCACATATTAAGCATTATTGCAAAGGTACAAACGTATCGATGTTTTTATAGAATGTTTTTACAATGGATTGCTTTGCAAAGAAACATCACAAGCCCTTTCCACAATTTTTACACTAAATGTAGTGTAAAAGTTGTGGAATATATATTATATATATATATATATATATATATATATATATACATAGCTCGCTGAGCGACATTAAATTTGTGGACTAGTCGGATCGTTTGTGTCCACGTTTCGCCTCCGTAGGTCATGACTGGTAGAACGCACCTGACGAAGCTTGCTGAATGCTGCTCAGCCCAGCTGATTTCTTCCAAAGCATTCCCTCATCTATATGCTGTTCTTAATACCCGCCATATTCTTGGACAAATCAAAAGATATACCATTGACTACAATGGGAATCTGATCAATAAGATCGTACGTAGGTGTGTTCACTGATCAGGGATTTCTGAATAAATCATACTTTAGTTTGAAAAAGAGTTTTCCAGAGCAGTTTAGTAAATGATTGGTTTATCTAGTACTTTTTTATCAAGTCCATTTGAAGTCGAGCTTTTAGTTTATAGATTAATCATAACAATGGGAACTTCAGTCACTGTAATACTCTACACAATTGCGTTAAAAATTGCTAGTCAGTTAAAGAGAAGCGAATTACTGTAGGGTAAGTACTTACATGCGGCATTGTGGGAATGTTACGGATAGTTGCACACTGCCGTTGTTTGACAGCGGCACAATGTCGCGACGTGTTGTATGTCCCATCATTTTCTTTTGTACTCAACATTATTGAGCTCATGAAATCACGCGTTGGAAGCTGTCTAGTACTAAAATATTCCTCCCGCTCTTGGACCATCAGTGCCCTAAGTTAATGTATTATTTGTACAACTAGCTGTCCGTGGCTTTTCCCAAGTGGTCATTTGTCTGGGTTAAGTGTTTCCTATGTGTTATTCCAGGACCAAAAGTACCTATGGAATACAAAATAAATACCTCATTTCGTTCAGCCGTCACATAGTTGTTGTATCTATTAATCTATCATTAATATTATTATTATTATTAATTGATCTACTCATTAGTTGAGATACCAAGTACACTAGTTATTAAGTCAAATTTAAGTTATCCAACATTGAAAACCGCAACGCAATCGGTGCAGTAGTTTTTATGTGATGCACGCACAAATATACAATCAGACGGACAAACAGAGAGAAACGATTTAAAAAAAGAAGTTATATTCTTGTTCATTAGCTTATTTTAAGTACCCTATTTTTTTAATTATCTTTTTTGTACACACTTTTTGGTACTTACTGCTTTATTATAAGTATATATATGTACGTTTCAATAGCCAAATCACAGTACACATAGCAGTAATTGTACTGTGTGTTTGGCCATGGCCAAATGGCGAAAATGGAACTGTTTGTCTGTCTGTCTGTCTGTCTTTGTGTACAAGCAAACCCCATAATTATGTCGGGGATGAATTTCTTAAAATCCAGCATTATCCTGAGTATCCAATATCATAATCTTACCACACGAAGCTGTTTGGTCTGTGGAGAGTCTGGCAGATGAATAAACAGAGAACCAAGGTAATCGACATATTTAAGGTTAAGCAAGGTTCGTGGGCTGGTTACATCTCCCGATGAACCGATAACCATTGGGGTTGACGAGTTCTTGAGTGGAGGCCCAATAAGGCAAACGTAACGTAGGACGCCCTGTGGCCAGATGAAGCGACAACCTGCGAAAAAAGGCTGGCAAAAACTGGATGCTGACTGCTGAGACTGAGCTAGTGCACTCCGCATTAGGAGAGGCTTACGTCCAGCAGTGGACAAGTATAGGCTGATGACGATGATGAGAATCACATCATACTTCACAATAGGTGAGAGGTTGTGAGGGTGTGTATGTACAACAGAACGGTGGTAGCTTAACGGTTCTATAGTGCAACTTAGAATCCAACGACACCGGTTTCGGTCCTAGGCTCTGCACCAATGACTTTTCTATGAAGTTATGTGCATTTTTTTATCGCTCGTACTTCAGAGGGCACGTTAAGGTCGTTTAAATATGTCAGAGGCCCTCAGACAGCCTGTCATACTCTGACCACTCTGACCAGAGGCCAACACTACCTCATACGACAAACAAACAAACGCTAAATCGGTTGAACAGATTATTATGAAATTTTGTATGTAGATACGTTAGCTCTTACTTTAGCTCTTGTAATAACAGAAACGATACTTTTCATAATCAGCATCATCCATTATCATTGTCCACCGGGTGAAACCGCGGGGCGCGGGAGCTAGATAGAATAATAAATGTCAATACCGAAAAAGACACTTTAGTGCACAATTTTTTATTTTTTTTTATTTTTGTGACGACACGGGCAGGTCGCTCGCCTGATGGTAAGCTTCACGCCTGTTCATAACAGTTGCAGTGCCACCCAGAACTTTGGTTGTTAAGTCTCATTGCCCAGTAATTTCGCTGGAACATTGCCCTTCAAACCGAAACACAGAAATGTTTACACACTACTGCTTGGCGGATGAATATAGACAAACGCTTATTTCGCCAAGTTAATTTGGAGACCCCGCTTTGCAGTTAATGACATTCATTCAATAGCTAATAACCCAGACCAAGTTCAAAAATATTTTTTATTTCAGCACTTGCGTGATGATTAAGTATACAGCAAAAGCGACCACGTCGATGAACAATGTGGGTCTAAAGGATTTCACCCCTCGTCGTCTCTCGGGCTTGACGGGCGGCGATTGTAGTACTCAAAAAATTATTCCCTCAATGTATACTCAATGGTTATTCCTTTACTTTTGTAAGACTAATAAGTTTCATCATATTTACGTCAGAGTCTGAAGACCTAGGCATCAGTTGGAATGGAATTGGAATACCAGCGCCACCTACAACCACGAGGACTTCATCCAGATATCAGTGTCAGGTACAAAGTATTTCGTCGATCGTTTTGGTATCTTCCCTCTCGTTTGTGGTTTAAAGATATACCACCTGAATTTGCATAATTCACTTGGGTGGCCTGACAACCTCTAAGACCAGAGGCCAGCACTACCAAAACAAACAAACAAACAAACAAACAACAAACCTCAAGAAATTTAGTACGGAAAGTCTTGTAGATATGGCTAAAGTTCGATTTGAACCGTTCGGGGGAAAGAGCGTCCAAGCCACAGATTAAAGTATGTATACGTCGACACATATAATTCATGGTTCTGACCCCAATTTACTTGCCGAAATAAGACTTGCGATGAAAAGTGAGGAGCCGAATTTTAGAATTATTTGTATGAAATGATAAACCCCGCGCACCTAACCGAGCCGAACGCGGCAAATCGCCAGAAGAATTCGGAAGGGGAAATTGTTTCGGCGCAATCGCCTCCGTGTAATGCGCTTCACCTTTGGGTATAGGTACTTTCAATGTTAAAGAAGCTATTAAAACTGAAAGTATCAGATATAATATTGATTATTATGAATAATCTGATTAGATTTGGAAATAAGATATACTTGTAAAAATTAAGAAACATATTGAATGCACTTTTTCATAGATTTTATTTACTGTAAATAGGTATCTAGGCATTAGTAACTTAAACATTGTCATTTTAACATTGTCTAGGTAGATAAATACAGATAGATACATATAGGTAGATAGATAGATAAATGTAGAGCATAGATACAGATAGGTACAGTACTAGGTACAGTAGCAACTTATAACTACGACAGAACCGAAGAGATTTTATTACGCTTAGAACTGAAAATCATTAAGTGACGGTTCATTGTTTGTCTCATTTAGTTTATTTTTAACTAATACTACACTAATAATTAGTGAGGAGGTAATCCGGCAGAGAACTAAGGTATAACCGACGCAGTATAGTACTATTATTTATTCTGTGACATCGTTCAGAAAGTCGGTTAGCATAGCAAGTTGAAGTGGCAAGAGGTAGTAATATTTGTCATAGATCGATAACCGGTGGGGTAGAGAAGACGAATTCTAGAGTAAAGACCGTGAATTTGCGTAGTGTAGGACGCCCTCTGGCTAGATGGAGTGACGATCTGCGCAAGGTATTTGGAAGGCAGTCATTGGAGAAGAAGGGTCGAAGATCGGGCTCAGTGGCGCGCCTTGGGAGAGGCCTATGTCCAGCAGTGGGCGAAGACAGGCTGTTAATAATGATTACTACATACGTCTGGGGTTGGCTTGAAATCTCTCAACCCCGAATCTATGTGGTTCTTTTCTGTGCTATCCCAATAGTGTAGGTATATCAAGAGTGTCTTTTTCTGTCCATCTGAATGAACCAACGTAGCTCCCAAACGAATGGACCGATATAAATACCTACTGTTAATTTTATTTGAAAGCAGACAAAAAAACTTGAAGATATTCAGCTCTGACCATTATTTGTTATGAAATCTCGGGCAGTATTGCGGATAAAAATGTACCTTGCGCTCAAATTTTCAGTTCTCATGGCATTTTTCAAGATAAATTTGGTTATGGAGGAAAATAAATAATAACTTGGAAAAATTACTAAAACTGTGTTTTAATTTGACAAGAATTATTTTAACGTGAATTTTAAATACCAAAGAAAACAGCACCAAGTTGGATTCAAGTCGGCCTACCAACGTGCCTGTTTGCGGTGGAGTTCAGTTCAGATATCTCGAGGAGATCCAGTGTCTTCGATGCCTTTAACCTTATACTGTTTTGTTTGTCGTATGAGGTAGTGTTGGCCTCTAGTTTCAGAGTTTGTCAGGCCCAAGGGCCTCTGACACGGCTTAACGACCGCTATTAATCAATAAAAGCCGGGCCGACAGCTGAACGTTTCCGATCCAGTTTCCTCCGAAGCACGGTACAGCACGTGCTACAGCACCATGTTTCTTTCGTCGGCGACTGACAAATCGTTCTAGACGTACTGTGGTTACGACTACGAGTATATACTGGGACCTTATTCTCTATTGCCACTCGGCCACGTAACGCGCCGCGTTAAGATATCTGCGTGGAATTGTTTGTGCATGTTCGAGAATTGCCGTACTTTTCCAAACGATTCCACAGCGAGACGCGTTACGCCTGTGACTGTTCATATTTAATAATGGACCAGGATGGAATTTAAAGGCGGTCGGGTGAAATCGACTCCAAGTAAATAATCCTAAATACACGGATTTATTTTAAAGATACAAATTATTAATTAATAAGTAAATACAATAAGCACACTGGCTGCAGTTTTCTGTAAATAAATTGTTGTTGGAGTTAAAATTCCCCATCTCCATTTTCCATTATTAATGTACCTAAATGTCCTTGATGCCCCGTTGAAAAGATAAAATGATAGATTTTATAGTCTTTCTTTAATTAAGAACACACTGTTTCTTACAAATCCTCATCACTGATCCTGTTGATTAATGCCATAAAATTATAGAACACGTTTTTGGCATGTTTGTCGGTTCGATTCCCGGCTGACGCAAGCAAGTTTTCAAAAGTAATTGAATGCAGTTATAATTAACTTAAAAAATAATGGAGAGTTTTCTTTGAGTAAATTCAATATTAACAAACGTTCCCTCCACCGACCGCTTTTATTCCATTCTAAAATTAATTTTGTGCGCTGGCTACATCAGTTAGGTACCATCAGTTTGTGTGGACTCCGTGTAGGTACCTACACTACTTACACTGCTCCGCGCACACGGGTTTTCACTCGTGACTTGAAATACGTAATGTTCATAATTAACAAATTGGTTATTATTACTGGGATCGCTAACAAGAAAACACTGTCAACAATAATGGCCTGAGCAACGCTTTGTGGTGGACAGCACATGATTATCATTAGGTACGTGTATCAACAGGAAATGTACTACGTTAACTACTAGGTACGAGTATGACTAACTAGGAGACTAGATTGAATGCACTGTTTGAAAGATAACTTCCTGTTGGATCTAGAGCATCAACTTTTAAAAATTATAAAGAAATCTGATTTTATGATAGGCCGAGATAAGAACTACACTTTTCGCTCTCAGGAGAGTGATTTTAAGCCGATCTGTGTTGCCTTATATGTGCTATAAACTGTTTAAAATATACAATTATTTTATTAGTTATAACAGTAATATTCAGAATGTGTTCTTTTATAAATTCAGATTAATTTATTTGCATAAAATACAAGTTGTGAATATTATTACTATTAAAAAGATCTCCAAATTTGCAAGAAGACGTGTAAACATTAATACAATAACAAAACGAAAACATAATCCCTTAAATACTATAGTCAATTTTACTAATGATTATTTATGTCAAGAATATATTATAAAAAATAGTTACATATCTAAAGATGATAATAACACTGCAGATATATTTTCCAAATCAAAACAAAAATGTACATTTGAAATAAAAAAAAACTTGAAACCTAAACTAAAAGAAATGTACATTATTTCTTTTAACCCAAACCTAAACAGAACTAATAAACTAAAAATAATTGATGTCCATGAGGCAAGGTGACAAGGATGCTTACGAGTATCCACGTAGAATAGTAATATCAATTTTTTGTGCGAGCAATGAGCTAGCCTGCTTTTCACCAGCGACGTCAATTAGGCGGGGATATATTAGTATTTTTTTTTGTATTGACCAAAAGTTCCGTAGCCAAGCGGCACAAATATATAATCGCTTGAGAGCGATACATATTTGCGCCACTTGACCTCTTCGGCGGCCTCCGCCGCGCCTCCGGCCCTCAACGCTGTCCCGCTGAGATGAGAGCTTTGACTTGGGGCTTTAAGGTGATAGTTCGCTCCCATAAATCCCCGATAGAATTAAAAGGCCAGACTTAATCTAGTCTAGATCTTCTTCGACTCTGTTGCGTCCATCTTTGCCTGCCATCACTCTCTGTATACGACCAAACATTTCGTGGTAAGTCAGGATCTAATATGGAAATGAGGTCACCCTCTTGCAAGGGCTTTTGTTCCAGTTGCCACTTCGTTCTGGGTCGCATTTCGGGTAGAACTTCTCGGACCTAACTCTTTCAAAATAAATCTACCAGTCTTTGTGAAATTCTCCACTGTTTATTAGATTCATCATAGGTGCCGGTGGTAGGTAAATTAGAAAAGGAGCCCACGAGAAAATAATTTAGGATTTGTGACTCATCGCAATGGAGCTCGACGCTTACGAGTGTCCATAGGTTCCAAACAAAATTTTTTTCGGTCTAAGAAATCGTTTGACCACGATCTCAACTAATGAAAAGCGATGATGTGGTCGAAGGTGTACAACGCTTGCCTAGTAGATACCTATTCACTCTTTACTTGATCACACCTGAGTTATATACATCTGCCAGCAGGTTGCTTAAGAACTCGTGCCGTGGAGCTTGGTTCTTTCAGAACAACCTTCAGCGTAATTTTTACGCAACGGATTAGTATATCCCATGCCATTAGACAACTGCACATTACTCCGTACTCCATGCTCCACCCCAATCTAGGCTGGCGGGAAGTGAAAATGTCCATGTTGTGCCATAGAAAGAAGCTTCTCTTCTTAGCGTTTCCTCGTCAAGTTCGCTGATCAATTTCTTCAGAATATTTTGACTTCCTCTCAGATTAGTTCAAATCCCTAGGGGAAATCTCCGTCTAGCGGCCTTACGACAAAAAGTTATTATGAAGGAATCAGACGTAAGGTTTGAGACTAGTTCAATATCTATAGCTCTCATTGTTAAACATTTAAATAATACTCCATATCAATTTTCACGCAGCCTTCATAACTTCACTTCAATGGAGCCGAAGAGATCCACTCCACAGAAGGTAAATGGGAATAAGATGTGAGCCATTCTGGACATGGGTAAGTCCCCATCCTCGGTGGCTCTGGTTGAGACTTTCTGATTTTTATCATTTCATCATAATTTCAGCTTTTCGAAATCCACTGCCAAACATTGGCCTCCCCCAAAGAGCGCCGTGACAAAGGATCTTGTGCGACCTCCATCCAACGACTTCCTGCGATGGCTACAATGTCGTCGGTCCATCGTGTGGGGGTCTCCCTACACTTAGCTTGCTTGTTCGTGGTCGTCATTCGAGAACCTTTTATTCCCCAGCGGTTGTCGGTTCTGCGAACTATATGGCCTGCCATTTCTGATTTTACAAACCAGGAATTTTGAGGTAACACGGGTTACTGTAGGTTGCAAACGAATAATCAAGTATTTTTGTTTCAGGTGGTTTACAACGGATTCCCGATTTCCGTGGGCGGCCTTCACGTGGTGGTGCCTCACTAGCAACATCATGACGTAATTACGGCCACCAAGATATACAAAACATTTGATGCGACTTGCAACACAAAGAATACCGTTTTCATCAATCACGGGTGTTAAGGTTTGCTCTTACCTGTTCTGTATTTTCTGTTTTAATATATATATTTTTTAAATTTCCAGGTCTTTTGCGAATAACTGACTCTGCGAGTACATGATTACTAGGCGCTCTGCCCTTCGCATCATATAATAAGTTATTACATTTGCCAATGAATGATAAAACCACACAAGTTGTTCTCAGGAGTCGTAACCATGACGAAAACCTGTCTAGTTCCGGGGCAGTAGGTAAGTTACCCTCAGTCACGATGAGATTCACACGTCCAAGATCGGTGGCGACTTTTCTTTTTATGTCCATGATGGGCCATAATTCCTTCTCTGTATAAAAGCTCAGGGCCATAATTTAACCATTAATTTTGTAACACAACTATTTAATTTAAAGGTATCTCTACTGGCAACATTCACAGCGTTCATTTTAGTAGGTATACAATCCTATTTCTTTGATTGAGTCATTTCATCGATTTGGCCTAGTCTGTGCGCTACGAATGTTTTGAGCAGCTTTGTTTCATAACCAGATTTAATACCGTCGATGAGTCGAACCAAAAATATATTGCCAGTTGTTTCATTATTATGTTCCTTTATTAAAGGTGTGCGAGCCTGGCAGCTAACAGAGCAGCCTACAGTTCTAATCGAGGTACAGATGTATATATTTTAGTGGGGCCAGATTTACTTGAGACGAATGCAACTTGTATTGCCAATCGTTATTCTGCCAGTAGCGCCAGAAAACTACGGCGCACATTGCTAGGGTCGAGCTGTCAGAGAATATATATTATGTAGCTGTTGGTTTGTATAATTATAGGTACAGGTTATTCTCGTAGCAGCGTAGGCGTGCGCGCGGGTGTTCCTGTAGCTGAGCTACTGAGCGCCCGTTACATTGCTATTCGGTGCATTCAATGCGTTGCCGTAGGCTATCTTCGTCGCTCTTGCTCTTATAGTCACATGATAACAACGAGGTAATAGAAAGTCATTTATGTTTCTTAGCATTTTCAACCCCCGAACAAAGAGACGGGTGTCATAAGTCTAGGGTGTGTATCAATGTGTGTGTGTGTGTGTGTGTGTGTCTGTCTGTGTCATCGTAGCACCCAAACGAATGGACCGATTTTGATGCGGTTTTTTCCGTTCGAAAGCTGATGTGGTCAAGATGGTTCTTAGATATATGGGGAGGGTGACGGGGGAGGTGAGAAAGGGGGGGGGGGGTTAAAATCGTAGCTTCCAAACGAATGGACCTATTTTGATGTGTTTTTTCTGTTCGAAAGCTGATGTGATCGACATAGTTCTTAAATATATAGGGAGGGGAGGGGGAGGTGAGGAAAGGGAGTGAAAATCGTAGCTTCCACAAATGGAGCGATTTAGCTATGGTTTTTATGTTTGAAAGCTGGGGTAAACGAGATGGTTCATAGCTATAATGGGGGATGGAGAGGGGAAGGCGGTGCGAATGGTAGCTTTTGAACGAATGGACCGATTTAGTAGCGGTTTTTTTAAGTTTGAAAGCTGATGTAAACGAGATGGTTCTTAGCTATAATGGGGAGTGGGAAGTCGGGGGTTATATTTTTTTTTAATTTGTGCTTGTTAAGATCATATATTTTAACTGGTATTTCATTGCCCCAGGATAAATTAATCTTCCACATCTGTTGTGATAAGATTTTGGCATTTATTGTGAACTAGTTTTGCCGCCCGCGACTTCGAAAGCTTCGGATTACTGTTTATCGCGAAAAAAAACATCCTATTTTCTTCTAGGATATTAAAAACCAATGCAAAAGTAGATATAGCACCAATGCACTTGATGTTTGTTGACATACTTGATATTTCGTTTCCATGGCAACCACAGACCATTATGTGATGGCAACCGTTCCTTACAGTGATTAATCAACATTTTCCAGTTTTCCCGTGGAAACTTTCAATTTTCCGGGATAAAAAGTATCCTTTGTTTTATTCCAGGGTTTAAGCTATCTCCATTCTAAATTTCATCAAAATCCGTTAAAGCGTGAAAACTTCCCAAACAAACAAACAAACAGACAACGTTTCACTTTTATATATTGGTATGGATGTTGATAGGAATCCGTATACATCGTAAATAGATATCGCACCAGTCGTAGTATCTCTGTTTTTTTAGTACTTTTCAGGCCATTCATATATTTACAGGAATTCGTTTGAATGAGCTGTCGAATTCAAGTATTTTTTCGGGAACAGTATTAATCCGAGTGTTTGTTTTTCAGCATCTTGTTCAACTCGCTTGAGTCTAAAGTATAAAGCAGTCAGACATGAACATAATATTTTTTTCTTCCTTCCATGGTAGGCGAACATGTCAACGTCCATCAATTAGGGTAGCAGTTTGTTCTTAAATGCTTGCAGCACGTAGATCTTCTGAGTTCTGTCGAGGTTTTGCTGAAATGCCCACCGCTTCAGTTGTAAATAAGCGTCGGATCTCCTCATACGATTCATCCATCATACGCTTTGTTTCCATTTAAACCTTGCAATTGTTTTTAGTCACAAACAGTGAATAGCGTGACGGGAAGACACTTCAACTGACGTACGCCCGTGTATTCACCATCCCAACAGTGTACGAGTTACATTTCGACTTTTGAAAGGCAATAATGACTAAGCGACATGTTGGGCGATATTGAGTTATATATATATATATATATATATATATCATTGAAATCAGCATAAAACTAGTTAAACTAGACAGGTTAAACTAGTCCACAAATTTAACATCACTCAGCGAGCTATGGAGATAGCTATGCTTGGAGTTTCTCTAAAGGACAAGATTGGTTATGAAGATATCCGACGGAGAACCAATGTAACAGACATAGCTCTAAGGATAAGCAACCTAAATTGGCAGTGGTCTGGTCACATTTCCCGAAAAACCGATAAGCGTCGGGGTAAACGAGTTCTCGAGTGGAGACCTACACAGGCAAACATAGTGTAGAACGCCCTGTGACCAAGTGGAGTGATGACCTGCGAATTGGCTGGAAGAAAGTGGATGAGAAGTGCTGAAGACCGAGCTCAGTGGTTCAGTGCATTAGGAGAAGCCTACGCCCTGTATTGGATAAATAAAGACTGAGTATCATCCTCTTTGCGAGAGATTTGACGGGGTCTATATAGAAGTATTTAGCAAAGGGTTAGTCACTGGCCTAAAACCTTCATCAAATCGCACTAGAGCAGCGTGGTGGAGTATGCTCTAATTCGTCTCTCATTACGTGGAGGCCCATACTCAGTAGTGGGTGATTGTAGATTACTACAAGGGCTGTAATAATGATGACGATATCCGTCGAGAACCTTTTTTCGAAAGTCTTTGATTTTGTATACTAAAACCTAAATTAATTGCCACTTTTTCAAAAAAAATATACACTAACCTTATTTAATTTGTACTATGATTAAAATTTGCTGGCTGAAAAGTTTTCTGTTTTCTATTTAGATCATTTTAGCTATGTGTCAAACATGCGTTACTTCTGGATACGTCATTTTGCTTAAAACACAATTTTAAAACACTATAGTTTAGTTAATTTTACTTTTTAACAATTAAATTTTGCTGTGGGTAAGTAACTTTTACCTGTTTGTGATTTTGATGAAATTGTTACTAACCGACACTATTTCATAAAATATTGAGAAGATTCAAAATTTCTAAATGCCAGTTTATTAAACCTTTAAACTTCATTTTAAATTCGTTGGAATTAAGTAGTTATAGGCGATCATTAACGAATTATATAAAAAAAAAAAACTTTAGGGTGCTCTAGTGTAAAGTTGCCAATAGGTCGCTTAGTCATTATTGCCTTTCAAGCGTTGATATGACTCCGAAAGATTGCCTCAAGTAACTTCCAGAGGTAACATAAATTGGTAGTTGTCTTGTCCGATTAATATTTCAGATTTACATTGTACATCACATAGCAGATATTTGGTATTTTTAATAACATCACTACACGTCAGTTTTATCTATCGATAATCGATATATGTTGCGTAGGTACCTAAGTTTAGTCCTTTAGTGCTACGCGCTTGCAATATGAACTTGGCGCCTTCATAGTTTGACATTACCTATCTCACTATCGCACACTATAGTTTGTACAACTTAACTTGATCGCCAAGACCACAGTAGATATATTAGTTTGTACTATTATATGTACTGTGCCAAGACAGTTGCCAGAGTAATATTTTTAGTAGTGTAGGAAAATATCGATTATCGAACGACGTTGAAAAAAAAAAACGATCATATAATTTTGTTGCTCACATATGTTCTATATTCTAATTGTGGCTTTTCTAGAACGTACATGAAAGTAGGAGAATCCAAAAATATCGTTTAGAATTTTTGTCTGTCTGTCTGTGACTTCATCACTCAAAAATCACTAGATGGATTATGATGATGTTTGCTGAACTGTATTCATCGGTTCATCCAAAAAGGAGTTACAATAAATTTTATTTATACTTGGAACAGAATAAATAATATGGAGGTACTTCTTGAGATTGTTTAATTTTAAGATCTCTTAATTCCTCTTGTAGGTCTGTCTGTCTCAATATGCCGTAAAATATCTTCACTTGATGAAATGTCCTCAACTTCAGACTTCGCAAAAACTCTTGATTTGATTTTTGCCACATTATTTTTACTCAAACTCGATAGCCTTCATCATCGTTGTAACCAATAAGCATATCTTTTCTGGCTTTCTTCTCCAATTTCATGCGTGACGCCAACCAATACTAGAGGCTATGCGAGCTGTAGACCTCGCGAGCACAAACTTTTCTGCAATCAATCTAGCGGTGCGCAGAAGTGCTATCTAGTTACCTTATTGTAAAAAAAAATTACCAAAGTGCTCCATCAATTACCTAGTAGGTAAAGGGCTTATTCCACTGGTAAAAACCTAAAAGTGAGCAATTTACTGCATTTTGAGGAAGCTAACCCCCAATCGAAAATTCCCAACAACAAAAAAAAAAGGTTAACCTGTATACCAAGTTTCGTCTAGATCGGTTAAGAAATGCGACCTGTACAGGACATCAAGACATACGAAAGCATTTTTGCCCAAGCTGAAACGGAGATGCTTCGTTCGCACTTCGCGCTTGCTCAATCAATTAAATATAATATATTGAAAGTAATAGTTGTAAAAAAAACTTAATTTTTTTTTGTCTAAAAGTCACTCGATCTTTTTCGGATAATCTACAGCTCAATCGAGAAATCACAGTCTCAAATAAAAACTGATAATCGTTCACACTGGCTGAATTTAACGAACAGATCCAATCTTGTTACGATACTATCCATATTTATTATGATAATATTAATGTTTGTACTTTCAATGCTTAAAGCGAAATGAATTGATTATCTTTTCGGATTCCTATTTATTGCGACTTAATTACATTAGTGTGAATAATAAACCAATTTACTAACTACCCTCATTACCTAATTGTCGCAATACATAATTATTAATTACAATATCAGTTAAACTCATAAAATAATGTCGACAATTAAGATAAAGCTAAGCTTAGAGAAAGCTTCTGAAGATCTGCTTGAAAAGCTGGTTATTAAACCCCTCTCAGTTTCCTTGAATTTCATAATTTGATTTCCTCAAATCAATTTGGTTTCCGAAAGGGAAAATGCACAGAAGATGCATTTAAGTTACTAACAAATAAAGTGTCATCTCATCTAGATAGTAAGCAATGCTGTGTTGGCATATTTTTAGATCTGGCGAAGGCTTTCGATGCTGTCTCCGTCCCTATACTTTTGAATAAACTGGAAGGCATGGGAATACGAGGGATTGCCCTAGACTGGTTTAAAAGTTACTTAACGGAACGGAGACAGTGTGTTTGAATTGGCCAGACTATTAGTAGCTTGCAATCTATTAGATTTGGAGTACCATAAGGTAGTATTCTTGGACCCACACTATTCCTTCTCTATATCAACGATATTCACGATCTCCTAATTAAAAACGCTGATATATTGTGCTATGCTGATGACACTACATTAGTTATTGACTTTCATGGCCTGTAGTATGTTCTTCAGCCGAACAAGGTATGGCTCTAATTTATAAACGGTTGCAGCAAAATCTTCTCACCCTAAACGGAGTCCACATCGATGAGAACCTTACATTCCGATTGCAAATTGTGGCTCTTTCAGCTAGAATAAGAAAGGTAATTAATGTAATGCGAAATCTGAGAAATGTAGCATCCATTGAAACTCTTAAATCCTTATACTACGCACTATGTCAATCCCTGATAGTCTACTGTATAACCTATTGGGGCAGTGCTGCTAAAACATTTATTATCCAGGGTGAGAGAGCACACCGCTCTGTTCTAAAGGTTATGCTCCGTAAGCCTTACAGGTTCCCTACCACTACCCTATATCAAAGTGCTAGAGTGCTCAGTGTGCGTCAACTCTTCATTCTCAAAACATCTATTTCAGTGCATAAATCAGTTTTATCTTCATGTGACTATGAATCATTGAAGATTCGTAGAGTTTACCGACTGGCCACTCCATCTGTTAACACTAGGTTCGCGCATCGTTTTGGTGATTTTATTAGAGTACATGTTTATAATAGTGTCGTAAAATACTGTGATATTAAAGAAAAAACAGTAAGAGCAGCAAAAATCATAATACATTACTTCATTGACATATGATAAAACAGAAAATTTAATAAATATCATATGTTAAATTGAAAATACACATTGAAAATAATACATTAATATTAAAACTACCTTTTTCAATTTACTTTTTATTCAATAATATATATATCATTATTATTTATTTATACCTTTTTTTTCATATTTAATTGTCTTAACATAAATCATTATAATAATTATTATTATGTTTGTAGGTAAACTTTCTCTATCCGCTGAGTTTCTAAATGTTAAACATTATAAGGAATCAGGCTTCCTAGATACAGGCTTTGCCTAGTTAGGAAGTCAACAAATATTTAATATTTAAGAAAAGATGTCTGCAAAATATGTATAGCGAAGTATGTTTCGAAACTGTGATTGTAGCTATAGCATAGTGTGCAATGCTAGATGTATCATTTTTGCAGTAATAAATATATTTTAATCCGACTCGCACTTGGCCGATTTTCGGGGAGCTGTGACCACAACCTTTTTAGCGGGCTGGATCCGCGCCTGGCTAGTGAATACCTATTTTTGCTACTATAGCGTTATGTCAATTACTATTGACACTGCAGGTAGAACCATAATCCAATAGGTCCGTGCACTTCTATCGCTACATTTTTTAGCAACACTTTATTATTGTTAATTTTGTTATTGAAATGTCTTACAGTTTTGTTACGTGGAGGTAGTGAGTCTAACGTCACAGGTAAGTTAGGTTGACACTGTTCATTTCGCGTGTTATCCTTTTTATATAATAATATATATATATATATATATATATATATATATATATATATATAGTGCAACAACTGACGATGCAACTGGCCACAATTGTATCACATACAGTGCAACGACAGTAAGAAATGTCTATGCATACATTGCCGTACAAGACGTGTCTATGTTGCGATACCACAGAATAAATAATAGTACAAGTACAGAAGGATAACTGAGTAAAGTCATTTAAATACATAGCAAATCTCGCTACAACGCAATAAAGTGCAATTTAACTCACACAGCGCTGCGAGCTTTCAATTATATTTACCTAGAATGCGCTCACCCATTGCGTGCAGGCTAGAATGTACCGTATCACAACGCGCGAGAGCTTCCATTGCTCTAATCGTTTCAGAATCGCTCTGTCACTTTTACGCTCGGTAGGGTTGTATCAAGATATGACTAGGTACTTGTATTAATAATTATTCTGTGATATAATATGACTTTGATACTGTAACAGAATAAACAATTATGTAAAAATTAATTATTTTATTACTTATTGTTATAAATGTTGATAGTTCTATGAACTACATATAATAACACTCTTATCAGAATAGACATAGTACCTCATTATTTGATTATAACATAATAGGTTACACTTTGATGAATAAAAGGTGCCTGTCTGACTTCGATTCAGAAAGAAAATTGATGATTTTTTGATTTTTGTCTTCCATTTCTTTTTAATGAATGAAAAAGAAATGGCTACCTACGTAATAAAATGTCGGTATGTAGGTATTTTACGAGATTTGTCAGACCGAATGCTATGCAGTACCTTCTAGGTTTCTCCTTGTATTCATAATTAAGAAAAGACTAAAATTTGACAAAAAGTTTACGTAAGTTTACTTATGTAGGTACTTTATCGTTATGCACACGGCGCGCGACTCATTGAGCGCGCGCTTGACACTCTACTGAATGAACCCCAATATTACGGCCCGAAGTTTAGGTATAATATTTGTACTTGTTGCGGAGTGCGACCGCCCTGGTAATACTAGAAACAGTCCGCTACGTTTTATAAATTGCCTCTGTCCTTACGCAACGCTTTTTTTAACTTATTTCAGTCCACTATTTTATGTTTATTAAATGCAAAACTGACACTTATCTCAATTAGAATAGTTGAAGGGTTTAAAAGCAAATACGCTTGAGTCCATTTTTTTTTATCTAGATATGCCAAATTGTAGCTAATTAAACTAGCAACATTGTCGTAAAAATGTATGAATGCAAATACACCTAATTCCAAGTTGAAATGTACTCCAAATTTATTGTTAGCATGCAAACGGCCTCTGATTGGTCGAACCGGAGCGGTGAAACGCAAACATGATTCAGTCCAATGTTAAAATGCAAAGACACCTGAGCCCAACTTTTTTCATCAATTATTTCGAAGTCTGTGTAAATTTGATTTGTTTTGATTAATGATTTTTAGTCTATATCTATTCTATCTACCTATCTATACTTATAACAAAGCATATGAACGAAAAAGTCTGTACAAAGAAGATAAATAAAATTGTTGGATAGCTCGAGCTTTGGACCAGAGTTTTTTTACCCGAGTATGGTGAAGCAAGGGTCATTACCCTTGCTTCACCATACTCGGGTAAAAAAACTCTAACAGTTTAACAGTTTCTATTATGTATGTATGTATGTATATGGATGTCATAGGCTATTTTTTTACTCTACTACGGCGTAACTAAGGAAGGGTTGTGTATTCAAACTAAAAACTTGGTCCGATTTTGACAAGCGTGGTATCAATCGATTCGTCTTCATTTCTAGAGAATCTCGAGCAAATGCTGACCAACCTAGCTCACGCCTCTAGTCGTATCGTTCTCGGGATGAACATGGATAAAACTAACGTTATGTTTACCGACCTTATTACCCCGCATCCGATCGTCGTGACGGTGTCCCCATTGAAATTGTTCATAAATACGTTTACCTCGGACAGACTATACAATTGGGTAGGAAAAATTTCGACAGGGAAGCCGATAGAAGGTCGTCAGGTCTTCTTGTCCTTCATACCACAGTGCCTAAAGAAGAAAGTCTTCAACGCGTGCGTTCCACCAGTTATAACCTAGAGAGTGCTACGGAGCCGAAACGTGGACACTCACAGTGAGGCTGGTTTACAAATTTAAAGTCGCTCAGCGAGCTATGGAGAGAGCTATGCTCGGGGTTTCTCTAAAGGACAGAATCAGAAATGAGAAGATCCACCGGAGAACGAAGGTAACCGACATAGCTCAAAAAATTAGCAAGCTGAAGTGGCAATGGGCCGGTCACATAACTCGAAGAACCGAAAACCGTTGGGGTAAACGAGTTCTAGAGTGGAGACCGCGTTTGGGCAAGCGTATTGTAGGGCGTCCTCCGGACAGGTGGAGTGACGACTTGCGAAAGGTAGCTGGTAGGTAGCTAGTAGATGAGGAGAGCCGAAGATCGGGCTCAGTGGCATTCACAAGGAGAGGCCTACGTCCAGCAGTGGACGAATAGGGCTAAAGATGAGGTAGCTAGTTTATTAAAATTATCAAAATACCAATACAAAAGTAGCTACGCTCGTAGCATGTGTACTGTGCTGCTTTTTTGACATACATTTTATTATTTTTGTCGTCAATAAGTTTTTTATCGATTGCTTAGCTTCTACTTCTCGGCTTGAGATATAAATTTGAAATCAAAACCTTAACTATCCAATAGTGAAAACCGCATTTTAACCGGTCCAGTAGTTTTTACGTAATGCACTAACATACAGACGAACATAAACCATTTACAAAATGTTATGTTCTTGTCCAGTAGCTCATTTCACGTCCCGTAGACTAACTTTTTGTTTAGTCTTTTTACAGACTTTTTGTTACTTACTGCTATATTATAAGTTTAGATAGATAAATGTCATTAACTTTAACTGAACTCTTTTATTTCATTAACTTGTCCACTGATTTTTGAGGCGGGCGTCAGTCTCGCACGTCCTGACTACTGACGTTTTACTAAGTTTTTGTGAGCGGTCGTCGCCGATCGAAATATATAGCGTTTTGCAATCTAATGACACTAGGTTCGATCCTCGGCCCCACCTCGCCCCGATGACCAAAATAGGTTATGCGCGGATTTGCCATCGGTCCGTTCTTCGGAGGGCACGTGAAGCTGTTGGTCCTTGTTGCTAACATTTACAGCAGAGGCCCTCAGGCGGCCTGACAAACTCTGACGATGTCAGAACAACCTCATTCGAATTAGTATATTCAGAGAATATGTGTTAATTCTATCAGTCTAGTCTAAATACATTTTGAACTACTTGTCATCCCACTTAATATTTGTGGCTTTTCCATAAAAGTAATTAATTAAGGCAAATTTTTAATCATTCTAACTTTTGAAAATAAGAAAAACTGAAACACGCGTTTCGAATAATGGTTGTCTGTTTCAGATTGATAAAATTAATCTAAATAACTGCAAGTCCAACTTTTTCTTTTCCCTCTAGGAACCATAAGGATGATACCGTATTATTATTACAATCTAGCCTCAAATTAGGTTAATAAGTAATTAAATTTTGTCTTTACTTTTAAATTGTCTTAACTAAGAATGTGACCAATCCAATAACACGTTTCTAATTGCCTCTATTAAGGAGAAGACACTTTGTTCATCTGCTCTTTATCGGAAACACTTGTGCTATATAACACTAAAATACTAACACGAACGGTTTTTTCTTGACTTCAAATTGCCTTAGTGGACCAAATCTGCCAAAACTAATTGGCAAGTATGCTCTTCCTAATTATTATAAAATAATTGTATTATTATTAGAAGTACATTTGATTTATTGTTTCCCTCTAGATTATTTATATCATAGTGCACCCCATCCTTTACCATTATAATAAATCCTCTCCATATTAAGGCTGCCTGGAAAAGATCGCTTTGAGCGATAAGGCCGCCCCTTGTTACACTTCTTCTACTGCTATTCCTTTATTTTGTGTTACGATCAATAAAGAATGTATCTACCTTCGAAAGGTTCGTTGCGTTTGATTTGCGAAGGAAATTTCGGAAAATTCATCATCATAAACAGCGCATTTCTGCCCACTTAAGCCTCCTCCCTCTTATACCATTTATCTCGGTTTTGAGACAATCTTGCCAGGTCTCCCCTACCACTTTTTCAAGGCAATTAATCCATCGTTTTAAAGTCTTCCACGGCTGCGCTGCCCATGCATGGCCATCGTTCTGTCAGGGACCTACTCCGCCTACTTCCATCCGACTATCTGAAAATTATGAATATTATACATTCATTATGTAACTATCTTTTGCCCGGTTTATGTTTTGGAACTATAGTATCACTCGAGTGTTTTAATACCTAGTTATGTGCCGTTTCATAAACTACTTTATCTCTTCTTCTTCTGCCTCTTCTATTTCTTCTCAGCCTTTGTCGTTACACTGTAGGGTATAAGCCTCCTCTCCTTGATGCCCCCCCTTTTAATCTTGTGCTGTCCTGAGCAACTGTTTGCCAGAAACTGGCTATGTCAGCACTCCACCGGGCAGTGGTCTGTCCCTAGATCTTTTACCTTCCCGTGGCCAGCCCTCGGTGACTGCTTTGGTCCACCTTCCATCGTTCCGCCGGCAATGTGTACCATCCATCTCCACTTAAGCTTGGCAATTTGCATGCTGACATCTTCGACCTTCGTCCTTCGACAAATTTCTATATTTGACAGGCGATCCACCATATTGATTTCTAGCATGGTGCGCTCTATTGTTCTTTGGGCTACTTTAATCTTTAACTTTAATCTTGAAAATGTTATCCAGCGTGAGCAGCCATGTATCGGAACTATAAGTGAGGATAGGAAGGACACATCGGATAAAAGCCTTGGTCTTTAGGTTTTGCGGAATTTTTACCTTGAATATATCGTCAACGTAGCCAAATACGTCGACTGATTTGTATAATCTGAAAGTCTTGTCCAAAGGATAAACGATATCCAAGGTAGATGTACTCGTCTACAACTTCAATCTGGTTGCTACCTACGAGCACATGAGATGTAGGCACTTAAATATTGGTCATTTTTTTTTTTCTTGAACACGTTCATCCTGAGGCCGATCCTCAGAGATGCCACTTGCAGTTGTTCAAACATACTTATTAAATCGTCGACGTTTTCAGCCAGGAGTAGGAGGTCGTCAGTGAATCTCAGGTGCGGTATGCAACTGCCGTTGATAACTTTTCTTCGCTCCAGTCTAGTGTTTTCATAAAGTCTTGCAACACATTCGTAAAGAGCTTGGGCGAGAGAGTGTCACCTTGCCACACACCCGGCTTAGTAAAAACGGGGCCGGTATTTTTCTGCATGCGCACCTGCAACGTTGCAGAGCTGTATAGCTTCCGGAGGATATCCACGTATCTTTTGTCAATATTGCATCGATGGAGACAAGGGCGAAACACATGGGCTGGTTGTACTCCCTACTCTTCTCCATCAGCTGCCTGACAGCAGGGTCTATGGTTGAGTATCCACTCCGGAAACCTGGTTGCTCTACAGGTACTGATAGTCATCGACGGTGCGGGATAATCTATTGCACAACACTTTCGCGAACAACTTATAAATCTCAGAGGTCTTCTACATCTAACCCTTCAAACTGGTTCTTAAGTTCGAGTCGAATTTTCTTCTGTAGAAATCCTTATTCCACTTGGTCGTATAGGTAGTTTTGTGACTGTACTACCTTCGAACTTTCTTTGGCTAGATGACATCTAAACGTTGCCCGCGCTAAACAATGATCTGTGCTTGTTTTGAAATGATTATGGACAGCAAGCAACATCAGTAATATTGCACTTTTGAACAGTTTATATGTAGTCAATTTCATTTTTCGTCCGAACATTAGGACTGGCCTAGGTCCATATCCTTGTTAAGCGCTTTTTGAAGAAGGTATTCATAGCGTAGATAGAGGTAGTGAGGCTCAAGGAAATTAACCATAACCAGTCCCCGCGGATTTCGACAACCTAGCCCATATTGCCCAACCAACAGTTTCCTTCTTTTTTAATTGCCTCACAACTCGTAGGTCAAACCCTGAGCTTCATGAATGGTCAAGACGCGTGACCCTGTGCCTACCCCATATCTATTGGAGATAAGTCATTTCTTCTCTACCTGTGTGTGTACGAAGAGAGTACTGTGTGTGTCGGGGAGGGTGGTGGACCGACCCCAACCCGACCGACTGTTCTACTTCTATAAGTTGGCCGATTTTAGCGTTAAAATCGCCCATAATTACTGTGAAGTATCCTAATAGAATGTTTCTATTTTGTCATCAGTATAGGCCGAAGTTGGATCATATACCTGTATTACCTCTAGAGCATCTCTTTTAATCAGCGTCAGTATTACGTAACAAACTCGAGTTACTTTTTACGTTTTAACAGCTGAAGATATGCTCCGATTAAGAAGGAATCCAACGCCTTTGTAAGTCTAAACTTCATGTCCTCTAAACTAGATCGCAAAGCCTTTTATCTGCATTCAGAGTCCTTGTATTTAACGTGCCAGGGTCATTGTCGTGTGGCAGCCGGGTATCTGCCAGAGATTTTTACCACCCTGAGCCCCGCCGGAACCGGAATCACTGCCGTAGTTCAGAATAGCGGAGATGCCGGGGACTAAGGGCGTTGTATTATTTGCGTCATGCATGACTCTTCATGTAGTAACTATTTAGTGATTGTAGCCGTAAAACACCAAGCTGGCGAGTGAGTCTTTTTGAGATTTTCGCCAAATCCTCGTCTGTTAATCAGCAGGGTGCACCACGGGCAGGTGAGGCTGGCTTGGGTATTTGGATGGTACCTTTACACCCATTACTACACTATCTACACTCGTGCAAAAGGAACTTACTAATAATGAAAAAATGTAGTCGTAATATTTTCTTGATTTTGCTGGTAAAAGCTCGTAAGTCATGTTCGTTTCTGTGATGTCAGGTGTAGTAAATTTCTCCTTGTTAATACTGCTGTCGGTTATTTTTAATTAGGATAAAATTTTGATAAACAAAAACACATTAATTTCGTTGTAATTAACTTTAAATTAGTACTAATGTAAAGTTAATTATAGCGCCAAAATCCAGTCCACAGCGAATTAGCGCGCATACGTTCTAGCACGCGCCTCCATAGAGAATAAATTACCAAAACACTCCTAGTACGGAGCCAACTGTTGCTTTTATGGGAAATAGCATAATTTAGTTCAAAAAACAGTGTTACATGTATTGTGTTATTTATTCTTATTTGAGATGTGCCGTGCCACCATTTTTGAGTTGAACTATAATTGTGCCAAGTTATATTATATACCACCCAGTATCTAGTTACTGAATTATGCGTGTTAAAACAAAAAATCAAAAACTATACTAAAGTTGAACTTAAATAAAAGTTTCACGATATATTGAATGTAGGTACTGATTTGTCCCAGTTACAGTTTTACTATAGTATAACTATACAGTAAGATTAACAACAATGTAATTTCGTAGGCAGACACCTATGAAATTATGTATCACATATTACGAAAAACTGACAAATTGTAAAAGTTTTTAACCACGCATTCTCGAAGCTATGCTTATTGAAGAATAACTATTTACAACTATGTAGGTACCTACCACAGAGCTAACTAGGTGTACTCTGTACTCATGTATATAAATGCCCAATTATGAACTATATCCAAAGACATCAATTTAGGTCACAACATCAAATGCTAAGGAAGGACAATATTGTGATCGTTCACCCGTTTTCACGTCATTTGCTATTAGGCATTAAGCTATAACAATTAGTAATTTAAACTCAGTGTTCTAAATTTTTCTTTATCTACTCGTATATTCTATACTTATAATAAAGCAGTAAGTGACAAAGTCTGTACAAAGAAGATAATAATAAAAAAAAATTTTGGACAAAAATTGCGGACGGTGGGTCGGGCGCAAAAGCGCTCCGCCGCAATGCGTGACACAGAAGGCGCACGCCAAAGTTAAGTTTTTGGCCACTTGCTCAAGGGCACCCAGGCATCAATGGCAATTGTCCAAGCCGAGGTTCGTACCCGAACCTTGGCTTGGACAATTGCCATTGATTACTTGGGGAGTATCGGACTAAACACCCCTCGGTCTCTACTGTTAGGTAGTGATTGAGGGGGCCCTGATGAAATGGCTGGAACCCTTTAAATGAATTGCATAACTGACCACAGATTCGGAATACACCTTCGAGAAGAATCGGCAAGAAACTCGAAGGCGAATAAAGTCGACATTAATTACGGGACCTTCGACCTCGCATCCGGCGAGGTCGGTGTCTGTGTCTAATTGTGTTGAAAGATGGTGAAGATGACGGAGTGGGCGAATCAATCGCTGCCTGCACTGCGGCAGCGATTTCATCGTCCGGATCGCTCAAGATGTCTCTAGGGCGTCTACGAAGGGGATATTTTTAATTACTTAAGATGAGTCTGTCTGGTTTGATCGTGCATCACGTAAAACTAGTGAACCGATTGAAATGTGGTTTTCATTGTTGGATAGCGATGATAGATGTGATGAGGAAAAGCCAAGCGATCGATAAAAGCTATTTGACAACCAAACGAATTTTGATTAAAGGTAAAGTAAGGTAAGGTAAGGTAGGTTTTGTAGGTAAGTATTTTGTTCATTTTATCCCAGTATATCCACGCGGACAAAGCTGGTTGTACAATATGGAATTAGCGGGTTTGAATGTTGTTTGTAACAAAAAACAACTTTACATTTACCAAAGCAAAAAAAAAAGAAATTTAAAAACACACTTTGAAAATAAAGGTCACGCGTTGATGTCTTATGTAGCGGCAGATTTGATAAATTGGTTATACTGTTTTTGATTTAAATTTTCCCTAATGACATTCACAACTTAAATCGTATCTATTCAGCACAAAAAACATTAGTAGGTTTCAAGTACCTGCCTAAGACAGCACAGGGGTTGCTAGTTTCAGGAGGGTGGCTGACAATATTCTGTGTGCAAATGTGGGGCCATGTCCGGCGTCGGCGGGGTGCGCTTGCGCTTCCATATAGTGGCCCCCGCGCCTCGCGGCCTTCAGTCCAACCAGAGCTCCGCGAACGCCAACACGCTTTCGCGACGCCCACTCACGCTACGAATCGCCGAGCCGCAACACGCGAGTGATCGCCTGTGAACGAGTTGCGCGCCCTTTCTCTCACGCACTGTGATCGTGCTTCGGTACGTGAATGCAAAACCGGACTACTCTCTTGACACGAGACACCACTGAGGAATCCGCGGTCTGGCCCTCTGAAATATTCCAACAGGTGAGTCCGGTATATTTTTAGTATTATTCCGTAAATGGGCACAGCGAGTGTTACTGCATTTGCGAGTTTGCATCGGAGTAGATATTTCGGTGTTACTTTCCAAAAGGCCCGTGGCTCCTTGAGTGCGTCGCGGTGGCGGCTGGTAGCGGCGCAGGCGCAGTAGACTGGTCGCATCGCGAGCCTTCTCGCAGATTATGTGAGGGCGCGCACACTCGTCCGCTCCAAGACCGCTGGAATTACCGTTTACCTACACTCCAATCACGTTTTGTAAATATTCAGTGTTCGCCGCTGTGGCTAACATGTTTCCATACGAAGATACTCTTTTTTCTAGATTTACTTATTTTTCTTATTCGAAGAGCATTACGTTGATGTCACAGAGAAAAGTGGCGCTCGATTCGTCGCGTATGTTCGGTTCTTTTGTTCGCGCATTATCCGCTCGCGAGTAGTATGAAACAAGAAAACCTAATTTAACAATACCTATACCTACCTTACTATGCTGTAAAATTCTAAAATATAAACAAATTTCAACAACACAAGGACTACGTCTGAGTATAGGCACCTGGATATATTCATTCGAGTTAATAGACAACAAAAAAAACAAATTTCAACAACACAAGGACTACGTCTGAATATAGGCACCTGGATATATTCATTCGAGTTAATAGACAACAAAAAAAACAAATTTCAACAACACAAGGACTACGTCTGAGTATAGGCACCTGGATATATTCATTCGAGTTAATAGACAACAAAAAAAAACAAATTTCAACAACACAAGGACTACGTCTGAGTATAGGCACCTGGATATATTCATTCGAGTTAATAGACAACAAAAAAAAACAAATTTCAACAACACAAGGACTACGTCTGAGTATAGGCACCTGGATATATTCATTCGAGTTAATAGACAACAAAAAAACCTTTCAATGTTTTCAACTTATTTTTATCTACCTGTATAATTTAATTACGCAAACCGTTAGTCTGTTCCCAACGACCAAATCGGTTTATCATTTAAAAGATGAGGTGTGATAGATAAATAATAAACAAATTTTAAGATGTACAATTGGACACGTAGATTAGGCCTATTGTTTCTCTTAACACGTGTTTAGTTAATGAATAATTATGACAACAGACTGACTCAGATAAAGAGTAGGTAACATTATTTGAAGACGTGTCTACATCTACAATAATGATAAACGTTTTGAGCATTTATTGAGCCGTGTCACTACAACCCAAACACGCTCAATATTGACCTGACCTTATAGTTTTAATGATAATTAAAATCAATTACCCAGTTCACTTTAGTTAGAGAAAGATGCGTGGTACTGTATAATAATGTGTGGAAAAGAATAGTGTCTAGACAATTTATATCGTACACATTGCCTTCGCCACGCTGCTAGTTAGAACTATCAAATATTTCAGAAATGTGCTCTGCTAATCATATTGACAGTACACTAATATTAATATAATAAAAGTGTACACATGTATTTGTAAATAAACAACAACTATTGAAAATACTTGTTTTTTCTCAGAACTAGTCGTTATTATTTCGCTTCCTCGTTCCTCATTCTTAATAACTTTTAATTAACTATTGTACACAGTTAAAATAGTTCAGATAGTTATTAAAATAATGTCCGGTTATTTCAGTCAATGTCAGTTATGAAGTTAAAATAAAACGTTCTGTATAAGATAAATAATATAATATTTTTAATTATAGATAATAATATAATAATCTAAAATAAAAAATATAAATAAAACTTTTTGAGAGGTAGACAAATACTCTGACTGTAGACGCCAATACTCGAATGGTTTCATGCCTTTATAAATAGACATCAAAATGATCTGAAGGTAACAACAAAGTCCTTCATCATTCCGGCAAAATTATATAAAAATTAAAGAATAAACTGTCGGAATTTCGGGGATCATGATTATGTCACGGAATCACTTTTTCCCGTATGTTGTTACTTTGTCTTCGAATGTGGTGCCAACACAAACACATGCCGTTATATATTGATCCGGTTACAATTATTTTTTCTAGAATATTGCCAGATTTACGAGCAATGTGACCAAAGAAGAATTTGAAAATTTGGCGGATGGATATGTTGGAAAGTCTAAGTCTTTTTTATCAATCTTGAGCTGCTGCAAAATTGATACAGGACCAACACGGTTTTGCATGAATTATCTTTCTGCACCACATCTAGAAAGTTTAAATTCTGAAAAAATACATAATTTATTCGTCTGAAAAATGTTCTTGTATCTGCGCCGTACAAGAAGCTGGAAAATACGAGAATCTTGACTAATGTATTTTTTATCTTCATTGGGGTGTTGCGGTTTCTCTAAATTCTGTCCAGTTTTTGGCGTTTTTTGACATTACGATGTCTATTTGTTTGCCTGTTTTGACCACCATTATTTATGTTTTGGATTTGTTTATTGACAGACCCGTCGCCTTTTTACCTGCATCATTCTGTGCAGTAGCGAGCTCATTCCGGATTAATCTGCTGCAAAGAGGATGGTGTTGTCGGCATATCGCGGATTTGATTATTTTTGTGCTATGAATGGTAACACCACCCTGTCGTTAATGGCATGCAGCGAGCTTGTGCGCCTAATGATATGCTCGGAATAAATATTGAACAGAAAGTGATATGATGCATCCTTGTCCAAGTGCTTTTTAAAATTGAAAGGGTTCTGATGTCACCCAAATGGTGTCCTGGCTGATCCATTATAGGTCCTGAAGCAAATTGTTTGAAATGTGGAAACTCCCACCGTCTGAAAGATCCTTCACTACAGTTTAAATAGACGCATTGGAAAAAATATTATGAATTAGATTAATGCCCGCTGCTTCGCACGCGTGCGCATTTCTCTAGGTTAAAAGTACTGTTTGTGCTATTCCAGGACCTAAAATACCAATATACCAACATTTGATTAAAATTCCTTCCGCCTTTAAAAATATTTTTGTCGATTGCTCTACTTATCAGATTGAGATACCAAGTACCCTAGTTTTTAAGTCAAACTCTTAGCTATTCAACGGCGAAACCTCATCGCAATCTGCCCAGTAGTTTTTATGTGATGCGCGAACAAACATAAAGACAAATAAACTAACAAACAAACAAACAGACAACAATGATTTGTTGAAATGTTCTATTCTTGTTCAGTAGCTTATTTTAAGAACCCTAGACCATTTTTTTCTTAATTATTTTCATTGTACAGCTTTTTTCGTTCATATTGCTTTATTATAATTATAGATATTGCTTTATTATAAGTATAGATATTAAAGTTATAAATACTGGAGTATGAAGACATCATTTGACATCCAGTCATTTTAAAGATGGACAATAGTCGATGACGTCACGTTTTTTATCTTTCCACGCCAATTTATTTCATGAAATCACTAATAAGCTATTTATAAAAGCCTGACAAATCCAATAGGTGCCAGTTAGTATTTTGAATCTCCTTGCCCAGGCCATGGAATTTTTCATTTATTTATTATAATCTTAAATTAAATAGAAGATACATTACCAATTATATCGATCTAGACTGTGATAACTTTAAATGAGAGTTAAGTATAAAAGTACTATCGTAATTAATCTATGAGGGTTTCACGGAATCATAGAAACTACAAGAAAGGAATTCATACATATATATTTTTTTTGTGGGCCTGTACACAAACTGAAAAATAATTCAATAAGATAAAAAAAAACTGAATTTTAATTAATGCAGTCTTACAACACCAAAAATGCGTATTTTGCCAGTGGAATAATAATAATGATAAAATTCATCAGATATTCAATCCATAATTATTTTGCTCAGATAAAGCATTGCCATACAACGTGGCAATGCAGGCAGTGTTTTAAGAACGTCCCCTACTGGCATCGTTAAAGTAGGTTTAGTTTAGGTTGTATTTATTTAGTTTACTTATATGTCAATTATTTGTTTCATAGATTAAACTGATTTTTATAACCTACATTTTAAAATCCATACATGGTTATTAACAAATGTTCTTCAGATTATGTGTGAAACAAGCTGCCTTCAAACCTGCATCCCGCTTGCAGTTTGTTTGGTTCATCGCTCGGTTACATCGCCAGGTCAAACTGAAAATTAACTACAATCATATTTCTGCACTTTGTAACATGGTTTCAGCAGCGTTCTTTAATTATTTTGTTTGTTCATATTACTGAGATATCATTGCATCTTGGCAATTTGAGTTTTTTTCGCTTCTATTTTATTGATATGTTAGGTCCTTGTCCTTTCGGATGCGCCGACTGGTTTGTTTTTAACGACCGTCACAGCTCAAAAACGTCAACAATTCAAGATAAACATAAGAATACGTTAGTGTAGATCTTCTAGGTAAGTGTCATGTGATTAAAATAACCTCTGAATGCAATAAATGCATTTTAATTTAGGAAACATTCAGCTACCACGTCGTAGATACACGGGAAAATCAAAACATTCTCTAAAATCTTAATACGTAACTGTTCGCGATAAGTGTACTTTATGTTGTACATAGAAGGAATACAGGTCTTTGTTATTATTATACGAGTTTCGTAAGTGGGGTGTCGTCGAGGACGCGTTTACGTTCCGTCTCAGATTTCGAAACCGAATCAACGAGAAACCAAAAACAGAACTGTGTTTTACGAACGCACCAACTCCACCTTTTGCGATATCTTATCTTTGACAAATTAACATTCATTAATTTCGATTTTACTCGTTGGAATTTGAACGTTTTTGGGTCGACGTGATTTAATTCCATAATTTTAAGTGCCGTTTTGCTTTGCTTATGTAGAAGTATAAGAACATTATTTAAGCGGGTTATTGCCGTACAAGAGGAGGTAGTGCGGCCTGTGGTTATACGTTAGTCCGTCAAAACGGTTTAAAATAATACGTCGTTATTTCGTATCAACTGGATATAACTAGTATGGTCTAGCGCCAGGCGGTTCTCCGTGGCATGAAGAAACATGGAAGGTGGCCGCCGTGTTGCATAACTTTAGACTTGGTTGCTTTAGACTACGAATAAACAACAAAAACTACATTTTGTATTCGATTGGCATTTGACAACACGCTTTGTTTTCCAATTTTAGCAATTTAATTATTTTCATTTGAGTGTTCGTCACCGATATTAGTAATTGTTATAATTTAATAGGTAAGATTTTTTTAAAGTACCGATACAATATGTTGGACAGGAATTAGTGCCAACCATTCGTAAAAGAATTATAGTCAATAGCGAAAGCTCAGATATATGTTTTGTTTCGATTTTACAAAATATGTGTTCACTTAAGCCTCGTAGGTGGTAAAAGCATACCTATGAGAGAAGTTGAGAGAACCCATACAAATTTATATTTGACTTGATTATACAAGTCATAACGATTGAATTGCGTGCGTGAACATAGTGCCTGATGAACTTTGGAACATAATGGTAAAAGTGTATGAAAAATCATCTGTCTCTGCAACAATTGGCATCCGTTGTTGTACAGTCAGCCAAAATAAGAAGCCCTTTCCTGAGAGCAATAAAAAAAGGGGGGAAACGAATGTGCTAAAACCGGTTGACGCAGCATGTTCTTGTACTTAATCATGTACCTAGTGCAGTAAAATATTCTATCCAATCAAAGTTCCAAAATAAGTAACTAAATCTAAATACGTAATTGCTCATGTTGAGATTGACTAGCATAAAATAAATTCCATACAATTTCCCCAATAACCAACCATGCAGCTTTTTGGAAAAAATAGGCCTAAGAGGCACCTATTATTAAAAAAATTTGTAGTAGGGTTAGGTAAACCTAGTGATGAACTAACAATAATGTGGTTAGAAGACCCCCGCTTACATACAAGACATGACTAGTAATTTCCAAATGTAACTAGCGCATCTGCGAATTGGGAACGAATCAGATAAGTTTCTGCCGGCTTGCTGTGGATGGCTTTTGTTATTTTTTGTCCAACCATGAAGCGTCCAATTACTTTCCAGGTTTTTTTTAAAGTTATGATCAAGCCTATGCTATGTGTGGAACCGGTCTCGGACTCAATGGCAAGATAAGCTAAGGAACTGGTTTGAGGAGTGCGTGGCCGAATGCGGATTTGGCAATGTAGGCAAATGCATCGGGATTCTCGGTCGGAGAACCGCATATTTTAGATCATTTAGTAATTACGATTACTTTTCACACTTAGGGCCCGCTGCTAATATAATTTGTTCCGTACCGAAAGACCATGGATATATATAACTGGGGTATCCAGGATACCATACCACATAGGATTATATATACCCACGGTCTTTCTTTAATATTAAAATTTGGAACGTGGGTACTATACATGATTTTGTGCCTCAGTACTTATGAGATACTATGTCTCTGAGATCTATATGATATTTTTGAACTTATGTAGTTTTTATAAAACATATTTTATAAAGACTGGTTAATCTGTCATCCAAATATTAAAATCGGTTGACACTTTGTATGTTGTTACGCTTAACAAATTACTCTCAAACGATTGGAACCTACACACGTGACAAATAGTGCACTAGATAGGTACCTATATGTACTACAAGTATTTTTCATGCATTTCAATAATAATTTATGAAAACCTGCTAAAGGTGGTTTAGTCTCGCCTCTATTGCCATGACTCACGTTTTACATGTTATTTATTTATTTGGTTGCTATGACGTTAAAGAGCATGTTCCCATTTGAATTAAATCAATTCCTTATTGGCATGATCTATTTTTTTATCCAACATCCGAAATTATGTGCAGGATTCTACTCAACATGAAGCGTTTATTACAAAAGCCAGTTTCCGTAAAGCTTTTATCGAGTATACAAGCTGTTCGGCACAACGTTTGCCATTGGGTATGGGAGTGTAAGAAGGACCATGTGCAACATTATAGTGGTCTTTTTAACCTTCTTCAGCTATCTTGTGATATAACTTTTTTTTACATTTTGTAATAGCTACAATTTTATTTCTTTATTGTTTATATGTACGACTCTAATGAATATTTAAGTGAGATAATGAGTAATGGAGCAGTTAAGATTAACGAAATGTCAACAAGCGAAAATAAAAATCTAATTGTTATACTTTGAATAGAATTAAAGGAAAACTTAATCGCTTGCTAAAATCGGACCATTAGGGGTGACGCTATGATGGAACATACACATTCAAACATAGACAGATAAACTCATTACCCTTACCTTTCCTTATTCGTACTCGGCATTAAATTCAAGTACAAATATAAAAAGCTAGAAGTTGCTTTTCAGATATGTAGGTACTTATAAAAGTAATATTCCTAATAAATCAAAATCAAAACAATAAAAAAATGAGGACGATTATGATACTGAGTAAAACCACAGTATAATGTCCAGACCACATTATGAAATAGCTACCTACACACAGGTAAATGAAAACGAAAACAGAGATTTATATGTTTTATTGAATTATAAAGAGGTAACAAAATACATAAGATTTACTAACAGGGTCACGTAGCGGTGACAAACCAAACAATAATATTTTTTCCTTATGCATGAAACGATTATTGAATGCTGCGCTGAAACTACACAGGAGAGGAATCTGTGATACCTAAACCACAAGTTAATTTCCGAAAGATCTATTTTTCCTGTTTTCTGTGATCTGTATACTCCCGAGCCTCTTTCCACTTACACCAGTTTATTTTGTATTTTGACTAATATAATTTCGTATGGAGCTAGTTATTATTATGATTAATTTGCCTAAATTTAGTTAAAGCGCGGGCTTCCACGATCATATTCCGGATTCCAGAAGCGGTGGCGGTGCGTTTACGTAATCTAGCCCTATTCCATTAGGGAATCGGAGACCTACCACTACATTATCCAACCTGACAATACCAGTACATTTGTTATCTATCTTCTATGTATATTTTTACTAGCTGCGCCCCGCGGTTCTACACGCGTGGTTTATGATGATAGTAATGATGAAAACTATCCCATGTGTTCATCGAAAAATATTGACCATTATTTCGGACAAGGAACAGGTATGAATTAAAACAGTACTCTAAAATATGAATCAGTTTATTAAAATACAACATTTTCCTTAAGTTTGCCGTATGTAATTTCTTCCCAGAATTCAATCCTTAGTAGCGACACTATCGAATGGTGTAATAATACAGTATGTGTTTTTTTTTCCAAAATCAACGTGTTCGATTCCTACCTAGGAATATTGTTTTTTTCAAAAATCCAAATAAGCAGTTTTAGTTTTCATCAAAATCGGGCCCGAGACTCCTTTGAGTACTTTTCGCTAAACCTCATAGTTTCTGATTTAGCCAACCACGCCCACTTGAAAAATTCAACCTGTATAAGCTATCCTGGTACCAAAATTCATACAAATCCGATCAGCCGTTTGGGCGTGAAGGAGTAACAAATATACAAACACACGCACTTCTAAAGATAGATGGCGCTAATCGGTTTTTAAGCATTTTATGTCGTTTTGTATGGACTGTCAGTTCTAATGAATGGAGTTCTGCACCGAAGTTTTCCGCTCGTTAAGAGAGTATTCATTTTTAAAACTCTAAGCTCTGATTGACCTGTTTACGACACTTCTCTAATTTATAATATTGTGATAGTGTGAAGTGTGATGTGATCAGTAGGTAACAAAAAGTTCAAATGAGCTACAGAGCATGAATATAACGTTATTAAAATTTGTGTCTGTGTGTCTGTCTGGATGTTAATTCACGCATCACGTAAAAACTACTAAACCGATTGAAATGCGGTTTTCACTGTTATAGATAGCTTATGTTTTGACATAATTACTCGGCTTCTTTCTTCTTAATCAGATGAGAAGCCGAGCAATCGCAAAAAATATTATTACCGGCTCAAGCAATTTGATGTATTCTGTTGGTCTATAACTGGCTGAGGCGGGCGCGAAACCGCTCCGCCGCAATGTGTGACGCAGAAGGTGCACGCCAAAGTTAAGTTTTGGCCACTTGCTCAACGGCACCCAGGGGGTACGAACCTTGGCTTGAACAGTTACCATTGATTACGCGGGTCTGTCTAAACACCCCTGGATCGCTAATTTTAGTAGTGATCGAGGGGGCCCTGATAGAATGGCTGGAGGCCTTTGAATTATGTGCATAAATGACCACCGATTAGGAATACACCTTCGAGAAGAATTGGCAAGAAACTCGAAGGCGAATAAAATCGACTTTAATTACGGGACCTTCGACCTCGCCGGCGAGGTCAGTGTCTGTGTCAAAGGAATTTAGTCCTAATGTGGTATATGTATTGGACTTTAGGTCCTGAAATAGTGCATAGCACATAGAGGACTTTTAACCTAGATAAATGACCTCGCGTGCAAAGCCGCAAGACAGCTAGTGTATCATAAAAATACATTAAAAGGTTTCTTGTCACTTTTTGAACAGATGTCTAGATTCCTCATCTGAGTATTTCGTTAAAAATATGACAACAGCGAATATAACTTTTTGGTATCGCCTAAGTTGGCACCCTAATAAACGATTGTCTTGCTTGTGAATTGCAAATCGTGTCACCTGCGCCTTCGTAACATATCCGCAGCTTCAAAACCGTTAGAGTGAACAGTATCCTTTAATTTTAAAATAAACATTAACTTTCTAGTTCGCTAGTGTCAACTTGCTTGCGAGTAACGCTATATTTTGGCTTGTGACTATATTAACATAATGTGTATTTCAATTCAAGTAATAAATTCATCTAAATTTAATTAAAAACTGGTTGTTAACGTGTGACCATCATCTGTCCGTGGCATTATCTACACATCTTCTTTTATTATGAATCTTTGAGAAGGCCTTGTGTATTTCATATTTATATGTATCTAATTGGTATTTACTTTGTAACTTTTTCCGCGTGGCTCTGGTAATGTTATAGCTAAACAGTTATCATTACTGAAGTATTTAATTGAATTTTACCTGCAATATCTTCAGATGTCTTGCATGTCCCTATAGGTGCCAATACTTGACTGGTTTTGCATCATTGTCACATGAGGCCTCCTCTTCTACTACCTTAAACTAAAACTGCACATTCAGGGCATGTTCTTCTTCTTATCTCAGGAACGTAAAAAGAGAGGGGTGTTATAAGTTTAGGGTGTGTATGTGTGTGTATGTATGTCTGTGGCATCGTAGCTCACAAACTAATGGAACGAATATGATACCGTTTTTTTTCTGTTTGAAAGCTGATGTGATCGAGATGGTTCTTATGTAAGACCATCACGGATTAGGAGAGGGTCGGGCGTTTTTTTTTTAATTTTTGTTTGTGATATGCACTCACCTTTACTCCGAAGAAAGCCTCCAGGGTCACTGTTACTGTCTTAGTACTCCACTCCAAGCAAAATGTGGAGTGAGCACAGTCTTGTCATCATATTTTATTATAGATAGAGATTTTGAGGTTATTCGAAAAATAACAATGGCTTTAACAACGGCAGCAATTTGCTATTGTTATAAAATTAGTAGCTACATATGTAAGAACAATGTATAGTTTTACGTTTTTAATATTATAATAATTGTTTCAATGTACATATTGCATTATGTGCTCTTGAGTTACATCCATCATTGAGTTAAGCCTCTTTAGAGATTGTCGTTCAAAAATACATAAAAATACAAAGTAATTTAAAAAAGTTGCCGTTCGTCACCTTCTTTTATTTTAGTCATAGCACAGAATAAATAATAGTTCAAGTAGTCATAGATTATGATTTACGGATACGACACGAGTATGATTGTATAAGACTATACCTACCTATACTATAGGTAGTCCGGTCACAACAACTTTCTTTACCTAAGTATGTACACTATAGTTTTTTTACTGTTATTATCACCAATTAAATGTTTATCTGCTCGTGTGTAACATACTCTCGAAAACCACTTTAGATATTTGTAGCTATAGTTATCGTTTCAACTTAAAATCTAAACTACATACTTGTCAATTTGTCACTAACGACAAACTGAGTTGTAGAAAAAAGTGCATCAGTGTTTAAGTTATTTTTTATGGTCAGCATAAATTAATAACTTGATAAATAGACAACTAGACGACAGATAGACAGATCAAACAGAAGATAATATACAAAATCGAATGCAAACTAAGTCATCATCAGCCTGAGTTCGACCACTGCTGGACATAGGCCTCTCCCAATTAAGGCCACAGAGCCCGATCTCAGGCTCTTCTCATCAAGTTTCTGCCGGAAGCCTTCCGCAGGTCGTCACTCCACATGGCCAAATGGCGGTCTCCACTGGAGGGTACGACTACCCCAACTGTCCGTCTTTCGAAAAATGTGGCCAGCCCATTGCTAATTCAGCTTGCTAATCCTTTTAGCTATGTCGGTGACTTTGGTTTTCTATCGGATAACCTTATTCCGGATTTTATCCTTCAGAGAAACCCCAAGCATAGCTCTCTCCACAGCTCGATGAGCGACTTTAAATTTCTGGACAATTCCCACTGTAAGTGTCCACGTCTTTGTTCCTAATGTAATTACTAAAAGGACGCACGCATTAAAGATTTCGTCTTCGGTTACTGTGGAATAGAGGACGAGAAGATCTGACGAAGTTTTCCGAATGCTGCTTAGCCCAACTGAGTTATTCTGTTGGCTTCCCTATCGAAGTTGTTTCTACCCAATTGCGACATCTGCCGAAGGTTCCTTACAACTTCGTGATGGTGAAACCCTACCATTGATGACTACAGATCTTGGGGTAGTGATATCGTTATACATGATCTTGGTCTTGTCTAAGTTCATCCCGAGACCGATTTGTCGAGAAGCATCGGCCAGGCCGTTCAGCATTCACTTGAGTTCCTCCAGCAATTCCAACGTAAGCACAATGTCATCACCAAATCTTAAGTGTGAAATGTACTCGCCGTTTATATTTATGCCCTTCTCTTTTCAGTCCAGTGTTTTAAAAATATCTTCCAAGGCTTTCGTGAATATTTTCGGGGATATAACGTCTTACTATACAGTTTGGACTGCTGGTTCTGTACTTGAACACTCACGGATGGTTCCAAACCCTCCACGAAAGCTCCTGAGGCTGAAACTTTTCAAGTCTTCTTGCGAGACAATTTGTGATGACCCTCGAAACAGCTAATAAACGTGGCTCAGGAGAGAGATGGGCCGGTAGTTTTCCAGGAGGAATTTATCACCCTTTTGAACAATAAACTAACTAGGTATCATACTGATTTTCAGACCCAGAAACAATCTGCGTTTTGATGTACATGTGGACAAAGTACTTGGTCGGGGGCTAACATGTTCCTAATAAAATTAGAATAAATCACACGACTCATTACGGAACAAGTCGATCTCATAGGTATGTACCATCTGGCTTATCTCTTCGGCTCTCGGTTGCTTTAACTAATTAACTGATAAAAGGTAAGGTTTAGTGCCTCTACAGTTATGTTTATGAATAGTAAAGATAGCGATAGGTTCGTTACCAACGACCATATCGGACTCTTATCGTTCGACCGTTAAGTAAATCTTGAGTTGACCACTCAAGAAACTAGAAGAAAGTACTAAATAGGGGTTTTTTTTATTAGAAAGGATATGTGCTGTTGGTCTATAGCTGACCTCTACAGCGTCACCGGACGGTGGGGCGGGCGCAAAAGTGCTCCGCCGCAATGTGTGACGCAGAAGGCGCACGCCAAAGTTAAGTTTTTGGCCACTTGCTCAAGGGCACCCAGGGGGAACGAACCTCGGCTTGGACTGTTGCCATTGATTACTTGGGGAGTATCGAACTAAGGTACTAAATAGGGACTGCTACTAATCAAAGAAAAGAGGTTTTGGTAAAAATACCTTGCGCAGGAATGTAACAGAAAATTCTCTCTCTCAAACTATTGTTGTGGTCATTGACATGATTGACAAATGAAATTTTCATGAGAATGTTTTTAATATAGCAGTGATTGATAGAAAGAAAAGACTAAGTTGTCTGTTAAAAAAAACGAAGGTTTCCCAAATCGATGTTGAAGGTTCATCCAACTGCAATGTCACAGTTTTGCACAAGTTGTTGGTAACTTTAATGAATCTACGAGTACTTAGCAAAAAATATGATGATCAAAACAAACAATGCACAGTGCATACCCACACAGTCTAACAACATCAGCTGCTCGGCTACTCAACATTGAATTTTTGCAAATAAACATAAATGATTACAATATAAAATGTTGTTGCTGACCTTCGCCAAGGGCACCTTATTGTTTAGGTACTTAGTGAGTAATAATATTATACGGATCTGTAAGTGGTTCATTAAAAGGTTACTTTGAAGAGCCGCGCACCGCAACTTCACACATAGACTCGTATCTACCCCAGCTTCGCAGGCGTGAGCTAAACATTTAAACGAAACAATACTGCATCCAGCAGCTTTTCCTGCGTAGTAATTTTTCCTGGAATAAATATTATAATTTGTTATTCCTAGACCTAGATAGACTTGTATTTATATACCAAATGTCATCAAAATCAGTTCAGCTGCAAGTAGTTTTTATAACGATTCTCGGTTTCCACATGTTTTAAAATTGTTATATTTTTATTAAAGCCATCATTTTTTTTTCAAATATCCGAATAACACAGGGAGCAATAAATCTATGAAAATATTTGTGTTTCTTTTTTATACTCTATAGTCTATACAGTATATGGTACATACACTTTCAAATGCATGTAAAACTTGGTGGCAATTTATTAATTATTGCCACAAATTTATTTCATATTTTGGAGCATTCATATTTTGCATTGAAAACCGGAAAAACCCGGAACAAAAACTGTTAAGTAGTTTTTGAAATGATCCCGAACAGATATACAAACGTGAAGCGCGAACTTATATAGTGAAGTGAAGTGATTAGTGATTACCAATGATCTACTGTGTGTCTAAGCTCGTTACAATAGAGATGAATGACCAAAACAAACATAAATATATAACGTATGACACATTTGCTAACGATAGTCGAACGTTTTTACATGTCGTTCGCTGTCATAATATAGATCATAATAAAGCGGTGTTTTATAACAATGGTGATATATTTTCTTTACCCACTTTACAAATGAACCATTCATATTTTATCGCTCGTAGTCACATTTATGAATATAGTCTACTTATTTTGTGACTTATTTTAGATTAATACCTATGACTCAAGTAATTTACGTTAACATAATATTTAGTTTTGAAAGCAGGCACAGGTAGTACAGGCACTGACTTACATTATACTCGTACTAAACTTAAAGCACAGCTTAAAGTTAATAAGGAAGCGATGTATATAAGCATTATGTCTCTATATGTATTGGCTCAATACACTACACAATAACCGGATTCTGCATGAGCGCTTCTGCATTGTTTGAGCCTTTAAACTTTTAACCCGTCGAATGTGATACAAGAATATTTTGTTATTTAAAAGTGTGCGACAGGCGAGAGTTCGAATTTTCTTTCCAACCTATTAAAGCTAGGTCACAGATCCACCGATGTACGTCATCAGATCGCTTCTCATGGGCTGAGTTTTCAGGGGCCGCATCTATTTCAAATTGCTTAATTGTTCTAATAAAACAAGTGTTCCGCACGAAGACACTGATGATTGATTATAATAATACTGCTTCGTACTGGATCTTAATTACCTACGCGGTTATCTAGAAGACTATTAGATGTGTATTTTTTACAATAATGCTTTACTTCCTTGCTTTGTCATTTGTCTGTGCCTCCGTCCGTCCAATCAGCTGTAATCTAGAACGCTGTTTGTTGTTAAATATGAGTCAATGGCGATGAGACAAATAAATTGAATGAAAGGATTTGGTGCATAGATCTAGTTAAAAGGGGTAAGATACGGCAAGCTTTAATATCGCGTAAACAAAAACTGGACTAGATACAACTGCAGGTAAACACACCCACACATCTACATTTCCTGACATTTTCTACATTTTCGGACTGTCGTGCAACGTGTGCCTCGACAATAAAGAGACGCAGTCTGTAGCAGGAATAAGAGTCACTGCTGACATGTGCTACACCAACTCCACTCCGATTGAGACTGATGCCAAAGAAGGCTTACTGTGTGCGTTGCACCTAATTTAAGCGGTCCCCGCCCGAGGAGCTGGTACCTTATCTTCCCACTATTAATTAGTTCTATAGTTTTGTAAGAAGTTTTAACGAAAAAGAAAAATAAGGATTGCAGAGGGTACCTACCTCATATTTTACCTCTAATAAAAAAGGTAAGTATTATAATTTTGAAGCCTTCGTTTGTTTGTGCATGTGACCGATATCATTGAGATTTTTATTTGTAAGCTGGAATTGACGAGATAGTTCTTCTAGCCTTGTTTAGAGTACATCAGTGCAGCCTTTCAGTCGTTCTGTAGATATTATCTTCTGGTCACTATTTTAAGGGGCATCTTGGGCACTACTGTTGCAGCTAGAAACTCGAGAGCTTAAACTCAGATGTTTCATTTCAATGACATTCTTCGTACCCTCTTATACGAGTATGAGGATCTTGATTGGATGACAAAAGTTAGATAAGGAAAGTTGTGGATACGGGGGAGATCTACGCCAAGACAGCGACTACTACTTAGCGTTATGTAAACAAACCACATGCATCATTAGATACCTTTTGCCGTGGTCAGATCAATCTAACAAAGCGATCTGACCACGGATACCTACCGACTCTGACTACGGACATAGTAATTAAACCAGTCTGACCACGGACACAAAAGCAGTGTCCCGTATACCTCCCGAATAGATACAACCTAAATATACATAAAGATAAATATGTAGATACAAAAACACCTAAAATATAAACCTAAAATTATATAGATCATTTCATCGATAAAATATGTTATATCTATACTTATATTAAAGCCGTAAGTACCAAAAAGACCGTTCAATAAAGATAATTAAAAAACTGGTCTAGAGTACTAGTAAGCTACTGAACAAGAATATAATATTTAAAAAATCTTGTCTGCATTACTGTTTGTTTGTTTATGCATCACGTAAAAACGACTGAACGAAGTTTGATGATATTGGTACTATTTGTACTGGAATAACTGATAACCCAGAAAAATATCCTCGCAGGAAACGCCGCGGGCAAAGCTAGTTAGGTAATATAATATCTTATGTTAATTTACTAGGATACTACATAATAATGTACACGTAAAATTGGATAAATAGGCTTCAATAAATAAATATGAGGGTATGACGACAATAGCATATGAAGATCTGAATCTATGGGATCTATGGCTTCAAAACTTGGAAATTGAGTTTTAAGTATTACAAGTACTATGGTCGTATGGTTTGCCCGCTTTTTTTTTTACCTATTTTAATATTTTAAAATATTGGCAAGTTAATACTCTTGGCTTGTTTATTATCTGTTTTACAAGCTACCCGAATTTATTACTAAAATACAAACAAAATATCCAATACTGCTCTGGAATCAGAACTTCTTTACAGTGCACAATGTAAGCGCGGCGCGGGCTGTCAGTTTAAGAGTTGCCTATCTTTAGGCACCCCCAAATCGATGTCGTAACTTTAGGTTACTAGATATCTCCTAAAGTTTGGTGAAACGTTTTTTCCTAAATATTTAGGCATCTGATTTAAGCGACTCCTAGCATTACTGAAAACTGGCATAAGGTCAATTAATAGGTAAAATTATAAGTAGCAAAATGTGATTCAGTGAGTTGTCTAACTGATTCATCTGAGGTGTTTGGGTTCAACAAATTATAATTTTTGCATCATACTTCACGATATATTAATTTTTTGTGCATCTTTGGGATGGCAAAGGTTAGAAATAGTAGTCTGCTTCATTGAATTCACCATATAGTTGTATTACGGTGGTTTCTAAACCAAGATAGCAGCATGTGTTCCTAATGCGTTTAAACGACGAAAAAAAATAGTTTTCGAACCCAAATATCTCAGGAAGTAGGTATACACCACTTACGCAATTTTTGATACAACACTTTTTGATTGTTACATTACTTCTTATCGAACGACACAATTATTTTTCGAAATGGTGGAAGTTTATGTACCCCAATAAGGTTACATGCTCCTTAAAAGTCATAACCTTAAATGTCTCCTGAACAAAGAGAAATAATATAAATTTCAAATAGATTAAATTAATAAATAAAAAAGAAATAAATTAAAAATTTGAAAAACACGCCTGGCCTGCTAAACAAGAACTTATGCCAATAAATTATATATTCTTGGAAAGTGCTCATCAAAGCCTTCATTTTTTTTTACCCATATTGTAAAATACGAAGTTTTTCCCCCTTTGAATTGAGAGCCGTACTGCAGCCATATTGAACTTTTTCAACAAACAGAAATGCCAATTTTACTCGGGATGATGTAAGGATTACTCATCCCAATACATCCAAATCTGTTCAGGCATTTAAAAGTTATGGTGGAATAAAGACACTCACGTACAAACATACAAGAACCCTGAAAACATTACACTACTTTTTTGGGCAGTCGTGTAATAAGGTAAACTTTAACTTGAGTTTGAAAAGTCCTAGTAATTTATCTGCTTGATCATCATCTCAATAATCCTGTGCTCACATAAGGCCTCCTGTCCATTAAGTCCTGTATACTTTAACTCTAGTCGGTTTCTTTGTTACTCCGTATTGTAATATCTATTTACAGATAGCAAAGATCATAGAAAGGACAGACACACACACACACACACACACTCACACACATCCTCACACACACCGACACACACACACACACACACACACACACACACACACACACGCACACGCATACATAGTGATACATACCCTAAAATTATAACACCCGTCTTTTTGTTCGGGGGTTAATATACTAACTCACTTTCGCTTTATAATATTAGTAGGATAGGATGCTGGCCACATCTTCATTTAATTAGATTGTTTTAATTTATCAATTTTACTTAGGCAAATTCTAGTTATCTGGAATATTCTAAAAAATTGTTAACAGAATCGAACCTAGGGTAGATGTCCTAAACATTGAGCCGTGGCACAGAATAAAGAAGTAAGCCGTGGCATCATTAGATAAAAACACTGATATTTTTAATCATTCGCTAGTCGACTTACGCTCCATCACACCCACTCATATGTCACGTTATACATACCTTTACACACACTTACAACGATGTTTTAGTTTCCAATTTTTCGATAGATGACACTAGGTGTATCACACTTCAGCTAGTATAGTAACGCCATCTAACATATTAAGGCAAACTACTAGGTACCGGTGACGATAATAAGTTTTACGTGAGCTTTGTACTAATGTATGACGTTAGCAATCTTTCCTTTCTATGATCTTTGCTTTGACAGATAGTAACATTTACGTTTAGTACAGTTTACGTTAGACATGTGAATGACTTAGTTTCAGTAGTATGCATATAATTTGTAAAAAATGATTTTTGTCGTTAAAATATAGGTATGATTGCATATCAGGAACAGTATCATTTTGTGTTTTGTAGGTTATAATAAAAATATGTGGTTAACTAGCTTCTGCCCTAGAAAGAGTAAGTAATAAAAACATCACTGAACATCACTGATAACTACAAAAATACAGTAACTGGCACATTTATTTGTCATACGAGTAATATTACACATGTGTGTGTGTACATGATTATTTATAAAATCATTATTTACACACAGCTTCACAGCATGTTTTATTTTTGTGACTGGTTTCAGACTGCTTTTTTCTATCAAGAAAGCAATTTAGCAAAATGTCAAAATAATTATTCATATTAAATGCATATTAAAAACTTGTAAGTCGGACTGGTTGTAAAAAATAGTAATAACCTTTTGTTGTTTTTTTGTTTTTTTTTTACAACCAATCTGGCTGAAGTCTTTATTTAACACGTTTTATCTGACTAGCTGTGCCCGCGGCTTTGCCCGCGTGGTCATTTCAAAAGTAGCCCATGGACCAAAAGTATTCCAGGACCAAAAGTACTAAAGTAATATTTTTTTAAACCGCATCATAATCGGTCCAGTAGTGTTTACAAGATGCGTAGACAAAAAAAGTAAGACACGATTTGTATAAATGTTATATTCTTGTTCAGTAGCTTATTTTTTGTCTTTGTACAGATTCATTCGTTCTTATTGTTTTATTATAGGTATTGTTTGTTGTTTGTTTGTCGTATGAGGTAGTGCTGGCCCTCTGATGTCAGAGTTTGTCAAGCCGCCCGAGGGCCTCTGACATGGCTTAGCGACTGCTATTAATCAATAACAGCCGACAGCTTAACGTGCCCTCCGAAGCACGGAGCGATGGAAAACCGCACATAACATACAAAAGTCATTGGTGCGGAGCCTAGGTTTTGAACCCGGTATCGTTGGATTCTAAATTGCACTATAGAACCGTTAGGCCACCATCACTCATCATATAGGTATTGAATAGATAGATAGATTTACATAGAAGATAGATAGATAGACAGATTGTAGGTATGTATATTACATCTAAAAAAAACTGGTCATCAGTACATAAGGATGGACAAACTGCTATTCTAAAACTTTTTGCTTTAGCCTTACAAATCTAGACTTACAAAGCTACTGCAAATCTAGAACTTGAATATGCACGACCTAGTTGACAATACCCATCCAATTTTTACCCGACTTCAACTCATTCTTTCGGTATCTTACGCTATTAAGATAATGTCAGAACAATTGTCGGTTTCCCAGAAGAATGTAAGCAAACTGCACACAAAATGTACTGTTGTTTATTGGCGTTCATTAACATGGGTTGGTTTGTGCCTCGGACGCTTCTTTTTAAAATATGTGCACGATTGGGCTTTCGGCATCACTTGGCTTTAGCAGTTTGTGCGTGTTTTAAAGACCTCATCGGCATTGAGCTATTTCTATTAGGCCAATGCCCCCATGAATCTGCGAATTTCATAGATCTTAGGCAAAGGTATCGCTAAAAAACGATTATACAGTCGTCTGAAAAGTACTGCGCTCCAATCACTCATAGCCCAGTCTAGATGCTGCCTTGCGAGTGATCATAGTTATGCACTTGTCAATGGATCACTCGTCTTCTTGAGAACTGTTGGAATTCGTGAAATCTGTTTTTAATTGTATGAACACTAACGCCGGCGCCTATCCCTTTTCACAAACGGTTAAAAGTTCCAACTTGTATGTGGGGTGGCAGATGATAAGAAATCGGAACGGGATATTCATATATCGAACTCGGAATTGATTTGCCTTAGTATAATTTGAATGATATTATTCATGTTTATTTTTTCTGTTTGCACATGTAATTAGATGTTTTAAATATTAAAGGCGGTGGATATGCCTTATGCGCTCAAAATGTACCAGCTTACTTGTTTATGCACTCAGCTTGAGGCAACCAAACGTGAACTTAGAATAAAACAGGTCTTTTATCTTAAAATATTTTATTTTAGGCAATGTACTACAGCGTAACCGAATTTGAAACGCCATTATTTACGACAAAACAGACAAATCATATATTACAGGATGTCTGTAATAAAATGTCATTGGGTTGGACAGAATACACCAAATCGGCCGATGAATAGAAAATATCTACTGCATATTTACTGAAACATGTGTTGAGTGTGAGATTGTAGCCTTATCGGAGCAAAGTCATTGTGTAACGAAATTTCAATAACATGATTGCTAAGTGGAAGTAGTGCACTTCGGAAACGAGGAAGCACTACACTCCATTTTATCATTAGAAAAATATCTACATAGCCTGACCAAGAATATAATATCCTCGCAAAGTAGGTATGGAATGCTTTTTGGAACTCCTTTCTGATACTTGCAATCAATTACATTGACGAAGTTATTCAACTTTTGCTGCAGCCTTTTCGGAAACAAAACTCGCGGGTCTCACGCGGTATGACGTCACAAGTCTCATTGGCGGCCTAGTAAGTAATGTACTAGAAAACCAATGAGCAATCAAGACTATCTAAAGAGAAATTATTTATTTTGTTTTTGTAATGCCGAATCAAATGTCAGTATCATGCACCATGGCCCATTTTTCAATAAAATGATTTAATGTCAGCGAAGGCTGCAGAAGCGCAAAGTAAGTTTCGTAGTCACTGTAGCAATATTATATGCAAGTATACATAACTCCACTGTTTGTTTGTTTGTTGTTTGTCGTATGAGATAGTGCTGGCCTCTTAATTAACAACCGGGACCGACAGCTTAACTCCATTCATTTTATAAAGACGTAAAGTTTGTTATAAGTTTGTATGTTACCGTTAATCTTTGAATCTGATTTTCAAAATTATTTTACTGATAGAAATCTGCTCTATTCGAGATGAACATAGGCTACTTTTCCGCGTGAAAATGCAAAGTTGGCTAACGGGAAAACTACGGGCGAAGGTAGGGCAGAGCAGCTAGTTACTTATAAAAGTTGGACAACCTAATATTTGCCGCAGGACAGGTCAGTTGGCATTGCACCTAGCAAACTGACGGCATTGCCACGTTAAATTGTAGTTGATAAATAAATACTAGCATTTAGCCAGGACCTACCTCAAAAGACCAGCTAGACTGGCTGCCAGCCAGTACTTTGTGTAGGAACGCTGGATATTTCATTACATCATTTTTCAGCTGACTTTGTTACTTGATTATTTACATTTCGCTTTAAAGACACATGATCATGGCATTCTTTTACAATGTTTACTAACTATTCATAACTACGTAGCTATATGCGAATAAATATAGCAACAAAATAGTTAATGAATATAAATTTAATAATGCCTGGTGTTTGCGAGGCCGTCCGTCTCGACTCAACACGATAAAGATGTCTGTCCTTTGAATCTTCCCTGAGGCCAACATCTTCAATTTATATTCAAATTTAATCAACGCTGTTTCCTGCAGAATAGCTATATTTTACTGTAGTTAAACAATAACTCGTTTTGCAACCGCAGTCAACTTTCGAGCGACGCGACGTCCTTTCGTTCTTAACTTACCAGCACCTGTTTTACGTAGAGATACAATTTTAAATGTCCACTACGTAACCTCCCTGCTGTTTCGCAATCGTGACAAGGTTGTACTTGAATCCGGCAAGGACGATCTCGTGGTCCGATATTTGTGCTATTCGTAAAATAAAATGAAATTCATTTGCATGGAAATAATATGTTGAATTACTCTAAATTTTATATGTTTTATAGTAATTAAAAATAACATTGTCTATATTATAATGGGATGTATGATTCATTTTTATTATAAAGTGTTCTGATTCTGTTGGTCAATCACCAAAAAGGTTTAAATTAATGAATATCTACGGTAAAATCTATATGTAAAATACGGTACATCTTTTTGATATTTTTAGACCATTTATTTTTTGTCAATTAGGTAATAAATATAATATATTCCCGTTTAGTTTTTAAAAGGTTCCTGTTAACTGTAACTATTTTGATCTGGAGTGTGACATAATTATAATTAAACATAGTATATATAGCTAAGACCAGCAATTGCGCTTACATCGAGTAGTGTATTATTTTGTATACCTACGCTTTTATAGCAATGTCAAGTGCAAAGATATAAATATAAGCAACAAGTAGGATAGAAATAAACATGTAAGACCGACCGTTAGGTCGACACAGATTAGTGACATGGTCAGTCAGTCGTGGTCGGAGGCTGATCCGACAATGATCGAGAGTAGGTAGGTAGGTACCTACGCAATTAAATGGATAGTCACGTGACGGTTATAATATCCATCCTGTAGAGGGAATCTCATTGATGTCTCGCGTGAACTACATAATATGACGCTTGTAGTAGGTACATACGTGAACAATTAATTTACATAAATTATGTACGGAAAAGTTGTAATACTGGTAGGGCATTCTTATTTAACGAATGACAACCGTATACTTAAATTCATTTGTTGATTAACAAGCTGTGAGCATGGCTTTGCCCGCGTGGTCCTTTCTCTGGGTTAAAAGTAACTTATAAGAGACCAAGACCAAGAGTACCTATAAAGTAAACTATATATCTTAAAAAAACTTTAAGAGTTCTAAAAGTATTTTTTTCGATATCTCTGTTTCTACTTATCGGATTGAGATACTAAGTACATCAGACCCTAAGTCAATACCTAAGTCCAGTATATATAACGTGATGTTAGAACATACAGACAGACGACAATTTTTTTTAATGTTTTGTTTTCTGATTCTTTAGCATACTTTAAGTCCCCTAGTCCAACTTTTTTAAATAAATTCGTTGTACAGACTTTTTGTTGCTTACTGCTTTATTACAAGTATAGACACATTTACTTGAATTCTTATATTAATTTAATTTGCCATATTGCAAAAAAAAGTACAAACACTTCCGAGGTACAAGAATAAGTATCTTGCTTTAAGAACAGTAGTTTCGTCTTCGTTGTACCTAACACCTCAGCCATGTAACGCTAGATATGAAATTGAACAAAGGATGTTTCACTTCCACTACTCACCTACATAAGTACTATAGCTTTAATAATAAAGGTAGGTAGATCGGATATATCTTTATTCAAGTACAAGCAGTATGAGGTACATAACACCTTAATACGATTCGGCAACAGTCGCTAAGTACATGAATTTTTGAGTGCACAACTATATACTATAACTTATAATTGAACCAAGTTTCACGATAAATATAAGGCGCATATGTACCCTTTGACTATTTATATTCCGGGGGCACATACCTGGGCCCCAATTCCAACTATTGAACAGCGATAACGCAAGTCGATCGCTAGAAAAAAATTGCGAATTTTTCATTTACCACAAAAAATAAAATTGCAAAAAAAAAAAAAAAAAGCGGCCATCCAGCACTGTTAAGTGGTATATAAGAAAATTTCTTAAAAAATTTCAAGCGATCAACTTGCGTTATCGCGGTTACAATAGCTTACAGAATCGGGGCCCTGGTCAGTGATTATGATTGGTCATTAATATTTTTATGGGACAGTATTAGTCAATGCGCAAATTAAAACCAAAAGAAAAGTATTTAGGAACTAAAGATTTAGAGCTCACCGCAAATTTTATGTTAGACAAAATATGTTTGGCGGTATTTAATATTTACAGTAAAAGCAAAACTAACAAAATAATATAATAAAAAAATGCTTAAACTAGCTATAGACAATAATTAATCTAAAGGTAATTCAAGTGAGTATTTATGTCCGGCAACGTGCCCAAAAGCTGGCCGCGTTGCCCCGCTGTATAGCGAAGCACTTTTTTGACCTAAATACAAACCAGCATTTTTGGATAAAACACGTTATTTAATCAAAAGCCAGCCACTTAAGTGTGTAATTTTAATGGACTTGTTCATAAGATTAAAATGCAAGGAACTCCAAAAATAGCTGCTGTTATTCCGTCGCTTACCTTGTCTGAGTTTAGTCAATGACAATTTTTCTGGAAACTACGTTCGCTCCGCAACCATCTTACATTTTTGACCCAATATTGTACAGGCTCACTTTTGGATGTAGATGAATAAACATACATTTACATCCAAATGGTGAATAATACAGCATATAGGGAAGAATATTAATGCAGAATATAATATGTTTGATTGCTAGACGTATATTATAAAATATAGTTTTATTGGTAAAAGCGTATTAAAAACAAATATTCATTTTAAAAGATATATAAATCACTGAACTATATAATATATAGTTATATATATATATATTATATATTTATATATAGTATATATAGTATATATATAAAACTATAAATCTAAGGACCCTTTGGTAGACGGAAATGTGCACAGAATGTTGGATGTATATTTGAATTGTGAATTAAAATATATTAGAAAATTTGTGACGTAACGGGTATTGACGACAGTAGATGGTACACCGCACTAAGTGCTTCGTGTAGTGTGGGAAGAAAGGATGCGGATTCTTTAATCCGCGGCATAGTTGGCCAAGAACGTAGCTCAAGTATATTAGTATATATTAATGTGTACTTGTACCTACTATGTATTATTTCTTGACTCTCAATAAAATATATACCTAGCATAAAAGTAATATAAGTCTAAGCTCAGACCATCTCGACGTTGAAATTGAAGCCTTTCATGAGACAATAGAATCAGCATACAATGAGAAACCTGTTATTACACGCACCATATGGTATTTTAACGCAGAACTAGACAAACAAATGAGACTTTAGTTGGAAAATACTGAATAATAATAATAATAATATACTAATAGAACGTTGAAATCCATGACGCCAAACCCTTATTATACTTTTTGAGATTCACTTCCATTGTACAATGAACACCTTTCAAGGTAATAACGGATTAGTGACCAAGAGGTGCGCGGAGTTCATAGGGCAGACCGCAGACAAGCGTCCAAGGGTAGGACTTGCACAGGACCGGAACAACTGACGCGAGAGAGAGGAATCATTTGCTCAGCAGGATGCGGGCTATATAGATAGATATTGTTAACAGGTATTCTTTAGTCACAATAGTTTCAGTGTGTTTTTAGAGCGAAGCGTTGACCTTTTACCAGATGATTCCAAATCAGGACGATAACTGTAAGTAAATATTTAAACGTCAATTTGAGTCATCTTCCTAATCGTTACTGTCGCACGGTGCGGGCGCACCCATTCAACGTTATGAATGGGCACGGTTTGCTGTTACGATAATATAGTAAAAACCTATTTTTGCCGCATTATTTACAATAACTAGGTAACTTATAACTGTGCAGGCTCGTGACAATGGGGAATAAATAATACGTGAGCGCGAATTCGCGTTGTGTGCATTTTCTTTGGCGCGAGTGTGGCTGAGAGTATAAACATGGTATAAACATTAACCCTGTATAATTTGAATTAATAAATGAGGCCTGTACTTATGGCTAATTGAAATAAGGGTACGAGCTGTGCGCTTTGCTAAAATAAAACTAAGGAACCTAGGTATAAAAAACTCTTTGTTCGATTGAGGTAAAGGAACAATGTAAATATCGGTGTAGGTATTTAAATTGTTTGAATACATTAACAACTTTAATGACTCAGTCACTTTTACAAGGAGGGAAAAACCAAAAGAAAAGTAAAACCACACCAAGTGATTCAGAAAAAAACAAAGTATTAAGCTTAAAAGGAATGCTGAAAACGTGCATTACAGGAAAACCATTGGAACAGAAAGGTATTTGAATGGTGACCACGGACCATAAGACCGAACATAGGATGGCCTTAGAGGCCTCCCACGTCCTGGTGAGGGCATGGAGATCTGCTAGCTGCAAACAGCTAGCCTTCACTAGTTATGACGTTCTATGGGGATTGCCTATTTTCAGTTGTAGACCTCTTCGGGCTGATTCACTTTATAGGTGTACTAGCTGTACTCGCGGCTTCGCACGCGTGGTCATTTCTCTAGGTTAAAAGTACTACATGTTCTATTCCGAGGCCTAAAATACCAACATAATAACATTTAATCAAAATTCCTTCTGCCGTCAAAGTTATTTTTATCGATTGCTCGGCTTCTACTCATCGGATTGAGATACCAAGTACATCAGTTTTTAAGTCAAACCCCAAGCTACCCAGCAGTCCACATCGCCGCATCGCAAAGTTTTTACGTGATGCACGAACAAACATACAGATAAACAGACAAACAAACAGACAACACGAATTTTAAAAATGTTTTATTCTTAAGTACCCTAGACATATTTTTTTCAATTATCTCCTTTGTACAGATTTTTATACGTTCCTATTGCTTTATTTTAGAAGATGTATCCAAGCTAGATTTAAAATTTTGCTTAATTCCCGATTGCGTTAAACTTCGAGTAAGTCACTCCAGTTATATACATAATGATGATTTATTAACCGTTGTTTATTTTTAGGTTTTCTATCTTTGTTCTTTATTTACTAATCGTTTGGGTCATTAAGATAAATGACAATAAAGGATTCTAAAGAATCAAAAACCTGGCTATATAATTTAAAATAATGTAGGATTCGCTTTAATAGTTTGCTCTGTAAAACGACCCAGAAAAGCTTTGCAGCAGAGCCTTTAAGAACTTATTTGTAAGTTCTAAAAGGTAAGTTTGTAATACTGCAGGTTCTGTTGGCCTCACTTTTCGACTTTCCCTATTCCTAATCTTTTTGCTTACTAGCTTGTTTTTTGTTTGAAATTTCAGCTGTCTACCACCACTATAATCCTTTCAGAACTGAAGTTAGGTTTTTAGTATCTACGTTCCCTTCTGTTTCTTGCTGATTATAATCAAAATCTCAATGAGACATAGTCCTATTTAAGCATCTTAGAAAAAATATCTGTCTTATAAAAAACCTGCATCAAAATAGGGGTGCTCTGTTATTAGGAGCTAGGTGGCAACGGACAAAAGTACACACTCTATGTCAATCGTCAGTTTCAGTTGGGGGTTAAAAATGGGTTGTCAGTGTCACCAAGGCCTACAGCCTCGAAATTGACAGCGATTGCTTTACATCCGAAATCGGTCGCAAAGTCTGATTATAACGATATTTGGTAATCTCTGCCAAATATCGATGTGAATCATGATCTATGTCAGTACAGATACCGATGAAAATCGATAGCTATTGACAATGACTGTCAAAGCTAACCATTTTCATCGTTATGTACCGATTTTGCAATCACTATCTATGTGTTGAGACTGCAGGCCCTGGTATAATAAGAATGCAATCCAAACAGTTCATCCCTAGGTATGAAAATTGACCACGTTATTTAGTCACTACGAGCGAATAAAGAAGCTCACATAAATACAATGTTGAATACCTAAATTTTGATGTTTGTACATAAAAACACACATTCATGAATTCTAAATACATTTATGGCTTGCATGTGACTTTGATATAGGCACGGCTTTGTATGCATTCATGTCAGATATCAGAATATATTAGAATAACATATTCAAATCGCGTTACATCAACTATGAGCATGGGTTAACTTCTTAGGCTGGAGTTCACCAACATTTAAAACATAGTTAAACAACAGAAACTCAAAAATATTATGACAATTCAAGTAAACTGTGGATTAACCCAAAATTCCAATATCTTAAAAGTTTGTATTTTATGTAGATAGGACTCGAACTTCCACCTTTCGTGCCTCAGCGTGGCACATGCTCTTATCCAATTAAGCCACTGTAACGACAAGGCATTCAAAACCCAAACAAAATCTAATAGGTACCTAAATAACAAAAAATATAAAAAAATACCACCTCTTGACCTCTCTCCTTTTGTCTTCTGTCAATTTACTGCTTGTGATGTCAAGAAAAGCATGCTTTACATTACTTCTAATGCGGTTGGAATCAACAACATCAGTCGTAATATGTTATTGCCTATCCTGGATTACATCCTACCTATACTTTGTTATATTTTAATTTTTTCTATTTCCAATGGTGTATTTACTTCCTTGTGGAAGGAAGCCCAAATTATTCCTCTTCCTAAAAAATCGAATCCAAAGTAAGCTCAAGTGGCTTCCCATTCGTCGTCGCCGGAATGCTCATATATTGTCCCTTCTCTACAGTATTTTGTTCAACCCCTCTTCTCCGCGCTATCTTCAGGATCGTTTCCATTTCCTCCACACTTCCAGCAATAGTAGACTAAGGTCATCAGATAACCTTATGTTTTCTGTCCACAGAACGACTTTTTACGATTGGTCATATTCAGTCGAAGCTGTTCGATTTTGGAATGCCTTACCTGTTGATATTAGACGAACACCTTCGCTCAACGTTTTTAAATATCGTATTAAAATGTTCTATTTATCACTCTAGCTGAGCTGCTACATCTTAATCCTGTCATTATTATGTATGTAGGTATGTATTTATATATATATATACATTAAAGTGGTACGTAAGTATGTATGTTTATTATTTTATATAATTGTATGTATCTACTAGGATTATATCTTTTATCCCAATTTTCTATTGTGTTTTCCCAATTAATTTCATTATTATTTTGTAATTTTTATGTGCTGATTTATGGTTTATGTTTTTATTTATTGGCTGAAACCACCGTAACTATTACCTACGTTATTCCTTTCCGTGCACGGTCGTCTGGAAGAGATCGCTCTGTGCGATAAGATCACCCATTGTGACACTTTACTATTAATTTTGTTTTTTTTTAGTTGTAAGATTTTTATTTGTGTAGTTCAATAAAGAGTTATCTATCTATCTATCTACAAGACAAAATTCTAACGTTGGTGAACTCATGGCTTAGATGCGTATTAGAATATCATGTAAATAAATCAGTTTATACAGTGTGATACCGTGTACGGTTTTCTGAAGCCAGATTATTCAACAGCCCTTTCAAATTACACAACCAAAGAGTTCGATTTAGTCGAACATCAGTCGTGTTCTGGCATCTCAGAAGTGAGAAGTACGGCTCATCGTGCCGTGAGAAAATAATAATTGGTAAGTTTATATTTATTCATACACCTATCACTTGCGCGGACAACATTGTGCATTATATTTTAGCAATTGAAATCAAAATTATGTAATCGAAACTACAAAATATGCGAGATATTTATGTAGTATTTGATTTAAAACGTCAAATCTAAACTTTACGACAATTTAAAAAAAAGGGATATTTTCGTCACTTTCGTGGTTCACCTTCGTGGCGTTTTATCCATGAAGATGATTTTATGCCACGAAAGTGATTTTTGAATTATTTTATTTAGAAATATAGTGACTGTTAAAGAAGAAGAAGAAGAAGAAGAAGAAAATACATTTATTCAACACACACAAAAATAATAGATACAAAGAAAAATTAAGTAGGAACAATAGAAAAGGAAAACAAAGAAAAGGTAAAAGTAGATAATTAAAGTGGCGATGAATGGGCCTTAACTCAGCAAACTTTTTAACGACTTATTAAAGACTCATATGCTTCTTAATTAAGAAAAACTTCATTATTACGACCAATAAGGCAGTTTTTTTAACACCGTAAACTGATTATTTGTAAATGTTATAAATAACTTGTGACATTATAATTTAATAAGTACTAAAATGATGCGCAATCATTATATTATAATTTAAGATATAATTTAATTACATCATTTCAGTTTGATGTTACTATGTAACTATGTGATAATATTTTATTTCAGAGGGTTTTTTAGAGTAAACATATACTCTATAAATACCTGGTTAATGATATCACAGTAAAGTTCCTATTTGTCACCTTCATTTTTAATTGACGTTGCATATCAGTATATCTATTTCGTAAGATGACCAAACTTAGGACCTAACTGATAATAAATTGTCTCTTTTATTTACTGATATCATGTATTTGCCCGTTTAATTATGAAAAAAAAGTATTAAGTTGTTGTTTCATGAACATTTAGTCTCATAAACCGTAGTAAATTGTGAGAAAATAATGTCTGTAAGGTTACTGAGTCACTTTCGTGGATCATCGCGTCACTTTTGTGGCATCTAGAACTTCAGAACCATTATTCTTAACAAGACTCACGATTAGATTAATTTACATATGAATTTACTCGTCTTATCAAGCGATATAAGTTTTTTACACAAATAATTTGTCGTAAAGGGCGGAATTGCCCCCCTGGTTTCGGCGCTCCACACGTATTATTTGTATATTCGTTGCTCCACACTGCGTCCCCTGCCACACAATTTCACAGACAAATTGCGATCGAAGGTGACAATGAGAAGACTTAACTCCATACGACTCCAACTCCATTTTTTGTTGATTTTGTTTGTGGTGTGTGCAATAAAGAATTTATCTATCTATCTATCTATCTACGACTTACACAAATAGGTAATGAGTTAAACAAGATAAATTATGAATAACACATTCAACTTCATTATGGAACATCCATACCAACATATAAAAGTGAAACGTTGTCTGTTTGTTTGTTTGTTTGAGGAGCGTTCACGCGATAACGGCTGGATAGATTTTGATAAAATGTAGAATGGAGATAGCTTATACCCTGGAATAAAACATAGGATACTTTTTATCCCGGAAAATTGATAGTTTCCACGGGAATACTCTGTTAATATCTGTGGTTGCCATGGAAACGAAATAACATGTTTGTTAAAAGACACCAAGAGCTTGGAGCACCTATTTTTGCATTGCTTTTTAATATCCTACAAGAAAATAGGTTGCTTTTATTCACGATAAACAGTAGTCCGCGCGTACGAAGTCGCGGCCGGGAAAACTAGTTACCTACTGATATACTTGACTGCTTGTAGACTTTTTATAAGGATCAGTATTTCTAAAGTTTTATCTAATCAATAAGTATGAGAATCGTAAATAGCAGAAAAGTGAATAAAAAAGATGGCAAGCAATGCTCTTACGCTTCATCATCAGCCAATACTTGTCCACTACTGGAAGTAGGCCTAGTACACGTCATTGAGCTTGTTATTCAACTCAGCAAAACGTTTTTACCAGACACTTTTCGCAGGTCGTCACTCACGTGGTCTAGTATGTTTGATTTAACATGGTCTTCACTCGAGAACACGTCTACCAAATCGACTAACGATTATTCGGGAAATATGACTGCCACTTCAGCTTGAGTATCTGTATTAAGGCATTATGGTATTCAATAAAGGGTTTATCTATCAAAGTAAGAGTACGCTTGAGCCAACAAAAACGCGCCCGGTACAAAAACTTTCAAGTCAGAAGAGACCTTGAAATAGTAGTCTATATATCACATTTATAGTTTATACACGGTTATAAAATTAAAAACGAAAATAAATCTAACTTTTTGGAGTGAATATATATATATAGTGCCACCAGGTTTCATATATATGTATACACAGACTGGAAATAAAACAAAAACTAATCGAAGATTTATTAGGTTGTTCGAGTGGTTCTCGCGAGTTGAAATATCTCCTAGTAATTCATTAAACCAGCCAGTGAACTTAACTTCGTGCAGGCCGAGCGTTAATCAGTGAATAACCAACTAGTATCGTGGAATATTAAGTTCCCTGCGATTAATAATAACACAACAACAATTACAGTGGAAACACGAGTTCATAAAAATGAATAAATGACATGAAATAAAATTACTAATGAATACAGGTGAATTTTTAATAATAGATATACAGAGGGATGGATGACTGAAGAGGCTGAGCAGTAGGTATATTTACGTCTGTTGACCGTTCATGATAGATTAAAATCTTATACTTACATATTATGTTTTTGTTGAATAGAGGATCGTGGTTTCTATTTAATGTGAAGTATATTTACTTAGGTAAGTACGCGTAAATTTTACCTCAAAGCATAATCCACGCAGACGAACTTAATGCTAGCAGTAAAAGGGAACACAGATACCATTTAGTGCTCCAAGTCCAAATCAACCTCACCTACTAGGAGTACATAACAACCGAATAAAAATAACTAACTAGCTTAAAAGCTTAAAAAACACGCCTGCCCTGCCAAAAAAGAACTTATGCCAATAAATTATATACTGTTAGAATGTGCTTATCAAGGCCTTCAATTTGATATCCAGATAGATAGATAAAAACGAAGAAAAAACATTTTTTTCGTATTTAAAATGAAGCCACAAAAAAAAGAAAAACCTATGTTACTCGGGAGGATATAAGGATTCTAACGATACCCCATACGTCTAAATCTGTTCAGGCATTTAAAAGTTATGGTGGAATAAATAACCTCACATACCTACATACATACAAACACACATACAAACATACCTACAAACATACTTACAAACATACATACTAACAAACAAACAAACATTTATACAAACATACATGAGTCCTAAAAACATTACCTACACTCCTTTTTTTGGGCAGTCGTGTAATAAAAAACCTTAATACAAAATTGAGAACCTCCTAAGTTTTGAAGTCGGGTAAAAAAGTAGACATCGAATTAGAGCTTCCTTCATTTAAATCGTCAAATAAATGAGTTGTTATTGCGAACTGTATGGGAGTTCGCAATAACATTGTTCACTCATTTGTTACGTATACAACTTACCTAAGAAAAATGTTTATGGTAACGTGTATTACGCATAGCAACGATTGTTAGCGATACCTATTGGCAAAGTATTAATCTACCTGTATTTCTGTTTTCGTTGTAAAAAATACTCAGAGCTACTACAACATCGTTTTTTTTGTATCATCGCATCCCAGCTTACTTTGAGAAAGTTTCTATAGCTAAGTTTCGAATTCAACCCTGCGAGAGTGTGGCAGGAAATACAGACCCACAAATCTGACCTGGATATATAAACACTTTGTCATTTTTTTATTTCTTTCACTCATCACTTATGTTTATTTTTTTCACAACGATACAGCATGATTCAGGTCCATATTAGAAGACTTATATATTCTTCACTGCAGTCAACATTTTTGACTGAAATGAAACAGAAAGCTTGTGGTAACATATCAGATGTAACAGTTGTCCAAATAAAATATCGTAATTATAGTTATTTTCTACTGAAAAAATAAACTGTCTAAATAAAAGTTGGAAGGCGGAACATATCGTGTATATTTTTTTTTCCAAATTCTATACCTGTATTATTCTGTACCTGTACTTATCTTCTAGTACAGGTACAGTATTACAGTAGTTTTTATTGACAGTTAAATTAAGTTAGTTGTAGAAAGACCTCAATTTAAGTTATGTGCGGTTTTCCACCGCTTCATGCTTCGGAGGGCACGTTAAGCTGTCGGTCCCGGCTGTTATTGATGGAGAACAGTCAGAGAACCTCAGGCAGCCTAACTCTAGCACCAGAGGCAGCACTACCTCAAACGACAAACAAACACTTCAACTTATCGAGATTTTTCACTAAATTGAATAAGTGTATAAAGTGCTAAAGTGTAATATAATATGTATCTTATAAATAATAATTACATGATTACACGCAATTATATATGAGGGTGTGGTATAAGGTTATAATATACTCGTAAGGATAAGTAAGGTTATAATATAGGGTATACCTTACCACATACCTCGAAATTTAAATTGATTCAGATTTGCCCTTGGCAGGTAATAAACAACTGCGCAACACATATTTATTGTTGATTTTGTATTAGTCCCTTTTTTATACGCACATAACATGTAATTGTATACTAGAGTGCAAAGAGCATAATATTTAAAGCGTGCAAAATAAGAGTATCTAAAAAACAACCTTTATCCACGCCTGTGCGTGGTGTTCTGCATGACCCACATAAGTTACTTAGGTGCAGTTAAGGCATGCAAATAGGTCAACACTTTCCATGAGATCCTCAGCATAATATCTATCTGGCTCTGTGCATGCACAGCACATTGCCTTCTATTTCCTATATGTATCATTGTAGTTTATGTACGAATACAAGCTATTATTTTTCTGTGGTACAAGTGCGAACCTTGAGGAACTTTTTCTAGATACAAGTGTTCAACTCAACGTCAATTACCTATTTGCTGTGATGTAGGTAGTTTGTCGGAGATTTTTTGTAATTACATTGCCTGCAGAACAAAAGAATCTCATTGAAATAAAACTGACGTAGGAAACGGACGTGAAGTAAAAACCTAATGCTTACTTGCTTGTCGTATGAGGTTGTGTGCTGGCAGAGTTAGTACAGCCGCCCGAGGGTCTCTGACATACCTTAAAAACTTAATGGGATTCAAAATGATTGAAGATGAACTTAAAACGTCATGCCAGAGAAACTTTACTAGCGTCCAAAATATTTAGGATCGAAATGGAAGTGGTCGACGCGACGCGAGGTTGAATTTGGTTCAATCAGTTTATAATTTGTAATAGTCGAAAATAAGTTATATTTCAAAAATAAAGCTTTACCTATAGCACTGTCATACAGTAGTGGTCCTGATTGGCTACCCAACTCAGAACGTAAAAAGTAAACAAGAAAAATTATTATATCAATACAAAAATCCCGACTACGAACAGAATTATTGAATACGAGCTGACCGCCCGCAAAATTAATCACACTAATGTTATATAGCCGAAAGTTTGTGAATGCTTTACATTCATTTTATTTCATTGTTTATATGTGTATGTTTGTTACTACTTCACGCTCAAACTGCTGAACAGATTTGGATGAAATTTGGTACGGAGGTAGCTTATACCCTGGATTGATACAAAGGTTACTTTTAATCCCGGAAAATGCACGGTTCCCGAGGGATGCGGGTGTTAACCGCGGGATGCAGCTAGTACATTTTACTTTACTTTAATAGTTGCAATTGCAACATTTACTTGAATATACTAAACTGTGTAGTAAAAGAAATATATAAATTTGAAATGTTATTTTAAAGACCTTCATTTTGATATCTCATTTGATAGGATATGGTAATATTATTTTTATTTGGAATTACAATATGGCAGCTGTAAGTCGCCATATTCGTTTACTTGACATTTCATATATCCTATAGCTCGCGATCAAGACGAATCTAATATTACCTCATTTATCAAAATCCATTAAGCCGTTTAGTCTGTAGGACGCGCCTAAGAAACGTACAAACAAACAAACAGCAAACAAACAAACATACATACAACCCAAACACACAACCCTCCGTGCATTCGGGTAAAAATAACATTTGTCTAAAGTTTTCAGGTAATTTAGCTTTTGTTTAGCCTAAACCCATCTATTCGCGCATGGTGGATGGTCACGAGAAAACTAACGATTGTCATCGGTACCTATTACGGCACGATTGCTATTCGTTATTATTTAGCGATCGGTAGCTTGCGATCGAGTATAATAGACGTCAGTGGTTCGGTAGGATCTTTTTCATTATCAATTGAACTATATTGAAAAACTGGTAGCCTTGAAGATACTAATTGTATTATCTTTACCCATGATCACCATGAGTGCAGGCAGGATAATCTTCAGGGGCATACATAAAATGAAATATTATTTCGGCATAAAAGTATAATATAATTCCCAACCATTATGAAAACTTTAGTTAATACAACTAAATAAGCACAATTGAAGCAGTGGAAAAAGTTTTATTAATTTATTTCTATAATTTGAGAAAATTAAATGTGTTACAAGGCTGAACGATCTGTGCATGCTCAGTATTCTTTTGAAAAATAACTGAAAGGGTAAAGGAAAACACTGAATTCAATCGGCAATTACGTATTCTAATTTGGGCAGCAACCTAGACGCCTCAATTTGTTATATACACTGACTTTTTCTAAAATGTACTTAAATGTAACCGCAACCTAACCAATTTTTACATAATGTACAAGGTTATAAAATGTATCATAATAGCTGTATACAATAGTTATATTTTGTAAATCCAGGTGGGCGCAACTGTATCCACTTGCCCCCCCGTAGAGATTTGCATTTGTCGTAAACTTCGTAAACAATGTTTGTAGTTATTATTTAGCGGTTGGTAGCCCCGTTATCTATTTTGAGACTGCAGGCTTAGGTAAATTACATAAATCTATATAAACACTTAAATATTTTCAATAAAGATGTCACATACATTCCAAAACAAATCACCGCAATTTATAGTTCATCGTACGATGGTGGTAGTCGTTGACATCACACGCAATCTTTTGTGTGCTTAAATATTTATGATTCATTGTATTATGTACCTATACCTACAGCACACATAATATTTTCTCTTGCCCAAAACATGTAAATGAATATTACATAAGCTTAGGCCCATTAATATAATGTAGATACTGTATCACCTAGCGGTGCTATTCATTAATGCGTTGCGATAGAGCCGAAATGGCTATGAAGAAAATAACAATCTGATTGAACCGAAGTTCTGTCATCGGGGCACTGGTCCTGACTTGCCAAAGGGTCCAAACAAAAACGAAGAAGATATTTTCGTCACATCGGCAAGAAAAAGTTTATAATCAACTAGCTGCGCCCCGCGGTATCACCCGCGTAAATGGTTGATGATGATGATGACGAAAAGTATTCTATATGTTATTCCAGGTTATGAGCTATCTCCATTCCAAATTTCATAAAAATCCGTTCAGCCATTTCAGCGTGAAAAAAGTAACAAACATGCATACACTCACAAACATTCGAATTTATATTAAAGTAGGATACAATAAGAGATTAGATTGAGGTGGATATGAGAATCTACTGCTACACGGAAGTCCTATGACTCTTCAAAAGCGACGTTGGCAATTTCGCTAGTTTTTAACCGATGAGGCTTGCCCAGGCTAGCGTCCTCTACGCTATATCTATGAGTTGACTTAATAAGACTTCTATCATCTACCTATTTATTTACTTCTTAGAATTTATCATGTCATGCACTATCGCTAAAATATTTACTTCCTTTTTATGTTTGAGAATAATGAATTTCGTCATTTATCATCAGGCATGTGAGAATGCAGTCCAATGCTTGCTTAATCGGATATAAAAAGAAGTAAATGAAGAGTTTAACATATTAGAGACTTCACTCCCTTTTTACAAGAATCACAAATATTTACAAATCTACGAAACTCTTTACATTCCTACTGAATAAACAAGTTATTTTTCATTCACTCGCTTTATTAATGAAACAAAATAAGCGCCTAATAATGAGGAAAACCATATATCATAAAACACCGGCACATTCAAACACACGTAGATGAACAATTGTCACTATTGGCAATAATCTTATTATTGTTATTGGAACACGCTATTGTGGTTATTTACATGGAACAAATTTAAAACAAACACTTTATAGAAGTCAGGTGAGTAAAGTTCATTATATATTATGTCCGTTTACTTTGTGTGTTATTGTAATTGGAACAATAGACTAGATAAGTTTTTATTCTCGGGAAAACATAGAAATACATAAAAAATATGCTGCCCAAAACTGAGCTAAAACTATTCCTAGTCTAAGAAGCCGCTGTCAACAGGCAAAATGCTGGCAGCATTGCCACGTTGAATGGCAATGATCTTAGGGCAGAATAAAAAGTAAGTTCATAAAATAAATTATTAATAACAAAAACCCAACTGCGAACGTAACTAAAAAGAGGCTACAAACTTTACATTTTTGATTTTGAAATATAAAATGCAGTCGGAGTCATCATGCATTTCATTTCTTCTTTGACGGGTTCCGCTAGAACCTGGCTTCTTGCCTTCGATTTGTATTATTATTTATTTTATGCTATAATAACCAGCGGACAATCATGACGCTTCCAACGATACCTCATTTGTCAAATTATGATTAGTTTTTAGAAGTTATGAGAGAACAGATGAACATACCCACATCCATACATAGCAGTCAAAGTCATAACCCTCCTTTTTGCATCGCGTAGTCTGGTAAGAAAGGCCAGCATTTTGGTCACGCGTTGCTTCTACAAGAAGCGGACAACCTGATAGGTCTTTATATATTATATGTGCTCCTTGTCCCCTCGGCCGCGGCCCTAGCGTCCCGTTCCCAAATCGAGGGTACTATACTTGCACCTTTTGAGGCTCTCAGCTGATTCAGCCGCCGCGGTATGCTCTTTTTGAGTCCCTGTCGGTGCAAGAGTGTCTACGCCTCCCACACAAAATACCGCCCAAGTATAACAATTAATGTGTAAGTACCTATATTTATATAGTGTGATTTGACGAACCTGCCCTGCAAGCATGGATCTTATCGAACGATAAACTTACCGAATTAACCGAATTTCAATGTCAAATTTGACGAATGTTACCGAATCGATAAAATTTTACTGAAGCTAGAAGATCCTTGCTACCGAATTTCGATAAAATCGATAAATTTATATTTTTTACCGATCGATAAGATCCATGCTCGCAGGGCTGTTGCCAATAGGAACATGTGCACAAATACAATTTTAAAGTACATAATATTATATTACACATTACTTTGTAGAGTAATTCAAAATGAACTATGAAATCGAGTTACGTGTGAATCATCTACATTTAAAATATATAGACCTTAATGTGTTTTCTAGAAAATTAACATACAGCCTGAGTTTTTTTATTGACATAATTTTAAACTATCACAAAAATAGAAATATGCTAAAAGAAACCACGGATTCAATTTCGATGAAAATAATTATAGCATTACAATTAATAAAAAATAACTTGCAGTCTCAGACATATTGAACGTTTTTCTTTAATTATTGTTTTGCTTGTTTGTATCACAACTAAATCAAGTTGGACAATCATGGGTCTAAAGTTGCTAGAATTTATAGAAAAATATATTTTGTATACTTTCGCTTTAGTCATCGCAAAAACAGTTCGAAATCTTAGCACTATACTATACATATACTATACAATATACAGGTATATATATTGTATAGTATATGTATAGTATAGTGCTAAGGTTGTGTGTCTGTGTTGAGAAAAATATTGAGCATCATTTCAGACAATGCAGGTAATGCAGGTATGAATTAAAACAGTACTTTAAAATATGAATCAGTTTCCAGAATTCAATCCTTATTAGCGACACTATCGAATGGTGTAATAATACAGTATGTGTTTTTTTTTTCCAAAATCAACGTTTTCGATTCCTGCCTAGGAGTATTGTGTTTTTCAAAAATCCAAATATGCAGTTTTAGTTTTCATCAAAATCGGGCCCGAGACTCCTTTGAGTACTTTTCGCTAAACCTCATAGTTCCTGATTTAGCCAACCACGCCAACTTGAAAAATTCACCCTTTATATATGTATATCTATACTGTACTGCATAGCAGCTCAATGTTCAGAATGCCCTCCATTTTGCTAATACCCGACTGAGGAGGGTTATGTGTTTGGGTTGTATGTATGTTTGTTGGTACGTTTCTTAGGCGCGTCCTACAGCCTAAACGGCTTGATGAATATTGATAAATGCGGTATCATTGGAATCGTCTTGATCATGAGAGTGCTACATGCACGAACCTCTACGAATTATTACAGACATGGCTATATGACGTAGAGGGACTATCTCTACGGTATATGATATATGAAGTGTCAAGAAAACTAATATGGTGGCTTACAGCTGCCAAATCGTGTTTACGATGGAACAAAATATGACTAAAACCTATCGAGTAAAGTATCAGAATGATGGGCCTTAAAAGACCATTCCAAAAATATATAATTCTTGTACAGTAGCAATTGTCTTTCAAACTTCTTACAAAATTTTCTATTTTAGATTATTCAAGTTATGTAAGTACTGCGGAAAGCTAACGATTGTCATCGTTACCCATACTGTACAGGGCCTACAGTCTCGACAAAGATAACGATGCTAGCGATCGCTAAATATTAATAAAAACAATTGATTAGTTTACAATAAATCGAAGTCTTTACAACTGAGGTACCGAGCAAAGTCGTCTATTATCTATTAGTGTCACCGTGGGCGCCGGGAGGACGGGTGCAAGGGGATGCAGTTGCACCCCCGTGGCTTTACATATTTTAATTATTGTTTTATTACACATAGGTACATTATATACCTATCTTATGTAAACATGGTTAGGTTGTGGGAAAAAGCATTGAATGAATAAAAAATTGAGGTCTGGTTTGTTGTCCAAAATAGATAATTGTCGATAGATATCAGTGTCTTCCTTTAGCCTTCCAGTTCCTTTCCCTGTAAACACTGAGCATGCACAGATCGTTCAGCCTCGTATATCTTTTAATTTCCTAAAATGATACAAATAAATAACATAAACTATTTGCGCTGCTTCGATTGCGCATATTTAGTTGTATACATTAGAATATTTTACTTTTACGCTTACATAAATATATTGTGCATAATGTATGCACCCTCCTGAAAATAATCTTACTTGCGCCCATGGTGATTATGGGCAGAGTGAATACAAAAAGGAACTATTTTCATGGGTACCAATTTTTCAAAAAAGTTTTAATTTAAATTTTAAAACAATACTAGTCAAAGATGTTGAATTACGCTTTCTGTCGTAAAAGTACAACGAGGTTAAATTACACTTACTTACTAAAGTAATTCAACCTCTTTGAGTATTAGACGTCAGTGTACCGAAAACTTTGCGGGATGTCACAAATGGACGCTAAGTTCATCGCAAACACTAAGATAATTGTAAAGTTTGCTATAAAGTTCGTTATGTTATCGATAAAAATTGATATCTATGACAGTAGCTGGTAGTCTCGACACAGATAGCTATGCTATCGCAAGCTTCCGATTGCTATGTCAACACGAATAACGACAATACAGTATGGGTATGGTAGCTTTTGAAAGAAGCTATCGATTTTCATCGGTACCTGACTTTGCGAACGATTTTGGTTGTAAATTTATTGCTACCGATGTCGAGACTACAGCCCCTGTTGTTATTCGTGTTGATGCGATCGGTAGCTTGCGATGGCATAGCTATCTGTGTCGAGACTGCAGCTACTGTCAAAGATATCGATTCTTATCAATGGCGAAGGAAATGTCTACTAATGTTATTGGTATAATTTCGAACTTTTTATCAAACTTTACGATTTAAAATAGTTTTCGGTACACTGACGTTTATACTCAAAGAGGTTGAATTATTAGAATAAATAAGTGTAAGTTAACTTCTTTGTACTTTTCAGTCAGGAAGCGTAATTCAACATTTCTGACTAGACCATAGACCAGTATAAATAGTATGTCAGAGGATCTTTTTAACATTGTTAATTAAACTTTTTTGTTAAAATTGGTTCCCAAGATAGTCCACGTGACATTGGCAAAATTGTGGCAAACCTACAGAAGCCATAAATAAAACTAACATAAAAAACGTTTATATTGTTTTCTTTATTATTTTGCGATCGGTAGCCTGTTATCTGTGTCGAGACTGTAGGGCCAGCTCGCATCGCATTGCGTCCGTCCGCTATCGCGGATGAAAAGCAAAAACCCGACATAGCACGTGAGTTGTTTAACATTTTATTCAATAGACACACACAGTACAGTCACACAGTCGGGTTTTTGTATTTTTATAATAATTTTTACTTGAACATAGTTTTTCATAAATTTTCGTTTTTTTGTTAGTAATGAAGTCTTAGGCTGTAATTCTGACTTTAAGTGATTTAAGTGATTACCTACATTGGATTCAGCATTTGTCATTGTTTGTTTGAACTCCATATTATTGTGTAAATTTTGAAATGGTAAGCTTGTTATATCAAGAAGGCTTTAGATGTGTTACTATTTTTGATTCTATTGTGTGTTTGTTGCAAGGTTAGTATAATGTTGAAGTTTAGTGACAAATCACAATTAATCTGCTATTTAATAGCGGAGTTATGTGAAAATATGTGACCAAGCATTATAGGTACCTACTAGTTATTTTACATATTTTATATAGGTATAATGTTACATATAATGTACCTCCTTGTATGTTTTTGGAACATTAAATATTAGTTAAAGGCAATGGCGAAAGAAATGGTTACTCTATGGTTAAAGGTACTGAGAACAAAATTGTCAATTATTTCATTATGTCGTTCGACTAATAATGTGGAAAGGCCTACTAAAGGAGGAGGTTCTCCACCTTTCATGTTGACTGTAATATCCTTTGTATTTCAACTCATATCTCCGAGATTTCTGAATCGATTGGGAGTTTTTTTTTTATATGAGTATACCTCCAGATAATATTTTTTTACAGAATTGGTTCAGTATTTTTATGTCAGATAATATTACAGATAATATTACTTTTGAAGTTGTTCCAAACTTGAAAGATTGAGACTCGAGTTCAATTAAAATCAGTTCAAGTTATATTGAGTTCAAAGTTAAATATAAACAAAACTCCTGCATGATTTTGATTTCGTAGCACGAGGCCTACTATCGCACTTAGTTGACTTTTAAATATGTTCAAGTAAGCGGTAGCACAATGCCAACAGTTTGAAACCATCACACATTAGGTCGGTTAGGTATTTTAAACTATATTTTATAACATTTAAAGTCACTTTAATTTTCTTTATAATTGAGTCCATGGTTCCTTTCAACATTTTTTCCTAAGTACTATGGTATAGAGTTTTTAAATAAAGGCTAGAAATAAAACATAGTTACTACAACACTAAACGAATTATTTCCTGCTGTTCTCCCTTAGATTATACTCACGTCTAACCTGATCTTCTAGCACAAAAATAATTTCTACGGTGTAGTAGAAAGTCAAAACTCATAAATATGTGAAAATTATCTCTTTACCAAAACTTTACATGCTCCGTTGTCAATAAATCAAACTTCCAATATGAATTATTGTAATATATTTAAATCACGCAAATTGTTGCACATTGACAAGTTGTCAACATAAGAGTGCGTACCTTTGTCTAATGAATCATACATCCGCTGGCGTTAAACTATATATGGACAACTCCAGTAACAATGCTTTAGAAATGATTGAATAATCCGATGAACCGATTAAATCATGATTGACTCCATACCGAGCGTAGAAAATGTGTTTACGTTTTTATTACCTACTAAAACTTTTCTAAATTTATAATTATTTGAATCAAAACTTGCACTGCTAAAATATTACTGTTTATTTTTGTACAAAAAAGAACCACATTGGAGGTCTGTCCTTTCAAATAATACAAGAGTCATCAAAATCGGTCCATACATAGCGGAGATATGAGCGATAAAACCAAATATATATAATTAAATTGAAAATATCCTCCTTGAGAAAATCGATAAAAAATACAGTATTTGATAATCAAAACCCTTATTTATTTTCGATTGTGGTCTTAATCAACGCCAACGATTCAATGATTTTATTAACATACATACTTATTCAACCTAATCTCACTGTAATACAAAATAATTTGAATGCTTAGTATCAAAAAATTGACTGTCCATATCTGCTGAGTAGTAAAACTGGTCACCTGAAATATTTTTAGAAAAAGCGTAATGAGTTGGACATATTATTTGCGTAGCGAGTCTACAGCTTGAACGGGGACAAGCAACAAGGCGCGCGTTATCTGGCAACTTTGCCAATTGTTGCGCAATGTTGCACGTCATTTGTTGCCTAGTGTATAGCTTCAAGCTATTATTTATGTTGTTGCATTTTGTTTGTTGTCTTCATTAATTCTCAATTTCTGACACAATGAATACTAAATATGTTTCGACGATTAACGGATTGCGAAATAGACAGGAAAATTAAAGCTGGATCTATGTGGCCAACACCAAAGGCCGTGCGGGCGTCGCTCGTGATGATGCCGAGGATGATTGATAGATTGGGCAATGTAAGGAAGCGGTCACCTCATTTAATGTTGTCTGCTTACACCGAAACCTTGCCACAAGGTTGTTTCGACGATACTCCGTGCACTGAATCCCAAGTAGCTACGCTATATTAATATTCGATATGAGTATACGAAACGGCAACGTTTTTTCGCTATATATTTGAAAGAGACAGATTGAATAAGGTATTTGAATAATTAATACCGAATTACCTACTTTGAGAGAACATTTATCAAGATTTTTAGCTGTAAGTTACATAAGTGAGGTTACAGTAGAAACTGTAAATTAGTTCTCTCACCTTAAAATATAAATATTAAATAAAAGTTTGATGGGGTTTACTTTCTGAACGTTTTTATGCAACCGCTTACTACGGCAATAATTTTAGTAAGAATAAGTATAATTTAAAAAAGTAAATTTAATAAAAAAGCTTTTACTCGCTTCTTTTTTTGAATGAATGTCACTTTTTATGTTTTTTTTTTCATTGTTTTATTGCATTTTCTATTTTTAATCTATTTTTTCTTTTGTTGCTTTGTCATCGGCTTGTTAGTTACCCTGAAAGTTTCAGCCGGATAGCTAATCGGGAAGTGCTTGAATTATGAATTGCAAGATTTCAGGACAGACAAAATAAATAGATAGACATAGATACATCGATATATACATAAACATACAAGTGAAGTTAAATAAAAGCTTTTAAAAAACAACACAATTCGGGTAACATCTCCACAACAACAACTTTTTCTTCTGCTTGAGGCTGAAGCAATACCAACTGGCGGATAAATTGATCTAACAATCAGTTTACATTCAGATATAGTAGGTGAAATCGGGTATTATTCCGTATGCTCCGATTGGTAATACAAAACGAGGCCAATGACACTGCTTGTTTATTTATATTTAAACATTTGCAAATGTGCGCTATAATATAACTTACCTATCTATTGGTCAATAATAATTATTGTTTACGTTGTATCTCTAAATATTTTCAGTTATAGAAATATATTATGATATTGGGCACGCTGGCATCTAGTGTGCTCCTGTAGCATAGATGCCTATATCCTTTATTAACATACGTTATCGAACTATTTTAGCTTGAAAGTATAACTTGAGAAACATGTCAACGCGGAGTAACGGTCATTTTCTTTGTGGACTCAGAAAATTACTTCTTAAAAACTTGTAGTCATACTCTGTTTTCTTATCATTATATTGAATCATCATCCATATTCATTTACAGTCTACTGGTTCCTCTTCTTCTTTAGACTATGTGACTATAGGCCTTTCTCCTTCTATGGCCTTTTGCTACCCTGCGCTATTCTTGTCCAAGGTACTACCGAGATTTTTACTTCTTTTTTTTGCAAAATGTTTTTATTTTAGGGCATGATCAAAATTGAAAAATTAAAGTCAAAATTATGATGTTTCTGAATTTATTTATCGTTTTATTTATATATTTATTATAACATAATGTTGCGATATCTCATTATATTGCCTCATTCGGTGTTTGCACGTTTTCACTGAAGGTGGCACAACCGGTTGGCAGCGGCGCCGCGCCGCTCGCGCTTGGCTAATGTTACAAACAAGCTAGGGGGGCGGCGGGCGACTTACTCGCGAGTCGCAGCACGAATTCCTGGCTCGCGGTGACACTTCGCTGTGAGTGCATCGGGCCATCGAAAGTATAATTATTTTAGTTGGGTTTTCCATGGGTTTTCCCATTGCACAGTATGCGTAGCGCGTTTGGCTTTGGTAGTCTCTAGGAAGACTGAACCTATTTCAAGGATACAAAATGTTAAATATGTAAATATAACTTAGTCTTTGTCTTAGGAAACCAAGGATAAACGAAGTGGGTAAGCAAAGTAATAATAATACAAATGAGAAAATAACGGGTGTAAAGACATACACTTTTTTAAAGTTGATTTCAGTGGTAGGGAAGTTATCGACTGACACATGCACTGTATTTTCCAATGTGGATGCAAAGCAATTATCGACTATATTATCTAATTTGTAATATTTAGCGGAATTTACATTTAGTTACCTACAGAATTATGTTTGTAATTAAGTGTAAATATTAGGACAACGGCGTTATCGGTATTCTGGCAACAAAATTGATGTTAATTTCTATACAAATCGGTTAAACAAAAACCAACACTGATTTGAACGTGCGTGAGCCAATGACTTGTTACTATTTGCTCGAGCAAAATACCGATATACATTTAGGACATTGATATTTAGTTAGAAAACGAAGGTGTTTAGAACGTGTCTGTGATAATAGAGAACATTGTTGCTCTTGTTTGTCATAAGTTAGAGGCATTTATAGATAGGGCACAAATTTGTGGTGTAGCCGGAAATGACCACCCTTAAACTGTATTTACAAGCAAACTTTGTATTGTACCGTACGAAACGTAATGCAAAAGGTCTCCTCAATTTCTTTGTCCTAATGATCTCTTTGAACCATTCTCTAGCGTTTAAGAGTAATCAAGTTCTTACTAATCGTACGAGTGCTTGTGCTAGCGGGAGGTCTGTCCCGTTGGTGCGCCCTCCTTTTCCTATCTGTCAAAAGCGCATATCTGACCGACAAAGTACAGACTATTCCGTTACAAAAACGTACACTACAAAATAACAACTTTTTCTTCTGCATACATCTGATGAGACCTCCTCGCATCTATAAATAAAATTGTTTACTATGATCTACGGGTATTTGATTACACATGAAGCTGTGATTTCTGGAACAAGAGGCAAATTCAAACTATGAGTATTAATTTCATGCAAAAATTTCATTTAACTAGCCTCACTGTATTTAACTTACTAAGACATTTTTACAGATATTTTTTTGTGACACTGACGCCAATTCTGTTGAGCAACTCACTAAACTAAACTAAGCTAAAGCTAAATTTATATTATTTTAGTGATTCTTAAAATTATGATTTCAACTAAAATAAGACATCATAGTGACAGGACTAGATTGGTTTTGACAATGACTAAATTTCATTGCTAGTGTGACCCACATTTAAATAATGAACGAATGTAATTAAAAACTTGTTGTTTATTATCTGTGTTAGGGAGACATTTGTATAGAATTTTTCATAAGCCGCTATGCGCATGTGCGATCGAATGTTTCGAGTGGGGGAGTTTTGAAATGAAACGTCAATAAAATCACTCCGAAACATACGGGTACCAGGTTTTAAAAGTTAACCATCACGAGAAGGGCTATATCGTCTCGTCTTTATTACTGTGTAACTATATAGGCCCCAGAGATCGAATGTAGGTGTCATTTTTCTGGGTGGCACTGCAACTTTTATGGGCTAGCGTGACGCTTACCATCAGGCGAGCGACTTAACCGTCTCGTCACAAAAAGTAATTACAAAAAAATAACTATTTTTGCCTTCTATTGTCAGTTCGATGTTGTAATTTTAATATTTGTCAAAAGACTAATATTAAACATTACGGGGAGAGGCAAGACGCACAGAAGAAAATCAGCGAAATTTATGTTTATGTGATTTTTAATTCGGTATAAATCGAAATTTAGTAAGCATATTGATTCCGGAGTTTTGGTAAAGATCTCGTTGAGAAAAAATAACGTTTGAATATGAAAAAGTTTGCAAAATGACAAACAAACTTTTAAAAAATGGGGTCTAATACATGAGCGGCTGTACTAAAATAAAGATTATATACATTTTGAACTCCAGCACAGAGCAAACGAGAAGTTTTCAGGGCCGGATCAACTTGTACGTGGTGTTAACGTTTCACGACAAGCAAACGGCCATGCACCCCAACACAGCCAAACTAGTACATTTCATACATGGAATCTGGGTATGTTTCGACGGTCACGCATGCGCATAAGGGCTGTTGAAAAGTTATATTTTAATCTTCGGAGTGTGACATACATGAATACATGTTTACTTTAACGGTCAAGCATGCGCATCTCAATCACATCATCTTTCAAACAGAAAAACCGCATCATAATAAGTCCATTCGTTTGCGAGCTACGATGCCACAGGCAGCCACACGGATATATACATACACACACGCACACACACACACACACGCACACACACGCACACACACACACACACACACACACACACACACACACACACACACACACACATACACACACATTCACACGCACCCTAAACTTATACCCCCCCCCTCTCTTTTCAAGTTAAATAAATATATTTGGGACAATTCCACACCAATTACCTAAGCCCAAACTAGGATACCCTGTAATTTGGGTACTAGATAACGGATAAACTTACATTAATACGAATATCAACATCCATGACTCGGAAACAGACATTTCTGCTCATCACACAAATGATTAACCCTTGCAGGATTCGAACCCGCGACCGTTTGATTTCGTTCCTAGGGTTACTAGCCACTAGACCAACCAGCCGTCAAGGTAATAAAGATTTTATAATAAAGCAGTGAGTAACAAAAGGTCTGTACAAAGAAGATAATAATAAAAATAATAGTTTAAAAAAACTAAAAACACGCTTTATATAGAAAACCAAACTAAAAAATTGAAAAATTAAAAATATTTCATTGACAGAGAATGAGAAGCACCCCACGCTTTTTTTAAATAAAACATTTATTTCTTATGTAGATTATTAAAATTTATTTTCTATTTTTTAGTTTGGTTTTCTATATAAAGCGTGTTTTTTAGTTTTTTAAACTATTATTTATTTTCTACTTTTTAGTTTTTTTTTTCTTTCTAATTAATGCGTTGTCATCGGTCTTTGACAGGTGTGCAAAAGTTGAATGAAGTCTGACCATTTAAAGTGGGTCAAAATAGCGTCCAAAGGAGTCAGTTACAAACATACAAACATACAAGTGAAGCTAATATAAGGCGTATAAAAAAGGTCTAGTGGACTTTAAATAAGCGAATGAACTTTAAATAAACGAATACACTTAACATTTTTCAAAATCATGCCTGTCTTTTTGTCTGTTCGCGCATCACGTAAAACTAGGTTTAGAATTAAAAAATGTTTTGGTGTTAAAGGTTTTGGTGTACTTGGTATTTCAATCCGGCGAATAGAAGCCGAGCAATTGATAAAACATATTTGACGGATGAGTGAAATTTGTTATTTTATACCTTATAGGTGCTTTTGGTCCTAAAATACCACACAGGTTACTTCTAACCCAGAGAAATGACCACGCGGGCAAAGCCGCGGGTGTCCCGCTCATAATCAGCAACATTTACGTTATAGTGATCTTTAATTCGGTAAACTCGCCATTTGTACGTGGAGTAAACGTTTCACTTGTTTGTCAAGCGGCCGTGCGCCCTGACACAAACCACGCTTTTGTCTATGGTTTCAATTTCTTGCTTAGAGTTTTCGGCACGAGGGTTGTGTGGAGGCACCTTTATATGTAAACTGTCGTACAACAGAATAGAAAAATACCACTAAACTAAACTGAGAAATTAAAAGCAATTAAGGTGTGTCAAACTAAAATTTAGTTTAGTGCATTGTTATCGGCTTGGAACAGGACTAAACTTAATTTTAGTGTAGTTTAGTCTAGCTCGTGCCAACCGAATCGGTACCACTGTCATGAAACCATAGTTGATTGTGTAGAACTTTTGATATAGAAGTCTAAAGCGCATATCGTATGCATTACGCTTTACGAATGATACAAAATATATATTTTATACCCGACTCACAATATAAGATACCTAATTAGCGCTTTGGTAAACAGCAAGCTTTCATACCATGTACCTACTGAATAAAAAAACTCAACAGCTAACACATTTTTAATAAAACCGTTTTTAAAGCTAATTGATTAAGATGACACCAATTTCACGGTCTTACTAATTTGCTAACCTAATTAAAATTCATTTTAGAAATGGTCAATTAATAAAAGCAATTAAAAAATCACTGCAAAGGTATCGTGTGTCATTGGCCTCGGTAAAATTTTATTAGTGGTAATAACGTCCGTGGATTAGTTGATCAATCGGCCGCTTGCGTTGTCCTGCTTACTGGTGGCGCCTACATAGCTGCAGGTAAATACTGCAAGAATTGCTGGCGGATTTTATGAAATCAGTAGTGACTCGCCCCGACATTTTTCACACCGCGGCATTTTTCTTACTTTAAGCATTTTTATAACCGTCGTAAACTCTTTAAGAAGCGTAATTCAATATATTTGGCAACAACGTTGGTGGCGCTTTTGTGTAGACTTGATATTATTTCGTTTCCACGGCAACATGTCATTCCGTTCCTTACATCGCTGTAATCGACATTTTTATACGCAAATTTCTGTTTCCTTGGGCTATATTATTGTAATTTTCGTAGGGATCTCTAATTTTTTGAATTATAAATCATATTACTTGCTGATAATGTAGCTTTCGATAGCTAAAAGATTTTTAAAATCGGGTCATAATTTTTTGAGTTTATCAATTATTTGATTTTTTGGATGTTTGTATATAAGTTACATACAAACATCTAAAAATCAAATCTTTCCTGTTTATAATATGAGTGTAGATTATACCTGGCCATCACACAACGTGTAGCTAAAGCTGTTTAGTTTAAAGCGCTATGTTGTATATCATAATCATAAAACTGTTAATAAGTTAAGTTGTTTACATTATTTGTTATACACAGATTGTAAAATCTTACGCGGAAATTCGTACACTTTTTGTTACAGATCCATTATAAATTAAATACTAGCTTTTGCCCGTGCCTACGTCCACGGGGATTCCAGTTTATCGCCAGAAAAGTATCCCTCAGTGTTCAAACTATCTCCATACCAAATTTCATCAAGATCAGTTCAGCCGTATCGTCGTGAAAAGGTAACAAACACATGTATATATGTTTACATATATATTTTCAGTTTGTTTAATACTCGTATTAGTTAGGATTTACATTCTTTGTTACACAAAGAGATTAATAATGTAAGTGCATATTTTTATTTATTTGCTTAACAAAAACCTACGTTAGAACTATTTCACTAGTTATAATGGAACAATAAAAATCAATGAGAAAAAATGTGGTAACGAAGAGGTGGCATATACCCAAACAATTAATAATTTAAGGGCTAAAAAGAAACAGAAGAAGAAGAAAAGTAACAAAACTCCGTGGCCCCTATTCTTTCAGTGACCAGCAACCGCTGCATACTCTCGACGCGTACGGTATCTCAAACGAGTCCGCGACATTGTGAGATGAATGCGTGGCGGCCAGCCGGCCCAGTAAAATCGAGGCGATCGTCTGATCATATTCTAGATACAACATTTTAATAATTGGTTTTGCTACCGATGATACGCCGAGTTTTTGCTACCAAAGGCGGCAATTTGAGATATATTGTAGTTATTAGGAGTAGTAAAAATATACTACTAATAATAACTATTTCTACCTGACTGCCGCAGAATAGTTTAGGTAACGAATGATTGTGAATGGAAAGGTCGAAAGCAACACTCATTACTAAGCTAGAAAGAAAATTTGTTTAGCATATAGCTCTACGTTTAGACCAATTCCTTTTTCGTATGTCCGTAAGTCTGCTTAATATTCCCACAGTAACAATTGTCTCCCTAACCAGCAGCCTGCAAATTTAACAATATTAGTTTATATTATTACCCGAAACCTGAGCTTCACCTATAATCACAGTCAGGTTTATTTTATTTAATAGCTTGTTGTAGGTAATTTAACTCGAGGCTACACGAAACGTCACTCGGAAACTAGCCTGTTTCAAGTCACTCTATTGAGTTTAATTCAAATTGTTGCCTTTTTTGTCTAGGTACAGCTAATTGTTAGCAATTATGGCATTAAATTCAAATATTTATCGTCTTTTCTTATGGCTGCACACGGTGTAGTACGTAGATACTAATGTTGTTGAGACTGGTCGACTCACTGAACAAATGATTTTATCTTCAGAAACTGTATAAAATAAAACTTGACGAAGTTTACAGATTGTGGCCCAGCGTCAGAAAATATACCACCAATACGAAAGTTCAAAATATTAACAACTAGAAAATATAACTGATACTTAAATTCGTTTTACTTCGTCTCATGCAATAGTAGTACTCAACATTTAACTAATAAACTACATAATCGTCCTTCACTACATCGCACTTGCGGATGATCGTCCAAAGGCTATTACTTAACATCGATGGCCGTCCAATAACATTCGTGGCTCTGCGCTATAAACGATCTTTATTATGACACCCGTGATCTGTGGAACAATAGGCAGTAACCGATGCCTCTTTGGAACAGACCTTTTGCGAAGTTTAGCGAAGTTGTCAAGTCAAGGTTGGTCTACTATCATAATCATAACTCACATTTTGTACAATGCAATGCATTGTTTGGTGAAACTGTGTGGTCACCGCTGTTTTTCACGCCCTATTGTTTATTTATGACAACTTATGTAAAATTCTTTGCTTTTTGTTTCATTGAAACATTATACAATCATAAATCATAATATTGCCATTGACCTATTTGTGACCAAAGATAATGTTCCGTGTTTGGTTAGTGCCTCTGTCAATTCCTAGCCAAACAGGGATTCATCTTATAGTATTAATTCAGTACTTTTAGTATTTGTACCGTGTTTAGGTATTGCATCAGACATAACAAATATATGATTAGTCACAACAAGCTGTGTGGTTAGGTAAAATTAACTGAAAAATGTGACTTTAAAGAGAAAATTCAGACTATTTCTGAATATCTCGAGAAATGGTAGTTCTATTCGAGAATCAGCGAAAATACAAAACAACAAACAAACTTCATCTCTTGCATTGATTAGGCATTCGTTTTAGAAATTATCATGTCTTCCTGCAGTTTGTTGTTCAAGCAAGATCGATTCGCTACGAATTGCTTTTTAATTACCAATCGTGTCATGACAAAGCAATTAAACATTTAACTCCGTAGACGAAAGGTACCTACTACCTGCGTTTATAATAGCACTTCGATAATTGTTGTAGGTACCTTTGATGTTTTGAATTTGTAAAGTTCTAATCTATTGTCTATGTGACGGTAGGTAAGTCTAATGAACTATTTGGCTAAGATACAAAAAAAATGTGAACAACTTTGAGTATGAACTCAGTACGTTACATTGTGATGGATGCGTGCACAAGTCATACTTGTGAATGGGTGCTGCTTGTGGGGACTGGTCCAGCCTGGTTTCTTATTAGTCATTTGCATTTTTACCCCTGAGGAGGGTTATGTGTATGTATACTTGTTTGTGTGTTCGCATGTTTCTTAGGCGCATCCTACAGCCTAAATGCCTTGGAGGTATCATTAGATTTGTCTTAATCAAAAGAGTGCTACAGGATATATTATAAAGTGTCAAGAAAACTAATATGGCGGCTTACAGCTGCCATATTGTATTTACGACGGAACAAAAAATGACTAAAACCTATCGAGTGTGTATCAAAATGAAGGGGTTTAAAAGACCATTCCAAATATGTATAATTCTTTAACCTAAACATTAGCAATTGTCTTTCAAGTTAAATACAAAATATTCAATTTTAGATTATTCAAGTTATGTAAGTTGGTACTATAGTCAAATGTTACAATTGCAACTATTAAAGTAAAATATTATGTAAGTAAATAGGAAACATTAAATTTATTTAGGTATTACTTTTAGTAACGGCCAGCTCGCATTGCATTGCGTCCGTCCGCTATCGCGGCTGAAAAGCAAAAAACACGTGAGTTGTTACAAATTTGATTTAATAGACACACAGTACAGTCACAAAGTTGGGTTTTAGTATTTTTATAATAATTTTTACTTATTTATCGGTGTGATTATTGTGGGACGTCTCATTGGCCCTTTTTTCTTTTGTATTTGACATTTACATGTATAAATTATAATTCCTGACGTATAAAAAGCATATAAAGAAATGTCAAAAATTGAGAAAATGACAACCCCGTGCAGTTTCTTGGTGCTCTCTTCTCTAACGGGTTTATTTCCGAAGCATGGGTGTATTTCCGAAGCATCAGTAGAGTCAGAAGGGTGTTTGTTTCCTTTCCCAGTGTGAGATTCAACTCTGACTCGGCTCATGAAAGGGAAAATTCCTTTCAACTCAAAGCATAGTAAGTTTACCTCATTTTATTGAATTGATCTATTTCTAATAATTAATGTTTTTCCCATTGTTAATGAGATGTTAAGATTTGTCTTGTAAAAGTGCTATTGTTTTGCCTTTTTACAATAAATGCTTTGACTTTAAAATGTACAAAATAGACCCATAATTATCTTTAGGAAGATAGTTTGATCATTTAGCTTTTAACTTAAACTCTGGCGCACTTAATATCGCTCCGTGACCATGCCAGCGGCGACAAGTGTTTTAAAGAATGAATTTTATGAAATTTAGGTTTTTGTTTATATAAAATATAGAGGCAATAATTTTTATTTTTATTTTATTATTTATTTACATAAAAAATACTGTGGACCCTAGGGATACCTAGTCAAGTGCAGTGAAAAAAATGTGGTCACACTAAGTACCTTGCCCTGAACCAGGTTTCAAAAGTTTTACTACTGATGATACATTGGTGCTATACCTACTTTTGTATTGGTTTTTAATAACCTAGGAGAAAATAGGATGCTTTTATTCGCAATAAACAGTAGTACGAGCGTACGAAGTCGCGGGCGGGAAACATTATAAAACGAGCCTTATCGCTCTTAGCAATATCTAACAAGCAGCCTTTGGAAGGACAGGAATTGATTAATTGACAGCGGGTGTTGGCGATCTATTAAAGAACGAAAAGTAAATAGTTATGTAAAATACCAATGATTTCTATATACCTACTTTTATGCTTACTTACCTGCTATCACGAGTATTACATAATATAAGTTCGTTTGTTATCTAATAATCACTACTATCTGCTCTACAAAAACATTTTATTTTTTAATTTATCTGATATCCATTCATAATACATACTTAGATTGTTGACACACAAAGCTTGCATTGTTGACACAAAGTTTATTTAAACGTAGTTCATACTTAGAGTTACCTACTTATTTACAGAGTTGCACAAATCTATCTAATAAAGAAAGTGTTACACGCAACACGATTTGTTCAAGTGTTGGGTAATATTTGTACCCAGACGCCTAATGAAATCATAAAATTCATTCAATTTTACGTAATACAACAATATAAAATACCTATCGTATTTTTTTGTATCTGTATATTTTTCAGTTTTATCTTGCCATCTTTTTTATCCAGTGAAGTTCTGTTATTTTTTACGGGCTGTGTCGTTTTTCAAAGTAAATCTATAGCTCAAAGCTTATTGTTCTGTGGTTGGATACGAACCCACAACTTTATAGGAGAAAATAAAGTATACATGTTCCATTTACTTTGGGGCCAGATAATTAATGTGAATTATCCTGAATATATTTCATACATTTATATATTCTGTATTTTTGGAATATCAGATCCCGATATCTTTTAGATATATCTCTAACTTCCCATAATATAATTAAAAAGGTATTCTATGCTGTGACGAGGTCAAAACCTCTTTCATAATAATACTCTTTTGATCTCTTAATTCTTTCATAATCCATTTCTTTTCATTTTTGATAGTTGGTCATTATTCATTCTAAATACAAATAACCGGTGATTGACATATTGATTTTAGGAAAAACCAAAATTTTACTATAGAATACATAAATAAGTTTATTGAAAATATATATAAGACTTTTAAATATATATCAGAATACCTACAATACCTACATAAGTGGTTTTAATCCGCATCGTCAAAGTATAAAAGTCTGTGAGTTCCTGTGCTCCTAATTATTATTGTTCCTGTAATTCTGTGTCACTGTGGTTTGGGTCCTGGTCTAGTGGGAGCAACCCAAACCCTGGGACCGCCTCATGACAATGCTAGTGTGATTGTTACAGCTATTACCAATGAAATATATTTTAAAATATGTAAACAAACGTCTCCAACAAAATATTACCAATATTTGGCCCATGATAAACATATTTTGTACCACATTTGAGAAGAACTCTGTTTGATTGTTTTATAAATAGTTTGATGACACGTTTTTACAGGCTGTATGCGGGTAATGACATGGAAAAATATGTTTCATTCAAATTTATTAATGTAAACAGTGAAATACAATTTAGTTGAGTCATACGCGATTTATTTTAACTGACAAGGATAAAAGGGTATTTACGTGTCCCTCAGAAAAGTGCTTATAGTTGTTTAATCACCTTAGTAGGTGTATAATTGTATATTATAACCTATTTATGCTTATACTACTTTATGTTTATTACGTGACTTTGCGGCTGATCTACGAAACTAGACTCGTTACTTGCTTATTCAATATATGAATGTAACTCCAGGTTTGACGACGCCAAACTTCCAGACGAAAACATAAATAGCACACAAAGTCGCAGAGGCAGCGTCAAAAAAATATTAGACGCATGTAAACACTATGGACTCGCAGACTGCGAGGTTATATATTTCTTTTCAGACTTCTAAAATTATGTAATTTTCATTAGAATGTATGAGCAGTTCGGCTTTAGAGCAGACACTGCGCCTCTTCACAGAGCACATTCTCACAGGTTTCAATAGGAAACCAAAACGCCAAACCACAATAGCCGTCTTCCTAGACGTGGCGAAGGCTTTTGACAAGGTGTGGCACGCCGGGCTGATATACAAGCTGTACCAACTCGGGTTGCCAGATCGTCTTGTGCTTATAATATAAGAACCTCACGAGCCGGAGCTTACGCTATCGTATCGAGAGCGACCGATCCATCCCCCATCGCATCAGCGCCGGAGTCCCTCAGGGCTCCGTGCTGTCTCCACTCCTGTTCACTCTTTAGACAAGCAACTTCCCCTGCACTCCCAAAGAAGAGATCGCTCTCTTTGCGGACGACACCGCGATTTATTCCACCGAATGAAACCAACCGTTCTTCCAAGCATCCAACGAGTGCTCCGAGCGCTCTATGGATGGGTCCGAAAGTGGCGAATAACGGTGAATACCGAGAAGAGGGTAGCAGTACGTTTCACTCACGGGGTTTAACGCCATTTTCCACTTGACAACGTCACGATTAATGGCCGAGCCATAGCGTGGGAAAGGTCAACTAAATACTAAGAACTCACTCTTGACTATAGACTCAACTTCGATGAGCATATCAGCACCGTCCACAAAAAGGCGGCCTTCTACCAAAGTCGCCTCGCGTTACTCATAGGCAGACGTAGTAAAATGTCCCTTACAAATAAGGTGACACTTTACAAAACCTGCGTTTGACCGACAATAACATACTCGTCTGTAGTATTCACTCACGCATTTCCCTAGAGAAATTTCAGACCTTACAGTATAAATTCGTCCGCAGTGCAGTAGATGCCTCCTGGTATCAGAGGAACATCGACCTGCATTGTGATTTCGAGCTTCCCTCGATCCTTCAATACATGAAGGATGCTCCTCGCCGCTACTTTGACACGGCGCACCATCACCCCAACCCTCTTATAGTTCAGGCATCTGACTACTCGACAGACGCGACAGATCCCTCCGTAGACGCCCTAGAGACATCTTGAGCGATCCGGTCGATGAAATTGCTGCTGCAGTGCAGGCAGCGATAGATTCGTCCAATCCTTCCTCACAATCTGTCAACACACTTAGACACAGACACCGACCTCGCCAGCGAGGTCGAAGGTCCCGTAATTAAAGTTTTTTTTTGCCTTCGAGTTTCTTGACGATTCTTCTCGAAGGTGTATTCCGAATCGGTGGTCAGTTATCTAAATAATTCAAAAGGCTTCAGCCATTTCGTCTGTCTGTCGTTCCGGTGGAATCTTGCATCTCAAATTCCGAGCCCGATTATCTATCCAGCTGAAACTTTCAGGGTAGCTCACAAATCGGAAACAAAATATTTGTTTATTTTATTTTAAAAAAATGAATTTATGCTAGTTTTTCAATCTACATTTGCTGCTTGTAAAAAATGAGATACTTACCCCTACGAAAATTGCAATAATGTAACCCAAGGTTTGATACCTTGGGTTACATTATTGCAATTTTCGTAGGGGTAAGTATCTCATTTTATTAAAATATAATTCTGCCCGTCTTACTTTTAAACTACTAAAAATAAACTAATATAAAATACTGAACCAATTATTTTTTTGAGTTTATCCATTATATACAAACAAACAAATATACAAACAATCAAATCTTTGCTCTTTATTATATTAGTGTTATTAGATGTAGATTAAGCCATGTCAAGTTTCTATTACTGTTATTATTTACCTTTTTTAATGTAGGTCGCCATAATCTGCATTGATAATTAATACCGTACAGATGAAGCCGAACAAAATGTAAAATTTATTCACACAAGTTTAAGGATATATTGGCCACGCAGCATAATAATCTAACTCTCCAGTGAAAGTTATTTAAGATTTGCGGGTACAATTAGCGATACAGAAAATAAATGAATATTCATTGGTGCTATCAGTTGATCAATTTAGTGAGCTATAAACGGGTCTGTGCGCGCATACGTTGATGTGGTCGTTAACAACCTAAGGCGATAACGGGAAAAACCTATGCAAACACCTTTAATTTTATGTTTTCATGCAAAAACAGAAGTTGCGCTACAGTTATTGGAAGTATTTTTATACGGGTATACAAATACGGGTGCATTTTTTTTAAATAACTTGCTATGTATATTATATATTTCCTTAGGCAACTTTTGTATACCTACATTATTAATTATGATATCATCATCATCATTTCATCCTTTAGCAGTCCACTGCTGAACATTTCCCCAAAGAGCGCCACGACGAACGGTCTTGTGTCGCCTCCATCCACAGATTCCCTGCAATGGCTACAATGTCGTCCGTCCATCATGTAGAGACCCCCTACACTATATATGATATATGCACCACCAAATATTAATGTAAAAACTACTGTTGTAGTTCGAGCGTCGTTATATAAAATTATAATATGTTCTAAGATATCAACAGTTTTTTTAACCTTTATTAATTAACTACTAAAAACTTCGCTTAATAGCATAACTAGCTAACTACTATATGCTATTACAGGTATAAGTAGTCAAAATGTTCTAGCCCACTACCTTTTCAACACATTTACATGCTTTATTTTGAATGTACAAAGAGTGAACAAAACGTAACTAAAATGACGTCATAGGCTGACGCGCCTTTAATATTTGTGCAGCTTGCAAAACATTTGTTATTGTCTTGATTCTATTGCTCCATTCAGTAATATCAACTAGAGTATTGCACATATTCAGTTTAATTTTGTATTATGAATCTAGATTATGCTCTCGCTGTTTATTCGTTCACCAATCATCAATATCATACATAGCTAATCATAGGGTAGACTACAACATAATTTAAGTAATTGGGGAAGTACAAGAAGCTCTACCACAGAATACCTAATAGTACTAAGGCTCTACTCAGCTTCATAGGCTCGAGGTTTAGTTATTAATTTTGTTAACTGATTCAAAGAAGAACAGATCAGAGCAGTTTCGCTTCCTTTAGGTTATTGCTCGGTTTGTGTTCGGTGATTTCATCCAAGCTTTTTACGGTTGTCTCAGGAATCCTATAATGGTTGGTAACGAGGGCTTAGAGATGGTCGACCACTTCGTGGACCTGGGTCATATTTAGAGAGAGAGAACAGAGCAGAGAGAAATCTAGGCGAATACAGCTTAGGTAGGTGGCTTTTGGAAAGTTGGGTGAAATCCTCAAGTCAAATTGCCCACAATGATCTGTGGTGCTGAGACGTGGAAGCTCACACATGAGGATGTGCCAAAGAATCAGAATAGCACGAAGAGCCATGGAGAGATCCATGCTCAGCATCAAACTCCAAGGTATAAAGTCCATGATGTCAAAATCCGGCGAAAAACAGAAGTTCGGGATGTCGGAACTATTATTATGAGAGTAAAATGAATGGCCTGACGAAGTGATTATAGGTGGAGTAAGGCTGTGACTGTGACTGAGTGGTGCCCGAAACAGGGGAAGTGAAGAGGGTCGACCGGCAGCGAGATGGGCCAACGATATTGTAAAGATCGCGAGTCGAACCTGGATCCGATTAGCGCAGGACCCCAGAATAAATAATAGTGACAGGATCGACGCAGTGGGAAGATAAAGGCTGAGGATGATAGTCAATGTATTTAATTAAACCATACTGTTGAGCCAACGCTGTCTGTCTGCGTGACCGTCTATCCTTACTTCACCGTTAGTGGAGAGATTTGAAAACGCCAATTCCGTGACTTGAAAATGAAAACTTAAAAAAAAAACCTAGAACTTGTCAAGTTTTTTAATAGATCACAATCATTATATTAATGAATGTGATCAATTATCAACCAATTTTGTTACTTTTAAATTTTGTGGCACGAGCGATTTACCATACCTACTTACATAAGACCGAGCGGCGTGCCTATGAGGCCTTGTCCAGTAGTGGACAAGTACAGGCTAATGATCATACTCACCTAAAACAACAAATAATAATAATTACACATTTGTTTTAAATTTTATACATTTTTTAATTTTTCTATGACATTTCATCTAAATTGGCGATTCAAGTTAAAGGTTGTTAATAAAAATTCAGGAAAATGGTTCTTATGGCTATATAAATAACGTACGTAGTACGGAGTTCGGAAAAGGCATGGCACTACTGGGAACTTGTTTTTTTAATTGTCTTGGTCCCACGACAATCATAAAGGAAGTTGATTATTAGCATTATAAGTTTATAATTACTTTACAGAAATTACAATATCTATGAATGAAAGGAAAAAGTTATATTAAATTGTTAACAGATATAATTAAGGAAACTCAATATTCTTATTAAAGTCTGGTAAAATAAGGTTACAGCTGAACTTTAAATTTTTGTCCATATAAATTGAAATAAGCTATCATGTCACAAATCAACTCTGTACTCTGTCTCGATCTCAAAAATAAGCGTAAGTAGATATCTTATAAATTATTTTCAAGTTTCTAAATTAAAACACCCCATTAATCAAAACAACGAATCTAAAATAATAAATATAACTATACCTACTTCTACCATTAGGCCCGCGACAGGCTGATGAACTCCGCTGTCCTTTGCCGAGCAAATGTTTTACATACAAGTAAAATTTCACATTTACTTTCTCCAATCGTTTTATTTGCAAGCCGCGACGTCGCCGACTCCTTAAGTAATATGTTGGTGTTCAAGAGGCCACCAAAATACATAGAGGCCAGGGATCTTCGGCTTGACCTTGCGTCCGGCACTTAAACAATTTTAACTTACGGTACGCAAAAACCACTTGACATGTAAGCAGCTCTATCAAGTACGCGGCGTAACGATATTTTAGAATGGCATCCGATTAGTTGCCGAGATAAATCCCATCTACATTAATTTTGGTATAAGTTCGAAACGCGCTGGTGTGCCGCAGTCATGCGTTTATCTACGATGATATCTGACTTAATTACAATGAAATAAAACCTGTAATTAATTGTTATGAATCTAGAAAATGAAAACAACGATGGTTGCCGTAGCCTCGCTAAGTCACGTGTCAATTTTGTTAATTGGTAAGATAACAATGGAGCTCTATTGAATTATTTAAAAACACTTTTTCTGAGTCATCGTCGTTCTTCTTATCTGATGTTAACAAAATAAAGAGCGATGGTAGCCTAGTGGTTTACTAGTGCTACTTAGAATCCAGCGATACCGGGTTCGGTCCAAGGCTCCGCACCTATGGCTTTTCTTCTTTTTCTAATGAAAAAAGTCCCATCGCCAAATTGTAACGAATGCGGAGTAATTGAAGATGTACAACATGTTTTGATGGAGTGTGTCCGGAACGAAACATTTAGGTTATTGTGTTTTGGTAGGGATAAGACTATACACGTTGGCCTTCTTAATAGTACTTTGGCTTGTCCGACATCCGATGAAGCCAAAATGTTATATAAGTTGACAGATTTAGGCTTAGCCAAATAAGTTGAAATGTTGTTATTAATATTTTTAAGTTAATTTTGTTTTCGCGGAAATTAAATTAAAAAAAAGAAGTTATGTCACAGAATAAATAATAGTACAAGGTTATGTTCGGTTTTCCAACGGTTCGTGCACGTAATGCGGTCGGTTTCGTTCACGTCAGAGGCCCTCGGACGGCCTGACAAAGTCTGACACCAGAAGCCAGCACTACCTTATACCAGTCATACCACAAGCAAACAAACAAAATATACATAAATTAAATGTTAATAGATAGATAGATAGACAATAATTTATTGTACACAAGTTTCAAAAAATTCACTACAAATAGGAACAATCTTATAACTAAAGTACAACGGGCAGACTTATTACTAAAAGCGATCTCTTCCAGTCAACCTTTGGATGGAAAGAAATAATGGAGTGAGAAACAAATATGATTATATATATATATATATATATATATATATATATATATATATATATATATATATTTCTGTAATAACTAATTGAAATATATAAACATATACATGCATGCCATTAAATACTATATTAAAATTAAACAAATAAAAATAAAAATAATAATAATATATGTATATAGATTCCAACACATAGATACCTCTAAAATTCAAGGAGATCCTAGTTTCAATGACTAAGAAAGATAAAAACTTAAAAATAATGATATTAATAATGGTTTTTTTTTGCATTAAAAATGGCGTAGGGAAATACAGGAAACTAGAACTAATAGTGTCTCGTTACAATTATTTCGTTCGTTAGGATTGCTTAGGAAAACTTATATCCTTGTGGCAATTGCGGTTACATGTGTAATTATTGTGACTTTTCAGTAATATAATAATGACGTGGTTATAGATGTTTTCCATTCATTAAGTATTATTAATCATCAATGTTTGTTAAACAAGGCATCCCCGTGAGTCATCGTAGCTAAGAAAACATACATTGCATTAACTCTGCTCGAAGCGTTTAGTCGCAAAGTGACCTCTGGCTAGAAAAAAAAAACAATCCAATACTGGAGTCGTTCTAGTAGCTATTTCATTAAACACAATTAAAATCCCATTTAGATGTTATCTGTATCGCAATAAGTTCACAGAAATCCTCGACCGTCGCATAGTCTCGTATGTTCATAGTGTGGTGCGAATAGTGTGCCAGTGTCAGTGCAGATAGATAGATAGATAATAAATACTTTATTGTACACCAGGTTAGAAAAAAAAAAACATCTAAAAGGAACAATCTAATAACTAAAGTACAGCGGGCGGACTTATTGCTAAAAGCGATCTCTTCCAGTCAACCTTTGCAGCAGCTTGTGCGCGGCTGTTCTTAAAAGGTAACCATTTTTAGTCTATAGTAAAAATTAACTTTCGCCCGCGACTTCGTTCGCGCGGGCTACAGTTTATCGCGAAAAAATGTATACTATGTTCTTCTAGGAAATTAGAAATCAATGCAAAAGTATAGCACCAACGCTCTTGAAATTTTTGACAGACTTGTTATTATTTATTTTCCATGACAATCATTCCTTACAGCGAGTAATCAACATTTTCCAGTTTTCCCGTGGAAGATTACCATTTTCCGGGATAAAAAGTATCCTTTGTTTTATTCCAGGGTATAACTATCTCCATTTTGAAATTTTATCGAAATGCGTCCAGCCGTTATCGCGTGAAAGCTCCCCAAACAAACAAACAGACGTTTCACTTTTATATATTGGTGTGGATGTGCATGGCTGTCCCCTTATTTTATTACCCGACTACGGCGAAGCAAGGGAAGGGTAATGAAGTTAACAGTCTATGTATGTAAGTATCTATGTGGGTATGTAGATGTCCCACCATAGCGTCGCCCCTGTTGGTAAATTTTAACAAGCGAGGTATCAATCGATTCGTCTTCATACTCGTAGAGTGTCATATATTATTATCCCAACTACGGCTATGTATAGGAAGGTTATGTGTTCAAACTAAAACTTGGTCCGGTTTTGACAAATGAGGTATGAATCAATTCGTCTTCATCGCAAGAGTGTCATAGGCTATTTTTACCCGGTTTTTGTGTTTGAACTTGAGTCTTATTTCATCTCTGTGGCTGACCCATAGGTAGTACGAGGCGTGCTAAATTTAATACACAGCCATTTTACGTAATAATACATATCCATTAATTTAAGAAGAAGTAAGCTGGATAAACAAATAAACACATCTTTATTGTACACCAAGAACAAATACAGAGACACAGTTAAAGCTGAATCTATTAAAGATATTGTACTAAGAACGTTCTGCTAAAATAGAGATATTTTCCAGTAAAATTTTGCATGGAAAAGAATAAAGATACTACTATACATACGGTCCTAGGTGGTCCTAGGCTCCGCACTAATGACTTTTCTAAGTTATGTGCGGTTTTTCATCGCTCCGTGCTTCGGAGGGCACGTTATGCTGTAGGTCCTGGGTGGTATTGATTAATAGCAGTCGTTGCCATGTCAGATGACCATCAGAGACTCAGGCGTGCTGAAAAACTCAGACACCAGAAATATGTTTTGTTTGCAATGTCACAATTATGGATACTAATGTGACGTTGCAAATAAATTAGTATTTGCTGAAACATGTAATGCTACAGCATTAGAAGAGTCAATGAAATGACATGTGTTTCCCTTTGGTTGGCAGCCTAATGTTGAATTATTAAGCAAATCAGCATGGGAATGTACAACATTACACTACTTTAATTTTGATTGATGTGTGCTTACTTACGCATCTCTAATCCTTGGCACCTAATATATTAAGTTATCTTACCTCGATCAAGGCAATGGGGTACCTTATTACGTTAGTTGCAATAGGAAGAAGCCATAAACTTGACGTTTGGATGTAATATTTTAGTGCATCCTACTAATATTGTATACAAAATAATAATAATAAACATATAAATAATATAATAATATAATTGTGAAATTATATATATGTATGTATTGTTTATAACAATCATTTTCTTTCAAAATTCAATTTAATCGGCAAAATGTTTTTATTTTTACTATTTATTTTTATAATATTTATACTATGGTATTAGCACAAAATAAATAATAATTCTACATAACAGTACTACGTACAGAAGAACCATTTAGACAACGCATAAATTCCTATTGAAATTTACCTATGAGCAAGCCAATTTGTACCATACGCGCATGGGAGAGCAGCGAAATTACACTACACACATATATATAAAATACGTCAATGAAGCTAAGTTTACAATCGATTTACAGCTCCGAGGAGCTGGACCGACGGCCAAGGGTTCCTACATTGTGATGTAAGACCCCCCCCCCCCCACGCTCTTTCGATTTCACAGCAATAAGTCAAAACGCAAGGCCAACGGCATTTATGCGCCTATTATTAAAACTTATTACACGTTTGAGTATCCGTTCCTAACAACTGTAGGTATTATAAGCAAGTAGCTGTTGTTCATTAAAATGCCTGATTGATATTGTAAGTCGCAGTCCTGTTACAGATTTGCTATTTTTTGCGCTACTATAGCAATATATAAATGTAATCAACATTGTGAGATTGTCAAATGTGTATAAATTGAAAAGTGGCCGTTTCGACTTACATTTTATTATTGTACCGTTACTTTACTGGGGTGAAGCGTGCCAGCGCGGCGCTTCTGAACGTTTCAAGTTTGAAGCATTTTATGGCAGTGACAATGGCGTATCTGACAAACGACCGTGTTAATCAGGGGATTCCGAGACACAATTAATAAGATGACGTCATCTCGACTTCCACTCAATTCGACACAAAAACACCGCAATTTTTCAAATAGGTTGTATCACTTTAAAAAGATGATTTCAATGGTTTTGGTTTTTGTTTGTACCTACTATCGTTTGTTTTCAAACACTATTTGACGAAATATTAAAACTATAATCTAAATTAGATCCATGACGTCATATCCTTCTTAATTTTGAAGAAATCTAGGGTTCTAGCGCATAATACGAATTTACAAACAACATTATCACTGCTATCTAAAGTTGTTTACGAGATTTTCTGACCAAGTTAGTCCAACTTTGTTAGCATATAACGTAAAAACTACTGGACCGATCGTAATGCGGTTTCAACAGTTGGGTAGCTACAGATCCCCAAGTCAGTGAGTGTTTAAAATGCACTTACTACTAGGCCGGATACCTAAAAAAAGTTCTTACTGCTAGTGAGAGAAGGCCTGAGTACAAGCAGTAACCGATGATGATGATGATGTCGTCGCTTACAACTATTAGAATATTTATATACAATATTTCGCACGCGATAGGTCGCGATAGGTCGTAAGTCGCGTCTCAAGCTGCCATTCAAGTAGATACCTTCAAATATGATTAGAAGATAAACGTGTTGAGTTAAATTACTTTTTAACTACATAATAACAGCTGTTATATCAGCTGTCATCGTCATTTTCACACAGCTGGTCAGTTCGAGACAGTAAATCACCTACTTGTAGTTATATATGTATGTATCTAATAAAACCCATAATACAAAGACCTTGCACATAAGTCAAAAAAACTTTAGTTTTTAATTTTCTTGATGTCACAAAAGACAGTTACTGTTTTTTTACAATTTTTTTGTAAGTTTTTGTATATGTTTAATGTTGGTACACAATAATAATATAAGGGTACTAGCTGTGCCCGCGGCTTTGCCCGCGTGGTCATTTCATTTAAAAGTAGTCCACACGTTTTATTCCAGGACCAAAAGCCAAACCACCACCAGACCAGTTGTAGGTTTGGTCCAGGTCGAGAGGACCAGGAGGACCAGGACCAAACCTACACAGTACAATATTATACTACATATTATCTTCAAAATTCGTTCAGCCGTCAAATAGTTTTTTATCGATTGCTCGGCATCTAATCATCGGAATAAGGCACTGCCTTGCCTTTTTATAACGCATATTCTGTGAAGTACGGCACTCCGTACTTCACAGAATATGCGTTATAACAGTTAAATTTATTTTTTTAATGAATAAATTACTATTTTACTATAAATAATTCGCTTAATTTCGCTGCGCGTTTTACAACTGAAGTCGACTTATTCTATCAAAAAACACAAAAAACATCTAATTACGTTTTAAGAGCCTCTAAGGACCATAAAGTAAATAGAGAAGAAAATATATTGATCGAGTTCATTCAATGTTCAAACCACTTCGTAACAAACCGCTTGCGTGTTTTAAGGGTAGACAACGCCATCTAGTTTAAATGAAGTAACTTGTTATCATGAACGTCTTGTTATTGAGTATAGAAAATTATATAGCACTTTAACTGGCTCTTAATAATTACCTACCCTACCTACCTACTTTTTGAGCTTTTTCAACACGATATGAGGATTGATTTGAAAAAATAAAAAAATTCTATACTTTCTCTGTGAAGAGCAATACATGTACCTACCTCTGTATGTACACATTTCAATACCGACAACTAACCATTTTGCCAGTAAGACATTATGAAGAAACCTCTGTTATAACTATATAATTATGTAGGTACCTACTTAGGTAGTACATTATAATATCTCAATGGAAGAAACAATCGATTTTGAAGTTCATCTCAATTAAAATTTTCAAAAAATATTTAATGTACAGATTTAGCCCAGTTACAGTTGTATAGATATCAAGAAAAATGTAAAAAATAACGCATAAATAATGTAAAATCTTTTAATTATGGAGCAAAACATTTTTACGGCGGGTGACTTCGATCCACGTACGTCTGGATTACGCACCCATGCATCTGTCCAAATGGGCCAGTGAGCCTCGTAGCAGAATGACGAAATTCGGTACTAGTCTATAAACGGATGTATGATTACTTTAAATTTAACACAACTTTGGACCCATAGGTTGCAGGAACCTTTTAATTTTTCGGGATAAAAAGTATTCAACATTTTAACACATTATATAAACTTTGACTGTGCCAAGTTACATCAAAATCCGTCCACAGTAGTTTTAGCTTGATACGTGTTATTTTAAATAACTTTGTACCCCTATCCTGCGGGAACCGTTGATTTTTCCGGCATAAAAAGTATCCTAAATGTTAATCCAGTACATCAGCTATAATTGTGCCAAGTTGCATCAAAATCTATCGGGTAGTTTCAGCGTGATGCGTGTTCAAAGAGACAGACAGACAGACAGACAGACAGACAAAAAATAAAAAAATAACCTTTTTGCACTCCATATCGATTTTGAAGTTTATCTCAATCAAAATTTTCAAAAAATATTTAATGTACAGATTTAGCCCAGTTACAGTTTTATTATAGTATAGATAGATAACGGCAAGTTATATAATTTAATAATTAGAGCCAGTATGTATTTGTTTTGCTCACGTAGCCTGCACAATATTATATTGCAAAAAACTATGGCATTGTACTCAACTGCAATATTGACAATAATAATATCTTAATGCGCGCGAAACATTTCATTCACATTTTTCATTGTTTGTCTTTTGTACAAGGTTGTCCGATAGGTTAGTAGAATATATACAAAATAAAACTTATTTTTATATAATTGTTCGTTTACCCTCCTCCTATGAAAATGCAGATGAGGCGAATTAAATTTCTTGTAATTCTTTATTAAAAAATCTTTGAACCAATAAAAAAGCTTTCGTCCACAATTCGGACTTTAATTCCCGCAAACGGCCAACAGTTTTAATGTACTTAATGAAAAAAACTTCGTATCATTTTCATAGTTTCTGAGTCCCTATAGGAATACTAGTTAAGGGTCTTTAGGGATTTAAGAGGTTAAGGGAATCCACAAAAATAATATTGTATTGACCGTCATACATTATTTTACCTAGGTATTTATAAAACAAGTTTTTGGGAAACCACCAAAGGTCAATAAAGAACTGAAGAGTCTTTCAAATGATGTTTTTGTTAGGAGATGACAAGAAGTCATTGTTTTTGCCCGAGAACAAATTTTTCCCTATTATGACGAACCAAAGGGAGGGTTATATGTTCAAACTAAAAACTTGGTCCGATTTTGACAAGCAAGTTATCAATCGATTCGTCTTCATCGCAAGAGTGTAGGCTATTTTTACACGCCCCGCTTTTCGCATTTAGTTACATAATATGGATTTGTGAAACATTGTCTTGACGAAGTTTCCCATCGCCCATCCCACAATGTCTAAAGACAAAAGTCCATAACCATCATTTTCGATGAGGTTTCTCTGAGGGATCGCATCCATAAAGAGCTGATACTGCAGAGAACGAAGGTCACCGACATAGCTCAAAGAATAAGCAACCTCAAGTGGCAATTGGTTGGTCACATATGTCGAAGCACCGATAGGTGATGAGGCAGGCGAGTTCTTGAGTGTAGACCGCATATAGGCAAACGTAGTGTAGGACGTCCTCCGGCCAGATGGAGTGACGATTTACGCAAAGTAAATGGCAGTAATTACATGAGGGAACCGAGGATCGGGCTCGGTGGCGCGCATTAGGATAGGTCTATGTCTAGCAGTGGATTAATGCAGTCTGTTGAATTATTTTATGTTGTTAGTACCTATATTTTAGTACCATCCTACAAGGTTTCTCTAATGAAATTCTCTCTGAGATTGCTTACTTGAGGGTCGATAAAATTATTTTGATGACACATTTTCTCATCTTTTCCAAATGTCTTGAGGTAATAAGTCGCTTTACTTACGAAACCTATTTATCTCTATTTACTGTGGATGCACAGAAACGCGTTTCCAAGTGGCTATTATTAAGCATAATTCTTAATATTATCGTTTTTATGTAATGTCCAATTAGTATCACCAGTACTGACTCTTTGCAGTCGTCTAAAATTCGCAAGTGAACCAATTCAAGAGCTTTGTAGGTACAGAATAAAGACACATTTTGAATAATTTAGGCAAAGAGGCTAATTGAAAATTTATTCTGAAGTCCTGTTTTATACCTACGCTTAAGATTCTATCAGTTTAAATCATAGCTCACTATGTAGTAAACCAGTATGCCTATTCTCAAAATAACTCCATGCACTAAATTATCTAGATGCTGTTTCAGTATAATGTATTCCTTGATTTTCAAGGAGAACGCAATTAACGCTTACATAGTAAATAGACATTATAAATATCATGTTTTTTAAATAATAAAACAGTATAGTAATTCCGACCAAATACTAGTAAATCAAGCCAATCATAAAAGTACCATAGTTACGAAGGATCAACATTAAATCAATTATTTGTCACAAAAAACTACATTAGCATACTTCTTGAGCGACTCGTAGATTTATAGCTACTGGATAAGTACCGCGGACTTGTATTATGTATGTATTAAATAACTATTAGCTAACAGCTAATAGTTATTTAATACATAATTAAATAACTATTAGCTGTTAACTGACGTTGGCTTGCTTGGTGACGTGCAATGCAGGAATCAAAGGGAGAGGTAGAAACTCAGAGCAGCCGCATTCACTATAATTTTAATACAATCATATGCGTCAGTCTATTATGTTAATAAAGATTTACCTACAGCTATTAGTGATTTAATGCAGTAGCGGAACTAACTGCAGCAATATAATTTGTCCTGATGCTATCGGCGCGGCGGCGCAGCGGTTCAATCAGTGATGCACTTGGCTCATGGACGCGTTCTATGTCCTCTTGGTTTCCGCTATCATCTCTAGTAAGTATATCGCTACGTAAAGTTTTAATTCTGCGACCAAATATTTTACAGAGCTGAGTTTAATACTGTTACTGCTAGCCTTGAGTACCGATTAAGATAACCTAGGTAAGGTTATTTTACTCGGTGCCGGGAGTTTTTTTTTTTTTTTTTTTAGAAAGGATATGTGCTGTTGGTCTATAACTGACCTCTACAGCGTCACCGGACGGTGGGGCGGGCGCAAAAGCGCTCCGCCGCAATGCGTGACGCAGAAGGCGCACGCCAAAGTTAAGTTTTTGGCCACTTGCTCAAGGGCACCCAGGGGGTACGAACCTCGGCTTGGACAGTTGCCATTGATTACTTGGGGAGTATCGAACTAACTTGGGGAGTATCGAACTAAGTTGGGGAGTATCGAACTAAGCTTGGGGAGTATCGAACTAAGTTGGGGAGTATCGAACTAAACTTGGGGAGTATCGAACTAAGTGGGGAGTATCGAATTAAACTTGGGGAGTATCGAACTAAACTTGGGGAGTATCGAACTAAGGTGCCGGGAGTATCCTATCTAACATTTCATGAATAAATTTACATATTTTATGAATACTGCAAGTTTTTTTTCTTAACATAAGTTTTCAATAGTTATCAACCTTTTTAGTTTTTCTTGTCGCTATAGAATTATTAGTAAAAATGCCTTTTCATCGTTGATAAATAGGCACCCTGTTTCAACTGGATGCCTAGTTTTCATTTCACTCACCTTATATCTGTTCAGACTATAATTTAATATTAGGTATATAATAAAACGAATATTATCCGGCACGTTTTATCCAGGTAATTATTTTAAAACTGACTTGTAGTCTTGTACAATGAAAAATATTATTTATTGTGAGAACTGGTTTGAATTCATTCTGCGTATGTTGACGTAGGACAAAGTAAGTATTTCTACAAAGTTTTCATTCAGAAATTATGTACTTAGCTAATTATCTATACATATTAAACAGTACCGTGACATACCAACCTACTGACTGACTGAAAGACTGACAACGCACAGCCTAAACCAGTGGATCTAGAGATTTGAAATTTAGTGGAAACATTATTTGAGTATCCTAGAGGTGCACAATGGAAGGATTTTTCGAAATTCCATCCCTAATGGGATGAACGGGGGTGGAAAAGTTCGCACGCGGTCAAAACTGCGGGCGCAACTAATTATCGATAATTAGTAATGCATAATTATTTGCATCCGCTTTCAACTTTGTACATCGAATCAAAGGCTCAATAGGTTGCAAAAAAAGTTTCAGGACCTATGACAAAACTTGTTGTGACTTCAGACAAAACTTCACACCGGAACAGCTGCTCAATCTGTTCCAAGTTCAGGTTCGGTCGTGTGCGGAGTACCTACTAGTCTGGTACCTACTACAAATATCAGCTTAAAGCACTGGAGTCGTTAGAAATACGAGCCAAAAGGCTAATGCTAATTAAGAACATTAGATAGATAGATGAACTCTTTATTGAAACACCACAATACAGAAATATACAATTAATAAACTTAATCTAACAAAAAACATGTTACTATTGGCGGTCTTATCGCTTAAAGCGATCTCTTCCAGACAACCGTGGTTCAACATTGGTTCAGGAAAGCCCACAGTTGCGAGATTAACGGTGTTTTATCGGATATATTTTGGCTAGTGTGTTGGAATTACACAATTTCAAGTTCTCCATGCCCATTCCATCACTGGTCAACTAGATACAGATATAGATGTAGGGCGTATGTGGCACCGTTCATTGTAAATATTCCACATTTACTCGTATCAAACTCCTTGCTTGAATCTACCCCGTATAGGTTGTTCACTCGTGATTTGAAGACTCCTATGCAGGATAGGAGTCTTCAAATCACGAGTGAACAGATGACTTCTAGTTAGGAATGTATCGCATAGACGCATTATCATATAACATCACCATCTACATGACCAGTCAATTATTTCTGTCCAATGCTGGACATCGGCATCTCCTATTGCACGACACTGAATTCGGTCTTCAGCTCTCGTATAACATCAGATGAGATCAAAATTACTAACCTGATGAAAATGTTACGCTAGTATGAATATACCTACTGACGTTCGATTCGATGGCTGAATAAATAACACTCGTGTGACGTTTTTTATAATTCACTAATGATAATATTCAATATGCCAGACGATTTGAAACATCAACACCTTGAACGAATTTACTATTAGACAATTTCATCGTTTTCCGTTCTTTTCTTCCAGTAGGAGTTATTTTTATGGAAATAAAAAATATTTATGCCACGTTTATTCGAGGCTTATACTAGGAATAGTTATGCTTAGAATATCCTAGGAATAAGTTTCTTATAAATAAACTTCGTCATAACTATTCCTCCGATTAGCTATATTGCTAATCAGAGGAATAGTTATGACGAAGTTTTAAAAAAGTAATATTTCCTCTAGGGACACGCTGTGTCTGTCATCACTCGCTGTCACTTTGACGTTTCTAATTGATAAAAATTTGCGGCAGGCGCTTGAGCATAGAATAAGTTTACTCTATTGTTGAATGAATTTGTGTTTGTAAAAAAAAAGGAATTTGGTTTAATTTACGTTGCGACCAAAAAACAACACCAAAAGCAAATAAAAATGGCTAATAATAGAGATATTACTCATGAAAATAATAAGTTGTAGCAGCTACTTACTTGGTTGTGACCCCAGTATCTCAAAGCTATCTTTATCTGGAGAGTAGAAGATAAACCACCTCAACGTTATCCATAGTTAAAGAGCTACCAAGAAAATGGTCTAAAAACATAACACCGCTTTTAGAAAATCGATATTTATCACGATCTTCTTCATAGCCATACAAATCAAAAGGATTTTCCCTGTTTTTGAATGTTTTAACTTTTGTTCCAGTCTGTATTTGATTAATTATATCATTAAC